>JAPJYX010000007.1:22036234-23312792 GCA_030503985.1 Himalopsyche tibetana
ATCTCGCTATTTCCGTGATCGTAATAACCATGTTAGACTGGATAACGTTTAAAAAAAAAGACAAAATTTTGTTTTAGCATGAGGGTTAATTTACATGGTTCATAACTTACGGGTTTATCCGAGGCCGAGTGGCCAACGTCATCGGCTACGCTTTCGGGACTCATAGGTTCGAATTACAGTATAAACAGTTTTAATAACTTGTTTTTTTTAGTATGAATATAGATATATTGTTCATTTTAGCTAGTTAAAATATACATAGAGCACTTTAACTGAATCATCGAGTTTCAAAAGCATTCTGGAAGGTTTTTCGAGTTTTCAGTAAATGACTACAAACTGCTGTGCATACATACATCTTAAGCATTAAATCAGCGATTTCCAACCTGGAAGGCGCGAACAGTCCAAAATATTTCTTTACCTCTTAAAAGTGTCTTTAATGCTATATGAATTAAAGGATGGGGAGGCGCGAAGATATTTTTTTCTTCAAAGGGAGGCGCAGTAATATAAAGGTTGGAAACCACTGCATTAAATCTGTTATTTTTTCCATTGTCTTTATAAAGATCATCCGTGCACTTGAATGCCTGTAGATGCTGAAAGACGAAACATGGTATTTTTTTTACCATGTCCACTCCCAATGTAGAGCATATGGACTTCTAATGGAGTTTATCTCAACAGAAGTGTTTATACCAGCACTGTTTGTTACTCAGTTGCTCAACCTCTCTTTTTCTCAAGAGAGTAGGAATAGAAGAATAGAGCTAGGACAGGACTAGTGATTAGCTAATCGCTCTCGATACGCTCCATTCATATGATATGATGGGTGGGAGGGGGGATTTCAAGACATCACATACATTCACGCCTTCAAACAGAAATTCATTAATCGATTGAAAAATCAATTTATAAAACTGAACGTACTGGGATTCGAACCCGTTACCTCTGTAGCCGAAGCCAACGACGTCGACCACTCAACCACAAAGGCGGCCTGGTCGTTAGTGACAAAATATGTGGTAACATAAAAAAAATATCAATTTTAATTGAATATGGTATATATAATTATATTGTAGATTGATGTAACATGATTTGGCCGCGCACCGTCTTAAGTAATCGCTTCTTAGAAAAATAATTAATCAAATCAACCATTTAATGCTTCCGCGAACTAAAGACCACGATTGATTTATTCTCATTCTAATAAGTGCAGGGCCGCACAATATTAATTAATAACAAATGAGCCCTGTCCGTGATCTCATTTGAAAAACATATTGCCCACCGTCCGCCGAGTTTTGTTCAACCTATGCAGCCTCTCGATCAGGAGTGAACTAGTTGTACTTACCCAGTGGCGAACACATTTATTGACACTAAACAAATGACTTAAATAAATCTCATGCTTTTAACTGATGAACATAATAAAGAATATTATAAATAGATCAGTGGCGGCCGGTAAATGTGGCATTGGATCAATGCAACCACTTTTATATGCAGGGCCGATTATATTTCATGAAATAATATCGACTGTGGAAAGGAAAAAGAACGTAACCCACACATTTTACAGGAGGCCCTAAAAACGTGTTTTGATGATTTTGTGACATATGCAAATTATGAATTATACATAACCTTGAAGTGCACGGATACTTCTGTTTGATTGACATATCCTAATATTAATAAAATAAATTGTCTCGGAAAAACCACTATTTCAGTGTTTTTTTGGTTTTAATTTTTTACAAGGTCATCTTTTTCAAATTTAAAAGCTTTAGATTAATTTAGATACTTATTCGGCATTTTCAGCTTCCATCTTTTTGATAGAATGTGTGTCAATTGAGGGTTACGTCCTTTTTCCTTTCCACAGTCGATATATGTAAGTCAAAATGAAATTATTGAAAAATTTCTTCGGAGTCGTCATCAGAGTATTTTTTCAATTTAAAGCTGGAGTTGAAGTCGAAGTCGTCTTTTACACGACTTCACCTGCTTAAAATTAAATTTACTAAAAATAAAAAAAATCTGACGTATTTTGCTTCTACTATAACGACATACATACTTTGTCGATGAAAGTATTAATATGCTAGCGATAGTAATTTTAATACTGTAATCTGCATGCTAAGCCTCCATCGCCAAGGGCTTGTGAGTATTTAATTAGATACATAGATAACAATTAGTCAATAATCAAGTTTGCACTTACAGCCATATGGTCATCTTTGTTACTGCCCCAAGATAGCAACTCCACTTTTATCAATCGAATTTTACAGGAGGCGCAAAAAACGTGTTTTGATGATTTTGGGACATATGCAAATTATGAATTATACACAACCTGGAAGTGCACGGAGACTTCTAAGCTGGTGTTAAATTGATATAATCTAATATTAATTAAAGAAATTGTCTAGGAGAAATCTTTATTTCAGTCTTTTTTCTTCGTTTTAGTTTTTTACGAGGTCTTCTTTTTCAAACTTAAAAGCTAAATTTAGATGCTAATTCGGCATTTTCAGCTTGCGTCTTTTTGATAGTGTGTATCAAGTTGGATACATTGTGTTTTTTGAAAAAAAACCTGTTTTGAAAAAACTGTGGGCTTAGTCCTTTTTCTTTTCCACATTCGATATGTATCCCATCAGATCGTCTTTAGTCAGCCAAGCATGCAACAATAAAAGCAAGTTCAATAAAAAAGTTTTACCATATTGCTGCTTGGCTCAGTTCACCACTTGAGGGTGCGTATGTTCCTATTAGAGGTGAAGTGATCCAAGTGGTATATAATAACAAAGTATGTTAGATGCGTTGTAATATTCTACACGCCTTAAAGTGTCGTGAAAGTGAAATAACCTCAGTTAATACACATTGCAATAGTGTTATCTCCGTACAATAAAAATATGAAATCCACCAAACTAACAAGTAAAGACGTGATAGTACTTAAAAGTTTTGAATTATTACAATACACAGTAACTATTATACAACCTAGCTTGCTCACACGATTTTATAAATGTAAAAAAAATAAAATTGATGTTAAACTCTGCACAGAGAACAAAATGGAATTAAATTTTTCGTCGAAATGGAAAAATATTATTTCTTTCACCTCGGACCAAAAAACAAAACCACAAAAGAAAAGAACTGCAAATGAATTTACAACTAAAAGTCTCTGGAGCCACGTTCCAGATGCCGGGACGTATCCCACACACACGTCAGGTGGAGTTTGTGTCCAAAAGAGCAAGAAAGAAAGAAACAAAAATCACATCGGTATCGAAAAACAATGTTGCCAGTTAAGGCCATTAACAATAAACAATTGATATTACGGGTTACCTGATTAAAAAAAATGACAAAATTCAAACACAATTAATTTAGCTACACCTTTTTTTTAAATCCTGCCAGTTTTCATCACAAAAGTGCTAGTGGAAGAGGGTGTCAATAAACCCTACCGTGTCATGATGAATAACCTTTTTAGCTCGACGTGTCAAAATTCTAAAAAAAACTGGCTTGACCCGAGTGCCGTGTGCCGTTTTTTGCAACCCTAGTAAATGTTCTTCTTTCTTAAGCGAAGATCGTCTGTAAACGATGTGTGTCACCCAAAATGTTTTGACGTTTCATAGGTTACCCATCACTGGTTTAGTGGTGAAAGTTTTATCCAATCGATCAAATATTTTCAGATACAAGTTCACATAAGGTCAATATCAAAATTTATTATGTTTTGAGATCTTTGCATTGCAGTGGCGGTTCTAGGTACTGGGCTAGGTGGGCTAAGCCCGACCTGCATTTTTCACCCAAAACTTTAGATGGCTGAATAAAAATGAACAGCAATTCGGCCGCTGAACAAAATAAATACATTTATAAGCGTAACTAACCTTCCCCAAATGAATATAATATCTTTGTTTAAATTTTCCTCTATCAATATAAGACAATGGCATGTCTACCTACAATAATATTCTCGATTGTTTTTTATTAAAATTTTAAGCTGAGCCGGCATAAAAAAAACAATAACCCTATAAATAATTCATAGAGAACATTCAACGTGACGTCAGTCTGGCAACACCTATGTACATGCTATTGGTCAGGGGCTAACGCTTTCCAGTCCAAAACCATAGACAATATTTCTTTACACTGGAACGCAATCTAGCACGATTCGATTTTGTTTGTATTTGTATGTACGGAAACGTCATCAAACACACAGGACTGTATTTCAAATTTACTGGCTTCTGTCATTCATTGGGGGCTAAAATCGATTTAGTCCATGGCCCATACAAACATACCAATATCTTTGTATTTTATGAAAGTGACAGGTATCGAATTTCAGTGACAGTTCTGTATTGCTTTTTTTACTTGTTATTTCACTTTGAAAGAGACAAATTTAAGGTCACGTATTATTATTTCTTACTTACATTAGCATTGATTGTATTATATAGTAATTTATGCTTTGCGGTAGTGTCGTAGTATTTGTTAATTTGCTTGTAGATTAATGTATAAGATGAAGTGGAAGCATGCAAAATTTCGTAAATAGTATACAATGCTATGCTTTTCTCTAGCCCACCCAAGATTTCAGGTCAGGAACCGCCACTGTTGCATTGACAAAAAAAATCGAGCTTATCTCATGCGGTTTGAAAAAAAAATGTCAGACCCATTGGGTAATCTGTAATAGCTTGAAAGCAAATTATTTTTATTCTAAGCATTTCATTAAGATGAATTGTGAAGATAACATCTTAACCAAGTTTGGTGACTTGACGACTTATCTAATTCAATTTCATATCTAGACTTGCAAATCTCTTGATAATAAAGTATGATTAATTTAAAAACTAACATCTGACACGGGAATTGAGGGAAACATCGCCAGGCTGAATTCATGATTAACACATTAAGTACCGGAGCTCTTCGGAATAACGACGTCGATAAATTTTCGCAATTGTTTTGAATTATCTGCGAAGCGAAGATCTTCAAAGTTAAGTGACCGCAACAGCAGGAAATCATCAAGCCTTGTAAACTTTGCATAAATCGGTCGTTATTTTTCAAAATACAGTAACTATATTATTATAGTCACGATGAAAAATAGCCATTATACTATTTAGTTTAGCTGCTGTTTGATGAATTCGTAGTACAAACTTTCAACACCATCCAAATAAAAGAGTACATTATTTAAAAGGTATAACGTGGTCACAAATTATCACGGGTTGATATTTTTTGTAAACAATTGCCACCCAAAAATCATTAATGAAGGTTCACAAAGATCCCGACAGGCGAAACCCGGGACATTAGTGACAAAACTTGTGTGAACGTACAAAATTTTATCGATTCCAATTTAATATTTAAACTCCACATTCAGTCAAAATCTTAATTTACTTTTTGACAATGACATACTAAATTTTCTAAGAAATGTTTTTTTAAATATTGTAAAATCAGCTAATTTTATGCGTTCCATGTAGGGTATCCAATCCCGGGATTCCGGGATTGGGATAAACTCACCGAGGTATTTGAAGTCCTCAATTCGCTATACTTTTTCCCCAGATTTTCTCAAAACCTCGTTTTTTTTTAGCTCACCGAAGAATTTTAAATCCTCGATTTGCCAATTTCGTGTCAATTTTCGGGATTTGCTCAAAATTTCTCAATCCCGGAATCGCAGCCGTGTCAATCCCGGGACGGAAAATTGAACGGGATCCCGGATTCCGGGATAGAATGCCCTAGTTTCATGATATGAACCATATTTTATTTATCGAACAATTTACGTGTCTATTTTACAGTACCCACGTTTGTTTATTTGTTTTTTTTATCCATGTCCGCTCCCAATGTGAAGCATATGGTCTCCTAATGGAAGTATCTCAACAGAAGTTTTTCTACGAGAACTGTTTGTTACTCAACTTCTCTTTTTTCTAAAGAGAGTAGTAGAGATATAAGGATAAGACTTAGACAGGACTAGTTAGGTTAACTAATCGCTCTCACTACGCCCTAAAGATACGAAGGGTGGGAGAGAAATTAAAACATCACAAACAACCATGTCTTTGAACAGAAATCGATAAATCAATCGAAATATCTGTTCGCACTGGGACTCGAACCCGTGTTATCCGGCACAAAAGTCAACAACGCTAACCGCTGCGCCATAGGACCCGACATCTTATTTATCTGTCAGTTCTTCCCAACGATCCACCATAGATTTCATGTTTCTTCTAAAATAAATAAACTATTTAAGAACGAACTCTCTGGTTGACTTCCTTGTGTACTATATGTGTATATGTAATATGTATGTATGCGCATGTGTGTATTGATAAAGTATGAAGAGAGGCATATAGAATATGATTCGGAAATGAATGCATATGGAGTCCCCGTGAACTGGCCTCTCTAAAGATTGTCCACCTCTGTAACGATCACGCCCTTCCATTGGCAACGATGGTAAGGGAATACAAAATACCAAAACATTAGCGATTAAGGAGACAACTTTGACACTTACACACCTTGGTACTTAAATCTTCATAAATTTGATATCCAAAAAAAACATTGCGGTTTTCTAAAGTAACATTGATTGTTTTTTTATGAATATATTTATTGAATCAAATTAAAAATAGACACAATGTAAGATAAATTGTATTTTTATAAATATCGGTAAAAAAAGATTAAAAGCATTTTCGCTTTCGTTTTTTCACAGCATATAACAAAAGGTATTTTATGAACAGACTCTTCGGAAACTCGCCATTACGATAGATGCAATGTTGCTATATTAATAAATGCATTTTCCCTTTTGCCCGCTATATAGAGTCATTCCGAGCAATGTGATTTATGACTGCATGAAGTACGTGTAGTGGTTGTTTCCCTGAGGAAATGTATGACACAGGCCGCGTGCAATTGTTGTGCATTTATCATTGGCACGAATAACATTGTTATTTTGAGGCAACGTGTGGGTTCCTATCGAACGGAGCATCTGAAACTGTGGGGGCTTTTTTTATTTTAATATTTTGTTGAAAACAGTCCAAATCATTTTAATATTTATTTTATCATTTCACTCTCTTGAAGGCGAAACTATGACAAAAAACTTTTGTTTCTAAAAACCTATACCTCGCTTAGGAGGTATGAGTCACCAGTTCCCAGGGCCGTTCGATTGATCAACTCATTGCCTAAAGAAGTCGACATTTTCAGTGACAGTATTTGTGAAATGTTTGTTAAATTTTACTATTTTATTTCTATGTAGTTTTATTTTGTCTCATTATATTTGTCAAGTACATGGCGAATTGGCGTCAGGTGTTATGTCATGTACTGTAATTTAAATTTACGCATCAGTGAAACTATATTTTAAAGATATATATACACAAAAAATTCATAAAACAATAAAAAAGTAATACAATTTCACCAAAACATCAGTGAAAAATTAATATTTCCTAAAATACACTTTTTTAATAATATACATTTATTCAAATTTAGTGTTCGGCTATTAACCAGTCTCGGAAAATGTATCTATCTTACATGAAAATCAATCATTTTCTCCGTGCTCTTATCTCTATGTTTCACATGGTGTTTCAATAACTTATCCTACCATTTATACACAATACTCCGTTTCATATAAAAATGACAAATAATTTGAAATCTTGTCAATATCATGTAGTAATAATAGTTCCAAGTCATGAATTTTTTCACTTTTCCAAATCTTAAATGACGGGGCGTAGCAAGATAGATTAGTTAACCACTTTTACAGGGGTGGGGAACCTTTTCTTCTCTAAAGGCCGCATTAATTTTTCTGATTCGACATAAGGCCGCGGTAAACACTGACTAGGGAATCTTTGTCCGGAAACAGGAATTTACGGTCAGAATATGTCAGGAATTTACGAATTTACATACATTTACAGAATTACAGAATTGGCCAGAAGGCCGCACCAGATTAGCCAAAAGGCCGCAGGTTCCCCATTCCTGCACTAGTCCATTGCTAGTCCTATCTTTATATCCCGTATTACTCTTTTCGAAAAATAGATGTTGAACAACTGAGTAGCAATCGATTTTCGTAAAAATGTCATTGGTGCCAAATGTCACATTGGGAGCGGGCATGGATTTAACAATATAATTTTATATAAATACATTATTATTTGTGCTAATACCTAATACTAAGCTAAGCAAATAAAAATATATAAACGTCACAAAAGTACTACTGTATATTCTATTTAATTTCCTTCTGCTTCTACCAAAAGTTCATATGTTTAATACTTGTGCTATTTTTTTGCATCTTTTAAAAGCGTCCTTGTCGAGGGAAACCAGTTTGTTTTTTATGATATTTAAAATTGCAGAATGTGGACTGTAATAAATACTTTTGGTTCATTTTCAAATCTTTTTTTTTTTTTATTACTTCGTTCCGATTCCACTTGGAAAACTTTGAGAAGCTTCGCAAAAAATCTCTTGTCTTTTATACTGCGACCTTCTTGCTGAGAGCGTATGCGAATAATATTATTTATGTTCTCTCTGAAACTCTTTTCTATCTCTCGCACTAAATATTGATGAACCTGCCTCGAATCGATTGATGGACTCATTCTCACGCCATCTTTTTTATTGCATTTCCGCCAATTTCCATGCGCTATTATTCTGCACCGCGGTACGGCAAAACGTCAATTTTATATGTAGCTACACAAATGATTTACATGTCGAAATAACATAACGAAATTCTATAATAATAACCTTACAGCAATAAATCATTCAAAATTGCATTATGAAAATTGATTTAGCAGTTTTGACAGACATGATTTGATGGGTAATCTTACTTGCTCTCTTTTGACCATCACTGCTTTCCCATCCGTTAATTTTATTATTTAAAATTTCAACTGAAGGCGCTTGATGGAAATTCAATGTTAATTTAGAATTATTTTCATTTTGTACACTTCCATAAAATTCTTGGTCGAACACGTCCCGGGTTTCGCCTCTCGGCATCTTTTGGTACTAATCAGTGCACGAATGCACTCAAACTGACAGGCAGCGGAAGGTTTATATTGTCTATATACAAACACACAAGTACATTCGCTCTATTCGTATCGTTAACCTAATTGATAGCGAGAATTTATGATATTATTGTAGTGAATCAACTAGCCTAGACTAGGGTATCCAATTCCGGAATCCTGGATCCCGAAATCCCGACACTTCGACGGTATCAATCCCCGGTTTTCTGAATTGAGAAAATGAAGCACGGAAGAGCATAAAAAAGATGTCGCGCTGTTATTTTTTGGAAATCCGTAAATTCTTGGAAGTGATAAAAAAAAAAGCTCCCGCGTTGGTAATATGGGAAAATCTGTAAATTCTTGTGATTTTGTCAGGGCTGTGGAGTCGTTGAAAAAAAACACGACTCCGACTCCGACTCCGACTATGACATTTACCAACAACACGACTCCGACTCTGACTCCGACTCCGACTCCGACTATGACTTGACTAAAAAAAAGTTTAATTTTGT
This sequence comes from Himalopsyche tibetana, assembly GCA_030503985.1. NCBI lineage: Eukaryota > Metazoa > Arthropoda > Insecta > Trichoptera > Rhyacophilidae > Himalopsyche > Himalopsyche tibetana. The sequence continues at coordinate 22,045,602 of JAPJYX010000007.1, forward strand.
CAAGTTTTTTTCCTACCTTTCCTATTTATGTGTATTAAATTACAGATCAACTAGTTAATCCGGAAAATAGCCCAATTTTTCATATTATACATGTTATAGGCATAAATAAAACATAATAAATATAAGTTTAAACTTTATTGGTTTGAATTTATTCTTAAAAATAACATCGCTTCTATCAAATCTGCATTTGTAGAAGCTCTTAAATCAGTTTTAAGTATTTTAAGAGCAGAAAATAACCGCTCTACTGATACTTGGGTTGGCGGCAATGCTGTAACGGTCAATGCTGAATCTTTTATAATTTCTGGAAACCGCTGTATTGCCATTTTCACATTTAAATTACACGATCGGTCAATTTTTTCTACTATTTTCAATGCGTCGTAAAATTCATTTCTAAATTTTGAAATAGAGTCTCCTTCGTCTACTACATTGGGACTCAAACGAGGTCGTTTTATTTTCTCTTGTTCGTCAAGATATTTTTCAAAATCATCTTCAGATTCAGCGGTGTCGGATGAATCTGATGATAATTCATGTATTGATTGATTAATACAGCTGCCTGCTGTCGTCTCGTTTTCCACTCGAAGGCCTTTCAAACGAACGGTTAATTCAAATAGAGCGTTCTTAGCTCTATTTATTTCTTCTTCTGTCAATATGGATCGAACCATGGGGTCAACATAGATCCCAGCCAACAGAATATCATTGTCCAGTAATTTTTTTTCTCTACTAATCATGGCGTTTTTAATTCCATCAGCAATAGCATTATTCGGAATTTTTGATAAACGGAAAATAATGTTTTTCCACTCCTTGAAAAATGCACCAGGAGTCAAGTCATTGGCTTGCAACATCTTTGTAGCAATATAAGGATGGCGAAGCAAGACTTCAAGTTACTCTACTTCTTTCCATTGAATTTCAGTCATAGTCACGTTTGGATTGGCCATATCCTCGAGGTAAAATTTCAGTTCAAGAAGTCGCACGTAATTTAAATTTCATAAATTTCGTAATTAAAAAAAATGCATTTTTTTTTTAAAGTAGTCGGAGTCGCTCGTTTTTCACGACTCCGACTCCGACTCCGACTCCGACTCCACAGCCCTGGATTTTGTATTTCAAAATTCTTGGAAGAGCTAAAAAAAAAAGGTCTTGAAAGGTTTTGAAATTGTTTAAAAAAATCCATCCCATCGCCATGAGCGAAATCGGTTCTGACCTTTATAAATAAAATGGAAATATAGTACAAAGGAATATTATGTTTTTCTTTTAATTATTGATAGTGAAACTTTAAAAGTGAAATAATATTGACTTTATTAATAAATAAGCTTACGATAGGTGAATTTTTAAAAAAATACTCAATGGGTAAAATAGTAAAGTACCTAATCAAATTTAATTTTGTATTGAAAATGAAGTTCTACAAAGTTACTAATGTTACCATACATTTAATTCTCAGGAAAGACTGTTACTATAGCAGAATACAGAGTATTTGCTTAAAATTAATTATTGTCAATTCGTAAGAAATATAAGATATTAAAATCGTTTTAGAATATCATTGAATAGAGTCAGTTGACATCAACCATAGGAGAAAAGAAATCGAAAACGTCCAGGATGTTAATTGAAAATAAATATTGGTATATTTTAAGCGATTTCGCTTTAACGTAATCAAAAAACATGATATTTAAAAACATTGTGCAAAAACTTAATCTGATTGTATTCTCGAAAATTCGAAATACTTGTGTAGAGAAATATCCAATGAATTTAGATATGAGTCGTATAGTATCAAAAGAAGAATTATCCATTCTTCGAAATTGCGAGAAAAACACGAAAAACGTATTGTTGGCTTTTTGAGTTTTATCAATTTAAACTCGATTTTAAACATAGCTCATCAACGAGTGCAACTTAAAATTTGTATGGGACATCACTTAAAGTAATTCTGTGATTGGTCAAAATCTTGATTTAACAAACTGTTCTACTTTTGTTTCCAACGTCGTGGACAGTTCTGCTTTTGATACCAAGCATCATTTTCTTTTGAGTTTTTGTACTACATTTTTTTTTTCTAGCCATACACTCACTATAACCAGCAGAATAATGTGGCAGCATTAGTTTAATTTCGACATATATGGGATAGTTCTGCTTTTGATACCAGACGACTCATATAGTATATTTCCACTTATTATAGAATTGAACTGTCCAGTTATTTTAATGATGATGAAAACGTCTTTGACCTGTTATAAAGACGATGGTTATATGGCTAAACGATAGTAATTAAAAATGAGGATGAAAGAATTGTAATTTTGTTTCAAGTTTTAAAAGTAAAAAATACGTATGACATTGTAACAACTACAATTTTTAAAATATGTTCCGTATAATAAAACTGTGGACTTTTTCACAGATTTTCAGTAACGCATTTTCAAATTTTGTGTGAAACAGTTGTCTAGTTAACGTAGTTTTTTAAATAAGTGATCCCAAATTATAATCTTCTATGCGGCTTCCATTAACGCGGGCTTATGATACACATATCCACCGTGTAAATCAGGAATGGTTGTTTATTATTTATTATATTTTAATTCTCGTATACGTAACGTTTCGGTGGGAGCTAAATATGAACGGCGCCTATTAATGCTAAATATTATTTTCCCGTGTGAAATAGACGGTCATTGAAACATTATTTGTAATAATTACATATTAAAAAAATCGTTCTTCTACATTCGATCTGGTTGAAAAATGTATTTTTTACCCACCGTGTACTGGAATAAATTTAATATAAACACATATTTCCTAGTCATAATTGCACCAATTGATAAATTTGATTGCCTAGAATATTAATAATAATCTTACATGCTCCAAAATACGATGTATGCAATCGTATCTAATCCAATTTGATATGATGTAGATTTAACTTATTGAAGGCGGTGATACTAAATTACCTTTACACAACTTGGATAAGTTGACCGCGTTCATCAAAATGATATCGTCAATATTTCAGCTATGACAATAGGAACTGTGGCATTTTCTTCTACTATAAGATGGATAACGTTACTAGAGTTAGGTAGGGTGACCAATATAATATTCTTCTCACTCTTATTTACGAACACTATTAATATTTATTTATTTTAAAATCATCATTATAACTATTGTATACTATTATTAACTATGTTCAAGTGGTCAACGTCATTAGCTTTGTTCGTGACACATGATACTCAGTCTCGAATACCATTTAGGGCAGTTTCGTTTTTTAATTGATCGATGCATATTTGTTTGAAAGCATGAATGGCAGTAATGTATTGACGTCTCCCCAACCCATTTGTACCTAATAACAGAGCGCATCGGGAGTGATAAGCCAACCACTAGTCCTGTCTTGGCCCTACTTTTTAATAAAATAGTTGTATTAGTTAAAAATTCTCACTACTTGAGTATGCCGTCAGGAATATTTATATTACACAATAAACCAAATATGCTAAGTTTTTGTTTACATTACTTTACACAACAATTAAATCATATTTTAAAAGATTTTTTTTTTACGGATACAGTTTTTTGTCGTCCGCCACAAGAATATCTTCCGAGCAATCGCTAATTAATACAAACGTATCTCAGATACTTGTACCTTTGGAGACAAATTCGCATATTTGAAAATTCTATTCTTTATTGTAGAAAGTATTGTATACGTTTCTACCTCGTTATATTTATGGGAAATGCAGTACATTCTATTAAATTTACTCTCAAAAGTACGTGATAGAAATGAACATAAACATGAATTAGATGTTTTGTAGTATTCCATTGTTTAGTGTTTACTAATATTAACTTTTTTTAATAAATTTAATAATTATCATAAAAAAACTTAACATAATAACACTATTTAAGATTTACTTACAATTTGATTTTTCTGAGACGCTTTTTTATAAAAAAAATCGACTCTTTTTTTTTTAAAGAAAAGATTTGACATTACAGCTTACGCCAATGCGTCAAATATTTTTAAGTTGAAAGATCATACGAGATATACTCGATGAGAATTTTTGAAAGTCACACGAGATAAACTCAAGGAGAATTTAGAATTATTTTCATTTTGATTTTGTACACTTCCATAAAATTCTCAGTCGAGCTATCGAACTGACTCAGTTCAAATGCATTTGCGCACTGATTAGCACCGGAAGATGCCGAGAGGCGAAGCCCGGGTCGTGTTCGACCAAGAATTTTATGGAAGTGTACAAAATCAAAATGATAATTATTCTAAATTATTATTAAATTTCCATCAAGCACCTTCAGTCGAAATTTTGAATTATATCAAGGAGAATTGACTTCACAAACACCCATGTCTTAGATCTCAAATTAAAATTGAAAAAAATCCAATTTTGACATTGACCTTACCAGGAATCGAACCTAGACCCACCTGGTCGGTAAAGCAAGCTCTAACCAACTAGACCACAGCGGGCGACATCCTAACTCTTAATCACGACGTAAACATTAAGCATTGATATCAGTAAAACAGATCTTCTAATTTGGTCACCCGAGCCGATATACATCCACAATGATAGGTAATGTGTCTGGTAAGGCGCCAATGTGACTTGTTCGCAACGGGGGACGCTCTCGGTGTACGGGTCGCGAAAGCGAGGATACGCAACACCGGGCCGCCGAATCGCGTGGGTTAACATCACTAAACTGAAATTTACTTATTATACATATATCTATTCAAGTGAAAAAAAAACACTACATCAATGCACAATAAAAGATTTTTGACTGGTTTTTTTTTTAAATCTGAATATGGCCACCGTGCGGTTTCTTCAAGATCCTCTTTCCCCCGCCAGATTATTTTCTTCGTTTCATCTCATCCCAGCTCCCCATAGTTCCGCCGAGTACATCTTATGGACGGTCATCAGTGGCCTTCCACGACCTCAGGATCTATTCGGTTATTATGAGATATAGGCTGGGCTCAAACACTTTTGGGGCATCCGCAGCACATGAAAAACAATAAATATACAAAAATACAAAGTTTTATATCGGCAAAACAGAAAGAACACTGAACATCCGGGTTTTAGAACATATGGCAGCCTTTAGATTGAAAAAAGACACGTCTACTTTTGCTAATCACTTAATATCGGAAGGACACGTGTTCAATCAGGAACAAGGGATAAAAATGTTACACCCAAATACGGACAGTCATAAGCTCTTTTTCCAAGAAATGTTAGAAATCAACAAAGCACAGCTGCAAAATCTTCCGATTTTAAACGAAATATCAAATTTTCCCACATCTCCTCTTCTATACCCTATATAACCATAAAATCATATAATCATAAAACCTTTGCCGACAAACAAATTATATAATTCTTGAAACTGCTCACTAGTCAAATCTGTTGGAATTCCCATGGGCTTATCCTTTTTGCCAGCAGTGGCTTTGGACTCAGTGATGCATTTATATCTTATATAAACACGAAACTTTCATTTACTAAGGGTCAGTTCAAGTTCATCCGTGCACTTGAATGCCTGAAGATGCCGAAAGGCGAAACCCGGGTCGTTAATGACAAAATTTGTGAGAATGTACATAGTTTGAACGATTCAAATTTAATATTGAAATTCCACCAAGCACCTTCAGTCGAAATCTTAAAATAATATATATTTTTCAATACCAAATATTTACTACACTTTTTTATTTCATTTTGTTTTGTTTAAAAAACACTATAAAACCGTATTTTCTTATCAGTTAACAATGCTCATAATAAGCGGAACCGGTTCTGATCTTCTTAAATAAAATTGAAAGTTAACAGTGAACAATTATCATTGTAAAACACGAATCAATTGTTTTGTTGTTAGGGATTTTGTTGCTTTCAATATTGTACTTTCTTCATAAAAGAGTACACAATATGAGTTTTGCCAGTTATGATAATTGGTACAAATAGCATTGACTGATTCAGAATTAAATATTGTGGATACTTTAGTTCGCTAAACTGTCTCGCCTTTTAAAATCCACCAATGTATGGTTTGCAATAAAATTTTATATCTGCGATTCAAATTAAACTAGGTTTATTCACGCAATGTGTATTACGGTGACCATAACGACCGGCTGTACTCATCGATCGTCGAGTGAATGTGCTCACTACAGTAAGATAAGGCATTAACTATACAACAACATCCATCTATCTAAATAATACGCCTAGTTCCCGCCATCGTAGATTATTTACAGTCGGTACCTATCCAGTTTGAATCTAGGATTTATTAATAGTGCAAATTTAGCAATGAAACAAATATATGTGTTTTTCTTATATGATATCGACTGGGGAAAGGAAAAAGTACGTAACCCATAGTTTTTGTAAAAAGTTTTTTTTTTGATAATCAAAATCTATACAACTTAATACACATTCTATCAAATGGATGTAAGCTGAACGCTGCTTTAATTTATAATATTATATAATAAACTCATGAAAAGATTGGCTATTTTATCGTCCGTCTCAGCTATTGACTGATTTAGAATATCATTTTTGGGATGTAAACTTTTGAACATGATTACATATCGGCTGTGGAAAGGAAAAATATTATATAATAAACTCATGAAAAGATTGGCTATTTTATCGTCCGTCCTTGGCTATTCTCAGCTATTGACTGATTTAGGATATCATTTTTGGGATGTAAACTTTTGAACATGATTACATATTGACTGTGGAAAGGAAAAAGGACGTAACCCACAAATCTTTCAGGAGGCGCAAAAAACGTGTTTTGATGTTTTTAGGCCATATGCAAATTATGAATTATACACAACCTTAAAGTGTACGGAGACTTCTAAACTGGTGTTTAATTGACATAAACTAATATTAATTTAAGAAATTTACTAGGAAAAATCTTAATTTCAGTATTTTTTCTTGGTTTTAATTTTTTACAATGTCATCTTTTTCAAACTAAAAAGCTAAATTTATATACTAGTTCGGCATTTACAGCTATCATCCTTTTGATAGAACGTGTATCAAGTTTGATACATTGTGATTATCGAAAAAAATCTGTTTTGAAAAACTGTGGGTTACGTCCTTTTTCCTTTCCACAGTCGATATTTATTTATCACGAGTTGTCAATTAGATTGTGAAAAATTGTAATATAACTCGAAATCTTTTCATGAGCTTTTTATATAATGTTATAAATTAAAGCAGCGTTGGGCTGCCAATACGTTATCAAGGGGCTCGCCTAATCTTAAAGCGATTCTCGGTGTTCTGGAGAAGGAGTGAATTTTTTATCAATCCTATACCATTAAAGGCGGACCTCCACTTTCGCACACAATTGGTTTCCGAAAATGTGTGCGAATGTTGAATGTTCGAAAGTAGAGGGATGTAAAAAACAGCAGAAATTGTCATTTAAAAAAAATAATTATCAAAATTTACTTATGAATTTGATATAAATTATATTTTTTTAACAAACTTGTCAAGAGTTAGTTGTATTTTACTCTTTTTTATTTTCTTAATAGAGATTTCTGTGAAATTCATTGCTTTTATGGATCGCCCTACGCACTTGAGATATGCGTTCTCCATTGGGATCAATTTCTTCCATAACATTCAAAAATCTATCGAGATGAATAAAAGCTTCGTTCACATTGTTTATTGTTAAAAACTTGATGATTTTTTCTGGTTCTTCTTCCTCACTTTCATTTGTGCGAAAAAGCAAATTGTGCGAAAGTAGAGGTCCGCCTGCATATCCAATACTTAAATAAATAATTTATTGTTTCATAATACACTTCAGATATGTATCAATATGCAATTTACCGTTAACTTATCAATCTTAATGTCCAAAAATGTACTACTTTGTATACTGAAGCTGTCGTAGATAATTTATTTAAGGCAGAAATTGCAGTTATGTACTAATTCGATCTGATAATATTGTTTTCTCTTAAATTAACAAGGGGCTCGCTGGCCTTGGTAAAATTTAGCATGGTGCTCGCGCGTGCCCTTCCAGTCCACCCCTGAATTAAAGTTCTCTGTAATTGTATAGTACCAATCCTTGACCACTGATAAGTTTTCTTTTTATTTGTATAATAAGAGAACGCAGATCGCATTTTTCTGTCAGTTACCAGTCCGAGCATAATGTTATCGTTTCATCTGGAATCTGATTTTATTTGCAGCTATTTGCGTGAATAAACAATAAATGTAATAAGGCATAAAATATGCAATATTACGAGAAGATCTCGTGGTGAGATAGCTAAATGCAAATCCATTTTAAAGAGACGAGCAGTAAAAGAATGAAGAAGCAATTGCCCTTATCCGCCATCTTGAGATCTGATAGCATCGTCTTGGTTGGAAACCTCGCTAAAGTTTTAGAACCGAAACCATTGGAAATGAAGTCATTTGGTTAGATTTGAAGATTCAGGAGTCACGTTAATAGTGCGCGGCTCTGCCGCTCAAAGCGCTGCAATCGCCTTCTCGAAGGCCCATTTTAAAGTCAGATGAGATGCTTAGCATCTTAATGCATAGAGCTTTACAGGGCTGCAGTAAGGAATATAAAAATAATGCAGTTATTTACACGTACAAATAAAAGCCAAAAGGAACCGACTTTGATTAAAATATTAAATAAGATTAAAAAGTTATTTTTCTTTGACAAATTATTTTATTGATATAATATAATTTTTAGCCAGCTGCTGATCGACCAGCGTTCTTGAATTTTAAAACTCTTTTTTAAACGATTAGAGGATTTGTGTTCAAAGGTTGACACACACTTCTCAATCACCTGTTCTTTGATACAGAACGGGATACATAGAGAAAAAGGTTAACTTACAACTATTCTTTTTATCCTGAAACTCTACAAAAATAACTTGTTTAAGTTTATATACTCGTTATGGAGCTTCTCAATGTATATTTTCTTACAGAAAATATTTGTTATTAAGTCGTTTAAATTGTTTTTGCTTAAGGCAAGTTCATTTCAGGAATTGATAGGTTGGACAAAAATGTTAACAGCAAATACGTCATACACAGCAAATATGTCATATGAGCACAAACCCATAAAACGATTAAAAAATTAGTAAATAACAGAGTTCCTTTAGGAATTCGAACCCATAGACCAAAATTAACAAATATTTCAAACCGTTGACCACATGACTACAAGCTTCCAAAATGCAATCTGAATTACGAAATACATTTTGATATTTGATAGTTTAGTACTTTTACTAGCATATATATTTTTTTGATAAACTAACAAACTAAATTTATTTAAAGCAGTGGCTTCGAACCTTTATGTTACTACGCCTCCCTTCGAAGAAAAGAAATATTATCGCACCTCCCCATCATTTATTTCACATAGTAATAAAGACACATTTTCTTCTTCTTTGGAGCCGAGTTATTAATCCTGAAATTCTCATGACTATTAATTTACATGCTACCAATTTATTCTTACCTGGGCGAAACTATGACCAAAGGCTTTTATTTCTAAAAATTTGTTCCTCGCTTAGGACGTATGAGTCGCCAGATCCAAGGGCCGTTCGACTGATCAACTCATTGCCTAGAGAACTGAACATTTTTGGTGATAGTGTTCGTGAACTGTTTGTTAAGTTTTTCTTATTTATTTATTGATTTTGTTGTATTATGTAGTTTTATTTTTTGTCTCATTACATTTGTTTTGTCTCATTAACATTCTGTCAGGTACATGGCGAATTGGCGTCAGCAGTAATGTCATGTACTGTAATTTTGATTTTTTTAATCAATAAACAATAAACATTTTAAAGAGAAAATAAATATTTTGGACTGTTCGCGCCTCCCTTTGCGTCCCCCAGGTTGGAAATCGCTGATCTAAAGCATATTGTCGGTAATTTTCTACAATCTCGCTTCTCAAAAAGTACAAGCTTTCAGGAGACACACAAATGTACTTTATTCTACCATGATCGCTATAAAACACCACTAGGTTTTTCTTCAATATGTTTGATGAAGTAAATAAGGAAGAAAGCAAAAACGTTTCCATCATGCTTAAAACAGCACATGACGTTTTTGAATTATGTTTTATAAAGCAATAAATATACTTTTTTTGGGCATATGATTTAAAGGGATATGTTTAATTATAAATCAAAAAAACTCAAAGCGGATAAAAATTAAGATATGTGTTTGAAAAAAATTAACAACGATATGGCTTTTAAGTTTTAAACAATACGGGTCGCAGAATACCTACCTACAGCCCTGTAAAAATTTCAAAGTAAGATGAGAGGTTTAGCATCTTAATGCAAGTAGTGTGACCCCATCACCCCCAAGGACCGTTCCTCGGACTTGAAACGGCGTGCGGCTGGCTTTAAGGTTTTAGGACGCCGTTAGAAACAAAGCGTAAAGTTTTAAGGACAGCCGTTATGCCGGCCTTTCAGGACTTTATGTATAACGGGTGTAATGTGGTACTCGACAATGTCACCAGTAGCGGCCTTAAAGTTGTTCAATGTTAGGTTAATTATAATATAAATAATATACATATAAAACCTTGCACTTTGACTTTTAAAAAAATGTGGTGGAGACTGGAGGTATAGTAGAAATAGTTAAGTCAATCTCAATTTAATGTTTTACATCAATCATTGTCATAGTGTTAACTAGTAATCTTTTGTGAAAATGCATATTATATTTAGAAAATAAAGTAATGTTTTTTTTCTAATTCCACAACTTTGTTTCACATAACTATTTTAACCACTTGAATACCAAGCGGACACGTGTGTCCGGGACATATGCAAGCGAGCACGGATGTCCAAGACATTTAAAAAATCAAATACTTGGTATTCTAATAGAATATATGAAATATTTTGATGAATATGTGTAGTTCCGTCTATACTGAGTCAATATAGGCTTTTAAAATATCAAATTCGAGTGTATATTATGCAAAATTATTTTTCTCAAAAACACGCAGTATCTCTGGGTCATTTTGATTTAATGATTTATTTACGCGGTATACAAACGGTTAATAAGCACAATTTCTTTTATAAAAAAAAAATCAAATTTGAATTGTTTGAATGCTGTACTCTTCCATTAATCTTGTCGTTATGAACATATTATTAAAAAAATATAATTATACATATCAATTACAAAATACATTTAAAGAGGCTTAAAAAGAATTCTGTTATTTGATTGGCACGCCACTGAAACTCAACGAATACATTATGAATATCAGATTATATAATCAAGACGTTTCATTTGCCTAAACGGGACTAAAACATTTAATCCTCATAATACGGTAAGCTTTTGTTTTTGATATTTTTTTCATTTAACCGATATATCGATGGCCATACGTTGACAACAAATAACCGACATTTGTTTAATTTTACAGGAGAGCCAAAAAACTGTATAAATAAATAGGTACATATTGGGAAATCAATGAAAATGAAAGACATTTTGGAGTAAAATAATTATTATGTATATTTAAAATAATCTGTTGACACAATATTAATTAAATAAACTTTTTATTAACAAGAATGTTTGATACGAGTTAACAATTTTAATTTTGTTTATTCTTTTATGATGATACGAGGAAATAATTCCAAGTATTTTGATCAATTCAATGGACCTGTTTTAACTTTATCATATAATATTTTTTTAAATCCAGTTACAGACTGTCCACTCTCCAATACAAAATATTGCAGTAAACATGATGGAATTTTTTCTCACCTATTTTCAGATAGTTGGAAAACGATGTAGCTCTTTTACTATCTTCTGGCAGTTTGGTGGGCCTTTTTTCTGTTACGTGTTTCCAACTTTAGAACAATTTCAATGAAAAATATTTTTTGTAAATTACGAAATGTCAATATTTTAATAGAGCTTGAAAAAACAAAGGAAATGATATGCATAACTCATTTTATGAATACATTTCGGTTACGTGTTGTCAACGTATGGCCATCGATATGCTTTATTACATATCGACTGTGGAAAGGAAAAAGGACGTAACCCACAGTTTTTCCAAAACAGGTTTTTTTCGATGATCACAATGTATCAAACTTGATACACACTCTTTAAAAAGAATGCTAGCTGCAAATGCCGAATTAATATCTAAATTTAGCTTTTATGTTTGAAAAGGATGACCTTGTAAAAAATTAAAACCAAGAAAAAAGATTGAAATAAAGGTTTTTCCTGGATAATTTCTTCAATTAATATTAGGTTATGTCAACTTAACACAATTTTAGAAGTCTTCGTGCGCTTTAAGGTTGTGTATAACTCATATTTTGCATATGGCCCAAAATCATCAAAACACGTTTTTTGCGCCTCCTGTAAAATTTTATATGTGTGGGTTACGTCCTTTTTTCCTTTCCACAGTCGATATGAAAAGAATAATATAATATAACATTTCTATTTTTAATTATTATTTTTCACTTTTTAAAATTCGAACAATTGTAGAATAACTTTAGAAGTTTCAAAATATCCATTTTTTATTTTACCGTTTATGTTGAAATCATTTAAAAAATATATATTCTTAATGCTGCTAACTTCGAAGCAATCTCTGTGCATGTTATATTTGTAAGTAAATAGGCGCATTTAAAAGTTAGTCTATTTGGATAAAGATCTTTCGCGAACATTCCAGGGCGACATTATTATTATAATATGTACGCATTTCTGCGAACATTAAGTGACAGTCGCGCCTGTCTCGGTACATACAAAACACGTTGTTCACTTCTACTGCTATAAAGCAAAACAAAGGCCAAATTTGCATTTCTAAGCAGATGAGATAATCCCTTAATGTTACTTTACTGACCACCTACACTACATAATAATATATGTAACAAGATATCTCGAAACTTCTAAAGTTATTCTATAATAATAAGAAATTTTAAAAATGGAATGTTACTGGAAAAACTTATTTTAAGAATTTAGAAGTAGATTATAATCAATACCAAAAGCCAATAAAAATGTTTTGAAACGTTTATTTTATGGTAGAAATTACCATGTGTATTCTGTAACAGAAACTATTTTGATTACCATTACATTTAAACTAATTAATCAATATTTACTTTTATATTCGACAAGCTACAATTTAATTTTAAAAAGATAGATAATTTGATTTTACGCTAGATAATGCAATACAAACGATTAATAAGTTTGATAATCTTTGCTCCTCCCATCTTGTTTAAAATACGTGTTTTTATTAGCTGTCAATTTATCGATCTGAATTTTAAAAACTTGATAAGTTAATTAACTAACTTTTTTACAATATTTCAAGTTACATACGATCTCATACTACAGATATTATTTTTGATAATTAATGCCATCTTTAATAAACATTTTTTTTTTAACTCAGATATCTATGTGTTCCACATTTTGTGTAACAAGTTTACATCACTAAAGTTTCATTTCTTTTTTTGATTACATTCATTTTCAATTTGTAATTTTTAAGCTGAAAATAATTACAATCAAGTTATGATTTGTTCGTAAATACACTTACGACAGTATGACTGAAGATGCTTCTCAAATCGAAGCATTTGTCATAATTTGTTTCACAACCTGTGAGATAACTTATTTATCTAATTTAATTTCATACTGAAAATGAACTTCTACAAAGTTACCGCCAAATCTTTCAAAAATAATAAAACCACCTTATTTGTAATTATGTAGTGGTTGTATTGGCCAACAATTTTGCACTTATAAGTCACTTATGAAAACTCTATTATATATATTTTTTTATTGGAAAGTGATACGTTTAGAAGAGGGGTGGGGAACCTTTCTTCTCCAAAGGCCGCATTCATTTTTCTGATTCGGCACGAAGGCCGCAGTAAACATTGACATGGGAGTTTTTGGCCGGAAACAATTTCATACCGATTTCTGAAGCCCAGAAATTTGCGGATTTCCCAAAATTATCAGCTTGGGACCTTTTTTTTAGATCTCTCAAAGATTTTGACATCAAAAATCCCAAGAATTTACAGAATTTGAGAATTGGCCAGAATTCCCCACCCCTGGCTTAGAACATGATAGCGATAAGCGAAACTATAATATAGAATGAAATGACGATATACTAACAGTTTTAATTACAAATTAAAAATAACATAATTTTACTGAAAAAAATAACTTGAACGTTTATTGGTTTCGTGTTGCAAAATAAATCTTTTTTTATTTCGCTTAGTCTAAATATGTTTATGTAAATTTTCATAATAACTTTCAAATAAGCCGGTACAATTTTCCTTATTATCATGATTCTTGGCACGTGTTAAGTGTGAAACAAATCAAATACCATGTAAAAATATTAAAAATCGATTTAAATATTATTCCAGTCAAACTTTTAAAATCATAAAAAAAACTTCACGACGAATTCGTGAGCATAAGAAAATAACGATTGTCAATTTTGTAGACAATTCGTTATAAATACTAGACACGTAAGATTTAGGTGTTCTTAAATGCATACAAATGCCGGCAGTAAATAAAATCAATTCTATTCTATTCGAAATACCTTTAAAATGAATTCGATCAATGAGAATTTATTGCGAAATATTTCACTAGCCCCGGGACACTACATTTCCGCCGACGCGATTCGCGTCCCCCGCATTTTACAGGTTAATATACATTGTTCCTTAACCCTTCGAGCGCAAAATCAACAACGAATACTATATCGTTATCATGATTCTGTGACGGATTTATGATTATGTGATAATGCAGCTTTCTGCATTATCTTCCGTATCTTAAAAGAGCTTTAATGTTAAACAGGCGTATGACATAGCTAATAATGAACACTACGGCCGTCTTAAGAAAAATGACAAATAATAGATATATAAAAAAAACACAATGCATTTTTTTCACATAATGATTAATATTTCATTTTAATCTGTAATTTTTAAACCCAATTGTACGTTGTTAAAAGATACATGTTGGTTGTTGAGTATCCCACCACCACCCGTTATGTGTATGCAGCCGCATTTTCACGGCCGCCTTTCATAACGCTATGCGATCAAGAAAAGAATTTATTTCTCATATTATTGGCCCGACAGAGCTGCACGGGACCTATATTTTAACCATGCTGTGCTTAAAATATAAATATAAAAAGAAAGATAGGCCTCGTTAAACTATGTATCTTGCAAAGAATACGAGGAGTAAATTTGTTTATTATTATTGCGTTATGGTAGGCGGCCGTAAAAAAGCGGATGTGGAATAACAAAGTTTTCAAATTTAGTTTTATATTAAAAATGAACTTCCACAAAGTTACCGCCGAACCTATCATAAAATACAAATACATATTAAAAATAAAAACCATTTGGCTGAACTTATTTTCAAAATATATAACTTGTTGAAATCTATTTATCTCCTTTCATTGTGCAAAACAGCCGATTTTGATTTGATGTCTTCTGTCAGTATACTGACGATATTTCAAAATGATAACGGCAACAATGGGATCAAAAAATTTATCATTTACCACAATTGACATTTTAATTCACGTTGTTTTTAGCATTACTCCTTGACTAATAACCTGTCTGCTTTCTTACGACATTGTAAGCATAGTAAAACACGATTTGTACTGGCGAAGTTTCTATTTATAGACAATTTATTTCTGTTTAAACTGTTAAAAAATTATATACCTGCATGTCTATCTGAAGTTCGCCGCCCCTTGTTACTACTAGTTCGCAAACAGTTCGTGCAAATATCCGTATTTTATTTTTAATACATGTCCGCTCCCAATTTGGAACATATGGCCTTTTTACTAGAGGTATATCGACAGAAGTTTTTCTACAAGAACAGTTGGTCAACCTCTTAAAAAAAAGAACGAACTCGTGATTTAGTCATCACTCTCTCTAAGTCCCGTTATTTTAGAAATGAAAAGGAGGCAGGAAATTTGGAAACATCACATAAATCAATGCCTTTGATAAAAATCTGTTTGTACTTGTATTCAAACCCGTGAGATCCGTTACGGAAGCCATCCATGTTGACCACTACGTTACAGACGCGACATATTCTTAATATAATATAAATATGATGTGCAATTTTATCAAACGCCTGAAAGTTGGCGTTAGCAATCAGTGGTTTCCTATTTTTTTTTTGTTTTTTTTTTATATCCGTCCGAAGTTAAAAAAAAACCACAAGTTTTTACAATTAAATCAATCAGGATGCTAATCACATCCTTTGGGAATGTCCAGACTTAAATAACGAACGGGAAAAATTGCTCAAGACGATACGACTATCTGTCGGATCTGTCGGCCCCGTCGGTCATGCCGACTTGGTTGCATCGAAGGCAAATTATAGGGCATTTAAAGAATTCTCCGCGTCATTTGGAAAAAAATTCGAGTTAAATAGATAAAATCTCATATGTTCAAAGTTAATTAAAAGTTAATTATTAATTAACTTTTAATTTCTGCACACTGTAGCGCATGCTACCAAGTCTTGAAAAATTTCTTCTCGGGACATTTCTGGCAAAATTTTGAACACGACTAACGTTGTTACGCTACGCAATACACCCTATAAGAAGAGTGTGAAGTCGTAGCGGGTGGTGGTGGGTACAACGTTGAGTACCCTAGGGAATTAAAAAAAACAATAAAAAACGATTTTTAGTATATGTATGTACTTGAAAATTAAGTTGAAAGTTTAAAAGGTGGCAGGGTGCCTTCTTCACTTTCAGGTGGCAGGTCCCGGGCCCGACCTGGCCCCACTACACTACTGGCTATAATATGGCAGCTTAACTTAATGACCTCATGCATTAAGTTGATTATGGTTGGTATGCCTTAATTTACAAATTGTGACTATGTTCACTGTTGTTATTGTCGATATTTGTTTGATTTATTCGACCAATCGAAAAAGTGCGCATTAGATAAGAAAGTGGTTGATCAACAAACTGTCATAGTTAACTTAAGCTCGTCAAGTGGCATGCTGTAAAGCAGGGGTTCACACAATTTGTCCACAAGATGTATGTTAAATCTTAATTTTAAAAATTACTTTTAAAATAAAACAAACATTTACAACAATGGTTGTTAGACGTGTTCATCAAATGGCTTCCTTGTTTAGAAGTACCAATATTTGTGAAACATTTTTTTTCTTTAATAAGCATGAATAAATCAAGCTTTAGATCAACATTAACAGACAACCATATTGCTACTGTAATTATTGTAAAATAAGTTTTAGTAAAACTTTTATGTGGCAAATTGTTAGCGAACTGTTGTAGCAAGCACTCCCTAAATGGGGTATGCAAAACGATCTCTTTCATTGCAGCTGTTAAAGTTGTGAAGACAATAACGTAACTCACAGTCCTGGGCTCGATTCCCGACTAGGCTTGACAACAAAGAACCTACTTAGCATTTTAAGTAAGTCCCAATACGCGCGGACGTAGGTAAACTTTTAATAGCAAATTATCTAGAAGGGCCTTTTTCACGCATCAAATACTATGTATTATAAAATTGTTTTCCATGATTTCATAGCATTTTTATTAATATAATATGAATACCAATAATTCGGTATTTCTATTAAATTACAAAGTGTAATAGGCAATAATCGTATTTAAAAAAAAGTTTAACTTTTCCGGTTCTAAGCTCAAGAAATGCGACCAAAATACCCACATTTTCTTAAATATCTATTTTAATATGGGTTATACAATGTTTATAATTAAGGTTTTCTTATATCATAGTTTTTTGGACCTTTTGTAGTTTAAATAAATACGCGATAACGCGATAATCGATCGTTCGTAAGATAGCTGGGCTAAACTCGTCAGTTGCAATTTCATATGTGTGCTGGGTGACGTCTTTTTTACGCGCAACTTAAAATATGATTATTTATTAAGAAAACACGGATTTTTATAAAAAAAAATCTATGAGGAATGATGCAAAGAGATATTTTAAAGCTCTTAGACCATTTTTTTAAAATTCATAATAATAAGGCCAATAATGAGGAAACCACTGGGGTCCCTAAACGACCCCCCAAAGTGTTTTTCTAGTCTCCGAGCCGCGAGAGTCAAGCAAAGCAATTAACTTCGGCCAATTGGGATCTCAATACCGGACGAGTAAACAAAATTTAAATTCCGACATTTCGATATTTCATATAAAAATATATCATTAACATAAATGGATGTTTTTTAATAAACAACTTTTTTATGGTTTCGGTCAACGGTTTACTAAAATAATAATAAAGGATTGTATATTGTGGAATCTGTCAATTGTGATACAAATCTTGGCAGATTTAAATTGGATCGATTGAGGGGTTTAAAAGCAAAGACAGCAATCTACTGCGGAATCCATATGGAGAGAAACGTAAAAAACTGAGAAAAGCATTACTTACTAATTTAATTTATGTGTTCTATACGTATTTTGTCACGTGAATTTTTTTATTCGACAAAAATTTTAGAGTGAAGACGTTGAATTCGTTTCTAAAAGTAATTAAAAAAAAAAATTCTATGGAATTAAAACAGATTTTATATTGAAATACCAACTCACAAGCAGATGGATATCTTTGATTCTGTATCAATAGATTAAAAAATATATTTATCAAGATTGCTATCTTTGCCTCTATTTCCCTTAATTAATCTCGAAATATTTTATTCAAATTTATGATGGATTTTGTATTTTAAAAATAAGAATTAGGTAAAACTTTAATTCGTCGGGTCCTATGGCGCAGCGTTTAGCGTTGTGGGCTTCCGTGCCGGCTCTCACTGGTTCAAATGCCAGTACCAACAGCATTTTTTCAATCGATTTCTGTTCAAAGGCATGGGTGTTTTTGATGTCAAAAAATCCCCTCCCCCCCTTTCCGATCCCTTAATAACTGGGCGTATCGAGAGCGATTAGTTAACTACAAGTCCTGCCCTAGCCTTATCCTTTTATCCATATTACTTTCTTTGAAAAAGAGAGATCGAGCTACTGAATAACAAACAGTTCTCGTAAAAAAAATCTGTTACCTCCATTAGGAGGCAATGTGCTTCACATTGGAAGCGGGCATGGATGAAAAAATTAATACCGAAACATCCGTTTTCCACTTTATGTAAAAGGTCAGGACCGGTTTCGCTCATTGCGAACATTGTCAACTGATTGTCTGTCCAATTGTCTAGCAATGAGCGAAACCGGTCTTGAAATTTTGAATAAAGTGGAATAAAGTACAAAGTAATGTTGTATTTTTATTAATATAATGCCTTTACACCAAGTATTGACAGTGAACATCCTAAAAGTGATTGAAAAAAACACCACGAAAACAGGAATCCCGGTTTCGTTAAAACCGCTATTTCAATTCCCAATTCCAATACGTGCATATTATTGAAAATTGGTTGTCTGAAAATTTTTACCCAGCTCTACTGTCTGTCAATATTACATTAATTTGAAATACACTATTTCCTTTTTTTGCGAGTGAAAAAAAATGCAGGGGTCCAATATGTCATAGATAAATTGATCGAATTTACGTATGGGATGCTACACACTAGTGCCGTGAAATTGAAATTCGATTCACACGTACTTAAAATGTTTTTGTCGCTCAATTTCAATTATATGACGTCGTGTCGGAGGTGCCATTTCTATGGCCGGACGTGAATTTAATTTGTATCGATTTTTTCAACATCTATTTTATTAGTTTCGTTTATAGATCGATGAACTGGACATAAAAATAAAATACGTGCTAAACAGAATATTCAGAATGTAGTTTTTTTTTTGTAGTTTACATGCATGCAATTTTTCAGTTTACGATGGCTTAACCCTGACAACTCGTATCGTCATTTTTGTATTTAAATCAGGCATGCCCAAAACCCTATTGAGGGTTTCGTGTGGTCCTTTCGAAGTTTTCAAATTTACATTAATTTTTCATTTTGTTATTGGTGAAATTTATTTAAAAAAATGTGTTACTAAATTTGTGACGATTTTTTGGAATTCCACTAGCAGAGAGTCATTTTACTCAATGTTAAAAATCGTAAAACTGAAGTTTCAAAACAGGTTGACTGATGAAAATTTAATTCATTTACTGTGATACGTGACGTCCAAACTACCGGTTAACATTTCAAAACTATCATATCGACTGTGGAAAGGAAAAAGGACGTAACCCACAGTTTTTTCAAAACAGCTTTTTTTCGATAATCACAATGTATCAAACTTGATATACGTTCTATCAAAAGGATGCAAGCGGCATATGCCGAATTAGTATCTAAATTTATCTTTTAAGCTGGAAAAAGATGACCTTGTAGAAAATTAAAAACTAAAATAAAGATTTTTTCTAGACAATTTATTTGATTAATATTAGATTATGTCAATTAAACACCAGTTTAGAATTCTACGTGCACTTCAAAGTTATGTATAATTCATAATTTGCACATGGCCCAAAATCATCAAAACACGTTTTTTGCGCCTCCTGTAAAATTTGCTATGTTTTTACTTTCCACAGTCGATATAATTATAAAAAGAAATACTGTAAGTTCCGATTAGATTCTTCTGTAACGATTCCCAGAGTTAGTGATCTTTGATATGTGGGCCACCGGCAGGTCACGCTGTCGGAAATGTCTTCCAAACCGCATTATTGCAACCCGGGTTAAGCCAGTGAAGCGTTTTGTTTACTCGGGTAATAAATAATAAACGTTATCTATGACAATGTGTAATTGTGTGGGATATATCACTTTGACCTATTCAGGAAAAAAAGCGAGAATTCTGCGGTCAATACTTTGCGGTTTGCGATGCAGGGGTCATGGGGTCGATTATTAGATTCACATCTAACACTGCACCAATTCTCTGCTGAATTAAATCTTATCCAATGTAATACATACTTACGGCTTACTCAGTGGCTGCCAAACTGTGTGAAGCACGAAGTGTCAGTGTGTGACGCGAAGTAAGAATCCTCAAAACTGTTCATGTTTAATAATGCCTTTTGATTTTAATTTTATTCAATTTAAAATAAATTTACTACTTTAAGATCGTCGTATCTTTGCAAATTTGGTTTTTTAACGCTCGTGGAAATGAAATAAAAAAATAAGAGAACGGTTACAGAAGGAAGATGAGGAGTTAACTGTTTGTTTATCTTATTTAAACCCACATATTGACAGAATTCTATATAAAAATCAGTTTATTATCACCTATTTACATATCGACTGTGGAAAAGAAAATGGACGTAGCCCACACTTTTTTTAAAACACCGTTTTTTCGATAATCACAATTCATACAACTTGATACACGTTCTATCAAAAGGATGTAACCTGGAAATGCCGAATTACTATCTTAATTTAGCTTTTATTTTTGAAAAAAACAAAGGCCTGCGAAGATTGCAAGCATGAAAAAAGGTTTTTTTTGTCAAATTATTTAAATCAAAATTAGATAAAGTCAATAAGGAACCAGTTTATCAGTCTCCGTCCACTTCAAGGTGGTGTATATTTCATAATTTGTATTTAGCCCAAAATCATCAAAAAACGTTTGTGTCTTCTGTAAAATTTGTTATGTGTGGGTTACGTCCTTTTTCCTTTCCACAGTCGATATGCTGATTCAAAATATAAAACAAAAAAAAATATCTACTCTATGACTTTCTATATTCAATTAATACAGTACATTTCCTTTTATAATACATTTTAAATTTGTGTGCCGCGGAAAAGGTTCCATTCACCAGTGTGTCGTGAAGTGAAAAAGTTTGGCAGACACTGGTTTACATGGTTAAAACCTATATATTGTTCCCTTATTAATCACTTTTTTGCATTTATTATTTGTTATCAAATCTTGTCCGTTTTCAATGTGAAGTATATGTCTTCCTAATGATCTCAGCATAAGTTGTGAAAGAATGATGCCGAATATAAAAAAAATAAAACAATATTTTTAAAACTAATTTTACATTTGTATAATGAACCAGGCCTAGTTTCACCCACCAACTGAATAAATTTGAGCCGATGCAAAGTTATTTATTTGAAATTGAGTATGATTCATTGACAATTTACACAAGAAAAAAGAAATATGATTTCAAATGATTATGCAAAATAAAATTGAATTAAATTTTATTTTATACAATTCAAATGTTAAGGACCACTGACAAAAAATAACTAGGTACTTATTTGTATTTAAAAATAAGCCAAATTGAAAATTAATTAAGTCAGAAAAGTATAATATCGAATATATTTTACATTACCTAATTCATTCATGATTTTTAATTGTCTACTACAATTTAATAGTTGATATTATTGTCAGATGTATTTAACATTTCAATTTTAGCGTCCGCTGCACTAAAAGAATCTTCCAGAATAGGTTTTATCAAAATACGCGGCCTGTCACAAGCTTTGAATTTTTCATGAACTAAAAAAGGTTTGTCCATACCTGCTCTAAAACTTCCTAACGCATATTCCATGTGTTGCCAACCAGTTGGTATATAAATATTGTATATATGTTTATGTAAATTATTTTATTGACGATAAGCGATATCCTTATGATAATATTCTAGAACTATACACTACCTTGCTGTCCATATATAGAAGGCTGAAGTACGAAGGAGATAAGGATAAGCGCGAAAGGAGTCTGGTTTTTAATCAATGGAACATTTCCAGGACGTATCTAACGCATATGTGCTTATCACAATTAGTCACGAGAAAAGATAGCAATAATTCTACTTCGGGGTGGTATAACAAAACTTGTAGGTGGGATAATATATTATTAAATTCAGAATGGAGATATTAAAAAATAAACGTAATTTCAATGAATTTACTTGAGGCGTCCAGTATCAAAAACACCCAAGTCAGTTTCACTTTATTTTCAGGAGAACCGAAAGATTATTTCACTCACATCTTACGTCTTTATAAATATTTCGACTATTATTTTGTTTCTATTGTTGTTATTTTGTTTGAATATCATTTTTCTGTTTATTCTGACTGATTACGCTTCTCACTGAAGAAAAACACGTTTCACATTTTGTAACACAACAAGTGGAATAACATAGATATCAAATTAAATACAATTCTATTTTTCTTAACTAATGCCGTCAGCTACTGTCATTTTTGACGTTTGACAGATCGACTATAACAGTGAAGATAGTCGCAATCATTAATATGTCACAGATACCGCGTATTTATTAATTTTGCCTAATACATACTCAATTTCGATATGTTATGACTGAAGTATAGATAGCACTACACATATTTATCAAATATTTGGTTGGATTACTAAGTATTTGATTTTAAATTTCTTGAACACCCGTGTCCATTTGGGATCCAAACGGTTAATCATGTTCCAACAAAAAAGTATGTACGCAGCAATAAAATTATTTCGCTCGCTCGCTGAGCGTAGATATCGGCTCTATTAGTGTCCAGAAACTATGTCAATACATTTTAGAACAGCCCGGTTGAAATAAGACAAAACTCATCGAGGAGTAAAATAGTTTTAACACAATAAATCTACACTTTTGCGCACCGGGAATCCATGTTAGTATTACATTGATTTTTGATAAAATCATCTCGGTTCATAGCAA
The DNA here is from genome assembly GCA_030503985.1 of Himalopsyche tibetana. Classification (NCBI taxonomy): domain Eukaryota; kingdom Metazoa; phylum Arthropoda; class Insecta; order Trichoptera; family Rhyacophilidae; genus Himalopsyche; species Himalopsyche tibetana. The sequence goes on from JAPJYX010000007.1 coordinate 22,068,860, forward strand.
TTCTTGCATGACGTTTCCCAAGCCACAGAATGATATTGTCACGCAAACTATTGTGTTCGATTCAATATTTACTCAAATTCCCGACCATAATCACAGATGTCGCCGTTATCCAATAAATCGCAATGTTCGTGACAATGGCGGTCAGTAGTACCGTAGACTGTGAGTAGTTAATGTACTTCGATGATTTCCTCGCGGACCTTTGTTCCACTTGCGCGAAATACTTGAACGTACTTATTGTGTGAATTCCGCTCGGCTGGCGGAAACTCGACGAATAATATCTCTTCCTGTCATCGGGGTAACCTTTGACATGAAGGTTTTCCCATACGCCTGCAATCGGGTAGTATCCGACACGCCGTACTGCCGATTATAAATGCAATAGATGAATTACACTAAGTATTTCAAATGTTATCTGATACTTGTGTTTACAGAATAAATTAAATACATATATTGTATAAACTGTCGTGACTGCATAAGTTTCTGTTTAACTTTAATTGAATAATGGTTAAACAAAATACAAGAGGTGGCACAAACAAAATAGATTCAAATATATCTCATCTCATCTTTCATTTGTTTTAAAAACAGAACAACTTCAGAATAATATTAAGTCAGTGTTTTCAACAGCAAAAAAATAGTTTATAACTCTTTACGAATATCAAAACTCCAAATTATTTGCATTTATTTATAATTTCCACGAGTATAATATCATGTTTTGTGAGGTGTTAAGCATCGTAAACTTTAATTATTTAAATGAATATTGTATATCATTTCAAAAGTCACTCTTGTGTAAAAACAAGTGTATGGAACTTCATTGGCATTCAAATCCAAACTCTATCGAGTCGCTGTGATTGTGGTAGATATCTTCAACAAAACAAAAAAAATTAGCCAATATTGACATACTTTCGAGAGCTTTGGGTAAAGTGGGATTGTTACGTTATTGTAAGATAGGAAGGGTGGGAGGGAATTATTTAGACATCCCACACACTCATGTTTTCGAACAGAAATTGATTGAAAAAATGCTGTTCGTGCCAAGACTCGAACCCGTGAGATCCTTCAAGGCAGCCAACATCGTTGACCGTTGCGCTACGTACCCGATATATAATATTACAGTATTCAAAACAAATGCTCGAGTATCTAGTTATAATTGAGCATCATCGCTTAATTTATAACATATCATTTTTTCATGTCGGCATGTTTGTTCCCATATTCATTTGTACGAAAACATGAACTGTGTTTTTCTCAGTGGCAACCAGGGGTAGGCTGGAGGGGGCTCGCAAGAGCTCACACGAGCACTTTGTTAATATCTACTTAGGACGGCGATCCCCTTGTTAAATCAAGATAAACAAGATTCTCAGATATATGTAATGTTATACAATGTTTTAATTATTTTTTACCATGTCCGCTCCTAATGTGGAGCATATTGCCTACATGTTTCCATTGATAAATTTTATTCCCACAGTTAAACAAACAAAAGCTTCATAGCATTGACCTACGAGATGTGATACCAAAAATATAATATCATTGATAGTGAGAAAAAATACTTTTTTTACCATTTCCGCTCCCAATATGGAGCATATGGACTCCTAATGGAGTTTATCTCAACACAAGTGTTTCTACGAGAACTGCTTGTTACTCAGTTGCTCAACCTCTCTTTTTCCAAAGAGAGTAGGAATAAAAGGAAAGGGCTAGGACAGGACTAGTGGTTAGCTTATCGCTCTCGATACTCCCCTTACATAGGATAGGATGGGTGGGAGGGGGGAATTCAAGACATCACATACATCCATGTCTTTGAACAAAAAATCATAAATCGGTTGAAAAATCAATTTATATAACTGCCTGTACTGGGATTCGAGCTCGTGACCTCCGTAGCGGTAGCCAACGACGTTGACCACTCGACCACACTGGCAGAAAATGTTTTAATACGTATTATAATTAACTTAATGAACATTTGATTTACATTTAGTATTTCAGATATTAATTCTGTGTCAAGTCAAGTCTATCAAGTCAAGGGCTGTGAAGTCTTGTAAAAAAAGACGACTCCGACTCCGGCTCCAGCTTTAAAATAAAAAAATACGACTTCGAGGAAATTTTCAAATTATTTTCACTTTAACTTATCTATATAAATATATGTATTTCATCAGATCATCTTTAGTCAGCCAAGCATGCAATATCAACATTTTTGACTACTATGTTTGAATACACATCATTAAATGTATATATATTTAATTTGAGTTGCTCATTTTTCACGACTTCGACTTCAACTCTGACTCCGACTCCACAGCCCTGCTCGGGACTCTTCACCATTACAATCTATTGTAGGTTAATACATTTTTCAGCTGTTGATATTAATTAAATATTATTGTTACAGCATATTAGTGTACTACACAGCGATGGGCTGCTAGTACGTTAAAAAGGGGCTCGCCTAATCTCAAAGCAATTTTCGGTGTTCTGGGGATGGAGTAAATTTTTTTATCACTCCTACACAATTATATGCAATACTTAAATAAGCAATCAATTGTTACTAAATACACTTATAATATGTAAAATATGCAATTCATCGAAAACTTTTCAATGTAAATATCTAAAAATCTACTACTGTGTATACTGAAGCTGTGGTATATAATATATGTCATAAATTGCAGTTATACACTAATTTAATATAAAACATTCTTTAAATTAAATTTTCCGGTTCTAAGCTCAAGAAATGCGACCCCAATACCAACATTTTTTTAAATATCTATTTTATTATGGGTGATACCATGTTTATAATTAAGGTATTCTTATATCATAGTTTTTTGGACCTTTTGCAGTTTATATAAATACGCGATTACGCTTATCAGGTGAGTAGCGCCCGCGATAACGATTGTTCGTAAGATAACTTAGAACGCTGAGAACACTCGTCAGTTGTAAATTCATATGTGTGCTGGGATGACGTCTTTTTTACGCGCAACTTAAAATATGATTATTTATTAAAAAAAACACGGATTTTTATAAAAAACAAATGTATGAGGAATGATGCAGAGAGATATTTTAAAGCCCTTAGACTACTTTTTTTTTTGAAATTCATAAGAATAAGGCCAATAATGAGAAAACCACTGGGGTCACAAAAGACCCCCATCGGCTGACAAGTCTTTTTCTAGTCTCCGAGCCGCGAGAGTTAACAATGGGCTCGCCAGCCGTAGTAAAAATTAGCAAGGGGCTCCCGCGAGCCCCTCCGAACTCCCTCCAGCCCACCTCTGGTACTACAGCAACATGTTACAGTATTGGTAGCCCACTGCTGAAGACGGCCTATGAATTTGTAGGATAAACACGATTCAAATTGCCTTTGAAATAAATGTGGTCTATCATTTCTTGTTTATTCAACTCGTAGATATGCAAATATTTTACTCACTATATAACTATCTTATTTCAGCGATATGCTTCTGTTTAAGAGAAATAATACAGAGACGGGGTTAGGTTAGGTTAGGTTGGGTTAGGTTCACAAAGCGAGTTCTTGATTGATCGTTGAGTAGGTCAAACATTCTAATATCCGAGCATGGGCAATTTATTTCTAATGCATCCAACATGCCCAAGATCTGCCTACTGTAATTTGTATATAATATTTTAGCAAATACTAACTGCACGCTGACAAATGCAGAAATGCGCAACCGTTTGCGAATCCATTCATTATTATTTTGGCACGAATAAATACCTGTGATTAAATCAGTGAATTGATTGCAACGCTTTGTTCGAATAAGATTTTTCGCAATAAAAACAAAGTTCCAATCGAGTAGAACAATGTTATCATCATAATTCGACTTAATATATTTTTTAGAAAAATAAAAATATTTAACATTACAGCTAATTCCAAAGCGCCAAATATTTAAAAGTTGAAATATCATACGAGAAATAATCTATGAGAACTTATTTATTGTAAGTCACTAAATTGACATCAAAAACACTCACGTCTTAGTTATTAGGTATCAAACTTAATTTGAGATTGACCTTATCGGGAATCGAACCCAGACCCAGACCCACCTGTTCTGCAGAGCAAGTTCTAACCAACTAGAAAAAAATCTGTTGAGATACCTCTATTAGAAGCTGATATGCTCCAAATCGGGAGCGGACATGATTTTTTTTTATAAAAAAAATAACGTTCAAAAAATTGGAGCGTTACTTAGTCACAATGTTCAGAATGATATCGCTGAGGAGCTTCTCAACATAATGATCTTGGTTATTTTGTCATCGTCGAGATCAAAAAGCTATCTCAAATCAAAATCTATGTTTGTTATAATATTTGATTTTACAAAGAGCTTACTCACAAGGCTTTTATTGCAAAGTGACAGAGCGAAGCATTACCGTCGGCGATTAGTTTTTTATATTTAAGATATTATAAAAAACAAACGATTAGCTTTCCAGTTCTAACGGTTATCCGTCTCTGCCCCATACAGTCTGTCGTATTCAGCCAAACGATGGTTGCATTGTGCGCACAGTAATAATAACGTATCAACGGGGATGACCCTCGCCAAGAGTCAGGTCGTGATGGCGAATGAAGCCACTACACCAGATGCTCGAATCACCCACCATCTTGGATTTAGAGAAAAATGTATTTTTTTTGATTCGCTACCTTCAAAAACTACGGTGGGATTTTTCATTAGGATTATCATGCCCTCAAATATTAAAAACTCCAATTTTCAAAAAATCACGTCTTATTAACGAGCAAACATTTTTAACCCTTTTAACTCCAACCTAAAAAATACACAAATAACATGAAATTAACAAAAAAATGGAAAAAAAAAGTTGAGATAAAAAAAGTTATTATATTGTATGTTATTTCACACATATTTACTGCAGAATATATCTTCAAACTATTTTCTATCAGTAAAAACACTAAAAAATAAATATTTGATGTATTTATTTTTAAAATCAACTAAACTAAAAAACAACCGTCTTTACCGTTTTCTCCCATCGGTTGTTTGCGTGACACATAATATCACAGGTTTGTTTAACGGCGTGAAATAAAATGCCGCAACTAATAACCACTAGTCCAACTTCTTTGGTAGAAGATTATTAGGGTAAAAGTTTATAAAACATGTGTTAAAACAACTTGAGGGACACTTGAGTGGAGCATGGTTTTCGCAGCGCGATCGCACTGCTTGGATTTAAAAGGGTTAAGAAATCGGTCAATTTTACTTCACTCTCTGTGCTTCATCTTTGAAGGGTGCTTAAAAAATATTTTCTAAGCCATATTGAAGTCACGGATAACTTTTATTCCTATCCAAAATTTAAATAAAAAACGCAAAGTCGTTGTATAGAAACCGCGCATGACTATATGGTCATGCTCATCATTTTATTACCGTGTAATATTGAGTACGGACAGTAGTAAGGACAAAAATGACCGTATGGGCTCGCAAACATTCGGGGTTGAAATATAGCTAAACGTGATTTTTTTTTTTAAATATTTACAATTTGATCTCTTTAGATCAACATAATTTCAATACAAATATATTAGCAAAATAACTGTAATAATTTGATGGTTTTATAAAAAAAAACTAACAGTTTCAAAAAGTAAATTTTAAAAAAACGGAAATTCAAAAAATCACATGTGCTTTTGGAGGCCGTTTCTGTCCCCACGGCTGATGACTAACTGTAGTCTGTACCCTTCATAACCAAATATGAGCGAAAGCAACGATATTCAGGTAGAAAAAGGATGAATAGTGGGATCAATAGACAACGGTGTTTACTGTGACCATATGGTGACGCTCGTCCTTGGAGGGTTAAATCATATCGATGGCCTTGTTCTATAGAGCTACAACAAAAAATTGGTAGTTTTGAGATATAGCTGACCAAAGTTTTGACGCAATTAATCAGAGTATAAAAAGTGGTCATTATTATTTCTCTTATCTTTTTAGCGAATCATTTAGTCATTTATCTCAATTCAATTCAAATTTATTGCAACGATGATATTTTTTTTTAAGATTTCGACTAAAGGTGTTTGGTGGAATTTCAATATTAAATTTTAATCGTTCAAATTCTGTACATTCACACAAGTTTTGTCACTAACGACCCTGGTTTCGCCTTTCGGCATCTACAGGCATTCAAGTGCACGGATGTGCCTATATGTGAGTAAATATAATCATAAAATTTCTCCGACGAACAAAAAAAAATATAATTCTTAAAATTATCCACCATTCAAATCTGTAAGCATTCCCATAGGTTAATTCTTTTCGCCAGCAATGGCTTTAAGCTTAGTGATACATTCATTTACTGAGAGTCAGTTCAAGTTCATCCCTAAACTTGAACACCTGAAGATGCCGAAAGGCGAAACCCGGGTCCTTAGTGACAAAACTTGTGTGAATGTACATAATTTGAACGATTCAAATTTGTTGATAAAATCGTAAAACGATATTTCAAGTTGTATATATATTAAAACGAGAGAAGAATGTTTATATAATATTTCATATTTGTATAATGCAAACAACTGCCTAAGTACCGAGTAAAAACTAGTGACTTTAGCGACGCTATAGAAGAGGAGTATCTGAATATAATAGGTAGTATAACTCAAAACATCAAAATGTATGGGAGCCGGTAAATTGCTCGAAAGGAAATTGCTCGAATTACAAATTATTCGAATTGCTTGGTTATTTAAACGATTTTTCACGACTTTTTCTACGAATTTCATTTTTATCTTGTGCGACACTTGTTTAGAGAGTGAAATATAAAAATAAGTTTCGTAAGTATTTATTTTAACCGTGTTCGCTCCAAATGCGAAACATATGATCTTTTAATGCAGTTTATCTCAACAGAAGTGTTTCTACGAGAACTGCTTATTAATCAGTTACTCAAACTGTTTCTATATATTTCCAGAAAACATAGAAGACTAGGGCTAAGACAGAACAAGCGGACAGAACAAACGGAAACAAATTGATAATCTTGTTATTCGAGCAATTTACCGGGAACCAAAATGTATACTTACCTCTCTATGAAACTAGGACATCGATATGTATTATTGAAATAATTACACATTTAAATTTATGTTTTTTTTCTTAAAATCTTGACAAAAATTGAATTAATCTTAGTATTATTATTTGGAAAATACGTAATAGAATAAATATTCGACTAATGCTACATATCGCCGAATGGACGCAGCTGTATGTCAGTCATTATTGCTTTCGCTGTTCGTTTTCTTCATTGTGACCAACATAATATCGCGTTAAATCAACGCTGTGTATCAATCTATATCTGTAGCAGGTAATGGAAGATAAAACTTTGATAAACCTTGAATCTCAAACAAGGTAAGTTGAAAACGATACATATGTCTAAAGATAGGTAGATTTAAAGTCCGAAATAAGAATGTTTTCAAGAGTGGTTGTGCAAATAGGTATAGTTTTAAGCTACTCGATAATAATGAAGGTATCTTCTTAATCATTTTCATACTTGAGCAAAGAATACCTGGTATGGAATATTCCGTTTGGTTGTTTATTGGCGCACGTAGAAAATCACTTACTCTTGCATTGTCGAGTTTTGAAATAATAGAAACCGTTAGGTAGATGGGTATGTATATCAATTTTATAGGTAACAAGTTAGTGGGGAATCCAAGAATGAATCAGAACCCACAAAAATCGTGATCATACCATTACAACAAATTTCCCTATTAAACATTGAACGAAATGAATAAATCGCGGCAATTTGATATTCCAAAGGATAGCTTGGGTCTACGTACGAATTCAAATATGAATTCTTTCCATAGACACCAAGGGACTTTATTGCGATATGCTTTCGATTGTCGTTGAGAAAATTTATCCAGATTAGTGTATGAGGTTGGTATTACTTGGTCATACGTGTTACTTATAAAAATCAAGTATTTCCATATATATTATTTTATATTAAAAATTATTTTGCTTATAGCAATATGCGATCATGGAGCAATATTAAATTGACGTACAACGATAAGTATATATTACCAAATAGTTTGTGAATTAGTTTGACTCTTAAACAATTATAAATGAACAATTTTGTAATTGCTTACTGCAAAAAGTCTTATGTATTTTTATATTAAGCAAAATGAATTTTAATTGTGAGTAGAGTCAAAAACACAACAAGCCGCGTTCCTTGATTTATTTTAAAAGACTTAATGTAAATTTACTAATATAAAACTGTCCAAAAATTTCACGAACATTATTAAAATTCCTACCTTCGGTGTTGCCAAGTAGGAATTTTAATTAAAAAATATCGGTTGATTCATGAACACGCAGTTAGCATAATGTTACATGTATTTTTGTATGTATGTAGACAAAAAATAAACAACTCTTTCCCTTTGCCCAAAAAGTGTAGCATGTTATTATGAGGAGCGATTTATGAAGGTCCAAAATATATTGCGGTCGAATTCTTCAACGAAATTAATCGGCTTTATCGATAACTAAGGAGGGAATAAATTGCATTCGTGAACATCCTCAATGTTGTTACGCGAAACGATCTTCTAAATTTAAAATATAATGAAGTATCGATTAAAAGTGATATTGTCGTTTTTAATTGGACAATCAAACTTTAAACTGCCTGGCGCCTTAACGTATCTTCCAGTGGCTTCCATGAGGGGGTTATTATTATATTGCCACAAAAAAAACTTAAATAATATTTTTTTGGGACAAAGGTTTCAAGTTAAATAGGAAAATTATTACATATGTCATGCCATGTCCGCTCCTAGTGTGGAGCATAATATTATATTATTTTAATTTATTTATTATGTTATATGATATGCTATAAAATATTATGTTTTTAGTAAAATTTAGTTGAACACGTGTATTTTTCTACGAGAACTGTTTGTTAATCAAATGCTCAACTTCTCTTTTTTTGAACATGTGAGAAAGGCATGAAAGGGCTAGGTAGTATTGTAAGAATGGGTCCTACTACCCGGGGCGGTCCTTGAATTTGCCGCCTCCAATATTTATTCTAATTTTGTTTTTAAATCACTTTTTCTATTTTTTATTTATGAACTAGGAGTTTTGACTACAATTGGCTTAATTTTTTTATGTTTGAATATAATTTCTAGAAAAATATTATATTTATTTTTGAAAATGCCGCCCGTGGCGGTCCACCCTTGCCGCATCTCCCTTGCTACGCCACTGGGGCTAGGACAGGACTAGTGGTTTACTAATCACTCAAACTACGCGCCATTTTAAGGATCGGATAGTTGGAGAAATTTGGGGCATCACAGACATTTGTGACGTCGAACAGAAATCCATAAATCGATTTAAAATCTTTAATTAGTGGGATTCGAACCCAGGATCCCACAACTGCCAATGAATTTGACCGCTCGACCACGAAACGGTCGTATTATTACACCACCCTAAAGTGACCCCTGGTCGACTCGAGCAGTCTCCTCCACTTCACGCGTTCCTGTGCCAATCGCAGACCTCGTAAGATGAATGAGAACTAGCTGTCGTCCAACACTAACATCTCGTCTCCACCCGGGTGAAGAAAATCACATATGCCGTAAATATTTTTCAGTTATATTAATTTCTTATAATTATTTATTTTTGACAACTATGTGTTTGAAAAAATATATATATATTACATTAGTGATACAGATACAAACGTCCATATATTTTTCGATTAAGAATATAGGCATAAGAATAATTGAAAAAAAATTACGAAATATGTCAGACAACAATTACTAATATTACTTTATTTAAAGATAGGGATCGTTAAAAATATATTTTAACTAGTTCATCAGGAATCTTTAAATGGGTAAAGTATCATTTTGTATTTACAAACTATATAAATATGCATGTATATCAGGTTAAGGGGCCTTTTTGTAGGTTATTTTCTCCCATATTTATAAGCTGACTTTTGTTAAAAAATTGTAGAGATTTATTATTGTTTGATATTCAATTATTAAAAAGATTAATTGAATTTTATATACACCTTCTAGTACGCTACTGCAAACACAGTGGGGAAATAAGTTCAAGTCAAGTTTATCGTTCCCTTTAATAATTTATTTTTATTCGTCTTGAGTTTTCCAAATGTTATTTTATTGAGTTTGTGTCTTCCATATAACACATTTTTTTAAACTTTCTATAAATCCTACACTCACAAACATTGTCACGTTGCCTGATGTTCAAGGGGTTTGGGTGTACATACTTTTTAGAAACAAACATTCGGTGATATATTGAAATTCTCACCTATTCCTTTTATTAATTAGTGATAATTTAAACGGAATATTGTTTACTATGTTGACATATTGTAGATTTCCATTCCTTCTAATTCTGTGTCAGAAGACTTATTTTTTTCTAAAATACCACTTGGCTCACTTGGCTGACTAATGGGCACATATTATCTACGACAGCTTCAGTATACACAGTAGTACATTTTTGGACATTAAGATTGATAAGTTAACGGTAAATTGCATATTGATACATATCTGAAGTGTATTATGAAACAATCGATTGCTTATTTAAGTATTGCATACAATTCCATAGGAGTAATAAAAAAATCACTCCTTCTCCAGAACACCGAGAATTGCTTTGAGATTAAACGAGCCCCTTGTTAGCGTATTGGCAGCCCCCCGCTGCTTGCCCACCACTACTTGCATATCTGTAAATTGTATAATTTATATGCTTAGCAAACGTTAAGCATGTGTATATTTAATATGTCCTTGACTCGGGGGTGTCTTAGGAGCAACTGTACAAGACTTGGTGACGTACACATGACTTCACTGCTTAAAATTTGCTTTTATTTTAAATCGCTATTGAGCGGTAACATCTTTCATTTTATTATGATTGATAAAAACAGTATAATATTCAGACTAGTCCCGCATTAAAAATATCGTATTGTTTTATTATAAATACGCTATTTAAATCTGAAATAATTAAATCGCTTATGCGCCTAATATTAGTAGCTAGGCAATAGTATCTACATGCTATCTATTGTAGTTGGATAGACCAGTGATTGCTTATGCGCCTAGTCTCAGTACTGAGGCAATAGTATTTATCACTTTTAGGGTGTTCACTGTCAATACTTGGTGGAAAGGCATTATATTAATAAAAACAATAATCCTTTGTACTTCATTCCACTTTATTTAATATGTCAGGACCGGTTTCGCTCATTGCGAGCATTAGTTGACAATGCTCGCAATGAGCGAAACCGGTCCTGACATATTAAATAAAGTGGAATGAAGTACAAAGGATTATTGTTTTTATTAATACAATAGTATTTACATGCTATCTATTTTAGTTGGATAGACCAGATTGCTTTTGCGCCTAATCTTAGTACTGAGGCAATAGTATTTACATGATATCTATTATTGTTGGAAAGGTTAGTAGTCCGCAAATAAAGATTTATATTTTTTGATTTTTTTTAATACCGCAACAGCTGATACCAAGCCCAACTACGTATTTAAATATACCGAGTTTAAATTGATGCAATCTTATAAATATCGATATCCAGGGGTGGGCTGGAGGGGGCTCGCGCGAGCCCCTTCTTAAATTTCAGCGCGGCTGGCGAACCCCTTGTTAAGATAAGAAAATCATTCGTCTTAGATCAAACCATCACATAACAGCAATTTCTGTAGATGGTTAAATTTGAAAATTAGTTGTCCCTTCATTTTTCATTCAGCGTTGTAGGCTTCCGTGTCAGACCTCACGGGTTCGAGTTCCAGTACGAAACAGCATTTTTTCAATCGGTTCATCTATTTTCTGTTCGAAGGCATGGGTGTTTATGATGTCTTAAGATTGCCTCCCACTCTTCCGAACCTTCAATTCAACTGGGCGCTACTATTATTTAATCACTAGTCCTGTCTTATCCTTATCATTCTATCCCTACTACTCACTTTAGAAAAGAGAGGTTGAGCGACTAAGTAACAAGCAGTTCTTTAGAAAAATAACTTTTATTAAGATACTTTCATTAGGAGGCCATATGCTCGACATTGGAAGCGGACATGGATAACATTTATCGAGCCCCTTGTTAAGATATTGGCAGCCCACCGCTGTCGATATCCAATATTCGCAGTAAGCTTTTGGTTGCCAAAGACGTTAGTGACATTATTGTAGGGGTGGGCTCGGGGGGGCTCACGCGAGCCCCTTGTTAAATTTTGGCGCGGCCAGCGAGTCCCTTGTTAAGATAAGAAAGTCATTCGTCTCAAATAAAATCACCACCTTACTGCAATTTCTGTAGATGATTAAAGTTTATTATGAAACAAGACTTGGTTGCCCTTTTTTTTTCAAAATATACACTGACTTCGGCTGCATAATAAATGAGACCCTAGCTGACCGCATGTGGCTCGCGGGCCACGGTTTATGCATCATCTATATTACATGCCTTGAAGGCATTATGGATGAGATTTACCGAGCCCCTTGTTAAGATATTGGCAGCCCCCCGCTGCATTATTGTGATCTTCATTAATAAATTATGAATTCAAAGGTTAGTCAAATTTGTTTTTTAAATTCGAAATTTTACAGTCTACTTTTTGTTTAATTATTTAGCCTACGAAAACAATCAGCAACCAAACAATTTTTAGTTTCACAACATCGCTCTCTACGAATATTGATCTTCACCCAGATAGTATTCTGAATAATCAATCCCTTTGTAAAAGGTGTCACCCATGGACAAAGATCAACTCATTCGAATATAAAAATCAAATATTCTTCACTGAGCAAAAACCTCGTTCAAAACGAGGGTGAAATTTATAGTTGCTATAAATTTATATTAAGAGTTTTCAGCAATGACTACAATTAAACCAAAAAAAAACATGCATGGCTTTTTTAACAACCATAAAACCAATAATTAAAAAAGAACACTATTGTTGTTGTGTTTATTAGTGAAAAAAATGTTTTAGTAAAATGTATTGTGTCTAGAAAGATATAAAGTTAAATATGATAACATTATGTGTTATTTTTTTGACAGAGCTAGTGGTTGGCCATTCGCTCTCGCTGCACCACGCTATTTTGAGATTGGAAGGTTGGGAAGGAATTTTTACAGATCACCATGTCAACATTTATTGGGCTTATAACAGTTATTCAAACTTAAAAAAGATTCGTAAGTGTTCCGCGAAATTTCAGAGACTTTAGAGGGGGTTCGCAGTTACAAAAAGGTTTCGGAACACTGGTATAGACTGTAGGACGACAAAAAGTTTACAAACGGTGGTCTGTATTTGCATGATTGCAGTCACGGGAAGGTATTATGATGTTATTGTTTTGAAAAAGTATATTATAATTATTATCGTAGTGTTAATAAAACTTCAAACCACTTATAAATTAAACTCGATCTTCTATTTGTAAAAACATAATATGGGCCCATTAGAGGTGAAGTGAGTCAACTAGTTAAAAGTTAAAACTTTTTCTTGAACTTTTATACTATTATATCTCGTCTTTACTTGGTGCTTTGGTGGATTGCATATTTTTATTTTACAGATATAACACTATTGCAATGTGCACTATTAACTGAAGTAACTTCATTTTTACGACACTTTAAGACGTTTAGAATATTACAATATTTACAAAGTTGTTTTTCTAAAATACCACATTGCTCACTTCACCTCTAATGAGCCCATATTTATTTTATCGCATGAAGACATAATAATGACCTTTACGAAAAATCTACAATGGTTCAGAAAAAGAACATAGAGAATGAATGAAAATATTTACACCAAAATAAAAAAAAAATCACGATACATACCTACGCATTTTCCAGGAATTCCAGATACACCAATTTTTTGCTATGAGTAAATCGACTAAACGCCTAACATTAGTAGCTAGGCAAGAGTATTTACATGCCAATTATTTGTGTAGCTTGCAATTTTGTCAAAACTTCAAACCCTTCACAACGCACATTGGCACATGCAGAAAGGTTAGTTATACGAACCTTCTATTGTAGTTCTAAATCAAGGCTGTGGAGTCTTGGGAAAAAGAAAACTCCGACTCCAGCTTTAAAATAAAAAAAAATACTCTGACTCCGACTCCATGGAAATTCTTCAATCATTTTATTTAAACTTACAAATATCAATACCATCAGATCATCTTTAGTCAGCTTAGCATGTTAGTGGCAGCACTATGGACTATTGTGGTTTGAATACAGGTCATAAATTATTTATTTTTTAAATGCGTTCAAGTCATTAGATTTTCCGACTCCGACTCCGGTCAAAACTTCTGACTCCATAGCCCTGGTCTAATGATAAGAAAAAAAATGATTGTTTCCTTTTTTATTATAAAATGAAGTATTAATACCATCTTGTAGAGCAGGTTTTCTCAACGGTGGGCCATATGGCCCCCCAGGGACCACAGGGACTTATTTTTGTTTTCGGGAGCCACAGCACAGTATGGTGCCCACGGACCAAAAAAGGTTGAGAAACACTGTTGTAGAGACAGGAACGTCCCGTGGGCATAGGCGAATAGGCAGTTGCCTAGTGGCGGCAAGTCCTAGGGAGCGGCAAATTATTACAGATTTTTTAAATGTGCATTTTAAATTAACATTATTATTTTTTCTATATTTATACATGTATTCCGAGAACAATGAAAAAAATAGGCTCTATTTTAGGGCTCTGACTAGGGGCGGCACATAGCCAGAGATAACTAATACCATCATTAGGAAACCATATGCTCCACATTTGGAGCGGACATGAACCAAAAAAAAAAACTTTACATGGTCTTTATATGAAGAGTCAGACCATTTGTATTGACAGTTGTGGTTTATTTTACTGACTCCACCAGGGCTGTGAAGTCGGGAGTCGTGAAAAATGAGTGACTCAAATTCTCATAATTTTAAAATGTTAGAATCAATCTTGCTTCATTACATAAGCAAACTTTGCGATAGTAAGTCTGAAGATGCCTCTGAATGAGGCGAAACACATGTCACAGTTTGTAACACAATACGTGGAATAATCAAAGTTAATTTAAATTTTCTATTGACTCGAATTCTTTTTGAAAAATATATTTAATATTTGTTCGTACAAAATAGTTCAAAGTTTTGACATTGCATGCTTGGCTGACTTAAGATAGTCTCATGGAATACATAAAAATAAAATTATTGAAAAATTTCCTGAGTCGGAGTTGTTTTTATTATTATTAATTTTAAGGCTGGAGTCGTCATTTATTTACACGATATTAGTTTCGATTTGTGAAACCGACAAAAATTGGATTCAAAAACAGCGTGACCTCACCAATGTTACCTCTAATCCACTTTTGCCCGTAATTGATGCAAATAAAAAACACTGTTCACTCAGGCAGGTTCAAATCTGAAAAAATACTACACGAAACTATCCCCACAGTTGCTAGCTGAAGACTGATTGAGACTAATGCAATTTCAACTTTTATTGTGCCATGCATAAATGGATTGGATGTAAAAATATTGAATGTTTCTATATTGGAACACTGGGCAAAAATGGGTTAAGCTGTGCAGTTTCACAACACCTGCGCATACCGCAATACAACTATTCAAATATTTTTTTTAGTTGGAAAGCCCCGACAAATATATTAGAAAATGAAAATTTCGATAATTTAACTATGATTAAATTCTCAATTTTTATCAGAACAAGAAAATTATCTAAATTGAGTATTATAATATTGATTAGTTGTAAGCAGCGATGGGCTGCAAATACATTAACAATAGGCATGCTTAATCTCCAAGCAATTCTCGGTGTTTCGGGGAAGAAATGATTTTTTAAACACTCTTATTCAATTATATGCAATATTAAAATAAGCTATTGATGGTTATTAATACACATATAATTGGTAACAATATGCAATTTACCGTAAACTAATTAATATAAATGGCTGAAAATGTTCTTGTGTATAAGGAAGCCGTCATTAACATAAAAGTTAAAAATCTTAGTTATGTACTAATTTGATCTGGGAATATAGTTTTCTCTAAAATTAACAAGGGGCTCGCCGGCCTTAGAAAAAAAGGTAATTGTGTTATAGTACAGCTAATCATGCGATTATTTCAGCAAAAAACTTCAGAAACTAAGCTTAAAACAACGCCACGATTTCAAATATTTATTGAAGCTTTGATAATTGCATTAAAATCACACATCACGAAATCACTGATAAATTATGCGAAATATGAAATATTTTTCCCTACGCCTCCAGCTTAGTTTAATCAGAACATTCAGATTAAGGATTTTCTATGACAGAGGTTACCTACCTTTTCGGACCCTAGAGCACAATCTAAAATACTGCTAGGGCGGCGAGCACCACATTTTTTCAAACTCTCAAAACTCAGGAATTCACCCAAAATATCACTTGTTTTTTTTAGCTCACCGAGGAATTTGAAATCCTCAATTCCCAATACTTTTTCCCCAAAATGTCCCCGGAACTTTTTTTTTTTAGCTCAGAAGAATAAAAAAATCTCCAAATAGTTGGCGGGCACATCGGAATCAGTCTGCACAGGGTTGGTAACCCCTGGTCTATGGTATGGTATAGCCTTTGAATTTTCAAGATAACATCTCTTCTTAAAAGGAACATTGCTCCTTAAGAGAAAAATATAAACTTACAATACATAATATAAATAAAAAAAACAGTTGAGGTTTCAAAAATAAAATTTATTTGTGCATATTTTCATTATAAATTCAATATACCACAAAATAATATCGGCGTCACACTATCCTCCACGGGTCAGCAGCTTCCTGAAAGTAAATAAAAAAAAATATATACATTAATATTTTATAAGAATGACAAGCAACAATTCGAATTGAAACATTTTTCATCAGATAGGAGCGAAAGACATTGCAAGTAATCATCAGAGTAAAGTCTGCTGAACTATGGTATCATCATAAACACATGAAATATATTCTTTTATTTCAGACATAACTGTATAACATAAATAAACAAATCATCCTTACAGACTCCCTGGGTAATAAAATGAAGGAAGGGGGATATCGCTCTAGCATGAGTGTAAAGATTTTTATTCACATGAGTGAATTGTTAGCAACTTTTGCATCATTATGTTTTTTTAAGAATGTTGTACAGTAATAGTAATGTTGATGGAGGAAAAAAAAATAATTGATCACCTTGAAACAATTCAAGCAGAAGGCAGACAGCCGATATCCCACTGTGAAACAAAAGAAACTTATTAGATACACAACAAATACTTATGGCGCCATTAAAAGTTTCAGATAATTTAAGAAGTCATGTTTATATAACAGCATGATTTTGTTTTTGGGTTCCCTCAGTAGAGGGAGCCTTATGGATAATCATCATTAAAATAATATTATCGGCTCACATAAATAACATTGTAAATAATGATTATAGTTAAGGATTTGAGTAATGTGACCGATTGAATTTAAACTAAGAATTATCTAAAATGAAATTACCATGGAATATGTCATGTCATCGAATATCTGCTACAACCTGCATCGGGGGATGGCTCATCAAAAGACCTGCAAAGAAAAATATTATAAAGCAAAGGGATACTAATAATATATTAATAAATAGAAACTAAGTGAATTTCAGAATAAAAAATGAATTAGCAGCATTGCTTTGTATTTGGGTTCTCTCAGCAGAGGGAGCCAAAAGGCAAATCATCATATAATTAATTCAAGTAAATCCAAAACAAAAAAAATAATACATTATAATTGGTCATTGTTTCTCAACCTACCTTTGATAGTTGGCGTTTGATCATAAATTGTCCACGGTTTCTCTTTCAAAGACTGGAAATTAAAATGAAAAAAAAAAACAATTTAGAATCGAGCTTTCAAGAGTTCTTGGATAAAATAAATTTGTTATGGCTTGGTCAGACGCATTGGTCAACAGCATGTAATTTCTCAGAGGAAAGCAGCATGAATATGTGTATCATCACTTTATAACTAATTGTAATTGCGTTTGATAATTCCATAGTTTTTAGCATCCAAAGTAAAGTACCTTGTAAGATACACTTGAAAATATATTTTTTAAATGACTTCATAGCTAAATGCGATGATGGTCTAATGGTTTAATTGCATGGGGAACTAAAATTTGCGAGTTAAAGAGTAATCGACTGTTAACAGAACTATATTTCAATCAAAATAACCAATAAGATTGCCCGTACTGTAAAATGCGGTGAAGAATTATCAATCTGGCCATTATAAAATCTGCAAGTACCTTTGAGGCAGCAATCGTAAATATCATTCATTTTCAGAACCGTTCATAGAAGCTTGGAAGTTGTCTGAAGTTATTAAGACATTTATAGAACATCGATTAATATGCTGAACTACATGCTACTTTTTTTCCATATAAAAATTATCTTAATGCCGCTAATAACAGCATGGCTTTGTGGGAAATTTATTTACAAATAAGAATTATTATTCAGGAATTCTGGTAAATGGACAATTTCATGAAATACGAATATATCAGTATGAAAAGGTTAAAATACAATGTCAAATGGAACTAGTCTGAAATATGGCAACGAAAATATTTGCTAGTTCGCATAAACCTTTAATAAAATGTTGGGTTAATAAATATTTTGGTAATCATTAACACTAGAGTCTGAAACTATCTGACAGTTAATTCGGCGTCAGTGCGGCCAATAGAAAAACATACTTTCTCTCTCTCGCTCTTATACCTAAGAGGAAATATTATTGTTTATACCTAAGAACAACACCATATCCGTAATCTTAAAAGTAAACATCTTTAGTTCTTAACACTTAGGAGTCCGGGCGAACATATGTGTGCATCTCACTTTCAGTGCGCAGGAGTCCGCGCGAACATATCTGTTCGTTTTGCCGAGTGTAAGTTTACACAAAAAAAAGGTACTTTGTGTGATGATTTTTTTTCTTCACATTTAACATCAAGGTTGCCAGTGATATTGAAATTGATAATTGCAAACAAATATATTAAAAATATATTTTTTTTTAATCGTAAATATAGAAGTAATTCCACAGTATCACCTAGTGAATAATATTTTTTGTATAACGTTTAACATTTGGTGTAATATTATTTTCATGGAAAAATGCATCTTTTTTTGTTAGATCTTTTGCTTCGTTTACGTATATAAATATGGGTTAAATTTTCGGATAAGTTTATTTATTGCTTCTTTGGCCGCTTCACAATTCTTTAAAAAAAATAAGTGTTTGTTCTATGGGACTTTCACGAAAGTGAAATTAGTCATGACAATAATTATATAACACAGATCCATTGTCTCAGATTCATTTTACATCTGTATCCTTTTTTTCTTTTGTAGACATTTTGCAACTAATTCTTGTTGGAAAGTCAACCCTAAATTCAAAGAAATGAAATCATTATTTTACTTCGAACAAAGCACCGCTTTTACTCAATATATGTTTGGCTTGCCAATAGCAATAAATTATGCCCTTTTCGAGACACTGTTGACAAGGAGCTATTTTTTCTGTAAAGTTTATGGCTCTGCTGTGAAAAAAATGTGACCCTAATGCTTCATAATTATTACACATATGAATGGCCACCATTCATTAATAGCACATACCTGCACCATTCTAACAAAAACAAACGATTCTCAAAGATTTAAAATATTTAAATAATTGAAATATAACAAGAATTATTTAAAAATATCTGAGAGTTGCGAATAAAACCTTACGATATAGAACAGATGTTTATTTTCGGTTTTACAATATCTCCAAAAAACTAAAATAGTTGTCATTGCTGAGAAGAAGGAGATGGGGGGGGGGGTTAGTAACCAGTAACTTTATTTTAAATTAGTGTATATTATTGCAACTCTTTATAGCCATTTCTTACTAAATAACTTTATTTTTAAGTTGTTAAGACTCTTTATATGAAACCCTCGGTTGAGAAACACTGATTTTATCATATTTTTATATGTATAAAACCATACGAACGCTTTTCTGAAAGAAAAAAAAATATACATCAATCGGTTAAATAGTTATCGCAATTTAAACGTGAGCGCAAAAAAAGTTCCATTTCCCCAAAATTCGGCCGGCTCCCGCGCATCTTTTAGTATGCAAATCTGCGGACCTATATGTGTTAATATAACTCAATAATTATTATTAAATATTATTTGTAAATATTGTACATACCTAAGAATTGTATTGTCTTTCATAACTGTTAGAAATACTCCGAAAATATTGCTGCGTGGGGAACGAAACAAATTCCTAAACACGAATTCATCTAAATAGGACTGTCGTTACAGCTTTCGCTTTGCTCGCATCCACATGTTTTCAACGTTTCGAGTATGTAAATCACTATCGTTTGGATCCACGAAGTTGTCTTGGAGAACCACAAAGAGCGAGCGAATGAGTGTATAAGAGCGAGCGAGCGAGAGAGAGAGAGAGAGAGAAAGTATGTTTTTCTGTTGGCAGCAATGACGCTGAATTATCTGTCAAATAGTTTCAGACTCTAGTGTTAATGATTACCAATATTTTTGTATCGACAATTAACCTTTTAAGATAATTGCATTGCTTTCTGTGGTATTCTGTTAATCAGACAAAAAGACTAGCATGCAGCAATGCATATTTACTTACTAAAGAAATGGTTGACGAAAAAAAACAGAATGCTTGTTGCAACTAAGTCAGAAAGTTGAAAAAATATTGAATGCGTCAATTGCAATTGAACATTACTTACAAATTCAAAGATGGTTGTAGACATACACTGGGCATCAAAGTCGACATAGTGCTGATGTTAAATGAATTCAAAGCAATCCTGCATGATGCTCCACAGTATCATCTTGAAGATAATTTCACGGTGCTTTCCGCAGCTGGTAGGTGATCAGAAAACTGTGGACAATAATATAACACATGATTACTCAAGTACTGCGTTGGGATCAGTATTGTCATAAAAATTACAGCAGTATCTAATCTGCTCAACTAATTTTGTCCCATTCTGGATTGAGATGGCAGGCACTGTAAGTCCTTTTATCTCACCTAGAAAGGTTGTTCGATCTACTTCTTCAGACTGCCGCACTGGTATAAAACCAGCAGAGCAAGTGATAGTCGTGGGAAGGTATGGGGAGACTTTGTGTAAGCAAAATCACATTAAGATGTCAGAAGTTGATAAAAAAGCTTTCAATTATTAATGAAATGAACGACTTCGAAATTGAAGTTAATTAATGTAAGCCCTTGCATACAAAATTAAAAAAAAAAAAAAATACAGGCAGTATGACCATAAAAAGGATGAATTTAGTTATAGGTTTTCATTGCTAATGTGGAAATAGCACTAAGGAATGCAATAACCTGATAGTAGTAAAACAAAAAACACCAGTTTAAGAACTGTTGAATAAGTATGTGATTATTCTGAGTAACCGGTGTCTAGCATTGAAGACCAAATGGAAATATAAGCCAAGAATAACTCTCGAGTTGCATTGACAAACTTAATTCGAGTTATATTATTTTTAAAAGCAAGCTAATGTACGGTTCTATGTTGGGCGTAAATGCGGCATAACCATCAAACACGTGTTTCCACATCAACACATGGTCAACGAAACGATAACGAAAATGCCATCGTAAGCTGTAAATTTTGAATAAGATAATTGAAAAGGTAAAACAAGCAGATAGTTAAGAACCTGAAGGAATGCTACACGTGGGCGGCGTATAAATCAATGCTTTCGAGGTTAGGCTGGGAAAAAGAGTACCGCATGTGCGGACAACGGTGTAACAAAGTATCTCGTAAGTGGATAGAATTAAATTTTAAGACTTACATGGGTCGATGCAGGACACGACCATGGTGACTCTCTTCCTAGGATCCGATATTCACCCATGATTGCAATAATAGCTCTTGGAATCCGGAGGACCTACCAGGGAGACGGTTAATTAAGAAATGAAAGATCCGTGGCAAAATTGTATTGCTAACATTTGTAGGTACCGGAAAAGGAAGATTGATAGGGATAATATAGCGATAAATGTAATATTTATCTATACTACTGAATTTTAAATTTTTGTCTGCTATACTTATTTGAAGATATCAGCGTAGGTACATAATATATTATAATCTTTTAACTGTTTTGTTGAATGATATGCAACATTACTTTTTATAATTATTATGATGTTGACTTATTGACTGAATAATTTCAGTAATTGAGATAATTTAAATAATCAACATTTTTTTTTATTTAATGAACTAGCAAGTTCTTAGTAAATTATGTTTCAGAAAATCTTTTATTTGAAAATAAAGTAATGTCCCCAGTGGTGTAGGAAAGGGTTTTGCCACCCGGGGCGATCCTTGAATTTGCCGCCCCTAATATTTCCTTTAATTTTGTTTTTCAATCACTTTTACTATTTTACAATTTTTTACTTATGAACTTATTATTACTGGCACATAGCTTAAGAACGTCACAGATTAAAATTATGAATTTTAAATCAAATTTTGTCAATAAATATTCTCTTTGCAATTATTATTTAATAATGAATCATCTTAGTAGACTTTGAAAGACAAGTTGAAGTTATTTCTCAACAGAGGGTAAATTGTGCTGTGCGTGGCTAATGTATAAAGTTTCGTGTCTAGTTATAGCGGTAAAAACATGCGACTGCTAAGTTACTATTTAAATATGTTATCAATTAATTTTATATTATTAAAAGATTGGAATGATGATAAAATAAATTTGATAACCTATTTATTTGAATTAAACTATTTTCAGAATATAATATATTGGGAATACTTTTTATTTTAACAATATTTATGGTTATTTATTATCTATGTATCAATCACAATTATATTATCTATTGTCACAGATCGCCAAAATGGCAGAACCAGAAGATGCAATAGAAACAGAAATTAATTTACAAACAGTATGTCGCACCTGTTTAACAGAACGCGGAGACATGAGATCCGTGTTTTTTAGCGATGAAAGCATCGGAAGTAATTGCTTTAACAACATTGTTACGTCTTGTACACAACTGAGGGTATGTTTACTTTCTCACATAACAAGGTGTCGTAACTACCTATACGAGTTTAACACATATTTAAAGAGTTTTGTTGTGATACAAAATAATTAGAGTATAGTACGATGCATATAAAGGCTACAATTTCTTATTTACACGATTGATTTTGATTGTCAAAGTTTCGGGCGAATGAATTAAATTTCACAATGACATCTTGCGATAACACCTTATCGTGTGTAAACAAAACTAGATTTTATTTTTATTTATTTTTTTATTTTATAACCAGGTATGAATATGTGTTCATTTTTTAAACCACTGTGATAAATGTTGTCACGTTAGATACATGAATATACACATTTATAAATGTTAATAGCCCATGGCCTTCTCAGTTCAATGAAACAAAATCTGTCTTTCTTGTTTTGTTGTGTAGACTTTCTATCAGGGCGGTGGAGTCGTGGTGTTTTGGTTGATGTCAGAGTCCTAAAAAAGGGTAAAAGTAGAGTATAGCTCGTCATGGATTATTACAGCGAAAAACAACGCCACAATTTAAAATTATTTTTTGAGAGCTTGATAATCGCGTTAAAACCACACATTATTACGAAGAACACTGATAAATTATGCGAAATACGAAATATTTTTCAGTACATCGCCTCTGATTTCCATTACGAAATATTTTTATTTCGAAAAATATTTCATATTTCGCATAATTTATCAGTCTTCTTCGTATTAATGTGTGATTTTAACGCGATTATCAAAGCTTCAATAAAGATTTGTAAATTGTGGCGTTGTTTTTAGCTTAGTTTGTGAAGTTTTTCGCCGAAATAATCCATGACTAGCTTTAATACACTTTTACCAAAGTGATAACTTCACTCCATACACCTCTCTTTATATTCGCTGAACAGTGGAACAAAATCAGTTTTGGCATAACGCCTGTTGGAATACTCCACACTGGAAGTGAACGCGGCTTAAAAAACTTGTATTTCTAACATTCCGTTTTTTACAGGTGGCTGAAGGTGACGGTTTGCCGGTTCATGTCTGTATCCAATGCATTGAAAGCGTGACAATGGCCTTTGCATTCAAACAACAAGCCCAGAGAGCTGATGCCACTCTTCGGGATTATATCATTAGGAAACATCCGGATATCCAATTGGGCTCGATCGCCGAAGTCAAGCTAGAGGTAAAGTAGGAACATATAAAAATAAATTAATTTTTAACGGAGTTTTTCATTTTGCCTTTTCACTTGTCTTCTTAATACTTTTGACTTTCCATTTTAAATATCTATATATCACTCATTTCTCTAATGCACTAGTCAACGTATTCCGTTGAACACCAGACACGAGACTCCCTTGAAAAAATGTAGTGCAATTTATTTCTTTTTAATGATCTTCAAAATAGTTGCATTCATAAACTGTTTTCCGTTGTCGCCTGAACGTTGATCATGATAAATTTACTTGATTTGTCGTTATTATTTTGTGAATAATGTACAAGTGTCATCATATTTTAAACACGGGTTCCCTTTGTAATTTTTAAGTACAGTGGAACCTCATAAAGAGTTTAATTCGTTCCAGAATCTTACCCGTTTTGTGAAACACTTGTTTTGCGAAACAATTTTTCCCATATAAAACAATGTAAAATACAATAATGCGTTCGTTCCATGCCGAAAAAAAAAAATCATTTTTTTATATTTTTGACGTGTATTCAAGTAAAATTACATACTTATAAATTGTTAAGGAGCGTAACAACCTGGACTGCGATTTCGATTTGCAAAAAACGATAAATCGAATAGAAACCCCGGCCCCGCACTAACGCGGAAATGGTCGTTATCCGTTAAACCCCGGCCCCGCGCTAGTGCGGGTTTACACACGTGGGCGTGTAGTCGGTATTTGTTAAAGCAAAACTAATTTATTTCAGGTTTTTGTTTTTTATGCTACTCAAGAGGGTTTGCTGCGTATAAGTATTTTTTTTGTGTCGATTTATCTTATCATTTATGGGTCAAAATGACTTTTGAAATAACATTTTAAAAAAAGTACATATAATACATCAACGCAAACAAATATTACACAGTTAGAGTTTTTCTGGATGCCGTAAAAATAAAACAATTAAGAGTCATAATGTATTGCTTCATATGTTTATGTGCATTTACTTTAATTACGCGTGTCAACGTGTCTCGTTCACAAGACCATTCATTGTTTATTTTCATAGGTACGGCTCTTTCTTCTGAGCCCTTTTTGTTTTAAAGAAATGTGTTGATTAAATAAAAAGATATGATTTTTTAAAGAAAAAACGCGCGAATCCGGCTGCATGTGCGAAATGTGCAGGTTTAAGCGTAACTTTGTCGCGAAACTGCCGGTTGCTTGAGTGTTAATGTACAATCCGACAGTTTCACATGCTTTCAGCTTTTCTCTTATTGCGCCAGAAGATTGTTTCTTTGCTACTTACTCCTCCTCCATTCGTTATAAGAATTACTCGTTATAAGAGGTGCTCGTTATGAGAGGTTCCACTGTATTATCAACATCCATTGATCTTAATTTATGCAGATTGAAAATACTTGTGTATATCCAAAATTATAATATGTGTGTAAATTTTTTTCTTCTTTTGCAGAGGTCCCAGGAATGTATTGAAATTGATGTGGATGTCAAAACAGAAATGAAAAATGCAGAGTCAATGTTCGGTTCAAACTCTTACGATGACAGCACCATGCTCGACCATTTCGATGATTCAGATGACTCTGAAGATGATAAAAAACCGCTCAATGGTACTTTTTGATTTAATGCTTTTATCAACAAAAGTTGAAAACATTTTTTTTTGGTTTTTTTTTGCAATATTCTTAAATATTGTGAATGGCTTTTATACGCCGAAACTATAGTGTAATAGAAACATATATTATAGACACAATTAATGAATAAAATTCATGAATTCTGTTTGTTACATTTAACCTTTTGACCGCGGCTCGGATCCAGATTGGTTCAGATTGGGCTGTTATAGCAGTCAACCGCGGTCTAAGGGTTAAAACATTTTTTTTTAATAACATAATAAGTTTGCCTTGTTTGCAGAACTCACATAACTCAACTTTTTAAGTTATGCGTGAGTAGTTTAAGTAGAACAACTTCTATTATAAGCTAAGCTCCACATTGAAATAAATAATTTAAAATGGAAAGAATGTCTTTGTGATATTATTGTGTTATTTTCAGCATTCAAAAAAGAAATGGAAGGCAAAAAATTGCACAATGACTCGTCAAATTCACAAGATATGACAGGATTGTCATGTCCTGTCTGTAGTAAAGTATTTCGCACCTCTGACGCTCTAGAAGCCCACAAGCTAAAACGCCACCCAGGTTAATAAACTACTTTTTCTTTCTAGTAGACTGTGCCTGCGTTGATGCATTTTTGTATAAATCAATTATCTTTTACAGATGGGTATGTCCAATGTGAATACTGCAATAGAAGATTTACTAAGGAAATTTATTTAGAGCGTCACATAATAGCAGCACATTCGAAGGTGATAAAGAAGAACAATCGGCTCGAGAAGAGACTCGGCATGGGTGTACGAGAGAAGAGTCCCGAACACACCGGACCGTTCGTCTGCAAATTCTGCGGATATCTGTTTCAGCGGGAAGACCAGCTCGTCACACACATAACGCTGTCGCACGACGAGAAGTGTGGTCCCAAGAAACGGGGGCGGCCCTCCAAGAAAGATATCATTGCCAAAAAACTGCGCCTGAAAGGAATATTGGAAACGGTATGTAATTTTTATCCATTACTAGACTAGTGTTGAGATTAGCTTTTTACTGTGTTGGATGATAGTGTCAACTATTCTTGTTTACTTTCGTTCGTATTTTTGGGACTATAATTTGTCGGGTCAAGAGCCAGATGTCATTGATTCATGTTTCAGGACATCATTTTTATAATCAAATTATCGATTTCCGTTTGAAGCCAAAGATGTTTATGTCTAAAAAAAAAATCCCTCCCACCGCGTAGAAAAAGTGATTAATCAACCACTAGTCATGTCCTAACCCAGTGGCTTCCAACCTTTATGATACTGCGCCTCCCTTTGAAGAAAAAAATATATTCGCGCCTCCCCATCCTTTATTTCATCTAGTAATAAAGACACGTTTTAGAGGGTAAATAAATGTTTTGGACTGTTCGCACCCCCCTTTGCAATGGTCTACGCCTCTCAGGTTGGAAATCGCTGTCCTAACCTCTATTCTTCTTTCTCTTCGAAAAAGAGAGGTTGAACAACTGATAAACAAGCACTTCTCATAGTGAGAGATAAATTTTTACTTTCACGGCATGGTTTGTCAAAATTGAATTAAAAAAAACAGAAAAACCACTTTTGAGATACTTCCATCAGGAGGCAATATGACCCGCATTAGGAGCGGACATGGTTGAAAAAACTCAAGTTGCAAATTAAGATTAATTTGAAAGCAGACCTGTGTTATACTGTAGTGCTTTATTATACCTTATTTTAATACCTATAATAAAAAAATGTCATTGTCTTTTTCTCTTCTATTTTTTATGTAGACATGGTTCTGAAATCTCATTAGAAACATTAGTACATAATTTTATGCATTTGTTTCTACAATATTTATTTTTTTACCATGTCTTTATACCAATATGGAACATATGATTGGGAGAAAAATAACGTTGTAACATGACTTGTGATTATTCTATGGCAATTGCTCTGTTCTTAGGATTGACAATTCCATTTCCCCGATTTGAACACGCGAGTACTGCAATCATGTGTGCGACATTGAAAGTAGACAGAAACAACCATGAATTAATATTGTCATTTCAGATGAAGATTAAAACTGAAGTAGAAGATGAGCCGACGGAAGATTTTGACAATGATCTTGATGTTTCATTTTCTACGGATCCTAAAAGTGTGCTGGACGATTTGGCTTCAGGACCGGTCGTCAACATTCAAATGGAAATGGGTATGGAAATATTCAGGGACAAGTCGACCGATCATTACT
The DNA here is from genome assembly GCA_030503985.1 of Himalopsyche tibetana. NCBI lineage: Eukaryota > Metazoa > Arthropoda > Insecta > Trichoptera > Rhyacophilidae > Himalopsyche > Himalopsyche tibetana. Next base: position 22,096,580 of record JAPJYX010000007.1, read on the forward strand.
GTAACATGTGCTGCAAATCGTTTGCCACCTTCGAACACCTCGAGAAACATCTTAGAAAACATATAGGTAAGAATTGAAATATTTTAATACCTGAAAGTCCAATAACTAAGTTGATTCAAATCCGACATGTAAAATCCTTTTATTTTACTGCCACTGTATCATATACGCTTATCAAGTTTCAGATTATATGTTCATAAACTGGTAGTGATATTTAATTGACTTATTTAACCAAATTTTGCTTATTACATTTTGACAGTGCTGCTTTACGGTAATACGCCAAGTATTAGGACAACCAACTCGAAGATTCTCCGTGTTCATAGTGTCCGCTATCGAATAACTCACTCCGAGCTGAAGTTATCAGCTTCTATGTTCAGTTTTTTTTCTAAGCAACATTCATTAAAATATAATATATTATTCAATTTGTTCCAGGAGAAAAACCTTCAATTTGTAAAATATGTGATACGACATTTACCCGAATGAATTTATTGAAGAAACACTTGCTTATTCACAACTCCCCTGATTGTTTGAAAGACATTGACATTAAATACAAATCAGCATTGCTGACAAATCATGAAAAGGTAAACTAATTCTGTTTATTGAGAAAAATTAAATGCAGTTTATTGTGTTCTATCGACATGATATTTGAGTATAGACAATGATAATATTTGAATCAAGCAAATAAGCATACAGGTAAACTACAAATTGTTAAATAATGATGATGAGTCTTAAATATAATGAAATCTCATCGGGAGGTTGTATGCAGTCTTCCGCTGCAGCTGGCATCGACAAGGGATCCAGGTGCATTATTGTTAGTTCCAAACAGCAAGAAGAGTTCCTAGTTTTAGCAAGTACATAGCCGGTGGATTTTTAGATTTCCTTTTGCTCTTGGAAAGAAAAAGTCTTTTTCATATGAATTGATTGCATTTTGGCTATATTTTATTTACCCAATTGTTTTCAGGTCTTGGCGGCTGCACCCGAAAGTCTTACTGATGAATTCCTAACCCAAGTCATACTTGACGATATCAAGTCAGGAAAAGTAGAAAGATATATAAATGAAATCAAAATAGACCACGACGAGCTGCACATTCTTAACGATGTTGAAAATGATTCTAATGACACAGGAATTGATAACGGCGATAGTGATTCGGAATTGAAAAAGGTTTGATTAATGAACCGAGGCTTTTATTAGTTTGACAGATTTTTTTTTATTATTTTACACTTATTATACATTCTTTTGCCTTTTGATTAGATTATTAACACTTAGGAGTCCGGGCGAACATATGTGTGCATCTCACTTTCAGTGCGCAGGAGTCCGCGCGAACATATCTGTTCGTTTTGCAGAGTGTAAGTTTACACAAAAAAAAGGTACTTTGTGTGATGATTTTTTTTCTTCACATTTAACATCAAGGTTGCCAGTGATATTGAAATTGATAATGTCAAACAAATATATTAAAAATATTATTTTTTTTAATCGTAAATATAGAAGTAATTCCACAGTATCACCTAGTAAATAATATTTTTTGTATAACGTTTAACGTTTGGTGTAATATTATTTTCATGGAAAAATGCATCTTTTTTTGTTAGATCTTTTGCTTCGTTTACGTATATAAATATGGGTTAATTTTTCGGATAAGTTTATTTATTGCTTCTTTGGCCGCTTCACAATTCTTTACAAAAAAATAAGTGTTTGTTCTATGGGATTTTTATGAAAGTGAAATTAGTCATGACAATAATTATATAACACAGATCCATTGTCTCAGATTCATTTTACATCTGTATCCTTTTTTTCTTTTGTAGACATTTTGCAACTAATTCTTGTTGGAAAGTCAACCCTAAATTCAAAGAAATGAAATCATTATTTTACTTCGAACAAAGCACCGCTTTTACTCAATATATGTTTGGCTTGCCAATAGCAATAAATTATGTAATTCTTAATGCCCTTTTCGAGATGCTGTTGACAAGGAGCTATTTTTTCTGTAAAGTTTATGGCTCTGCTGTGAAAAAAATGTGACCCTAATGCTTCATAATTATTACACATATGAATGGCCACCATTCATTAATAGCATATACCTGCACCATTCTAACAAAAACAAACGATTCTCAAAGATTTAAAATATTTAAATAATTGAAATATAACAAGAATTATTTAAAAATATCTGAGAGTTGCGAATAAAACCTTACGATATAGAACAGACGTTTATTTTCGGTTTTACAATATCTCAAAAAAACTAAAATAGTTGTCGTTGCTGAGAAGAAGGAGATGGGGGGGGAGGGTTAGTAACCAGTAACTTTATTTTAAATTAGTGTATATTGTTGCAACTCTTTATAGCCATTTCTTACTAAATAACTTTATTTTTAAGTTGTTAAAACTCTTTATATGAAACCCTCGGTTGAGAAACACTGATTTTATCATATTTTTGTATGTATAAAACCATACGAACGCTTTTCTGAAAGAAAAAAAAATATACATCAATCCGTTAAATAGTTATCGCAATTTAAACGTGAGCGCAAAAAAAGTTCCATTTCCCCAAAATTCGGCCGGCTCCCGCGCATTTTTTAGTATGCAAATCTGCGGACCTATATGTGTTAATAAATGTCCCAACAATTTCCTTCTGAGAAGGCTGTAAGGAAAGAAAAATTGTTTTAGAAAAAGACAAACTTAACGTGTAGGGAATATATCAACAATACTTGTATTCCATATTAAAATCTGGTATTGTAAAAAAAGGTTCAAATAAAGCAAACAATCAGTATTTTTATTTTTGGTATTCTGTCATTACCGATAAGGTAGAAATATTAAAAGTTACTTAACATAATGAATTTCAGAAAAAGAAAAATGGTCGACACGGCAGCCGCAAATATAAAATGCACAAGTGTGCGCTGTGCGATCTGAGCTTTTCAAGAACCAATCACATCATCCGACATATGGCAACTCACAACTACGACTATCCTTACAAATGCGACGTATGCAAAAAGGTAAGACTCTTTGTCCACAAAGCACTTCAAAATAACACTATTATCCGAGCAAACTAACGACCTGGGTTCCGCCTTTCGGCATCTTCAGGCGTTCAAGTGCACGGATGAACTTGAACTGAGTCAGTTGACCTTACTTTACTGGCTTTTTTTAACATGAAAATTGTGTGACGGTTTTCCAATGGATATATGTAATTCATACATAAAGCAAATATATGCTCACAGTTAGAGACACTACTGTGTTGAGTTAAAAGTACGTCTGTACTCTTTTACAGAAAAATGGTTTAAGGTTGAAACTGAATATCTACGATTTTTTAATGCCAGATAGTAAACAACAAAATACATTGACTAGGCTTGTGAATTATCCATAAATGTTACACCATGTTCTTTATCAAATCATCCGTCGGCGCATGTGAAAACTGTGAAGATGTGTGAACATGTGCTTATTACTCAGAAAATTGTTTACGAACTGTAACTTTGGATCAAGATGTGAATACCAATATAGTGTTTAAATTGTTTTAAAAATTTGTCCAATGTCTTTTATATTGAAGTTTTAGTGCATTGGTAATTTAATCGAAATTATGATTCCAAAGATAATAGACGATGCAATATATAAGGATCGCATGTGGTGCAGCAAATGGTGCACATATTGTGCTAACAGCATTATATCGTCTGTTGCAATGCCTGCTTCACGAAACAGCTTAGTATATGCATGCATTGAGCCTTCAGCGCAGGCCTTTCTTCATTTCGGGCAGCATCAATATATATTCCTTGTTCAATTAGTAATATGTGTAATCTCATGTTTTCAGGTATTCCCCAACGATGATATACTCCAGAAGCACAAGCGAATGCAGTGTGAGAACAACACCAAACCGTACCAATGCGGAACTTGCGCTATGAAATTCACCTACGAGATGTCGCTAAACAGACACATTCTTAGATATCACAAAGGAGAGTCAGTCTTGATCAATTTTAATGATCCCATGGACCCCAAGCGAGAGAAGAGTTTTATATGCCCGAAATGCAACAAAGGATTTTACAGGTTGGTCTTGTAATCATTCTAGCCAGTTTATTTTTAAAACACTCAATAATCAATCTACTATAGCATAAAATACTATGTACAAAAGGAACTAAGTACTAAAAACCAGGATAAATATTTGTAATTAGCTGTTGCATTATTTGACAGGAGAGATGAAAAACTGTTTAGCTTTTTTGTAGCCACATTATGGGTTTGTACAAGCTGAAATTTGATGAAATTAGCCGGTTTGAGTCTGGTCAATTCAGGCCTGATCCAAGTCTTTATAGCACACTTGTTACCCAAACCCGACCCGAAGCTTAGATTTATATTTCTCGGCTCGAAAAAAACCCTTTTTTTTAATTAACAATAATATATGATTGAACTATTAATTAAAAACCAATGCAAAACAGATACTGAATAATAAACAATGGCCAATAGTTACAATAATATTACTATTGCTCATTCCCAAGTAAAGAAAAATTTTCGATGAAAGTATTTCACTTGTTGTGTTACAAAATTTGACACGTGTTCCAACTCTTTGAGATGCAATCATCTGATGATTTTAATAACTCAATTTTTATTTACAGACAAGAAAATCTGGACAAACACGCCAAGACGCACATGCCCCATGAGAAGAAATTCGAGTGTCCTATTTGTCAGAAAAAATTCCTACGCAAAGATAATTTAAGGTGAGGTTTAAGTTTGATATGATTGGATGAGTTGTTCAATCCATGCCAATGAATGATATTGGTAGTAGCACTGTCTTTAACGGATGAATATCGCATCTCGTCTTTGTCATGGCGAGTGTAATTTGATGTTAGATTATTTCTTATTGTGTGGAGGGATAAAAACACTTGCGGTGTTTACCGTTGCATCTGACATTACAATATTTTTGTTGTCTATTTACATTCTGTTTTTTATGCTTGATAATAAAGAAAAAAATATTGATGACTATTCCTTCAGTGTTTTCAATATAGCAACAGGAGCTTGAAGTTGTTGATTTAGGACAGACTCGAATCCTAGTATGGACTGTTTTTTTTAAATTGAACTCTGTTCAAAGACATGGATGCCTGTGGAGTCTAAAATTCTCTCCAACCCATCCGATCCTTAAATACGGGGCGTTGCGAGAGAATACTAACAATATAATAATATAAAATCATACTTGCTTGACTTGTTTAGATGCAATGTGTATAAACATATTTCTTCCAAGTTATGGACTGTTTTTCTTCTGTGCTTGTTATATTTATTTAAAATGTTTTATTTATGTTTATTACCTTTAGTAATAAGAATTCGTATTGTTTCAGAACGCATTCCCGAATTCACGAGCCCAAGAGAGAAGACTTAGAATCCAACTGTTTGTGTGTCTACTGCGGAAGGTCATTTTCCAATTCGTCCAATTTGATTGTCCACATGCGGCGACATACTGGAGAGAAACCTTACAAATGTGATATATGCCAAAAAGGTGCAGCATTAATAAACGTGACTTAAGAGGACGGATGAGAGGCTATTGACATTGATAGTCAGTAGCCACTGTTGAATATAATACTCATTAATACTTTCATATCATTAGTAAAAAATTATAATTGGTGTATGATTTATTTTCTTATATTAGGTTTCCCAAGATCGTCTGATTTACAATGCCACCGGAGGACCCACACCGGAGAAAAGCCTTGCCTTTGTACAATCTGTGGGAAAGGTATTTGCATATCAAATTCTGTTTTTTTTTAGCATGAAATTATTCAAAGATTAGTGACATATTTTACTAGTGGTGCAGTAGAATATGTATCATTCATTTGCAAGCAATGTATCGCCAGAAATTACCAGCCACGTAGTCAAGTGGTCAGCTTAGTCGGCTTAGAACACGGAGGTCACGGGTTCTAATCCCAGTACGGACAGTTTTTATAGATTGAATTTTCAATTGGTTTGTGTCTTGAATACCCTCCTCCCACCCATCGTTTCCTAAAAATAAACAGCTTAGCTAAAGCAATAAGTTAACTGCTAGTCCTGTCCTAGTTCTATCCTTCTATATCTCCTCTCTTTGAAAAAAAGAAAGGTCAGACAACTGAGTTACAAGCAGTTCTCGTAGAAACTCTCCTGTTGAGATAAACTCCATTAAGAGTCCATATGCTCAACAGTGATAGCAGACATGGTTAAAAAAAATGTCGCAGAATTTCATGATATGAATTTCAGGATATGAGCTGAAAACATTTTGTTTGTACTCAAAATAATGTTACATCCAATACACCCAATAACCGCTGCACCATAAGACCTGACAATTTTCCACAATTCAACAATTCTACTATGAAAATATAATACTTTCTGTAAAAAAAATCATCTCTGACCATAGCGGCTTCTTATATGAAAAATGCGGCCATCTTGAGGAAGTTGCAAGATTCACTGTTGTTATCTGCTAATCACAATCCCAGCCATATCCAATGTTTCTCCATGACCACTGACGTAACAGAGAGCTGCCTAGTTTATTCTCTAATCTCTGAATTCTTTCAAAGTCAGAACTATCTAGTCCATGATGATATCAAAAAAATGTGTAAATATGTAATAAAAAAATATTCAGTAGGTAAATGACTTATGGAATTGTCTCTGGTTTTAGGTTTCTCCCGTTCGAATAAGCTTGTGAGGCACATGCGAATCCACACAGGACAACGGCCGTACAAATGTACGTTCTGTGACAGGGCGTTCACGCAGTCCAACGATCTCACTCTGCACGTCAGGAGGCACACAGGGGACAAGCCGTACGTGTGCGGAATATGTGGCGATCGCTTTATACAGGTAATCAGTCTCAACTATGTAGTCACCCCCAATTATTTTGGCTAATGATGGCGATAATTGAAGTTTGCATCATCGTGGTTTAAAGAAGACTAAGTTTAAGATTAGTAGTTTTGTTTCATTGATGAAAAAAAATACCTTCGATATATAAATTAAATTCCGATGTGGAATTAATCTTTGAAGTTATCATATCCAATAAAACATTCTCTTATGTATCTCAAGTTGAAAAGTAATTTTCATGGTATGTAATATTGAAAATCAAATATTGTGTATCTTTGAAAATACAAAAAAAAATATATTAAACCCCACCTATAGGAGCTTATATTCTTTGTTAATAATTTTTCGTTCGTGAAACACGCATTGTTTATGCTATTACTAGCTGACCCGACGAACTTCGTATCGCCTCAGAATCAATAAGTGTTGTGTTAACTTGATAACTTGAAACATGATGACTACCGAGTCAACCTTTAGTTGTTAATAGTGCTGTGGCAAGCCAGGCAGATCCATTGAGTTTAAAAAATCAGTTGGATAGTTGGTTGCTTCGTCTTCGTTTGTTACACGGTCGATAGATTTGAAGGAATGCAGTGGACCAACGATTTGATTTTGAATTGTGAAGTTTAAATGATCCACATCTTTTTTCTTTGCCGCAAGAACTGCTCGTTCACTCAACCAATTGTGATTTTTGTGATTTCGGGAAAATTTTGTTGATGAAGCCGTCCTTCGTTGAGACAAAATTGAAAAAATTCGGCGAAAACTAAATCAATCCATTCGATTCGTCAACAGGAACACGGCCGTTACCGACGATAGTCAGCAATTGCTTGGAAAAATCTTCGGCAGATGGATCGTTTAGCAATGCAACTCGCATGATTATCGTCAGCTGAAGTTTCATTAGATAGCGCCACGGAGTCGATGATTTGAGGCAAGCGTTTATTTCATCGGCATCAATCTTGGAATGACTGGTAGTTTGGCGGAAATCGACAGATAGTAGAATCTTTGCGCCTCTAAAACATCTTGAGTCATTGCACAGATCTTTCATAGTTTGATTGAGTGCTTCAAATGCGCATTTGTGCGCCATTTTCCATTCATCCCAGGTGATACTTGTATTTGCTACCAAAAATTTTGCCATGGCTGAGTGTTTCGCAATCTTGCATGTCGGTTTTTCAGTGGTTTGAAGGTTTAACGGCAATTTCAACGTTGAATAATCCGCTCGGCATCCTTCTATATACGTGGCCACTATTCTAGACGAAGAAACTGCTACAGTAATTTCGGATCTCACACGAACAGTGGCCATAATCAATGACATGAGGAATGTCTTCCCAGCACCACCGGCGCATCGAGGAAAAATAAACTAACATTTCCATCATCAATTGCCTTCATTAACGTAACGTACATTCTCTTCTGTTGAGGATTCAACAGTGGTATATTCGTTCAAACTGATCAATGCATCTCGATCATATTCACGTTCACGTTCCGATTCTCGATTGAAAGCGTCGTTTGTTCCACGATCTAGCGTTGGCATTCCTAACTTGACTAACAAACTGCCGCACATAAGGTAACTCATGAATTCGATGGGAAGCATGTCAAAATAATTATAACAAATAATGTGCGTATCTGACTTGGAGATTCAGTAAAAATTGCTTCAGCGATTGTCATATCCCAATAAGTATCGTATTCAAGCAAATTGAGATATTGGCACACTACGCCATTGACAGTTCGAAGTGATTCAAATGATGTCAGCCCACGAACATTTACCAGCAACAACCGCAAGTAGAAGCATTCGTCATTCTACAGATGCACTGTGTTAATGCGACCAAAAGCATCAGTAGAACGCACACCCGGATGATCAGGAACCGCATTGCCTTGCTTTAGACGTTGAATTTTTTTCGATGAAGCGTTCCAAGAGTAATAACGTGCCATCTTAGCAGGGCTGTGGAGTATCGTAAAAAAGACGACTCCGACTTCAGCTTAAAAATAATTAAGCTCAGACTCTGAGGAAATTTTTCTACAATTTCATTTTAACATATATATATATATGTAATACTATCAGATCATCTTTAGTCAGCCAAGCCAAAATACCGCGACTCCTCGACTCTGACTCCACAACCCTGCATCTCAGAGTAGAGCAACGTGCGTGCAAACGGCAAGCTTCGTTTTTGCCAATCAATCGAATAAATCCAGCATCGAGTATCCCCAAAGACGCGATGCTAAGCAATGTAGTTCATCAGCGACCGGATTTTTTGTTTGAAGACACGTGCGGTGACGTCGTGCCGATCACTTGATGTTTGTCCGGGGAGCAGCAGTTGAACAATTTCTTTCCATTTCAGATTGCACGTAAAGGTGATGAATAGATCTTTACAACCGTAATGAAGATCAGGTTATCTTAAAGAATAGCGTCATGAAGCATTTTACGTTTAATCGAAATTGCCGCCAACACAGAAATCGTTTGTGAATTATTTTTTAAAATTAATAATACAAATATGAGAAGCGTTATGATCTTTGATTACTGTCAGAATAAATGAAAAAAATAAATGTATATTCAATCGTATCTTAACTAAGATGTTTAAGTAGTTATACATAGCTTCCAATATTAACGATTTCGTGACGAAGTCGGTACGATTGGATATACATTTTTTTTTTCATTTATTCTGACAGTAATCAAAGATCATAACGCTTCTTAGATATTTATAATTAATTAAAACAAATAATTCACAAACGATTTCTGTGTTGGCGGCAATTTCGATTAAACGTCAAATGCTTCACGACGCTATTCTTTAAGATAACCGAAGATCATATGTCATGCATATGACGCGGTTTGACAGTGTATGTCACCAATAGTAGAATAGCCAATCAACCAACATTAGCTGCATATCCTTCGAGCCACATTATAAACCAATCAAAATACACTTTTTCCACTATTATCCATGCGTCCCGTCTTTGACCATAATTGGATAAATAGATTTTCGCATCAAAATGATTTATCGGAATTAAAACTTCATGAAAATCGATGAAAAGACAAAATCACGTCGCATGTAGCAGTCAACTGTCAAAGTATAATGTAATCAATGCCATCTGGTGGATTTACTGGAAACAGCATAAAACGTGTCATACAATGTCCACGTTCCATTTGTATTTTTCAAAAAAACAAATTGTATGAGGAGATTTATTTTCTTCATAATTTATTTTCCGTGATATTTTTCCGATGTTTTAATGCTTATTCTGCTATTCTAGGCGGATACGAATTTAATAAAACAAAGATCATTCAAATCCGAGCTTTTATTCTCGAGATATACGTGGTGTAACAAACCCCACTTTCTTTTATATATATAGATTCTTGTGATTTAGCTTATGCCACTGTCCTAATCAGTCATAATTTAAATTTTGTTTTGTAGTGGAACACTGTATTGCTTTTGTTTTTATATTTATTTGACAATTATACAATAGGAATGATTGTTTTTACTTGAAGTATTCACTTTATTAAGATTTCAATAGCTGCCAATATGTAGTATTTTTTGTCGTATCGTAGATCCGTGATCTCTAAATGGGATAGGAAGAAGAGAATCCTCGCTGGCTCGTTTTTTTGAAATCATTGAAATCACAATTGATGCAGTTTTATTGTGCTTTGTTTTTAGTTTGATGTTCTGTTGATTGCGTGTTTGTAATAAAGCCAACTGACCAAACAAACAATTTTGATGAAATGTGCTTCATTACTGGCGTTGATTGTTGGAATAATCGGAACGAAGGGGTATACCATTTTTTAACGTGCATGTAATTCTACAGTGATTTACTATTTTTTTTTACTATACAGGGTACGGCTCTTCAAAATCACAGACGCATGCAGGGGCATTATGAAGAAGTCAACCAGCCTACACCGTTTGCTGCTAATTCTGTAAATAACCCAAGCCGAGAGAATGGAGCAAATCGGGTTGCGAGAGTGGGAAATCACTTAAAAGCGGAGGTATTATAACATTATATTGCTTATGCTTAAAAATCAAGCACCTCTTCAGACTTCGACTGCCCTCTGGTGTACACACCACGAGAGATGACAATACAAGAGTAGAGCTCGATATCCAATTAGGGATCTCTGCCGCCATATTTAACACAATGTGTAAAGCCTTGTTGTTTATATTTGGTTGTCACTTATTCAATTTTATGCTTCGTGGTTGGCAGTCAGAACACCTCAAAAGTATTCAAGATAACTATAAACCTGACTATGGGCCGTATATAGGAGACTGATTATCATCCACAGGGTGCATTTGTGGAATTACAAGTGCTGCTCACATCTTTCTATAGTGCTTTTCTAGTTTTGAAGTAGATAAGTTTACAAAACACAGAAAAGAAAAAAAATATATAGTAAATTTTCCTGCTAGTGCAAAATCCCATGTATTTTTAAACGCCTCATTCAAACGGCATAATTGGATCTATTGCTTAGAAAATAGAGCTGCTAGGTAATAAATAGTTTTCTCATAAATGAGCCCTCGAGATATGAAGTGAGCCACGTAATACAATCACGTATTTACTTGGTGTTTTGCACATTTTTATTTTAGAAATTATTGCAGTGTTTTTTTTCAAGCTCACTTCACTTTTACGATACTTCAAGACGTGTAGAATACTATAACGTATCAAACTAATTTTTTCCTAAAATACCAGTTGATTCCCTTTAATGCTCCATTGCACTCTTCAATCTTAACCCTCTTTGAAAAAGAAGGCTCGAAAAAAGTGACTGATTTACAAGTAATAAAAAAATATCTACTTGAATACTTGTGAACTTTTTAATAATTTATTAGAATATAAAATTAAAACAGACAACTTTGTTTTTTCACAAATTAATTTCACGTTCATATTGTGAGAATAGAGAATAGATATTTTAAATGAATACTTATTTGGTTATTTCTCTATTTTTCAGCATCTTCAAGAATATCTACCCGAACTGAAAGGGTTGATTCCTCCCACATTGATATGAACAAAAAACTGTCAACCAAAGTTACCTGTTCGTATAAATTTCAATAGACGGTAAAATGCTGGAACCGTGGTCTACCTCGCCCGTGGAACGGATATCAGAGACCATCGAAATTGACGCACCGTGGTGTCGATGAATTTTGAAAAGTCGCACACTATATTTGCGCAAGACCATTAGCCTTAAAACCTTTTTTTTTGTCTTATTAAATCATCGATTGGACACGAGTATTCACAATTAGTATAAGTCATTATTTTATATTTGCAAGTTTTTATGGCGCATGATGGTTCGATTTTAATATTTCATCACAATACCATGACACTTGGAGCATTCGTAAAAAGATTGTTTCAACAGATTTTAAGAATTGATTTCGTTGCGGATTGAGAGTGAATTTTTTGTACATATTTTTTTTTACATATTGTTTTGACCTGAATATATATGGCACTTTTTAGTTTTGTAAATTAAAAATTCTTGCCGATACAGGATTTGTACATATTTTATCACAGAGAAAATCTTTTACCTTTTTCTTTTCGAATAAACTCAAAGTATATAATCAAACAATGATTGGTCTTCGCCTTCTTCAGCTAGTCTTAACTCATGTTTAGATAGTAAATCTCTTCAGCATCCTTCATTAATCCGTCCTCACAATGCATCCAGGGTATTCTGTATAGTTTTGCTCCTTCGAGTAAACTCTTTAATAGGTTATCCGGAAAGAAATCCAAGAAATTGTGTCCAGTTTTTTCCGTCGGCTTTGTTTTTGTGTCATTAATTTTATTTTATCATTGAGGGCAAAATGTCAAAGCCCGAAAACAATGAAGAACATATTCGCCACTGCATGCCAATCACAGCAAGGCTTCAAAAACTGTTTATGAGATTTATGGAGCAGTGCTGGCTGAAAACAGATCAATTTTGGTTTCGTCAATTTATGTTGGGTGATGGGGAATTATAGAACTTTCCTAAATCAGTAAGACCCTCAAATGTTGATGATGACATGCTTAAATTTGAATTCTTAATCGAATCAGATTCTTGTCAAACTATAGAAGAATTGTCATTTAAACTTGCATCTTCAATGTTGACTACACATGAATATTGAAAATGTATCGGAAAAGTAAGCAGGATGGGTATTTGGGTGTCGTATGAAATGACCGAGCATAACAAAGAACAGCAGAAGAACAGATGCATATTATTTAAGATCTCAATCATTTTTGCTGCAAATTGTAACTGGAGACGAGACATGGATAATTTTTCTGTTTTTCCACTTTAAATTATCAAACCCTTACGAAACCATAACTGCACCAGTATATTGTCAACCATTAGACACATCAAATCAAAAGCTGAAGGAAAATCATCCAAAATATCTTATAGATAATGCTCGTTAAAAAAAACTTGGATTTGTTTTCAGAACACCTAATATATGAGGGTATAACTTGCAAACATGACTTATTTATTTTAAAATGGTCACAAAATGGTTGAAAAACAATGTGTATTTTTAGTCTTACATTACTTTGAAATGATATTTTGGATGTTGTCAAGGCATGTTTGAGACTGATTTCTAAAAATACTTTCAAAAACTATTTTTATCTACTAAATTACATTCGTGGGTCATGTTTCAGCAACTTTGGAATAAGCCGGGCTTGCAAGTAATACTCTCGTATATAATTGAGATATTGTCAATACAGAAAAAAATAATGTGCATTTTAAAAGTGTGGTTTAAAATCTTAGATATATCGTCATCTTTCTAGCAGAAGGTGGTAAGTAACAAAACTGATAAAAATGAGTTAAGTTTTAAAAAAATACTTAACTAATAACTCAGTTGGTGCATTGATTATACCAGTTTTCCAAAAAAATAAACATTCATGTGGGTAATTATTAAAAACGCTGGTTTAAAGGCAGGCAATTGTCCTTGTCTATTTACTTTAAACTATTGTGTCAGATAATATTGGTAAACAACATCTTTGTGTCAATTCTTTCATATTAACCCTTCTAGTGCCACACCATCTTGATAGGGACTGTCGTAAACTACCAGTGTTTTATAATACTGGTTTTGGATTCTTAGTAAAATTGTAATTTCTTTCTTAATATTTACGATAATGTCACAATTTTTTTTTATTTTATTCGTAAAATAAAATCACTCACTTAATACTTTAGAACAGTGGTGGCGAATCATTTAACGTGTGCGTGCCAACAATCCCAAATATTACTTATCAACATACCATATTAACTACAACGTAATGCATAAGTAACATCATGTAAAATTCCTGAATTGATTTTTACTATCTTTAAACTGCCTATTTATTTATTGAATAATTGCAGAAAATCCTACTTTAGAATGATAGTTTTTTGTGCGAATCATTTTTTACACATACAAACTCGGGCAACGCATGCTCTAGTTTCGCCATCCCTGGTTTAGAATATTTGCTATTTTGAAGAAAAAATATTAAGGAAAATTGTAAGCCGTTTTCAGGTATCAGGTTGCAAATATAAGAATATTTCAGAATAAATAAATTATCCGGATCTGCACTATCTCATATGGATCAATAATAATAAGACCCCATATTGTACACATAACTTATAATATTTACTATGACTCGAGTGCTAGAATAATAAGAACAAAAAGACACTTTTTTATGGACCCTCTGTTTATGAATAAAAATAAAATAATTGAAAACGTATAAGGGACAATGAACATTATATTTTATTACTGTTACTATTGGAGGACAACACTCGATTTTATAAAATGTGGCATTACCATGTTAGTTAAAATTGTATTTTAAAAAAGTCAGTTAGCAAGCTGATATATCGGCTATCTAAGGGTTAAGCTCCAATAGCAGGTTTAAAAATCCCTGTCAGATACATAAATCCTCTGGATTCGTAAAAAAGGCAAAAAGAAAAAATACCATATAATATTGTGGTCAATGCAATATGTTAGATGATGTTTTATAATAATGAGAGGTTACAATTATTTAATCTTGTCGTATATTTTATAATTCTTTGTAATGCCATAGGTACCTGTTGACGCCCAGATAAAAATGGCCGATTGTCGAATTATTTCCAGTATATTTTACATGATTGTTTTTAACATTATTTTATCTTAAGTTAATATAAATGCGCTAAAGCCCTTTCAGAGACTGGTGTATGTATTAAATGGGCTTATCGAGCTGCGAGAAGTTTTTTTTATAATATATATATTCTCTTATTACTAGGCCCCACCCGATCGTCAAAACCAGGGCTTTGAACCACAATTTTTTTCGTTCCAGCAAAAATAACGGTTTTAATGGTTTTCGGTTCAGCTCGAATTCAAAAGCCCAGGAATATACCGATTTGCCCAAAATATCTCCGTGACTCGTTTTTTTAGCTCACAGGAATTTGAAAACCTCAAAACCATATAGTAATTTACCGATTTGCCCAAAATACTAGCGTGAGCAGAAAAAAAAAACAATACTTTTTCGGTTCGGTTCCGGCAAAAATAACAGTTTTAACGGTTTTCTATTTTCAGTTCCGTTCCAGTTTGAAGCCCTAGTCAAAACTGACAGGTATATTAAATGACTTAACCCTTTGAGGACTAAGTTAATTTTTACTAAATTTTCCTATATTTTGATTATTTATAGTATTGCCACACAAAAATATAAAAAACATTTTTTTGAATATGGATCAATCTGAGAAGAATATTAATTATTATTTCAAAAAGTATACAATACTTTTTTTCAATTATAAAACCATAGTTAAAAATTTTAAGTAAATTAATTCATTATTACTTTTAAATATTTTTCTAAATGCTATTATTTCGAATTTGCATCTAGATCTTTTTTTTGCTCTCATCTCTGTGTACATGTGGCGCTCTACAGACTTCAATTACAAGTAGGGTTCGATCCCAAATGGAATTTTACATTCAATATTATGTGGCCACCGATTTACAAATTTTACAAATGTTTATCTTTTATTAATGTGCAACACATAATAAAAATAATGTGGCGGTCAAAAATCACTGAAGGATGTGTCTAGTATCCATATCTGAAAATAAAAACCATGAGAATGGCGATAAATAATAGATGACGGAATACTTCTCCATCCCGGTGAGGCGATACTCATCAAATCTATCCATCATATTCTAAAAAAGAAGCATATCGAAAGTGATTAGTTAACTACTACTTCCAAGACCTATCCTATCCAAAACCTCTTCAATAAAAGAGAGGTTGAGCAACCAAGTAAAGAGCAGTTCTTTAGGTAAACTCCATTACCAGTCCATATGCTCCAGATTGGGAACAGAAAAGGTAAAAAAAGATGATTAAATATATATTCATGTTTTGTGGTAAATGTGTCTTTCTAAGATTAGTTGTATGCTAAAAGTTACTTACTAGTCTTATTGAAAACAATTATTAAACCAGTCCAAATTTGTCATGACTCAAGGTCACCCATCCTTGATGATGATGGTGATGCTAAAATGAGAATATAAACTCGAATTCTGTCAATTGGAACTGGTTCTCCATTTTATAACAAACCCGTATCCATCCAGTAACTTCTCAAGGCAAGTCCCATTCAATATTATCAGCATGAAGTGTTATATTTTTTACTCTTGAAAAGCCTATTGAAAATATGCTATTTGGATCATTTTTTTATGTAATAATATTTTTCATTTTAAAACTTTCACTCCACTTAAAAATAAAAGATTTGTATTTCTCAAATTAAAGTAATTTTATATGTTTATTATAGGGTTATAAACTTTGTACTCTAAGCTGAGGATGAATTTTATTTATTATATCACGAAATAGATTTATATCTACTCTTTTTTGTAGATATTTCAACTGACTCATGAATTTTTTAAATATCAGTAGGACAGTTCTACTTTTTACATGTGTACATATTTAATTTTACACTGGCTAAATTTAACATTAATTGTCTACATTTTTGTTTACTAAAAGTGGATTTACATTTTTGGTATTGTAAAATATGATAAATGATTATATATTATGTTTAGGGTTTACGAGTTGGTATTCTAATATAATAATTATTACAGGTAAATATGCTGTTAAATTATAATTTTTTAGAAAAAAATAAACGAAATAATTGATTTTGATGGAATTTTATTAAATACACATAACACATTACTTGTTGGTGATTTTCTATTGATTGTGGGGCAGATTTTTTAGGGCTTCTGATGATACTCAAATTCCAGTGTTTTTACACAAAAGCGCACTACCTTACATACAATAAGTCTCAAGGAACGGCCGCTTCAAGTATGGTTTGTTTTAAATGGAGGTTTGAATGAAGACCCAAATTTTCATTAAGAGATCATTTTAATAAAATTTGTTTGACCCAAGCCAAGGATGATAAATAGTATCTGATTTAGTTTTTTCTCCGGTAACATTTAAAATAGGCAACAATGCTGTCTTCGGTTTTCTGCAAACGAAATTGATTTAATGTAAGTATTATCTATGATGTTTTGAAATAAGTATTAAACATGACATACTTAAATTGTTTTTTTTTTGCGTGCCACGTAGTTCCCATCGTTGACAAACTATTTTGCAACATTTGTTTCATTAATTTTATTCAATATCCATTCCGTATACTTAGCTACGTCAGTATAAATGGTATAATATTTGGGATCGCAGAGGTTTGCACCAGCTCTTTTGACCGATACAGAAACGATGCCCCTTAAGAACCAGCTGATTTCGTGATCGGCCTGAGTAACAGGCAACGAAAGACCTCCACCGCTGTCACCATTGCATACACCACTTCCTGAAAAACAATAAACTCTTTTGTTAAATTGTTATCTAGTTACTTTATGTATGTCTAGTACTCGTACATAAATCAGAATCGTCGAATATGGAAATACATGTCTTTAACAAGTTCAAGTCATTTAAAATAGTTTTATTTTTGGAATTTTCAATATATATATGTAAACAAAAAGCTCCTTACCATCACCATTCGGATTGCCAGCGCAAAAAGATTTATCGTGCAGGAACATGTTATAAAAATTTGCGTTTGATTGGATACAAATTAAATCTTCTGTTATTGGCACATTGGCAATAGCAAGGGTGTTTGATAGGGTGTCATTTTCATTGAAGCCCCATCCTACCACCTAAAAGAAATATTATTTTGTGGAATGAAATGTATAATACATTTAATACTATACTATCTATTTTAATAAACAAACATTAATAAAATTTGACACATCCTCTTTTCAAAATAAAATCTTTTTTCCTGGTCACAATTTTCAACGGCCCGGCCCTTCTTTTTCAAACTTTGAAGGTAAATTTAAATACTAATTCCGCATTTTCAACTTACATCCTTGTATGATAAATTGTATACAATGTGATTATCGACAAAAACTGTGGGTTTACGTCCTTTTGCCTTTCCACAGTTATCATATTGGTGACCATATAATGATTTTGTAAAATTGTGTTTCTTTGCGAT
This sequence comes from Himalopsyche tibetana, assembly GCA_030503985.1. Lineage (NCBI taxonomy): Eukaryota > Metazoa > Arthropoda > Insecta > Trichoptera > Rhyacophilidae > Himalopsyche > Himalopsyche tibetana. The sequence continues at coordinate 22,114,720 of JAPJYX010000007.1, forward strand.
TTTTGGAGAATCTGATTTTTGATACTAGGCTCCTGATATTTATTATTTTTAGCTTACATTTCCGACACGGTTAAAGATGGCCTCTCTCTTTGTATCTGTCTCGTCCCACAAGCAAATTGGTTGTATATAGTCACTGTAAATGATGTTTTCGGATAACTTCAGGAGGGCGATGTCATTTCGCAGTGTCGTCCAATTCATACCTTCATGAACTATAACTTGAGACACCTACAAGAAAAATGTGTATTTATTCTATTGAACCCAACAACAACAAAATATCAATGAATATATACATCCATATTTTAAATTAGTGTTTAATTGACAGGCAATACAAACACAAAACACTGAAAAGATATCTATCTTAGAATTCATACATAATCCAAAGTTATTTTTACTCATGCTTAAAACATAAACCTATGTTTATTCTATTGTCATTTATTTTCATAAATTATGATCACATTAATAAAAAAAATACCTTCATCTCTTGTTGACCAGGTTCAAATATATTTCGATTGTGTTTTCCCAAGACAATATGAAATCGTTCGGATTGAGGGGTACGACCGACACAATGAGCAGCTGGGGAAAATAATTAAAATGTTTATTTGTCTAACCGCCTGTAACACACAACACAACACTGCGGATACACAGAGAGGGCATGCAAGTGCGCAAGTGAATCTTGAAAACCTCATGGTTTATAATATTACAGATAAAATAGTAAAAATTGAATTAACATATGATGTGACAAAACTATTTTAAGCAGAAGGGAATCTTTTATCCAATTTCTTACCTGTCAATACAAAGCGTTGAGATATAAGTGATCCTCCGCACTGATATGCATTTGGTCCATCTCCACCGATTGGTTTTAAATAAATAGCAGTGTGCCAGGGCCAGTCCCCGCGAAGTGCTTCTATTCCTCGTGTGATAAGTTCTGTATGTGCCAATACTCTTCTTCCACATCCTGACTCAACCGATGACTGAAAAAATATAGATTACGTGGTCCGCAGCATATTAAAGGTTACATGTAAATATACCATATACTATATATGAGGCTATTATTTGCAGACTCGGCTCGTTCCAAAATTGATGAAACGTGAACCATGAATGTTATTTGGTAAATAAAAATACAAATAAAGTATTTTTAGAAGGCAATCTCAAAACTGGCTTGATAACATACAAGATATCATTCCAAAGTAATTTAAGAGCATATGGACTCCTAATGGAGTTTATCTCAACAGAAGTGTTTCTACGAGAACTGCTTGTTACTCAGTTGCTCAACCTCTCTTTTTCCAAAGAGAGTAGGGATAGAAGGATAGGGCTAAAACAGGATTAGTGGTAAGCTGATCGCTCTCGATACACCCCGTTCATAGGATAGGATGGGTGAGAGGGGGGAATATAAGTAATTGCAAGTAATAGCCTCATGTAATATAGTGACATAACATGAATTAATTACTTTCATACAAATACAAATTATCCAACCTACATACATAACAGATGTTTGAAAAAGTATCTGGTTGATAAAAGTTTGTGATAGGTTGTTTTATGCCTTGCATAAAATGTCGATGGGGCCGCATGTGGAGTATCACTGCTATAAAGTAATGCCCTCTTTGTGCAATATCTGGTAACAGCATTTTGTACCTTATAAATTATTCCTACTTTTTTCTTTACCATACTGAAGATAAGAAAGAGGTTTACCCCTTTTAACACCTCAAAATTTTTCACAGATTCTCCAAAAATACCCTGAGAAATATCTGTTTTTTAAATATTTTTGTAAATTCATGAAAAAGTATTAAAAATAAAGATATTTTGGTATTTTTAAAATTATTTTATGAAGAAATAACATTACAGACTTATTTACAGCCCTGACGTATTGTATTTAGAAAACATACAGAGAGTTTGGAAAGGGACACTCCATTAAAGAAATCAAAAAATTCGTAATAACTTTTGCATTATATATATTATTATTCTATAATTACTATTTTACTGAGGAGGGGGGTTACAATAGTGTTTCTTTTACTATATTTTTATCTGCATCATTACAACTTGGAACAAAAATTACATTTTAAATAATTGAAATAAAAAAATACATCAGATTTCAACTTTTTTATGGAAAAAAACAATGCTTTGTGGGGCATATTATACATCTTCGGACCTGTAAGTGGCTTGGATGTCGAAGTTGAAGTTCCCTTTGTTATGACACTTCTGATTTTAACTTAAATTATATTACATACATAAAAATATATGTACCATTTAGAAAAGCCAATATATCGGCTCAGGGTATTTTTGGCGATTATATGAAAGCCGATATATCGGCTCAAGGGTATTAAAAGGGTTAAAAGACTATGAATTATGCCAGGATAATATAAACTGCGATTATTGCAATCAACAACAAAGATGTCTAGTAGATACAAGCACTTGATAACGATACAACTAAAACAGCGCTAACATATATTTTTAGTATTTCGACTGAGGGTGCTTGATGAAATTTCAATATCAATTTGATATATTTTTTTTTTGATCTTTTCAAAGATACTTACTTTGAAATGAGATTCTATCCATTTCTTGTGTCTAGCTATATCGAAGGCTGGTAAAGGATCATCGTTATCACAATACCAAAGTCTTTGACTTTGTAGGGCACGCAGATACCACACGATGGAGCCGTCTTCAGCAAGTCTCGGCATCATCATAGCTGATCCGATTGAATGGCAATTCTTCGGATCTGTAATGATTTCACACTCTTACTATTTCTGCATGACTGGATCATTTTTTCTTTGATTTTCCTGGTTTCAATTTTCACAAGCCCTTATTTTTTCAAAAATTTTAAGCTTAATATAAATGCTAATTCAGCATTTGCAGCTTAAATTCTTTTGATGTAACGTGTATTCAGTTGTATACCTTGTGATTATCAAAACTCTGGGTTACATCTTTTTGGATTTCTACATTTGATATTCAAACATTGTATTTGAACCGTGACACACGTATATGGTAACTGGATACATACCTCGTAAATATTTAAAACACAGTTGCGTCGATAAAAACGTCTCTCGAAATCGTTCTTCTATTTTCGGTGAACATTTTTCTATACTCATAATTTGTACAGGGGCCTGGTAAACTCTTAATTTGTCCAGTTTGTAAAGACTATCGTGATCTGTGCCGACAAGCTAGAAAAACAGAAAATATGTAAAATCTGCCATCGTACAGGAAGTAAGTTATGAACACACCAACTACATGGAAGCGGGGAAAACATAAAACTATCATTAAGCATATTCACTTTATTAATGTAGCATTTTATCACTTTGTCAAAAATTTCCCAAATTTTAATTATGTTTGTAATTACTTTCAATCGCCATTCTGAATTTATTAATCTGGGATGACTTTTTAATTATATGTTAGATGTGTTGAACATTTTAATTTTGTGTTATTTTAGAATCACTTTAATGTAATTGGCAATTTCTTTTCAATGCCAATTGTTGTGTATAACTTTTCAATTTTGTATAAATAGCATTGTTAAATTATATTTCTTATCAGTTGACAATGCTCGCAATGAGCGAAACCGGTCCTGACATATTAAATAAAGTGGAATGAAGTACAAAGGATTATTGTGTTTTTATTAATATAATGCCTTTCCACCAAGTATTGACAGTGAACACCCTAAAAGTGATATTGAGTTTCTACAACTTTTAGTTTTACGCCGCTAGCACAGACGCAGAAACAGAACGAAAGCGGACCGTACTACCATAAGGTTGTGCATTGTACCGGTCTTCTTCCGTTTCCCTTTCGCACCAGTGTGCTAACGGCGTTAGGGCCCCTTGTTCAACTAGGCTTCTTTGATTCGCGGATTCTTGCAGTGAAGTTGGCTGCTAAGCTATTATTCTCAGCGGCGTAAACACCTCATAGCACAGTCAGGCAACCCACAAATTTCTACCTACGCCACTGATTGTATCAATGTTAGTGGTAGATCATGAAAGCATGTAACAAGCACAGCATCAAAATTTTATGTGAACGTATTGCTTACCTACCATTGCAACGTGATTGGCAATCTGGGAACTCCATTCCTGATGATCTTCCCACAGGCATATTGGCAACACATCAGCGCTGATGATGGCAGGCGTGGAGAGTCTCATCAACGATATCGAGCTTCCCGTATTATATGATTCTCCAATCAAATCAATGTTTGTAACCTAAAGTTTAATAATCTTATTTATTCACAAAGCACACGAGACAATCGTCCTCATTCTATGTGTGCTTCAAGATATTAAATTTTGTACTAAATTGTTTTTTTTTCACGTGTTTGTGAAGTCGAATTTGGAGTCGTCATGTCATCTAAAAAATAGCATATTGTCACACGCATGTGGCCCCTTTATTTATTTTTTGAGATCCTCAAATGATTCATCTTAAATTAACTAAAGTACATGCTTTTAAAGTAAATCATTGAATTTAACAATCGTGAGCAAGATTTTTCATTTATGAAGCAGAATACAAAATTTTACAGAAACAGACTTACTGATGCAATTTTTGGATTTGATTTTACATCTTAACCACTGGTTTAGTGGGGTGGGGAAGCGTGGAGCCGGCGCTCCCACACTTTTTTCTAGAATTTTGAAAATTTAGCGATGCACATTTATTTTAACGTTAATATAAAAACAAATATTGTTGTAACTGTGTATTGGGAGAACGTTTTGTTGAAAAAGTGTTGGTGCAGACATTGGATCACTGCTGGTAGAGGGTATTAAGTATTATAATTAATCAACGCTCTTAGACTTTTTTAGTTAGCACTACGTCACTTAAAATATTAATTTAAATCCGAAAAAAATAGTTTAAAATATACAAAGACAAAAACCGCAATAAATTTTGAATTTGAAGATAAGGTTTGTGCATGTCTGGACTAGATGATAAAATTACTATGCGTTTTATAAATATGAACGTGACCATAGATTGCGAACAGGGAAAAACTCATTTTTTTAACAAACTTAAGTTATGTTATTCGGAATCGGTAGATTTTTAAACAACTCTAAAGCTCTGCTTTTTTCAAACTAACCTGGTAGAACTTAACGTAGTTTTTGATTGACTTACCGATATATTTTGGAATGACGGCAGTGCTGTACTGGAAAACGAAATAAACAGATGTTCCTCCAATACCACCTCCGGTACATATTTTACGCAAAAAACAGCTGAAAATACAACATATGAAAAAATATCGTCATGGATTCTGAATATCTCCTAAAAGTAAGACCTAGGCAGTGGCGGATTAACCTATAAGCAAATGAGGCGCGCGGTTGGGGCCTCCAAATCTTAGGGGCCCCGAAGTAGCTCATATGATAAATAGCCCAAATATTTGAAATACAGTTTGATATGCTCATTTTTACCTTACATGACATTTAGCAATGCTTTCAAGTTGTCCAAAAAATAGGGCCTACAAATTTTATTGCGCATAGGGCCTCCCAAGGTCTTAATCTGCCACTGGACCTAGGTATTTGAAAATTCATTTCAGACATCTTTTAATTCATACTTAACACGCTCATTGTTGAAAAAGCGCGGTTTCATATTTATCCAATTGTTTTTGTCGTTACCGTCGTCAAACAGAACGTTAACGTGTCTACCTCGAGTGTTTTTTCACCGGCTACAGGTTGGTTCCACAATGTTGGATTGCAATATAAGTTCATCAGAAAATATTATTTACAATTAACAGTAGCGGCCGGTCAATGTGGCATTTGATCAATGAGCTCCTTGTATATGCAGGGGCGGCTATATTTCATGAAATAATATTAAAAAATAACATTTATACCATTCCCTCATTTTAAATTCAATAAAATAAAATTTAAATTAAATAAAATATTTTTTTCTAAAATATTTATTATAGACAATAAATACGTGAAGAATTTAAAACGAGTGAATGGCATAAATGTTGTGTTTCATGAAATATAACCACCCCTGCATATACAAGGGGTGTATTGATCGAATGCCACATTGACCGGCCGCCACTGACAATTCATTTTGCTCCAATAATTTGTAAAGTACAGATATAAAAAATATGAATAATTGTTAGGTGCGATGTTATTGTTCTTTCTCAATGAGTAGGCTAATCAAGAAAACCTAAATTATTACTTGGAATGTCAATTTCAATTAAGGATTACAACACCGAATGAATATATCAATAGATAGATCATCGTTCGTATTATTCCTTCCGTTATATTGAGACTTACAGTACTTTTGTTATACTGCTGATCGTACTGTGTGTATAACCTGTAATAAAAGTTTATATATTTTACTTACTCGATAAAGCTACTTGAGGATGAATAAGTATAGCATTACACCTTTCGTTGCCAACTCCATCATACTGGATCAAGCCTAACCACGGCCAAGTGCCCCAACTCTGGAATTGGAGTTCTGGAGAGTAGGTTTTTAATCGACCGCATTCTTTTGGCAGCTGAAAATAATAAATAATAATATGAAAAATTTGTGTTACAACTAGGGCTTATAAAAAAACCGACTTTTGAAAAAACCGGTTTTCGAATGTCAATATTTTTCTAATAGCGAAAAAAAGTTTAAAATTCTTTTTTATTTTGTTTATTTGCATACATATATAATAATACATAACAATAAATTATTTAGTGTTACACTTCAGAAAATATGATTTAAGAAAACACAAAGCATCCACTGATCGTTCACTTAGTGATGATCTAATTTTTGTAACAAAATTTCCAGGTATCGAAAATACCCTTTCTCTGGGTAATGATTAGGGCATCCAATCCCGGGATCCCGTTCAATTTTCTGATCCCGAAACTCCGGGATTGAGATGGCCGCGATCCCGGGATTTCGGGATTGAGAAATTTCTAGCAAATTCTCGAAATTTATACGAAATTGGCAAATCGGGGATTTCAAATTCCTCGGTGAGCTAAAAAAAAAAAAAACGAGTTTCTGTGAGATTCTGGGAAAAAGTATACCAAATCGGGGATTTCAAATTCTTCGGTGAGCTAAAAAAAAAAAAAAACGAGTTTCTGTGAGATTCTGGGAAAAAGTATACCAAATCGGGGATTTCAAATTCCTCGGTGAGCTAAAAAAAAAAAAAAAAACGAGTTTCTGTGAGATTCTGGAAAAAAGTATAGCAAATTGAGGATTTCAAATTCCTCGGTGAGAAAATCTCAATCCCGGGATCCCGGGATCCCGGGATTCAAAATAATTCAATCCCGAAATCCCGGGATTGGAAAAAGGCTTCGGGATTGGATACCCTAGTAATGATGTGGGCATTTGGTCTTTAAGGCATAAAATAAAAGATTCAGTAAAAAATTCAAAATATTAACGTTTTTATTTAAATAATATAAGATATATTAAAAACCGGTTACGAAGTTGAAAAAACCGGTTTTCAAATGTGGCAAATTTGGCAAAAAAACCGGTTTTGAAACCGATAAGCCTCAGTTACAACAGTAAAATAAGTATGACAACCAATAAAGCTTGTTTGTTCATTTGACTTCATTTAGAAGTCTTTCATTGTACTTTCTTGACATGTTTCGCAACCTTGCTGAGTACATGTATGTATGTATTTTAAGAGGCAGTAAAATAAGGTCTAAACTTGGGATCCAAGAAGAGACACGAAGAAATTCTTCACGACTTGTTTAAGACGTGTGAAATCAACATAAACATTTTATGTTTGTTGTTTTGTAAGAAATTCTGAAATTGAATTTTTATTTCGCAACGTTTCAGCTAAAACTTATGTATACGAGAAAGAAAATATCATTTCCATATATATGAATCATGACTTGATAATGATGCAATAATTATTATACATTAAAGAATTACGTAATCTACTAAGCAGATTTGTCAATGAAATTTTTTCGTAAATATTGCAGTTGAGATCCGATCTTTGCATAACCGCACATACAATTTGCTGATGTATGTAGGCTGGAACTCACCGGACTACTTGTAAATTGATAATTGCAATACAGCATTGCTTGTAGCTCAAGATTGTTATGACTTAATAAATTAGAGAATTCAAGTGGCAATGATCCTCAAACTATGCTACCAGTAGTATTTTGAAAATTTCTCACCTTTGAATTTATAGAAAATGAAGATTTATACCAAGCATTAGAATTTGATAACAGTCCTATGAGGCATAAACCTGTCAGCCATAATCTAAAAAAAATGCAAACATCAATTATGTATACCATTTTTTTTAATTGAACGATACATACACTAAAGATTGTGGACATTTTTTTAAGCTTTTGGGTTTTTATTAACGGGTTGTATTCCACTAAGACAGTGGTTGGCAAACTCATAAGTCAACTGAGCCAAACATCAATTATACAACGATTGAAATTTCTTTTGAGAGATATTTTTTTAAAACTTAAACTGTATACCTTGGTAGTAAAATTGTGCTTTAAATGTCCTCAATTTGATTGAGGTACGTTTGCTGAGATCGCCCCTTCCAACTCTAATTTTTAAGACCGAAAACCGACTTCTGCGCGTGGGACACAAAATTTTAACCGCACTGTATGTATGTGGTAGTTTGTGGAAGCTTTTATTGGACATTCATATCTAATTTAATTATTTAGTACTAATATTCTTCAGTAGAAAAAAAGATCTCAATCTCCGTTTTTTAAATTCATATGGTAAGAATAAGAATAGGTGATTAAAAAAAATAAAAATTACCATGTCCGCTCCCAATGTGGAGCATATGGACTCCTAACGGAGTTTATCTCAACATAAGTGTTTCTACGAGAACTGCTTGTTACTCAGTAGCTCAACCTCTCTTTTTCCAAAGAGAGTAGAAATATAAGGAAAGAGCTAGGACAGGACTAGTGGTTAGGTAATCGCTCTCGATACACCCCGTTCATAGCATAAGAGGGTGGGAGAAGGGGAATTCAAGACATCACATACATCCATGCCTTTGAACAGAAATTCATAAATCGATTGAAAAATCAATTTATAAAACTGCCCGTACTGGGATTCAAACCCGGGACCTCCGTAGCGGTAGCCAACGACGTTGACCACTCGACCACACAGGCGGCAAATTTTACTTTAATACTGTTCGTCCGAAGATGCTTCTCAAAGATGTGAAACGTGTCACAATTAGTAACGCAAGGAGTGGAATAACAATGTTATTAATTTTAATTATATTTTTTCAGTTATTGATATCTCATAAAAGAATTCTTCAAACTTTTATTCGTGTATCATTTTCTTAATGTCTAAATTCGCTCCAACCTATTCGATCCTAAAAACGAAGTACAGTGGAACCTCTCATAACGAGTAATTCGCATAACGAGCAAAACAGATTGTGAAATAAATGATCCCTTAACGAGTGACATTTCGCATAACGAGTGACGCAGAGTTTTGGAAAGATCACTTTCACATCGTTGCTTGCCTCAAGACCATTGGCAAGGCGTGGAAAGGGCTTGCCAAGAGGACCCTCACTTTTGTTTGGAGAAAGCTTTAGCCGGAGAGCGTTGTAGAATGTGATTTTGACGGGTTTCAAACAGTACCCGTGGAGTCTACAGTCAATGAGGTTGTATCTTTGGCCAATACCATGAGACTGGAGGTGGATAACAACGCTATTGATGAGCTTGTGTAAGAGCACATTCGAGAGCTGACCTCCGAAGAGCTTTTGGAGTTGCATTGTTTTTCACAGCAAGAAGTAATGGAGGAAAGTTTGTTAGTGGAGGAGGAGGAAGTAGCATAGCAATAATTTTCTGGCGCAATAAGAGAAATGATGAAAGCATGGGAAACTGTTGCATCGTACATTGAGAAGCATCACTCTAATAAGGAGGTGGCTATTAGGGCATCCAATCCCGGGATCCCGTTCAATTTTCTGATCCCGAAATTCCGGGATTGAGATGGCCGCGATCCCGGGATCCCGGGATTGAGAAATTTTGAGGAAATTCCTAAAATTTACACGAAATTGGCAAATTCAAGATTTCAAATTTCTCGGTGAGCTAAAAAAAAAATGAGTTTCTGTGAGATTCTGGGAAAAAGTATACCAAATCGGAGATTTCAAATTCCTCGGTGAGCTAAAAAAAAAAAAGTTTCCGTGAGATTCCGGGAAAAAGTATAGCGAATTGAGGATTTCAAATTCCTCGGTGAGAAAATCTCAATCCCGGGATTCAAAATAAATCAATTCCGAAATCCCGGGATTGGATACCCTAGTGGCTATGCGTTTTACAAATTTATTTAATGATAATGCTGTCACATTTTCACCAAATTTCGAAGCGTCGGTAAAAACAAATGTCTCTAGACAGCTTTCTAGTAAAAAAGAATTATTTATTTGTCATAAAAAGTAAACTAGTCGATTTTTATATTGTTTTTTTTTTGTAAATCTAAAAAGCATTACAGGTTGTTACGCTCCTCAACAATTTATAATTATGTAATTTATTTGAATATACATACGTTGAAAATATAAAAAATGTTTTTTTTCGGCATGGAACGCTTTATTTTATTTTACATTGTTTTATATGGGAAAAATTGTTTCGCTTAACGAGTGTTTTACATAACGAGTAAGATTCTGAAAACGAATTAAACTCGTTGTGAGAGGTTCCACTTAAGGCATCCAATCCCGAAATTCCGGGATTGATACGGCTGCGATCCCGGGATTTCATATTCCTCGGTGAGCTAAAAAAAAAAAGAACGAAGTTTGGAGATAATCCGGGGAAAAAGTATAGCGAATTGAGGATTTAAAATTCCTCGGTGAGCAAATCCCAATTCCCCAAATCCCGGGATTGGAAAAAGGCTTCAGGATTGGATACCCTAGTTCCACTGTATAGGGAGAGCAATAAGTAAACCATTATACCTAGTCCTATCTCTCCGAAAAACGAGGTTATGTGACTGAGTAACAACAATGTCTGCCTAGATATATTACGCCATTATTAATAATAATAAAATTATGTTAATTACCTTGTCGCCCATTTCGTCATTGTAGAGGTGATCATTAGATTGGTAATTAAATAAAATTAGCTCACAGCATTTGCTTTGCTATAAATCAATTTGGTTGATTTTGATAAGGTAGAAAAATAAAATTTTATTATTTGATTGTTCACTTTTGTTACCGACCAAAATTGTAATGAATTAATTTGTCACCGTGGCAAAAAAGTTATGTCGGAAAAAATACTTTTGAGTAAGTCTATGAAGAATATTTGTTTGTCAATCAAATATAATATAACGAACGAAAGAATACCAGTCAAGAATGAATGCACGATAATTTAGTTATATAATATGATTTATTTGTATTTTTTAACACAATTTTTTAAAAGATAATTATGATATTAACAATAAATTTTGAGTGTATTTTTTGGTGTTAGAGCAGAAACAAAATGAAACGTTTTGGTACAAATACGCAAAAAAAAGTTATAAGGACGCATTATAGATTTCACAAAATATTCATATGTGAAAATGAAAAAATAAGTATTTTTAAATTAGGTAAAAATATTTTTTAATACGGGTTTTTTAGTAATTGTGTTGATGTTGAAAGGATTTTTTTTAAACATGTATGTAGTCTGGTGCTTTAAAACCCTCCAGAGACGAGAGCATTTTCCCGATAAAAAAAAATATTTTCTAAGCCATATTGAAGTCACGGATAACTTTTTATTCCTAACCAAAATTAAAAAAAAAAAACGCAAAGTCGTTGTATAAAAACCCCGCATGACTATATGGTCATGCTCATCCTTTTATTACCGTGTAATATTGAGTACGGACAGTAGTAAGGACAAAAATGACCGTATGGGCTCGCAAACATTCGGAGTTGAAATATAGCTAAACGTGATTTTTTTTTTAAATATTTACAATTTGACCTCTTTAGATCAACATATATTCAATATAAATATATTAGCAAAATAACTGTAAATAATTTGATGATTTTATAAAAAAATAACTAACAGTTTCAAAAAGTAAATTAAAAAAAACGGAAATTCAAAAAATCACATGTACTTTTGGAGGCCGTTTCTGTCCCTACGGCTGATGACTAACTGTAGTATGTACCCTTCTTAACCAAATATGAGCAAAAGCAACGATATTCAGGTAGAAAAAGGATGAATAGTGGGATCAATAGACAACGGTGTTTACTGTGATCATATGGTGACGCTCGTCCTTGGAGGGTTAAGCCTGAAAATTTTGTGACAAATATGACTTTTCTCGCGTGTAAACATACATATGAAGTGATTAGAATCAAACTCGCTCAAATCAAATCTTGAGAAAAAAGAGATATCGTTAGTTCCACACTACGAGTTTTAATTTAAAAGAATACAATTTAATTTTTGAATTTTCTAAAAATCTTATAATTTTCATGCAATTAAGGGTCAAAATCAAAAGTTTATGAGTTTTGATAAGAAAAGTGTGTTTTTTTGCTGTCCAGAAAATAGTGGAATTAGTAATTTTTTATCTCAAGCTCCTCAGTGAATCTGATGAAAACACACACATTATAAATATAAAATCTCACTGTTAACTGTCTCACTGTGAAACTAATAAAAACAAACACATTATAAAAGTGTAAAAAACCCACACTGCTCAATTTTATATGTAAACAAAAGTTTTTTTTTGCGAAACAACTTCTCTAGCCACAACCCAGAAAGCGTGTAAACAATTTTATAATAAGTTCAATTTCAATAAAATTTAGTATATGAACAGGTTTTTGATTTAATTATAAATTTTCCTCGATCAGTGACGGAGTTGAAACTGAGTGGTTTCGCAAGATTTGGAAAATTCAAAGAAGTGCATTCTACCAGTGTCGGATTTCCATGCAGGCGAATGACGCCATTATAAGATTTAAATAATAGAGTGTCAAAAGTCGTGTATCTAATGAAACAACAGCAAAAATAAAAACAATCGATATTGAATCGAACAATTCTAAATTCGCTCCAAGTGACTGTATATTGAAAAAAACTTTACTCGTTTGCTTTATCCGCCCCTAAAACTCAATTTTTCCTACATATTATAATATATTAAATAATATTTTTTTATATGAATATTAAAAGCATTTGAAATATTTGGGGTATCGAAACTATTTTTTAACACAAATAAAAAAATGATATAATATAAAGCGTTTATTTGAATTAAGTGATCTAATAGTTTGATTAAATCATTAGATACGTACGCTACTGAAAATGTTTACCTTAGCCAAAATACACCGGTATTGTTCAAGGATCACTACTTTTTGGATATAAACATCTTAATATCAAAAATTAAAATAAAATGTACTAATGGGTACCGTATAAATACTATTTTGAGAACAGTGGCAGATTAAGAACTTTGTTGTCTAAGGCGCAATATAATATAACAAAAAAGATGTAAGTAAACTAACAATATATTGAAACTGAATTACAAATATGCGAGATATTTTGGGGGAAAAAGTATAAAGAATTGAGATTTTCAAATTTCTAAAAAAAAAAACGAGTTTCGGAGAAATTTTGGGCAAATCGGTAAATTCCTGGGATTAGATTTGGAAAAAATGTGGTGTTCGCCGCCCTGCGAATATTTTAGATTGCGCTTTAAGGTCCAAAAAGGTCGGTAGCCCATGACTTAAGCTGTCGTGGATAATATACATGTCAGAAATTGCAGTTATATAATAACTTAATTTGAGAATATTGTTTTCTCTTAAATTAAGACGGGGCTCGCCAGCCTAAGTAAAAATTAACAAAGGGATCGCACGAGCCCTTCCGAGCCTCTTCCAGCACACCCCTGGCCCAGTCGCTGCCCTGAGTACACAGTTTTCTTAGCAAGGTAATAAATTAATAATGTGCTTATTGTTTGTGAACACTAATGATTTATACTCGGCTTGATATCTGTAAGAAGAAACTTTGCAATCGTTTTGTATTGTTATTTTTTTAATAATGCGACACAGCGTCTGATGACACTCTGAAGAAACTACACTTCACAATCGTGACTTCCTGACATAAAATGCGATGAATCGGTGAAATTTTGAAAATAACAATTATTATTTGAAATCGTAAAAGTGAGGTTGTTAAAATTCTTTCATCAGCCAAGAATAAATCTGGATTACCTTAATTAATTAAGATTCAAAATTTCTTTTTATTCAGTCCTCCGAAAATCTCAGAATGGATTCTGAAAAGTCTTCGTCATTACATGTTATTATAAACTTAACAGTTAACCGATTTGAAATGCAAATGGTCTCGGATAAACCGACACAAATAACCTAACTAGTCCGTCTCACACGAATTGACAGCGATGGCAGGTTGTATCATCACAATATTGATGAGGAATTGCAATACCAGTTTTTCAATATTTCATATTTAAAAAAAAATGAAAAAAAACCAATTAGATAAGACTTATTAATATCGTAATAAAATATCGCAAGTAAATCGAAAGATATTTCGATATTTCATATAAAAAATATATCATAACCATAAACAGGTGTTTTTCATAAATAATTTGGGGTTAGATAAAATAATAATACAATATTAAAAAGCTAATTAAATCTAGAACCTTTCCAAAGCAAAACAACTCTTACCTAGGAAGGCTTAAGTTATTTAACCGTTTGAATACCGCGCAAATAAATCATTAATATGTCCCAGAGATACTGCGTGTTTTTGAGAAAAAAATTGCCTAATATACACTCGAATTCGATATTTTAAAAACCTATATTGACTCAGTATATATAGCACTACACATATTCATCAAAATATTGCTTATATTCTATTAGAATACCAAGTATTTGATTTTTTAAATGTCTTGGACATCCGTGTTTGCTTGCATATGTGCAGGACACCTGTGTCCGCTTGGTATTCAAGTGGTTAAATTCATCTGAAACAATTTTATTAAGATATGCGATTTCGGTTAATTTTATAAACAGCAATACCAATATGTTTGCATTGTTAAAACCGCTATTTCAGTATTAAAATGGATCCCGGGTTCGCTAATAACGGTAATATAATCCCTAGTAACGATTTAACCGGCTTACACGATACAGAATGTCAGGGCAGTAAACAAAAATAAATAAATATACAGGCGGACCTCCACTTTCGCACACAATTGGTTCCTGAAAACGTGTGTGAATGTTTGAAAGTAGAGGGATGTAAAAAAAAAAAAAAATTGTCCTTTAAATTATTTATTTATCAAAATTTATTTATGTATTTTATAAAAAATAGTTTTTTTTGATAAACTTGTCAAGAGTTACTTGTATTTATCTTTCCCTTTCAATGTTATAGAATTTTCTGCTTGATAAACTAAAACTAGCATCAATTTTAAATCACCAGCTAAATTTCCACCAAGAAGCAATGTCAATCGGTTTTTAGAAGGTTTGTGCCCAGGGGCAACTGATTTTTCCTTTGATAAGAATGTACGATTAAGCATTTTCTTCCAAAATAAACCAGTCTAATCTACATTGAATATTTGACATGGGGTATATTCTCAATCTTCAATAATTTTTGACAATGAGGAAATAAATTCTTTTCCAGCATCTCTATCCGCATCAGCCGATTCGCCAATGAATTGAATATTATGTAAATAATAATAATACCTGGTTTTGAATTTGGCAAACCAGCCGTTACTAACCGAAACAAAACATTTTTGCATTATTACAAAAAATCTAAAAAGATTTTTTAAAAACGTGCGAAATAGCGAATTGTGCGAAAGTAGAATGTTCGAAAGTAGAGGTCCGCCTGTAATTGATAAAGTGCAAAAGAATGGAACTTTATTTTAGAAACGAATAAAACACTTAAAATATATTTTAATAATATTTTTCTTCACATAAGTGGTGTTCAAATACGTAAATATCATTAATTATAAAAGTTCAATTTGAAAAACGATGACCCGTTTTGATGACAGTTTTTACGGATATTTTGAAGATAATTTACTTTAGTCTATGCCTAATACTATATAAACGACGTCTCACGATTTTGGCTATTAAAAAATAAGTCAAAAGACTGTCTTTTTGAACAGTTACATTTTGTACACTACATATCGATTGTAGAAAGGAAAAAGGACGTAACCCACACATAGAAAATTTTACAGGAGGTACAAAAAACGTGTTTTGATGATTTTCGACCATATGCAAATTATGAAATAAACACAACCTTGAAATACACAGAAACTTCTAAGCTGGTGTTTAATTGACATAATCTAATATTAATTTAAGAAATTGATTCAGAAAAACCTTTTTTCAGTTTTTTTCTTGGTTTCATTTTTTTTTTTCAAACATAAAAGCTGAATTAAGATACTAATTCGGGATTTGCAGCTTACATCCTTTTGATAGTACGTGTACCAAGTTTGATAAATTGTGATTATCGAAAAAAAGCTGTGGGTTACGTCCTTTTTCCTTTCCACAGTCGATATACTACATATACAAAATACTACATATTTTTATTAAGTCACACTTTTAAAACCTTTCTTAATAAAAAATACAATTTCCTTAAATATAATATAATTACTGAAAACAATGCTGTTAATGATTGTTGGTTTTTTAATGTAACATTTTTTTAAAATTTCTTCTTCCCTTAGAGACAGGTCACCAAGTATTTATGTCGTGATAAGTTCAAAATGCAAAACTGCGGTAGAAGATGTAAACATATATCAGACACTAGTTTTCTGGATCCTTTGCATTTATTTTATTCAGTACCCAGCCTGTGTACTTTGCCACGTCGGTATAAATGGTATAGTATTTAGGGTCGCAGAGGTTAGCGTCAGTCCTCTTGACTGACACTGAAACGATGCCCCTCAGGAACCAGGTGATTTCGTGATCGTCCTGGGTCACGGGTAACGCCAGACCTCCACCGCTGTCACCGTTGCAAACTCCGCTTCCTGAAAAACAATAAATCGCTCAAAAATATACATATTATTTTATACAATGTTCACGTCTAAAACGGAGCATATCCATAACGAAGTGTTTCCAAGATGTGCTTGTAAATCAATCGTTTATTTATTTTTCTTAACGAAAGACATAAACAGTGGCGGTTCCTGACCTGAAATCTTGGGTGGGCTAGAGAAAAGCATAGCATTGTATACTATTTACGAAATTTTGCATGCTTCCACTTCATCTTATACATTAATCTACAAGCAAATTAACAAATACTACGACACTACTGCAAAGCATAAATTACTATATAATACAATCAATGCTAATGTAAGTAAGAAATAATAATACGTGACCTTAAATTTGTCTCTTTCAAAGTGAAATAACACGTAAAAAAAGCAATACAGAACTGTCACTGAGATTCGATATCTGTCACTTTCATAGAATACAAAGATATTGGTATGTTTGTATGGGCCATGGACTAATTCCAATTTAGCCCCCGATGAATGACAGAAGCCAGTAAATTTGAAATACAGTCCTGTGTGTTTGATGACGTTTCCGTACATACAAATACAAACAAAATCGAATCGTGCTAGATTGCGTTCCAGTGTAAAGAAATATTGTCTATGGTTTTGGGCTAGAAAGCGGTAGCCCCTGACCAATAGCATGTACATAGGTGTTGCCAGACTGACGTCACGTTGAAGGTTCTCTATGAATTATTTATAGGGTTATTGTTTTTTTTATGCCGGCTCAGCTTAAAATTGTAATAAAAAACAATCGAGAATATTATTGTAGGTAGACATGCCATTGTCTTATATTGATAGAGGAAAATTTAAACAAAGATATTATATTCATTTGGGGAAGGTTAGTGACGCTTATAAATGTATTTATTTTGTTCAGCGGCCGAATTGCTGTTCATTTTTATTCAGCCATCTAAAGTTTTGGGTGAAAAATGCAGGTCGGGCTTAGCCCACCTAGCCCAGTACCTAGAACCGCCACTGGACATAAAAAAAGGTTTCTTCTATACTACCCATTTTCAAGAGATGAGTAGAAGGGACTTACATTTAGGGAGTACATTTACATATTATATGTGTCTATTAGGATATTCAAAACCTTGATCATTATCAAATTAAAAAAAAGCTTAAAACTATCGCCTACCATGCAACCGCGCCGAGGAATGAAAAGAATATTTAAAACAAAAGGAATATATCTTTCTTAATTACACTTTTGTGTTACCCAGCGGGATCGATAATTATTGTTTCGAAATTTTGAAGATCATCATCAGGTTAGGAAATAAGAAACATTATTTATAATGTAGGTGTTAATTTTATTCACTCTACTTAGAAAAAAATGATATTTGCACGGTGACAAAGCGAGGAAAGTGGGAAAATTTCAACTGGGAAATATTCAAAGCAGAGAGTTTATTATTTTACAAAGTTTCTGGAGTGGATTACTGTAAAAAGTTCATAAAGCAAAAACATTAATTTAAATTAGTAATATTCCATTGTTACTTATTATTATCAGTGGCGGATTAAGCATATGGGAGGCCCCGGGCGCATATACAATTTTGGATCATAAAAACTTCAAAAGTAAAATATTGAAAATCTATATAACCAGAACAAAAAGTATATGGGTGATATTATATAAGTTATTATTGAGGCGCACAATATTCAGAGGCCCCAAGCGTAGCGCCTCATTTGTTTATAGGGTACTCGTTACCTACAAGTAAATAAAGAATTTCAAAAAGGACTATTGTATTGCAAAACAACTAGGTTACACTGGGACTGATGAAAAATGTTACGAGTTCGTCAGTTATTTATCTGGTTGTAATAAATGTCATTAGAGAAAAACAAACAGCCATATCACTTAAGACACTTAACTTGCTCAAGATTCCTAAAGACACACTATATTAATTTGTAGAAAAACCTTCTTACCGTTTCCATTGGGATTCCCGGCACAAAACGTATTTTCATGAAGAAACGTGCTATAAAAATTTGCATTTGACTGAATGCAAATCAAATCTTCTGTTATTGGCACATTGGCAATAGTGAGGTTGTTCGACAGAGTGTCATTTTCATTAAATCCCCATCCTACCACCTAAAAAACAACCAATGAAAGATCTGTAATTTTTCGATTGGCTTCCGACTGTTTTAAATATACCATTTAATGAAAAACTTGTATTTTAAAACAAAATAACAGATATAAATACATTTATAAAATTGTTCGGGAGTTAGTTTTTTTTGTAGAGAAATACATTTCAATTTAAAGATAACATTAAAATTGATAATTTTGCTATTGGACTGGTTGATTTATGCAATAACCATAGTATACACTAAAATGAAATTTTGTGTAAAGTGCATTCGAAGTTCATATCGGTCGCACGTTTGAGAATTTGGATGGCACGCGAACGAGTTCCAAGTTAAAAAAAAAATGATTAAATAATTCGTGAATTATAAATTTATTACGTTTTATTAATTTTCAAATGTTTCCCAAGATAAACGACAATCGTTTAAAAAACAAGTTTTATTTTTCTCTATTTTGAATCGAGAAATAATATTTGAGGACTTTTGGCACGCGGACCCAAAAAGGTTCGCCATCCCTGCTATATAATGTACGCATTTAAAAGTCTCATATTATAACAAATGGTAATCCCGACCCAATTTTTTGACAGTTGTTTTTGTGAAACGTAAAATTCATATTTATCTTGACGCTTAATTAAGCGAAAAAAGCAAGAACCCATATTTGTCACTTAAATAATTATTTCAGAACAACGCCAACTAAAAGATTGACACATGTTAGTTACTCTTCTTTAAATGGTATGCATTTATTAACATTCGTATAGGAGCATATTTACTTAAACTTTGCATAAATCATATGGGCACATTAGAGGTGAAGTGAGCCAGGTGGTATTCAAAAATAAATACCTGCTGTAATATTCTACACGTCTTAACCATTAGAGGAGTATGGACATCACATGTAAGTCGGCGCCATTTTTCAGTAAATGAGTATGGACGTACTTTAAACTCAGCACAGGAGTGTCTGTCTGTAAGCATATATATGCTCTAAGTATGAATTACTTATATTCATTGAGAAAAAGTCACAAAATTGTCATGTTAAGAAAAAGCAGTAAATTAAAGTAAAGTCTGTATAGATCTCCTCTAAAGGTTAAAGTATCGTAAATGTGAAGTAACCTCAGTTAATACGCCGGATTAAAAAAATGCAATCCACCAAAACACCAAATAAAGACGTGATTGTACTTAAAAGTCCAAGAAAAAAGTTTTAACACACTACTAGTTGTCTCACTTCACCTCTCGAAGGCTCATATATTCTATTTGCCCCTAGCTGGCTTGGCTGCACATATTATATGTAGCTTTTTTAATCGATGTTTTTTTCCAACTTCTTAGTGGAGGAAGCTCTGGGTTTCTTTGTATAGCCCAGTAGTGGGTAAATGCGGCTTCCAATATATATATATTAATACATTACATAGTAAATAAGATTTGTGTAGCGGTGGACTGACAATAAGTTAGCAAGGGGCTCGGTTAATCTCAAAGCAATTCTCAGTGTTCTGGAAAAGTAGTGAATTTTTTTATCACTCATATGAAATTATATGTAATACTATAGTAAGCAATCGATTGTTACTTAATAAACTTATAATATGTAACAATATGCAATTTACCACAAACTTATCAATGGAAATGGCTAAAAATTAACTACAGTGTATACTGAAGCTATCGTAGATAATATATACGTCAGAAATTGCAGTTATATATTAATTTTATGTGAGAATATTGTTTTCTCTTAAATTAGTTTTAGTAAAACTTAACAAGGGGCTCGCGCGAGCCCCCTCCAGCCCACCCCTGGATTTGTGTATAAATGCAACTAAATTTGAGTTTGTGTGCTTTATTTAATACTACGTGAAATTGTGACTATAGTGTGGCTCATACATATATGAAAATCCAGAATTTGGTTCTCGTCGACCTCATGTTTCCTCGGTATAATGCCAAGATTCTGCAGAGTTCCATTCAGAAAACGCTGCTCGGAGAAGTAATACTTCAAAAATGAAATTAAATTCGTTTCTTACATTACCAACACGGTTGTAAATGGCCTGCTTGTTTGTATCTGTTTCGTCCCACAAGCAAATCGGTTGAATGTAATCACTATAGACAACATCTTGACAAAGTTTCAGAAGTGCCACGTCGTTTCTGAGTGTAGTCCAATTCATGCCTTCGTGAACTATGACTTGGGAAACCTTTAAAAAACGATAAACAATGCATCGGCTATCACTCTAGTCCAGCCATACTCAACCTGCGGCCCAAAATAATTATAGTCACCAAATATTACAAAATTCACATTAATTTTTATGTAAACGATTAAAGATTTTGGATACAATGGTATTTTTATTTTTTACTTTGAAAAATACATGAATACATAAATGTATACATTTACATAAAATAAAATAGTTTTATTTTGACATCATAATACATACATATGTATGCAGTATAGTATGTGTTATATTTACAATTTATGTACTATAAATATGTTACGGCCCACGTAGAGAAGCAAAAATTGGAATGCGGCCCGGAGGAAAAAAAGGTTGAGTATGGCTGCTTTAGCCAATGATTCATTAAGCATATCGTGTTAAGCAAAACTTTTCACCATAACTGTATTCCGTCGATAATAAGACGCTGTTGATTATATAAAAAAAATTCACCCACCAGAAAACCAGAGGTCACCAAACTTTTTTGAGTATCGGGCTGGATATTTTTTTTTCAAAAACGTTGGGGGGGGGGACGAAAAATATTCTTGATGGAATTCTACTAATAAATTCTAAAACTTTCAAAAAATTAACATTTCGTTTATGTAAATATTAAAAATCTGGGACCGGATCCGGACTGCGGGCCATAGTTTGGTGACCGCTGATTTGAGCAATTGAAAATCTTTGGAGCAATAGCATTAGCTTTAATACTAATATTTTCTTGAAATATAATCGAAAAATATATAAATATTTTAAACCTAAAATGCTTTGAATAAAAATATGACATATAATATTCTTGATCGGATATTTACGCATGATTTTCTGCAGAAAAAGTCTTATTATATCGGAATACCGGTTTTTTGCATTTCAAAAATCACGAGATCCTTGGTTTGGTATGACTAACAAATAATTGCAATTCCTAATCATTATTACTACTAGAAGTATGACTTGTTACATCATGCTTAGCGTTTTAAAATTCAAGTATATGTTGAAATATGGTAAAAAGATCACAATACAAATTTTATATAATAATACCGTCATATCCTGTTGTCCTGGCTCGAATTCAATTCTATTGTGCTTCCCTAATTTTATCTCAAAACGTTCGGGATTGGGCGCACGACCGACACAATGTGCAGCTAGGGAATACAGAAACATTTATTATCATTCAATGAAATAAATATGTCATAACCATGTACATAGGTAACTAGAGATGTACCATTTTAACTTGACTGTGGCAGAACTCAGAACTAAAATTGTCGCCCTAGGATGTGTTGACTATGGCAACGTTAATGATGCGATGGTGGCGCCCTCGCGGGCAGTCAAGTTACGCTGGTACATCTATAGATATTTACATTGTTGAGCGCGGACCTGTTTTCGCCATCACTGACTGGAACTGGTTCACGGCCCAGCATTTAATTATCCTTAAGAGTTCTTCATCATTTTTACATAAAAATATATCACATATTTCGTAGACTGGTAGCACAGAAATAATAAAAAAAACTACTATCTATTTTGATTTAAAATAGCATTCCGTGTATTGATTTTAAACGATTTAATAAAAAATGAAAACTTCATAGTAATTGAAAAAAATCTAAAACCGAGTTGAAGACAAAAATGACAATAATAATATAAATTTAAACGTCTTTGATTTTAAATAAAACAGTTACGCAGTTTGCAGACCGACAA
Source organism: Himalopsyche tibetana (assembly GCA_030503985.1). NCBI lineage: Eukaryota > Metazoa > Arthropoda > Insecta > Trichoptera > Rhyacophilidae > Himalopsyche > Himalopsyche tibetana. The sequence continues at coordinate 22,137,381 of JAPJYX010000007.1, forward strand.
AAAATCGGCAGAAGAATTGTTATGGAAACAGGATATCAAATGTATCAGAGAGCCATAAATATGCAATATATATATATATACTGATTTTTAGGGGAAAAGGGTGATAAGTTCAAGAGTTTTATGTTTGAAGAGCCGCATGTGGCTTGCGAGCCGCAGTTTGACCATCTCTAGTTTAGTTAAACATAGTTTGTTTTTGTTTTAACTGATATTTTTTCAGTTGAATCTGAAGTGCGCTATAAAAAGCTTTAACTGAAAAACATTACAATTTTTGTCACAATATCCTTGACTTGATTCAAATATCGCACAAATGCGGGCCTTCTGAAAGATTCCAAGACATCATAAAATGCTAAATTAAGTAAATTTCTTTACCCGTCAATACAAAATTTCGCGATATAAGTGATCCTCCACACTGGTACGAACTGGGCCTTTGCCCATCAGTTGGTTTCACATAGATAGCGGCGTGCCAGGGCCAGTCACCGCGAAGTGCTTCGGTACCTCGGGTGATGAGTGGAGTGTGAGCCAATACCCTCCTTCCACACCCGGCCTCCACGGATGACTATAATTTAATGGAAACAGCGAATCAATTAAAACGAGGTATGATAAATAATGCATGTAAAAATATTATAATAAGTATAATCTTTGGAATTGTACACCAAGTGGTAACTAGGGCTTGTCAGTTTTCAAAAACCGGGTTTTTGCCAAAATTTATGACATTCGAATTCAGTTTTTCATCTTTGTAACCGGTTGTGCAGAATTTTTCATAAACGAGTCTATAAACGAAAGGACAGAAAAATTGGATCTTTTATTTGATGGCTTAAATACCATATCGACTGTGGAATGGAAAAAGGACGTAACCCACACATATCAAATTTTACAGGAGGCGCTAAAAACGTGTTTTGATGATTTTGTGACATGCAAATTATGAATTATACACAACCTTGAAGTGCACGGATACTTCTAAACTGGTGTTTAATTGACATAATATAATATTAATTAAAGAAATTGTCTCGGGAAAACCTTTATTTCAATGTTTTTTCTTGGCTTTATTTTTTTACAAGGTCATCTTTTTCAAACCTAAAAGCCAAATTTAGATACTAATTTGGCACTTTCAGCTTCTATCCTTTTGATAGAATGTGTGTGAAGTTGTATACATTGTGATTATCGAAAAAAAGCTGTTTTTGAAAATTGAGGGTTACGTCTTTTTTCCTATCCACAGTCGATATGCTCCACATCATTAACCAGCGAAAGGGTATTTTCGATATCAGAAAATTTTGTTACAAAACGATCAGTGGACGCTTTGTATTTTCTTAAATTATATTTTCTGAGTAGTAACACCAAATAACTTCTTGTTGTGTATTATTATGTATATAAATAAACAATATACAAAAATAACCTTTTCTCTCTATTTTGATTGAATTATACATTTTTCGTATTATATATTGACATTCGAAAACCGGTTTTTTTAAAAGTCGGTTTTTGTATAAGCCCTAGTGGTAACACCTTAGTACTTTATCTTACTCTCTACCACTCTTACTTTGAAATGAGATTCGATCCAATTCTTTTGCTTGCCAATATCAAACGCTCGCAAAGGCGTATCATTATCGCAAAACCACATTCTCTGACTTAGAAGAGCGCGCACGTACCAGACGATAGTCCCGTCGTCGGCAAGTCTTGGCATCATCATAGCTGAACCGATCGAATGGCATATTTTTGGATCTAGAATGAATTTTACATTATTTTATAAATCATTAATTAAATAATGTTGAATATTTCGTAAATTTTGATTGGATGACAATCCCTGTAAATAACATCAGCCCTTAATAACTACCTCGTAAATATTTGAAGCAGAGTTGCGTCCCAAAAACATGTTCTCGAAGGCGTTCCTCCAGCTGCGAGGAACATTTTTCCATTGACATAATTTGCACAGGCGCCTGGTAAATTCTCAATCTTTCAATAATATAAAGATTATCGTGGTCCGTGCCGATGAACTGAAGAAAAAAAGTTTTTTTTTTATAAAGTTTCTACTTGTTTCTAGCTTGTCATAATTTTTATTGTCTATCATCATGGTAAAATAATTAAAAAAAAAATTTAAACCATGTCCGCTCCCAATGTGGAGCATATGGACTCCTAATGGAGTTTATCTCAACAGAAGTGTTTCTACGAGAACTGTTTGTTACTCAGTTGCTCAACCTCTGTTTTTCCAAATAGAGTAGGGATAGAAGGATAGGGCTAGGACAGGACTAGTGGTAAGCTAATCACTCTCGATACACCCCGTTCATAGGATAGGATGGGTAAGAGGGGGGAATTCAGGACATCACACACATCCATGCCTTTGAACAGAAATTCATAAATCGATTGAAAAATCAATTTATAAAACTGTTCGTATCGGGATTTGAACCCGTGCCCTCCGTAGCCGAAGCCAACAACGCTGACCACTCGACCACACAGGCGGCAAAAATAATCATACGAAAATTTTTTTTTTGTGGCAACACGAATTTCGTGCCGATGATAAATTCCCGAGAAAATTTTGTAAAAGCCCTAGTTGACATTGTTTGTTTTGACATTTTAGTTATAAACTGCATAATGAAAGTACCAAAATGGTATTATTTATGCATCTGAAATTCACTTACCACTTAATTTAACTATTTACAATGACTAATTTTTAGCAATTTAAAAATGGGCGAAATTATGACACCTGAACTTGCCTAAAAAAACACACAAACTGTGTGTTTTTTTAGGAGTCTTTGCAAGTCATGTAATTTATTATAACTAAATTTATGGATTTTTAAAATGTATTATTGATTACACACCAGCCCAACGTGATTGGCTATCTGAGTGCTCCAATCCTGGTGTGCTTCCCACAGACATATTGGCTGCACATCGGAGCTGATGACGACTGGCTTCGAAAGTCTCAACAAAGATATGGACCTCCACGTATTATACGAGTCTCCTACGAAGTTAATGTTTGTAACCTGGAATGTATTTTTTTTTTTAATGATTTCTTAACTAAAGGCTCTCATCGTCTCATCAATTAATTTGAGAGAAGCATTCATTATATTTAATTAATGTAAATACACGAAATGTGTTTAATACGAGTATGGATCTTAAATATTTAAAAACAAAACTTACCGAGACATTTTGGAATGTCGGCAGTGCCGGAGTGGAGAAGGCAATGAATAAATGTTCCTCTAACACGACTTCCGGTATATGTTTTACGCAATAAACAGCTGAAATTAAATTTAAATGTTGCAAACACATATTTATAAACAACAATTGTAAAAGTTTACAATGCACTCTCTCTTACATCGATGTTTTCTCTGTATACTGAATGAATTAGCATTTACTTGGTAGAAATCCATTGTAATACGATACATAATATTAAGTATTTAATTCTACAAAAAATGTAAATTCAGTTTATAGCTATTTCGTCTTATGCCAGAACCGTGTTCAAACCTACTCGGCCATATATACTGGCTTAGAAAAGATACACAATACATCTTGTTCTGACATAGTTCTGACGATGGAATGAACCGAAATATATATAAACTGAAATTTAAAAAAAAAATGTAAACTAAATACTTTGATATTTTTTTCTGAAACGGTAGCCATTTTCCCCTAACGTTGTGTCACTGCATAAGTATATTTTTAAAATCTATGTACTAGTGAAGGTATCTCAACATAACTTTTTCTACAAGAACTGCATGTTACTCAATTGTTCAACCTCTCTTTTTTTCGGAACAAGTAGAGACAGAAAGAATAAAGCTAGGATAGAGCTAGTGATTCCCTGATTTATTACGTTATGTCCTGTTAATTTTAGAATTGGACATCACAAACACCATGCAATCGAACAGAAATCGACAAATCAACACAAATTGGAAAAAAAAACACTATGCGTACTGGAACTTGATCCTTCGAGATCCACTATGGAAGACAATTACGTTGAATCACTCATTCTTCGGTTCAACCACTTTTTCTCAGGTAAACAGTTTATTACAAACGTAATGTATGTTGGAGTGCTGGATTATGTTTACCTTTTATTTTATACAAAAAACGTGGTCAGTGTTTGTTAGATTGAAATTTTCAAAAATACGAAAAATACATGATGTCTATCGATTTTTAATGATGTCGATAGTTTACGAGTCTTTGATGTTTTACTAAGTGTACAGTGTTGCCTGGTGTAATGATTTATACAAGAATAATTGTCATACTGTTGCATTAATGTAGTATACTGTAGATAATTTACGAGTTTTTGATGTTTTACTAAATGTACAGTGTTGCCTGTTGTTATGAATACGGTTTACACATGTTCAAATATGCACTTACTTGACAAAGCCACTTGGGGATGAATCAGAATGGCATTACATCTTTCATAGCCATAACCGTCGTATTGGATCAAGCCTAACCATGGCCAGGCCCCCCAGACCTGCAATTGGAGTTCTGGAGAGTAAGTTTTCAATCGACCACACTCTTTTGGCAGCTAGAAACAAAAAGGATACCAATAAATAAATTGCACATCAGGAATGAGCAGAACAAATAATTCAGGAAAAATATGCAATAAACTGTTTTTCAATGAAATTTACTTACTTTTGAATTAATTGAAAAGTTTGATTTATACCAAGCATTAGAACCGGACAATACTCCTAAGACACTGAGAGCAATCAACCACAACCTGAAAAAAATAGTGACTGTATAAACATAACGTGGTAATGTTATTTCAATTATAAAGTCAAGTAAATATTTTGTACAAGCCTTCCTCCGCTTAAAAATTATTACGAAACTGTTATTAAGAAAATTTTACTATCAATGAAGACTCAACAGGGTGCAAAATGTATCAAATTTTATTATTACGTATGTATTTAAAATATAAACTTAAATGAAGACATCACATTGAAAGAAAAGGGTTGGTAATTCATTTCGATAAAGAAATACCATACATATTAATCAGTGGCGGTTCTTGGTACTGGGCTAGGTGGGCTAAGCCCGACCTGCATTTTTCACCCAAAACTTTAGATGGCTGAATAAAAATGAACAGCAATTTGGCCGCTGAACAAAATAAATCCATTTATAAGCGTAACTAACCTTTCCCAAATGAATATAATATCTTTGTTTAAATTTTCCTCTGTCAATATAAGACAATGCCATGTCTACCTACAATAATATTCTCGATTGTTTTATATTACAATTTTAAGCTGAGCCGGCATAAAAAAAACAATAACCCTATAAATAATTCATAGAGAACATTCAACGTGACGTCAGTCTGGCAACACCTATGTACATATTATTGGTCAGGGGATAACGCTTTCCAGCCCGCAATCATAGAAAATATTTCTTTACACTGGAACGCAATCTAGCACGATTCGATTTTGTTTGTATTTGTATGTACGGAAACGTCATTAAACGCACAGGACTGTGTTTCAAATTTACTGGCTTCTGTCATTCATTGGGGGCTAAAAACGATTTAGTCCATGGCCCATACAAAAATACTAATATCTTTGTATTTTATGAAAGTGACAGGTATCGAATCTCAGTGACAGTTATGTATTGCTTTTTTTACTTGTTATTTCACTTTGAAAGAGACGAATTTAAGGTCCCGTATTATTATTCTATTATTTCTTACGTACATTAGCAATGATTTTATTATATAGTAATTTATGCTTTGCAGTAGTGCCGTAATATTTGTTTATTTGCTTGTAGATTAATGTATAAGGTGAAGTGGAAACATACACAATTTCGCAAATAGCATACAATGCTAAACTTTCCTCTAGCCCACCCAAGATTTTAGTTCAGGAACCGCCACTGATATAAATATACAAATTTATTCGATTACAAAAATATAAAAATGTGATAACTACCTTGGAAATGTTGGCTTCATTGCACAACTCCTCAGTAGGTATCCCACCCACTATGTAATTTAAATCAGCTAGCTTCTCGATTTTTTCTTTGTTTTCACTGTTTTTTTTCCTATAAAATTCTTCTATCATACATCCTTAAATCAATTAAAGTATAATTGCAGCTGAATAATTCAAATGTCAATGTGCGTTGAGAAGAGTTTGTAATTTACCGTCAAATTTCAATTGCCGGATAGCAGGTAAATAATTACTCCCGTAATTTACCGGTAAACTGGAAGCCCTAGCTTTGAGTTTGAATACTAAAATTGTATGAAATAAAAAATCTTTTATAAGTCACAGAGTATTTAAAATCATAACGAAAATTGCAACTAAGCCGCTGGAGAAGTATTCGTCAAAAGATATTGACTAATAATTGCACAAAAATCTTATTGAAAACATGCTGATATTATTATTATATAATAAAAATCAATGAATAACATAATATGTACAACTTTTATGACATAAATATTATTTATTTAAAATACTTTTAAGTATCATTAATATTAGAAATTCCATAATTTAATGTTTATAACGACATCATGTTGTATTTGTTTTGACAATATACTTCTTCATGGAAATCTTAACCCTTTTACATCCAAGCAGCGAAAACCACGTTCCACTTTAGTATCCCTCAAGTTGTTTTAACACATGTTTATTAAAATTTTACCCCATTAATAAGAAGATAGACTTGTGGTAATTAGTTGCGGCATTTTATTTCACGCCGACAAACAAACCCGTGATATTATGTGTCACCCAAACAACCGACAGTAGAAAACGGTAGAGACTGTTGTTTTTTAGTTTAGTTGATTTTTAAAGTACACTTCAAATATTAAAACTTTTTGGTATTTATACTGATAGACAATAGTTTGAAGATATATTCTGCAAATAAAAATATGAGAAATATTTTTTTTTCAATTTTTTGTTAATTTCATGTTTGTGTATTTTTTAGGTTGTTCCAGTAAATTTAATTATTGTTTTATAAGATTGTATTATCTAGAGTATTATAAAACAAATGTAAAATAAAAAAAAAACAGAAATATAACTTTAAAAATTAGAAAGTTATGACAATTTTTGTAAAACACCCAAAAAACCTCAAAAAAGGCTGGAGTTAAAAGGGTTAAACAATGTAACTGTTTTTAACAATTATTGTCAAAAATATTCAATCCAACAATATGTGAATTAAAAAAAAATACTTGTTTTTCATCTGGTTGTGAAGTCAGGTGTTTTACGTGTTTCTTCTATAGGTGAAACATCTTTAAATTATCATCATCAGATCTCGCGACTGTTTGAAGATGCTTCTCAGAGAGGTGCAAATAGCGTCGCATCTAGTTACACAAGATTTTACAAATTTTTAAAGTTAATGCAATATTTGACATTACAGCTAACGCCAATGCGTCAAATACTTTTAAGTTGAAAGATCATACGAGATATACTCGATGAGAATTTTTAAAAGTCACATGAGATAAACTCAAGGAGAATTGACTTCACAAACACCCATGTCTTGGATCTCAAATTAAAATTGAAAAAAATCCAATTTTGACATTGACCTTACCGGGAATCGAACCTAGACCCACCTGGTCGGTAAAGCAAGCTCTAACCAACTAGACCACAGCGGGCGAGATAGATCAGTGATCGCAACACCGACTGATTTGCTTATTTTAAATGGTAGAACACAGGGGTGAGCTAGAGGGGGCTCGCGCGAGCCCCTTGTTAAATTGTACTGAGGCCGGCTATCCCCTTGTTTAATTAAGAAAATCAATATTCTTAAATCTTTGCTTTGTATAATGCCTTCTACTCAATCTCACGCCTAGCAGGTAGAAATTGGGGCTTAATATCTAGTGCCCTTAAAATCGCTTACGATGCCATATACATGGGGATTGCTGGCTACGCCGCTAGCACATGGTACAAAGGATGCACAGTTCAATCGATACAGAAAATCCTTCTAAGTGGACAAGGCAGTGCGATGATAGCCCTAACCAAAGCATACAGATCCTCGTCTACGGATGCATTGCCGGTCTTGGCTGGTATACTTCCGTTGGACCTGCACATTCAAGTTAGAGGCGCAACAGTTATGCTGTACAAAGGTGTTGAGTCCCAGGTGGGAGAAATTCAGTTACTGCCTTCTCATCGACCAGACCCTTACAATTCTAAGGCTCATAGAATTGCAGCGCGCAGCGTGGCGATAGAAGCTGCAATGAAAGTTTGGCAGGCTCGATAGGAGAAATCTTCTAAGGGGAGGTAAACTTTTAAATTCTTTCCGAATGTTAAATGGCGAATGGAGATAACCAAAGTCCTGACTCCTAATTTCTGGACCAGCCAATTCATAACTGGCCACGGTTACTTCGCTGCCAAGCTCTTCCAGCTTGGCCGGTTAGTAAATAGCCCTGAATGTAAATGCGGATATATGATTCAGGATGCTGATCACATCCTTTGGGAATGTCCAGACTTAAATAACGAACGGGAAAAATTGCTCAAGACGATACGACTATCTGTCGGATCTGTCGGCCCCGTCGGTCATGCCGACTTGGTTGCATCGAAGGCAAATTATAGGGCATTTAAAGAATTCTCCGCGTCATTTGGAAAAAAAGTTGAGTTAAATAGATAAAATCTCATATTTTCAACTGCACTTAATTAATAATTAACTTTTAATTTCTGCACACTGTAGTGCATGCAACCAAGTCTTGAAGAATTTCTTCTCGGGACATTTCTGGCAAAATTTTGAACACGACTAACGTTGTTACGCTACGGAATACACCCTATAAAAAGAGTGTGAAGCCGTAGCGGGTGGTGGTGGGTACAACGTTGAGTACCCTAGGGAATTTTAAAAAAAATCTATAAATATGCAATATATTTAAATTTAAAAAAAGTAGTAATGTACATTTGGGATCTCTGACGTACAATTTACAGCTATTTATATTGATTAAATTACGATATATTGCGTACTGTTACAAAATATGAGTGTATATAATAAATAACATTCAGTGATAAAAAAAATCACACCTTCCCCAAAACACCGCGAATGGCTATAAGATTTAGGGAGCCCTTTGTTACCGTATTGGAAGCCCACCCCTGGTAGAACACAATTACAAAACAAGATCGCAAGAAGCAAGATAAAACAGGATCTTAATTACATCACAAGATCGTGAAGTGAACAGTGCACTATTATTCGTCACTATAATCAAGAATGACAGTGATGACATTGAAAAAAAATATTATTTATGTTAAGCATCATAGATATGGGTTGAGGCTATTTTAGAATCCCCGAGCCCGAGTTTCCAACTATTGAATTAAACTTATTAGTGGATGAGCGGTGAAGGTAAGGCAAAAATACTTATGTTTTTTTTTTACCTTAAAACTACTTTTTACTCTATTAATTCCCAAATTAAAGCCGAATTCATAGAATATATATATTTTTTTTTTATAAAAAATCAATGTTTATTTATCATGAATGCACGCATATGAGGCTAAATTAACATATTGTATATAATACACTGAAAATGCATAAATTCTTAATGGATATAATTATGCACTCTAGCAAACGTAATATATTCTCGTGTTTTGACAGACGAGAATATCAGAAAAATCCAAAAATAGTTTATTCTGAAAATATTTGAAAACACGTCTTTTAAAATCAAACAATAACGTGTAATATTAAAAAAACACTATTTTTCTATTGTCTATTCCAGGCGACTTGCGTAATAAATTATGACACCAAAATTGAAATAAAAAGTTATTTTATTTATTATTGTTTTGATAACAGTAACTTAACGTTTTATTAATAATATTTTACGATTTTTTTTAGTAAAAATATGAAGAGAAATTCAATTGAAACTAAAAACACTTTTTAAACTGTCACAATCTTAAAATTTTTGATGTTCTGAGACATGTTCTATGCGCATTGCACAAATAATAATTTGGTTATAAACGATGAAGTAAAACTTATTAAAAACATTGTTGGTATTTGTTTGTTTGAACTTACTTTGATAACCTACAAATTACACATTGAATGATTAATTAAATATACACTTGGCGTTTATAAACATGCGGTCACAACTTGTCGGAATTGTATAGTAATGCATTTGAAGCTATCCATCGATTTAAAAATAAATCAAACGTGATTGTTACTCAGAACTCACATGCAACACTGAATGATCAGGTTTAGGTTCGATGCCGTCACCTTGATCATAAACATACAGGGACAGCGATTTTGCGAAATACTCGTGATTGAACATCCCGGGATTAAAATACCGAAACACTACGCAATCGACTCCTTAAAAGTTCAAAGAATTCTTTTGCAGCACCTTGATTGTATATTATATTGGGTTATCTTAAAGAATAGTGTCGTGAAGCATTTGACGTTTAATCGAAATTGCCGCCATCACAGAAATCGTTCGTGAATTATTTGTTTTAATTAATTATACAAACCTAAGAAGCGTTATGATCTTTGATTACTGTCAGAATAGATGAAAAAAATAAATGTATATTTAATCGTACCGATTTCACCGTGAAATCGTTAATATTGGAAGCTATGTGTAACTACGTATACATCTTAGTTATGATACGATTGAATATACATTTATTTTTTTCATTTATTCTGACAGTAATCAAAGATCATAACGCTTCTTAGATTTGTATAATTAATTAAAACAAATAATTCACAAACGATTTCTGTGTTGGCTGCAATTTCGATTAAACGTCAAATGCTTCACGACGCTCTTCTTTAAAATAACCTTGTATTGAATCAAAATAACTCTTTACACGCTGTTTTGTATCGAGTGTTAAAATGCATGTTTCGATGGTGTACGATTTTTTTACTCGAACAAGAACATAAATAACCTCATACTTTAGTCGAAGCTCTAGTAAAAATTTGCTTGAGGATTGATGAACAAAATTTATAATATCTGATCGCAAACAGAGCATTGAATTTCTTCTGTGATATCGTTTGGTGATTTGTTTTGTACTGATATTGATGCAACCAAATATTTTCATCGCATAATATGTAACTATTTAATTATTAAAAAAAAAAATATTGACGATTGCTGTATTTTACAACTTAGCTCCTCCTATATTTTTTTATCCATGTCCGATCCTAATATGGAACATATAGCCTCCTAATAGAGGTATCTCAACAGACGTTTTTCTACGAAAACTGTTCGTTACACAGCCGCTCAACCTCTCCCTTTCAAAGAGAGTAGTAGATATAGAAGGATAAAGCTAGGACAGCAGTAGTAGTTAGCTAAATCGCTCTCGCTACGCCCAGTTGTTGGAGGATCGAAAATTGTGTGAGGGACATCACAAACACTCATGCCTTCGAACAGAAATCGATAAATCAAATGAAAAAATGCTGTTCGTACTGGAACTCGAGCCCGTGAGGTCTGGCACGGAAGCTCACAACGCTAACCGAGCTGGTAAATGGGCTGTGTTTTCTAGTTCTGATTGCTTATTTAATTTATTTTTCCGAGATAAATAAAGGTTCAGTGAAACCCTGACTTGGAAACCTGATAAAAATAGATAAAAATATCCAATATATGTAGATAGAATAATATAAATGACGGATGAGGAAAAGTTTATATTTTAATCAATTGTTGAATTGAAATCGGTTTGGATTGATGATGCCAAAAATCATCCACCTCAATACCGTTTCGCGACTTGGCTTTAAATCCTCGATTAAAAATTGTCATTAATTAATATTTGAAAAGATTTCATATAAAACGTCATAAATTACTGTGAGCTGTGATTATTCTGCCAAGGTGTATACCAACCTTAAACTTCTATACTTAAGATATGTTGCATTCAATCAATCCTAAAAACGGGGAGCTAGAATAAGAGTGTTCTCGCACGAAAGCTTTTGTTGAGATACTTCCATTAGTAGTCCATATTCTCCACATTAGTAGCGGACATGAATATTGCACATAATACCCAGTTGTGTATACGTAGCGAATAGTTATACGCAAGTACTTTCCTAAGTATGGAATCTTCAAAAAAGGTTCAACACCTGACTAGCAACCAGTCTTTGTTGAATGTTGAATTCAATAGCCCATATCGAGATCCAACATTAGTAATATCCAAATTTCACTATTGTGTCTTTACTCTTTCAAAAAAATAAATTTAGCGACTGAAAAATATGTAGCTCTCGTAAGAAAACTTTCGTCAATATGTCTTCATTAGGATGAATTATATTGATAACGGACACAGTTCCAACAAATATTACCCACTAAATTTCTACCAAGTCCTTTCATAGCCGCACAATCTTCAAAAAAGGTTCACTACCTGGCTTACAACTAGTGTTGGTTGACTATGTGCTGCAAATCTAATTTAGTTTTAGGAATTACAGATATCCCATTTCCCGAGCAAAAATGTCTTCATGAATGTATGTGAAATATAAAGTCGTCTCGAAACGTTGCTCTTATGAAATCTCGTTCAGGTAGAGTGTTAACCAGTTATACTCCCTAATGCTAAATATACTCCAATTGGAATTTAAAATTTGCACCGATTTGCCCGCAGTGTCCTTAACCTTACCCAGGTCATTGTGTTGAATTCAATACATGTAAAATGTGCTTAAACAACTTACATTGATAATTCATGATCACCTATTAACTTCTATCTGACACTGCATGACCACACACTGGTTGATTATCAATTTTCTGTTTGACTTTCAATAAGCCGAGTCTTAAAATTGGTTGCATAATCAAGACATAAACTATAATATAATATTTAAAACTGACGTGTCAAAATGTCATGACATTTTGACACGTCAGAATAACGCCAGTCACGTCGAAATAAATTTCAAAAACAGAACAATATAGTAATTTATGGGTGTTCTTTATTCAAAATTGTATTATACCTATAACTTTAATTCATATTTCATAGACAATTTATTCTTTATTGCTCTATAATTTAACAACGTAGTTTTAAAATAACCTCCATCTACATCAGTGATTCCCAAACTTATTATGCGCATGGACCCCCTTTAAAGCAAAAACCTGACCGTGGACCCCCAAGTGAAATAATAAAGTTTATGCCTTGAATGGTATTTTTTTTGTCCAAGTCTGCTTCCAATGTGGAGCATATGGCCTTCTAATGGAGGTATATTAACAGATGTTTTTCCGCGGGGACTGTTTGTTAGTCAGTCGCTCGAACTCTATTTTCTAAAAATATGTATTCTTCCACGGAGCCCCTGGCGTTGTCCACACACCCCCAAATGATTTTTAATTTGTCACGGACCCCCATAGTGGTCTTACGGACCCCTGGGGATCTACAGGAACCACTGATCTATATTGATTAATAAAATGAAATCTATTCTTTCCTTTACTATTTCACAAAAGTACCAATTTCTCAATTGGACCAAAAATGTCTAAAAGCTGTATTGTGAAGTTACATTCATAAATTTACTCCTGACGGCGGCTTCATTGATATTTTTCATTACATGTACCGCTATTATCCCTTCTTAGTAAAAATTAGCCGTAAGCATTGCACACATCCATTACATAAGAAAAATAATAATTATTAAACATACAAGTGCGTACTTTCAAAAGGTGCCGAGTGTATGTAATACATACATATATACATGCAAATATTTAGTTTTAATACAATTGTAAATGTATTGAAGGGTAAATAAAAGTCTCGAGACCCGGGATGTCCCGGGACTTTGACTTTATCATGCCTCGAGTCCCCAGACTTTGAAAACCCCGAGACTTCAGAATCCCTAGCTTACAGTATATCAATTAAAACTAAAATGCTGGTTTGATATTAGTCAACGTCACGTTTCTAACGTTTTGGACAAAAAAATATTTTTCAATAATTAAATGTCAATCAATGAAACTTTCCGTTCGGGAATTCAAGCCTGGACAATCAACCAATAAAGAGAAACGACCAAGAGCGTTAACCGCTCGGCGATACGACTGACAAATACGTATATTTTTTAGTAAAAAAAAACATTGTGATTTGATGACTATATAGTGATTTAATTAATCCAATAATGCAGTTGGAAAAAAGTAATCCTTCGGATGAAATATTCAAAGAGTCGAAGAGGCATGTTTTTTCAGCAAAAATATTTAGACCGATACCAAGAAAATGTCTGTTAAATGGTTAGGAACAGTTTTAATAATATTCTTGTATACGAGATTAAAAGAAGGTAAAAATTTTGATTGGATATAAGCATAAAGGACAATTCTATGGCTTTGAAATATTGACATTTGACGCAAACAGAATTAACATTGCATGGAATGTGACAGAATCATTACAACACGCATGCGCAGATTAATTATTTAGTTCGAATTTTCTCCGCGTTGTGTTGTCGCGGCGCTATAATGTAAATGATAAGCACTAGGGTATCCAATCCCGGAGCCTTTTTCCAATTCCGGGTTTTCGGGATTGATTTATTTTGAATCCCGGAATCCCGGGATCCCGGGATTGAGATTTTCTCACCGAGGAATTTGAAATCCTCAATTTGCTAGACTTTTTTCCGGCATCTCACGGAAACTCGTTTTTTTTTTTAGCTCACCGGGGAATTTGAAATCTCCGATTTGGTACACTTTTTCCCGGAATCTCACAGAAACTCGTTTTTTTTTTTAGCTCAACGAGGAATTTTAAATCTTGAATTTGCCAATTTCGTGTAAATTTACGGAATTTCCTCAAAATTTCTCAATCCCGAAATCCCGGGATTGCGGGCATCTCAATCCCGGAATTTCGTGATCAGAAAATTGAACGGGATCCCGGGATTGGATGCCCTAATAAGCATCACTTGGAAATACCCGCTTTGCGAAAATATCATTTTTTTATATATATATAAAGCCATGCCACATATAATAAAACATGCCATGTATAATAAACTAATTTTAAATCATTAATGAATGCCTTTTTTATATGACTGTCATAGTGGCATAATCATATATGATTGTGAATTAAAATACAACAAAGAAATACAAATCTAAGCGTTGGGTCGGGTCCGGATAACAAGTGTGGTATTAAGACTCGGGTCCGGTCTAAATTGTTGAGGTTTCGGACCGAGTAATATCATCAAATTTCGGCCCGTGGAGACCTCTTATACAAAGTCATCCATACTATTATATAAACCAGTGCTTCCCATACGTTTTTAAGCAACGGCCAACTAAAACTGAAAAAAGTAATCCGCGCCGCCCATGAACAAAAAATATGTTCTGCGGCGGCCCCCAGTTCGGCAGCCGCTGATATAAACAACGTCTCACGATTTTTAATATTATCTGTTATGATTGTTACACTTCGTTTCAACATCTTTATCCACCTGTTTTTATCAAGTTACATTTTTGAAAGTTTTCTCAATAAAAAACACAATCTTCTTAAATATTATTTAATTAGCTGAAAACAATGTTTTTTTACACAGTTCGTTTCGTAGTTATACATTTTTTCAATGTCTCCTTTCTTTAGTCACATAACATCAACTTTTTAGGTCGCGACGTCATTGAATTCCCATCATTATGTTAAGTTCAAAATGCAAAACTGCAGTCTTGAAGTTGACGATGTAAAAATATATCAGACACTAGTTTTCTGGATCCTTTGCATTTATTTTATTCAGTATCCAGCCTGTGTACTTTGCCACGTCAGTATAAATGGTATAGTATTTAGGGTCGCAGAGGTTCGCGTCGGTCCTTTTGACTGACACTGAAACGATGCCCCTCAAGAACCAGGTGATTTTGCGATCGTCCTGGGTCACGGGTAACGCCAGACCTCCACCGCTGTCACCATTGCAAACTCCACTTCCTGAAAAATAGTAACTCATTCAATAATATACATGTTATTTCAAACCATGTTCGTGTTCAAAGCGGGGCATATACTGATTGATATCTGACGAAGTGTCGTGCTTGTAAGTCAATTTTTATCTCTTCTAAAGATAATCCAAAATTTTACTACTAGAGAAAGGGAATCAATAATAATATAGAAATTCATGTATTTTGATACAGATTCATTGGTCAAACAAAAAACAGGTTAGTACATAATAATATGCGTTCATTAGGATATTCGAAACCTTGACCGCATTATCAAAATAAAAAAGCCAAAAACTATTGAGTTTATGACGTATGAAAAGAATTTTTAACGCAAAATAATTACAATTTTGTGTTACTCTTTAGCTCACTAAAAGATCATCTTTGGGTAAAGAACTTAAAATGTAGGTATTCACAGTGACCGATAAAGCTATTGGGAGGCCCCAGGCGCAATACAATTTGGAGGATCTGTTTTTCAAATTACTATAAATGAATTAGAAATATTAATTGGGTTGCATATACCAGTGCTTCCCAACCTGGGGTTCGCAGATTTTTTGCGGGGGTCCGCAAAAATTTTCATTCTTTCAACATTCTTTGTGATAAAATATGAACATGTGAAACATTTTTTTCGGGGGTCCACAGATTTTTTTTTCAGATTTAGGGGTCCGTGGCATTAAAAAGGTTGGGAAGCACTGGTATAGACTATAGAAAATGTGTTATTTTGAGGCACCTCAGATTGGAGGCCCCAAATGCACGCCTCGTGAGCTTATCCGCCACTGAGTATTCATTTAATTCTCTTTAATTAGAAAAACTTGGGATTTGTACAAGACGAAGTTCGAAAACTAGGTTGCAATAACGCAAAAGCTGTACGAAATATGCTGGTTATAATATATGTTATCACAGATAAACAATCAGTCAAATTACTTAATTGTATTGCTCAAGATTCCCAAAGACACACTTAATTAATTTGTAGAAAAACCTTCTTACCGTTTCCATTGGGATTCCCGGCACAAAACGTATTTTCGTGAAGAAACGTGTTATAAAAAATTGCATTTGACTGAATGCAAATCAAATCTTCTGTTATTGGTATATTGGCGATGGTCAGGTTGTTCGACATAGTGTCATTTTCATTGAAACCCCATCCTACCACCTACAAATGTTCAATGCGTGAAATGTTATCTTTGAAAGTTTTTAGTAATCCATATAGTGCAAAGCATAAATTTTATAGCAAAATAGCAGTTTTATTGTAGAAAAATACGTTTTAAAGACTACATTAAAATTGATAACTTTGTAACTGAACTTTTTGTGTTTTGTGTTATGCAATAAACAGTTTATAAGCGAAGTTAAGTCTTATTTAAAATGAATTAGAAGTTCATACTTGTCAAATAATGTATGTAGAACACACTTCAAAGTATCACGTACCATTTTTTTCGACAATTGTTAATGCGAATCATAAAATTCATATTATTCTAGATGTTTAAAAAGAGCAAAAGATTCATTTTTTTTGTCATCAATAATTATTGCATAACAATGTCTAACAAAGTGTAACACGTGTTTCGCTTCTTCGAGAAGCATCAAGACTCTAGAGCCAATTGACGGTATACGTTTGGTGCTGTCAACAATTGCGTCTCATAATATATTCTATTTGACCCTAGCCTATACTTATGCAGTTTTAAAATTCAATATGTTATATTTTTTGAACTTCTTCGTGGAATAAGCTATGTTTTTCTTTGCATTGCACTAATATTCCTGGAAACTCCATTTGTAATACGATTCTTAGCGGAATAATAGTTCAGTAATGAAATTCAATTCGTTTCTTACATTACCAATACGGTTGTAAATAGCCTGCTTGTTTGTATCCTTTTCATCCCATAAGCAAATCGGTTGAATATAATCACTATAAACAACATCCTGCGAAAGTTTCAGAAGTGCTATGTCGCTTCTGAGTGTAGTCCAATTCGTGCCTTCGTGAACTATGACTAGGGAAACCTTTAAAAAAACGTATCGAAAATTAATTTAGCCAATGATTCAATAAGTATTTATGTGCTAAGCAAGTTTTTTCGTCATTATCATATTTCTCGATAGTAAGACACCGTTTTTTATAAATCGCACCAATCTTTAAATACTAACAGTTAAAACAACTCTAAGACTTAAATATAATAGAAGAAGTCGTACAATAACTGAAAAAGGCATTTAAAATAAGGAAAAGTATTATGTATCACCACCGGAGTCTTAAATTTATCGAGTTTCAAGCCCCGTATTCACTAGGAGAGAAAATGTCCCTGAACATGACGTGCGACATAAGGCCTACGTGACGCGAGACATATTGCATGTTGACGCACCGTTAGTGACCGCATTGGACACGTGTCACATGTTGACAAGTGAAGATGGATGTGTAGCATGTCGCTCGACATTATAGCAATATTAAGAAACGAAATCTTTTTTCAATCGGAAATATGTTCAAAAGAAATATCGTAATTCGCATTATTATCATTATTTATTGACTGTCTTTCCTAGATATATGTATTGCAATATATATAATATATCATGATTTGAGAATTACTTTGATACACTTAAAGTTATATTAAATATAGAGAAAAAAGTTTTTAATTAAAAAAAGCAGATAGTTATAAAATGATCTTATTTAATTTTACACATCTTTCATCTTCGATCTTTTTGTTGTTATAATTACATAAATACGTGACTTCTGTGAAAACATGTTTTTCTGTTTAAATATTTGTAGCAGATGATTAAATGAGTGCATTTTTTTATATTCCAACTATACTAGAATTGCTTTCATTCAATAAAGCATTTAAAATTCAGACAGCGACATTTCTGCGACAACCGTATAGAGTCCTGGTGTTTACAAACAAATTGTCCCGCGACATTGTTCCCGAAAAATTGACGAAGATGTGTAGCGTCATGTCACGCGAAATGGTACAAAATTTGTCGACTGGTGAATACAAAGTTTTGCATTTTTAAACCAGGTTACGGTATTAAATCCTACATTGGCTTAGTCTTATGTACTAATAAATAATTGCAATAGCTAATCATTATTATTAGAAAAAAATATAATACCGCCATATCCTGTTGTCCAGGTTCGAATTCCATTAGATTGTGCTTTCCCAATTTAACCACAAACCGTTCGGGATTAGGTGCACGACCAACGCAATGTGCAGCTGGGGAATAAAGAGATATAATTAATTATTATGACGAATGCAGTGACATTGATATTCAAATATATGAGCTAAATAAAGTATAACTTTTTACCCGTCAATACAAAATTTCGCGATATAAGTGATCCTCCACACTGGTACGAACTGGGCCTTTGCTCATCAGTTGGTTTCACATAGATAGCGGCGTGCCAGGGCCAGTCACCGCGAAGTGCTTCGGTTCCTTGGGTGATGAGTGGAGTGTGAGCTAATACCCTTCTTCCACACCCGGCCTCTACCGATGACTATAATTAAATGGAAGCAGTGAATCAATTAAGACACGACGTGATTTTACACGATATACGTAGTAAGAGTAACGATGGTAATGAAGGTAGTGATGCTGGTTTGCGATGTAATTATAATTATATTTCTTATAAAAACTTGTAATAACTTTTAGCTTTAGCTTTAAAAATCTGTAATAACTAGGGCTGTGTAGTAAAGTAAAAAAAACGACTCCAAAGAAACTTTCCAATAATTCCATTTTAACTTATTTATAACCATGTTAAGTATACCATCAGATCATCTTTAGTCAGCCTAGCATGTAATGGCAACACTGTGGTCTCTTGTGGTTTGAATACACATCATTAAATACATATTTTATAATTCGGTTTTAATCTTTAAAAAAGATTTTTCCGACTCAGACTCCGACTCCACAGCCTTAGTAATAACAGTAAATTACTCAAAAGAGCTTTTATTCGTTAACAGTCTGTTTATTAAAAAAAGTATAATATTACTTTTAAAGTTTTCACTGACACCTATTGGTGGGAGGAATTGTAATAATAAAAAAACATTTTTTTCTTTTTATTCCACATTTTCAGAAGGATCATGAACCTGATCTTTTTCTGAGAAAATGTAAAGTTAGTGAAAACAGTGTTCTGATTTTAATAGACGGTACGTCATAATATCGCTACCATAAAGCAACAGTGAGATAAATTGTAAAGAGGCAATTTTAATATAAGGATGCCAATAGATTGCTGAAAGGTAATTACGATAATGAAACACTGAACTATTTTAATTTAAAAAGAAACATCTTACATTTAAAATTATTGATGCAACCTCTAGTAAAATATCAAGGTACAGATATTGGTTACAAAAAACTACTAATCGCGGTTATCATAAACCTCAAAAGAAAACAAATGAAACCAAAATTCGCTAATTAAAATGTACAACACAATACTTAATGTTTAATTATCTCGAAAGTAGTTTTTTCGATTTATCCCACTGTTGCTTCAGTGTTGCGATATTTAAAATGTCGTCCGCTACAAAAGTGAAGTACATAGTGCATTGGCACGTTGATGAGTAATTAGTAAGGAGACACCTAAAGTAGGGTATTATCCCATTCCAATAACGGCTAGGGAAAAATGCTATGAGAATATACATCTATCTACGATTTAAGCTGGGTAGGTGACCAAATTAGATTTCGATTGATGATAATATAACAGTTGTTCATTAAATGGTTAAAAATATTACATGCATATCCTCTGAACTTGTACGCCGAGTGGTAGCACTTTTGTGCTTTATCTTACTCCCTAAGAATCTTACTTTGAAATGAGATTCGATCCAATTCTTTTGCTTGGCAATATCAAACGCTTCTAAAGGTGTGTCATTATCGCAAAACCACAACCTCTGACTTTGAAGAGCACGCACGTACCAGACGACGGTCCCGTCGTCGGCAAGTCTTGGCATCATCAAAGCTGATCCAATAGAATGGCATATTTTTGGATCTAGAATGAATTTTACATTATTTTAATGTTTAGTAACGTTTTGTTTGAAATGTAAGCATTTTTTTAACGTTCATAAAATAACATGTTTTATAGCAATAAAAACGATTTTATAGATAGTTTAAACAGAAAACTAAAGACGGAATTAATTACTTGACAGTGAAATAAAGGATTCTATGTCGAGACAACTTTAGAATAAATTCTCGGGAAATCGACGCTTTTTACCACTCCATGGATCTTTAAATCTTTCCAGGCTTAGGGGAACAGAGACACACGCACATAACTTTATTCTTTCACAATGAAGTAATATAATCAAGAAATTTCTAAAATGATACCGGGATTTTGAGGTTTCAATCCCGGGATGACAGTCCCTATCAATAACAGAATATATAGCAGCTTAAGTATTTGTCTTCAATACCCACCCCTTAAATATTTGAAGCAGAGTTGCGTCCCAAAAACATGTTCTCGAAGGCGTTCCTTCAGCTGCGAGGAACATTTTTCCATTGACATAATTTGCACAGGCGCCTGGTAAATTCTCAATCTTTCTTTAATATAAAGATTATCGTGGTCCGTGCCGATGAACTGAGGAAAAACATATTTTTTTAGATTGACATTTGGCCCAAACAGATTACAGTTTTTACACTCCAAATTGGACATTTTACAAAAAAAATAAATTTAAACAATTGGATAATTTATTAATTAGGTCAGAGGTACAATAAAATTTCATTAAAATGGGCGTAAATAAACCTAATTCAGAAGTTACCAACCTTTTTAGACCCTAGAGTGCATTCTGAAGTTAGGGCGGCGGCCACCACATTTTTTCAAGGTTATTTATAACCCAAGAATTTGACGATTTGCCCAAAATTTTTTTAGCTCTTCCAAGAATTTTGAAATCCGAAAACCCGGGAATTTACTGATTCACCCAAATTATCAGGGTGACTCTTTTAGCTCTTCCAAGAATTTTGAAAATTAAAATCCCAGAAATTTAACGATTTGCCCAAATTAGTAGGCGGGCACAGGGTTGGTATCCCCTGACCTAATTAATAAATTATCCAATTAGTAAAAAAATGTTTTTTTGTAAAATGTCCAATTTGATTTGTAAAATGTCTAATTTGGTTTGTTAAATGTCCAAGTTGGAGTGTAAAAACCGTATAAAAATAATTTCAATAAAAATATTTTTTTTTTTTTTTTTAAACCATGTCCGCTCCCAATGTGGAGCATATGGACTCCTAATGGAGTTTATCTCAACAGAAGTGTTTCTACGAGAACTGCTTGTTACTCAGTTGCTCAACCTCTCTTTTTGTTGTCGAGTGGTTAACGTTGTTGGCTTTGGCTACGGAGGGCCCGGGTTCAAATCCCGGTACGGACAGTTTTTATAAATTGATTTTTCAATCGATTTATGAATTTCTGTTCAAAGGCATGGATGTATGTGATGTCTTGAATTCCCCCCTTTCACCCATCCTATCCCATGAACGGGGCGTACCGAGAGCGATTAGCTTACCACTAATCCTGTCCTAGCCCTATTCTTCTAAAAATATTTTATAATGATATTATTCTTTCAAGCCATACTTTACTAGTCAAATAAACTAAATTAGACGGAATTAAGATTGGTAAGTTAAATATAACAACCTCATAGCTCGGAAAGGGAAGAGGGTGACAAGCTTATCATAATCACATTCACTCAAATTTATCAAGCACATCATACTGACAAAAATTATAGTGTCTGGCACTCACAGGTTGTCTGTCTTCTTACGAGTTATTTTTACTCATTATTGATTATTATTGATTACTCACCATCCCAACGTGATTGGCTATCTGAGAGCTCCAATCCTGGTGTGCCTCCCACAGACATATTGGCTGCACATCGGAGCTGATAACGACTGGCTTCGAAAGTCTCAACAAAGATATGGACCTCCACGTATTATACGAGTCTCCAACGAAGTCAATGTTTGTTACCTGGAACATGTCATTTTTTTTTCAAAATTATTTCCTAACAATATGTGCTCATTTTTTTATTTGAGAGAAGCATTCACTTTTATTTATATAATATTTGATATATGTATTATTTACAAGTGATATTATTTACGGTTACACCATTGTGATATGTGGTGTAGTCGTATATAAATAGGTACCAGGTCGGTCATTGATTTCTTCCCTATTTTTTTTGTTTTTTTTTATATCCGTATAAAGTCACAAGTTTTAACAATAAACGCAATAAAAAAACGCACAATTTATATTGGAAAGAATGATCCTAGAACGAGGGGTGGTATTTCTTCACGTTACAAATTTTTATTTTTTATTTTTTTGTAAAATCCGTCGGGTAGATCAATTTTGATATAATCCTTTTAAATTTAAGAACAGTGTGAATATATCGACTGTGGAAAGGAAAAAGGACGTAACCCTCAATTTCATAAAACAGTTTTTTTCGATAATTACAATGTATACAACTTGACACACATTCTATCAAAAGGATGGAAGTTAAAAATGCCGAATAAGTATCTAAATTTAGCTTTTAAGTTTGAAAAAGATGACCTTGTAAAAAATTAAAACCAAGAAAAAACACTGAAATAAAGGTTTTTCTGAGACAATTTTTTAATTTATATTAGGTTACGTCAATTAAACACCAGTTTAGAAGTCTCTGTGCACTTCAAGTTTGTGTATAATTCATAATTTGCATATGTCACAAAATCATCAAAACACGTTTTTTGCGCCTCCTGTAAAATTTGATATGTGTGGGTTGCGTCCTTTTTCCTTTCCACAGTCGATATGCATGTACTTGAAAATTAAGTTAAAAGTCAAAAAGGTCATTTTCTACACTGATGGTTGTGCTATTTTTGAAATATGAACATGAAAGACTTACCGATATATTTTGAAATGTCGGCAGTGCCGTAGAGGAGAAGGCAATGAAAAGATGTTCCTCTAACACGACTTCCGGTATATATTTTACGCAAAAAACAGCTGTAAATATATATATTATACATTTATAAACAATAATTTGAGAGATTTACATTATTTCTTAGGGTAACAGGGGTCTATATTAAAAAAAACACACAGTATTAAGTTCACTAAAGTATAACAGGTGACTTAACTTTGTGGTTCTAGCATTATAATTTCATTTGTAGAGATACCCAACCGTAGGTATCTTGTAAACGGTTATATGTATGTATAATATTTTTTCAATTATAAATATGATGATAACATTGCCAAAACCGAATTTAATTGATCCTCTTAGAGCTGAAGTGAGCCAATACGTAAAATAGTAAAAAAAATATAGATATGTTAAGTGCAATCACGTCTTTACTTGGTGTTTTGGTGGATTGCATATTTTTATTTTAGAGAGATAACATTAAGTGAAATGCAATATTTGTATATCAAGTATGTTATTTTGTGTTACTCTTGCATTTAATAGTATACTAGCTGTAAGCCCGTTGCCCAGCAACGTGAGATTTTTGTTGCATTGTGTTTAATTTAATTTAATTTAATTTAATTTAATTTAATTTAATTTAATTTTATTTTATTTTATTTTATTTTATTTTATTTTAATTTATTTTATTTTATTTAATTTAATTTAATTTAATTTAATTTTATTTTATTTTAATTTATTTTATTTTATTTTATTTTATTTTAATAGTTAGCAGAAATTTCGTAAATTATTTAATATTTGGAATAATGTTCAAGTTTGCTAACAACCATTTATTGTAGTATATATATTTTATTCAACTAATTTTCAAATACGCAAACAAATACATTTCGTAGAAGAGGACATCAGTACGCACACATTTGTGAAAAGTGAAAAGCGAGTGATTATTTTATCGGCTATTAATATATTAATTGAAATGTTTAAGTTTGCTAACAAATATATTTCGTAGTAGAAGAAATAGATCTCGGGACATATATCAACACCCCTGCACTATTTAATTGGAAATAATATAATTTTTATAATAATCGAAATGTTTAAGTTTGCTAACAAACATATTTCGTAGAAGAAGAAATAGATTTCGGGACATATATCAACACCCCTGCAGTATTTAATTGGAAATAATATAATTTTTAGAATAATTGAAATATTTCAGTTGGCTAACAAATATATTTCGTAGAAGAAGAAATAGATTACGGAACATATATCAACACCCCTGGACTATTTAATTGGAAATAATATATTTTTTAGAATAATTAAAATGTTTAAATTTGCTAACAAATATATTTCGTAGAAGAAGAAATAGATCTCGGGACATATATCAACACCCCTGCACTATTTAACTGGAAATAATATAATTTTTAGAATAATTGAAATGTTTAAGTTTGCTAACAAACATATTTCGTAGAAGAAGGAATAGATTACGGGACATATATCAACACCCCTGCACTATTTAATTGGAAATAATATAATTTTTATAATAATCGAAATGTTTAAGTTTGCTAACAAACATATTTCGTAGAAGAAGAAATAGATTACGGGACATATATCGACACCCCTGTAGTATTTTAATTGTAAATAATGTAATTTTTAGAATAATTGAAATGTTAAATTTCCTAACAAACATATTTCGTAGAAGAAGAAATAGATTTCGGGACATATATCAACACCCCTGCAGTATTTAATTGGAAATAATATAATTTTTAGAATAATTGAAATATTTAAGTTGGCTAACAAATATATTTCGTAGAAGAAGAAATAGATTACGGAACATATATCAACACCCCTGCACTATTTAATTGGAAATAATATATTTTTTAGAATAATTAAAATGTTTAAGTTTGCTAACAAATATATTTCGTAGAAGAAGAAATAGATCTCGGGACATATATCAACACCCCTGCACTATTTAATTGAAAATAATATAATTTTTAGAATAATTGAAATGTTAAATTTCCTAACAAACATATTTCGTAGAAGAAGAAATAGATTTCGGGACATATATCAACACCCCTGCAGTATTTAATTGGAAATAATATAATTTTTAGAATAATTGAAATATTTAAGTTGGCTAACAAATATATTTCGTAGAAGAAGAAATAGATTACGGAACATATATCAACACCCCTGCACTATTTAATTGGAAATAATATATTTTTTAGAATAATTAAAATGTTTAAGTTTGCTAACAAATATATTTCGTAGAAGAAGAAATAGATCTCGGGACATATATCAACACCCCTGCACTATTTAATTGGAAATAATATAATTTTTAGAAAAATTGAAATGTTTAAGTTTGCTAACAAACATATTTCGTAGAAGAAGAAATAGATTACGGGACATATATCAACACCCCTGCAGTATTTTAATTGTAAATAATGTAATTTTTAGAATAATTGAAATGCTTAAATTTGCTAACAAACATATTTCGTAGAAGAAGAAATAGATCTCGGGACATATATCAACACCCCTGCACTATTTAATTGGAAATAATATATTTTTTAGAATAATTGAAATATTTAAGTTGGCAAACAAATATATTTCGTAGAAGAAGAAATAGATCACGGGACATATATCGACACCCCTGCACTATTTAATTGTAAATAATGTATTTTTTAGAATAATTGAAATGTTCAAGTTTGCTAACAACCATTTTTCGTAGGAGCAGAAATTTCGTAAATTATTTAATATTTAGAATAATGTTCAAGTTTGCTAACAACCATTTTTCGTAGTAGCAGAAATTTCGTAAATTATTTAATTTTTGAAATAATGTTTAAGTTTGCTAACAACCATTTTTCGTAGTAGCCGAAATGTCTTAAATTATTTAATTTTTGAAATAATGTTCAAGTTTGCTAACAACCATTTTTCGTAGTAGCAGAAATTTCGTAAATTATTTAATTTTTGAAATAATGTTTAAGTTTGCTAACAACCATTTTTCGTAGGAGCAGAAATTTCGTAAATTATTTAATATTTGGAATAATGTTGAAGTTTGCTAACAACCATTTTTCGTGGTAGCAGAAATTTCGTAAATTATTTAATATTTGGAATAATGTTTAAGTTTGCTAACAACCATTTATCGTAAATTATTAAATCTTTGGAATAATGTTCAAGTTTGCTAACAACCATTTTTCGTAGGAGCAGAAATTTCGTAAATTATTTAATATTTGGAATAATGTTCAAGTTTGCTAACAACCATTTTTCGTAGGAGCAGAAATTTCGTAAATGATTTAATATTTGGAATAATGTTCAAGTTTGCTAACAACCATTTTTCGTAGGAGCAGAAATTTCGTAAATTATTTAATTTTTGAAATAATGTTCAAGTTTGCTAACAACCATTTTTCGTAGGAGCAGAAATTTCGTAAATTATTTAATATTTGGAATAATGTCCAAGTTTGCTAACAATCATTTTTCGTAGTAGCAGAAATTTCGTAAATTATTTAATATTTGGAATAATGTTGAAGTTTGCTAAGAACCATTTTTCGTAGTAGCAGAAATTTCGTAAATTATTTAATTTTTGAAATAATGTTTAAGTTTGCTAACAACCATTTTTCGTAGGAGCAGAAATTTCGTAAATTATTTAATATTTGGAATAATGTTCAAGTTTGCTAACAACCATTTTTCGTAGGAGCAGAAATTTCGTAAATTATTTAATATTTGGAATAATGTTCAAGTTTGCTAACAACCATTTTTCGTAGGAGCAGAAATTTCGTAAATGATTTAATATTTGGAATAATGTTCAAGTTTGCTAACAACCATTTTTCGTAGGAGCAGAAATTTCGTAAATTATTTAATTTTTGAAATAATGTTCAAGTTTGCTAACAACCATTTTTCGTAGGAGCAGAAATTTCGTAAATTATTTAATATTTGGAATAATGTTCAAGTTTGCTAATAACCATTTTTCGTAATAGCAGAAATTTCGTAAATTATTATATTTTGGAATAACTTTTAAGTTTGCTAACAACCATTTTTCGTAGTAGCAGAAATTTCGTAAATTATTAAATCTTTGGAATAATGTTGAAGTTTGCTAACAACCATTTTTCGTGGTAGCAGAAATTTCGTAAATTATTATATCTTGGAATAATGTTTAAGTTTGCTAACAACCATTTTTCGTAAATTATTAAATCTTTGGAATAATGTTCAAGTTTGCTAACAATCATTTTTCGTAGTACCATTAATCGACCTCGGCGCATATATCGACAGCCCTGCAAAGGTTTCAAGTGTGCAAACAAATATATTTCGTAGAAAAAGAAAAATATCTTGGAATCATTTTTTTTGAATTGGCCACACTAAGTATTTGACATATTCTATTTTTGAATTCTCAATACAAACAAACAATCAAAGTCAAGTTTGAAATAGTTCTTTTTTCGAATGCTTAATATATATAATCTAATTTTGTCGCACCTGAAAGTTTGCCCTTTACCTCAGCGGTAAGACGTTCCGTTCATATTGCAAAGTTCCACGTTTCGAATCCGACCCGCGGCAGAAATAAAATGTGAAATAAAGTTTAGCGTTTTTTCACATTTAAAACTATGTGCTTCTTCAGCGTAATGAAAAAATACTTCTAGTATGAATAAAAAAAATGTCGACAGTCGGGCTGGGGATGAGGAGGGGGAGGGGAAATCGGTGACAATCATATAGAAGATGGATGACACTGAACAAAATCTGTCCCAGGAAATTTGAATTTTGAATATAAAAAGACGTCCATTCCAATTGGCCGAAAAATGTGATGTTCAAAATATGTTCAAAATAAATCGCTATCATTGGGCGAAGTGGACATCAGTACGCACACATTTGTGAAAAGTAAAAAGTAAAAAGTAAAAAGTGAAAAGTAAAAAGTGAAAAGTAAAAAGTGAAAAGTAAAAAGTGAAAACTTATTTTATCGGCTATTAATATATAGACTAGCTGTAAGCCCGTTGCCCAGCAACGTGAGATTTTTGTTGCAAAGTATTTAATTTAATTTAATTTTATATTATTTTATGTTATTTTATTTTATTTTATTTTATTTTATTTTATTTTATTTTATTTTATTTTATTTTATTTTATTTTATTTTATTTTATTTTATTTTATTTTATTTTATTTTATTTTATTTTATTTTATTTTATTTTATTTTATTTTATTTTATTTTATTTTATTTTATTTTATTTTATTTAATTTTATTTAATTTTATTTAATTTTATTTAATTTTATTTAGTTTTATTTAATTTTATTTAATTTTATTTAATTTTATTTAATTTAATTTTAATTTATTTTATTTTATTGTATTTTATTTTTATTTATTTTATTTTTATTAGAAATTTCGTAAATTATTTAATTTTTGGAATAATGTTTAAGTTTGCTAACAACCATTTTTCGTAGTAGCCGAAATTTCGTTTATATTTAATTTTTGGAATAATGTTCAAGTTTGCTAACAACCATTTTTCGTAGGAGCAGAAATTTCGTAAATTATTTAATATTTGGAATAATGTTCAAGTTTGCTAACAACCATTTTTCGTAGGAGCAGAAATTTCGTAAATTATTTAATTTTTGAAATAATGTTCAAGTTTGCTAACAACCATTTTTCGTAGGAGCAGAAATTTCGTAAATTATTTAATATTTGGAATAATGTTCAAGTTTGCTAACAACCATTTTTCGTAGGAGCAGAAATTTCGTAAATTATTTAATTTTTGAAATAATGTTCAAGTTTGCTAACAACCATTTTTCGTAGGAGCAGAAATTTCGTAAATTATTTAATATTTGGAATAATGTTCAAGTTTGCTAACAACCATTTTTCGTAGGAGCAGAAATTTCGTAAATTATTTAATATTTGGAATAATGTTCAAGTTTGCTAACAACCATTTTTCGTAGGAGCAGAAATTTCGTAAATTATTTAATATTTGGAATAATGTTCAAGTTTGCTAACAACCATTTTTCGTAGGAGCAGAAATTTCGTAAATTATTTAATTTTTGAAATAATGTTCAAGTTTGCTAACAACCATTTTTCGTAGGAGCAGAAATTTCGTAAATTATTTAATATTTGGAATAATGTCCAAGTTTGCTAACAATCATTTTTCGTAGTAGCAGAAATTTCGTAAATTATTTAATATTTGGAATAATGTTCAAGTTTGCTAACAATCATTTTTCGTAGTAGCAGAAATATCGTAAATTATTATATTTTGGAATAATGTTTAAGTTTGCTAACAACCATTTTTCGTAGTAGCAGAAATTTCGTAAATTATTAAATCTTTGGAATAATGTTGAAGTTTGCTAACAACCATTTTTCGTGGTAGCAGAAATTTCGTAAATTATTATATCTTGGAATAATGTTTAAGTTTGCTAACAACCATTTTTCGTAAATTATTAAATCTTTGGAATAATGTTCAAGTTTGCTAACAATCATTTTTCGTAGTACCATAAATCGACCTCGGCGCATATATCGACAGCCCTGCAAAGGTTTCAAGTGTGCAAACAAATATATTTCGTAGAAAAAGAAAAATATCTTGGAATCATTTTTTTTGAATTGGCCACACTAAGTATTTGACATATTCTATTTTTGAATTTTCAATACAAACAAACAATCAAAGTCAAGTTTGAAATAGTTCTTTTTTCGAATGCTTAATATATATAATCTAATTTTGTCGCACCTGAAAGTTTGCCCTTTACCTCAGCGGTAAGACGTTCCGTTCATATTGCAAAGTTCCACGTTTCGAATCCGACCCGCGGCAGAAATAAAATGTGAAATAAAGTTTAGCGTTTTTTCACATTTAAAACTATGGACTTCTTCAGCGTAATGAAAAAATACTTCTAGTATGAATAAAAAAAATGTCGACAGTCGGGCTGGGGATGAGGAGGGGGAGGGGAAATCGGTGACAATCATATAGAAGATGGATGACACTGAACAAAATCTGTCAAATCAGCTCCTAGCCCTATAATTATAGCTTTAAAAAATCGAATCAGTTCATTTGATTATTTAAAAAACTTCGTAGCCATGCAAATTTTGAAATAAAGTTCTCTCAATATTAATTACGATGCTTTAGTTCTAAGCCAGGAAATTTGAATTTTGAATATAAAAAGACGTCCATTCCAATTGGCCGAAAAATGTGATGTTCAAAATATGTTCAAAATAAATCGCTATCATTGGGCGAAGTGGACATCAGTACGCACACATTTGTGAAAAGTAAAAAGTAAAAAGTGAAAAGTAAAAAGTAAAAAGTGAAAAGTAAAAAGTGAAAAGTAAAAAGTGAAAAGTGAAAACTTATTTTATCGGCTATTAATATATAGATTGATATTTTTCTAGAGTGTCACTCTTAGATGATATCCGCATCAATGTTCCCCTGTAAGACGAAAATTCAAAGGATGCGTGGGCGGGCCAATTCAACAAGTGCGCGGCATAATTTGTCATATTTGATACACAAAATAGTGTTTTTTGATAATTTATAAATGAGTGTATTAAATAAGAAATAGCGGAAGTATTTCTTTTAACAATAAATGATTTAAAAAATAGGTATAATAATACGAATAATCAGTCGTTATCAGTAAGTTGTAAACATAACTAGCTGTAAGCCCGTTGCTCAGCAACGTGAGATTTTTGTTGCATAGTATTTAATTTAATTTAATTTTATGTTATTTTATTTTATGGTATTTAATTTAATTTAATTTTATGTTATTTTATTTTATGGTATTTAATTTAATTTAATTTAATTTAATTTTATGTTATTTTATTTTATTTTATTTTATTTTATTTTATTTTATTTTATTTTATTTTATTTTATTTTATTTTATTTTATTTTATTTTATTTTATTTTAATTTATTTTATTTTTATAGTTAGCAGAAATTTCGTAAATTATTTAATATTTGGAATAATGTTTAAGTTTGCTAACAACAATTTTTCGTAGTAGCAGAAACTTCGGAAATTACTTAATTTTTAGAATAATGTTCAAGTTTGCTGACAACTATTTTTCGTAGTAGCAGAAATTTCGTAAATTATTGATTTTTTGGAATAAAGTTTAAGTTTGCTAACAACCATTTTTCGTAGTAGCAGAAATTTCGTAAATTATTGAATTTTTGGAATAATGTTCAAGTTTGCTAACAACCATTTTTCGTAGGAGCAGAAATTTCGTAAATTATTTAATATTTGGAATAATGTTTAAGTTTGCTAACAACAATTTTTCGTAGTAGCAGAAACTTCGGAAATTACTTAATTTTTAGAATAATGTTCAAGTTTGCTGACAACTATTTTTCGTAGTAGCAGAAATTTCGTAAATTATTGATTTTTTGGAATAAAGTTTAAGTTTGCTAACAACCATTTTTCGTAGTAGCATAAATTTCGTAAAATATTTAATTTTTGGAATAATGTTCAAGTTTGCTAACAACCATTTTTCGTAGGAGCAGAAATTTCGTGAATTATTGAATTTTTGGAATAAAAAAAAAGTTTGCTAACAACCATTTTTCGTAGTAGCAGAAATTTCGTAAAATATTTAATTTTTGGAATAATTTTTAAGTTTGCTAACAACCATTTTTCGTAGTAGCATAAATTTCGTAAAATATTCAATTTTTGGAATAAAGTTTAAGTTTGCTAACAACCATTTTTCGTAGTAGCATAAATTACGTAAAATATTTAATTTTTGGAAAAATTTTGAAGTTTGCTAACAACCATTTTTCGTAGGAGCAGAAATTTCGTAAATTATTTAATATTTGGAATAATGTTCAAGTTTGCTAACAACCATTTTTCGTAGTAGCATAAATTTCGTAAAATATTCAATTTTTGGAATAAAGTTTAAGTTTGCTAACAACCATTTTTCGTAGTAGCCGAAATTTCGTAAATTATTGAATATTTGGAATAAAGTTTAAGTTTGCTAACAACCATTTTTCGTAGTAGCAGAAATTTCGTAAATTATTGAATTTTTGGAATAATGTTCAAGTTTGCTAACAACCATTTTTCGTAGGAGCAGAAATTTCGTAAAATATTTAATTTTTGGAATAATTTTTAAGTTTGCTAACAACCATTTTTCGTAGTAGCATAAATTTCGTAAAATATTCAATTTTTGGTATAAAGTTTAAGTTTGCTAACAACCATTTTTCGTAGTAGCCGAAATTTCGTAAATAATTGAATTTTTGGAA
Organism: Himalopsyche tibetana; assembly: GCA_030503985.1. Lineage (NCBI taxonomy): Eukaryota > Metazoa > Arthropoda > Insecta > Trichoptera > Rhyacophilidae > Himalopsyche > Himalopsyche tibetana. Next base: position 22,169,957 of record JAPJYX010000007.1, read on the forward strand.
TAAAGTTCAAGTTTGCTAACAACCATTTTTCGTAGGAGCAGAAATTTCGTAAAATATTTAATTTTTGGAATAATTTTTAAAGTTTGCTAACAACCATTTTTCGTAGTAGCATAAATTTCGTAAAATATTTAATTTTTGGAATAATTTTTAAGTTTGCTAACAACCATTTTTCGTATTAGCATAAATTTCGTAAAATATTCAATTTTTGGAATAAAGTTTAAGTTTGCTAACAACCATTTTTCGTAGTAGCCGAAATTTCGTAAATTATTGAATTTTTGGAATAATGTTTAAGTTTGCTAACAACCATTTTTCGTAGTAGCAGAAATTTCGTAAATTATTGAATTTTTGGAATAATGTTCAAGTTTGCTAACAACCATTTTTCGTAGGAGCAGAAATTTCGTAAATTATTTAATATTTGGAATAATGTTCAAGTTTGCTAACAACCATTTTTCGTAGTAGCTTAAATTTCGTAAAATATTCAATTTTTGGAATAAAGTTTAAGTTTGCTAACAACCATTTTTCGTAGTAGCAGAAATTTCGTAAATTATTGAATTTTTGGAATAATGTTCAAGTTTGCTAACAACCATTTTTCGTAGGAGCAGAAATTTCGTAAATTATTGAATTTTTGGAATAATGTTCAAGTTTGCTAACAACCATTTTTCGTAGTAGCAGGAATTTCGTAAATTATTGAATTTTTGGAATAATGTTCAAGTTTGCTAACAACCATTTTTCGTAGGAGCAGAAATTTCGTAAAATATTTAATTTTTGGAATAATTTTTAAGTTTGCTAACAACCATTTTTCGTAGTAGCATAAATTTCGTAAAATATTCAATTTTTGGTATAAAGTTTAAGTTTGCTAACAACCATTTTTCGTAGTTAGCCGAAATTTCGTAAATTATTGAATTTTTGGAATAAAGTTTAAGTTTGCTAACAACCATTTTTCGTAGGAGCAGAAATTTCGTAAATTATTGAATTTTTGGAATAAAGTTTAAGTTTGCTAACAACCATTTTTCGTAGTAGCAGAAATTTCGTAAAATATTTAATTTTTAGAATAATGTTTAAGTTTGCTAACAACCATTTTTCGTAGTAGCATAAATTTCGTAAATTATTCAATATTTGGAATAATGTTTAAGTTTGCTAACAACCATTTTTCGTAGTAGCATAAATTTCGTAAAATATTCAATTTTTGGAATAAAGTTTAACAACCATTTTTCGTAGTAGCAGAAATTTCGTAAATTATTGAATTTTCGGAATAATGTCCAAGTTTGCTAACAACCATTTTTCGTAGTAGCAGAAATTTCGTAAATTATTGAATTTTTGGAATAATGTTGAAGTTTGGTAACAACCATTTTTCGTAGTAGCAGAAATTTCGTAAATTATTCAATATTTGGAATAATGTTTAAGTTTGCTAACAACCATTTTTCGTAGTAGCATAAATTTCGTAAAATATTCAATTTTTGGAATAAAGTTTAACAACCATTTTTCGTAGTAGCAGAAATTTCGTAAATTATTGAATTTTCGGAATAATGTCCAAGTTTGCTAACAACCATTTTTCGTAGTAGCAGAAATTTCGTAAATTATTGAATTTTTGGAATAATGTTGAAGTTTGCTAACAACCATTTTTCGTAGGAGCAGAAATTTCGTAAATTATTTAATTTTGCGCATATATCGACAGCCCTGCAGTTTTTTAATTGTAAATTATTTAATATTTGGAATAATGTTCAAGTTTGCTAACAACCATTTTTCGTAGTAGCATAAATTTCGTAAATTATTCAATATTTGGAATAATGTTTAAGTTTGCTAACAACCATTTTTCGTAGTAGCATAAATTTCGTAAAATATTCAATTTTTGGAATAAAGTTTAACAACCATTTTTCGTAGTAGCAGAAATTTCGTAAATTATTGAATTTTCGGAATAATGTCCAAGTTTGCTAACAACCATTTTTCGTAGTAGCAGAAATTTCGTAAATTATTGAATTTTTGGAATAATGTTGAAGTTTGCTAACAACCATTTTTCGTAGTAGCAGAAATTTCGTAAATTATTGAATTTTTGGAATAATGTTCAAGTTTGCTAACAACCATTTTTCGTTGGAGCAGAAATTTCGTAAATTATTTAATATTTGGAATAATGTCCAAGTTTGCTAACAACCATTTTTCGTAGGAGCAAAAATTTCGTAAATTATTTAATTTTGCGCATATATCGACAGCCCTGCAGTTTTTTAATTGTAAATTATTTAATATTTGGAATAATGTTCAAGTTTGCTAACAACCATTTTTCGTAGTAGCAGAAATTTCGTGAATTATTTAATTTTTGGAATAATGTTGAAGTTTGCTAACAACCATTTTTCGTAGTAGCAGAAATTTCGTAAATTATTAAATCTTTGGAATAATGTTCAAGTTTGCTAACAATCATTTTTCATAGTACCATAAATCGACCTCGGCGCATATATCGACAGCCCTGCAGTTTTTAAATTGCAAATTATTGAATTTTTGGAATAATGTTCACGTTTGCTAACAATCATTTTTCGTAGTATATATATTTTATTCAAATAATTTTCAAATACGCTAACAAATAAATTTCGTAAAAGAAGAAAAAGACCCGATGACATCAGTACGCACACATTTGTGAAAAGTGAAAAGTAAAAAGTGATTATTATAGATTTTATTTTATTTAAAAAAGTGGAGACTGGAAGGTCGAGGACGTCCTTACACTCAGACGGACATTATCGGCTATTAATATATAGATTTATAAATTCATTTTAAATTTTATAGTTTTTCACGTTGTTTCTTGTAACTAATTCTTATATGGTATTTTTTTAAAAAACCATGTGCGCTCCCAATGTGGAGCATATGGACTCCTAATGGAGTTTATCTCAACAGAAGTGTTTCTACGAGAACTGCTTGTTACTCAGTTGCTCAACCTCTATTTTTCCAAAGAGAGTAGGCATAGAAGGATAGGGCTAGGACAGGATTAGTGGTAAGCTAATCGCTCTCGATATGCCCCGTTCATAAGATAGGATGGGTGAGAGGGGGGAATTTAAGACATCACATACATCCATGCCTTTGAACAGAAGTTCATAAATCGATTGAAAAATCAATTTATAAAACTGTCCGTACCGGGATTTGAACCCGGGCCCTCTGTAGCCGAAGCCAACAGCGTTGACCACTCGACCACACAGGCGACGTATGGATACTCCATTTAAATTAATTTCTTGTTCTGATACTAGATACGAATTTTATTTTGATTCAATTATCTAAATATACATTTTACTATTTATTTCGGTCACTTATGGTTATTTAAATTTAAAAAAATAAATATTTGAACCGTTGTATTTGAGTGCGCGCCAATCCAAAATCAGTGCCCGGAGTATCAAACTGATACTCAGGGAACGTTGATCCGCATTGGTCATATTTAAAAATAACAGAGTGTCTTACCACTGCATTTGATTCATCATAATTCAGTGGAATCTCTCATAACGAGCACCTCTTATAACGAGTAATTCGCATAACGAGCAAAACAGATTGTGAAAAAATGCTCCCTTAACGAGCGACAGTTCGCATAACGAGTTTTGGAAAGATCACTTTCACATCGTTGCTTGCCTCAAGATAATTGTCAAGGCGTAGGAAGGGGTTACCAAGAGAACCCTCACTTCAGCTTGGAAGAAGCTTTGCCAGTGAGCGTTGTCGAATGTGATTTTGAGGAGTTTGAAACAGTACCTGTGAAGTCTACAGTCAACTAGATTGTATCTTTGGCCAATAACATTGGACTAGAGGTAGATAACAGCGATATTGATAAGCTTAAATGCGCAAAAAAGTACATACAAGAGCTGACTACCGAAAAGTTTATGGAGTTGCATTGTTTTTCGCATTCCAGATTGTTACGCTTCTTAAAAAATTACAAATATGTAATTTTACTTTAATACACGTTAAAAATATAAAAAATGATTTTTTTTCCGGCATGGAACGCATTATTCTATTTTGCATTGTTTTATATGGGAAAAATTGTTTCGTTTAACGAGTGTTTCACATAACGAGTAAGATTCTGGAACGAAATAAACTCGTTATTAGAGGTTCCACTGTATAATTCTGCCTAAAATTACATTCATAGTTCAAAATATGTTTTTTCTCGATTGTCATATTGTTGCACTTATGTAGTATAATGTGAATATTTTACGAGTCCTTGATGTTATGAATACGGTTTACACATGTTCAAATATGCACTTACTTGACAAAGCCACTTGGGGATGAATCAGAATGGCATTACATCTTTCATAGCCATGGCCGTCGTATTGGATTAAGCCCAACCATGGCCAGGCCCCCCAGACCTGCATTTGGAGTTCTGGAGAGTAAGTTTTCAAGCGACCACATTCTTTCGGTAACTAGAAAGAAAAATAATGTTAATGAATAAACTGCAAATCAGGGTTGTGGATTATAATACCGGGCAAATATATCAATACCGGTATTGTAAAAGAAGTTTAAATACAATAAAAAATACGAGCGATTAAGATCTCAATACCGTGGGAGTAAATCAATATCAGGTCATATGGCGCAGCAGTTAGCGTTTTAGCTTCTGTGCCGTATCTCACGGGTTCGAATCATAATACGAACAGCATTTTTTCGATCGATTTATCGACTTCTGTACGAAAGCATGGGTTTTTTTGGTGTCTAAAAATTCTCTCCCTTCTCATCCTTCTTGATCCTGATGATTTCTTTCATTCAAAATTCGATTTCAGTTGATTTTCAATACTGAAAAACCTTTATTTTTGAATCAACAAAACCGGTATTTTAGTATTGGAAAACAACATAAATACCGGGATTCCGGTTTCGGTAATACCGGTATTGCAATCCCTAATCAGCGATTGTCACGAAAATCGTCACTGGAGTTCTATATGACTGATTGAGGAACTGAACTATTTTTTTTCAGCAAGACTACATAATCAAAAGAACATTAAAACACTTTTTATAAAAATTAAATTTACCCACCTTTGAATTAATGGAAAAATTCGATTTGTACCAGGCATTTGAACCAGACAATACTCCTAAGACACTGATTCCAATCAACCACAACCTGAAAAGAATAATGGTGACTATATTAACACAATGTGGTGATGCTATTTGAAATATATAAGATAATTTTAATACCCTTTCTTCGTTTAAAAAATACTGCGGCACTGGTGTCCACTGGGTACGGAAATTTTACCATCAACAAAAACATGCAGTTTGCAAAAAGTATTCAATGGATAAATCCCTTTTATTTGTCGTGTTCATTGAAAATATTAACATTAATAAAAACATCATATCGAATAAAAAAAAGGTTGGTAATGCATTTCAGTAAAGAAATATTTACATATATATTTAAAAAAAATACCTTGAAAATGGTCGCTTCATTGCATAATGGATTATCTTTAGTTTAAATCAGTTAGCTTGTCGATTTTTTCTTTGTGGTCATTGGGTTTTCCCTAGTAACTACACGATTAAATTCAAATTGAATATTGTAAAAAAACTCTTTGGAATATTAAAATCATTACGAAACAATTAAATTGAAGAGATTACTTTGTATTTATTGTTGTTATTACATGTCTAAATCATTAAGTTTATATGTATTTTTTAACGAGAATTGGTTACGAGAACTGATTATGTTATTCAGTCGCTTCACCATTTTCTATTTAGTGTATGGATGGGGTTAGGAAATGACAAGTACACCCAAATCTTGTTTTTACAATGTCGATTCCATTAAACATTTTAAAAAAATGATATAAAACAAAGAAAATTTAAGATTTGTTCTCTTAATTAAAAAAACCGTGTTATTGGAAAACAGCAAAACATGTTCGCATAAAAAATCATGTAAAAAAGTTGTAATGAATACGCAATAGAAAATTGTCTGATTTTCATATAGAATTTAATTATTTTTAATCGTTTTATTAGTCACTCCTTTTTGACCAAAACATTGCTTTATTTGATTAAGCCAAGACAGTCTAAAAACACATTTTATTCAGTGGGGGATTAAGCATATGAGAGGCCTCAGGCGCAAACAAATTTGGAGGCTCTATTTTCCAGATAATATAAAAATTCACAAAATTCCATGTAAATTAATCAAAATCTGAATAAAAAGTATATGGCTTATGGTTATATAATATAAAAAGCTTGTTTTGAGGCCCCTGGTATTTGGTGACCCCAAGGGCGTCCCTTATTTGCCTATAGGGTTATCCGCCATTGATCTTATTAGCCCCCCTAAAATATTTTTTTAATGAAAACTAATTAAAGATAACAAAAATCGGGAGTAAAATTTACAATACAAAAACATGTAATAAAAATAATAAAACATTTTTAGTACTTTTTCCACATAAAATTTATTAGATCAGGACCGGTTTCGCTCATCGCGAGCATTATCAACTGATATTATCAACTGAACAGTTGATAATGCTCGCGATGAGCGAAACCGGTCCTGATCTAATAAATTTTATGTGGAAAAAGTACTAAAAATGTTTTATTATTTTTATTATAATGCCATTCCACCAAGTATTGACAGTGAACACCTTAAAAGTGACAAAAACATGTGTTTAGTCCCGCCGTTCCTAACACAAGTGTTTAGTAAAATTATACCAATAAACACTGAGACGCAAGAAGGCGCGAAATAGAGAATATTTTTTTTTCTTTCTAGCAATCGTGTTAGAACAAATGATTCGTGTAGTATAAGTTCTTTTTAGTGAACCTTGAATCAAAAAGAAATGAAAAGAGGTATAGTTGGGCGTGGTTAGTTATTCCCACTTTAATTATGGGATGGGTGGGAAGTAATGTAAACATTTCAGATATACACGCATGCCCTTCGAGCATAAATCCATAAATCAAATTTCTAGAGTGTTGTGTTACTGAATAGGTCAACCTTCAATAAGCGTTCAGCTTGTATACTGAAATTGTATGAAATAAAAAATCTTTTTTTATATTAAAGAGTAATTTATATTCATAACAACATTAGCAGTTAAGCTGGTAGAGAAAAAATCGTGAAAAAATATTTATATTTACTAAAAGTTGTAATAAAAACGTGCTGATATTATAATATTTAAATAGTCTATGAATAAGACAGTATTATGTACGTTTATTTACATATTGTAAATTAAAAACACAATTGAGTGTCATAGGCTATCTAACTCTAATAAGAAATTCAATAATTTAATGATTATGTTTATATTATAATATCACGAACATTAAATTATGGAATAATGGTTAAAAGTAGTTATTTTCGGTCAGGGACGTCCCGAGGGCATAAGCGAGTAGGCAGTCGCCTAGGGGCGGCAAGTCCTAGAGAGCGGCAAATGATCATAAATTTCTTAAATATCTGAATATTTTTCACACGAATTTAATTTTGAATAAATATGATGCCTCAATGTCTTTGATAAACAAAATACCAAATCAAGAATCGATACTTATATAATGTGCATTTTAGATTTACACTATTTTTTATGATGTGTAGTAAAGATAATAGTTATTTTTTTCATAATTTTTGAACAATAATATAGGATTTTGGATCATATTTATTCGTCGGGATCTTTGTCAATAAATAAAAAATATATTTTGAATCATCTGAAAGCAAAACGGAATAATTAACAAAAGATTTGTTAGGGTACGTAGGTGAGTAGAGGATTTGAACTTCTATATTTTAAAAAATGGAATATGATGAAAAATAAACGGGCGCTATTTTAGAGGTCAGCCTAGGGGCGGCACAAAGCCTAGGAACGTCACTGGTTTCGGTGGAGATAGCAGAAGAGTTCACGACGGAAAAACTAAGCAATGTAAAAAAATCATAACACGAAATTCAACAACACAAGACAGTTAAAACGAACAAAAGATTTCAGCGTTCTCATTTCTAGCGTTAAAAACGATTTATGTCCAGTCCCTCATAAAAGTCGCAATCATAAAAGTAATCAAGTAGCGATGAATAGTATTATTTTTCCTTAACAATAATAATAATATTGTCTAATTTACTTTTTTACACTATTTTCTATATCCCAATATTGCTATTTTTTCAAATAAAATGAAATTTTAAATTCATGGAACAAATCTTAAATTATTCTATGAATTCAATTACCTTTTTACACAGTTGTCTATGGAACGTACCTACCGTGTAAAAAAGACTTAAGTGTACTCAATATTAACAACTGCGAAGGGGGGGGTCTTGTGTGACGTTTGCATGAAGCGCTAACTATGCTACGCCACTGTTTGCCAGATTGAAAAAATAAAACATCTCGCAAAAAATAGTTTAAAACACGCCATTCATCAAATGATAACGATATTAATTAAAAACGCACTATTTTCCCTTGCATCATTAGGACATCAACATTTATTTAAAAAAAATAGTTTTAATTATTATTGTTTTGTTAGCAGAAACATTAACCTTTTTTTGACATTTTCCAATCAATAAAATTATTGAAATCAAAATGATGATTAAATAAATAAAAAGAAAAATCACTTATTAAGCTGTCACAATTTAAGAATTTCTATCAAAATTCAAGACGTATTTTATTTGCACAATGCACAAAGACGATTTGTTTTATAAACGATAAGGTAAAACTTATTAAAAACATTGTTGTTATTTGTTTGTTTGACAAACCACACTTTGAAGGATTAAATAAAAATACACTAAGCACTTGTAAACAACACGGTTGTGGTTTCATATAAACACATCCGGCACAGTACAACTTGTTGGAATTGTACATAAATGCATTTTGAGCTATCGATCAATTCAAAAATAAATCAAACGTGATTTTTACTCAGAACTCACATGCAACACTGAATGATCAGGCTTAGGTTAGATGCCGCCACCTTGATCATAAACATACAGGGACTGCGATTTCGCGAAATACTCTGGATTGAACATCCGGGATTAAAATACCGCTATACTACGCAATCGGTTCTGGAACATTATCTTGCAGGACATTAATTGTACATTGTAATAAAAATAATAAAACATTTTTAGTACTTTTTCCACATAAAATTTATTAGATCAGGACCGGTTTCGCTCATGATGAGCATTGTCAACTGATCATGAGCGAAACCGGTCCTGATCTAATAAATTTTATGTGGAAAAAGTACTAAAAATGTTTTATTATTTTTATTATAATGCCATTCCACCAAGTATTGACAGTGAACACCTTAAAAGTGATTAATTGTACATTGAATTAAAAATAATCATGTCGCGTTGGTTCTTTGCAATAATCACACAACCAATTCTTTACGTCGTATGTTACTATTTAATTTTTAAAGAAATATTATCGATGGCCAAATTTAACAATTTCGATTCTCCTAATTAATGTATTTTATTAAATAGTTAATCAGCGCTGTGTGGTATTGTTCCGGTTTTTTTTTTTTTTATTTCATTTGAGGTAAAATACCAGTGAAACTGTTTTTTTTTTGAATGGCTGGCTAAATGTTAATAGAGAAAAACGTAAATTGGGGAATCAAATCGATAAATTTGTGTTCAATATTTTAGACAGAAATGTAATGACGCCGAATGAAATACATGAATTTCAGGTAGGCAAAATCAGGATTTCACCGCATAAATTCTTCAAATTCAATAGTACCATAACTCGATCGCGCCCAAGTGAAGAACATAATTGAGCATATGTAAAGTGAGCCATGTGGTACTTTAAGAAAACATGAGTTAAGTGCGTTATAATATTCTACATGTCTTAAAGTATCGTAAAAATAAAGTGAGTTAAGTAAATACACACTACAATAGTGTTATTTCCATAAAATAAAAATATACAATCCACCAAAACAAAAAGTTAAAACGTGATTGTAGTTTTACCATTTTACTACTTGGCTCACATCATTTCTCGGTGGCTCGAATATCACAAGCCAAGATTTCATCCAGGTCTTAAAAAACTTTGCATAAAGCCTATCTATGTTCAGCTTAAATAAAATATTATGTCAGCGCAAGTATTGTATGACAAAGCATTGGAAAACTATTAGGGAGTTGTGAATGTATTTGAATCGATAAATAAATGGTGAAATTTATTCAATTATTTCTCGTACTGACGAGCTTACCAGATTTATTGACTTGCCCGATTTCTAACATGAATTAAATATTTAAGTGCATTATGCACATTGCCTTTGCAAAGTCCCGGTATAATAGAGAACTGTGCCGAGATTGTCACCCCCTGTTGTTGTTATATTATTAGTTGAAAGTATATGGTACATTTACGCAAACAATATGAACAGAATACTATTGATGATGAATGAGGAAAACTTGAATTTAAAATATTGTTTTGTCATGGTGGCCGATTGATTAATATGTAATTGGGTTGTAATCCTTAATTGAAAGTTGTCAAACATTAATATTTGGAAAGATTTTACATGAAAAATATAAATGGTAGTGAGCTGAGTTGTTTCTGCCAGTGTCCATCTCTAAAACAACTCGTGTAATAAATATTTCGCAGTCAAACAACACTAAAAATATTCAGAGAGTAATTTCAAGCCATGTCTGCTTTCAGTGGAGCATATAGACTTCTTATGAGATACATTACCAGTGTTTAAGAGGACTTGCTGTAATTCAAGCGCTTAGCATCTATTTGTAGATATTTTAAGAATATAAGACGTATTAGAAATGAATTTGTGAATATGTATGAAAATGTCTGTTTGGGGATTCAAACCTGAACACCCAAAAAATAAGGAGAAACGACCAATACCGTTGACCACTTAGCCACACGCCCCTGTGTACTAAAAAACAGTTAGAGAATAGATATTGTTATAATCAATTGGTAACTAGTTATCTTTGCATATTCAAAACGTCAAGGAGGCGTGTTTTTTAAACAAACATGAAAAGTTCGATCCCTCGAACATTCTTTTGTTGTACGTATATATGATAACTAAATGGTCTGGTCAGGTTTTAATAGTATTAATATATACTAGATCAAAGATTAAAGATAAATTTGATTGGATTTAGGCATAAAGGAATGTCTATCGTTTAGAAATATTGACATTTGACGTGAGCACGATTAATATTACAAGGAATGTGACAGAATCATCACAACACGCATGCGCGAATTAATTATTTAGTTCGAAATTTTCACGCGTCGCGTTGTCGCGGCGCTGTATTGAAAATAATAAACGCCATTTGAAAAACACCCGCTTTGCGAAGATATAAAACGTTTTTTTGAATATAAATCCATTGCACCGTATAGATAATAAACTAATTCAAAAGCTTCAATAAATGTCTTAATTGTATCGCTGTTATAATGTGGTGTTGTCAGTAGAATAAAACATGTTTTGATATTAAAAAAATCGGATAAATTTTGAAATGTCGGAATAGCCCGGGAATAATTTTTTAAAATTCTGTTTTTCGTTCTGTCAGTTTAAATATTTAAGTGATTTTATTGTGGTTTAATAAACTAAGTGATGATGGCTGACGAAATCAGGCTGTTTTGGGAATTTATAAAAAGGTTAGTGGATGTTTTATATACTCCATGGTCGCCTTCTGATTAAAAAAAAATGAATTAATATCATGAACAAAGCTGCTTCTATAATATATTTGGTATTTATGATATTTTCCGTTTCATATTGTCAATACAACATATCGGTTATATCAAATGTCGAAATCAATTTTTATACTCCGAGATTTATCGATATTGTCAGTGGCGGCTTCACCTATAAGCGACTGAGGCGCGCGCTTGGGGACTCCGAATCTTAGGGGCCTCAAAAACGTTTTATATGATACAGCCCATATACTTTTTGTATATTTTAATTATTTTACATTCAATTTTTTGACGTTCTTATGTTATTCGAAAAACAGGACCTCCAAATTTTATTGCGCCTGAGGCCTCTCATGTGCTTAATCCACCACTAGATATTGTACAAGTGATAGGTAAATTAAAAATACTAATTGACTATTCTGCAAATGTTATTTGTAAATCCAGTTTATTCGTTGATTGTTTAATGATGTCAGTAAACAAAAAGCTTTTTTTTTTTAAATACTGTAATCAACTAATGTTTCTATTTTTATGGTACAATTGTTTCTCAAATACATTACAAATGTATTAGTAATGATTTATGGAAGCGAATCAGTGCACCTTACAAATAAAAAAAACCATAACCAAGTCTCTACAATAAATACTTGAGTGTAATATTGGAGGTAAAATGGTTTGCAAATTTGAGGAATTTAGAGATAAGAGAACGGTCCAACGGAATGGCACCGTATAAAGAAACGTTTGAACATGCTGCAGATGTCCATTAAAAGCCTTAATCATTGTTTTATTTAATTGTTGGTATTATCTATTTGGCATACAAAGCCAAATATTCTATAATGCAGGCGATTTGATGGGTGAATCAATTTAATAAAAAAAAACTGTTTTTTTGTACTAATTCCAGGTTAATACAAGATTATAAAAATGGAATTAGTACAAAAGAGTGATTTATGTTTTTAGTAAAATACTTTTCCACCAAGTGTTGACAGTGAAATCCTTAAAAGTGGATGCATCAACGACATTGGTATATGTCGGGAATTCAAATTTGCCGCGTGGTATCTGAATACTCAACCATAATATAGCAAACGTCATGCCTGAGAAGATATATGGGCTACATGAATTTAATGAAGATATATGGGCTACATGAATGAAATGAAGGATATATGAATTTGCCATTTACAGAAAGCCTACTTATACAGATGTCGTCATTCACCATCAATCAATTCACCCGTGGTCGCAAAAACTCTCATCATTCCATGCAATGATTAATAGATTAGTTAACATCCCTCTCACTAAAGTCAACTTTGAATTAGAGTTAAACATTATTAAACAGATAGCTGTAAATAATGGTTACAACACAGACGTAGTAGTTAACTTACTTAAACGTAAGCAAGTTAAACAACTCATAGTAAATAATATTTTTTCAGGAGAGAAGAAAGCAAACGATAATATTAAAAACTGGCGTAGAATTATTTATTTAGGAGACATCTCGTCAAAGATAGTTAAATTTTTGCCAGACAATATAGAACCCGCGTTTTATACAGTAAATAATTTAGGTAAAATTTTATTGAACAGTAAAGATCGCGTAGATTCATCGTCACAGAGTGGTATCTATCGACTCTCTTGTGGAGACTGTCAAGCGTCTTATGTTGGACAGACAGGTAGAAACTTTAATATTAGAATTAAAGAACATATAAGATGTCTAAAAAGTAACAATTTCTCTGAGTTTGCCAATCATTTAATAGAAAATAATCATAATTTTAATCAGATTTGTAATTTAGAAATACTCCACCGAGTAAATAAAAAGGGTTTAAAGATGAATAGCTTAGAATTTTTAGAAATTAATAAAACTCTTAACAAAAAAGAAATATTATTAAATAATATTCTTAATAGCACAGGCGGTTCCCCGTTACTAAAATTGTTTCCAATTAATAGAGTAATCACAAACCTAGATGATTGATTGTAGCTCATTAGTTTTAATAGTTTGTAATGTTTAACGTCATTAGTAGTATGATTAAATTTGTTTGCATTTTATAATCCCCTCTTTGCTTCCATTAAAAAGGAAAAATCCCATTCTGATTGTTTACAACTCATTAGTAAAATTAGTATCATTATCTGTTTGCTTTATTTCGATTCTACACCCCCCTCCTTGCTCCTCTTAAAAGGAAAAAAAACCCAATCCATTTTGTAATTTTATAATTTTAAAATGTTAGAATCAATCTTGCTTCATTACTTAAGCAAACTTTGCGATAGTAAGTCTGAAGATGCCTCTGAAAGAGGCGAAACACGTGTCACAGTTAGTTACACAATACGTGGAATAATCAAAGTTAATTTAAATTTTCTATTATATATGGGCTCATTGGAGGTGAAGTGAGTAAGTTAGATGCGTTATAATATTCTACAGTATCGTAAAAGTAAAGTAACCTCAGTTAATGCACATTGCAATAGTGTTTCTCCGTAAAATAAAAATATGCAATCCACCAAAATTTGTACAAGAAAAAAGTTTTACCATTTTACTAGTTGGCTCACTTCACCTTTAGAGAGGTCATATTATACAATCGACCCCCCAATAGCGTAGAGATTAGGACCACGCTAGAGGAAGACTACGTGATTGAGGACTAGGCATTCAACATTTGAGGTTAGGTTCTTTCAATTTTATTTTGTGAATTGAATGAAATCAAACATTTTTCCTGTCACATACACCTTTTCATTTTGCTTGACTCAGAATACGTCTAGCCAAGTAAAGGGAGAAATAGCTACTGAAAAATATTTTTGCAATGGGCGTATCTACATATCGACTATGGAAACGAAAAAGTACGTAACCCACAGTTTTTCAAAACAACTTTTTTTCGATAATCACAATCTGTACACCTTTATATACATTATATCAAAAGGATTTAAGCTGAAGATGATAAATTATAGCTACATTTAGATTTGAAGTTAAAAAAAGAAGGGCATGTGGAAATTGCGATCAAGAGAAAAGACTGAAAAAAGGTTTTTTTTTAAAAAAAATCATTAATATCAGATAAAGTCAATTAAAAACCAGTCTATCAGTCTCCATGCACTAAAAGTTAGTGTATATTGCATAATTTGCCTTTGGCCCAAAATCATCAAAAAGCTTTTTTTGTGTCTCCTGTAAAATTTGTAATGTGTGGGTTACGTCCTTTTTCCTTTCCACAGTCGATATATAAAATATCCCATATAAAAATTTCAAATTGACCTTAATAATTTTGCGTTTTGTAAAAAAGGCTACGCTTTACAGGATACTGCCGTTCCCGGTAACATATATGAAACTTCTCTATATGAGGGAACGCTATAGGGGGGTAATTATTATACTACCGTGTTAATCGATGTACAATGTCATTAATTATTCAGTGCCATCTGTTGGTCTACATCATTCATTATTCGTCCTTGACCCGTTGGCACCATTGGTTTGAGTCACGGCTAGAATTCCGTGATGAATTATTATCATTTTATGATGATATCTTTTTAATTTTGACAGTTCGATCAGTCGAACATACTACATACAACTTTAATAACATAGAAAATTTATTTTATTGATTTCTTTCGTCATCACAACGATGTTTCGCCAAACAAATTACCTACGTCAATACATAAAACGAAAAGGCTGCTATTAAATAAGGCTGGATATTATTATAAAATGTAAAATAAGCGTTGATAAAATACAAATTTGAAAGAGGCATATTTATTGGTCATAAATTTTACGGAAACATATGTATTTTGTTTCGTAAAAGTTATCAATATATTGTAATAAATTTTGTGAAGTGAGCCAAGTGGTATTTTAGAAAAAAATAAGTTAGATGCGTTGTAATATTCTACACGTCTTAAAATATCGTAAAAGTGAAATAACCTAAGTTGAAACACATTGTAATTATGTTATCTCCGTAAAATAAAAATAAGTAATTCTCCAAAACATAGTAAAGACGTGATTGTACTTAAAAGTTCAACAAAAAAGTTGTACCATTTTATGAGTTAGCTCACTTTATCTCTCGAGGACTCATATATGTTTATCATGTCCAGGGGTAGGCTGGAGAGCGCTCGGAGGGGAGCCTATTGTTAAATTTAATTATATTTAATTAGTACCTAAATGGTTGAAATTAGTCTAGTGGTTTTAATGTATAATGAAACATAAAACTATGTTGCCTTTTGAAAGTTATCTTAAAGTACATTTATTTTTGGTGCATAATAAAAGGGACCTTGCCGTTTTTGTGTATAGTATAACAATGCTTCAAATTGTCGATGTTTGATGTGTATATTGCATCTAGATGTTTTTAGATGTTAGACATAAAATTTTTTTGAACGATGCTTTGAGCGACATCCTTCATACTTCACACGTGCACGTGTTTCCCATTAAATTAACCTGCTTTGTAATTAGCCCCTTGTTAGCATATTGGCTTTCCACCGCTGGTCATCCATTATCATGTCATTGATGGTTCCAAGTAAATCCCGTTTATAGTACACCCTAGAGACGTAACATAGATTGACCTCCATCCTTCAACGCCACGAAAAAGTATAAGTAACCCATAAAATAATGACAATTAATTTATGAAGATTTCGAGCATCATCACTTGCGTAACAAACACTCCAAATGACAGCTTAGACAACAAAAATGGCTTAAAATGCAAAATAATTGCGTGTGAATTGTATGGCGAGTAAACACTTGAGTTTTTAAATCGATATTCAATCGGTGAACCTTGGGGTTACTTATAATTTATTTGTTAACGCTGTGTCATCGTTATGTAGAAATAATTCAAACGTTTCGGTCGATTTGTGCCTGTATTATAAATATGTACATCAAATTAAATATTCATGACGTACGATATTTGTTAACGTTCTAGTCATCATCTATATATTTCAATTTTGGAAAACCACATATAGATTCAATTTGACATAATATATTTCATTATAAAAGAACAAGGATACTGTAAAAGGAAAGGTTTTAATTTAAATCTTGTGCTATTGTTATCGACTGTCGAAAGGAAAACGGACGCAACCCTGCTATGTGTAGCAAACTTTACAAGAGGCACAAAAAACATGTTTTGATGATTTTAGGCCATATGCAAATTATGAATTATACACGTGCAAGTGCACGGCGACCTCTAAGCTGGTGTTTAACTGATATAATCTAATATTAAACAAGAAATTGTCTAGGAAAAATCTTTTTTTCAGTCTTTTTTCTTGATTTCAATTTTCACAAGCACATCTTTTTTCAAACTTAAAAGCTAAATTTAGATACTAATTCGGCATCTACAGCTTATCAGTATCCTTTTGATTGAATGTGTATCAAGTGTTATACATTTTTATTAACAAAAAAGCAGGTTTGAAAAAAATGTGAGTTACGTTTTTTTCCGTTCCACAGTTGATATTTTAACTAAAATTGTTTTTTTTGCTGAATAATGTGGACGGAAAATGAAATCAATGAAAATGAAAGACACTTTGGAGTAAAATAATTATTATGTATGTTTAAAATAATCTATTGACACAATATTAATTAAATAAACTTTTTATTAACAAGAATGTTTGATACAAGTTAACAAATTTAATTTTGTTTCTTCTTTTATGATGATACGAGGAAACAATTCCAAGTATTTTGATCAATTTAATGCTGTTGAAGTTCATCCATATAATAATAGAAAAATTATATATAATTGTTACATTTTTTTAAATCCAGTTACGGACAGTCCACTCTCCAATGCAAAATGTTGCAGTACACATGTTGGAATTTTTTCTCACCTATTTTAAAATAGTAGGAAAACGATGTAGTTCTTTTACTATCTTCTGGCAGTTTGGTGGATTTTTTTTCTGTTACGTGTTTTCAACTTTAGAACAATTTCAATGAAAAATATTTTTTGTAAATTACGAGATGTTATTATTTTAATAGAGCTTGAAAAACAAAGAAAATGATATGCATAACTCATTTTATGAAAAAATGTATGGCCATCGATATTTGATATTTTTTTCAACCATATAAAGAGTGTGGTTTGCAAATGAATAATTTAAGCAAAAGGTTTATTGACACTTTTCAAAGAAAGATAATATAGAATTATTATGAGACAATGAAAAATTAATATCGCCGTGGGCGATTGGAACATTATGCCATTTTCTTCTATTGGATATTTGTAGAGTATATACACTTTTAAAACTCACATCTAAGGTGACGTCTAGCTGCAAATTTTAAATGTTTTATTAACTTACCCGTTCTATTTTTACTTGCAAATAAGTAATGCACCCAAATTGTTTTTTTTTAACCAGGTATATACATACAATAACTTTCATTTTATTTGAATGAACGTTAAGTGGTTTATTCAGAGCACAGATTATCCCAAGATAAGGTTGCAAACAAAAAGCGCTGTAAAGTGTTCCGATAAGGGTAGTAATAATTGCATTTGAATTACTTAGTGGCGACAAGGCTTTTAGCATAAGGGTGAAAAAGTTCTTAGAAAAAACGGGCTGTAACAAAAGTATTTATTACCCTTTTCAATATCTATTTAAATCTGATAAAGGTATTCACATAATGATAATATTATTTTTGTTTCACTCGAATATGAATACTCGATGTTATTCTCTTGAAAAGAAATAAAAATGATTTCGATTGGATAATACATATACACTGCATTGTACTGCAACACAGACTAAAAAATATTATAGCACATCGACTGTGGAAAAGAAAAAAAACGTAACCCATACAACAACAAAAAAAATAAGGATGCACAAAAAACATGTTGTGATGATTATAAGATATCCACAACCTTGAAGTGAACGGAGAGTTCTAAACAGGTGTTTTATTGACATATTATAATGTTAATTAAAGAAATTGTCTAGGAGAAACCTTTTTTTTCAGTCTTTTTTCTTGGTTTCAATTTTCACAAGCTCGTCTTTTTTCAAACTAAAAAGCTAAATTTAGATACTAATTCGGCATTTGTAGCTTGCATCTTTTTGATAGAACGTGTATAAAGTTTGATACATTGTGATTATCGAAAAAAGGCTGCTTTTGGGTTACTTCCTTTTTCCTTTCTACAATCGATAATATTTCATTTATTATTCACTGGACAGAAAGTAAAAGTTTTCCAATAATAATTATTCTTCACATGTAATATGCAAAATTATTATATTGATTGATAATAGTATGATTCAATATAAAGAAGAAAGTTGAAATACATAATTACTTAATTAAATTTTAATCGTATTAACAATTGAGGGTATTACATGCAAACCCGGCTCATTCCAAATTTGATGAAACATAAACTATGAATGTAATTTAGTAGATAACAATAATTTTTGAAAGTATTTTTAGCAAATTAGTCTCAAACATGGCTTGACAACATCCAAAATATCATTTCAAAGTAATGTAAAACTAAAAATACGTTTGAAATGAAATTCAAGATTCATTTTGTAGCCATTTTGGAATAAGCAGTGTTTAAAAGTAGTACTCTCAATTATATTGTATGGTTTGAAAAATATTTTTAAGTGTATTTATGTCAGCGGTGGGCTGCCAATACGTTAACAACGGGCTCGCTCAATCTAAAAGCAATTCTCGGTGTTCTGAGGAAGGAGTTAAAGCTAAATTCAGCATTTGTACCTTGCATCTTTTTGATAGAACGTGTATCAAGTTTGATACATTGTGAACAAAATATTATTATCGTTTAAATATTATGACTATTTTAAATTTTATATTGTAGTTCTAATATATGTCATTAAGATTATATTAATAAGTAATGAATGTTTCATTTTTTGAGAGTTGGGAAGAAGAAAAAAATACTAAAATACTGTTATGCCATATAATGCAAAAGTAATTGTCGCAGAAAAACAAATAAATGTTAAATTAATATCATGGTCTGAAGAAGTACTTAATTATTCGACCAAGTAGACAAAATCATCCAGGATCAATTGATTACAGCTTTCGTAGCATTTGCCATTAATGTATGATGTCAACAATCCTTTTCACGCATCCGATACAAAAAACAGACATTAAAAAGAGCGATTAGTTTACTCTCAATCCTATTTTCGCCGCATTCCACTGTCCTACATTATCAAAAACATAAAAAATAAGAAAGACTGATCAAGTATTAGCAATCAGTTCTCCATTTTAAGTATTACTTAAAAAGTTATACGTTTTAAAAGTATGGTTGGACCAGCAATATTGTGACAGTATTTTTTTATTAAAAACAATAACAATGCTGTACATCTCTTCTAAATTAATAATACTCCATATGATCGAAAGTACTTGTAGATTTTGAAGATATTCTTTGATTTTTTGAATAGTTCAAATTCGAAAACACTTAAAATTATTGTTACAATTGAAAACGACTATTAACCATACATACTTTTAATAATATTTGAACTCTGCTATCGTTAGTTACGCCATTAACATCATCAGCTATTTATCAATGGCACTATGAGGCAGGAAATACTTGTACATAATTCCTAAATCGGTAGGAAACATTACAATTCTATTGTTTTATATCTTAGCTTAGAATTACACTTATTTTATACCTGCTGTCGTATCACATGAAACTCATTAAACGTAGGTACACAATAGTCATCATAATGCGTTCAAGCCATCATGTCATTAAATAGTTAATATTTTTTATTGCTAAGCGAACTGAACAAATCGACATATGTATGTTTCGAATACTATGTATGTTTATCAAATAAAATACACATTATTTCCACATGTTTTATCGGTCGGAGATGATTTAAAATATCGCAAACATTATTGATTAAAATGCTTGAAATGATATAATATTTCATTTATGATGTCCGAAACCATTACTGATCAATATAAAGTGTAAAACTGTACCAAACAGTGTGTTTTATTTTTATAATTAAACCGGTTTCCGCATAAATAAAGCATAATCTACTAATATCAGTGGATTACAGTACGATGGCTGCCACAGACGAGATATATCGTAAAATTTTTCATGCTCAACACGCCAGAGACGAGTTATCTCGTCAATAACTAAATAAATGAATATTTGCAAATTATAGCCAGCGTGCTATGTAATTACTATTAATTATCTACGGCAGATAAAAGGCTAATAACATAGTTAAGAAATCATAACTTTAATATATTTTTTGGTACTAATTCTACATTTTTTAATGGTTGGTCAATTTTCATAAAACATGTTTAGTATAAAAAAATATTTTATTTTTCAAAATAAAATGCTTTTCTACGTTTCTAAGTAAATTATCGGTAATTTAAAGATAAAATCGTGAAGAATAAACATACGCAAGCTTTAGTGAAACAAAAAATATGTCTGCGTATGGCCTATAACAAAGTTTACCAATCCGTGGTACGCGGTTGCTGGTTAGTGGTACGCGAAAAAAAATCAGTAATGGCGGACATGAAGGAATAAATGATTAGCAAATATAAAAAATATTTATATGGTCGTACAATTTAGCGTAATGTACCACCAAGTCTTACGCGAGTCAAAAAGGTTGGGAAAACTTGGTCTACAACAATTCATCAAAAAAACCTTATTCATTATTTTGTAACGTTGTAAAGTGAGTGTAAGTTCAAAAGCAAATTATCTCCAATACGAAAACAATTTTTGTTTTTTTAGTAAAACTGATGCTTAGATCGTAGTGAATAAGTAATTTAAACCTTTAAGGTATTTAAATATTTACTACATATTGAGGTTTCATATTGATGGATCGAAAAGGTATGTATATAATGGCATTATTATATTCGATATGTTTACTCGAATTCTTATAAAATGATGTTGAAAAGTATTCCGTAACTGTGACGGTTATTAAATTGTATCATTAGACAAAATATTAAAGAACGCGGAAGGCAAGGCAATAATATCCGAACGTATTTTAGTCTGTCCCAAAATTCGCAAAATCTATAATGCTATCTGTTATCAGTAAGGTAAAGTGAAATGCCATTGTGATAATAGTAATAAATACCTGGCTGACTCACAAATACCTACATAATACTATAACATATAATCTAAGAATCGAAAAAATAAATACAACATTAAAGGAACATGAAGTATTAAAAACAATATTTTTTACTATTAGGAATTGTTCTTATGAAATTTCCGTTTAGGATATCCAATAAATATCGGTAGGAATTTCATTCATGAAAACCTTTTAGCGTAGATTCATTTTATTTGTCAGTCCTTCATATTATAAATAAATTATCTGACAATGTGTCATACATATATGTGGTATATTTAAAACGTGTTATATATATTCCCTTTTTAATTGATATAAATGGAATTCCGAAAAACACAATATTCCTTTATCCTTTATTTTATCACGTCTTCTTCCAATATGGAGCATATGGACTCCTAACGGAATTTATCTCAACAGAAGTGTTTCTTCGAGAACTGTTTGTTACTAAGTTGCCAACCTCTCTTTTTCCGAAGAGAGTAGGAATAGAAGCATAGGGCTAGGACAGGACTAGTGGTTAGCTAATCGCTCTCGATACGCCCTGTTCATAGGATAGGATGGGTGGGAGGGGGAATTCAAGACATCACATACATACACCCATACCTTCGAACAGAAATTCATAAATCAATTTAAAAATTAATTTATAAAACTGTCCGTACTGGGATTCAAACCCGTGCCACTCCGTAGCCAACGACGTTGACCACTCGACCAAACAGGCGGAGAAAAACACAATATTCTTTTGTACTTATTTCCACTATTTAAGCATCAAGATCAGAACCGGTTTTGGACATGGCGAGCATAGTCAACTAATAAGAAATATATTTTAATAGTGCTATTTATACAAAAACAAATTAATTAATTTGGTTATAATCTTTGAAATTACATGTTAGAGGTGTTAAACATTTTAATTTGTGGTAGTTTAGAGTCATTAATTCATAATTTTTACAGTAGTTTAAGTTCTTTTCAATGCCAATGGCTTATTACACATTTTTATTTCAATTTATTTTTGTATAAATAGCACTTTTCAGTTGACAAAACCGGTTCTGATATTGATAAATAAAAAGTGGAAATAAGTACAAAAGAATATTAAGTTATTTTTAACATAATGCCTTTCCACCAAGTATTGACAGTGGACACCCCACAAGTGATATAAATGAAGTTTTCAAATCATATTTTTATGATCGCTTCTGACCCAGAGAGTAACGAAATTAAAAATAATAATTGTAATAAAACATCAGTATCGTGTATTTTGTTTTTACTTTTCTATATTTGAATTGATTTCATTCGATTTTTTGATTTCTTGTCATATTGGTTTTTTTAAATTAATTTTAACGTTTACTTAGTAATTGTTTTGAACTACCATATCAGTATTGAAAAAAGATTCAATGATCTTGCAAATCTTTCCTGTCTCTTCTACCACTCTAGATAAAGCTGACGATGAATATCCATAATTTGTACTCGGTGGAACTAAGATACTCTGATGAGAGGACGTTAAGAGTCTGTCAGGGTACAATAAATCTTAAAGTCAGACTGTCTTAAGTAAAGAGTGATTGTTTTTTAATAAATTAAAACTCAATATATTTAATGACAGAACTTGCAGTCCTGAGTCTACTGCAAAATGAGTTGTAACGTAAAATTAGCATAGGGCAGTGGTCGGCAAACTGCGGCTCTTTGGCCCCTTGAGTGTGGCTCTTCCACAAAATACCACATACAGTACGATTGAAACTTCGTGTACCACGAGCAGAAGTCAGTTTTTCCATTTAAAACTTAGAGTTGGAAAGGACGATCTCAGCGAAAGTACCCCAATCAAATTGAGTACCAGTAAATCAAAAGCCAGCATTGGAGCACCCTAATCAAGTTAATAGCAATATACCTATTATATAGTATAAGTTTTAAAAAATTCAATCGTATGGTTGATATTTGGCTCAGTTGACCACTGGCCTAGGGTTTATATGAAACTGAAAC
Organism: Himalopsyche tibetana; assembly: GCA_030503985.1. Classification (NCBI taxonomy): domain Eukaryota; kingdom Metazoa; phylum Arthropoda; class Insecta; order Trichoptera; family Rhyacophilidae; genus Himalopsyche; species Himalopsyche tibetana. Next base: position 22,193,299 of record JAPJYX010000007.1, read on the forward strand.
GTATGTATTTATAAAATTAGAAGTATATATCGTTAGAGAAGCATACCATTTATTTAATTTTAACCATATCCACCATAATAACAGAATACAAACCAAAAAAAAATATTATGTTTAAATTCATTTCATAAAGTAGCTAAACATTAAAAAAAACTATAAAAATTAGCTGTTTTTATGCTTGATATAATAATGTGGTAAAATAGTTTAAAAAAAAACTATTGATTGTAAAATTTATTATGACTTTCATTGATGACAAAAATTAGGTATCGGTGACTTCACGTTAATGGGTTAAACATTTAAAATCAGTAAACTTAAGTGCCTGAAATTGTGTACACTTTCTTTCGGTTTCTATTCATAAAACTTTCCAGGTAAGTGAGTAATTAAGGGCTGCACTTGGCGCCACAGGTAAAGTGAAAGTATATATTAAGCCGTTTCGCCAACCCTTAATTCATTCCTAAATATACCTTGAAGGTAGCATTATCGTAGCTGTTTGATTTTTGATCTTTTCACAAGTTTCTTGTTTTCGTATTGTGCCAAATACCATTCCAAATCAAGTGTTGTGAAATATTGTAAGACATCTTTAAACTCTATCTAAAGGTAAGTCCGAGATTAATCTAAAAACTATTTGTTTTTTAAATAATTATATAACATATCGGATATTTATTTTTCAAAGTTAAACATCAGGAGTTATCTTTATCACTCTTTTGGATTTGAACAGAAATTCTTTTGATTAGTGTCATAATTAGACATTGTTTGTTATATTTAATGTTTTAACTATCGTATAACTGTAAACTATTCGACATCTGAATTTTCTTACGAGATACGGGATAGTTACCGCTTTACAGCATAACTAAAATTAGGACCGAAAAAAAGATTCAGAACTTTTTAAGACTTAAAAGGTAGATAATGAATTTGAATAAATTTTTGTATGACATTTACTTAAATAAACTTATTAATTCTATATTTTAATCGATTATATTCACCTTCAAGACTTTGCCAAGGTGTGAAATCAATTTTTTGCTTTTAATTGAGTGCCAAATATCAATTGTTCAGTTTCTTAAAATTAGCCATAGATAAACATATATTATACTAAAATACATAAAGTGCAATGAGTGATTGAGTTGACTGTAAGTTCTTGACACAATTATTTATTAACCAAGTATAATTTATAGACAATAGAGAGATATATACTGTCTTAATAGTATGGGAGTTATTGTAATAATTTAGTGCACATATGAGCCATAGACAAGTGAATTGAAACAAGTTGTAAAATGCTAAATCTTTTCACGTCTTTATTTGGTGTTATGGTTGATTGCATATTTTTATTTTCAGTAAATAATAATATTGCAGTGTTTATTTACATAGATCACTTCACTTTTACGTAACTTAAGAACTTGTAGAATATTATAACATATCTAACTTATTTTTTTTCCAAAAATACCATTTGGGTCGCTTTACCTCTCAGGGCTCATATAATTGTACGTAATATATATGAATTGTCACATAAATATACAGAACACAGATTGATCGATGCCTTGCTTATTAAATTTAGATACAATGATTACAATGTCTTATTATGATATTATTAATAAAGCTTGAATGTTCCATGGCAGATATCCTTATAGTATTTTTTTGGCATGATACACATTAAACACTAATTAAGAAATATATAAATCCATCATTCTTTTACATTTTATTGTCCAGAAATGAATCGATTCGTTCAGTTGTGCCTCTTGGCAGCATACTTTGTGTCCTGCGTCGCTGATGGATTACAGCCAGTGTACCAACCGGCAGCTGTCAGCCCTACAATAGCATATCTTCAGTCGGATCCAAACAACAATTATCCTGCTGACCAGCCCGCCTACTCAGCTGTAAGTAGAATATAAAATTAATAATATAATATTATATTAATCCATTACCATTATTTCAACCATTACAAGAAGCTAATGCAATTATACATAATTATTTAAATTTAAGCTAATTTGTTTTGGAGACAGTTCCAGGAAACATCAATTTAATTTATAAAACTGTATTTAAAAAAAAAAAAAAAGTTAGGATGTAACGATAGATGAGCAGATGTATTTCTTCTAAGCTAGTATAATATATTATATAACTAAATTATAAATGTAAGTTAAAACATAGTTCTGACGAAATCGTTAAAATAAAACAGCTATTAATTACATATATTTTTTATATAAAATAATAATTATTGTAGAACAAAAATACATTGATATTTTCTATTTATAATAATAGTTTCCTTATAAAAGATGTATTTTTATTGACTTAATTACCGTAGTTGAGTGATGAATGTTTTTAAATTAGTCTTTCTCGGTTTCTGAGCGGAGGGTTCAAATCCCTAAACAAACACATACTTTATCATTTTTTTATTGTGTGGCGTAGATAAGTGCTTCCCAACCTTTTTCATGCTACGGACCCCTAAATCTGAAAACAATAATCTGCGGACCCCCGAATTTTTTTCATACTTTATCACAAAAAATGTTGAAAAAGATAAAATTTTCGCGGACCCCCGCAAAAAACCTGCGGACCCCTGGTTGGGAAGTACTGGCGTAGATTAATGTAAAATAATGAATTTTCAATTTTATCCTTAATCTACGTGATAGTGAGGGTTGAACGATTGAAAACAACCCGTTCTAGTTAAAAATATTTTGTTAAATGCTCCATTAAGAGTTAGCTTTCACAAAAGAAACGGGTTTAAAAAAATAGTTCACTGCTTTCCAAACAAATATAAACAAGCAGTTTGGTTTACTTTTATCATAATTTAATTTATTATTTTGTGCATAGCATCATTATGAAAATAACACATTAAGAAACAGTCCGAAAATTTTAATTAAGCTTATTGGTCCTGGAATTAATTTGTTTCTAATAATTTACTTATCCAATAGGAATCGAGAGCACCCTACGCTCCATATGCATCTATTCAGACCCCTACAGCATCACAGCCATTGGCCAATGCACCAGTAGATAGCTACCCGGTAGAAAACTATCCTGCTGAAGGCTATCAGACTTACCAGGGGTATGAACCAGGATACGGAGTACAGACCGGGTGAGATGCTAACTATAAATCATAAATATTAACAGCGATTGCAGGATAATTATTGATTGAAGGCAAAGCTTGATACTATTAAATTAACAAAAGACAAACACGTAAAATAAACATAATATAATTTATTGTAAAACAGCTTTACCGATACTAAACATGCCTAAAACGAATTTTCAATATATGTATATACTTTCAAAATTTTAATATTTCAACGTGATAAAAAAACATTTACCAATTTATTCTTATTTATTCAAAGAAACATACATTAACATATAATTTTAGCAAGGATTTTGATTTGATAATGTTTGCTTGTTTTATGAAATTTCGTTAGAACAGTTTTTTGTTTAGTTGTAGTTTGCAGAGATATAAGTTTTGCACTTTAATGTAATTAATTATATATGGTTCTTTCTATAGTCTGTATTTTGATTGATTATAATATAGGTCTTTTGTTATGCTCTGTAATGTTGGTTAATAAATTAACATTTCTTTACATCATTTTTTAAGATCAAAGATGTCTTTTGAGATATTTGTTCAACAATCTTGAAATCATGCTATGCTAACTAATCTATTTTTTTTTCTTGTAGTTATGAAGGATATCTAGTGCCATCTTCTTACAATCAGTTGGCCACAACTGACGATATTGGACCATTGTCCTACATCTACGGCATCTTGCCATTTGCTGCGGTAAGTCTTTATTACGAGTTCTTAATTGCTAAAAAATAATGTTTTAATTATTGTTATTATACAAGATACGGAGAAAGCAAACTATACATCAAGACTTACGTTTTTGAAATTGAAATATTCTTAAAAATGCTTCTCTAAATGTCAATATAAAATTAGAATTTATATCTTTTTCATTCTTTCATTCATGTTACGAAGTAATGTTAGTTTAAAGTTTATATTTGATAAGCACCTTTTCATTAAACTTATAATTCAAATTTATTTATAACGAAGGTGTTTTAGATATCTAATTTCAAGCAAGTATAATTTTATTTCTATTGAAAATGATGAAAAACAAAGCGGTCTGAGAATGCATCGATAAAACAGTCATATAATTGATGGGCTTCGATAATCGTTTCCATGCCGATGTATTATATAAATCATTCTTTAGAGTTGAACTTAAACATATAAAAAAATATAATCGCTACTTTGTTACTGCTAAGAATGAAAACGGAAAGAATTTCAAAACAACGTGTACTAACTGTATACATATATTACAACTTTTTTATGAATAAGTCTCGTGAAATTGCACTGAAAAATAAATGAATTTCATTAATACAACAATTACTGTGTTTTTAGACCGCAGTTAAGTTCGCTGGAAAAGCGGCCGTAATCATCATAACTGGAGCTGGAATACTCCTCGCTGGAGCACTCGTCACTCTGGGCTTCTGCACCTTCACTCCCTTCTGCACAATCTCATTCAAAGGCTTGAACCCCTTGATTATACGCGAAGAAGTCCGCTCCATGATTACACCCGACAGGATATCTGCTGCCACTAAATTCGTCCGCGACGCCATCAACAAATACCAAGAGATGCAGAAGCCAAGCGCTGGCAGAAAACGGCGCTGAAGATGTGAAGTGAATCACTCTAGGTTAAACGGAGAATTGAGGAACTGATTTTTATAATCCTATGCTAATTAAACCACGGTTTTTTTCTTCTGAATAGCTCTTGATTATTCAAAAATTTAGAAAGCTCTTCAAAATTCTGAAGTACTCTTTTTATATATCTGTATGTAGTAAGCCATTTGATATCTAGATAGAGTAGTTTAAAAATTCAGTAGTAAATATAGCAATGAGTATTAATTAAATTTATTGTATTGTATTTAAAGAATAATTGAAATCCTTATACAGTCACATTGTCAATGAATAGAAATTTTCAAAATGGATACATAAATCTGTCTTGATTCATACGTTAAAACTAATTTCTATTGAACCTTCTAAAAATGAAAAAAAAACATGGATATAGGAAGTTTTGTTTCTTTTTATTTTTGAAATATTTACTGAAAAATTGTTCATTTTTATCGTATCTGATTTTATCAACCTTATCGGTCTAAAGGTAAAAGTTCAGCGAGCGGATTGGTCTAGGTTAAACTCATAATTAAAATATCTTTTTTTTTTATTTGAAATTACGTGTCTTCGGCATAAGTATTTTCGATGTTCGAGTCGAACTCGAGTGACATAAAAAATCTTCTTTTTTAAATGTCTAGCGTCTTAACTTTTATTAGCTATGATGTCGAATATTTCAAATTTTATTTTATTTTATAAAAAAATAGCGTGTAATTTTTATTGTCTATAATTATATTAATATGCAAATATATTTTTTAATTATAGAAATTATATGTGCTGTATGATGATTTCAATGATGTATGTATTATGTAAAATAAATTATTTAAAAAGAAAAACAATGAAAACTTTTTATTCTTCTGTTGCGCTTCTGAATATAATATTTACAATGAAGTATGCAACTTTTTTAACTCATAGATAATTTAATAATCCTGATATGAAGGATAAAGAAAATTGTTTATGATTGGATTTCCCGAGTAATTCGTAGTACAATAAACAATGTCAGTGAAGTCTGATGTTGTGAGTTACTTTTATACGAAAACTGCTTATAACTTTGTTGCTCAACCCCTCTTTTTTCGAAGACATTAATGATACGAAGATATGGTTAGGGCAGGTTTTGCGGTTAAGTAGAATCATTCCCGTTCACTCACTCATGATTGGATGACTGGCACAGATCACAGACATTCATGGCTTAGAACAAAAATTTATATATCGACCCAAATAATTTTATGAAATTGTATCTATACTAGGTCGGAAATAAATTGAAATAAAATTCCCTATACCGGCATACCTTCTTGGATACACTTTTTTAGCTACATGTAGAATTCGAAAACTGCTTCGACCAGTCCTTCATGTATGCACTAAGCTCGTGAACAGCGGCGTAGCCACCTCATGCAATGCATGAGGGCCCAGCGAAAAAGGGGGCACAAATTTTTACACACGCTAAACTTTTTTCTACACGAATTATTTTCTCAGAAACGAAAAACACAGAAGCGGACAACAAATTTCCAAATAACAAAAAAAATCTACAATACATGATAGTAAAAACATACCAAATTTTTCATTAGATTCCAACACATTTATAGCGCTGAAAGCGATTTATGTCCAGTCCCTCATAAAAGTCCCAGTATAAAATCAAGTAGATATGAAAAGTATTATTTTTCCTTAAAAATAATAATGTGTTGTGTAATTTACTTATTGAGTTTTCATTATTATCTTTTTTATACGATTTTCTATACCCAAAAATGTTATTTTTTTCAATGCTTTGCACAAATCTTAAATTATTTTACAAATATAATTACTTTTTACACGATTTTTTTAGAAAGTATCTGCCGTGTAAAAAAACAGTAGAGTCTCTTCATTATTGACAGTTTGCGTGGGAGGGGGGGTTGTGTGATATTTGCACGAGGGCCCTAAATTTCTAGCTACGCCACTGCTCGCTGCTCCTTCATCATCGAGTATACTTAGAAACTGTAGGATAAATTATTTTTGATATTCAAAGTGTGAAATAATGCTCAAATTAAGTTTTCAGATGTCACTCCGATATAAGGAGAAAGAAGTTCCCTTATAACAAGGGGCGGTAAATATAACTGAAAGTTCTTATCCTACCAAATTGACAACTACCGCTGTGAAAATTGACTTCAAGGCCTCTTTACATTTCTATCTATTTTTTTCAAACATCAAAGCATCCATAAATGCATTTTTGCACAATTAAATTCATGCACGGATAATTTACAATTGAGATAATCTTTACCCGGATTAAGGTGAGCTTAAGCTTATAGCATTTAACAACTCTGCGGTGTCATTCTTTTCATTTCACATTTCATCAATAAAATTCTTTTATCTGTTATCAATTACGTAATCGTCGATATGTCATCAAATTCATGACTAACGATTATCAATTCTCGATTCGGTGCAAAAGATGAGCGATCGCGTTGTGCTATGCTTAGAGAGAAATATTTCAAATCTGCCATTCAAACAAAGCATAACATCGCCTTTTTATCTTATCTTCTGATTACTGGCAATTAATTACTTGTTATTCTGGAACAAATTCTACGGACATTTCGGGGTGACCACAATGTAAAAAAAAAATGTACAGCAAAACCCCCTATAGCGTTCCCTCCTATAAAGAAGTTTCCTATAGCGTATTCAGTAGTCCCCCTTATAACGCAGTTTTAATACAAACCGAAACATTTTCAAGGTCAAAATAGATTTGTGATTTGTGAATGAGTAAGAAGGCATAGCCTGAGTTGTCGAGTGGTCAACGTCGTTGGTTACGATTATGGAGGTCACGGGTTCAAATCCCAGCACGGACAGTTTTATAAATTGATTTTTCAATCGATTTATGAATTTCTGTTCGAAGGCATGGATGTATGTAATGTCTTGAATTTTTCCCTCCCACCATCCTATCATATGAATGGGGCGTATTGAGAGCGATTAGCTAACCACTAGTCTTGTCCTAGCCTTATAATTCTATTTCTACTCACTTTGTAAAAAAAGAGATGTTGAGCAACTGAGTAACGATCAATTCTCGTAGAAACATTTCTTTCTAGATAAACTCTATTAGAAGTCCATATGCTCCACATTGGACGTTTTGGAAGCATTTAAAGCAAAAATGATTTCAAAACTTTGTTTCTGCCCCCCCCACCCCCTAACTGTTTGCGCCCTAGGCGGTTGCGTATTTCGCCTTTATAGTGGCGCCGGCCCTGAGTACACGGATGCACTGTGACTAAGTTTGTGTGGCAAGGCCCCATTCAATTCAATGCATGGTCACCCTGCAATAAATCAACAAAGAATCCTTCAACAATTTGTAGACGCCGCTAAGCGATCAGTTTATTTGCACCAAACCAATTCGCGTTACATGTTTTTAGTGCGTATCAAAAAGTGACGTTCCGGTTGCACTTAAGTGCAAATTTAACATAAAAGAACTTGAAATAGGTATTTACTTGTCGAGTGTTTTACCTTTATAAACTTCGTTTTTTTTCATATCAATCAATTATTATATACAGTTATATTAATGTAGCCAGAAATATAATAACCTATTTAGATATATTTTTTATATTATTTATTTAGATCATTGGTTGAAGGGCATAATAAGATCTATAGTGAAATTTTCTTTTGTTAAATTTGAATCGTTCAAATTATGTACATTCAGACAAATTCTGTCACTAACGACCCGGGTTTCGCCTTTCGGCATCTTCAGTCATCTTCATCTGAACTGTCAGTTCAAGTTCATCCGTGCAGTCAACGTCTGAAGATGCCGAAAGGCGAAACCCGGGTCGTTAGTGACAAAATTTGTGTGAATGTACATAATTTGAACAATTCAAATTTAGTATTGAAATTTCACCAAGCACCTTGTGTTGAAATCTTAAATTATGTCTTTGTTAAGTATGTAGATATTTCGCAATGGTTTTTTGATGTTCTTCCATGTTTCATTTTCTCCATCCCGAAATCCCGGGGTTAGTATTGTCACAATCCCGAGATCACAAAATTGAACCGGATCCCGGGATTGGTTTCCCTAGTCACGATCAGTTCTTAGATGAACTTGATATTTTTTCTTTCCTCTCTAAAATGGGAGTTTAGCTTGTGGTTTTCAATAAAATTTACTAAAAAGAGCTCATCGCAAAAAATACATTAGAAGTATTTGCAAAAAACAATATATGTGAGAAGCAAACTCTAATTCTATCAAAAAGTTATAGTTTTAGGTAATCGCTTTAGTTCACCTTTGAAAAAAAAGGTATGATGGGAAGTATGAGATTGAAAACTCATCATGTCGCAAGCTGAGTACTACAAGGTTCTAAGTGTCGACTTTTGGCCAAACTAAAGTAATAATGAGGCAGTCTTAAGCGTAGCATTATCTTCATGCTGTATTAATATGAAGTCGAAATTTTGCTTAAATTTCCAATACGCCGTAGTTTTATGTGCGCGTCGCAAGATATTTGTGGTTTCAACTCGATCGCCTGAAGATGCCGAAAGGCGAAACCCGGATAGTTAGTGACATAACTTGTGTGAATGTACATAGGTTTAATAGTATTTTTTTTATTTTGATTAGCAATTATCTGATTTTGATCCATTATTTTTATTCTTCAGCACAATGGTGTTATTTTTTACCATTATGATGTTTTGTATTCTTGCAGTGTGGTATTATTACATTTTACAATATTAACTTAGTACTTAATGATATCAAACACAAATTACGAAATAATAATAAAAAAAACTCCCTTTTCTATTTATCCTCAATTTTACTTATATATTTTCTCCGATAATAGTAATCACATTAGATAGTTTTTTGAATCACCTATGATTTCATACAAATTTCAGTTAGAACCTTGTTGTACTGGCGGTTTGTTTGAATTTAAGATGGACAAGGTTCTAATAGAAGTTAAGGTATTTCTAATTAACAATGAAGGACTATTTTTAACAATATTTTATTAATAGTTATATCATGCCTGTACTATCATTGATATATACAATCGAAAAGAAACTTGGAAACATTTACAAATTTCCAAATAAAAGCATTCAAATTTTCAAATGTCCATATCTTTTTTTGGTGCAGCTGTCCACATAGAACCTTGTAGTACTCGGCTCGCGATGTGTCAAATAGTATTTTTTTTGCATTATGATTCATATGCTAATTGTTTTGTTGCCAAGCAACCAACAATATTTACATACCAAGAGAATTATTTACTTACGCTTATTCATAAAGGCATTAAGTACCTTCTGATTCATTTTTTTATTTGAAGCATACCTGCCTCATAGAAATTTGTTATTCACGTCAATAATTTTGTATGATTAATCATTTTTTTCTCAGTATAAAAAAATGTTTTGTCTATGTTATGGATGTATTATTACTAAAACACTTAATTTAAATTCAATGTTGTTTCAACTTTATTCCATATATATATTTTACACTTTATAAATATCACTTAATCTTATTAATAAAAATGATATCGATCTAAGTATCGAGGAGTTTCTACTTGGCTGTCGACCTTTCGATTTGAACTCTCAATTTAAACTGGCTAGATTTGGATAGAAGGAATTGGATATCGATATAGTTTTATTGTTAAAAGTTGTCATATATAATTCAACATAGCACTCTATGCTATAATGTTGTGTATAGATAACATCTATTACGCGTTGATATGTTATAACTAAAAAGATTATTTGAATTATTTAATGAAGAAAAATAACATTTTTTAGTGCTACAGAACAACATTGTATAAAATGGGGAGCTCATCGTCGAAAAAATTGGAAATTTCAAATGTTCCCAGTGACGTGATTCATAAAAAAGAGAAAAACAAAAAAGCTGTTAAAAATCTGCCCAAATCCGTCATCGTTACAATCGCCCCTCCACAAACTGGCGTGTCTGAAACCATTGTAAATGCGACAGAAGAAGAAAAGAAAATCGAAGAAAACCCCGAAGTTAGGTAACTATTGTCATTATTATGTATATTATTTTTTTTCCATGCCACGCTGATACCATTATTGCAGTGGCGGATCCAGAAATTGTCCCAGGAGGGTGCCATTTAATTTGACAATAAACATGATACATAAATGATACATTATTACTTTTTTTGCGCGATTTTTTTGGATGGCACCGTAAAAAAAAATATTTTTTGCGCCAATTCGAAGAACAAATTTTGTTTTTTCATACATTTTTGATATTTTTTTTCGCGATATTTTGATTTTTGGAACCGATTTATCAAAGTGTATGAAAGTGAGGTTTTTTTACGCGCCGCTTTCTGGAAACCAATGTATGGCGTAATTTTTTTATTTATTATGAGAACTGTTTTTTAATAAGTTGCTCAACCTCTAATTTTTTCAAGGACTATGACATGTGTTTCTTGTTGAAATGTTTCGTACTTTTTATTTAACATAACAAAATTACTTTTTTACAATGATTGTCTTAACGATGGCCTTGTTCCAAAGAACGATTTGTCGGAAATTTGGTTTTTTAAATCATAATGCTCATTAATTAAGTATTTCGACTGAGGGTGCTTGATGGAATTTCAATATCAAATTCAAACAATTCAAATTTCATAATGCTCATATTTGATTCTTATACTTCGTCTTTAACAATACAAAAGAACATCTAGAAAAAGTTTTCTCTCAGTAGGCAGATGTTTACATATCGACTTTGGAAAGGAAAAAGGACGTAACCCACAATTATTAAATTTTATAGGAGGCGCAAAAAACGCGTTTTGATGATTTTGGGCCATATGCAAATTATGAATTGTGTGAACACCTTAAAGTGCACGGAGACTTCAAAACTGGTGTTTAATTGACATAATCTAATATTAATTAAAGAACTTGTCTAGGAAAAACCATTATTTCAGTCTTTTTTCTCGGGTTTTTATAAGGTCATCTTTTTCAAACTTAAAATCTAAATTTAGATAATTATTCGGCATTTGCAGCTTGCATCCTTTTGATAGAACGTGCATCAAGTTTGATACATTGTGATTATCGATGCATATTAATACAGTTTGAAATATCATGTTGGGGTTTTGAAAACGTTTCAGTAAATTTGAATTAAATTTAGATTAATTTCCAAATTATTCACTAAACACATGAGACAAATAATAATAACCTCCTTCCTACAACTCAGCTTAGATGTGTCAATACTTTAGTCAGCCATATCTCAAAACTATCAACTTCTACCTGTAGTAGTATGGAACTAAGCCATCGGTATATATTGTATTCAAATTAAAACTGCCAATAATATGTAATAAAAATATTAATTTTATTCAATAATATTTCATAAATGACTGATAATATTCAAATATTTCTTTTATTTTTCTAAATGTCTTAGATATTTCATAATAGATAAGATAAAAAAAACTTTGATTTATCTAATAGGCATTTGTATAGCACACTTAATAATAAGTGAGTATTTTTCTTATCTGAATCATTTAATTACCATAAATAATTCAAGTATGAAACTTAACTGAAAGATTAGAACAAACGATATTATATCTAGAAAGATTTTCATATGTTTTTTTATGTATTTTTATATCAACTGTTGAAGATTCATACAAACCGTGTTAAAATATACTATTAAGTAAAAATCATTGTCTGTATTAATCAGCATTTGGTATTTCATATTTGATAGATATTTCCTAAATAATTATCATATTTTTTCGTCCACATATTCTCTTTTTTCGGAGCATATGATTACCACACGATTTCACCAAGATTTACTGTCCCCCGACGGCCTCATTACATTTTCCTAGGTCACCCCATTGTTCCGTAGTTTCACCGAGTACATCCAATGGATAGTCTTCAATAGGTTTCTACGGCGATGGGATCCACCCGGTTAATAAAAGAGACAGGCTAGATTCAGTCTCTCTTGGGGCATCCACAATACGTATCTAAACCAAGTCTATCCTATTTTTATTTTTTTTGGACAAAGACATAAGAGGTTTTGTTGACAAAGTCAAATTACTGCAACCATTATATTTCCCACAGGTGTTTCTTTACACATAACACGTTTGTGTAATGTGCCATGATTTTCAACCGTAAATGCATTGTTGTATAGGTAGAAAAAGTGGGACTTAGTTATCTATAGCCAAGTGATGCCATTATAATGAATGTTTCTCCAACTATTCCTCATCAGAATACAAGATCGTGACGTGATGTGTACTCCAAATAACCCGATGACATTCTTTTTTATTTCGTTAAGCTGTTTAAGCCGAATTTCAATTTATAAATCTAACCATATTTCATAAACATTGCCTGCTATTTTTAATTGCGTTAATTGATGAAATATAATTCCCAATATCAATTTAATTAATTTGTTTTTTCTAAGCCTTCAGTAAATATTTATTTATCGATTCTATGAATTTGTTACGAAGTTATTAAGTTAAGTGTGTCGGTTCAAATTTCTTTTGTATACATTTTCGTCGCTTTATTCCATTGAATTGCTGAATGTGGGCTTAATTTCACGATAAGAAAAAAATATTAAAATTTCACATTGATTTTTTACTTTGAAACAGGTCAAATATATTGTAATATACGTATAGAATTTGGAATGTCATTCCTTATAAAATGAATAAATATTTTCTATCTGAGGGAAGCTTATTCAGTTTATTACTATCCAACACAAGGTTTCCCAAAATTTTCTGCAATAGAACACTTCGCAAATCCTGAAATTTTATCGGAACACTTATTCATAAATGTACAAATAAATTTCTATCAAAATACCCACTATTTATTGAGTAATTATTTAAAAAAAACTTATCACAATATATGAGTTAATGAAGCTCTTAATAACTATGATATTTTTGAGTCTTTGAATCGTAAATATTCTGATATCAGGCACAACATTAGTGATGCTAATTCTTATGTCTGATATTTCATGTCATAAACATCAGTAGAGATTGGCCATCACTCTCCATTTATTATGAAGTAGAAGATGTTTAAATGTGTTGCAGGATATAAAACCATTTTAAATTTTGGCGAAACACCAGTGTTCCGCGGAACATAGTTTGAAAAACCCTGATATAATATAAACATAGGTGTAGTATTGAAACTTAGTGGCATGGGGTGGGTTGAGTTTACACAACGCTGTAGTAGTTCCATAACGCTGTAAGTAGGGCTTATAGAAAAACCGACTTTTGAAAAAGCCGGTTTCCGAATCTCAATATTGTTAAATTACAAAAAATGGATAATTCAATGTAATAGAGAGAAAAGGTATTTTTTTTTATTTTTATATATAATAATTAATACCCAACAATAAATAAGCTCCTCAGAAAATATGATTTAAGAAAACACAAAGCGTCCACTGATCGTTTTGTAACAAAATTTCCTGATATCGAAAATACCCTTTCGCTGGCTAATGATGTGGGGCATATGGTCTTTAAGCCATCAAATAAAAGATTCAAATTTTCTGTCTCTTTGTTAATAAACTCGTTTATGGAAAATTCGGAAAAACCGGTTACGAAGATGAAAAACCGGTTTACGAACGTTACAAATTAAGAAAAAAACCGGTTTTTGAAAACCGACAAGCCCTAGCTGTAACCGATTAGAAAGTTTACTAGTGTTAAATTTAATAATTCTTGTATGATTGCATAATCTTGCGTTTTTCCTACATCACCCGTGTTATTTTGCGTGTTTTTGTAATTAATTTATTTAAATGACTTTGCAGAATATTTTTAAAAGAAACGGAAACTATTCAATTCGTTGAATTTTCACCGATCACGTAACTTTCATAAAAACAATTTTCTTTCTATAAAAAGTTATATAACATCGAGCATTATTAAAATATGATTTGATTAACACCGAATCCTTTTTTTTAATATAATACATCATTCGTCTGTCTTGTTGAAGAATTGTCAAAGCTGATGAAATTTCATTAACTTAGAAATATGGTTACTGGTTTGAATCCAGAAATGAAAGGATTTTTATCCATAAACACAGATTTCTTTTATGATTTAAAACGTCTAAAACAACCCCTATCCGATTATGAAAATTGTGCGTTGAGATAGCGATAAGCAAGGGTCTGCTTCAATGTTCTTCTAAGGCGAAAGGTTAGCTGCGAGGAAAATTCGAAGGCTTTGCGGGCCAATTCAAAAAATGCGCGGTATAATTTTAAAGAAAAATGTTGTTGTTTAGATTTGCACAAAAAAGCTAAGTGGCAGTTCAAGTTAATCCGTGCACTTGAACGCCTAAAGATGCCTAAAGGCGAAACCCGGGTCGTTAGTGACAGATCTGTATGAATGCATAATGCTAATGTGAAAACATAATTTGAACGATTTAAACTTAATTCAGGTTTCTTGAATTTTCTGTTACATTTATTCAAAAAGTAGACAAAAAATGGGTTTATACACTAAGCCACAAATTAATAAAAATGGAAATTCACATCAAATCATCGGTCGACACATGTTAAAACTGTGCAGATGTGCGAAAATAGATAAACGGATTTTTCCGAGCGAGAATTTTCCGTACAAGATTACTCCGTACAGAGATTATTCCGTACACAAAACCTTCCGTACATAGCATATTCCGTACATTTAAATATTTTAAATATAATCATTATTATTTTACAACGATAAAAAATGATTTATTATGACAAAATAATAAAATTATGTAAAATTACTCTGTATACGAACAATTGTTCACGACCTGTAAGAGTACTAATAACAGAGTTTTCTTTGCAATTATATTTTACTGTAATACTAATTTAACTAAGCCCTTCTTCTTTCTTGTTCATCTTTAATGAGAGAGGTTGAGCGACTAAATTACAACCAACTCTCGTAAGAACAATTTAAATGACGTGACATAATAGCAAATAGTAAATAATAATAATACAAATGGGATTTCGGGCTAGAGGTCAAGGTTGAGGTCAACCAACTTTGTATTTCATTTTAATGTCCGACATATATTTTTCGTCGTGAATAATTACTTACCTTGATTAATTCCCAGGTTTTATCTTTCGACTACTTGCGTTATATTTAGAGCTTTTAAATTGACAGTATCAATGGCTATTGTCCGGTTGTCATGACAATTTTATACCAAAACAACACGATACCAAATCGTCGAGCCAATCAACGCAACGGAAGCATGAACAATTTATTATGATTTTTACACATTTTTTTTTATTTCATGTATTTAAAAAATTCCCCCCAGGGTGGATTTGTTGTTAGAAGTTCAATTTACATTTTTCTCGTTTACATATTCTTGAGCGGGTACTTCTCACTTTATTTGCTGCATTTCCCCTAATCATTATTTTTGCAAAAAATAGTTAATAATTATAATCAGCGTTGTGTTTGAATTCTTTTATTTTTATATATGAGCCACCTATTTTCAAAATTTACTTTTTCAATTCTATTTATTTCGGAAGCTCATAAATATACACAATTGAAATAGATAATTTACGTATTCTTCAATTTCGTTTCCTGTTAGAACATGGGTTTCCTGTTCTAAAAACATGCTAATCGTGATCGATATTTTGTAAAAGAAATTTAAAGCATATGATATTTCGTCATTGATTCTCCAGTGTGTATTAACATAAAATTTAATATTGTATACTATATGTTAATGCATGTAATATTATAACGGACGTATAAAAAAAACTAATATTCACCAAGCACTTGATATCATTAAATATTAATTCAAAGGCTTAAAAACAAATCAACTCATTAATAATAGGTCAGATAAAACCCTAGATTTATTTTAAACATTCCTATGCTATTATCTGGTCATTAATATATTCAAAAAATCCCCATAATTATAACAAACCCACTTAATCCATTGAAAATCGTATACATTCAATTTTCGCTAATTTACATTTTAATAGCCTTTTAACTTAGTGATCTACTTATATTTTTGTTTATAAACGATACAAACTGTTTACTACGCGTCAGTTCAAGTACATCCGTGCACTTGGGATGCCTGAAGATGCCGAAAGGCAAAACCCGGGTCGTTAGCGACAAAACTCATGGAAAAGTACAAAATTCAAACAATTCAAATTTGATATTGAAATTCCATCAAGCACCCTCAGTCGAAATACTTAATTACTTATTTTATTACACTATTTGATAATTAGGAAAAATTTCAATGTTACTAGCTTTGACGTGAAACCGAGAAAGTTATCAATTAATTCATGTAATTATGGTTGAATTGTAACAAGTACATGTCTATTCAATCAAAACTATATAAACTAAAAAAAAATCTTTATTTTATTTGAGTTTTCGTAATTCTAAAATGTTGACAAGGTTGTGATGGTTTTTTTTTAAAATATATATACATTTTATAACATGATCAGAAAAAAATATGAGTGGTAAATATCCAATTTAAAAGTATAACATTGATTTCAGTTTTATTTAAAGGTGTAAACTTACTTTATTTAACTTTATTTAATCTGTAACGTTCCAATAATACTTTCTGGTCTCGGTCGACCATAAATGACTGCGCGGGCGACTGGTAGACCGCGGTGTACGTTTTGGTTACACCTGAAAAATAGTATATTTCCGATTATTAATAAAATTCATCAGAGCTTACCAATTATTTTGCAATCAGTATTACAATATCTAATACTTGACTCGGTACGGACACATGCTGTCTGTATTCAAACACTAATTAGGATATCTTTCATATTAAATTCAAATCAAATAAATACTGATATTGTTACTATGGTTAAAGCATTTGGCATGTGAAATACAAAGTATAATCTTATCTCTCAATGTTTACATTAATAATGCAATATTAGGTCGGTAACAGAGGCGTAGGAGGAAATTTTGACCACTGCTGGGTAGGGCTTCCAACCCGGCTTTAACCGAATCCAGCTAATCGGTTTATTGCTTGTTTTGAGAAAAACCGAAACCTGGTTTATTTTGCACGGTTACCTGGGGCTTGTTGAAGAGTCCTTTTCGCCTTACTTAAGAAATTTTATTCTTATGTCTAGTCCGTAAGGGGGTAGTTAGCGACGTTGGTTTCCGTGGTGGATCACACGGATTCTAGTGCCAGTATGAACAGCATTTTTTTATTCGAAAGCATAGATGTTTGTGATGTCTAAAAATTTCCTCCCTTCATTCCAACCATAAAATAACTGGATGTAGCAAAAAGACTTGGCTAATCAATAGTCATTTCTTAACCTTGTTTTTTGTATCCCTACTCTTTTCGAAAAAAGAGAGGTTAACCAACTGAGTTACTAGCAGTTCTGGTAGAAACGATGTTTCTTTAGATAACTTTTATTAGCAGTTTACATTTAACGTAGTCAAAAAAAATATTAAATTTATATTTTTGTCATTTATATTATTATTTCACATTTAAGTAAGCAAAATATCCTTTATTTTTTAAAATATTGTTTAGTGTGGTAATACAATTTTTTTAAAAAAATAATTTCACTTTAACCGGTAATCCGGTATATTTTTGCGAAGAAAACCGAAAACCGGATAGTTGTATTGTACAGTTGATTAATATGCCCTACTTAACTCATGTGCATAATACAATAATATTTTTTCTTTTAATCAAAGCTTTCAAACTATTTATAAGCATTCATCTTGTGTATTTTATGTACAAAGCTGCATGTCATATTAAAATAATTAATGTTGACTTTAGCCAAAATGCACCACAAACGAAATTTAAAGCTACAGTGGCATTTTATATTGTGAAAAAAGTACTATTTTTATGAAATTTATTTATTTTTTATTATTTATTATTATCTTAGGAGGTATCTCAAAAGAGATTGTTCCTCAGTTGCTCAACATCTATTTTTTTCAAAGAAAGTAGGGATAGACATAATAAGATTGTGACAGGATTAGTGGTTGGCTGTTTTAAGATTGGGAGGGTGGAGGGAGTTCATATGCTAATATGTGGTATTATATGCCAAATAAGTAAATTCAGATATTTTTTCTGTAGTGAGATGTTACACCACTGTCGACGAGCTTGTTATTATCATCACTATTAGCGCTTTTAATCTAAAACCTTGTTAAAGGTTTATCTTTATGGTTTAGTAACTCTACAATAATATGGATGAGCAAACGTCTGATTTTGAAAAACGTCAAATATTTTTGTAAGTTTTTAAATATATTTATTATAAATTCGTTTTTTCATACTTTTATGTTTTATTATAATATATATTTTTTAAGAAAAATGTTTGACATTACAGCTAATGCCAAGCGTCAACTATTTTTTAAGTTGAAAAATCATACGAGAAAACTCGATGAGAATAATTGACATCACAAACACCAACGTCTTAGGTCTCAAACTTAAATAAAAAAAAATGTAAATTCGAACTCATACCCACATGACTGTTAGAGCAAGCACTAACCAAAAAGACCACAACGGGCGGGTTTTGATCTATCATGTTTTATTGGTGTTTAAAAAAGAAGGAAAATAATCCATTTTTAAAATTTTATTAAAAATAACGCATTGATTTTTTTCCAAATCCCGTGTTTTGGGTGACAGTAAAAATAATTTGAAATCGTAATTTTCTTTTTCAAGCAAGTGTTTTTCTTCTTCAATTTTTTTTCTAAATTTATAATTTTACTATAACATTTTGGATTAATATTATTATCTCTCTATATATTAATTCGCTGTCGTGGCCCAGTAGGTTAAAGCAGAGCGTTCTGTGACACTTACACATGCGTGTTTATATTGATGATGATCTGCCACACTTTTTACTTTGAAATCAACAGAAACTGAATTCTATTTGACTAATGTTCATAAAAAATAATCGGACTATTGTACTTACAGTTCCATTATAACAAAATTATACAAAACCTTCGAGAACAACGAAGGGTGGCCTCCAACAAGTTAATGGTAATGAGCTAAGGTGTTCGGCCTACTATTTTAATGGGGTGTTTTATACATTGATTTTTCCCCCCATGTAAAAGAAAATGTAAGCAAGTGGTTTACTTGCAGTGTGTTTTTTTAAAAATACATTGTCTTAAATTATAGCACTATGACTTACAATTTTACTATGTTCAATGTAATACTAATAAAACCATCACAAGTTTTTTTAAGAGAACGGCTTGCAATTTAGTCTTTCAACTTCTATCTTCATGGGATGTAAAAACACTGGTAATTAGCTCTATATTTCCCGTTAATAGAATCAGATATAAGGTTTGGTACGACACAATGTGAACATCACAGTCACGCAATCCCGTTGGACGTTAATCCATAAATCGATGAATATATTCGAACCCGTGACCCTCGACCAAATAGAAGGAACTCGAACTAGCGTAAACCATCTTATGTACGGGTGGGCAAATCTTTTGGCTGTCCGGCCACATTAAAAAATCGCAAAATTGATTAGTTTTTATTAATTAGGAAAGAAGCGGCTTACCTAGGGTCGGTGTCAGGTAATCCTGTAACAACCCTCACACATTTTACCGCAAAATTTTTGTATCGGCCAAAATAAGAAATTGGCGCCCCTATTTTTCTATTCAATGAATTATACCATTTTTATCAATACACATATTTTATAAAAAAACTGAATTTATCAAAGCGAATAAGGTTAACCCTCTAAATCTTTAATTTATTTGGAAATGCTTTCTTTTTGCCTATTTTTTATGACAGTATTTTTACTACATATTTTTGATGTATACAATTTTTAAAATACTCAATTGACCGCTATTTGCCTAGGTCGGACCTTATACGTATCATATTTATATTGTGTAGTTGTTTCAATTATACGTTTCATATTCGTTTAAACTGTGCTAGTGAATTATTAAAAAGAAAATTGTCTTTTGGTGCGAAAAACATATGGTGTTAGCTTTCAACGATCTCTTTGTTTGATGGGTATTGTAATATTAGTATGGATACAGGCACTTGTCTTGCGTACGTTACGCAGAACGGTTGTGTTTTATGGTTCGATAAATAAAGGATAATAGTATCATAATTAATTTAAAGTGGATTAAAAGTTATTTAAATTAAATTCAAAACACCTTTAAAAGTGGAGCTTTTTCGAGCTTTCGTTAGCATTTATTTTATGATCAAATACTTTACGACACATTGTTTAAAGTGTAATAAAAAAATTCAAGCTGGGGCAGTGTATGGACACAGTAGCAGTTGCTAAGCAGCACATTGCAAATTTAGAGTGAGTTTTTTTTCCGTAATAGTTTTCTGTGAGTTTACTAAAAAATGTGGATATTATTTTATGTTTAAAAATGTGATCAAAATAACGACTTTTATAATTTGAAAGATATAATAAATCAACAACTATTTTAGTGGAATGCAGAAATTACAATTTTTGCAAGAGGCACAAAAATCTTTTTTTGATAATTTTAAACTGATGAACTGATTAAAAAATGAATAAAAAGATAATGAACCTTACAGCTAATGCCAATGCACCAAATATTATAAAGTTGAAGGATCATGCGAGATATATTCGTTGGGATTTTTTGTTATTCACTTGAGATTAACTCAAGTAGATTGGACATTAAAAAGATACACGTCTTGGATCTCAAATTTAAATTTAAAAAATATTAATTTGACATTGACCTTACCGGAAATCAAACCCAGACCCGCCTGATCGATAGACCAAGCTCAAACCATCTTGACCACAACGGGCGACGTTTGATTAACGTAATCTAACATTAATAAAAACACAATATTCCTTTGTACTTTATTCCACTTTATTTCATAGGTCAGGACCGGTTTCGCTCACTGCGAGTTGAAAATGCGGTCCTGACTTATTAAATAAAGTGGAATTAAGTACAAAGGACTATTGTGTTTATATTAATATAATGCCTTTTCACCAAGTATGGACAGTGAACACCCTAAAAGTAATCTAACATTATTTTGATTTAACATTTTTTCGTTATTTTAACATGCCCTTCCTTTTTAAAACGAAATAGCTAAATTTGAATACTTATTTGGCATTTTCTGTTAACATCCTTTTGATAGAATGTGTTTTAGTTTACGTATGTTTGCCTATATAATGTCGATATGTATTTAGCTTCTAGAGCTTCCAAATCAGCGTACTTTTATTTTTTTTTGTGTTAATTAGTGGTTTTCCTCAATAATATCTATCGTCAATACTTCTTCTTTTTGTGACGTACATAATTCATTTAAAAAAAAGGATATTTATCTAGTCACCACGATTATCATCAAGATACCGTAGATGTAGTTTCATACTAATGGTTGGAATATTCTTATTATGTCACACCGTGGGAAAAGCTTTTCATTTAAGCTGCCACATTCCTTCAAAAAACTTCATCGATTTTATGCATAGAATTTGATGTTTATTCTTGAGCATTGTGTTTTCTTATTTGTCTTATGTGGCCATTAAGCAGAATTATTTTTCAAAGAAAAATCATCGACAGTTATTTTATAACGAGTCTTCGTGTGAACGTGTTTGAGATAGGGTAGGACCAGTGTTCCCTCTAAGCTGTGCGCGTGTGCGCGTGTGCGCGCGCACACATCTCGCCAAGTGCGCGCACATACATTACAGTTATATATATACATGTATACATTACTATTATTACAACATTACTATCTATATATATACATGTATATTTTAATCGGTGTCCGCTTCTAATGTGGAGCATATGACCTTCTAATGGAGATAATACTTCATTGCTCAACCTATCTTTTTTCGAAGATAGTGGGGACTTACAAGATAAGACTAGGAAAGGACTAGTGGTTATATAATCGCTTTCGCTACGCCCTTCTATTATAGGATTATATGGGCGGGAAAGATTTTTTACCCATCACAAAAATCGATGCCATCGAACAGAAATTGGTAAATGGATTGAAAAAGTGATTTGATCCCGTAAGATCCGTCATGGAAGCTAACGATGTTAACCGTAGTACTAAATATATATACGAATTTTGATTGTTTAGTAAAGTACATACTCCCTGCCCCGGTATATTCATAAAAAACAGTAATGTATTTATTACATCAATACTTTAGATTAGCCATACTCAACCTTTTTTTCCTCCGGGCCGCATTCCGATTTTTGCTTCTCAACGTGGGCCACAACATATTTACAGTAAACAGTAAATATAACACATACTATATACTGCACACATATGTATGTATTATGATTTCAAAATAAAACTATTTTATTGTATGTAAATACAAACATAACGTATGTATGCATTTATGTATTAATGTATTTTTCATAGTAAAAGATATCAATGAACAACAAATAAAAAATGCGTAGAAATTTCAAAAAAACATACCAATGTATTCAAAATATCAAATCGTTTGTGTGAATTTTGATATTGAGTCAAACTTTTAACTATCTTTGAAAAATATTTGGTGACTATAATTATTTTGGGCCGCACATAAGAGCTGATTGAGCCGCATGCAGCCCGCGGGCCGCAGGTTGAGTACGGCTGCTTTAGATGGATTCCATTCGTACTTAAACAAGCATTGTGAAAGTAAGACTGTCTGAGGATATCTCTGAAAGAGGCGAAACATGTGTCACAGTTTGTAGCACAATACGTGGAAAAATCTAAGTTATTTAAAATTTAAATTATTATATTAAAATTAAAATAAAACTTAATGGCTATTCATTGCAATATTTTTCTTATGTAGTAACGCAGCCGCCAAAGTGGCATCAGGAAGGATGCCGGTGGATCTGTACTATCTAGCTCCATCAGCTCCATGCAGAGCCGTGATGATGACAGGGCGAGCAGTTGGAGTCGACTTTAATCTGAAGATCTGCAATATCATGGAAGGCGACAGCATGAAACCTGAATATATAAAGGTGGATACTTTCATCAAATAAATATTAAACTTTACAAAACCATGGTGTCGATAGTGAACATAATTGTAGCTTCTTGCCAGAACTTTGTTGAAAAATGATCTGTTATTCGTTTTATACTATTGTAAAACGATGGTTTAGGTATTATAAAACACCAATGCCACATTTTTTTATAATTCACTTATATTGAATGGGAAAGTTTACATTTATGTACTGTAAATAAGCCATTCTGGTTTTATATTAAACGGTTATCTAAGAAAATGAAAATTATCTAGAATTCTTGTTAAATACACTTTTTATTAATTTAAGATTTCGACTGAAGGTGCTTGGTGGAATTTCAATATTAAATTTGAATCGTTCAAACTATGTACATTCTCACAAATTTTGACTAGTCAAATCTGTTGGCATTCCCATGGGCTCAATCTTTTCGCCAGCAGTGGCTTTGGACTCAGTGATGCATTTATATCTTATACATAACACGAAACTTTCATTTGCTAAGCGTCAGTTCAAGTTCATCCGTGCACTTGAATGCCTGAAGATGCCGAAAGGCGAAACCCGGGTCGTTAATGACAAAATTTGTGAGAATGTACATAGTTTGAACGATTCAAATTTAACACTTTTTATTGATGGGAATCTTTGAATTATTAAAAAAAAAGATTTGTTAAAAACATTAACACCCAAGCAAAAACTTTCTTTATTCATGAGTTATTACGGCGTTATGTTACAAAAACATAGGTTTGGCAATAGAGCGAATCGGTATTAGGCAAAACAATTAAATTTGTTTGAATTTTAAATCATGGAATTTACTTTCTTGCTCTTAATTTGATATAAAACACCGATTATGTTCATTCAGAATTCTCAACAGTATTTACTGTTATTGAAGATGATTTATCATTTTTTAAATATTTGGATGGCTTAAGACTGGCAGTTTTTGACAATATATTCCTTTAATAATGTGATTTAAAAATATCTAAGATGTCACATTAAAAAGAGTCGATTTTAAAGACTCAATCTTAAATTTTAAAAAAAGCTACAATTTAAAACATCAGGTAAATGTGAAATAAAAGTATTGTTTGTGCTTTCAACTGCAATAAAATATCTAATCAGTTACAAACTTACAGATGAACCCTCAACATACAATACCGACCATGAATGACAATGGATTGATCATATGGGAGAGGTAATTTTAAACTATTGTTTTATTTTACTATGGGAATAAGTTTATATTATTCTAAATAAGAATATCGATACTGACAGTTTTTCTTTCTTACAATGAGATGTTTCATAAATATTGAAACAGTTAAACTCAAGACCCTTTCTAAAATGAAAACCTAATCAACAAGAATAAATTTGATTTATGTAAATTAAAGAAAAAATTATCAATAAGTTAATGATAGGTGAACTCATTGTCCAGAATTCGGAAATTGAAGAGGTTTTATTGATATACATACATTTTTTTATTGCAGTCGTCCAATAATGGCGTATCTCGTAAATCAGTATGCGAAGGATGACTCTTTATACCCCAAAGACCCAAAGAAACGAGTTGTGGTGGACCAGAGATTGTACTTTGATATGGGAACGCTTTACCAAAGGCAAGCTGAGTATTATGTGAGTAAAAATAAATACTATTACCTTTTTTACCACTATCACCATCGCCATTGACTTCACTTTGATCATCGTTGATATTATAATCATAGCCTTAAGAATCTCTTAGAAAAACTCATTTAAATTTTACTACTTGAAGTCGCTATACATAGGTTCATAAGTTCAACTGCCTTTTTTAAAGGCTGAAAGGACATGGTATGATTATCATAGATTTGCAATGCTTGCCTATGCTTGATTGAGTCATACAAATGTAAGCAACAAAGCCTTGCATATGTATTCTGGATTCAATCAGAGAAAAAATATTATGAATGTTGAAGCTGTTAAAAGATAAAGCTTGAGTAAAGGCATATGTGAGGCCCCAGGCGCAACAATACTTGAAGGCCCCGTTTTTCGGATAACTTAAAAACAGCAAAAAAATACATGTTAAGTGATAAAAATATATAAAAATCTAAACATAACGATCACGAATTATATAATATAAACTAGTTTGAGGCCCATTAGATTTGAAGGCCACAAGCGTGCGCCTCTTTCGTTTATAGGATAATCCACCACTGTCAATTAGTGCTTTTATTTTATTACATTTGTTTATTGTTGGCAGTATCCAGTAATATTTAGAGGAGCAAGTCTAGACCCAGAAAAGCTCAAAGCTCTAAAGGAAGCCACAGAATGGTTCAACACCATGTTGGAAGGAACAACGTTCGCAGCTGGGGATCATCTTACAGTAGCTGACATCAGCTTGGCAGTCACAGTTTCAAACATGGAGGTATGTTAATTAAACATAAAAAATATATACTCTTAATCAGTGCAGTGCTTCTCAAAAATTTTCGCAACTTCCTTCGTAATTAAAAAAAATAATCAAAATACACTATATTTGGTATTAATTATTACTAGATCTTTTTTTTATACATTTCTGTGATGCTTAAAAAATTCCTCTCACCCTCCCAATCCTCAAATAACGAAGCATAGCGAGAATGATTAGTTAAACACTAAACCTGACGTAGTTTTATCATTCTATCATCTACTCTTTCGGAAAAAGAGAGGTTAGGCAACTGACTAACAAACAGTTGTCGTCTAATAAAAACTTTGTTGAGATAACTTCATTAGGAGGCCGTATGTTCTGCACTGGGAGTAAACATAGATTGAAAAATTAAATATGTATCAATCAAATCATTCAGTTATTTTTCTTATCCAATATCAAACATATTTAAATCAATTAATTGTTTTACAGGGATTCGAATTCGATCTGAGCCCATACCCGAATGTTGTCGAGTGGTTTGCAAGAACAAAAGAAGCTCTGGTTCCATATGGCTACGAGGAGATCAACCAAGCTGGAGCCAATATGATAAGTGGATTCTACAAGAACGCCGGAGCACATTAATTATTATACTATTTTAAATATAAATCTTTGCCTGTATGTTTATTAACGTTGCTTAAACGCAAATATGTGTGCTTCGTATACAATCGCAAAATAAATTATTATTTTCGTTACAAATTTTACACAATCAACTCTTTTTTTACACGATCAATTAAAAGATACGCATACTGTATTTTTACACGAATTATTTGTTCTAACACTATTCCCAGAATCGAAAAAAGCGAAGCAGAGAAGCGAGCAATGGATTTCCTAATAAAAAGAAATTCAACAATGCAAAAGATTATTCACGAACAAAAGGTTTTATTAGATTCCAACACAGTACTGTGTGACGTATTAGAAATTTCTAGCGAAAGTGACTAACGTTTAGTCCAGATCTCGTCAACTTTTTTTAATGGGGTTCAAAGTAAAAAAAAAATTGACTATTCGGGTCAGTGGGTATTTTCATATCATATTTTATAGCTACTTGAAATCATTCTAGTCCCTCATAAAAGTATTCTGTATACAATCAAGTAGCGATGAATAGTATTATTTTTAAATAAATTAAAAGACATATAATGAATAATATTTTGGGTAATTTAGTTA
This sequence comes from Himalopsyche tibetana, assembly GCA_030503985.1. NCBI lineage: Eukaryota > Metazoa > Arthropoda > Insecta > Trichoptera > Rhyacophilidae > Himalopsyche > Himalopsyche tibetana. The sequence continues at coordinate 22,220,138 of JAPJYX010000007.1, forward strand.
TTGGGTATTACCATTGATACCATTGTTTTACGATTTTCTATACCAAAATGTTGTTCTTAAGGTGAGGAAACCAATCTTTGATTTTTTTATGAATTCCATATATTTTTTACACGATTTTTTGTGAAACTTATCTACCATGTAAAAAAAGAGTTGAGTGTATGAATATCTAAGATTTTAAATTTAATCTTTTTTATGTATAATTTATTTTGCTATGGATAAAAAGTTTATAATCGTCCAAGCGACAAAATAAAACAATATTGAATAGCTCCCTTTTTATTTAGGTGGATATATTTTTATAGATATGTAAAAGTTGACATGTATATTGATTCTATAGTACAGGGTTTCTCAAAAATTTTCTGAAATGGAACACTTGGCAAGTCCGGAAAATATAACGGAACACTTAGCTGAATTTTTAAGACTTTTTTCAACTGTGTTGCAGCGTATAAAACCTTTCCATTTTTTTTCGGAACACCTACTCTGGCTCCGCGGAACATAGTTTGCGAAACCCTGCATATTATAACATCTAAGACGTGGAGAAATTATCAATGTATTTTTATGAATAGAAATCTCTTATATATATCACTTTTTTATAGAGGCATGCATAAGTGAGTTGGTCACCTTATTTTCAGGGATATATAAAACACACCTCACTTAATAAACCTAATTTACTAAATAAATTAAAAGTACAAAATAATTATAAAGTACCTCCGTTAAACTTTAAAAGTTAATAAAAAGTGGAAAATACCTGTCTCTTTTTAAATGTTGGGCTTGGCATAGTTTTGTATTTAAGCCGTAATCATAGAAACAGTATTGTTTTTGATTTAAGCTTCTCTTTCATTCGCATAAAAGAGCCTACTATTGGCTGACAGTTTCTGATAACCGTTCGTGTTTTTTGAACACACTATACAGATTTGGTAGCGGTATAGATTTTATCAGGGTTAATGTAGCTTAAAAAGCATTTTTAAAATTCACTCGTAGCTTTGCTCAATGGGGTGCTGAAAAACAATTTTCTTTTAAATACTGTACTATTTAAAAATATCTACTAAAAAATACGCGGAAGTAAAAATCATTATTTTAATAATTTGTACTTACCATTAGTCTTAAAAGATTATTTTAATCGTTTGGGAATTTTTATAAAATATTATGTTTGCATTATTTCACTGGCTATTACTGCACGGCGGTCAACAGTTAAATTTTTTAACAGCCCTTTAAGGGTTAAATTATTTTATTATTTAAAGTATCTAAAACACCGCTATTTTTGTATGATCTATTCTTAAAATATCGTCAAATTATCTGTGATTAAAAAACATGCTTTTGTATATAATGTTTTATGAAAATATTTTATGTAATTAATGAAAATATTAATAAATAATCTATAAAATCTATATAAATGTATTTATTTTAATTATTAGAGGAGGTTATGTTAAATTTAATTATATACATATGTAATTAAAAAAATGTATTATTCATTACGGCAAATTGCTAATACGTCATATTTTTAAATATCAAAACACTTTTTGAAGTTCAATGTGGTTAGTTCAAGGAGAATTTATCAAAAACATTCCTTTGATCTCTGCGGACTACTTCATACTAAAATTAATCGTAAAAATTAATATTAACACTGTGTGCTAAGTTGTCGTAAAAAAAATAAGTTATTCAAAGTACAATATAAAATGTATAAAAAGGAATCAAAATGAATAAATAATAAAAGACACACTTAATTCTTGTTTCAAAGCATTAAGCATGCGACTTAGATCGGCTATGCGGGTGACCAGTTGACCGCGGTTAACGTCATGGCCACCCAAAAGTACACCACTAGATCTCATAGAACCCGAATATAAAATTAATTTAGACTTTTAAGCCTCACTGTTAAGTTACGTAGGTTATGTTTACAAACAATATTTTTTATCACCGTAACTGTCAAGAAGTTTTTCGTACAATTTGTTTAAATTGCTTTTTTGTATCGTTCTTTATACTGTAGTGTTTAAAAGTCACTTAGATTGAATACTTTGTGCTTACGTACTTTTGTCAATCATGTTATGTGGGTTACCTCATAACATACTCAACTAAAATAAGCGATTACTACATCCATCAACTTGAATCACATCTGTGTCAATAGTTTTATAACGATACAATTGAAAGGTGACAAAGCATATTTTAGAGTTAAGTTGCTATTTATTGTTATACAAAACAAACTGAGAAAAAATGGTCAAGTATAATATAATTTTGAAATTCTATTCTTGGTAATCTACCGGTATTGTGATTTTATTATAACACTTCGCTTAAACACGGATTTAATTATTTTTTAGGCTTAGTAGCATACAGTGGACTGTAGCAATTTAAATACACATTTTTTAAAAAGGAATCGAAGTTTTTTTTTTGAGTCCGTCTCCGATTTTATATCCCTGGTCAAAACCGTGTCAAAATTGTGTAACGGTTACACAACTTTTTAAACTGCGACCTGTTTATTTTAATATTTCTCCTTTGTGACCCACTAAATTTGTTATGGCCTATACTACCGGCATACAGGTAAAATAAAACAATATATTTATGTCCATATAGTCTTTATATTTTATAATACAAAATAATTTACTCTGATAAGCCTATAATGAAATCAAATGTACTAATATTTTATTAATGAGAAGTGTGCTGCTGTTTCTTGTTCACTAAAAGCTCCAGGTTTGAAGAAAAGGATTTACCTAAAGGTTTACCTAAACCTTTAATTAAAGGAACCTTTATTTTTAGATCCGGTTCAACTTCTAATAGGTTACTATATATATATTTTTTTATGAAAACCAATGTTGAAAAGCCTGCTTCACACTTATAAGTTGTGACAAAAGGCATTAGAAATTGTATCGCCTTTTGTGCTTAAACTGGATATTCTTGACCACAAGATAGCCACAAATTCATTAGTGGTATTCTGTCGAAGATGTCTTTGAGTATCGTATTACACGAGAGTTCAATTATTGAATTACTATCTGAACTCTGTCTCGGATTCTACGTTCACTGTAAAAGGAACGTTATTTTAGGAAATTGGTGACATTTTGCTTTCTGCGACCCGGTACTGGGTCGCGACCCATCATCACGCTGGTGTAACCTATGAAGTCTCGGTTATTATTGGGTCGTCTTTTTCAGGTAAATTGCTCAAGTAAAAAACATTACGTAAACGGACCAAATAGACATCTATGTAACTTTTTACACAATTTTGATTGCTGCAAACACAAAATAATCATGTTTCGAAACTTTTGATGGTAAAACACTAATCTATTACGAAAATCTTATGCCGAAACACAATTCGTTGTTAATAATGACCAACTGTACGAAACAATGTCACAAGTGTCACGCACAGCATTATGGTACTGAAACATCGATATTTTTCGAATTAAAATATACTTAGTCCAACGGGAATAATAAAAAAATGTATGAATTCACATCGAATTGCCATTAAAATAATAGTTTTATTAAGTTATAAAGTGATGTACTTTTTATTTTTTTCCATTATGTATCGTTTTAAGGCGTAATTATAAAGATATGGTCATTATCTTTAATGATTATAATAAGCTTAGTGTCATGTATAAAAAACCAAGGAACCGGTTTTAATAAATTTATTTGATTTGTGAAATATTTTACCTTGTTAGAAATTACCAGATGCCATGCCACCTGTAACTTTTTGGATGTTGTTTTTCTTTCTTAAAAATATAATTATTTAAGATTTCGACTGAAGGTGCTTGTAAACTCTTTTTCTCATTAGTATGGGCTCTATTTTAAACATTGCTAAGGGCGGTAGACATCCTAGGAACGTTACTGTTCATCGATACCTTATCTGATGATTCCTATGGCAAAAATTTATTCTTTAAAATGTAGAAAAAAACATTGTGCTTGGAAGAGTGCTTGAAAGAATGCTTCATTTATGAATATATTTGTTTTAATGACAAAATGCCTTTTGTCAATATACCTTTGATACGATACTAAGACGTTCAATGATTTGTCAGCAATTAAGAAGACTTCTTTTCAAATACTAAATCTTCGCGATCAAGTTTTTGAAAGTGTCAGAGTATTTTCTTCGTTATCATCTTGGCAATGCAATCTATCGTGGTATGAGTATTTATTTAGTTGTGTTCAGACGAGCAACAGTCAAAGTTAAACACTTGTCATCAATCTTTGTGCGTTGTTTTAAAATATTTACATTTGGAATTTAACTAAAATAATAAATAACTTTTAGATTTTGTCTTTAAAGAATTCGCTAACGTTGTGAATCGGTTCAAATTATTACGTGAACTTCTCCTGGTGGATCGCTCACTTGTCGTATTGAGTTTGAGATTTCTGGTCATTATTCCCACCATGGATTTTTCCAATTCACAAATTGGAACGTATTTTCAGAATGGATATTTTACCTTTGTACGTCTAAGACCTAGTTAGTACCTAAAAGAAGTTAATACAAATGAAATATTAAGATTCCTGTACGAACCGAATAATTTAGAAGTTTAGTTATTTAGTTATTTCGTAGTAAGAAAATCACTTGTTATTTTTTTAATTCTTTAATAAGACAGATAATATAATGTTCCTTGTCGACCTTTTCAGTTTATATAATTAAAAAAATAATAAAAACTGCGTATTATTTTCATTTAGTAAATTTAAAAACCTCTGGATAATTAGCAGTAGGTCAGAAATGGCCTGTATAGTATGTCTAAGGAAAATAATTTACAAACCGAAATCATTCACGCGTTTCCTTTCCTTCTGACCGGGTGTGAGTTAGATTGTTTTACTGAATAGCATTTTCGTACATTATAGAAGAAGTTTTCAACGTTATCCCAAGAAATTATAGGTTTAACGTTGTTAATACGCTGAAATAGGTATCTATTATATTGAATACTAAGTTATCTTTACCTTGTTATAGTGGACTTAAATTGAATAAACCTCAATTCACAATGAAACATAATATGAATAGTAAAAATTAATTGCCAATTTAAATAGCTTTTCATTTAATTTTGCTATTTATACTATAATATTTTTCTTATATCTGTTATAAATGACTTAAATGTAATTTAGCTTGCCTTCAGTATGCTTTCTTAAATAATAATTAAGTGAGGAACATTATAGTAGTTCATCTTTTGTTTGTAACGGTTATATAACTATCTTTTTAGACAAGTGCTGTACTTACGCAAAGAATCCTGGGGCAGTGTATTAACACAATTGCAGTTGCTAAAAGGCATATTGCAAATCAACAGTAAGTAAGTTGAAAATGTTAATATTCTATAACTCTTGCGAATGAAAATACTTTTTCTAGTTAAAAAAAAATAGATTTAAATCGATTACCTGTCGAAAAATATGTACGGGATATATTAAAAATAGGCTCGTATTTTTCCGGTCAGAATTTATATTGAATGGTTATAATAAATAGTCACAATTTAAATGAAATTAGAAAAAAACCTAATCTAACCAAAATGGTTATAAAACATTCTGACCGTATAGTGTTTTTATTCTGATCGTTCATATTTTTATTCTGACTAAAAATTGATTTAAATTCTGACCATTTAATTTGTTCCATTTAAAATATTGTTTTCGTGACTTGGATGAAAAGATAAAACATTTTCACATTGATTTTTATCAACATGGAACGAGTAGTTTTTCTCTAAATTTATTTTACTCTTCGTCATGAAGTAATTAACTGTTGAATACCAAACTTTAACGGATTTCGTTCTGTCGTACATTATATTTAACAATTTCGATTTTATCTTGTACAAGAAATTAGAATAAACATAACAATGAGCTTAACGATTTTTGTGTTTAGCTTCTATTTGGGTAAAATTGTGTTAGACGATGACTGGAAAATCATCTGTTTTAGTTGTTCATAAAATCGTAATGTTTTGAAATCAATGTCAGATAGTATAATAAAATTGATGCTTTTCTTATAGTTGCATTTTGAAATCATGCCATAAATATATTTCACTTTAAAACAGGCATTGGAAACATTGAGAAACTTTTCACGAATACATTAATTAAATAGAATGCATAATTTGTACTTAACAAAAAAAAATAGTTAAAAAACTTATCAAGGTATGATATTACTAATAATGTCAATAGAGTGTCAACACTTTGAACTAATTTATGTTTTTATAAACGGACGTACAAATTCTATACAAAAATACTAACTTAATTTAAGATTTCGACTGAAGGTGCTTGGTGAAATATAAATATTAAATTTGAATCGTTCAAATTATGAAAAATCACACAAATTTTGTCACTAACGATCTGGGTTAAGCCTTTCGGCATCTTCATGCGTTATATAAGATATAAACGTATCACTAAGTTTAAAGCTATTGCTGGCGAAATGGATTAACTTAATGGCTTGCCGGAAGGCAAATCCCGGGTCGTTAGTGACAAAAATTATGTGAATGTACATAATTTGAACGATTCAAATTTAAAAATACTATCATCGAATAAGTATCACGTTTGCGCCATTTCTAAAAAAAATATTTTTATTCTAAGTATTTTTTTTCAATAATGTCGCAAATAATACAAACATATTATCAATAAAAGCAGTTCTGACAATTAATGGTTGGTATTCTATCATTGGTCGTCTATTTAAAGATGGTAAAGATAGATGGAAGGAAGAGACCATGTCCTAGTCACTAAGATATAACTGGTAGTTAGCTCATCGCTCTCGTTATGTCACGTTTTAGAAACATCAAAGAAATCCATATACTTAAACAAAAATCCATTAATCGGTCGAAAAATCAATTTGATAAAATTTTCCTTAACATGTAACATATGTACGTCAAGATCTTGGCTTTAGGAGGTATAATTAAATTCAACCCATCATTAAAAATATAAAAATTATACGTTTGATATCTACAATAGTTATTCCTAATGATACAAACATTTTGAATAGCTACACGCCATCGATAAATCATTACTAAGTTACAAAATTAAAATAAAATAATAATTTATTTTCCAAGTGAGCTTTTCCCACTAAATTATTCAAAGCTTTTCAACCTGTCATTACCCATTTTTTTGTTCGAAATGTACACACAGAAATGGGGCTTTATTCGTAATTACAAAATCGATAAATCAATATCTACGCATGTTCGGTTTTCACGTGTCAATTTTTAAAACAATTTTAAAATTCCTAAAGATATTTTTATCTAGGAAAATATATTGATAAACCTTTCGATCAATATTTGTAGCAACAACTGAGTATAGCATACACACTCGTAGTGGAGTATTTTTGATCCTTTGAAGTTTCTGTATACGGTATAATCTTTTTAAAACTACTCGGTGTACGGAGTTCTCTTGTGTGGAGAATTCGTGTACTGAATATTCTGTACGGAAAATTCACGTACAAAATAATTTCTTTCACGGTCCTCTCTTTGCCTCACCTCTCTATCCTAAATCTCTCCTAAAAGCGATGCGTAACAAATTGTTCTCTTACTTATACTTCTGTTGAAGTAATAATCATTAAAATATACATGGTTACAAAGCTGGGCAACATACGTTGTTTCTAAGCCTTCCGATCGTGGTTGCAGGGATTCCGATCAATTTGGCAATCCCGCAATCTCGGCATCGCCTTAATCGGTATTATCTCTAAATTTACCTAATTAATATAAAATATATTAAAATACTATATACTCAGCGGTGGGCTGCCAATACGTTAGCAACGGGCTCGCTTAATATCAGAGCAATTTATCACTCATATGCAATTATATGCAATACGCAAACGATTGTTACTGAATATACTTATAATATGCAACAATATGCAGTTTACCATAAACTAATCAATGTAAAAGGCTAAGAATGTACTACTGTGTGTACTGAAAGCTGTCGTAGATAATATATTTAAGTCAGAAATTGCGGTTATGTACTAATTTGATCTGAGAATATTGTTTCATTTAATTTAACAAGAGGCTCGCCGGCCGTGGTAAAATCTAACAAGGGGCTCGCGCGACCCCCTCCGATCCCCCTCCAGCCCATCCCTGTTTATACTTATTTACTACCATATTTAATAATAAAATAATTCCCGACTGTCTACCTTAGTTTGTTTATCTACATTTTTTTTGTATAATACTTACATATGAAATAAATGGACCATGGTCTTACTTTTTGCCTGTCAATATGTCGCCTTGGCCGTTAGCCGTAATGCCAGATATTTTTTTTGTTTTGAAATTAAGGTGATATAAAAAAATCAAAACCTGAAATTATGGTAAATGATCCATTCCAGGGTTGGAAAATTGTGAATCCCTTAATACCAGGATCACAAAAATGGTCTGGGAGTCGATGCCATAGTAGCCACTAGGGCGTCCAATTCCAAAATCTTGAGATCTCGACCAATTTTGCCATCCCAAAATGCCTAATGCCGAATTTTTACTTAACTTTTCACAGAAAGGCAGAAGCGAGAGCATCCAGTATGCCAGTTGACATTCACTATTTGCCCCACTCACCGCCCTGCAGGGCTGTGATGATGACGGCCAAGGCCGTTGGAATCGAGCTGAATCTGAAGATCTGCGACGTCACAAACCCAGACAACCTCACTCCTGAGTTCCTCAAGGTGAATATGTGCACACTATTATCTGCTGATGGTAAAGAAGAACATTGATTCAATTGGATTCATTTTAAGAATTGTTTTGTGCCCAATTGTTATATAAAATTTACGCTGTGATTTATTTTAAAAAATCTGTCTTATTAATAGTTGAAGTGATTTAAAAATATATATCGACTGTGGAAAGGAAAAAGGACGTAACCCACACATATCAAATTTTACAGGAGGCGCTAAAAACGTGTTTTGATGATTTTGTGACATATGCAAATTATGAATTATACACAACCCTGAAGTGTAAGGAGACTTCTAAACTGGTGTTTAATTGACATAATCTAATACTAATTAAAGAAATTGTCTAGGAAAAACTTTTATTTCAGTCTTTTTTTTTGATTTTAATTTTTTACAATGTCATTTTTTGAAACTTAAAAGCTAAATTTAGATACTAATTCGGCATTTGCAGCTTGCATCCTTTTGATAGAACGTGTATCAAGTTTAATACATTGTGATTATCGAAAAAAACCTGTTTTGAAGAAACTGTGGGTTAAGTCCTTTTTCCTTTCCACAGTCGATATGTTGGCTTTGCTATTAAGTAAACCAAATAATGAAAACGATTTTTTAACAACTTGGACTGGTTTAAGATTGAGTGAAATGGTCGACAGCGACACTTATTGTTAAGTGACTTGCAAACATACATGTGGGTTATAAAATCGATTTGAATATAAATTTTAAAATTTCCCAGTTGACAAAAGCATTCTTTATTATACCACCCCACTAGTTTACTATATATTATAATGAATGAACCAGTGGCGTGTTTTAATAGTGACCTCTTATTTTCTCAGAATTATTTATCATTATTCATCTCAATAAAAGCAACTTATTTTTTTTTAAATTGTATTAAACATTATCAAAATGAAATATATTAGTATGAACATATTGTATTTTGTTTTCAGCATTTATTAGACATTTATAAATAATTAAATGTTGACATAGTAGTTGTTAAATGTCAAAAAGGGCTGATTTATTAATCTATTACTTATCATACGTGCTAACTTTATTTGATAAAATAAATAATTCGTTTTGCTTGAGTTGAAATTATTTGTTGAAAAATAATAAGGGGTCACTGCTTATTCACGCCACTGGCTCCCTGTTATTTTTTACAAATACATCTTTATTTTATTTTACTTAGCTGGGATGTTTTTATTACATATTAATCTATATTTTATCAACTACAAGAATGTTGTTAAATAAGTCACTTAACATTTTTTTAAATAAAGATGTCACTGTAGTCCATTTCACTCTCTCTTAATTAAAAATGCCGGTTCCATGGTCAAGTGGTCCCTGTCGCTGGCTTCGGTTGGGCTCAATCGATTTATGGATTTCCGCTCGAGGCAGGAGTGTACTGGAGGGGGCTCGGAGGGGACCGCGCGAGCCCTTTGTTAAATTTTTCTAAGGCCGGCAAGCCCCTCGATATTTTTAGAGAAAATAATATTCTCAGATAAAATTAGAACATAACTGCAATTTCTGACGTTCATATTATCTATGACAGCTTCAGTATACACAGTAGTACATTTTTTAGCCATTTACATTGATTAGTTTACGGTAAATTGCATAGTGTAACATGTTAAGTGTATTAAGTAACAATCGATTGCTTTATTCTTTTATTATTTTTAAATCTCTAAATCTCAAAATCTTAAATATCTAAAAATCTTTTATTATTTTTATTATAATGTCTTTCCACCAAGTATTGACAGTAAACACCTTAAAAGTAATCGATTGCTTATTTAAATATTGCATATAGCTGATAAAGAAATCAGTTCTTTCCTGGAACTCCGATAATTACTTGGGAGATTAAGCGAGCCCCTTGTTAATGTATTGGCAGCCCACCGCTGGCTCGAGGGTATAGATGTCTGTGATCGGAATCCATAATCTCTTTAAAAAAGTGAGGTTGAGTAACCGAGTAACAATCAGTTATTGTAGAAAAACTTCTATTGAGGTAAACACCACGAAGAGTATATATGCTTTACATTTGTAGCGGACATGGTTAAAGAAAGTGACAAACATACGGAGCCGCTAACAAAAGCATTTATAAAATGTCAATAAATCGTTTAGTAATCCAAAATTAAACATTCAATAAATCATTGTTTGTTTCAGATGAACCCCCAACATACTATCCCAACAATGAACGATCAAGGACTGGTGGTTTGGGAGAGGTAATGAATAGACATTGTTATGCCATTATACATGTAATTCAGATAAATCTTGTAGAATCTGTATTTGATTTCATATATAAACTGTTATATATTGGATGTTTCTCATTATTTTAGTCGTCCGATCATGGCGTATTTGGTGGACTCGTATGCCAGCAACGACTCCTTGTATCCGAGGTGTCCAAAACAAAGAGTCTTGGTAGACCAAAGACTGTACTTTGACATGGGAACTATTTATCAAAGACTGGCACAGTATTACGTAAGCTTAATTACTTAAATTAAAAACGGTTTCTCATTCTTTTCACTGAACGCCGTCAAGTACAAACAATATATTTATAATTATATTTGGTGAATAAATTTTAAGTCAACTGATACAGTAAAAGCAGCTATAAGTATATCTAATTTATGTACATATATCAACTCGAGCTAAAGAACATATAAGGTCATTTAATAATGAAAAGCCAGAATAAAAATTTGGAAAGATTCTCATAACATAAATTTTAATCCACCGTCAATCTGTTTACATCGTTTTTGTAGAAGCCTTAAGCTTAATGCACAGGAGTAATTAGAAATTATTATAAACAATCATGCAATGACATACTTGATGAGTAAACAAATATTAATCAATCACCAAATATTTATTAAATAAACTTTCAGTCAAATGATATTAGTAAAATGTATAAGTTGACTAACTTTTAATGGTTTGATTCAAATGTAAAAATATTTATTTTACAATACAGGGAATTACTAATGCAACAATTAAATATTCTAGAAAATTGGTATATTAAATTTATAAAGATAAAGACTAGTCAACCAAAATCCACTTAAATACAAAAGATACAACTAATGACCAAGTCTAAAATTTTAAATGGTGTATTGGAATAATCAGAAGAAAAGACGCAGCCAACTAAAAATAAAAAAGTTCATTTGGATTTGCCAAGCACAATTTCTTTTTACATCAGCATTTCAGGAAGATTATTTGAGAAATTATTTCAAGTATTGTTTTGGAAATTCGGCACGTATTTTCACTAACATTAAGAAACAGATCTTACGATCAGGGACGTCCCGTGGGTATAGGCGAGTAGGCAGTTGCCTAGGGGCGGCAAGTTCTTCGGAGCGGCAAATGATCACAGGTTTTTTTAAAATTAATCAATATATAGCTTAAAATTAATATGACCCCTCAATGTATTTGATAAAAAAATGTCGAAAAATAAATTTCCAATTGTAATAACATTATGACCGATAGATATACAGCACCTTCTAATCTTTATCGGCAAAATCTTTTTTAAATATGACATTTACCGATGGCGGCAGTGTCGGATTATCCTATAATCAAATGAGGCGCGAGCTTGGGGCCTCCGAATCTTAAAAGCCTTATATAATATAACCCTTTCACTTTTAATTAGATTTTTATATATTTTTACATTTTACTTGGATTTTTCTGAAGTTTTTATGCTATCCGTAAAACAGGGCCTCCAATCCGCCATTGGGTGGTGGCACTATAGGTGGGACTTTGTTATAAATTAATAAAGTCGATTTCCGTTCGACTTTATTGCTTGAGTTATGATAGCAAATTCATGGGTCAAAAGTTTATTTCGAAAAATAGTAAGGGCGCTGTTTTAAACTCTACTAGGGACGGCACATAACCTAGAAACGTCACTGCTTTCGATATACATCTTTCAGTGTGATTTCAGTACCCGGTAATCCTGAAAGGTGCACCTTTGGATCCAGAGAAGCTGGCAGCTCTAGACGAAGCTATTGGGTGGTTAAATACGATGCTCACTGGAAAACGGTTTGCGGCTGGTGATCATCTCACAATCGCCGATATAAGCCTTGCAGTTTCCTTGTCGAATATGGAGGTATGCATACATTTATCAAAATTTTAACTGATTTCAAGATCTCTTTAACCCGTGTAACCCGGACGTTGTTCCTGTAAATATAAAGTTTTAATTAATAGATTTGCAAGAGAATCTGGAAGCAAAAGCATCTTATCGTGATAAGAATTTTATTAAATTCTACATAGGACTTACAGTTGAGGTCAGTGGCGGCCTTTCAATGTGGCATTGGGTCAATGCAGCCCTTGTATATGCAGGGGCGGTTATATTTCATGAAATAATATTAAACATAACATTTATATCATTTACTCATTTTAAATTCTTCATTTATTTATTGTCTATAAATAAATATTTTAGAAAATTTTATTTTATTTTAGACAATAAATAAATGAAGAATTTAAAATGACTGAATGGTATAATTGTTATGTTTTAATATTATTTCATGAAATATAACCGCCCCTGCATATACAAGGCGTGCATTGATCCAATGTCACATTGACCGGCCGCCACTGGTTAAGGAATATCCAAATATAGTAAAACATGCCATCAAATGGCTTCTTTGCGCGGAAGTACCTATATTTGTGAAAAGTATTTTCTACCATGATAAATAAACTTGAGATAGAAATTAACAGATAGCCATATCGCACCTGTTTTGTGTATTCACACTACAACGCTTGAGCCTAGATTAAAAAATTGAGTAATTCAAACAAACAATTTCATAAATAACATACTGATTATTTTTTTAGTATAAATAATTAAGAATGTAAGAGAAATATAAATATATTTTTAGTTATAAATATATGTTTAAGCTACGAAATATTTACAAAAGAAATGGTGACCAGCCAGAAATTTTTGTTTTCGAAATTGTCCTTTGGATGAAAAAGTTTGTGAACCCCTGATTTAGACGAACCCGTTCAAGCACATTTAGTACGAAAACAACATAATCATGTTATATTTATTTTAAAATTTTCAAGTTTACAGGAATAAACCTCTGCACATAGTACTTAGTAGCACCGTGTTATTTTGAAACAGTGTAAAAAAGGAGTCCAGTGTAATTAAAAAGTAAAATACATTATTTTAATTGGATAATTTTGCTTATCCCATATCCGCTCTCTAGTCGAAGCATGTGGCCACCACATGATTCAAATGATGAATCGTTCGCGAACGATCGAATATACATGACTCTTCTACATATATTATTGAATCATTGTGAGTCATTTGCTTTCGTACAACATATATTTGTGTATTCTTAGAAGACTGGGCGAGAAAATAAATTATTGAACAATAAGAGAACTCGATGTGCGCCTCGTTGAATCATTTCTCAAGTTTGGAGTGCAATCATTGTTCAAAAGTTGTAATATTTATAATTCCACATATTAACTATATTTATAAATTTATTTCCAGGCTTTTGACTATGATGTGAGTCCGTTCCCCAACGTGGCCTCGTGGTTTGCGAGGACCAAAAAAGCTCTGGCTCCATATGGATACGAAGAAATTAACCAAGCTGGAGCCAACATGTTAGGTGGAGCTTACAAGAAAAGCTTGGAGTCACAATAATTTTCATTGGATTGGTTTCATAGAGTGAATAAAACACGTGTGGGTTGTAAGCGCAAAGTTATGTCAAAAAATTAGATTATTGAAATTGTCCGAGCGTGTTCCGGTTCAATTTTTCTTGTTGTTCTTCAAATTTCTTGATACTTTTCCACAGATTCAATACAAAATTAAACTAATAATAACTGTCTAAAACAGCGGTCGGCAAAGTGTGGTCCGCGAGAAAATTCTGGTCGTCCGCAAAGAAATCTGGCATTATTTTATGAACTTGGTGCATTTTTAGACGCATTTGATTTCAATATGTAATATTTAACACAAAAGTCCAGTTAGTGGTCCACTGGATTAAAATTGTGTGCTTAGTGGTCCGTGAGCCCAAAAAGTTTGTCGAACGCTGGCCTACATGTTTAAGACTCTGGGGCCAGATTCGGCCACATGCCTATTTGTATGCGACTCGCTCTGCGGTGAATAAATTGTTAGTTAGATAATCACTTATCTTTTATTCTAAAATTTACAATTCAATGAGGCCCTTCATAGATATGAAATTATTTTATAGTAATAATGAAAAAAGCATGCATGCTATTGTTTTTGTGGTTATAATAACACTGGGTTGAATAAAATATGTTTGTCACTATAAAAAGCTTTTTTATTTAAAAAAAAAATCATAAACTCTATCCATATTTCATACATCGTTTTCATTTGCTTACTGCAAAAGCATCAGAAACACACCAATCATACTTCCAATATATTATTATAAAATTAGGTGTAATTTATTTCCGAAAAAAATAATATGAATTTTCAAATCGTTTAGAAAACTGTGAGAGCGCCGACTCCAAGGACCCCTCCCCACTACACCACTGCCTTTTAGTACAAAAAAGTGAATTACTTTTTAATATTTCATACAATTTGCATACAAAATATTTGATATACTACTCAAAGAGGGGTCTGATAAACATTCGCAAACAATTCGCAAACAGTGACTAAATTCATCTTATCCAATATTTGTTTCTTCTCTTAATATTCAGAAATTCGAATATTTAAATATTATTAATCTATTTCTAAGAAAAGCTGTAACTTTAATGACAGTATAATTTAAACCATTAGGTTAACACAACATGTAATTTGGCGCTGCATTTTTATTTTTAAAACTAATTTGGTCTTTTACTTGGATGTTTTACGCAGTGTTGCATTGTTGCGGTTGATTCGTAACACAAGTCGTTGTTTTAATAAAAACAGATTTAATGTACATATACACATGTAGTACACAGTATTGTCAAAATTTAAGAATATGTATTGTTTTAAAGCAAGTAAATTATAAATAATAATTCTGTAGTCATATTCTTTATTAATATCAATTTCCGCCTACAATAAAGTTGTATAGGCAATACTAACTACGCAAAAGAAACCAATACGCATTTCAAAAATAAATAGGCGCACAGCACAATTGATCGAGAAAATTCTTTTGACATCAAATTTGAAGATAAGATCTATTAGATTAGTGTTATTTATATTTAAAAATACGAAATCACGTTCATTGAAAAAGAATTAATGACACATAATAAAATTAATTCAATTATTTAGGTGGTTTCTAAATCGGAAATTTCGGAAAAGATAAAATACCGAAGAAATGGTTGGTTAATAATTATTATTATTGGAAATTCGAGTTGCTTGAATAACGGTAAAATTTTATTGAAATCTCCGAAACAGCGATGGTTAACGTTTTGAAAATATGTATTAATTAAATTATCTAGTATTTATATTGAGTCAGCAAATGACACAGGTAATTAGAAATGTGAAATTATGTGAACACCGAAAATAAAAAAGACATTAACTAAATACAAAAAAAAGTAAGTCTTGATAAACTTTCTATGTGACACAAAGAATATTTCTGCATACTCACTGTTTTTGTTTAGTAGGTCTAAATACCGTTATGTGGCGCACAAATCTTTTTATTTCATGTCAATGTTGCACAGCCAATATATTGTTATGTTCATAATTTTTACTGAAACACTTTTATATGTTGGTTCAACTTTATTCTGATAACATTATTTACACTTTACTAGCTGTAAGCCCGTTGCCCAGCAACGTGAGATTTTTGTTGCATTATAGAAAAGTCATAAATTTACTGGCATGAACAATTGAATGCATATTTATTATTATATATGTATATAATCTAATAACACATATTTAATAAACTCCGTTTTTTTCCATAGGGTACTCAACGTTGTACCCACCACCACCCGCTACGGCTTCACACTCTTTTATAGGGTGTATTTCGTAGCGTATCAACGTTAGCTGTCAGCCCGTTGCCCTCAACGGAGTGGATTTTTGTTGCATTTTTAAATAGTCAGAAAATTTACTGGCGTGAAAAATAAATTGCAAACCTATTTATTGAATAAGCCAGAAAATCTTAACGTAATTAATTCTCTACATGGATTGTTTAAGAAATACACACAATTCACTAAAAGAACGAAAATACACCGGGATTGCAAAACAAAATATGCGAATAGCGGAAAATTCCGGGGACCTGAAGACAGAATTTTACTGAACTGTAAATAATCAAAAATTACGTCCAAATCAAATTTAATAAGATAAAAATTTCTGCTCAAAAGGTTAAAAAAAGAATTCGATCAATTGTAATAAAGATGTTATTATTTTATTTGTAGTTTTAGTATAAATAAAAAGGTAAAGTTTGCTTTACATATGTAAAAAATCTTTTTTTTAAATTAATTGCATATTTTATCAAAATGTATGAAAAAAAGTAAAAGTGTGATTTTATAAAATATCCATATCATAATAAAAATATTCGTAATGTATTTAAAATACTAAAAACTTAAGTAAAATGTCCAAAAGTATTCGACCTAAGACATTGCCAAAGTATGAAAAATTCCATAAAAATATTCAATATTTTGTCCAAAATGTATGAAAAATATCGTATTTTATATTTGCTTTACATATATAAAAAATATATATTTTTTTAAATTTTGATAAAATAAATATATTATAATTGAATATATTCATACAAATCATAATTGAGCAGTCCTGCAGTGCGGCCAAATCCAATATCGACAACCCTGCAAATGTTTCAAGTATACAAACAAATATTCGACCCAAGACATTGCCAAAGTATGAAAAATTTCAAAAAAATATTCAATATTTTGTCCAAAATGTATGAAAAATATCGTATTTTACATTTGCTTTACATATATAAAAAAATCTTTTTTTTTTTTTAAATTAATTGCATATTCTATCAAAATGTATGAAAAAAAGTCAAAATGTGATTCTATAACATATCCATATCATTATTAGAATATGCGTAATGTATTGAAAATAATAAAAACCTATGTAAAATGTCCAAAAGTATTCGACCTAAGACATTGCCAAAGTATGAAAATTCCATAAAAATATTCAATATTTTGTCCAAAATGTATGAAAAATATCGTATTTTATATTTGCTTTACATATATAAAAAATATATATTTTTTTAAATTTTGATAAAATAAATATATTATAATTGAATATATTCATACAATTCATAATTGAGCTGTCCTGCAGTGCTGCCAAATCCAATATCGACAACCCTGCAAATGTTTCAAGTATACAAACAAATATATTTCGAAAAAAGATAATTATTCAAATTCGTTTAGTGCAATGTTTCAAATACAGATGGCATTGTAGGTGCACTAAGAATGCACTTGCTTCTCTTGCTTTGAGTTTTTTAAATTAAAGAAACGTTTTACTTCACCAACTTCAATCGCAATGTGGAGCATTGGATATTAGCTCGAACAATGAGAATAAAAACTTGGGACCTGAGTTCGATCCCCAGCTTGACAGAGAATATTTTTGGTTAGTACGAAAATTAATTGTTTTTACATAATATCATGACTTCAAATATTCACATGTAGACGTCAGATAAAAATGAATGAATGGCGATAGCGGGCAGGGGTGGGGGGAAGAAGACCGTCTTTCTTGACGTCATCGAAAAGGTGAAATCGCGACATGTGGGGGAGGGGGAGGAGGAGAGGAAATCGAGGAAAATCATAAGTAACAGTGTATATTGGAAAAATATGTCTTAAGTATGAATAAAAAGTGACAGCGCGGCTTGGCAGGAGGAGGAGGGGGAGGGGCAGGGGGAGGGGAAATCGAGGACATCTTACACTCAGACAAACATACGGACATTATCGGCTATTAATATATAGATAAATCAATCTTATAATCAAGAAGAAACTGGTGAGAATGACAGGTTGCAATTGTTTTCTTTACTACAATAGTTTCATACTTCAATTGTTTCATTCTAATGCACGAAACACATTTGAAAATAGAATGCCATAGAGAATAAAACATAGTATGCTATGGTGTTGAGTATACATAACAGTATTTTGCGCACATATCCTTCCGAAAACTAGAGGAAACATTGGTAAGTACCGGTTTCGCTAATTGCGAGCATTGTCAACTGATAAGAAGTATAATTTACAGTGCTATTTATACAAAAATAAATTGAAATGAAAAGGTGTAAACAACAATTGACATTGAAAAGAAATTATAAATTACAGTAAAAGTGATTCTATAATTACTCAAAATTAAAATGTGTATCACTTCTTACATGTAATTAAAAAAAAAAAAGATGGCGTTTTATTTGTACCATAAGTGAAAATATTTAAAAAAAAAACGAATTTAATTCGCCGCTGGTCACGGGTTTGTCATCACTGAATTAGAGAGTCGAATTGGATGAATCATTGCTTTATAGACGCCATCAATGGCTGAACGGAATAACACTCAAATGTTCAATTAAAATGGTTTGTAAATTTTATTACTTTTTATAATCGACTTACCTTTATTGAATTATAAAACATGGCATATAAATACATTTGCAACATTCAGATCTTTAACGGTATTAGGTACAGCGTAAAATAAAAAATAAATATCCTAAATAAGTGAGCAAAGATGAATTTGAATCGGTAAAAGTATGTACATTCACACAGATTTTGTCACTAACGACCCGGGTTTCGCATTTCGGCATCTTCAGGCGTTCAAGTGCACTGATGAACTTGAACTGACGCTTAGAAAATTAACGTTTCGTGTTTATATAAGAAATAAATGCATCAATGAGTTTAAAGCTATCGATGGCGAAAAGGATAAGCCCATGGGAACGCCCACAGATTTGAGTAGTGAGTAGTTTTAAGAATTATATTTTTTTTGTCGGAAAAGGTTTTATGATTATATTTATATAGGGTATAAAAGTGGCGACCCAGGCATGTTTAATATTTCATTTAAAATCGGAAGACAGTTAAATTGCGTTATATTTTTTCTTTCCTGGAAAAAGAGCTTATGCGGGTCCGTATTTGGATGTAACATTGTTATCCCTTGTTCCTGAATGAACACGTGTCTTTCCGAAATTAAGTGATCAGCAAAAGTAGACGTGTCGTTTTTCAATCTAAAAGCAAAGACGAATCAGTAAAATGCAGCAATGAATAAGGTTCACTGTTTTGTTGCTTTGATTCATTATTTACCACGCATTCTGAGCTAATGACAAGTGCTCTATAACTAGCAGCTACATAGATATGTCTGCAATGGTGCAATGGGAGGGAGACAGCCATCAGAAGACACGTAAACTATTTCCTAACTAATTATTTTGTACATCATTTTTAACCATATCGACTTAGGAAAGGAAAAAGGACGGAAGACGGAACCCACAAATTTTACAGGTGGCACAAAAAACGTGTTTTGATGATTTTGGGCCATATGCAAATTATGAATTATGCACAACCTTAAATGCACAAAGACTTCTAAACTGGTGTTCAATTGACATAATCTAATATTAATTTAAGAAATTGTCTAGGAAACCCTTTATTTCAGTCTTGGTTTCCTTGGTTTTTCTTGGTTTTAATTTTTTAAGGTCACCTTTTTCAAACTTAATAGCTGAATTTAGATACTAATTCAACATTTGCAGCTTGTATCCGTTTGATAGAACGTGTATTAAGTTTGATACATTGTGATTATCAAAAAAAACCTTTTTTTTTAAACTGTGGGCTACGTCCTTTTTCCTTTCCACAGTCGATATTAAAACCAATGCGCCCTTTATAGCAGGTAATTTATTTAACACCCCCTTAGTAAAAACTAAATTAAAAAATAGCCCTATATTTATATTTATTTCATACATGAATTCTTTGACATAGGGAATAATTGATATCATCAGAATTTGGATAGACCAAGACAAATAAATGATTTCTCGCCCACATCAGGAGTGTTTTTCCTAAATGATTCACAAAACTTTAAAGCCATGAAGCTTGTACTCAACATATCCAATAGGTTCAGTATTAGGCCGGGCCACTGCAAATGCAAGTGATGGTCCTTCATCGGACATTCTTAAAGTATTTATGAAGCCAAGACGTCTTAAAAAATGTTGTAAATGCACACCTAAAAAATATAGACGACGATGTTCATATTTGAGCCACTAAGAAGTTAAGTGAGCCAAGTGGTAGTTTAGAAAAAATAAATAACATGCTTCATAATATTCTTCATGACTTGAGTATCGTAAAAGTGAAGTGACTTCAATAGTGTTATGTTCCTAAAATAAATATATGCAATCCACCAAAACACTAACAAAAGTTTAACCATTTTAATACTTGGTTCACTTTTTTGTTCACAGTTTGTTCCTTCACTCTTCGAGATGGTGCATGTCATTTCGTGTCATCAAATTATTATTTAGAAGGATTTCAACACACAAATAAGTATTAAGTTCTTTCAACGCATTGCAAGTCTATATGCAATATGTTGCAGAATTTAAATACTCAGGCGATCTGCTTTTATTTATTACCTGGATACAGATAAAAAATCAAGATTGTGTGACGGCTTCAGTGAGTTTTAGTGTACTCTTGTTCCACTAGGGATCAATGATTGAAATCGGAAAATCAAATCTATCCGACAGATATCGTCAATGCTCTGTATCTTATAAGCTGGCAAAATCGAGTAAGTACAGCTTTATAATTTCTGTCGTAAATATTAAACATTGCGAATAAAAACTCAATCTCGTATACGACTTCAATGTCTGATATCAGGAATTAGTAACTCTGTTCTGAAGCACTAAGCTAATTTTACTGTATCAATGAACATGACTTCTTTTGCAAAGAATTGTTTTTTGTAATGAATTTGTGCTGCAGGAAACGGTGGCGCCACCTATAAACGACGCTGTCTCGAGACAATTGCAAAGACGTGACCTTGAAGATGCAGTTATTGGTTTTTTCATGTATATCTCTCATTTTTCGACCGCTTTGGGCGAGTGGTAACGCTCTGAGGCTTCCGTACAATTGCCATTAAATCGTTATCTACATGCATATATTTTTTAAATGATTTATGAATTTTTATCCAAAGGTACATATGTCAGTGGAGTTATCACATTTTCTCGACAATATCATCTTATCACGAGCACATAGCACAGGGAGAACGATTAGTTCACAGTAATTAAATTCATAATTCGATTTTTTTGAAAGTCTTGTGGGGTGTTTACTTGATTCATTATTATGGCATTGAATTTATTATTTAACCTTTTCAGTACCGCGATGTTTTAAGCTAAAAAAACATTCACTCACATATAGTTTTAAAAAATAGTACTGAATTTATGAATATTAAAAGTTAACTTATAAAATTATATATATAGTTTAATATTTTCAAGTTACATTCGTGTTCTTCAGTGGATTTAAGGTATTCATGCCGTTCGTATGTAGTGGCCACCAGTGGCCTTACGGTACTGAAGCGGTTAAGCAGACATGCACTACCCTTTTCTTCTAGCGGGCCGCATACAAATAAATAATGATGGGTTCGGGCCACAAATAAAAAATGTATTTAAGGTATACTGAATCCTCTTTTACACGGGGATACGTTATATGTAAAACAGTAGTGTAAAAAAATAAAGTAAGTATAAATAAATGAATGATAGGTTCCATAACATTATTTTGACCGCGTAATTTCGAGATCATGAAGAAAATCCGTGAAAAAAGAGGATTAGTTGTTTAAATATTTAGGTACACATTATTTATTTATAAATATAATTCAAAAGTTAATACGATCTTTGAATTTGATAATTTTAAACTGTGAACCGAATAATTCTATTAACCGATTTAACGAAAAAGCTTGCTCACATTTATTGAATTAAATGTTTGTCTTGAAAAAAATATTTATTATATTTAATTTTTGAGAAAAAAAAACATTTAAGGGCCGCTGGTTGTGCATCACTGCAGTAAAGTCTCAATTGTAAAGAATAATTGGGGATAAAAGTAGACCGGATAATCGAAAACATCATCATTGACAAGAAAAGACAAGTGCATTCTAAATGATTTTTGCTTAAAGCTAATTCCTTTTGAAGTCACGAACTTTTTAAGGACACATACAATTTAAAATTTCGACTGAAGGTGCTTGGTGGAATTTCAATATTAAATTTGAATTGTTCAAACTATGTACATTCTCACAGATTTTGTCGACCCGAGTTTCGCCTTTCGGCATCTTCAGGCATTCAAGTGCACGGATGAACTTGAACTGACGTTAGAGTTCAGCCAATCTTGCTATAATAGCAATATTGATATAATTTAAGATTTCGACTGAAGGTGCTTGGTGGAATTTCAATATTAAATTTGAATCGTTCAAACTATGTACATTCTCACAGATTTTGTCTCTAACTTGAACTCTAACGTCAGTTCAAGTTCATCCGTGCACTTGAATGCCTGAAGATGCCGAAAGGCGAAACCCGGGTCGACAAAATCAGTGAGAATGTACATAGTTTGAACGATTCAAATTTGACACATACAATGTCTTAAATTACATTCTTCTTAGTACACAAACAATGTCTAGTTGAAAATGCGTGTGATAAGCGAAAGCAGTCATAAAGTAGAATTATCACAAAAAGGTGTTTAATTTGAGTTGAGACTTAGATAGTGTTTTATTTTTTAATATAATGCTTTTAAACCTAGTATGTATTGTACAATGGACACCTTAAAAATAATCATTTTACATTAAATACAACGTCTTAAATTAAAATATATCAACTACTGTTAAGTGAACATTAATGAAGTAAATTCAATTATTTTAGTACACAATAGAAACGTTTTAATGTTCAAAATTCCGGAATTATGGTTTGTCAAAATGGCCACACAATAGCATTGAAAGTATGTCAAATTTGAAGTAGTGCCGCCGTTACGGATTGTAAATTTTAGATTTTTTTTCATCAGATATCTCTGAATTGCGAAATTCAATATTCAGATATATTTTTTTTTGTAATTAAAGGATCGGTTTCATTCTCAACGGTGCATTGTGAACACAAGGCCGCCATATTATTTTTACGTGTCTGAATATCGATCGACCCCGATGCAGTTTTCACGAGCGGGGGAGTCGGCCATTGAACGAGACCAATTGCATGCCCACTGTGAATTTTATTTCATTAATTTATATTATTATTTAACATGACTGTCCATGCCCTTAATTAAAAATTATTTTCAATCGATACTCCGTCTTCCCACATAAAAAAAACACTTTATCGAAGTGACTTTCTTTAGCGATCACTTTTCCAACATTCAATACAATATCGTCACCTTTCTGACAGAACTTCTTCTTTCTTTGACCATATTCGCTCCGTATATGGAACATATGGCCGCCTCGCAACACCTCCATATTTCCCTGTCTCCCGCCAATTGCTTTGCTTCTTCCCATGAAATGCCAGCATCCCTCAGTTCGGCCGAGTACATTCTATGGATAGTACCCGACGGACGTCCGGGGTGACGCAATCCCACCGGTCGAAAGAAGAGGCAGGCAGGATTGAGGCTTTCCGGAGGCATCCGCAGCACGTGACCCAGCCATTTCCAACGTCTCTCCTTAACCACTGACGTGACGGAGCGCTGTCTTGTACGCTCCCTTATCTCCGAATCCCTCACAAAATCAAACCACCTCACCCTCATTATCAGACGCAAGCATCTGTTCTCGAAGCTAAGTATACAGTTTCTTCAGAGTCTTCGTCAGGTGCCATTATTCGCTACCTTAAAGCAGTACCGGCAGAATGCAAGCGTTGAATAAGTGGCATTTGGTTTTAGTCGAGTACAGCTGTGTGTCCCAAACAGTTCGCATTGAGTTGAATGTGGTTTCAGCCATTCCCAAACGAACGGCGAGCTCTTTTTTGTACTACCGTCATCGGGGATATGTACGCCGAAGTATCTGAAGCTATCGACCCTCTCGATGATCTGTTCCGCGCTGGTCAGCGTCCTATCAGAGTCATGACAGGCATGGAGAATTGCATATTTTTATTTTACGCAGATAACATTATTGCAATGTGCATTAACTGAGATTACTTCACGTTTACGATACTTTAAGACGAGTAGAATATTACAACGCATCTATTTTTTTTTCTTCTAAAATACCACTTAATTCACTTCACCTCTAATGGGCCCACATATAGAAGCAGTTTTAGTTGAAGCTTACGTCATAATAATATACACATTCACTTTGATTCAGTGGTGGGCTACCAATACGTTAATAAGGGACTCGCTTAATCTTAGAGCCATGCTTGGTGTGCTGGGTTTTTTTAAAAATTCTTATACAATTATACACAATAATGAATGATAGTCCGATCCATGGCGCAGTGATCAACGCCGTTGGCTTCCTTGAAGATTATCACTGCATCGAGTCCCAGTACGAACAGCAATTTTTCACTCAATTTGAGTTCGAAGGTATGTGTGTTTACAATGTCAAAAAATTCTCTTCCATCCTTCCAATTTTAATATAACGGCGTGTAGAGAGAGCGATTAGTTAACTACTAGTCCTGTCCTAGCCCTATTATTTATATCTTTTTTCTCTTCGAAAAAAGAGAGATTGAGCAAATAATAAACAAACAGTTCTCGTAAAAAAAATCTGTTTAGATACTTCCATTGGGAGCGTCGTATTGAGAGCGGACATGGATTTTAAAAAACAGTTAAACTAAAAAAAATAACAAAAAAATTTAATAAGGTGATAATTATTAAAAATATATTATATACAGTTCGAAAAATGTAAATAAAAAACAATTATTTTAATACTAAATAATTGCAGGGTATATCGTTTGAATAACAAATTAATAAACAGTTTTTATTTTTTCCGCCTTTCCTTATTAGGGATACAGCCGACCTTGTCAATAGAATAAGTTTTTTTAATTTATTCAACAAACTTAAAAATGTGCCACTGTTATATTTATTATATAGATTCATTCATACAAGACAACCAGCCCATATTTTATATGACTCATAATAATAGTATTAAGAAACTAGATTTTTATAAATTATTGCCAACCATTTTATAAATAATTATAATTGTGTTAGAAAAGTATACTGTGTTGCGAAAATCACTGACTCAACAATGTAATAATAATACTGAAGCGAATCTTAACAGAATGTTCTATCATATCGACTGTGGAAAGGAAAAAGGACGTAACCCACACATATCAAATTTTACAGGAGGCGCTAAAAACGTGTTTCGATGATTTTGTGACATGCAAATTATGAATTATACACAACCTTGAAGTGCACGGATACTTCTTAACTGGTGTTTAATTGACATAACCTAATATTAATTAAATAAATCGTCTAGGAAAAACCTTTATTTCAGTGTTTTTTCTTGGTTTTAATTTTTTTAAAAGGTCATATTTTTCAAACTTAAAAGCTAAATTTAGATACTAATTCAGAATTTTCAGCTTCAATCCTTTTGATAGAATGTGTGTCAAGTGTGTCAAGTGTGTCAAGCTGTTTTGAAAAATTGAGGGTTACGTCCTTTTTCCTTTCCACAGTCGATATAAAATGTTTTTCGCTTCTTAAACAATGAAAATTCCTTTCATTGAAGTATGTAGGTAAATGACATTGTATCTGAATTTAGCGATTGATTATTCGCTTAAGAAAAAATAATAAAAGGGTATTTCGATGTCGGTGGTAACATTTTGAAAGTCTTGTTTAATTAATAAATATATTTGTCCGGGTCCTATGCAACGTTACCTCTAGGCTGCGCGCGTGCGCGGCCGCGCAGCAGTTTGAAAGCCCCCGCTCACTTATTCCGGGTTGGCGCGCACTCCAAGACAACTATTCAATTAATATTTGATTGGCCCGCGCAGCCTTTGAAATTTCCGCGCAGCTGACCTCTTGTCTTAGAGGAAGCATTGGTCCTATGGCGCAGCGGTAAGCGTTGCCGGATCTCACGGGCTCAAGTCCCAGTACGAACGACATTTTTCGATCGATTTATCGACATTTTTTCGAAGACATGATTGTTTGTGATGTTTCCCCACCCTTCCGATTTATTTACAATGCAATAGATTGTTATGTTGCATCGTGCTTCCAAAATTTCACCATCAATTCGAGTACAATCATGTAAAAGCAAAACACGTGGCGGATTAAGCAATTTGGAGACCCCAGAAGCAATAGATTTTAGAGGCCCTGTTTTTCGAATGACATAAAAGTGCTGCAAGACTCTTCGTAGAACAATAATGAATATTAAAAACTGAAATAAATATATAAGGTTTTATATAATTTATGCTATTTTCGAGGCCCCTAAGATTTGGAGGCCCCAACCACGCGCCTCTTGCGCTTATGGGGTAATCTGTCACTGCGTAAGACTTATTGCATTCCACCAATTAATTTTCTTATACTATATAAATGAATTTATTGTAAGTAAATGAATAGCCAACCAGTTAAAATATTTATTATTATTTATTAGAAAGGAAGGAATGTGTGAAAACGTTATATTTTATTTGTTTTCAACCATCTATTCTATGTAGTAGTAATGCAACTCGTTGAATTTTCGTGTCTTGGTGCAACGGGTAGCAGGTGAATTGCAACACAGCATAATGCCGGGCTCGGTGTGTGCACGAGTAAATGTTTACCGGTCAGAATAAGTCTGATCTCCAATGTTATGCTCTCTGTTTCCCGCCCTCTGTATTCAAAAAACAAGTTTCTGTACGAACGTTTTAGGTAGGGAATTTATCCGCCTATCATGCACAACAACTGCCAAGTGCAACCCACGTGGCAATTGTGGTTAGTTCAAAAAAGTGTCAGTTTAACTACTGCTCTTTGCATATTAGTAAATGAACAATGAGCGTATAGCATACGCGCAACTTGTAGCGAACGAGAACATTCTCTTCTTGTCTTGACTTGAGTGGCACAGGCGTGAATCGATTGACCTTTTAAATTCATTCATAAGCGGCGTAATAAAGTTTTGGGTTTGTTGACTGACCACTTAATCTTAATTGATAGGTGGTGATTCTAAGAACTAGACAAAACTGATTCGTTCAATCCAGTAGTATTATTGAATAAGGAAAAATAATACACCGCAATTCGATTCTCATTCGATTTTCCATTAGTCATTTGATTTTCCATTCTGCCTGTCATTGAGGGGTACGTAGAAACGACTGAATTCAAATCAGTTTTAGTGAAATTAATTAATAGCTATTAGAGAATATGAGATTGGTGGTAGACCAACACATTTAAAAGCGTTTGTCAATGTGTGTCTTTGACCGTCAGGTTAAATTAACCAAAGGTTTGGTGCAAGTCAGTAAAAGTTTTTTTTTAAATCCATGTACGTACATGAACTGTACTGGTGTAGAGAATATGGTTTCCCAACGAAGATACATTAACAGAAGTTTTTCTGGGAGAACTCATTGTTAGTTGCTCAACTTATTTTATTCGAATAAGAAAGGTAAGAGGGAATTTTTAGCTTTCTCAGACATCGATGCCTCCCAAGAGAAATTTATTGAAAAATAAATGGTGTGCGTACTGGGGTTTGAGCCCGTGGAATCTGTCACGGAAAGCATTAACATGTACCACTGCACCACGCACCCAACAGCTAAATACTTTTCTTATAATTTATTTTGTTTTCAAATAACGAAACCGATTTGCCAGACTGTTTGAAATGCATTCCATTTGGTAACATATTAATTATTTGCACGTACCGTTGCATTTTTCAGTGTCTGGCATTAAACAAGGAAGTACCAAAATTTCTTCGGAGTCGGGGTCGTCTTTTTTTTACACGACTGTACAGTCTACACCCCTGAATTATAGGGTTATAGCTATTTTATATTAAGATTCCAATGAGAAATTTCTGTAATATCCAATTTACAAAAAATGCGCAGTTTTATCGACGTCTGTTAAAATACGTGTAGCAAGTGGGTAAATAAACGCCGGCCGCCCAAAAAAAAGATATCACGAGATAGTAAAGCGAAGCGGTGACGCGGCATGAACTTATATAAACTCGCCGGCCGGCGTCGATCCGGCGTCAGTTGTTCCACAGTGTCCAAAGTGTGATCACGTCGTCAAGTTCCTCAGCCGGTGAGTCTCATAAAACATTGAAAAGACAGCCCAAAAATTCCTCCATCCACCTTCCGAGTACTTCGTCGGCCCCGCTGCCCAAAACCAGTTTCTTGCAGCACACCCAAAGTAGTCTAGATTCGATATAATATTGTTATTCCACCCGCTCTGACTTACTCCGGTTTCGAAACGCTGAGTGCGTTTGCTACCATTAATTTGTAATACGAAAACTCCTATCGAAAGAAATCAAAACCATTCTGTTACCGACTTTTAAAACTGTCCGACCTATCTTGCTATTAACAGTAATTAACATCGTGATTTTTCTGTGCCAATAATTGTAACAATAAAGGAAAAAAAACATTTTAAACTAACACTTGTATATACAAAATACTTATGTGTCTGTGAGACCTGTTTTTTAATATGGGATGTGCTGCGTGTATGTTTTTTTTAACTATCTTAATTAATATTATTCAAATAAACATGCTACGATTATTCCAATAAGAACATTAGTATTGTCACTTGTTTTAGTAACAATATTCTGTTTCTTAATATCTGAATTGTCTTATTAATTTCCAGCGCTTCTGTTTTATAAATTTCATCATTTTTTTCTTACAAAACTGTAATAATTTCGACTTGGAACGTGTAGCGTAAATGTTTATTTATAATATATCAAACAATCGATCAATATACAATACGAAAATCTTTTTAAATAATATTTATCAATGAGTTGACAATTTTCTCTTATTATTTAGTTGTTTTAGCGAATTATTGCAAACAAAATTAGAGAAAATGTTAATTTTTTTATAATAATATATTAAGAATTTTATTAAGCAGTTCGATACGTTTCGATTGCTTTAAAATCTACACCAACTTTTCTTTATTTTATTATTATATACAGCAAATTTGACTGGTTAAATTATAAGATATATACAATTTAATTCAATTTTAATAAAAATTGTTACAACTGCGGTTGACTTTTTTTAACGAACATTTTGAATCTACACACTACTGCGACATTAATTGATTTTGTTGTCTAGAAGTAACCAAAAATTATCCGTTAAAGATCAGATGAAATAATTCCATAAATATAGATAAAACTATTGAGAAAATAGACACTCAGTAGCGCAAAGTGCAAGCTCGCAAAGTAATTTTATTATTTGCTTCCTAGATGCAATTTGAATTGTTGGAGATGCAATTGGGCTGACGAAACACATTCTTGTTGGAATCCTATTGGAATATACAACAATCAATATTTTTCAATGTAAAATATTTATGGAGAGACAGATCCAGCCTGCGGGCCGTATTTTGGTAACCGCTAGTCAAAAGTAATCTTCAGTCGATTTTGATTATATTTCTAGCTCCATTTGAGATTTTTTTAATAGCATTGAAATCTGAAGCACGTATTCAATACATATATTTTTACACAATACTGATTACTGAAATTTTTATTTTTTTATGGTTTAGGTTATTGAGTTGGAATTAGGAGACGTTTTTTATTTGAAACGCTACGCCGTAGATAGAATTTTTTTTATGATTTTAAATATTTCTTTATCAATACATATATGATGTATTTTTTTATCATATGTATGTATACAAGTAAACTATAAGGGATCGATGCTTGGGGGTTGTGGTGTAACTATAACATATACAATTGGGGTGAGAAACCTGTCAAGTTGTTAAATATCGAATGTTTTTTTTTTGTTGATCAATGACTAAGCATTTATTTAGATTGTTTTTTTATCGTTTATAAAGGAACGTCAAATACGTAATTAACTATAGCGATAACCTCAATTATATTAAAAATAGCACGAGTCAACTATACTTCGAAAACGTTTTTCTTTTTTTGATTTATAAGATGCAGTGAGGCACACCGACCCGCATGCAGCTCTACATAGGTGTCCCACAGACTAAATAAAATATTATTTTCCACTATTGACCATTGAGAAGTAGTTTATAATTATTAACGTAAACGTCGGTTAAAACATGTACTCAATTTTTATATTAACCATTTAAGAGTTAGTCAACCACAAAAAGTTCGTCAGAAGACCACGATTTGTGCAGGCATTAACGAGAGAAATTCAATTTTGTTTAGTAACATCTGGTATGCAGTAGAGATTCTGAGGTCGGTACTATTTTCATGTCCCGGGACACGATCGACATTTTCCGGGAAAATTTCGCGTCCCGAGACCGTAGTACATACCGTTATTTTCAATAAATATTTGCGTAGTACTATTTCTTATGTATACATAATATACGAATATTTATATGCATAAAATAATCATTATCTGTAACTCAAAAATAATCCAACATAAGTTTTAAAGCTAAAGATAAAAAAATGGTATTTTAAATATTTGTATTGCTTTTTTCTCACATAATTCGGGAGATTCGTTTGATTTCGCCGTTGTAACCATTTCCTTTGTAAAATGAAATATTAGGTCAGTAATTTTATGGCAATAATTGCAATAAAGTATCTGTCACACGTAATATGGAAGATTTCGAAAGTTTCTTACGTTTTTATTGCCTTCCGAAATGTACAAAGATTCTCAAAATGTATTTATGTTAAATAAATGAAATTTCATTTGTACACATTTTCGGTTTGTTTAATTCAAACGCCTGGGGAGCAGAGATCGGCAAATTTTCTGGGAATTTATTTTCGGGTCGCTTCAATACAGAATCTCTAGTATGCAGTTATTCAATTTAACTTATTCAATACTTATGCCAAGACTTTGGAGAGATTATATCACAATATATGCCAAACGGTCTGTAAACAATTAGAACATTGATAAATTGAGCCTACTATTAAATAGGTTGTGCATCACTGATATAACACCTAAATGTATGTATCGATGTTATAAAAAAATGTCTCTTATTAATATCGGAGATGTTGTTATACGAAAACTTGAATAGTGATAATACTCTGTTTGAATATCACGGATGATTCAAAAATACGATAATTATAAAAATGGAAAGATGCTGTCCTGTAATTCTTTTGTCTCGAAGAACATACTAAAAAATAAAACAATGGACTTATAATAATCACGTTTTAGATTACAGTTGTTTTATATTTTCCTGTTGGAATTTCACAACCACGTCAATTATTTACTCATAAAGAACGTTATTTCTTCATAAAATGGATTTAATGAATAAATAAAATATTAAGTAAAAAGGAAACGCTAAGTACATAATAATTGATGGCCCTATAGCAACGTTGTAATAATTGTACAATAGCTTAATCCAGTGTTTCTCAAGTAGTGGTCCGTAGATTTTTTGTAGTTTACAAAAAAATAAAATTTACCAAAATTCCAGCAACAACCATCATTCCGAAACCATTCAGGTACAAATTTTGGTTATCTTAAAAAACGACGTCGTGAAGCATTTGAAGTTTATCGAAATTGGCCATCGTGTCAGACATGAAAAAAACAGAAATCGTTCGTGAATTATTTTTTTGAATTAATTATACAAATCTAAGAAACGCTATAATCTCTGATTACTGTCAGAATATTGCCGCGAAATCGGTAATATTCGTTAATATTGGAAGCTATGTGTAACTACTTATACATCTTAGTTAAAATACTAAGATACGATTGAATATACATTTGTTTTTTTCATTTATTCCGACAGTAATCAGAGATCTGTGTTGGCGGCACTGACACGAAAGCCAATTTCGTCAAATGCTTCACGACGTCGTTCTTTAAGATAACCCAAATTTTAAATAACATGTATTTTTTATTAATGTCTGCACTAATGTGTAGCATATGGCCTGATTGTGGTGGTATCTCATCCGGAGTTTTTCTACGAGAACTTATCCTAAAAGAATATCTAGTAAAATTTGATTGCTTAAATAACTATTATATAGGATTAATACAAAAATCCGACCCCTCCACCGTGAATAGCTTTGAGGTTAAGCGAGCCACTTGTTAACGTATTGGCAGCCCACCGCTGAAGTACAGTACCTACTTAGTACAAATTAGTCATATTTTTATCAAAATAATGTTTCCACTTCAATGATTGCAATTATCTTTATTTATTCAATTTAACTTTATCTCGATAAGTTAAATATGTAATGTAAAATATATGCCAATAAAAGATTATTTTGTTTAATCTTATGAACAATCTGCACAAAAGTAAATACGAAGCAATTCGCAAACCAAACACAAAGATTATTTCATTTAATTAAGCGCATGTAAAAATAAACTTTACTTAATACATATTGTTGTAAAGTAAACATTATGTTTATACATATATGTATACCATCAGATCATCTTTAGTCAGCATGCAGTGGCAACACTGTGGACTATTATGGTTTGAATTCACATCACTAGATATGTATAGATTTTTTAAAAAATGGCTGCACTCTTGAGTCGTAAGATTTTTCCGACTCCGACTCTACAGCCCTGGTAAAAACAACAAAAATATATTGTGTGTTCCGATGCAATGTCCAAGATCCAATACGAGAGAAAGGTCTTTCTCTTCAAGCGGTACATCTAATTTCTTACGCTGGCAATACTAATCTCTGCTCCCCCCGCTCCTTCCTCCTTACCCAGGAGACGCCATCTTTGTTCCATTATGGCGCTTTTTTCTGACAGTGTCCATCAAAATATTTCTTATCCGTTTATCAGGCACTAGAATTGCATGACGTGTTGATTCAAATGGCACAATTTCTTTATACAATACTTTTTAGGGGAGCCGAAAGTTTGTTTAGACTATTTTTTAACGAAATTCTAATGCGAATTAACTTGAATGTAACTGCAAAAAACTAACACTAAACGTCAACTTGCTAAACAAAATACACCCGATTTAAAGCCTGAGATCTTATTGGCCAGTATTATTACAAGATGCAGTTGATTTAGCCACTTTTAGTAGTCAACTCATTATTTAAATGTTGGTTTTCAAACACTTGTACGATTTTTAAATTGAAAAATAATATATTTAATTGAATTAAAAACCGCATATTTCTCATTAAAGATTTATTAAGTTGTCAAATTAGAGACTCGTTTAAAATAGATTTTCATTGTTCGACGTTACTATTAGTTAAAATGTAACACTTATTTTTCGTCTTCCGAAATCCATTATTTTATTACAATTGTTCACAATAGCTATTTTATTATATCGTACTAGAAAAATATTACACCTACATGCGGGGAATTAGCTCACAATAGTTGATTTTATTATTTTTAGGATAATGTAATTATAGTCAGGTTTTTTTTCCGTTGTTATTAGATGATTAACGGATAGCCTATTATTATTTTTAATTAATAAATAATATTTTAATGAATACACAGAATTTTTTATTGATATTCAGTTGATATAATATTTAAATATGTAAAAAAAATATTCATACAATTATAATATCACGTTTTCTTGTGTATTTTGATGATTGTCAACGCAAACATATAAACAAACGGGTGACAAATTCTTTTTGAATAAGAGCACCACCAATAGTCAATAAAAATAGCTTTATATAGTTTATAATGAATATAATCTGAAATATAACATACGGACGTAACTTATAAACATTATTTTTTGCGCAGAAGTTAAGAAATATATTACTATCGTCTACCGCGAGCAATCCATCGTGATTATAACTGATTCGAATAGCATGTGTCTTACATGGTGGTCATTATTTTATTTGCATGTCTTATAATGCTCTTCGTTTATTTTAATTTATATTTTCAATGTATTCGGCGGCGGAATTTGTGGTAGTTATTTTCAATATAAAATTTAAATTGAAAAATGTTATTCTAAATGTTGTGTAACAAATCGTGACACGTGTCCCGCCTATATGCATATCATATAAAGTATCGTAGTAAACTCAAAATACCTTATTTTTATTTTTTATTACCATTTCCGCTCCCACTGTGGAGCATATAGACTCCTAATGAAGTTTATCTCAACAGAAGTGTTCCTACGAGAACTGCTTGTTACTCAGTTGCTCAACCTCTCTTTTTACAAAGAGAGTGTGAATAGAAGGATAGGGCTAGGACAGAACTAGTGGCTAGCTAATCGCTCTCGATACGCTCCGTTCATAGGATAGGATGGGTGGGAGGGGGGAATTCAAGACATCACATACATCCATGCCTTCGAATAGAAATTCATAAATCGATTGAAAAATCAATTTATAAAACTGTCCGTACTGGGATTCGAACCCGTGACCTCCGTTACAGTAGCCAACGACGTTGACCACTCGATCACACAGGGGGCCCACTAGTTATTGCATTATTAATATTTATTATGGTTGATTTTGGCCATTGACTGAACTCTTTAAATAATAATGAAGTTCTTTAAATAGATAAAACTGAAACCTTAAATAATTACAAAAAATGTATTTTTCTGTAAAGCTGTCTTTTTGTACACTATAGTTGCATTATGTATCATGTTAAAATAGTAAAATAATAATAAAATAAATTGCGTGACTATTTAATTCACGCAATATGATTTTATTATAATTTTTACATTATTAATATTTTCTTTCCAATGCAACACGTTACCTTATAAAAGGCAAACTATTTTATGAAAGGCATTGAATAATTTAAAAAGGGTTATTGACATGGTACATAAACTGACAGTGATGGATAACATGTGACCTGTCGTATCTGGTAAACCGATTCTTTTTTTTGTCAATCAACACTAAACGACAAGCAGAGCATATCTCGATCACAAAAATAAAAATAATATATTATTACTGTGACAAACTTTCAATCAATCATATAAAATTAATTTCGATAGAATCTATTTTTTGACAAATAGAATAATAAATCACAGTCAATGTATACTTGGTGAAGAGGCATAATATTAAAAAATTAAAACCATTTTTCATACTCATTCTACATTTATTGAATATAATCAAGACCGGTGTCTCTCAATACATGAATACAGGATTATTCATACTAAAACAAGTAAAACAAATAAGGTTGTAAAAACATTTGGTATAAGAAAAATTAAAAGAATTTACAACTAATCGAGAGCTGTTTATTATCGTAAATGTTATTTTATTAATTGTTTGAAATATTATAAATTATAAATTGATATTGTAAAAAAACATAATTAGGTTAGGTTAGCTTAGGTTAGGTACAACTTTATATTTATTGTTAGTGATCTATTTCTCTAACTTAGCTGTTTTTTTTATGTGGATTGCCAATTAATATCATTTATTTGTAAGAGGTTGCAACCATTTTAATTAAAGTCAGTTAAGTGTTACGTATTCATAATCTTTTGTAGATTTATCCGATAGATCCTTTTATATTATTTCTCTTACCAATTGTGGGGCTATAATGCGAAACGTACTACATATTTCCAAAACTCGAACTTTTCAGTACAGTCAAATACTATAACGAATAACACAAACAAAATAACATTTGCGTAAAAAAACGATTTCCAAATTTGAAAACGACAGTGTTTTATACATTTTATATTTAAACCAATAGGACCAGTCGATTCCTTAGGCATGAATTACCATATCTGCATACCTTACTCAATATCGCTCATTTTGGAAATAGTACGTTATGTATTTTGTACCCCACAATTGTTTCTTACGTTTTTTTTTAGATTTTCTTAGTTAAGTATAAATTGTAAATATTCTTATCAGTTGAAAATGCCTGTGATGAGCGAAACCGGTTCTGATTAAATTTTAAAAAAATGTGGAATTATAACAGTGTTTTATTTTTTGAATAACGGAAAAAATATACTAAACCCAGCTCTAAATTTTAGCTGAGAAATATTTTTCATTTATTACTAAATGTAGACTTGTTGTAAAATTGCATAACGGAAAGGTTTACAACAACGCATCTACCCTGCCAAGTAAATAGATTTAAATTTATTCATAATAGGGGTGGACGTTTTTTAATAAAGCTGGAAATTAAATCATTGTCACGATAGCTGTTTTTTTCGACGGCATTTAAATGAGGATTAGTTGTCAGTTAAAATAATATCAACGTTAAAGATCAAATTAAAAGCTAGGGATGATTCGATCTATTCGAGGATATGTGTTAATTTTGATTTACAGTCGGAATTAATCGTAAGTCGTAAATGACCAAGCTGTGGCCGATAGTAATGTATTAAATTGAATTTTATTCTGGACGCAACCATCAATCGTGAGACCAAAGTGAGCGCAATTTAGAAATAGCTTATGAATTTTGTAATAAAGCATGAGATGACTAATAGCAATTAATGTATTACGTTGAAATTTATTTTGGACGTAACCAGCAATAGTGAGAACAAAGTGAGCGCAATTAAAAAATACTTCGTGAATTTTGTAATTAAATGAGATATAAGACTGGACTGTTTTGTGTTAAATATTAACAAGTTTACTATTTTTTGTGTTCTTGTAAAAAAAAAATGTGTCCTGGAGATTAATCATTGTTATTTTATATCCGATTCATGTGATCAATTATTATTACCATTTGATATGTAAATCAACAAAATATATTTATTGCAATAGTAAAAAAAAATGGACGTGTATTAATATTATCGTGACAGCGGTTTAATTTGACATATTTTTTCTGTTATTTTTCCTCCAAATAAAATACAATGTTAAGGAAAATGATAATAATTGTTTGACTTCTCAGTATTGTTTAAACAATTTTTCCAACACCTGTTAATATAAACAAGCAAAATTGCTTGTGACTTTTAAAAAGTGCCTAGTCATGTAATTAGCACAAAAACCTGCTATATTATTTTCTGTTAATTGTTTCCATGAAAACGAAACTTGCATTGGCTTCAAGGAAAAACGGTAGTTTTTTTTTGTTTTATTAAATAGATATTATATTAAAATACAAGGAACTTTTTTTGCTGCGTCATCGTTTGAATGACACGTACAACCAAGTGAACGTTTTACTATCTATCAGTTATCATCGGGTGTCTAGCATATTTTTTTTTACATTCTTATGATCACGTTTAATACTGTGAAAGCATTATAACATTTTCGATGGACTCTGATAACGTTGTTACTCCACTTCCTACTATTATGTTATTATTTTGGAGACACATCATCATGTGTATATCAAAGTTTTTGACAGATCACTTAAAATCTACTTTTTATAACATTAACCAATTTTTGGCCAGTGTTACAATATTGGAATATTTAGTATTTTTACTTCCACTCTATTATGCATGACGCAATAAAAGTTGAGATTGCATCAGTCTCAATCAGTCTACAGTTATCAAGCGTGGGGATGATTTCGTGTAGTATTTTATCAGGTTTGAACCTGTCGGAGTGAGCAGTGTCTTTTTATTTGCATCAATTACGAGCAAAAATTGATGAAAACTTAAGTAATATATTATGATAAGTTAGAATCATTTTCTCAAAGCGGTATCTATCGCCTGACCTGTCAAGACTGTCAAGCTGCGTGTGTAGGGTAGACAGGTAACAACTTAAATGTAAGAGCACGTATGGTGTCTAAAAAGCAATATTCTTTTAAAGTTTAAAAACAATTTTATACGAAATGATTAAAATTTTAATAAAATTAAACATAAATTGCAGTACTGGTAAATAGTAAAGGGTTGAGAATGAATAGTTTGGAGTTTTTGAAAACTTCATTTTTGAAAAGTCATTTGTAGAACTGAAACATTATTAAATAACACTTTTGAAAAAATAAACTGGTCACCATTGTTGAATTAATTTTCATTGAGATTTACCGTTCCTAAAACAGGTAATTATTAGTACTATCAATGTTTATATCCAGTAGAACAGTAAAAATTCAATTTTTAGTTTACGTTGTAATGTTTTGTCTACTAATGCTTCTTAAAGAGGCGAAACACATAGTCACAATTAGTAAAAAAAAAACAAGTGAAGAAACAATACTATCAAATTTATATTATATAAGTATTTTAGTGTTATGTTAGATACAGTGTCGTCTTTCTCGAAAAGAATGTAATTTTTCTTGACATTTTTAAATGTTGTGTTCTTACTAGCATATTATTATTTATATTTAGATTTTAACCGACAATTATATAATTAAAGCAACATTTAATATATACCAACCTTTTTTGAATGTTTTCAACTCGAAGTTGAGCTCATTTTGGTAACGTTGAAAATGTTCATTATCCGATTGAAACGTAGTAAAATAAAATACTGTTCTTAACAGATTAACGACCGTTGACTTGTATTTGAGTCTTGAAAAAACTCTAGTTGCTGTCCGACGACTCTTATTTAAGTCCTACATCATACATTCCATTAAATTGAAGAATCACTGAGCTACGATCGAGTTGATTTCAAATGTTAACATAGTTTTTCATTGAATCACATCAATACAAGGTTTAATATATGGAATGTTTCCTTTGGTTAAAACCACAATGATTCGTAAATGTGGTTTTTGGTTTTGGAATTAGCGATTCTGAACGCACCAGCAGTTAAAACAATAATATATTTATTATTATTTGCATTGCTTTTTACTGTTGATTTTATTTTACGACTCACTTTCAATCAGGGAATTACCTATAATTAATAACACAGGGAAAACAATACGTTATTTGATCTGTACAGGGAAAAAAAAGGTTTACCTATCTAGAATGTATCTGTGATATCGTATTGATTTATATTTATTTTTATTGTTTTATAAATATAAAATATGTGCGATTAACACCACTCAATGAAGAAACAATAACTCGTTTTGAATAATTTTTCTAGCGAGCGAAAACATGTTATTTAGTTATAATCTATTTTTATTATAGCTTCTATTAATTCCCTTAAATTCTAAGCTTTTAACTAATTTTAAATAAGCAAACAAATACATTATTTTTTAATAGATAATTACGAAATGATAATATTAACTGCTCTGTTCGTTGTATCCGTTGAGAATATCAATTTCAACACAATCAATAAAATAGATTTGGAATGTTTCGTTAACTTAACTTATTTCTCGAGACGTCAGATTTTAGGTTGAAGATAATTATTGCTATATCTGTTATAACTAATGGCTACTAAAGTCCTTGGGCTATACAAATAATTTATAAAGTATACGTGTACACGCAAAATGACTAATTTACTACGTTTTATGGTATTTAATAATTGAGGACAAGGACCAACTTGTTGCGGTCAATCGATTCGGAAATATGGTCACAAAAAATAAAACACCGCGATTTTTTTTGTCTTTTGAATCGCTGTGAGTCATTGCGATAGTTATCTGACACAAAGTGAGTAACAAGGATTACAAAACCGGTAACCTGATTATTCAGTGAATAGAAAAAAATAGCCGGTAGTTTTATTTTTTCTAATAAAGTAGTACTACAAAAATGTTTCATCTGATAAAGAAATTATTTCGTTGAAATATAATCTATATTTTATCAATTATAGTTTAACTTTCATTAAATGGGGTGAATGGCGAAGGATGACAACACCACAAATAACTTCATAGACAACAACCCATACATGGATTCAAAAATCAATTAAAACGATATCAATTGATTTTTCAATCGATTTTTGAACTGTTGTCAAAAATGCATGGTTAATTGATATTTTTATCCCTCGTCATTAAAATGTTTAATTAAAAAAAATGTGGAATTCTAGATAATACTAATGCGCCAAATATTTTGAAAATCAAATTCACTCGAGATTAATCCGAGAAGAATTCAGCACAGACACTTCAACTCAAATTTTGATGATTTTTTAAAAACTTTGTCATGGACCTTATTAGGACTTTAATCCAGGACCATATCGACTGTGGAAAAGAAAAAGCACGTAACCCTCAATTTTCCAAAACAGCTTTTTTCGATAATCACAATGTATACAACTTGACACACATTCTATCAAAAGGATGGAAGCTGAAAATGCCGAATAAGTATCTAAATTTAACTTTTATGTTTGAAAAAGATGACCTTGTAAAAAATTAAAACCAAAAAAAAACACTGAAATAAAAGCTTTTTCGCGACAATTTCTTTAATTAATATTAGGTTATGTCAATTTAACACCAGCTTAGAAGTATTCGTGCACCTCAAGGTTGTGTATAATTCATAATTTGCATTTGTCAAAAAATCATCAAAACACGTTTTTAGCGCCTCCTGTAAAATTTGATATGTGTGGGTTACGTCCTTTTTCATTTCTACAGTCGATATGATCAGTATAATTAAGCTCTTATCTACTAGACCACGGCGAGCAAAGATTATGAAAAAATAATGTATCGGTTGAAAATGTTCGTCATGAGCGAAACCTATCATATTAAGTAAATGTCGAAAAACTACAAATGTCATATTTTTTAAAAGTTTATTTATTTAACTTTCCGTCCATTTATTCAAACCTTTTATATTCCCAACATAATTAACATTTTGGCTACATGACTCATCACAGTCACCACATATTATTTTCTCACCGTATTCAATGAGAGAGAGTTTGTCTTATAACTAGTTTACGTTAATACAACCTCTATTAAGATGCTCCTTTTAATGTCCATATAATTCAAAATGCTAATATGTCGAACACTTATCCAAGCTCTTGTTAAATATACATCAATAAAAAAATAATTATTAAATTGAAAAAAAGTTTTTTGGTTGAAGTCAAAACTCTCCAATCAAATGTTTGATAAACGAGAAGACATTGATATGTCTCTTAATAATAAAACTAATATTGAAAAAAATTACATATCGTGGCTTTTGTGATAAGTTTGTAATCATATCAGTTTAACATTGGTTAAAGTAAATGTCGGAGAAATATTATTTTTATAATGTTGCTATTGTGATTGTCAGTAAATGATTGTTTGGTTGCCATTTAATCAAAAATTTATTACATAACTAATATACTAACATACATTTTTTAAGAATAAGGCTAAAAATTAAATCCTGCAAGATATGTAAATTAGTTTTTTTAATATAATGATTTGTAATTCTTGTAATTAACTTAATTTAAAACATAGGTGTTTTCCTCTTATCAAAATAAAGTTTTACCAAGTAAACGCCTATTCAATCAATACAGC
Organism: Himalopsyche tibetana; assembly: GCA_030503985.1. NCBI lineage: Eukaryota > Metazoa > Arthropoda > Insecta > Trichoptera > Rhyacophilidae > Himalopsyche > Himalopsyche tibetana. The sequence continues at coordinate 22,261,466 of JAPJYX010000007.1, forward strand.
GATGAAGAACCAAACAAATCATAATGTTAGTGCACTTTTAATGCTTCTGTTTTTTCCGTTCGTCCTGGCCGAGTGGTATCACTATTTATTTATGTGCTGTACACAAGTTTCAAAATTTAATTTGAATATGTTCGAACCTATTTGTTTTTATAGCCTTTTTACATTACCGATTAATTAAATCGTATTTGATTATTTACCGGTGATAAAATAGATACCGATTCGCTGACAACTAGCCATCGTAACTACATTCTTATAATAAAATCGTAGTGTGAAAAAATGTTCCGTATTGGAAGCGATTGTGGTAGTAACTAGTAACATTACTATTTAAGCTTTTTTTTCATCAACTCATTACAGTTCCAGTACAGAAGGACGTGTGCAGTTGAAAAAAGTCATTCATCGGTATTAACAATCCATAATATGTTATGGCTCTGTAGTCGACCGCCATTGGCTTCGGTCGCGGATCTTACGGGTTCAAATCTCAGTTTGGGCAGCTTAATTTTTAAATCTATCAATGGATTTGTGTTTGTAGACATGAATGATTTTTATACCTAAAATTATATCCCGTTTCCCAATCCTTGATATAAGCTTTCCATTAATCTTATCCTAACACTATTATTATATCCATACTCTCTTAAAAATAAGCAATTGAGTAACAAACAGTTCTCGTAGTAAACGATTCCGTAAGCTCAAATTTGGGAGCTGACATGTTCAATATATGAGGAACAAACATTCAAAAAGTGATTTGTCACACAGCTTGGGAAATGATGATTTTTATTTATACCATGTCCGCTCCCAATATGGAGCATACGGACTCCTAATGGAGTTTATCTCAACATAAATGTTTTTACGAGAACTGCTTGTTACTCAGTTGCTCAACCTCTCTTTTTCCAAAGAGAGTAGGGATAGAAGGATAGGGCCAAGACAGGATTAGTGGTAAGCTAATCGCTCTCGATACGCCCCGTTCAAAGGATAGGATGGGTGAGAGGGGGTAATGATGATTTAAGTGTTGCAAAAGTGACAGTTTGTTTGAATGTGTCAACTTTATGATTTAATTTATGTATGAAAAAAAACCTTTTTGAACACTAATTTTGGACATTCATAGGTTTTATTATAGACTGTCAGAATTGATATAAAACGGCATTTTTCAAAAATTGTGACAAATCACTTTTTGAATGTTTGCTCCTCGTATATCTATAAAATGAACTTACATTAAAACAGCATTTTATAATTTTGACTTTTGCATAACCTTTGCTTGTAAGATATTATTGTTTTGATTTAAAAAAAACTGCATAATAATCAAAAACAGATTGTTCTGGCATATTGTACGATACATCACTCCCAAAACATTAAAGCTAATCTAAAAATTACTTCACTACACTATCGAATATTTTATAATGACAACAAGAACTTATTTTTTGTTTTTTTTTTTACAGCCAAACCTTCCAAAATGGGTATTGATTTACATTACATCCCCGGCTCTGCGCCATGCAGATCAGTTCTCCTCACAGCAAAGGCTGTAGGAGTGGAGCTTAACCTCCAGATGACAAACCTGATGCAGGGAGAACAACTCACCCCAGAATTCTTGAAGGTAAGACGCTTGTGATAAATATGGAATCGGATGTGAATGTACATACAAAATAATCCAGCATACCTTCTTTCATCCATATTTATAATAATTGTTTACTTATTTCAAATGAACAAATTAAATGGTCAGAGCTTAAATTAATTCTTGCAGAATTTAAATAAACTTTTGGTCTGAACAAAAATATGAACGGTCAGAATAAAAAAAAAATACGGTCAGATTTTTATAACTATTTTGGTTAGGTTAGGTTTTTTAAAATTTCATTTAAATTATGACTATTTTATATAATTTCTGACCGTTAATTATTTATTCTGCCCTCTGTACACTGACCGATATATTATGACCATTTAATATAAATTCAGACCAATGTGGTAAAAATTATGACCGAAGCTGTATTAAAATTCAGACCGGTTAAATAAGAGTCTTATTTTAATGTGAAATGTCAAACGATGCTGGTAACAAAAAAGGTAAACATAGTAATATATTTAGTTTTCAAAACTTGTGGTTATTTCAGTACCACGTCATCGTTGGAAATACAAAGTTTTTAATTGGTTTTTGAATCATTTGAGATGATGGTCATAGTGGAAAATTTGTAATTATAGTTTTAATATTATACTTGTTTGCTATGTTAATCAATAATATAAAATCAAAAAAGAAGATGATGCTTATTACTTCAGAAAACCAGAATCTAGCGAAATAATAAACAATTGGTACATTGGACAAATTAAATTAAACAATATTTGCTTAAAACAATGTTACCAAATAAGCAGGGGTGGGCTGGAGGGAGCTCAGAAGGGCTCCCACTAACTTTAGATAAGGCTGGCGAGCCCATTGTTAATTTACGAAAAGAAAATATTCTCAGATCTACAATTTCTGACTTATATATTATCTACGACAGCTTCAGTATACACATTAGTACATTTTTAGTCATTCACATTAATAATTTTACTGTAACTGAATATTGTTACACATAAGTGTATTAAGTAACAATCGATTTCTTATTTGTAACAAGTACACATATAACTGCATAGGAGTGATACAACAATCACTGCTTCTCTAGAACACTGAGAATTGCTTTGAGATTAAGCGAGCCCATTTTTAACGTATTGGCAGCCCACCGCTGCAAATAAGCGATAATTTTTTAACGACTGTGATATACATACTTTGGTACGTAGTAAAATTGTTTTTTGAAAATACAATAAATGTAAAAAATACAATACATTTCACATGGGTTGTTTTACACTAGCGTCACATACGCTACGTTTTATCAACGAAAAAAATGTAACAGCGTATTTTAAATTGTTTTAATTACTATATTTCAATGTCATGCCATAGATACCGGAATTCGGCGATTAACATATATTTATCAACGTACATATTATATGATTCAAAACAACATAATTTAATAATTTAATTTAACGTCGCTAAAAACTCTCAATTAACATGCAATTTAGGGTCAAATATGACCTGTGTGCTACCTGTATAATTTGCTATGTGTGGGTTACGTGCTTTTTCCTTTCCATAGTCGATATAGTGCCTTTCCACCAAGTATTGACAATGAACATCTTAAAAGTGATTAATATTTTCGATCAAATACTTCTATTGACTAATTAGACACTGTATGTGAAATATTCGTATTATACATATGGTATGTACATTCTCTTTCGGAATCGAAAAATAAGGAAAATAATGTTAGTTTATTCAAAACGTATTTGAAAATTCAATTATCTTTTATGGCTGTCTCAAGTCATTAATTAAATCTTGATAATTGTTCATTGTTACGGCAAACGCAGTACAATCTAGTCAATAACATTAGTGTATATTAAAATAATCTAACCCAAACAATATATCGGTCGAGAACCTCTGAATTCCACGGCTGAATTGTCTGCCAGACGAGCGCATACATAATGCCAATTTGAGAATAATATAAGGCTTGCTTTTTCACATCGCCTCGAAACGATTTGGCGCAATTGCCAAAAAACCAGTCCCCTGTATTTTCAAGGCCAACGCAGGGTTGCCAAAGAATTTTCCAGCTTGGTATACTATTTCATTAGAAAGACTCGGCAGTTATTAATTGTATTTTTAATTCTATCGTACAATGTTTTAAGAATTAGATGGCAGAATAATCAAATAACGATAAAATATTCTTAGTTTTATTCGTTGAAATTCAACCCATTATCCATTGATGAATTCAGTGTTGGGCTGCTAATACGATAATAAGAGATTCGTTTAATCTCAAAGCTATTATCAATGTTCTGGGGAAGGAGTGATTTTTTTTATCACTCATATGCAATTATATTCAATGGTTAAATAAGCAATCGATTGTTACTAAATACACTAATAACATATGCAATTTACTGTACACTGATCAACGTAAATGACTATAAATGTACTAGTGTGTATACTAAAGCTGTCTTAGATAATAGCTCTGTTCTTCTGCGTACTTCTGACGGTTTGCAAACTGTTTTCGAAGTAGAATCTAAAAGCTTTCAATTCGATTCTAATTAAACCGTTAGCAAACCGTCAGAAGTACGCAAAAGAACAGAGCTAATATGGAAGGCAGAAATTGCAGTTATGTACTAATTTGATCTAAGAATATTGTTTTTTTTAAATTAACAAGGAGCCCGAACCAACCCACCGCTGAATGAATTCTTGTATAATAATAAATGCATCTATATTTTGATCTTATTATTATCATCTATGATGCTCGAGGCTTTGTTTTTTTTTACTCCGAAAACAATCTTTTACGTACCACCTTTTTCCAGAACAGTAACGTGACGAAATGTCATAATTTTGTGCATCAAGAAAGTATAATATGAACGGTAAAACTGATGAAAATTGTAGTCTATGGTCGGCTATTTTTGACAGGTGATGGTATCTGATAACCCTATTTCAGTGTTACCACGCAAAAAAGTTAAAACTTGCATTGTAAGCGGCGATTCGTGGTTATCCAAGCGGTTAATAATCATGAAAATTCACATCGCCCGCCTTCCCGAGGTGCAGATATAATAAATTGTCAAGGCCACGTTTCAATGGGCTTCAAATCGAGTCGGCAGACATTTTGGACCTCAAAGCTTCATTGTGATTCACTCAATTATAAATTACGACGTAATACGATCGGCTAGAAACCAATTTATCATTTACGGTAGACGCTTAAACAATTTTCGCAAAGTAAAACGTACTGCTGCACAAGCGGGATTACATTTAAGATACTTTCTTCATTGTCAGAGTCTGTAGACGGGGAACAATATAACATGCAATCCGGCGAAGCGGTGAACAAGTTTTATTCTACCGCATAAAAAAAGTTTTATGTATTGGAATCTTTGATAATATTTTATTTTACGATACGATAAAGTTTTTTTAAACCAGTTTAACAGGTAAACAGCTTGACAATAAAGAAGCTGTACTATTTATACGTATGTATCAAATGAGCCCTCCAGAAGAGAAGTGAGCCAGGTAGTGAAATATTAAAACTTTTTTATTATAGTTTTAGATACAATCACGTCTTTACATGGTGTTTTGATAAGTGGCATATTTTTTTATTTAAGAAAGATAAATCTATTGCACTGTGCATTTACTGAATTCACTTCATTTTCACGATACTTATAAGACATGCAAAATATTATAACGCATCTAACTTATTTTTTCCTTAATATGCCACTTGGGTTACTTCACCTCTCGGGGGCTTAAATATGAATATCTAGAATAAATAAATATTATACATAAGTAAATATTTTTCTAGCTAATTGAACGTTATAACACTTCCCCTACGGTGCTAAAAATCCAACCAAGAACCAAGTGAAAAAACATGTTTTAACATTTATTCGCCCTTTGATGGATGGTAAAAACCGAGGGTATACATTTAAAAAAACCTGTTTTTCACTTGGTTCTTTAAGGGCCAGCAACATATCGGAAGTAGTTTTTAGCTCCGTAGGGGTAGTGTTAAAATCAAATCATTAGTAAATTTAATCCATGTTACCATCGATAGCATTTACCTGAGTTATTTACCAATTTCAGTTCAAGTTTATCCAGCGGTGGGGTGCCAATACCCTAACAAAAGGCTCGCTAAATCTCAAAGCAATTCTCGGTGTCCTGGGGATTCAATTATATGTAATACTTAAATAAGCAATCGATTGTTACTTAATACACCTAAAATATGAAAGAATATGCAATTTTACGTAAAATTATAAATGTTAATGGCTAAAAATGTACTATTCTGTATACTAAAGCTGTCGTTAGATAATTTCTAAGTCAGAAATTGCAAATACATGTATACTAATTTGATCTGGGAATATTGTTTTCTCTTAAATTAACAAAGGTCTCGCCGGCCTTAGTAAAATTTAACAAGTGGTTCGCGCAAGCCCCTCCGAGCCCCCTCCAGCCCACCCCTGAGTTCATCCGTGCACTTGGATGCCTAAAGATATCAAAAGCATTTAACAGCCCCTTATGGAGCAAAAATTGCTTAAATTCAAAAATATTAAATTGTGTTGCTGTAGTTTTATTTTGAAAGTCAAATATACTAAAGTTTATTGTCTTTTAATTGACTTTAAAAATAATTTGAAACAATGTAAAAAAAAACACTGATCTCTTGTTTTATTAGTGAAAAATATTTATATTATTTAAGATATCGAATGATTATTATTTTTTCAATAAATACGACTGGCAAAAATATCTGCTTCATTTTGTGTAAGTTACATTGCGTTGTTTGTATTTCAGTATGTTCCGTAGCGTTTTTTTCGCAACCAGATTTTATCTGCGGTTGGTTGTGAGAAAATGCGGGTTCGATGCACTGGCGGTTCAGAAGCGCTAAAGTAATATTTCGCGGGAAACGCGCCGACAGCCATTTTGATCGATGCGGCCATTTTAGATGGGAGTTGAAAATAATTCTAGCATTGTTCTCGCAAGCCGACTTGATCTCATGCTGCATTTCTTGTTTTGTGGTTTTCGCATCAGCGTCCCAATTAATAAATTTGCGGCAGAATAATTGCAACGGGTTATCCCAGCACGTCGAATTAATGGCGGTCATCTTGCTGAGTCATCAACAGATCGTAGTGCAACGGATGTTGAAAAATCAACACAACAAAATGAAACACAATGCATTATGTTTTATTTTTTAGTTTATATTGTTTTTGTTGTAATAGTTCATTAAAATACATCGTAGAATATTATATTAAATTTAAGCGTCGTATAATAGTAAAGTCGGCCCGGTAAACGAATAGTCTTTCTTGGTTTCTTCGCGTCTGTTATGAGTCGCCGGTTATGTTACAAGGGCTGTTGGGCTTGTTATATATAACTAAATGAGGATGAACTTTATGTATTGTTTTTCAATTGTTGAAATCTATTTTTTTGTTCAAACATTATGTATGTAAAACGTGAAGTTCTAGGATAAATTTTATGTTTTATATATTGCCGCAAAATTATCTGAGATCAAAGATATGTACAGTGAAAACACATTTTACGTTTCTGAAGGGACCGACGAAAATTAATTTAAATGGAAAGACATCGTAAATTGGGGTATATAATTGATTTCTTGGTTGTTCATTCAACACTTTCGATTTAATAAATTGATTTTAAAGGTTGACTAATCAAAAAGTAAAATAGCTTTTAAGGCTTTCAATTTACAACAATAATGTAATTGTGAATATTTTAGATGCGAATTGACTGTATTTGCACTAAAATAGTGAGAAAACGTGAATTTCTGACGCATTAATCGAGTTGAAAAGTAATAAAGTTTTACGACCAAGCTGCAAAAAACTATCATTATGTAAATAAGATTCTATCAATCATGTAGTTGATTCATAGATTGTTAAGATTCACTCAACTGAATCGATGTATTGATTGATTGATTGACTCGTGGCTTTGTTTAAAAGATTACCACCGGCGTTGAAAACCACTGGTCCATTGCTATATTCCCATTCTGTAGTTCCACATCCTGCCGCGCACCGGAAAGGCGTAGCGCTGTTTTTAAATCGCAGTTTCCTTTTTAGTGCCAAGCCAAGCCGAAAGGTTTGCTATTATTGGCAATATGTTACATTATTCGCATAATAAGTTATTCATTACTATGCAATTGTGATATATTACTAGGGTATATTTTCATCATAGACAACAATGCAGCGATATGTAACTCAGAGACAATACTATGTAACTGTACGTGTGAAATAGATTTAATATACGTACGGAAACTACTAGACAAAAATCTAATTTACTTTGGGAATAAATGCTTCTTGACATTTTTGAAAGAAAAATTTTCATTGTCATATATTTAAAGCAGTGATTTTCAACCTGGGAGACTATTGCAAAGGGAGGTGCAAACAGTCTAACATATTTATTTACCCTTTAAAACGTGTCTTTATTACTATATGAAATAAAGGATGGGGAGGCGCGAAGATATTTTTTTCTTCAAAGAGAGGCGTAGTAACATTGGAAACCACTGATTTAAAGCATTATTTATGTTGTACTAGCTCTTACAATGAACTCAAATAACCGAATAAACATTTGACATTAATTTAAAAGAAGAAAAAAAACATTGTTGTAACGCACTTAAGACAGTACGTCTTATATGCATATTACCGGGGGTGGGCTTGGAGTGGGCTCGTAAGGGCTTGCGCGAGTCTTGTAATTTTTTTACTTAAGCCAGCGAGCCCCTTGCTAATTTAAGATAAAACAATATTCTTAGATCAAATTAGTACATAACTGCAGATTCTGACACATATACGAGGAAAAAACTGCATTGCTTAAAGAGAATGACGTTAATGCAAAAAAATGGAAGTTAGTCGGGAACTCTGTGTCAAATTCAGGTGAAGAAAAACCATGTTGTATTGGAATTAAGCATGCATATGATGAAAAAATGCTGTATGTATTGTCAAAACGGAATTAGCACGTTTTCACTTTCACTTTTTTCAACAAGAACATGGTATTTTTTTACTTAATGAAAATTTGACATCTCTTATTCGAAAGCAAGATATGATATCTGATATCCTCACCAACTTGCATTATCATATACGATGAGGTTTGTATTTCTCATGTTTACGGTTATTTTCGTCACAGTTTGTTAGACGTCCTTGCTACGGTGATTCAACACAACATAAAACAGCTTGTAAAGCTTCAATGAGTCGAAATAATGTCAAAACCGTTCATAGTTCTCGCCTATTGCGATTTTTTTAAATTACTTTAACAAAAGAGCCGCTCCGGTCTTAATTATTAAGACAATGCCACGTACTGCTTTGATGTCGTAATGTTATCTTATAAAATTTCCTAAGACAATAGTTTGGATTTCATTGTATAAATAAGCAATTGAATTCTACAGAAAAATACGTTGTTTTTGTTCATTAAATAATAATCAATATGTCTACACCCTTTTTCATGAATTGAAAACAACTATTTTTAATAACTTATACTTTACTGATTCTGTTGTTAACCGCTTGAATACCGCGCAAATAAATCATTAATATGTCCCAGAGATACTGCGTGTTTTTGAGAAAAATATTTTTGCCTAATATACACTCGAATTCGATATTTAAAAAACTTATATTGACTCAGTATAGATAGCACTACACATATTCATCAAAATTTTGCTTATATTCTATTAGAATATTAAGTATTTGATTTTTTAAATGTCTTGGACATCCGTGTACGCTTGCATATTTTCCAGACACCGGTGTCCGTTTGGTATTCAAGTGGTTAAGCAAAGTTTATAACTCAAAAATGTGATTTCAATGTCGCTTGCAATACGACTTCGAGACATTCGAAACTCTTAACATAAACATGGTTATTGTTTAAACTTATTTATTACACAGAGAGCAGAATGCTATAACCAGTGGCGGTTCGTGAACTAAAATCTTGGGTGGGCTAAAGATAAGTTTAGCATTGTATACTATCTACGAAATTGCGCATGTTTCCACTTCACTTTATACATTAATCTACAAGCAAATTAACAAATACTACGACACTACTGCAAAGCATAAATTATAATACAAATGTAAGTATGAAATAATATAACACAATCGAGAATATTATTGTAGGTAGACATAGCATTGCCTTATATTGACAAGAGAAAAATCAAAACAAAGAAATATGTAGTATAAATTTGCGAAAGGTTAGTTACGTTTAGAAATGTATTTATTTTGTTCAGCGGCCGAAATGATGTTTATTTTTATTCGGCCATCTTAAGTATTTTTTTACACATTTTGGATGAAAAATGCAGGTCGGGCCCACCTAGCCCATTACGTAGAACCGCCACTGGCTATAAACATTAATAATACGCAAATACAAACGCAATATAAAAACTAGCAAGGATTAATGTCTTTGAAGTCAGTAAGATTTATTTTCGTGTTTTATAACTTTACAGAACCAACGTAAAATAAGTAATATTCAAATCGGTTTTTAAGAGTTATGTGTTTTGCGATCTTGGTGAAAAAAGCTAACCACATATTATGATATTGTTTATTATACAAAAACAACTTGCTTCTAAAACGGCACACAAATTAGAATCCACCCATGGGACCTAGTTGGACTAAAAAACGGCAAACTCCGGTCGTTATTTACATGTTTTTCTTTATAAGCAGATATAATATATTATAGCGGCTAATTAAATACGACCTTGCTATATTTAAAAAATATTTTACAATATAAAATTACTATTATCGTATAATACACATAGTGTCGCTACTGCAGGTATTATCAACTTTTTTGTGATTTATTATGGATTATCCAATTCTGTTGCACTATTTTTGCATGTGGTAACAAGTTACTCCTCTAGTAATTAGTCTCTCTGAAGTTCAGAGTCTGAACATTGGGGCCCTCAAAAGAATCTTGTCTTCAGATACAATAGGCGTCCGAATTGTATAGCGCCACTCGATTACTTTACTCGATGACTGCCACAAACGAGATATCTCGATTTTTTTTTGTCCTCAACACGCCAACTACGAGTTATCACGTCAATAACTAATTAAATTAATAATTTCAAATTATAGCTGGCGTGTTAGGTAATTACGTATTTTTTTCTACGACAGTCAAAAAGATAATCTGACATTGTATATACTCTTAAGTGTGTTGAGTTTTCATTTTGTTGACCATCACGATCAAGATGTGTGTAAATTATACGACAACCTTATACTTAATTAAGGTATCTTCAACTTCTTATAGTGTCTTGTAAGTACCGCATTATTTAAAAATCATTCATCAATTAACTGAACTCTTTGTTCCATTAAGCACTATTTGATTACATATTATGTATACTGAAAAAAAAACTTAAGCATTATGTTTGGCACTCGACCCATGAGTTTTCCACCCGCGCACTAAAACAAACTTACATTCAAATCTACCACATTCCAATTTCGAATTCGACTTCGTTCGTAAAAAACTATAAATCTATTGTCAAGTAGGTGTTTTGAAGGACGCCATGTTTCAAAAACTGTATCACTCGGTCGAGTTCCCTTGAATAATGTTTTTTTAATGAGAAAATAAATGACTAATCAAGTAATATACTTTCACTTGTATAACAATAATGGTACTGTGTTGCCATTACAATTTATTTACGAGAGGATTCCATCATAATTATTCAACTTTGACAGTAGTAAAAGAGAGGGATTGTATCATGCTGATAATTTTACGTCTATTGTGTGTACCGTATGCAGATTTGATGGATTTTTGAAATTTTATTTAGGGTGTATTGAACCATCGAATATGTTGACTACCTTATTATCATATTGTAATAAAGTTAATTTGTAAAAAATGAACAGGGAAGTCAGTGGCGTGCTTGAGCAAGGGACCTCCTGTTTTTTCAATAAAAATCGCATCTCAACCAAAACGCACTATTGATTAAAAAAAAATACTAAACGTTAGCAAAATCAAATACAGCAATAATAACATAATTTTTTTTTTTGCTTTTATTGGACATTCATACCTAATTAAATTTTGAAATAGTATCTGTCAAATGGAGAATTTAAAAAATAATAAAACTTAAGTAATTTAATAATTCGTCTAAATTATAGGTATCTCTGTAGACTGAGACTTTTACCCTTAAAAATCTGGAGGCAACGTATTTTCATTGATCAAACATTTTCATTGTGACTTTTCACCTGTTGGAAAGTCGTTATATTAAAAAAATAAAACACTCATTTGTACTAAATTCCACTTTTTTTTAATATGACCAGGAGCGGTTTCGCTCACGACGAGCATTATTAACTGATAAGGGAATACATTTTTTTTATTTTTTTTTACCATGTTTGCTCCCAATGTGAAGCATATGGACTCCTTATGGAGTTTATCTCAACAGAAGTGTTTCTACGAGAACTGCTTGTTACTCAGTTGCTCAAACTCTCTTTTTCCAAAGAGTAGGAATAGAAGGAAAACACTAGGACAGGACTAGTGGCTAATCGCTCTCGATACGCCCCGTTCATAAGATAGGATGGGTGGGGTGAATTCAAGACATCACATACATCCATGCCTTTGAACAGAAATTCATAAATCGATTGAAAAATCAATTTATAAAACTGCCTGTACTGGGATTCGAACCCGCGATCTCCGTAGCGGTAGCCTACGACGTTGACCACTTGACCACACAGGCGGCATATTACTGTGTTATTTATACAAACAAAATAAAATTATTAGAGTGTAACAAACAATTGTTAATGAAAGGAATGTATCTTTATCTGTAAATTTGTTTCATTACCAATTGTTTGTTATACATAATAGCATTGTAATTTTGTATTCTCTTATCAGTTGATAATGCTCGTCAAGAGCGAAACCGGTCCTTATCATATAAAATAAAAGTGGAATTAGTACAAATAAGTGTTTTATTTTTTGAATTGGAGGAAACGCGGTTTTACAATATTTAAGAAAATATTATATTACAAACTATGGGTCACATTATTTTCTGTTTCGGGCCCATGGGCATGTATTTATGTTACTCACCCCTGTATTCGACAATTTAAGCATGTATATTAATTTCCTATTGTTTATTCCAGATGAACCCACAGCACACAGTACCCACCTTGAACGACAACGGATTCTGTCTTTGGGAGTCAAGAGCCATTTGCAGTTATTTGGTCAGCAAGTACGGCAAGGATGACACCCTCTACCCCAAGGATCCCCAGGCCCGCGCCATGGTCGACCAAAGATTATACTTCGACATGGGAACACTGTACCAGAGATTCGCTGATTATTATGTAAGTAGCAACAAATTACATTCCCAATTTTTGTATCATATATTCTTCAGGCTAAATATATAAGGCAACTAAGGTTGTTTGTTTGGTCATCTGATATCTCATTTAATTTCATTCAATGTAAAGTGCAACGGAAAGCTCCAAATTTTTAAGAGTGTTTGCAACCTCTCAGTCATCTTGATTCATCAGATTAATAGACATCTTGATAATGATATTTTTTAAAAATATTCACACTTTCACGGTTGAAACTTTTAAAGTCTTCAATAGAGCGACTGTTGAATCATGCTTGGTGAAATTAAAAAAAGGCTACTTAATTATTAAGATATTTTTCCATTCATTTTTTATAGTATATCGACCCTTAATTGGCAAAAGAACTTAAGCGACACAATTCGGTAAATTGCGTTTTAAGCCGATAATTGTTCAATATCACCTAAACAACAAACAACAATTTTAGACGTTTTGACTTGTTATCGTTTGTTCCACGTGGACTCCGGTTGAGAAACGCTGATTGAAAAATTATATCATTCAATGTTTAATAAACAATATTTATTTATTTCAGTACCCCGTCATATTCGGTGGAGCTGCATTTGAACCCGAAAAGCTGACCAAGATCGAAGAAGCTTTCAAATTCTTGGATACTTTCTTGGACGGCAAACCCTGGGCCGCTGGTAAAAATATGACTGTTGCCGATTTAGCTCTCGTGGCCACCGTCTCCACCTTTGATGTTATGGGATTCGACCTTAAGCCATACTCAAATGTTGTCAGGTTGGTAAAATAAAATATTCTTGCTTTTTTATCTTATTGGACAAGAAATAGAACCTGGTTTTACGAGCAGAAATTGACAATTATATGTCATTAATATCATTAAATAGATATGTCACAAAATTAATTATTCATACTCATTATCGAATGAGCGGGGGACCTGATGATGTATGCCTATAAATATGATATCAAAACATTTGAAACATTACATTTTTATTGTCCTATAAATTAATGATTTTGACAGTACAATTTATTTTAAATTTACATGTGTATATTAAATTAACATTAAAACAGATGACTGAAATATCTTTGAAACATTTATTTCTGATCATAAAAACAATAGATAAAGATATAAGCTAAATAGATTCAAAGCTAGGGCGCTAATTTATTGTATTATAAACTTTGGACCAATCGATAAAAATATTTATGAGGCTGGTCTCAGAAAACAAATTCATCTCTAAGAAAAAGTTTGAAACCTTATTAATACAAAGGTATAGGCTTATTAGATAAAGAAAAATAATTTAGATTAAGTATTAATGAATAGAGATTTGTAGATAGTAACTAAAATCATATTTTCCCTTATTGCAGCTGGTATGCTAAGGTTAAGGAAACTGCACCAGACTACCAAGAAGCCAATGGAGAAGGTATCACCGCTTTCAAGCAGATGGCTGATTCCCTCATGAAGAAGTAAGAAGCTCCTAAGAACATCTAAGACCTGTTCCAATCTCGTCAAACACTTTATTATCACTGTTAGTTATTGTCAAAATGCATCATCACAATAATCAAGAAATTGTTTGAAATATATTTTTTTTAATTATAAATATAATAAATATGTCTACATTTTGTTAAAATGAGTTGTATAATCTTTTTAAAGACCATCCGTGGCTGTAAATTGGTATTAAATGTTTGATATGTTTACCATGAATTTACAGCTTATGATTTTTTTGTGATACTATAAGATTTTCAATAAATTTTAAACAAATATTCCTCTTTCAATGAAAACTCCCCTTTCCTATTTAAACTAATAAATGGCGGCAGTCAAACCGCGGAGACTAAGTATCTTAATTGATTCAATAAAATATGTGACAACACAATCTTAATAAAAATAAACTTTCGTTTGTTTTTTACAAACAAATGAAGACCACAGGTTGAATCTTAGTGATAGAAGAGGGCTTACTGTTATGATTACTTGAAAAAAGAGGGATTATTCTAAGGGAAATAAATTTAATAGTAGATAAACAGCCACTATAAAAATATTTGAAACATGAACTACAAAAGACTATATATTAAGACTGTTATTCATCAAGAATCGTGAGAAATACATAATTCTTCTCAAACGGTGAACAGTGGCGATGTGAATTTTGCGCTATTTGGAAGGTTAAAAAAACCATCACTTCACCCTGCTAATAGCTGAATACATAATTGGGGAATAAGAATCCGATACCTACAATATACAAAAAGTAAGGGCCATATTGCCCCAGAATTTAACACACTACCAAAACATGTAGAATAAGAATGTTATCAATAGTTTTTAATTAAAAATGAATTTTTCAAAAAAGTTGCCAAATCAATTGGACATATCCTAAATTATCAACATGAGTTTTGTGTTAAAAATTAATTTCTACAAAGTAAACAACAAATCTATTGAAACCATTAATTAATAATTGCTGCTGTTTTTCATTGCAACCTGTTATAATAAATGTCTGCATTATTCTCTCCTTATTGTCTATGCTCATTTTATAATTGTTTATGTATAGGGGTATAAAATCCCTGAAACTGGACTAGCAGTAAAGTAAAATGAATAAATGCATTTACCATTTACACGGAATTGAATTCATAGTTTTCTTAAAATTTGTTTCAGAAGAAAAAGAAACAGGGGTAGAAAAAATGAAGATCTCCATGGCACATTATCACATCTTTGAAATGACAACATTGTTTCAATTAAACTCGGTGGTGAAATATTTTCTAGTCTTATAAGAGAGGCCACTATATAACATAATGAAGTAATGGAATGGCAAATTAGGGTTTTTAAATTAGGTTTGGTAGGTACAGATTACATGTATTGTAGAAATAGAAGCGGCTTTTGATGAATATGACAATCCATTAGCGATGTAATTTAGAATTGTGTTCTTTAGATTAACAGAATGCATTCTTAAAGAGCCTGACTGATATAAAATAATATATCATGCAACCACAAATTGCTAATATCAATAATTAATCATACGACAAAATATAATTAACTATTTTACACATTTCTCCTTCAAATATGGAGCTTATGGACTCTCTTAACAGAACCTGTTTTTACAAGAACTAGTTACTTAACCTATCTTCGGAGACAGTAATAATTGGTCTAGGACAGGAGTGGGGAACCTTTTCATTTCTAAATGCCACATTCATTTATCTGATTCAACATAAGGCCGCAGTAAAGAAAACGTTGACACCCCCCCCCCCTTTTTTATTGACTGTCGAACATATAATGGGTTGATTAAGCTGTTTCTCCGAACGCTTGCGTACAATTTTTTGATCAAAGTGAATATTTTGATCAAGTCAAAAGGCCGCAGGTTCTCCTCCACTGGTAGTTAATAGCTCTGTTTGTTGAAGAGTGGTGTTTTTCATAATTAAAATGTATTGAGCGTTACAACTAATATTCGCCAATGCCCAAATATTATAAAGTTTAAAGATGGTACGAGATATACTCGATAAGAATGTTTTGTAAGTCACTTAAGTTCAATTTGAGGAGAATTGACATCGCAATCACCCACAATCTCAAATTTAAAGTAAAAAAATATATAATTTTGACATTGACCTTACCGGGAAATGAACCAAGACAATCCTGATTGGAAGGAGCAAGCTCTCGCCAATCAGACCAAAGCCGGCGACTGTTAGTATCACATACATCCATACCTTCTAAGATGAATCAATTTGAACGGAAACAAATAGGAAAAACTCTCAAGAGTGTTGACTAGTTAGCTACAGGACAAACCAATTTTAATTGTTATACTCAAATCACATTTTCAATCTGTTAATATACGTAGTGGAGCCTATCTATAAAGTATAAAAATCAATGGAGTTCTATGGGACACAACACTGTTCGGCTTCTATCATCGCTTAGGTTCTTGTTATTCCTCGAATTCTTTAGATATTACACCCTGCTCTATCAACTCATCTGACTTACCACATTCTTAAATTTCAGATTTGTACACACCTGAAAGTTTTCTTCAAAGTTTCTGTTTTTTATAAATGTGCCACTAGTTGATTATTTAGAAATTATTTCCAATACGGTATAAAGTAAAATGAAGTGAGGTTTCTAGGGATATATTTTACTTTCACGTGCTACGAGCTTGATGAATAATTTATTAAAGTGGTACAGCATATGCTGATGAAGTCTTCAACAGCAGTATATCGTCAGAAGCTAACGAGTTTGAATAAATTAAAATTCCATGTGATAGTTTTTATATTTTTTTATTATTATTAAAAATACAAGCGATACAAATATCATGTTCTCACATACAGACCAAATATGTTAAATTTAACATAAAATTTGTATTATTAATAAAACTTTATCTATAGGAACTATGAAGTTTTTTACTATAATAATAATAGAAAGCTGAATGATTCGTTGAAGATCCTAATAAAATAATTGGCATAAATATTACACTATATAATGAAGACAGTACACTATATTTCACAAAAATATTACTCTTTTTTTTACATGGCACACTTATTATATTTACACACTAGCAGCACAGAATAAATAATGAAGAATTAATATCTAAGTATAAATAAATTATGCTTGAACAAAACAAATATCAGACAGTTACTTTGTATAAAAGGGACAATATATTTCTTACACACTTGGTAAAAATATTGAAAACAAAATGTATTTAATTTAAAATTAAATTTGATAACTTTGTTATTCCACTTTTTGAGCTACAACTTGTGACTGGTGTTTCGCCTCTTTGAGAAGCATCATCAGACAGACTATCACAACGTTTATGAGTAAACTCAAAATTGATTCAAATATTATGTTATAAATTACAAATCAGGGTTTGTCCTTTTCTACTGGACACAGGGAGATGGTAAGGAACAAACTTTGGTAGAAGTTATTAAAAACTAATTACTTTCAGTATGTGTGTCAAAATCCAACGGAAATAATGTTGAATTTATTTAATATATAATATTTTCATATATAATATTTTATTAAAAATGAACTTCCGTAAAGTTACTGCTGAATCTATTAAAATAACATATAAGTAAGTCAGACAATACATACATGCAGTTTAATTATCAGAAACAGTTGAGTCAGAATAATTAAAAATTACCGTTTTCTGATTTACCTTTATTTTTATCATTTTGTTTTAAAGAATGACAAAAAAATCGTCGATGACCTATGTGTTAGAATAAGGCCTATTCATGACTATAGATGGTGCAATTATTGTCTCATTTTGTTCAGAAAAAATATACGCTGAAAGTTTTACAATATCACATATCAGGTAACAAATAAAACAGAGTTAACTTCATATGACTAAGCTTCATTCGGATAGCCATACTGCACAGACCTTGGCAATGGACGAAACAAGCTCAGATCAAGCTCAGCTTAGTCAAGGCAAAAACAATATTACGAGTCTCTTGTAGATAATTTTGACTTCAACAACTGTTTATTTGTCTTTTGATGTAGCCGCTTGCGGGTTGTTTCTCATTTCATTTTACTATTTATGTCTATGTATTAAGAAAACAGATAGAGAAGAAGTTGAACTGTTAAAATTAACATGCAAGGTCGATTGATCTTTAAGTGACTGATCACAACTTTGGATTTTATAATACAAATGACGTATTTTTTTTATTGCAGTGTAGGCATTAAAAATGTTTTAGAAGGCAATAATTTACATATATGGTTACTAAAAATTTCCGATGTTCATAGCAAATTATATATCAAAATGACTGAAAAAAAGAAAAATAATAATATACGAGAGTATACTTTGCATTCCAGCTGATGCCGAAATGCCAGATCATTTATAAAAACATTTTAGACAAGAAAAAAAGAATATAACACACATAAGTCGATCAAAATTAACTTCATAAGGAAAGACATCACAGACACACATTATTTACATTATCATGTTAAACAACTGAATCTGAGCCCAATAATGGTCTATATCAACAAAGTTAAAGTTTAAATCTTTAAAAAAAGCCCATAGTTTTTATACCCACATTATTATGGAATGATTATGTTGTCAGCCATTTTTTAAAAGGCCAACCAAAATTTTTCTATCAAAAATATTTCAAGACTGAAGAATATGTATTATGTTCTTGAGTATTATGTTGAAAGAGACTTCATTTTTTCTCTCTTTATTAATTCTTCATCTCTGTCTAAATCTGAAATAAGCCATTCCTGTCAGGCAAACCATCAAATCTTAATCCCAAATATTTTTTCACTGTGATCTGTATGGTTGTGACAGTATCGCACTCCAGAGATTGCATCATCGATGGTTTCCAAGAACGCCTTACATTTTAGATGCGTATAGTATTCAATGCACCGCCAATTGATTTTGTTTTCGCTGCCAGAGTACTTTGTGTGGATATAATTCTGGTGGACCAACTGTCTGTGACCTTTTCGGCTGAGAATATATTGAAGAATTCCACCACGGCTGTCAGTTCCTACGATAACAGAAAGTAAATACTTCGGGATTCAGGATGGAGGTTCAGGTGATAAACAACAAATCGTGTTTCTTTTTTATTAATACCTATTCACAAAAAATCTGCCTAAAAGAGTTAGTTTTAGTAGTCAATAAATTTTTAATTTAAAATCGATCGAATTTTGGTTCTCTGACTGTTTTGAGATGATTTGAGGTGCAAATATATGACCAAATTTGTTCCTCATCAAGTAATAAATGTTTTATATAAAAAGATTCTTTTAAAATCGGTAAATATATAAGTTTCAGTGGCAATTGGGACGATAAAACTGTTTACAACTAATGTGGTAAAGAGTAAAATCAAAATCACATTTTTTTAGATATTGTGATTAGAGTTTTCAAAATTTAACGGTTGATATCAGATTAACCTGAACAGAATACCTTTTTTTGTAAATATTCAGATGTAACCGTGCATTAAATAAATATAAAAGATATTTAACAATCCAAAATACATTGAATTATTTCAACATGAAATGTAACTATTACCTACTATTTCTCTTACAAAAGTTTATCAGAAGATACTGTTAAAAAATAAATATCATAAACCAACCAGTAAACGTTTAAAGAAAATAAAACAAATAAACTCATTTATAATTTTAATAGAGACTGAAATAATGGTGTCTTTTATCGCTTTGGACTATTTTGTTTTATTTTGACATAACCTTTTCATCATTAATTTAATTATTTTGTGGTTTTAATTGGTTAACAAGTTTGTTTAATGATATATCTATCTACTTGTGTTTTAAATTACTATAATGCAAAATGGCTTTTAAACAAAAGGTTCAAATTCAAAACTACGGGAGTCAAACGAGCAACTAGTGAATATTTGGGAAGGAAGAGAACAAGATGGTTACATATGGAATAGTATTGAGAAGAGAAAGGAGAAGTGGGAGACATGAATTTTGAATAAATTAAATACAGTGAAACAAAACTGTCATGAGAGTTAGCAATTGGTTAACATAGGTAACTTTTATGATGCTATCTGTCTACTTAATTTCTCAGTGAATAGTTTTTTTAGTAAAAATATTTATATTGATTAACTAATAAAATCAATGACACATATTTGACAAAACACAATACAATTTATACCAGAATAAAACAACATTACGCAACAGGAAGATCAAAGATTTAGAATCAATATTTACTACTTATAAAATTTTCAATTATATCCACAATATATATTTAAATTATTTTGTATTCATTGGATACATACCAAAAACTAGCAGGTTAGTTATGTGAACAAATACAACACATTACAAGGAAACGAAGCACTACGTTAACTTCAAGGATAGAACATGTCAACTATGTTTGAAAAAAAAATGAGTATACGCAAATAGTTGATTAAATTTGTTTTATCCTATGACATAATGCTTTATGGTTGAAACTTGCAATGCACACAAATATCTTCAAGTTTAAAGTAATCAAATGTAAGTGAACCATTTGTAATCAATCTAAAAATCACACTATTGCATTTACGTTAATTCAGTTTTAACCGGTTCTATGCCACCGACGTGTTAACGCACCATACAATTTCGTGCTCGTAAGGTAGAGGTCTGCACGGGCCCGGGCCTGGCTTCCAGGCCTGACGGGTTCGGGCGGGTAAGCGCAATTGAGATTCGGGCTCGGGCCGAGACCGGGTAAGGAATTTATTCTTCAGAAAAATATTTCAGACTATGTTTGTGTCATAAGTCAGCCATGATGATTTTAATTATTACTAATTCTATAGAGAATCGTAAATTGTTGTGAATTTGTAAAAAACCCGGGCCGGGTCGGGTCTGAGTCTTTCGGGCTCGGACCGGGTAATTTTGTAAAATTTCGGCCCGTGCAGACCTCTATCGTAAGGTCAGGCATACAAAATGTGCGTTTTTAAAGGCCAACAGAAACGTATTTAATAATTTTAAAATATCATGCATATAGTGAGATCTCTTGGAATCATAGGGTGATACTTAAACTTCAAAGATATTGTTTTGTAATCTATAATATGCACATCGATTTTAAAAAGAGCTTTTTTGTTGCGTTCAAATGTGTAACTAGCAGGGCTATGCTAACGTGGCGGTAGTTTCCGTTTTTGGATAAACGATGGCGGAAATGACCTATCGTGTATTTATATGGTAAGTGTTTGTGATGTACTATTAATATATGTCCAAAAAGTACATATTTATTAAGTTTTATTTTTTGAAAGAAAATCACGGCCATATTAATCACGCAAGAGATTTTTGGGATTAATATTTAATGGCGGTTATTTATTAAGTCTCTTATGCACTCAGTCGCATTCTCTTGAATGCTGATGGTAAGTCATTTTAAAAGTGGTGAACATGCTATACTTGATATTTCCAAACGAAATCATATCCAACATACCTACTGCAAAAATCGAATATAAGAAGTTGAGATGTTCTTACCTTGAAGTATTGTAATGCAGTTATATTATTTAAATTACAACAAATTTAATATTTATCTCATTTTTAATGTTTGGCTTGCGACACGAATTGTACAAAAACTATTTCAATCATTTGTATCATCCATTTCATAAACACTGTTCCTGACAATTTTATCGAGGTAATCTTCGTGGTTGTGGGAGTGATTGACGGAGTAGATCGTCGGTCCGACAGTTTCCACGGTAGCTGGACATCTGTTGAGGGAGAAGTATTGAACACACCGCCAAGAGGTCTTCCCGTGACTTGTTGAATGCTTTGTGTGGACAAAGTTCATGTACACAAGCTGCTTGTGGCCTTTCCTGCTATAGATGTATTGGTACCGTGCAGGAAATGAGTCTGAGCCGATCTTACGTTCCAAATACAGACCTGGTAGAGAAATTAATAAAACTGCTGAAATACTCATCGAAATACATCGAACAAGAACGTTGTAAAATTATAAAAATTCATCATATGCACGACTTATATGAAATAAGTTATAGATTAGTTTTATTTTAAAATGAAATTCTATAATCTCGTCTATACGAGTTGTGAACAGCAAGAAAAAGATAATAAATAGACAAAATTAACGTTTGGCTAATCTGAAATCACAATAGTTTTGTTGGGCAGAATATCGCTCATGATAAAACGATATCATGCAATCCTGCAACGTTAAAAAAACAGAATTTTTGATATATTCAGATTCACAACAAAAAACACATGATCTAACATCTTGCATTACAAAAATGATTTTAACCACTTGTTTTCCAACTTGAAGCAATGCGATGAATAACTTTTACTGTTTTTATAGATGCAATATCTCTTATCCTATATAAACAGAACAATGGTGATAATTGTACAAAAATTATGTTTGGTTAACCTTTCAGGCGTATCTGATGTACTCTGCATTTACCATTTATAGGAGCCGGCAATCTATTTCATTCAAGTATTGTATCTCCATAAATAGTAATCCCCCAATTACGCGAATTTCATAAATATTTGCATCAGGTTTTTTTAATTGCACGGACGCATGCCATTGCTGTGCGGGCGTGCATTTGGCACATACGCGGCTGTCTGTGTCGTGCATACTGTCAAATGTTGGCAGGTGAAAATGCGTTTTACCACCTAGTGACTAAATATTTCATCCATATATTTTTTTATTTGAGAGTTAACTGGATCATAATATTGAGAAAACTGAATTTGAAAGATTGCAAATCTCATTTGAATCGCGAGATAAATCTATTTTTTTTTGTATCACGCCGGCAGAGAAAACATTGTACCTGTTGTAAATACAATATTTAGGCATTAGACTTTCGTTTAGCATAAAAATATTGTTGGATTTTTTTTGATACACAGTAAACATATTTTGATAGCCTTTATTTAGGTTCATTCATGTGATCAAATTACTAAGGTCAATCTCTTGATCTATTTCTTAGCCTGATAGAAGCTATTACCCCATTTTTATGTAAAAAAAATATATAAAAAATTGAAAAACACTATACGATTTTCCAAATAAGGACCAATGAATATTCAACTGAATTTAATGCAGAAGATTAACACACCGGTGCAAAGAAATTAATGTACATGTCTCAGAATGATTAACAGAGATGACCGGTGCACGGTATGAAGTGATGCACTTACCCAATAGGATTTCAGCAGCCAATGTAAAAAATAGCTGATTTTTATTTTTTTTACATAGTATGACTACTCTATTGTAAGGAAATACTGCTGTAGTTTCCGGCGCTAGTTTTATTGATATTAATTATGCCAATAACAGGAGATGTTCACATTAAAAATGAAAGGTTTCTTACCATTCCATAAAATTATATGACAAGAAAAATTCGAAACAAAAAAGCATGAATGCAAAGTGGACCGGGAAAGAAAGAAAGGAGCTTTACAAACACAATAATCAAATCTTCAATACAAAATAATGTGTAAAACTTTATTGGCACACAAATAGTAGAAAAATCTTATCAAAATATAAATAGTTTCTATCAATGCAATGAGTATAAAATGACTTGCAGTGTTAAAAAATATTCCCTATGTATAAAACTTTATTGTAGGCACGCTAATCTCATGTTTCATAAACACATTTTTATTATTATATTATTGTAGAAAAAGTACTAATATATTTGTTGAGATGACTTTCAATTTAAAAAAAATTGATTCCAAAAAATCCATGGCAATCATATGCAAAAATATTTTACCAATTATAATATTTATAGGCAACATTTTTACAAATCATCTCTTATTGATAATCTTCACACAATATAATATAAAAAACACACAATTTCAAAAGAAAAATTTAACATTAATGACAAGAAAAATTTATAGAAATCACAATAATTTTAATTACCTTATACAGAAGGTATGGTAGTATTTAAGTAAAAAAAAGAAACACTAGCTAACTATTTATAATGAAATAAAATAATTATTTTTAATCATATATCTGTGTCGAAATTGGATTTCAAATTGTGGCAACATTGTATTTATAAAATCTGACTATGATAAAATCAAAATGGCAGCCCCAGCTGATTTAGGACAACATAAAAGTTTATATTTGAAAGAAGTACCAATATATGAGCTGAGTTAGACAATGTTTGCAATCAACATCAAAGTTATGAAAAATGAAAAGTATGAATGTTAAAAATATCAATGTATTCTGCCTTAATGGATTATCAAATATATCAATGATCATTTTGGCATCTTGAGTTAAACCAAGCATATACGATCTTTATCAATACATCTTATCTGGTTTTACTTTCTGCATATCGATGGCTTAGTGTTAAGATGTTGTAACTACCAAAATGTCGAAAATAAGTTAAGAACGCAGTTGACTGTAAAATGTAACATTTTACGTAACGTTCTTGACTTTATTGTAACGTTTTTAACTCATTTTCGACATTTTGGTAGTTACAACATCTTGACACTAAGGCATCGATATTACAGTCCACTCAAAATTTAAAAAGTTTCGAAATTTTTAGTTACATGAAAATATATTGAAATCTGTCAAAATTCTGTCTTTAATATTTATATTTTTTAATGCAGTAGTTGGAAAGGGGGTTTGCAGACACATTGATTCAATGATTTTCATCATAAATTATTTTTTGAATCATATCGGTTACTAGCATTACATTTCAATAGTAATAGAACAATAGTGAGATGGTAAAACAAATAGCATTTGATAAAATACTTAATTTTAGTATATAATAATTTCATATAGGTATAATAATAATAGTTTGATTATAATATGGCACTTTACATTAGATTCTCATGCATTATAATATTAAAAATACACCATTATTGCCAATGAGATCATATAGAATAGAATGTAAATAAATGCTTTTAGTATATCTTAAAATTATTAATTTATAAAACATTCAATACGTAGGTGGCCGTAAAAATATATATATTTTTTTAACTATTTGGCAATACAGCATATAATTGCCAATGCACCGAATATTTTAAAACTGAAAAATCATACGAGATAAACTCGCTGAGAATTTTTTTAAGTCAATCGAGATCAAATCAAGAAGAAATCTTATATTTAAAATAAATCAATTTTACATTGAATTTGCCATGACTTGAACCCAAACCCTCCTGATCGCAAGGGAAAAGCTTTTACCACTAGACCATTGAGACTGTAATATCGTCATAATTGTCTAAGAATCTAAAAACAGTACAAGAACACTCGGCATTAATCTTGATCTATGAAAAACTTGTGAGCAATTTAAGAAAGAACTGCTGAAGTTTTATCGTGCACTGACCAATGATTTTAAATTATGTCAATACACTATTTTTGAATAACGTCACTGGCTTTGAATATGATTTTATTTTCTTAATAACAAATGTAGATTATTTTATATTATAACAAACTTTCAGATTTAACTGGATGGCTGCCACAGACGAGATATCTCGTCAAATTTTTCGTGCTGAACACTCCAGAGACTAGTTATATTGCAAATTATAGCCGGCGTGTTATTTACAAACATACTTTTTTCTACGTCAGCCAAAAAATTAACAGATGCACCCTTGATGGCCTGTTATATCAAGGTTTTACTGTAGATATTGTCAAAGCACTCTTTTTGACTTGTATTGAGAGATTGCTATTATTTAATAATGATATAAGCCACATTTGATAATTGAGGATGTATACTGATTGAATGAGATAAGCCGTGCTTCAGATAAGACTTGATGTATATTGATCTGACAAAAATAGAATTAATAAATGTGATTTAGTTTATTTGTAAACACTGCGATAAATTATGTCTGATGATGCTTCTTAAAAAGGCGAAACACGTGTCATAATTTGTAACACAAGTGGAGTAACAAAGTTATGAAATTGAATATTGTTTACTGTAAATTCTTGGTGGAGAGGCTTTATAGAATATAATTTTTATTGCCATATATTGAACATAATTTGAACTGTCTAGAACTGCTTCTGCTCAGTTTTTAAGCATTTTAATATAATACTGATTAACTTTGATCGTGTCAGTTTTTAAGTGCAGATGAAACTAGCCATGTTCAAATAAAAATTATGGATATTACTAAAAGAAGAAACTAATAATTGGAAACATATCAAAACCCTATAACTGACAGAAAGTAAGTTTGACAGGAGCTTAGGAGTACCATATTTCACGTATGGTGTTTCAGGATCGACATTCTAAAATCGGGTTGCACATTTACACTGAAACTGTCTTCAAAGAATATAATAGTGTTTATCCTTAATAAATAAAAAATCGCAGTAAAATCAATTTATATTTTTTGTCAGTTATCGTGTTTTTGAAATGACCAATTCAATTATACAATTTTTATGGCACAAAAATGACAAATATAATATATCAAATTGTATACAAACAATATTTCAAAATACTTCATGTTTTAAACAGTAGTTTTTTTAAAAATATGTATATATTTATTAAATTTTCTGCAGTTATTATTAAAATTTAAAAATGTATAAAAATACTATTCGATCGATATATTTTACAATTAAAATTCCTTTAAAATATAGCTTTAATTGTGGCACTTTATGTATGCAATATTGATAACTATAATATGATATAGAAATTCTATAAAACGTTATAAATTTGAATATTATAGTTAGACTTAAAATAGAATGGTAATTTAAAAAATAGATATGTATAGTATCAAAAATTTATTTCCGTATCTGCAATCAGAAACTATTCTAAAAATAATATAGTACAGTAAAATATCTATAATGATGAAAATTGAACAGAATGTGGCAAAACAGATTAACAATATTAATAGGGCACATTGGGTCAAAAACGTTTGATTTTCGAGAGCATTATTTTATGATCACAATTTTTTTTTGTCGAAAAATTGTTCTTATAGCCTCACTTTTGTTTTACCATACAGTAGACCACACTTAGACGTGAATCGAACACTAAATGTCAATAGCTCTCTCTGATTAGTTCATACTAGTCATATCACTGCATATCAAAAAAAAAATACTACAAGTTCAAATCTAACGGGATTCTCTGCAAGTTGTTTGTTTTCTCATTTCGTCTACCATTGACTAAGTAGTTTTAGAATGGAAAAACAATTAAAATTTGATTCTCCGCGAGTCATTTGTTTTCTCACTCTAGTTTTCATAGACGAATCAATGTTAGGGTGTGAATGCAAGTGATACGATTATATTATTAGTACAGAGGCGAATGAGCGACTTGTTTACTAATAAATTAGCTTGTTCAGATTCAATCAATCGTTCATGAACGTATCATATTTATCATGTATTTTTATTTACATTTTATTACGAATTTACTGTATTTATTTTCTCTATGAGTAAAGAAATGTATTAATGATTAGAGCGGCAACACTGTTCAATATCATAAAGGTGAGTTTCAACAGTGTCGCAAATAGGCACTAGAAATGAATAGGCAAATTTTGAACGTATTATTTCAACATCATAAATATAATATGACTTTGATATTAATAGGTAAAATTAATATTGATAATTGACTCACACACACTGGTTTGTTTATTAAATACTATATAAAAATATATCTTGGCATGACCAATTTAATTTTAAAATACACTTCTAATATTAATATGGCATTATTTACAATAATGCATTTGCGCAAGACATATGGAAGGCAAATGATTAACTTGTGTACCGATCGGCGATCGGAAAATAATTAGTGAGAAATTTCGTGATTCATTTATACACACACACACAATCAACTAAATGTAAGGAGCATAATGGAAAATTAAAATAACCACGATGTAAAAAATAATCTTTGTAAAGGAGACTATTGAGATCAAGAATAATTTATTTATTTTGCAAAATCAAAACACGTATTCAATTTGTTGTCGAAACATTATACACAGATCGTGTTATTTTGAGTAAAAAATAAATTGTTATAATTTTTAAAATATCCATGTATATTATATAAGTTACTTTCAAAACTCATTTTCTATCTCAACAAACTAGCATTATCACATCTCTTTTGTTCCTCCACGTTGGAGGAATCATTGAATCCGTGCGTAGTGCGACTGATTTATCTGGTTTCAGTTACCTAGTTTTATGGTTCCTTTGAAAGAACTGCCCCACCAACAACATTTGGTCCGTTTTTTGACAAAAGTTCAATAAACCACATGAATTATTATACTCTGAATGCTTGTTTTTATTGTTTGAAACAATTGACTCGAATATTTACGGCTGTATTTCTCACATCCAGCCATTTAAAAGTTGTTGGATTTGCATTTTATTATTTATTTTAGAATAAAATGATATGGGTTCAATATTTCAGATTAATAAGTGGAGTGAGATTTACTGAATTGATTACTGTTTTTTTTTTATTTAGTTTATAAATGAGGTGAAATTATGATGTAGTCTTAGGGTTTTTATTATTATTTAAAAAGATTTAATGTCAATGATAATTAACTTCAATTGATATATAGAACGGTGTAGAAGTTGTGTTGATTAAAAAAAAACATATATTTTCTCGCTTATCACAGAATTGTTAAAGACGCACAATTACAAAGGGTTCAAATCAGACAGTTAATTTAATTGTTTGTTTTAACTAAAGAGGAAGACTAAGTAAATAGTTCAGTCATAATATTTTAAAATGAAAAGTAATATTTTGCAAGGTTGACCACACTGCCACACGTCAGTCGGTCCATGTCTCCTGACTTGACAGCGTTTAAATTCTGTGAAACTTCGCTGCAAGTATTTTCGGCATTCGTGTTTCTAGAACTCATGTTATGAGAGGAATTACTGTAGTTAAAAAATATGAATATAAATTGGATATTTTCAATATTATAGCAACTTATTTTACATGTGTGTTTTCTTAAACAAAATAAACGTACATGCGATCGATCATCCGTGCATAATGCGTAAACAATATTTTTAAAAGTAAAAATTTCACGAATGAAGTAGGTAAATGCAATGTTTTACCAGGCAGTATATTAGCTCGGATCATTATCATATTAAGGCCTGTGTTTAATTATTACTCAAAGATTATTGCCATAAGAATCAAACTGGGGCAAGCCCATTATCATTATGTTTTAGGCAGGGCTGTGGAGGCGTGAAATGCATAACATTGTGTATTTTAATTTAATTAAGAAAGGAAGTCAGAGTCACCTGTTTTTTACGACTCCCGATTCCACAGCCTTGCGTTTAAGTCTTTCATTTTAATAAAAGAGATCATCAATTAATTTCTCCCTCGTAGCGGCAGAAGACGAGTCAAATGTAACTATCTAATATACAGTATTCATCAATGATTACGATATTAAAGAATGCCAAAGATTCAACAGTAAAAATTATAATATTTTATAATACACTTGAGAAATAAAATTTGTCCGTTAATCGTTAATTTTAAAAATGAACATAAGACATCCATAGATCAATTAGACGAGATGTATTTACAAAGTGACATGACCGACGATCAAAATAGATAAAGCACTGATAGGGTTTATTGGTTTCCTTGTCGATTAACGAATCTAATATTTCATTTTAAAAAAGGTAAGCAATTGCAATTACGATCTGACATTGTCGACACTTTGACATTCTTTAACTTATCGTTTTCAAATGGTAAGATCAGCTGTCGCTTTAATACGGGGCCACTCCGTCTGGTGTCTCTGAAAGCAACTGGTCTTACACAGCGGTACGCAGCACTGCCGGCACATAAAACGGGTGTCTCTCCTCTTGCCGGCCCTCCAGCAGAATCTGCACGAGCGCTGCGGGTATTTCTTCTTTCCGTCTTCTTTCTGAGGGATGGTGATGATTGTGTGCTCCGTCAGCTGTCCGCCGGTGTCTTTTTGAGGGCATTCGGCTCTAAGCCAGGGGCAAGGGAGTCCGAAGACTGACGGCGATTCGGAGATAATTATGGGATCTAGAACCACACGTAGAGGCATTTTCAATTCAATGTATAAATTATTTTTCAAATATTTGTAAAATTTGTCAATGTCGAAGAATTTTCACGAGATCTAAATTTTTTTTTTTAATTGGCTCAGCCAAGTTCACAACTAAGCATTTTTGGTAAGCCCAAACTTATTATAGATATGAAAGAGACATGTTAATATTTTGGTTTACAAAAGTTTTAATATTAAAATACGTTATTTACAGTTAGTTGCATTAAAATCAACTGCACTTTCATTTAATATAAAGGAAATTGTATTACATATTTTTTTGATATGATATTATAAGGACTTGTAAAAGTAATTGTCTTACTCCTCTAATGATGATGATAATAATGAATGAGTTGCCCTATATATTTGTTAGATTAATAAATTCAGTGTTGTTAACTTTATAAGGATTATAATTATAAAGGGTTAAATATAATATGTTTTGATTGAAAATGCCTTACGTTCGTTTTGAGGGGGTTAGGGGAAAGGAGGCATAAATGCAATTATAAAATAAAACCCGAAGGAGAGAAAGTGAGAGATGTTAAAAATAAAAGTGCAGAAGATATAAATATTGCTAACTAACATGCAAACATAAAAAAAGAATGTAACCAAAACCATGCATCAACTAAATAGTAATAACAACACCTTTATTGTATACAATTAAATATTTTCATGGACACATACTAAATAATCGAATTGACAATGTAAAAATTGAATAAACGTTTCTATAATGTAGGAAAAGTATCAGTTAATCACTCAACAGAGTATACTTGAAAGAGGATGTAAAATGTGTTTTGCATCACTGTAAAAAAGTGTTCCGGCAGTATGCGTAGAAGTAAAAATAAATACTGTATAATAAATGTATGAAAAACAACTGAAGAAAAGAACGTCTTCATTAATTCTTTTAATCTCAGATCACCGATCAATCGGCGTAATGAAACTCTGCTAAAAAGCGTCGCATAGCCAATTTAATGGTAGAAACTTTTATGTATCAATGGAAAATAATATCACCGATCTTTGATGCTTACTACATATAAATTGATTTGTTGAATACATAAAAGATTGCATTGATAGATAGGCCCTTCGACACTAAAGGGGTTAATCAAATTAGGGCGAACATGCGACCGACATGTACATTACAGATGATGCTATGTATTTCTGGTACACCTGACTGCCTTTTTTACTATGGGAAATAAAAGAAACTGTATCCAGCTATCAGAAGAAAAAGACAGTTAACAGTAAATAACGAAACACAAGCTGTCATTTAAACATTTGTGGTTTGGAAAAAGTAGAACTTCAGCTCGGGTTGAGGACTTCTGGGATTCACACTATCGCGGAGAATGCAGTGACTTGCCCCTTTTCAAAGTTATTGATAGATCCTACTCGAGGTGGCACTGTTTATGAAAAATACTATAGATTTCGCCTGGGAAACCCATAAATATCTCAGGTAAATTGGTTGCAGTATTATCAAGTACTGGTTTGAGGTTAAAAGTAGATGATATTGGTTGGGTCTAGATCAGGAGTGGGGAAGCGGCATGCGGCCTTTTGGCTATTCTAGTGCGCCCTTCTGGCCAATTCTGTAATTCTGTAAATTTATGTAAATTGTAAATTCCTGACATATTCTGACCGTTAATTCCTGTATCCGACCAAAGATTCCCTAGTCAATGTTTACAGCTGCCTTAAATCGAATCAGAAAAATGAATGCGGCCTTTAGAGAAGAAAAGGTTCCCCACCCCTGGTCTAGATAGTAGATGGCGGAGTTGGATCGACATAAACACTGTAGTTTTGAACAAGACGAAAGGAAACCATTACTATCAACAATTGCTTGCAGAACCAATACGCATATCGGTAAATCTGAGATTTTCAGCAATTTGGTCATCAAGAAAGATAGAAAATGGCACCAAGCAAAAATTCAATGCCGTTTGGTAAATGAAAAATTACCCAATGCTGATAATCATCGAGTAGAAGCGATTAGCAATTACTGTGTACTAAATATGTCAGAAAGATTAAAAAGAATTTATGTTAGTTAAATTTATCCGAGAATTATATATTACAAATAAAAAAAAAAAATTAACATTGAATATATACCGACGCA
This sequence comes from Himalopsyche tibetana, assembly GCA_030503985.1. NCBI lineage: Eukaryota > Metazoa > Arthropoda > Insecta > Trichoptera > Rhyacophilidae > Himalopsyche > Himalopsyche tibetana. The sequence goes on from JAPJYX010000007.1 coordinate 22,293,541, forward strand.
GTACTAACCTGTTGGTATATGCTGAGGAGACGGTAGCACCGCTAAGGGCTCGTCCAAGCTGAGATCATTCGCGCAGTCACTACTGATATTCCTATTCGGTGAATCATCGAAGGCACAGTCGTTGTCAGCGTCGGCAGCTTCAGTCTTGATATCATCCATCAAATCGGCAGCACTTCTAACCAATTCCTCCCTGGCTATAGAAGTGTTATTTACTTCACAATATGAATTGCGCCTTTGTACTTCATTATCGGTGATGGAGCTTTGCCTGTTGGAATTGTTGAACATATTGAGGGGAGACAATTGTATAGCATCGTTTCTAAATTGTCTATTAAATTTCCGCACAGATATTCCTCCGATAGGGGGACAGTTATTAGTTATCTTATGGCTGTTTAAAATAAGCTTCTCTCTCAATTTGGTCCTCTTTTCGGGTTGGCAGACCTGTTCGATATCTTTCGCCGGGTCCACATTATAGTTGTTCGCGAGGAACTCTTCAGATTTTCTTTTAAGCGCTACTAAGCGGTTCAGTCTGTTGATGGATTCGATTTGAGATCTGGTCAGCTCCAGTTGAGCTTCATCGTATTTATCGTGATTATCATCGATGACGCTTTCAGGCCGGTGCTGTGGGAGACTAGCTGTCGATGCGGGTGATGGCAGTTTCCGGTTGTCATCAATACTTTCTGTATCACTCTGAAAATATTAAAATAAAAATCATCACAATGTTTCTCTAAATGTTGATCGAGGTATTTGCATGTCCTAATTTTTTAGAATCCTAACTACAAAAATATTTACTGTAGCTCTGTTCTTCTGTGTACTTCTGATGGTTTGCTGACGGTTTGCAAACCGTTTTCGGATTAGAATCTATTTCAAAGCTTTGATCACATGGTTTGGACTACAGTTTTGACGGCTGTTTCTGTTCTTTTGCGTCAAAGCCACATTCCAACCGTTTGCAAACCGTCAGAAACGATTCATGCTCGATACCGCAAACTGTTTTGGAGTACCAACCTCCAACCTCAGAATGGCGAATTTTGTTACAAACGACAACTTAACCGACTAAATACCAAATGTCAAACTGACAGTTATACGTCACTGATGTAGATTATATAAAAGTTATATAAGTCAAATATTTAACATGATGGTAAATTGTCAAAATATTTGACTTAAAAACATTGTTTTGTTTGACTTGAAAAGCATGGAGCATTTTAAAACGAAATTATAGGAAACATTTGTACATGACATCGCACAAAGCCGATATTCGAGCGAAAATTTAATTTTTGTATCTGTCAGCAACAGTGAATGACAAGGTTTTATATTCTTAATCTATACTTTAAAATTTAGAGTATGGATTAGAATAATAGAATCGTTTTATTATTAACAATAAAAAACATTGTGTTATCTTTGAGTGTGTATGCGCTGAAATAAGATGAAATGAAAACAAAATAAAATCGGATAATATTGAAATAAGGTTATGTTTATAATTAGGTATGATTAATTTGTTTGACAACAATATTTCGCTGTTTCAATATAACAAGATACTTTTAAAACTGTAGTACGTATTTGGCGTACAGTTTAACCTAAAATGGTTCACACAAATATAATTTTCACACCAATTAAGTGAAAATTATATTTGTATTTCCCATCGACGTATTTCATCAAATACGATTATGTTCGAAATGGCGATACGGTTTTAATAGCACGAAAAAAAATAAAACAATAAGTTGTTTATGAACAATCAAACATTTTCCATAGTCTTATAAAGGCGTATTCATTACATTTAAATGTGTTTCGTGCATTAGGTGTGATTGTTTGTTTGTTATTTATGCGATGTTCTTAGATTAGTTTCATTTTTTGCTTGCACTTCCGGGAAGGTTATAAATCTTTTATATAAAAATCAATGTTTGTATGTCTGCCATACAGTTCATTTTGACAATGTATGCTTGCACTTGCACGAAGGTTATAGTACAATTAAATTACAGTAGGTGGCGCGTGTTTTGTACCATAGATGATCAGTAGCAAATGTCAGACAGAAAAAGAAAGCATGCACTTCAATATACACAATTAAAACACAAACACTTTCTTTCTTCGAGTGGCATTGCAACGCTTGCCGTGTACCGGCTAGTGATTTTATAAAATACAATTTGACATGCGGAGGTACAATGTCTGCCACTAACCAAAAAAGTTACCGTCTTTGTAGTCACTTTTAATTGCATATTGAGAGTTCATCTTGTTTTCAAGAAAAGATGAACTATCAAAATATAACTTAAATATTATTTCATAACTCTTGATCCTTCCTTCACTTGGCTGAAATAAAATGGGAAGATTTTCAGAAATTCTTAACAGCTTAATGACCGCACGTTTTTTTAATAAAATTTCACGTGGCGAAATAAAATTTTGCGAAAAATTCGCAAAAATTGTAATTTTACTAAATTCACTATAATTTGTAAACAAATTGAGATATCTTTACAAAATTTAATTTTCTTAGCTTCCAGATACTTCGCCTATACGCATATATGAGTCCGCCGGCCAGCAACCTTTGTTTTTCAAAGACTCAAATACGCGTCCACGGTCGTTAAGCTGTTAAGTCCAATAGAGTCATTGAGAAGGCTTACTCCCAAATTGGGAACTATCAGAGAAGCTGTATAACAAGAATTGCTGTTGAATAACAAACACGAAATGTATGTTTTTTATCCCCTTTCAAACCCTTGTCATTTATAAATCTTCTGCCTTCTTTTAAAATCATGATATGAACAATATATTTGAAGACAGTAATTGACAGTCTGACGGATCAAGCGCAAAGAGGATGACTGGATAAGGGTAGGCAGACCTATCTACTTTTTTTGTTTATCGATTGACGACTGAAGATAAACATTTAATTGATAACTGAGCGCGGTGGTTTCGCTGCCAAGGTATTTCAGCTTGGCAGGTCCAGTGACAGTAGACCACAGAATGGAATCTTCCGAGATGGACAAAGAGAGGCAAGAGTCACTAATTTCAGTCTGACTTTCCGCCATGCTGATTCAGTTGCACGGAGGGAAAATTATATTGTATTCAATGACATCGTACAGTGTGCCAATAGACATTAACTAATAGAATTTATTTTAGCAAACTAGACCAAGTCAAGTTTGACTGCTCCCAATACCTTCCTGGTAATCATTTGAAAGTTCTTGAAGTACCGTAGCAAGAAATAGATTCGGAAAATACTTTCATGAATCTAACAGTTGCAATCCACATTCATACTAATAAAGTTTCATATACTTACGTGTCTATTGGTAAGTCCTTTGATTTCCAAGGTTTCTGCTGTATTTATAAAGCTGGCAAGGTCTTCCTGTCTGACACTGACTTCTCCATTATACATAAATTGAATGAGATCTTTCATGGCACGGTGGGTTATATCCCTTAAAACAACTGAAACGAGACAAATAAATATTCAATAAGGTTTTCAGATGAGATTCATTGATGATATTGAATCATTTCTCATAGGGTAGCCTCAATGTACGGACATATCTGAAATAATCTGAATTCTACTTTTGCAATAATGAATATACTGTAGATATCATTAAGATTTCGACCATTTCAGCCATATAGCTCTGATTTATTGACGTGACTGGAATTGTGTTGAATGCCTTATAGTAAGGATTTTTAACCAGTTTGTGATAATGGGCGCATTTGAGTTTTCTAGTTTTCTAGTTTTCTAGTTTTCTAGTTTCCGCATGCCAGTTTTCTAAAAAAACACAATTGTACAAAAATATAACGACGCACAAATCTGCGATCTATTGCAATTCACTAATTTCTAAAAGTTGGGTGTCTAAAATAATCATCTGAATCGTAAACAATATTAAATTTTTTTATGAAGACTTTCTTTTTAGGGGTGCGTGAAAATAGCTTCGCGAGCACACATGCGCCGTGGGCACATGGTTAAGAATCCCTGCCTTATAGCATTAATCGATCAGTACAAACTTTGATGTATCGAAGTTACTGACATAGTAAACAATACACATCTGTGTTATTGCCTATCATATATCTTCGATAAGCTGGCAGAAGGCATTAAGTAAAAAAACAGTTGTTTTGAGTTATGAATGCAAATAGATGAATTTAAGCACGCTGTATCTTCTAAAAATACAAGTTCAGTCATATTTAGTGTATTTTAACATAATATACATCAAGTCAATTACGATTAAAGTTATTTTTGGCAACAAAAAACTATAAATAACTTAAAGCGTGAATCAAATTCGTTAACCATTAGCGAATTCTATGAAGTATTAGAATGACAATAAGTGCACAGACAGATTAAAATTTCATGATTATTGAAAATGACAATAATCTAAAAACAAGGTTTCTTAGCATATTGGTTTCAGCTAGTAGACCGACGGTATTAATGTTTTAATCAACAGATCAGTGAAGTAAGGCTAGTAAGAGTGTGCCGAATAAATCAGTGCTTAAAATGCTGTTGTACAACTACATTTAACAAACTCTTTTTTTTTTATTCAAGTAAAGTAACAATGTCGGTTGATAAGGTGAATTAATCATTTGAATTTTGCTATTGAACCAAAAAAATTTGAGAGCATATCAGCTCGTTGGTGTTTCACAGTAGATATAAATTACGTCAACATAAATGTCCTCATCATGATGATGATTTAGTATTTTGACAGAACTCATTAATATTTCTGTGCAGTGTATATTGATGTGATCACATGGGTACCTGTAATGGCGGATTAAGAACTCGGGAGTCCCCAGGCTCATTAACATTTGGACAAATAATGCAATCCTCAATAAAGGAAACCAATAATTTATATGAATTATTAAGAAAAAAATTCATAGCCATAAAATTCAAATTTGCTCTATGGTTTTCTCTAAGACAGTGGATTACAAACTTTGTTACTATGCCTCCCTTTGAAGAAAAAAAATAACTTCATGCCTCGCTTTGATATAGTCCACGCCTCCCAGGTTGTAGATCGCTGCTTTAAGAAGTTCCATTTGACATATAATGAAGATAATTTCATACTGATATTGTATTATTTACTGAGAATTATCAGTTTCTCTGACTCCTATTTACGATAGCTAAATTTTCTTTAGAACTGCATTGTTATTAGAAACTTTAAGAGATTATGTTTCGGTCTTTATTATTTTTTAGTCGCTAGTTTTCAGTTTTGATGGTCACGGTATACAATTTTACAACATAGCTCAATGATACTTAAATACGACAGAGTAATGATAATATCGTTATAATAAGTTCTACTCACTGAACTAAGTACGTTAACCTATCCGTGTATTGTTAGTTTCTCTGTCAGTGTTAAATTAAAGTATATTGCTCAAAAACAAGACACAACTATGTATCAACACAGTTTTTGATTAGTCAGAAGATAACAAAGAGATACGAAATAAAGCAAGCTACACTCACCGATTGGGTGTTGGCACGGATTGAGTTGGAACATTTTTTTGAAATATGGGGAGCATATCGATAGCACAACTTTATGAGCTTGGAGCAATTCCCCATCAACGGCCAGCGTCACATCCACGAATTCCCGACTCCCAAGCAGCCCTGCGAAACCATTAGAAAGGTTTCCGTGGAAATTCTTCCACGACAATGAAAATTGTTGATCCATTTCATTCGAATTTCACCGTCCGGCAATTCAGCATTCCAAATTCAAAAGCATTTACACAATTTGCATAATTTTACGATTCTATTCATTGTATGGAGACATCAAATAAACAATTCAATATTCTTACGCCAATAAATTTAAATAATTATATATGCTATGTGATTGGAAATGAGATGAAAGTGGGGTATCAGCAATAATGCACAAAAATAACAACAAAACGAAGCTGACATTACTCACGAAAGACACCAAAGACAATTGTCAAAATTGAAAGATGCGTCGTTTTGCGAATTTCAATGCTGCCAAGTATAAAAATATTTTTTTTTTCTTTTAATCTATTTCATAAAACTAAAATTCTGCAATTTTAGAGTTAAAGTACTGAAATGTTTTAAATTTAAATTACGCATTTTAATAGATATACGTTTTTTGCATACCTGCCGGTCTATGAATGCTGCAACATCAAATAGTGGTTATGCCGACAACTTTGTGTGACATATTTTGCTCATAAGTTTTTCAAAAAGCAATGTTTTTGTTTTTGTACATTAGGTGATGGTATTTTAATAATCCGGAAAACAAAAGTATATATTATGGTATGTAATCAGTGGCGGATTAAGCACTTGAGAAGCCCCAGGCACAATACAATTTGAAAGCGCTGTTTTTCGGGTGGCACAAAATTCCATGTCATATAAAAGTAAACATCGTAACCCAAATTCAAAATAAATGACATATAAATAATATAAATTGACTTATATTCTAAGCAGTGTCGTAAGAAAGAATCCTGCCACCCCTAATATTTATTTTTGTTTTTTTATCACTTCTACTATTTTTTAACTATGATATTAAAGGATTTACAACAGGTGGCTTAACTTTTTCCATGTACAAATATAATTTTTCGAAAATTGAGTATTTATTTTTGAAAATGCCACCCCCAAAAGTGTGTCACCCGGGGCGGTTCATCCCTGCCACACCCCCCTTGCTACACACCACTGATTCGAAGGCATGGATTTCTTGAATTCCCTCCCATCAATCCTATCTAAAAAATATAGTGTAACAAGAGCAATTAGCTAACCACTTGTTCCGTCTTAGCCCTATCCTTATATCCCTACTCTATTTGAAAAAAGTGAGCTTGAGCAATTGAGTAAACAACAGTTCTCGTAAAAACACTTATTTTTAAATAAACTTCATTAAATGTCCATATGCTCCCACACTGGGAGCGGTTATGGTTAATTTAAATTTCAAATAACCTCGCGCCGGCGCTGTTAAGCCCCCTACGATCGAATAACCTAAGCGTGGGTAATTCGCTACCGGGTTTGATAAGTATTATGTGTAAAACTTTTACACTTATATTTATTACCGTCAATTTGATTTTAGCCATATTGTATGAATTGAGGCGTTCAGATAGAAATAGCGATATTACCACATTTTGTCAAAATCGATAAAAATATATGTGCGTATTCTACGTGCAATTTTACACTAAATGAGAAAGTTTATATCTTTCAAAATTGAATTTAAGTCTACGAAAAAAAAATCAAATCTATATTTATAGTACATACTATATTCTATAAATCGAAACATTTTAAGCCAGGTGGTTTTGGTATTTGGTAAAAACGATTATATTTTTTTTTATCGTTGTTTGATTGTATGGTTATCAACAAATGTGTACATATCGCTCTTTGTAACTAAACGCATCAATTATGAACTAATTCGACATTTGAAATAAAATTTTATGCCATTTTTGACAGTCTAGTTCGGTGGTCGACAAACTGCGGCTCTTTGGCGCCTTGAGTGTGGCTCTTCCACAAAATATCACATATGTACAGTGATATTGAAACTTCGTGTCCCACACACAGAAGTCGGTTACGCAAGGGGCGATCTCAGCGAACGTACCTCAATCAGATTGAGGACCTTTTAGCATTTTGGCTGCCGTAGAAAAAAGAACGTTTGTACCTAGCACGCCGGCTATAATTTGCAATTATTAATTTAATTAGTTATTGACGAGATAACTCGTCTGTGGCAGCCATCCAGTTAAGCAAAAGCCAGGTTAGGAGTACCGTAATCAAGTTAATGACTATGTACCAACCTACCTATATAGTTTGTTGTATATTTGGTTCAGTTGAGTAATGAGTTTTCCGACCACTGGTCTAGTTAAAAGATTGTTATATATTTTTTTTGATGAATTTTGAGAATTCTGATTTATAGAAATATCTGGATATTCCCATTTAGATTAAGTGAGATTCTAAAGAATTTGCAGTGCTATATTTTAAGTATAATTATTTTTCGAATTACTTCTCTACTTACTGTTTGCGTTAATCAGTGAATGATCATTAAACGGTGAATTATTTCTCAATACTGCATTTATGTCAAATTAAAACGCCAAATACTGGAAACTATCAATTTAAAAAAAATATATGACAACCGCCATTTTATTTAAACTTGAAAATTACATTAATTATCGAGTGACATCAGTGTCGGCATCTTGGTAAGTTGGGCAAAAGTATCATTACGTACTGTGCTAAATAAATCACATCTACATATAACCAACTAGACCTGCTCTCCCCTACTAGTAAAAAAATCAAACAGCTTATTGAAATAATTTTTTATCTCGCACGCTGCCATTTTTTTTTATTGTCATTGTAAAAAGCGGCGCCCTTTCCAAATTTGTATAATACCTAATGGTCGGACAAAACGGCTTTATTGTGGCAGTGATGCGTGTAATTTAGCGGCATGCATGTTTGAGCCAGATAACGACTTGCAATGCCTGTTGACAGTCAGCGATAATCTGGCCATTTTATTGCTAAAATAACCCACGCAAATTTCCCAAAAGCCAGCAACACACCGAATGACATTCTGTGTTCGGAAAAGTTTGAATTTAGAATTATTGTATGTTTATGTAAGTATATCAACTGTCAATTTATAGCTGTCTATTGGTAGTCTTTTTGAAAAATATAAATTTTCATTTCTTGCGCTTTATAATATTTTTATTAATTTATGTTCAGCCGTAATAAACTAATACATATTCAATAAACACTAAATCGATTCTTTTAGAAGTTTTTGTAGAAAAAATAAGTCCCTACCATTTAAAACATTTTATCACACCGAAAAAACAATAGGGACATAGGTAATATCGCTCTATGTGAGATGACTATAACTATTCATAAGGTTTGAAAGCAGGCAGATATGTCGATTCGCTTTTAATTAATTATTTCCCCACATCACCATTGTCGTGAAGAAAGTGTTTGCCTGATTTAAATCCTTGCCAACGAGCGAGTACTTTTGCTAGTCTATTACATAATAATACTAATGCATTGCGACGTTTTCCATCCCCGTTCTGCGTATTATGGTGTTTGGTAGGGAAACAATGCCAAGAGGACGCATTTCGCAGCGATTTAACACCTGGGGCACGGTACCGGCTGATTTTGTTTTTTTATAAATAATTTCTTACAGATGATAGATGTGTATACATACCGGCTACTTTATGAATTATTCACCAACCAAATATTTATATTTCTAACTACCTAAGTAGGTATAAAGCTTTGTACTCACTACTGATTTACATGCAGGGCTGTGGATGAAACCATTTTGTTATTTATTATCAGCTACTGCAGTGGTTTCCAACCTTTATGTTACTGCGCCTCCCTTTGAAGAAAAAAATATCTTCGCGCCTCCCTATCCTTTATTTCATATATAAATAAAGACACGTTATAAAGAGTAAATAAATATTTTTGACTGTTCGCGCCTCCCTTTGCAATAGCACACGCCTCCTCAGGTTGGAAATCGCTGAGCTACTGAGTTGCAAAAATAATCGTATTATTGTAGTTTGATTAAAAAAAAGAGTCGGAGTCACTTATTCACTAACAGACTCAAACACCAAAGCTCCACGACTCCGACGTCACAGTCCTGTTTACAAGTCTAAAGAAATATAGAGTTTTCAAATGTTTGCAGGAGTGTCTTAGGAGCGATTACCCAATACTTAGATCTATACTATTTTTATATGTATTCTATTATATATTATTCAACAAGGAATGATTATAGTAGCGGTGGGCTGCCAATACGTTAACAAGGGGCTCATTTAATCTCAAAGTAATTCTTGGTGTTCCGTGGAAGGAGTGAATTTTTGTATCATTCCCATGCAATTATATGCACTACTTAAATAAGCCATTGATTGTTACTTAATACACTTATGATATGTAACAATATGCAATTTATCGTAAACTTATCAATGTAAATAGCAGTGGCGGTTCTAGGTACTGGGCTAGGTGGGCTAAGCCCGACCTGCATTTTTCACCCAAAACTTTAGATGGCTGAATAAAAATGAACAGCAATTCGGCCGCTGAACAAAATAAATACATTTATAAGCGTAACTAACCTTCCCCAAATGAATATAATATCTTTGTTTAAATTTTCCTCTATCAATATAAGACAATGCCATGTCTACCTACAATAATATTTTCGATTGTTTTTTATTACAATTTTAAGCTGAGCCGGTATAAAAAAAACAATAACCCTATAAATAATTCATAGAGAACATTCAACGTGACGTCAGTCTGGCAACACCTATGTACATGCTATTGGTCAGGGGCTAACAGCTTCCAGCCCGTAACCATAGACAATATTTCTTTACACTGGAACGCAATCTAGCACGATTCGATTTTGTTTGTATTTGTATGTACGGAAACGTCATCAAACACACAGGACTGTATTTCAAATTTACTGGCTTCTGTCATTCATCGGGGGCTAAACTGGAATTAGTCCATGGCCCATACAAACATACCAATATCTTTGTATTTTATGAAAGTGACAGGTATCGAATCTCAGTAACAGTTCTGTATTGCTTTTTTTACTTGTTATTTCACTTTGAAAGAGACAAATTTAAGGTCACGTATTATTATTTCTTACTTACATTAGCATTGATTGTATTATATAGTAATTTATGCTTTGCAGTAGTGTCGTAGTATTTGTTAATTTGCTTGTAGATTAATGTATAAGATGAAGTGGAAGCATGCAAAATTTCGTAAATAGTATACAATGCTATGCTTTTCTCTAGCCCACCCAAGATTTCAGGTCAGGAACCGCCACTGGTAAATAGCTACAAGTGTACTACAGTGTATAATGAAGCTGTCGTAAATAACATATAAATAAGTCAGAAGTTATATACTTATTTGCTCGGAGAATATTGTTTTCTCTTAAATTAACAAGAGGCTCGCTCGAGTCTCTCTGAGTCTTCTCCAGCCCACCCCTAGGTTATGGATTAAGTGCCATACAACGTCTTTTGTAAGGAGCGTAAAAATAAAAGGATTTGGATAAGTCTGTTTTCATAACAGTTGACAATGTTTGAAAAAATCAGCCGTCACGTGTAATATGCAAATGGATCTAAAATTTTACTGTTTCTATTAAATTAACGACATAATTTAGTTGGTAAGTTATTTAACTTCCTTGTCAATATTGTGTGGACGTATCTGAGGCGAAGATTAATGGATCATTGGGAACATTCTCATTTCTTCAGTTGTTCGAATACTTTTGACACAGTAATCGTCACAGCCATTTCGCCAAGGTTTTCCTGGCTGTGTACGGCTTAGAATAAAAAGTTTTACCATTTCTGAATCAATAGTATGGCGCGTAATAAAGCCCTACCATAAAGCTCTGTGACAACCTTTTAGGCAGAGCTTTCGTGAAGCGAGCGAGATGGGCGAACAGCATTAGGTATTCGAGAAAATCTCTACCAAGGTCAGCAATATACGAATTTTTGTCGTCAAACGTGAGAATTGATTGAGAAAAGTTTATCGGAGAACAGTTATAACATAAAATGAATTATATTGCACCGAAAAAAGGATACTTATAAGTTAAACAAAGAAATAGAATAGTCTAGAACAGTCTTTCTCAAAGGAGAAGCCAGGTGGCCTTCATAGTGGTCACAGCCAGCAGTGGGCTGCCAACGCTTTAACAAGGGGCTCGCTTAGTCCAGAAGCAATTTTCTTTATTCTGTGGAAGGAGTGGATTTTCTAATCGCTCATATGAAATTATATGCAATATTTAAATGAGCAATCGATTGTTACTTAATACACTTATAATATATAACAATATGCAATTTACCGTAAATTTATCAATGTAAATAGTTTAAAATGTACTATTAGGTATACTGAAGCTGTCGTACATAATATATAAATAATAAATTGCAGTGATATAATAATTTGATATGAGAATATTGTTTCTCTGGAGTTAACAAGGGGCTCGCCAGCCTTAGTAAAATTCAACAAGGGGATCGCGCGAGCCCCTCCGAGCCCGCTCCAGCCCACCCCTGGTCCAAAGGGGCCACAGACCTAAAAAAATAAGCTGTCACTAAATCCGTAAATTCCTGGGATTTTAGAAATTGGAAATTTTGAGAAGACCTAAAAAAAGTCTCGCGTCTTTTCGTTTTGATAAATCCCAAAATTCCTTATAAAATCTATACTTCAATAATGCAAAACAGGTATAGGGGCCACGGAGAAATATGAGACTCAAAAGGGGCCACGGGTTCAAAAAAGTTGAGAAACTATGAGCTAGAAATATTTTAAAACTATGTTATTTTGAATTGCAAAATCTTTAATTTGATTAGATACAAGACTCGATAGACAACACATTAAAACATAGAAGTTAAGTTAATTAAAATATGACAGATGACTAATCAAATTCAAAATACTACCGAGCAGTAAGTATAGTGTACAAATATTTGATGTAAAGAAAAGATTAATATTACTATCAAACATTGAAATCTTCGGAAATAGAAGTCGTCGTCGGTCACTCAAAAGAAAATTATGTTGAAGACACTCATTTTTGTATAAGACAATGCTGACAACATATGTGTATTTATGAGACAGGTGAATCTATGAAAAAAATAAATATAATATTGTATATTTTCTGAATTGCTGCATTTGTGTTTCGCAAAAGGTTTTCTATACTATTTTTATAATTTAGTCTATGTAGAATGATATGTAATAATAGTTTTTAGTAAAATCTATATTTTATAGAACAACATAACATCACGTGGAAGGTGGTAGACTAAATAGTTGAAATACTACGCCATCGAGATTAGGTAAATGAAAGTGACTGCGTCGTGTTCGCAAAAGCTATATTTCAATATCAAAATGGCAGGCAACAGATCAAATTCAAAATGGTACCCAGTGGTGGATTAAAGTGTTGCTTTCTCTGTAAAGAATTTTAGAAACAAAACTTATCTATGATTACTAGAAAATGTTATCCAGGCTTCAAATGCAAAAAAATGGAACTGAAAAATGAATTAAAAACTTTTGTGAACACGAAAATCATCACATTTAACCAAAACTTCTTTTCTTATATAGAGTGCCTAATATATTATATGGGCCTTCTAGAGGTGAAGTGAGCCAATTAGTAAAATGGTAAAATATTTTTCATTTACTTTTAACTGTATGGCTGCTAAATACGAGATATCAAGTCAAATTTTCACACTCAACACGCCAGAAACGAGTTACCTCGTCGATAACTAATTTATTTATTCATTGCAAAGTATAGCCGGCATGCTAGTTACATACGTACTTTTTTCTACGGCAGCCAAAAGATTAAGTAAATCACATCTTTATTTGGTGTTTCGGTGAATTGCATATTTTTATTTTACGAATATAACACTATTACAATGTGTATTAACTGAGGTTACTTCACTTTTACAATAGTTTAATACGTTCCCCACGGTGCTAAAAATACTTCCGATACGTTGCTGGCCTGTAAAGAACCAAGTAATGTTTTTTAAAAATGTACGTCCTGAGTTTTTACCGTTCATCAAAGGGCGGTACGTGTTAAAACATTTTTTTTCATTTAATTCTTTAATGGTCAGCAACATATAGGAAGTGTTTTTTTTTAGCACCGTAGAGGAAGTGTTAATACAACGCATGTAACTTTTTTTTAATGTCACTTGGCTCACTTCATCTCTAAAAGACCCACATGTAAATTTTGAGTGAAAGACTTAGGAATCTCATTAATCCAAAAGTTTTTTTTAAAACACTTTCTATTTCACGACGATAAGATTTGGCTAGAGATTTTTGCTACGTTATGCATTATTCCATTCGGTGTTCAGTCCAATTATAATGGATTTAATTGTTTGTAGATAACTCTGAACTAATATTAAATTTCTACATTATTCTGAAATGGCGTATGATGTGAGCACTAAAGATATTATTAACTGCGTCAAGTCTGTTGTCGTCTATAAATCGCGAACAGAACTCAAGCAAAGTTAAAGGCATTGCTTTGCTCTCCGTAATATAATATAAACTCATAACTACAATATAATGTGTATTGCTGAATAGGTACAGAATTGTGAATTGCTTTATATTCTGAACTTGATGTATTGTGTTTGCGACTTACGACCTGATAGCATATGCATTGTGTTTTGTTTGTGCGAACTTAACCAAAAGTGTGAGATTTCACGAAATATTATTATGAACATATATTATATACATACAGGGCTGGGCTGGAAAGGGGCTCAGAGAGGCTTGCGCGAGCCCGTTGCTACCTTTTACTAGGTTGGTGAGTCCCTAGTTAATTTAATAATACATAACTGCAATTTATGACTTATATTGATATCAGCCCAATATTGTATAAGAAAATTGCCCGAGTTCTCACGAAGCCCTTTTGTGATGATAACTGGTAGACAATTTGAAAAATTATTGTGCATTGTTAATATATTATCTACGATAGCTTCAGTGTACTCATTAGTACATTTTAAGCTATTTACATTGATAAGTTTACGGTAAATTGCATATTATTACATATTATTTGGGGTGGTTTGATTTTGTGAGGAATTCAGAGATAAGGGAGCGTACAAGACAGCGCCCCGCCACGTCAGTGGTTATGAAGAGACGTTTGAACTGTCTAGGTCACGTGCTGCGGATGCCTCCGGAAAGCCTCAATCCTGCCTGCCTCTTCTTTCGACCGGTGGGGTTCCGGCGCCCCGGACGTTCGTCGGGTACTATCCATAGGATGTACTCGGCGGAACTAAGGGATGCTGGCATGTCATGGGAGGAAGCAAAGCAATTGGCGGGAGACAGGGAAACGTGGAGGTGCTGCGTGGCGGCCATATGTTCCATATAGAGAGCGAATGTGGCCAAAGAAGAAGAAGACATATTAAAAGTGTATTAAGTAACAATCGATTGTTTATTTTAGTATTGCATATAATTGAACAGTAGTTTAAAAAAACCAATCCTTCCCCAAAACATCAAGAATTGCTTTGAGATTAATCGAGCCCCTTGTTATCGTATTGGCATTTGGCAGCCCACCGCTGTATACATACATACGTATGGTGAAAATTTTCACATGTGTACTCAAATGCCATCTCTTCTTTTTATTTTCCGCATTATTGGTCACGTCAACAAAGGAATTGTTGCTGGTCATAGGAATCTTCTACTCTATAAAGTGATCGCGCGACAATTTTTCCGTGTTCAATTTTCTACGATAGTACACAGCTATGAAAAATCATCTTTTTTAAGGCATCCAAAAATAAAGATATCAATTAAATCTTTATTGTAGAGGCGTAAAAAACGTTTCTCACTTTACCAAATTATTGAGTATTGCAAAAAATATTTACCTAGAATATTTTTTTATTTCTTTCTTATATGAAAACAGTGGCGTCTGGTCAATGTGGCATTGGATCAATGCACCTCTTGTATATGCAGGGGTGGTTATATTTCATGACATAATATTCAAACATAACATTTATACCATTCACTCATTTTAAATTCTTCATGTTTTTATTGTCTAAAAAATAATAATAAAATAAAATGTTATTAAATATTTATTATAGACAATAAATAAATGAAGAATTTAAAATGAGAGAATGGTCTTAATGTTATGTTTGAATATTATTACACGACATATAACCGCCCCTGCATATACAATGGGTGCATTCATCAAATGCCACATTGACCGGTCACCACTGTATGAAAATAAATATGTTTTCATCCACAAAGTTTAAAAATTATGATAAGTATATTTATTAAATGGATACCTAGTCATTGTAACTATGATAGCAACATTTTCATGTTCAAAAATTGTTTATTTTAACGATTAGAACCCAGAACACCCAAATATTCTTTATTTTCCTCCTCCTTTTTCCTGTCACCTGCCAATCGCTATGCTTCTTACAATGACGTTCCAGAATCTTTTATTTTCGTTGAAAGTACCAGAATGCAGGTTGTAGGCCAGAACGTTGAAATCTCTCAATTTTTTTGAGCCTTTTTGTTAGCATGATTACCGTTGTATCAAGAAGCTTTCTAATTTCCCGAATAATGTAAACATTCATTTTGAAATATGTAAGTAATTGTTATTCTTTGGCACGCAATTCGTTTTTACTTATAACTTTTAATTAGTTCAGGTTCTTATTACATATTTATAGGGGATCTAGAGTGTTATTCCATTTACTGAACTTCCTCTGCTTATGCACATTTCCAACGTTTCTTGATAGCAAAACAGATGCATCCAACCAGGGGCGTAGTAAGGAGGTAGGCGGAGTGAGTGGATCGACCCGGACGGTTCTTTTTGAGGGGCGGCATTTCCAAGTAGAAAATGGAAAATTTCGAATGTAGTAAACAAATACAAATAGTTTTGTTTACAGAATCAATCTACGCTATATTTTTTTCATCCTGCTTTATCCCACATCATTTGTCCTTGGTGACTAGCTGACTAAATATACTATATAAATATATTTAATGATAGCTCGAACGTGGAAAACTATGAAACATTGACACATTTTAAAAACATACATACAGCATGATTCTACGATGTGTATTACAAAATATAACATTTTTAAATAAAAATAAAGTATTTTTAAAGAAATTTATATTTTAACCTTTATACGCCCAGCGGTCCCGTACGGGACCGTTGATTATGGTTCATTTCGGTATCGGATTACACTGATTTATGATAATATTATTCAAGATATGAATATTAGGTTACATAAATAATGTCTTTGAAATACTGATCCATAATTTTATTTTCGGTTTCGATAAATATTTTTTTCATACGAGTAATATAAACATCTGTGTTACAAGGTTAAGTTCTTAAGAAATAATATGTCGTTTTGTAATTTTAGGCAGACCGTAATAAATCAGTTCGGACACAAATAAAGCTTTTGTAAATAATAAACAATCTTTTATTTTGATAATGATTTTTTTACTCTACTAACCAGGGTGACTAGTTTTAGAGAAATATTTTTTTTAATGGATGCGTTTGTTGCGAATATTTTGCGAACAAATGCTCGGACAGTGTGCTACTCCTTTTGCGCACAGCGCGCGAGCGGATAAAGGTTAATATATTTTAGTATCTATCAAAAAAAAAAAATATTTCGGCTCAACCTTTAAGGTCATATCAGCCAAAGATTTAAAAATACCCTCAATTTACCACAATTGTAAATTAAAAACTACTTTTGAGAGAACGTTGAGGATAAGAGGAATCAATGACTACATTGGGCGGCAAAACCTCTTGCCCTGCCACTGCATTCAACAGGCTGAACGACTTATGTTTGTCTTTGACATAAATATAGTCAATTTAATTTTGAGTTGGTTATTAAAATGCTAGTAAATGCTTTGAATTTAATATGCACATATAAGCTAAATGGGAAGGGTGTAAAAGGTGTAATGGAAATTATGAAATGGATACACAAATCGAAAAAGATTGAGAATTTGCGATTTATACCATTACAGTGGCGGCAAATAAAGCAAAGTAAGGGTTTTGATTTAGTGCAAGTGACACTGAGTTATAGTGTTAAATCTGAAAACCTATTACTTATATAAAATTTATAAGTCAAAGGTTTTTTTGTACATTGAATTGTTATTGTTTCTTTACACTAGGGCTTTTACAAAAACCGACTTTTGAAAAAACCGGTTTTCGAATGTCAATGTTGTTTGAAAACCGGTTTTATCCGGTTTTCGAAGTTTTACAAAAAATGGATAATTCAATTAAAATAGCGAGATTTTTTTTATTTATATACATAATAATACACAACAATAAATTATTTGGTGTTACTCTTCAGAAAATATAATTTAAGAAAACACAAAGTGTCCACTGATCGTTTTGTAACAAAAATTCCTGATATCGAAAAAAAATACCCTTTTGCTGGGTAATGATGTGGGGCATATGGTCTTTAAGCCGTCAAATAAAATATCCATAATTTCTGTCTTTTTGTTTATTGACTCGTTTATGGAAAACTCGGCTCAACCGGTTACGAAGGTGAAAAATCGGTTTTTGAATGTCACAAATTTAGCAAACAAACGGGGTTTAAACCGGTTTTTGAAAACCGACAAGCCCTATTTACACCGTTAATTTATATATTATTTTATCTTATCGGTTATATACAGTGCTTTTTTTCTAATATTGGATATGGCTTCCTAATGGAGGTATCTCAAGAGAGTTTTTTACGAGAACTGCTAGTTAGTAAGGATAGGACTGATATAGAACTAGTGGTTAACTAGTCGTTATCATATTACCATAATGCACATATTTTATTGTAATATGAATAAGGATGTAATAGTGAATAACAAGATGTAGTGTGTATCTCTTCGTAGCCAGTATATAAAGCTGTAAAGTGTAAGCTGCAAAGTGTAAGTTTGAAAATAGTTCTGACGATGTAGAAAGCCGAAATAGCTATCAACTATTATTATAAAAAAAACTGTAGAACTAAATACGTTGCTATGTTTACCCTATTACGCAGGTCTGGGTTCGATTCCCGGTCAGATCACAGTGAATTTGAGATTCATTCAATTCAAAGTTGCGATCGAAGACTGGGTGTTTGTGATGTAAATCCACATCATTTCCTCTCCTCCCATCCTTCTGATCCTTCTGATCCTTTAATAACTGGGTGTAGCGATAGCGATTAGTCAACCACTAATCCTGTCCTGTCTGTCCTTATCCTTCTTTCCCCACTACTCGCTTTGAAAAAAGAGAGGTTGAGCGACTGAGCAACAAAGAGTTTTCGTAGACTTTTTGTTGGGATACCTCCATTAGGAGGACACATGCTCCACATTGCGAGTGGACATATTCAATCAATAAAATAGTAACTCTTTGTCACCGAAGTTACCAGAATTTGGGCCCCACTACGCCACTGTACATTTAATTATTTTTCATTTAAAAAAAGTAATTAATACGAACCGTGTGAAGCTTTATTTGAAAACGTTATGAATATTCAAATGCACGTTGAATTAACGCGATTCGCTGATGCATAGTAAAATATAATTTGATGCTCATATAACGTAAATAATATTATTAAAATTACAATAATCATTGTTTGATGACGTATTTTAATTGTTCCGTATAATTTATGTGTAGTGTGCAGAACGTTTGTTTTAATTTTAATTTTAATACGAGTAATAACATTTTTGTGTTCTTCAGTTAAGTGCTTTTCCTGTAATCCAATTACAGCTTTTACTGTATACATATACATATGTGTGAATTGTACAAAAGTAAATATGCAATAATATTAATAGATACTTCTATTGAAATTTAAATTAATCAAATTATAATCATTTCAGTATGTAACGTATTTTACTTATCTGTTTTCGAAATTTATATCTCAATAATATTTCAAATTTGGAACACTATTATTCATCAAGTTTTTAAATCAAATCTAATTAAGTACATATAGAAATTCAAATATTCGAACATCGGGAAATAGTTGAGCTTAAATTTTTTGAAAACTTGTGTTCCATTTTAAAATATTAATAGGATGTTTACTGTCAATACTCGGTGGAAAGGCATTATATTAAAAATAATAAAACACTCTTTTATACTTATTCCACATTATTTATTAGTATCAAAACCAGTTCTGCTCATCACGAATATCACTAAATCAATTACAAATTAATTGAATAGTATCTAATATTTTTTTTGTTGCAATTATTTTATTTCAATATTATTGTTATATAATATCAGATTATGTATTGAGTGTGATTTGGTGCTTTTGAATTGTTAAAATTACCAAAAAAAATTGCTAGCAGAACGTGGTTTCGATCCACGGACCTCTGGGTTATGGGCCCAGCACGCTTCCACTGCGCCACTCTGCTGATGTGTAGATGTGCCGAGATAACAAATCTCTAGCCGATTATTAGTATTGCTGTCTCGCTCTTAAATGATTTGGTTTTGAGCAATTTCGGAAAAGATGATGCAATATTGTCAGATTTTAAATCGTAATAATCTAGTATCATTATTTGAACTATTAATTTTTATTATAACTTTATTTCAAATAATTAATTTGATGTTTATCGGTAATTGGAAACCCGTTCGCTGGCGGAAATATTTTGATTTTTCAAAAAACGTTATTTCAGACGTTAAATAATGCTATTTTCTGGCCTTTTTGCAGTCCTTTCTACCCATCCATTAGTTGATTTCCAAGCTTAAAAGAGGTTCTGCTATTGGCTAATCAGCCGTCCTCTTCAAATATTAAAACTATTGCTACAAATTCGATCTTCATAATTAAAATAAACGTACTATTTTAATTTTGAAAGTGGCAGTTACATCTCTATGACAGAAAATAATTTATACACGCGTTCCCTAATATATTGTATGGCCATCTACATTGCAACATACACACACTCTCTTTTTAAGCGCACGCGCAGAAAGAGAGTGTGTATGTGCGAACATAGTGATTTTTAACGCATATAACACAAAAACATACACACTCTCTCTCTGTCTGCGTATGGTTCGTATCAATGGTATTGAGTGAATGCTAAACGGTGGGTGGCACTGCCATTTGGCAAATAATATCTCTTCTAGATATTGACAACATAGTGACAATTGTTATAACATAACGAAATTCAAATTCGGCCATTCTATTTATTTTTATTATTCATGCTATTCATTTAGTTCATGCAATTATGTCCGTAGAAAAACATATATTGTTATCATTATGTAAAAATTACCATGATGGTCCTATCGGGCATCTGGATCCAGTTTCATCTCCAGAAAATTTCTGTCACTTCAAAAAAATTGCTACTTCTTTTGGAGACAAAGTTTATCTTCCCTGCCCTTCACCATTTAATCCCTAATCACATCTGTTTCAAAATCAAAAGTTGTTTTATTACTGCCATTAATCATCATTATTGCTTATTAATACCTAATTACTTTATTACTTATACCAATTCTGTTTAATTAACCTTTATATAATCTTTATATTCTTAATTATTATTTCCTATCAAATTGATGGTTTATCAAATAAAAAGAGTTTGTAATATTTGATTTTGAATAGGTATCCGTGTTTGTGCAAACTTCACACACTGACGTCATTGTGTACTCAAAGCACTTAATTCTGCATGTGCTTAGGGAAATAATAATTTCTCTTTTAAATTGGAAATGAAACGAGAAACATTCGTAGGACAGTTTGTAGAATGTTTTAATTAACATATATTGGGCAAAAACATCTCTAATTTGTTTCGAGTGTACAACCATGTTTAATGAGATTAGATTGTATATTTTAAATTTGACAGTTTAATTGGCTTTCGATGATATTATAGTTGGCCCACACGTGGGCGATTGTATCCCAAAATGTGGGAAACAATGAACAATATTTTAATACCGTTTCCCACATCTAACTTGTTGAGAATCAGGTTTCAGTGTGGTGAATAACATCATGAAAAATCAACGAAATCGAAAGTCAATGAAAAAGGAGAACTTCGTTTCTTTCTTGTTTTTCTTCAATATATGTGTACGAACTCTTTTTTGTTGCGATAAAATGTTGATTATAAAAAAATGTACTGGATTGAAATATAGCGATGTTGGCGGGAAGTAAGGAGATTTTCCATAAAAATAAGCAAAAGTGGGCGGTAGGCATAAAAAGGTTGACGACCCCTGCTCTACCGAATACATCTTAAGAATGGTCGTCAGCAATGTTCCCTCTAAGACAAAAGGTTACAGATCAAATATCAATTGAACAACTGTCTTTTAGTGTGCGCCAACCCGGATTGAGTGCGCGGGGGCGCGTGCGCAGCTTAGAGGGAACGGTGGTCGTCAGTAGCTTTCACGACAGCGGGATCCATCCGATTAGTACAGTGTCTGCCAAAATGTGTGCCGCAAGAAGTCTCAGGTGTGCCGCGGTGGAAGAAGCATTAAAAATGTTAATTTGAAATAATGCTTATTTATTTAAATTTTCTTTATTTTTTTAAAAAAATCAATATCTACACATTTAAACAAATATTTGTCACGTTCATGCATAGTGATCAACGTGACACACTTTCTTTTAAGCATTTTTATTTGGTGTGCCGCGGTACATGTCTCATTCACCAGTGTGCCGTGACGTAAAACAGTTTGGCAGACACTGGGTTAGTAGAAGCGATAGGCGGGGCTTATGGGATCCGGAGCACATGTCCAAGCCAGGTCCATCGTAGCCTTTTCTTTAGTTTGAACGTAATAATAGTCTGGTTATTAAAAATTGTATAATAATCAAACTTTAAAAATCAATTCGGCTGCACATTTGATTTGAAAAAAATAATACTTTCAAAATTATGCATCATTATTTATTATGGTCTGTATTGGACGAATAATAATAAGCTCACGAAATTAAATATCTAGGCCAAGACTATTCTTGCATCCCGAAAGAAGTTTCATAAATGAATACACGAAACAAAGCCATTAGTATACGCAGAAGATTATCTATTTCCGCTACGGAACATTTTCTTCCGTTTTCTCATTTAGAGCGAGTACATGGTTCCCGCTCCACGGGGCCAAAAATTACGAGCAAACATGTTATAATTCCACTTCGGTCTTTTTCATCGTTTTAGCGGTCGACGCCGTGTAAGTGCTGGCCGGTTAGGAACCACTGAAGACCATAGGGACGTTCAGATTTAACCGAAATAATATTTTTCTTATTATCATTAGAGTCTTAAAATATCATACCGATGGTATAATTTGTGGTCAAAACTTTTGAAACTTTATCGTGTTCGGTTTTATCGAGATTTTTTCTACGGATTTGTTTTTTATAATTTAAAATTTCGACTGAAGGTGCTTGGTGGAATTTCAATATTGAATTAGAATCGTTCAAATTATGTACATTCGCACAGATTTTGTCACTAACGACCCGGGTTTTGCTTTCGGCATCTTCAGGCGTTCAAGTGCACAGATGAACTTGAACTGACAGTTCAAGTTCATCTGTGAAATTAGGCGAAACCTGGGTCGTTAGTGACAACATCTGTGCGAATGTACATAATTTGAACGATTCAAATTTACTAAGGATTTGAGTTCAAATTAGAAAATGTTTGTGATGTTGACGTTCCCTCCCATCCACTTGGTCTTTAAAACGGAGCTGGTGTGATTAGTTGACTACTTGCTTTTTTGACAGCTTCTTCCAATTCTGATTTTCTTAGAGTCTTAAAATCTTTTTTTTTTATTGAAATCGTTCACATTCAAATTATAATTAGTTTTTTTTTAACTTGAGCTACTACTTTGGTAGCTATATAAATCAAGATAAACATTTTCCAAAGATGCATCTAAAGCCCTTTATTTTGAATTGCAGTAGTTTATATTTTTCATTGCAGAAAATAAGACCATTTAATTTATTATAAAGTCAAACTAGACATGCTAAGTTAAAGCTCATTGAATGAAAGGAACGAAGCTAAAGTCTAAGCGTATCTTAAAAGAAAGCGTTCAATGTTTTGATTTGAATATAACATATAAAGTATTTTTAAAACACATTGGCCATTTATGGTCTAACCTCTTAATAAAACAATAAATTTAATATAATCCTACAGGGTTCTACTGTGATAATTTCCCTTTACGAATATTTCAGGTTCTGCTGACTTATATGCAATCATATTATATAATAAATATAAAAAACAATACTCGGTAAAATACTCATTTTGTGAAATAAAACATCAAATGAAACATCAACGATAGTAGAATATTCATTAAAAATATTGATTGTTACATTCAAAGATAATATTGCACATCAAGTACAACTTATCTTTCATTGTTGAGAAGAAAATGCATTATAAAGTAAGTTGTCTGTTTTAGTATGTTACTGTTGACATAAACCATATTTTATTAAACGGAGTAGTTCATAAGTGGAGTGCTTAAACAAATCATTGGTAAAACAGCTGATAATATAATTAGCCCATGTTTTATTATTATTAGATTATTAGAGACTATTTGTCATTTATTTGGTGCTCAATTCTCAACCACCCACAATTTTCTTTCCCATTTACTCATATAGAGAAGAACGCTGGAAAGAGAAGTATACTTGAGCCAGCGCATTCGCTAATATGAAAACGGAACAAAGCTAACCATTTTTAATTGTAGCACTTATAGCACACACTTCCCTTATATGTGGCGGTTTTTTATGTTATGAGTCCTGGAAGACGACAACTATACCTAGCGGAATTCTTTCTACGTAATAATAAAGATCTACATTAGAAAAAAGTCGTTATTTTTATGCGTAAAAATACATTATTTATAGAGTCAGTATTAATATTTACCACATGGAAAATCCGATCTATTGTGCTCGCAAGTATCGTTAATTTTTTTTATCATTTCAGTCAAATACCCATAATGACAATGTTAAATAAGCCCGCATTCATCATTTCTCGATCTATCGGTTAAATATTATGATCCCGTAACAAACATTACCGAGATTAATCGTTTTTGTCGAACATTTGTCATTTCACTCAAAAATACGTACTGCTCCAACCATTTGTTTTCGAATTTATCCCTTTATAACAAGAAAAACTTGGGTTTTCAAAAAAGTTTAATATAATTTTAGGTAGATTTTTTTATTGTTTAAAACATAGGTTACCAACCTTTTCGGGTAGCGACCCCTTTTAAAAAAGCCATGTGACTAGGGGACCCCCGAGGAATTTGGAATCTTCGGTTGCTATACCTTTTCCCCGGATTGTCTCCGAAACTCCTTTTTTTGTTCAAATCCAAAATCGAAAAAGTTGGCCACCCCCAGATTGGGAACCTGTGGTTTAGAATGTGTAGGTGGTATTGAGACATTCATGCATTCATTGTCTTTATTACCTGTCCTTTAAAAACTAAGTAAACTTTCCACTGTAATAGTGTATCAACAGATATTGTTTAACAATAATTAAATATAGTTTTATCATGATCCTGTTACCTGTTACCTGTATCAGATAAGGTTGGTGTATGTGGACAAATAAAAACATCGCATATGTGTGTGTGTCCTTTAAAATAAAATAAACTGTTGATATTGAAGGCTGGCAGCCTATTATTGTTGAAAAATTCAGTCAAAATTCAAAAAAAGTCAAGATTCATTTTTCAACCATTTTGGAAGGAGCCGAGTTTGCAAATAAAAGGCACTTAAAAAACAATAGAAGTCTTCATAGTTTCATCATGTTGATAGTAAGTTTTCTGGCTCGATATTTTTTTGGTCTCATAATGTTTTTATAAACTCTTTACAAGTAGAAATAATAAAATATGAAAGTAATCATTGCTTAGAGATTTTTAGCACTCATTTATATTACGCCGACAGCGCATACAGAAATATGTAGCACAAAACGTTCTCATTGTATTCCATGGGCTTATAGGGATCGACGTGTATTCTGGACTTGTGTAGAACGAAATTTAATAACAGCTTAATAGATAAAATTATTCATCTTCACACAAAATTTACATAATAATAGTAAATTCATGAAAACCTCGGCTTTTAAATTAACAAAAGCAGCTTTGCTACTGAATTTCAAAGGTCAAAGACTGTGAGAAAGGTTTTTCGGATAGTCACGAATTTAACGCTTTGGTCTCGGTAAATGTAGGGTTTTTGTAAAACTGTATTTCGAAAAACCACAGTATTAAAAATGTCACATTTATCACACAATAGTAGAGGCTATAAATATGTAGGACAATTGTGTAAGAATACGTCATTTGCATAAAGAATCTATTGTAGGAACTAAATATAATAAACCTGGCTAGTAGCCGATTGGAGAACGTCTTACTCACCACCGTGCTCAAATATCAATACTGATTGTTTTACTAAGAAAAATCACAATATTCCTTTGAACTTAATTTCCACTTTAATTTATCAAAATCAGGACCGGTTTAGCTCATGGCGAGCATTGTCAACTAATATGAAATAAAATTTAACAATGCTTTTTATACAAAAAAAAAATTGAAATGAAAATTTGTAATAAACAATTGACACTGAAAAGAATTTAAAATTACACAAATTAAAATATTTAAGAACCTCTAATATGTAATTAAAAAAGGCTCGTATTTTTCTGGTCGAAATTTAAATAACTGATTGATAACTATTTGATAACTAATTGATATTATATGGTCATATTATATCGGTCAGAATAAATAGTCATAATTTAAATGAAATTTAAAAAAACCTAACCTACTAATCAAAATTGTTATTAAATATTCTGACCGTATTGAATTTTTATTCTGGTCGTTCATATTTTATTCAGACCAAAAATTGATTTAAATTCTGACCATTTAATTTGTTTCCATTAAAAAATCATCAAAGGTATCACTGCTAGTTTTGTAAATTGATTTATAGATTTGATAGGTATGTGATGTTTTGATTACTCAAAATTCATAATATAAATCTATACCAGCGATACTCAACCTTTTTTTCGTCTGGGCCGCACGCGGATTTTTGATACATTACGTGAGCCGCAGCTTAGTAATAGTTATACGTAAATATACTAAATTTTATGCAAAATTTAGTGACATAACAAAATTACAAATGTATGCAAAATACTCATTCGTTTACGTATTTTTTTTGCATACAATAACTGGTGACCATGATTGTTTTGGGCCTCACGTAAAATTTAAATAGGCAGCAGGTAGTAGTAGGCACGAAATAGTGCGACTATTTTATGTGATCAAAAATAAGGCCTCTAAATTTTATTGCGTCTGAGGCCTCTTAATTGCATTCTCCGCCACTGACTGAATCCAACGAATTAAGTTGACTTAAACGTAAAGTTATAAAGCATTATAGAAGGAAGTATTTGAAAAATGATTTCTCGCTTTTTTCCAAATTTAAAAAAAAAACCAGCACGACTAAAACAATGCGAAGGTTTTGTAATGGTGCGTAGGTCACAAAGAGTGGTTGAAAAGCTACCTCTCTCTTGTTTTCTTCACCCGCTTCCTCTGTTGCTGTTATCTTATTTTTCTTTAGTAAAAGAAGAAGAAAATAATTGGTCGCCTCTCTTGGATTGTATCTGCCCCAACACGCTCGGGTTAACTGCTAATGTATAGTCTGTTCTGAAATTGAGTGCGGGCAAGAAAATGTTTTGTTGGTAATTTAGTGAGTAGCACAAACTATTCAAAAAAGGCTCTTATTTAATCGGTCTGAATTTTAATACAGTTTCGGTCATAATTCTTATCACATTGGTGAGAATTTATATCACATTGGTCAGAATTTATATTAAATGGTCATAATTGAAATGAAATTAGAAAAAAACATAACCTAACTAAATCTTACAAAAATGGTTATAAAATATGATCGAAGAATATTTTAACTCTAACTCTGATGTAAGAAACATAAAAATAATTTACAGATAAACATACACATTAAAAATATATAAAATTAATATTTGTGGTAATATATTTTTAGTTTATGAAAAAAGTAGAAATTTGCTCCTCAAATAGGAAAACTGCCGCCTATATGGTCGAGTTGTCAACGTTGTTGGCTTTGGCTACGGAGGGCCCGGGTTCAAATCCCGGTACGGACAGTTTTATAAATTGATTTTTCAATCGATTTATGAATTTCTGTTCAAAGGCATGGATGTATGCGATGTCTTGAATTCCCCCCTCTCACCTATCATATCCTATGAACGGGGCGTATCGAGAGCGATTAGCTTACCACTAATCCTGTCTTAGCCCTATCCTTCTATCCCTACTCTCTTTGGAAAAAAAAGGTTGAGCAACTGAGTAACAAGCAGTTCTCGTATAAACACTTCTGTTGAGATAAACTCCATTAGGAGTCCATATGCTCCACATTGGGAGCGGACATGGTTAAAAAAAAAGGTAAACTTAGTTCACTTGATCGATCGGCTACGCTGGTGATATGGCAAATTTGCGGCGTCACATATAAAGCGAGTGGACTTTAGAAACTATTAGAAGCTTTTCGTTTATCCTAAATAATTGATTTTATGTTCACTAAAGTGCATGCCACCAAGTATTGGGGAGTTGCTCCTGAGACAAAAATTTAGATATGCGCATCGTTTGCTACGCCACTGAGTGCTACCGTATACAATTAGCAGATGGGAAAGCAATATTAAGTAGATGAGGGCAAGTAAGATGAAACACGTGTCATGATTATTAAAATAACAATAGTTTTAAATTTTGCTTAACATTAATAACGAAATTTAATTCTTTTATCGTAGTAGTTTCAAAATAATTTATGATTTGTTTAATCATTTGTAAACATATATCATGTATTTAATGCAGGGCTGTAGAGTCGGAGTCGTGAAAAATGAGCGCCTCAAACCCATTTTTTTATTTAATGATGTGTATTCAAACCACAATAGTCAATAGTGTTGACATTGGATGACTTGGCTGACTTAAGATGATCTGATGGAATACATATATATAAGTTAAAATAAAATGATTGAAAAATTTCTTCGGAGCTCGGAGTCGAAGTCGTCTTTTTTTACACAACTTCACAGTCCTGATTTAATGTAACAATTGTTTAAAGTATCCAAATGAACGAAACCGGTCCTAATAATTATAAAACACGTGGAAGTAAAATGTGTTTTTTTTTCAAACACAATGCATGTTCACCAGGAATTGACATTTAATATATTAAAAGTGATTTAAAGATTATTTTTAATTAAAAAAATGTCGATATGCAAAAAATATGTTGTGAATGGAGTACGAATTTCTAATACGACTCTCTGTAGTGACAAGGGTTACCAACAGATGGCGACATAGGTCAAGTCAAAAATGCTGGGAAAATGCTAAGCATGACTTTTATCTCCTTAATATAACATTAACGAAATAGGAATAGTCAAAATATTGAGGGGAATCCTGACACGTCCTGGATGTGATACGGGGTGATAATTATGAGAGATATAATATAATACAATACCAGCGCACAAGGATAAAATAATATTTAATTTCATAATAAAGCTGTCACTTTTGAACGAAAACTCTGATGTGACGTTTATTTAGATATAGTAAAATTTAATTATTATGAAACAATTTAATATTAACTGAGGAAAACTAATACTGTAACGAACTAGATATTATTGTGTAGTCACTGTAAATTAACCCTTAGGAATATTATTATTATTGTTAAATAACTTTTTCGTGCCATATAAATATTTTCAAACAAAATTTTAAGCCAGACATAGGCGTACCACAATAAGATGGTCTAGATCAGGGATGGGGAACCTTTTAATTTCTAAATGCCACATTGATTTATCTGATTCAACATAAGGCCGCAGTAAAGAAAACGTTGACATCTCGAAAATATCGACTGTGGAAAGGAAAAAGGACGTAACCCACACATAACAAATTTGAGCCAAAGGAAAATTATGAAATATACACAACCTTGAATTGCACGTTGACTGATAACCTGGTTCTTTTTATTATTGAATTAGCCAAATATTAATTTTATAGATTGAATAAGAAAACCTTTCTTGAAGTCCCCTTTCTCTTTAAAATCTAAATTTCTATCCTAATTTGTCATTTTCAGCTTAAATTCTTTTAATAGAACGTGTATTAAGTTGTATACATTGCGATTATTGAAAAAAAAAGTGTTTTGGAAAAACTGTGAGTTACGTACTTTTTCCTTTCCACAGTCGATATAATGGGATGATTCTTTTTCTAAGCGCTTGCGTATATTTCTTTGATCAAAGTGAATATTTTGATCAAGCCAAAAGGCCGCAGGTTCCCCTCCACTGGTCTAGATAAAACGTTTCTATATCCTTTGACTATCAAAATCAATGTTTGTCATATGAATTAAAATCTGAACTACCGTTCGGTGATACTGAAAAAAAATGCTGTTTATTACGCAACATATGTTTTCTAATTTCTTGCGAAGATTTTTTTTTCACGTGGACTCAACTCAGTTATTTCTCAAAAAATCTAAATCCATAACGTCAAAAAACTGACAATAACTGAGATACGTCGTTGTAGAAAATTAACGACGATATGAGTCATATGTTTTTCTTTTCAATTTTGTGGAATATGTCCCAAGAAACCTAAGCTTGTACAGCATTTAAAGAATTCTAAGCTGTCTCAAAATTTTCCCGCGAAATTTTATAGGACAAATGCATTTGACGTTTGAAAGAGTTTTATTGTTTTTTTTGTTTTCTGTTTTCCTGCTCAAATAGCTTTTATGTGGGCAACACCGCAGGGAAAACATTTATTATACGGTTGACTTGAGTTTTTTTTTCTTTAGATTATATAAATTTATATCCACACACATGACAACATGTGTAGTAGGGAATAATACACTAACACATTAACATACCGAAATTATCCAAAATTTATTAAATATTTTTTATTTCAAATTTGGAACCGTGACCAAAATTGTTTCAACGAAAGCTTATTGTACTCATTGATTAGATTGAAATTTACTTGTTTAAACTCTAATTTAATAAGAATTATATTTTGAAAAATAAATTAGAATGTTAGAGTGAATGTAAAGATGAGTTGTGTATTTCTTATAAGCCAGTATATATCGAGAAGAATATTCTACAAGCACGTATCTCAACTTTTGTCAGTTTTGAATTTTTTGTTGTAATGAATTTAGAATATCAATACACACATTCCTTTCAACTCGTATCAAAAAAATATATACGTATATTTAATGCTTTATTTAACCTGATACATTTTTTAAAAAAAATAATTTGGTAAATAATATCAACTGTGGAAAGAAAAAAGGACGTAACCCACACATAGCCAATTTTACAGGAGGCACAATAAACGTGTTTTGATGATTTTTGACCATATGCAAATTATGAAATATACTCAACCTGGAAGTGGACGGAAACTTCAAAACTGATGTTTAATTGATATAATGTAATATTAATTTAAAAAATTGTCTAGGAAAAACCTTTTTTTCAGTCTTTTTTCTTGGTTTCAATTTTCACAAGCTCATCTTTTTTTCAAACTTAAAAGCTAAATTTAGATACTAATTCGGCATTTGCAGCTAACATCCATTTGATAGAACGTGTATCAAGTTGGATACATTGTGATTATCGAAAAAACCTGTTTTTAAAAAACTGTGGGTTACGTCCTATTTCCTTTCCACAGTCAATATTTACACATGACATACAACATTTTTTTTTATTAAACTAAAGGCTCAAAAGTGTAAATTGAATTTAACAAGGAGCTCGCGCGTGTTCCTCCTAGTCTCTCCCAGTCCACCCATGATGCCAACCTAGTCAGTATATAATTGTATTCAATCAATTAATTGTTTCATTATTTTTATGCAATGTGCATTTAAATGTTTTGTACTATTATTTAAAAGTAACGATGCTGTTAATAGCTTACGTAGATGGTTTCAATAAAGCTTTGAATAATTATTGACTTTAAAGTTCAGGTTAGCTACAATTTAAGTTTATTTTTCTTGAAGAGTGATAGGGTGTCAGTAGTGCTAGTCGGTATAAAAAACCGGTTTTTTAAATCCCGGGTGTCAAGCAAAATTTGCGTTATTCGAGAGCAGGTTTTTTTTCAAATTGGTAACCCGGCTTCAAACTCTACAAATAATATATATATTTTTTTACTATTATTTAATTAAAAACGTTAGCATTATGTATTCAAACTGCATTGTTTATTATTAAAACGAGATGAAATATGCTGTTTAATAGTCAGTAGACTTAAATAAATATAATATTTTGGCTTATTTTCATGTGCGTTCTGACTCGGATATACTTTCTTAGTTCTGTCGTGTTTATAAGTTTATTTTTCTTGAAACGTGATAGGATGTCAGTAGAGCTAGTCGGTTTTTAAAAACCGGTTTTCAAGTGAAATCCGCGACATTTGAAAACAGGTCTTTTTAAATTGGTAACCCAGTTTTTAAAACTAGAACTAATATTCATTTTTTTTACTACTATTTAACCTTCATGTTCCCATGGGGTGCATTTGTATTGCAAACATTTACTTACGTCAACATTTCAATAAAATCTACAATGATCAATGCAATGCAAATATTACGCAAAATTGTCTGGGGCCACTTTGTACCTCATCACTCGTCAATCCTATTTAAATGTTTTGGTACTCGAGTTTTAGGTAAAAACGTTAGTATTTTGTCTTGAAACTGCATTGGTTATTATTAAAACGAGAAGAGATATGTAGTTTAAGTCAGTAGACTTCAATTTTTTTTTTTTTTTTAACCATGTCCGCTCCCAATGTGGAGCATACGGACTCCTAATGGAGTTTATCTCAACAGAAGTGTTTCTACGAGAACTGCTTGTTACTCAGTTGCTCAACCTCTCTTTTTCCAAAGAGAGTAGGGATAGAAGGATAGGGCTAGGACAGGATAAGTGGTAAGCTAATCGCTCTCGATATGCCCCGTTCATAGGATAGGATGGGTGAGAGGGGGGAATTCAAGACATCACATATATCCATGCCTTTGAACAGAAATTCATAAATCGATTGAAAAATCAATTTATAAAACTGTCCGTATCGGGATTTGAACCCGGGCCCTCCGTAGCCGAAGCCAACAACGTTGACCACTCGACCACACAGGCGGCCTTCAATAAATGAGTAAAAATACTATTTTAACTTATTTTTAACGTGCATTTTTCTATTACTGGTAGGAATAATGACTTCAACACCAATTAGGAACACTAACCAACAAAATGCTATTTTTAGTATCTTTTTGTAACATTGTTTCTAAAAGAGTTTTTTTTTAATTGAATTACCTGTTTTTTCAAACTTCCAATACCGGCTATATTGAATTCAAAAACCGGTTCTCCGAATGGTCGGTTTTCGTAAAAGCCCTAAGTATCCGCTCTGTAATAATAGAAGGCTTACTGGAACTACTTTCTGTAACTTTATATGTTATACGCAGTTCTGTGAAGCTTTGAATTCTCGAGCTACAAATAGGATTGCACTTTGAAGCAACGGCATTGTTATTGCATTTTGAATTAGATTGAAAGTAAATAGAATTGGATGAGCCGTTTCCGTGAAAAGGTAACCATTCTTGTCAACTATACTTACGTGTAATTTTATAAAACAAACAATATAAAGACTAGTATTTATAAAACATATTACAATTGATAACAATTCAAAAATAAAACACTCATTTGTATTATTTTGCTTCCATTCACTTATTTTAAATTCTTCATGTATTTATTGTCGAAGCGTGTTATTTAGTTATCGATTTCTAAAATATTTATTATATACAATAAATACATGAAGAATTTAAAATGAGTGAACGGTATAAATGTTATGTTTGAATATTATTTCATAACCGCTACTGCATATACAAGGGGTGCATTGATCCAATGCCACATTGACCAGCCGTCACTGTTTAAAAGTAAACAATTGATAACTTTGTAATATCACTTGTGTTTTATGTTTCATATCCACTCGATTAAGATTAAGTGTATGCTGATACGCAGTCCACGCAGCGCAGGGTAGCACAGAATTGGCAAATGGTGACAGGCAAAGCAGACATGTGCAACCAGCGTATGCTGTGACAGCTGCTTTATGAAGTGACATTTTTGAATGATCCGTAATAACTCTTTTATTAAGAGTAATCTACATTTATGGCGAAGGAATCCGAAATCCCGGGATCGCAGCCGTATCAATCCCGGAATTTCGGGATCAGAAAATTGAACGGGATCCCGGGATTGGATGCCCTAGGTGGTACAAATAATTTGCTTAAGTATTAGAAGTATTGCTAGGCTATATTTAATATATATATATATATATATTCACTTTTTACTGGTGATTTCGGTCAACAAAAGTGAATTGGTCCTATTTAAGGAAAGTACGAATAAAACAATAACGCACTGTCATGGCGTCGTACTTCATGTCATCTGTAATTGAAAAAAAGATCTTCAACTCGTTCTTGTGAGAATTTTTGGAAATGTCCGCGATATTATCTGTCTGTCGTGCACTTGCTATAGCCGGAAAGAATTTTTGATGGAAATTTTAATTAAAAACGTAGAATACGGCGGTCTGTGTATTGTGAAATGCGAGGGGCGGCCACCCCCCCCCCCCCGTTTATGTATTTCTTTCGTTTTTATTTTGGCGCTCATTTCGTGTTTGTTTCAGCGACTGCCGCTAGGCGCCTCTGGTTTGCGGTTTCAACACGAGTAAGACAATAGGCTAATCAAAAATATTTAATAGCTGTCCTGTCTACAAGATGTATTGGATTTTTTTGAAAAATATTACGACCAAACGCCAAATACAAATAAATGATTTATAACTGATAAATTCAAGTTTGAATCGTTCAAATTATGTACATTCACACAGATTTTGTCACTTACGGCACGGGTTTCGCCTTTCGGCATCTTCAGGTGTTCGAGCGCACGGATGAACGCCTGAAGATGCCGAAAGGCGAAACCCGGGTCGTTAGTGACAAAATCTGTGTGAATGTACATAATTTGGACGATTCAAATTTAATATTGAAATTCCACCAAGCACTTAAAATCTTAAATTTTGACAAATCACTTTTAGGTTGTTCAATGTCTATACTTGGTGGAATGGGATTATATTAAGAAAAAACACAATATTCATTTGTGATTAATTTTCACTTTTATTTATCAAGATCAGGACCGTTTTCACTCATGGCGAGCATTGACAATGCTTTCCACGAGCGAAACCGGTCCTGATCTTGATAAATAAAAGTGAAAATTAAGTAGAAAGGAATATTGTGTTTTTTTTTTAAATTCAACTGTTGTAATAAAAGTATTTTGATGATTATAATAGCACCCAAAACAAACTATATAATATATTTTTATATTTTTTTTTACTTTGTCCGCTCACAATGTGGAATATACGGATCCCAATACAGCTTAACTCAAGAGTTTTTACGAGAACTATTTGTTACTCATAGCTAAACTCTTCTTAGAGAATATGGTTAGAAGGACAGGACTAGTGGTTAGCTGATCGTTTTAGCTACCCCATTTTTTGAAAGGTAAGATGGGTAGGAACAGACATCTATAAAATTTTGGATTCGAACCTGTGATCCGTATTCTAAGACAACGCCGTTGACACTTAACCTTATACGCGTAAACATTTAAATGTATATATTAATATCATTAACTATAGTTATATTATCAATTGAGCCCATGAGAAATGAGATGATCCAAGTAGTAAAATGGTAAAACTTTTCTATTAGACGTTTAATTTTAATAATAATTATTTCTTTATTATTTGGGGATTCACCAATAATTGGATATTTTTGTTGTAGGAAGACTATACTATAATAGTGTGTATTTACTGAGATTACTTGATTTTACGCAGCTTCAAGATGTTTAGAGAATTGTTACGGAATTAAATCGTTGCTTCCTTAAATACCACTTGACTTACTTCACCTCTTAGGGGTTTAAATGTACTTAACACAGTTATAATATTAGGATATTACTTGCAAACACGGCTTATTCCAAAATGGTTAAAAAATGAAACTTGAATTTCAATTTTGTAATTTTGAAAAACAATATAAAATAACATAGATTATTACACGTATGGTGCTACAAACTGTGACAAGTGTTTCGTACTTAAGCAAACATTTGTGAAAGTAAGCCTGTCTGAGGATGCCTCTGAAAGAAGCGAAACACGTGCCACAGTTTGTAACACAATACGTGGAATAATCTAAGTTATTTTATATTAAAATGAGCTTACACAAAGTAACCGCCGAAATCATCCAAAGTAAAATATTTTTAGTCTTTAATTACTTTGGAATGATATTTTAAATGTTGTCAAGCCATGTTTGAGACTGATTTCTAAAAATACAAAATTTATTTTTATCCACTAAATTACATTCATGGTTCATGTTTCAACAACTTTGGAATGAGTCGGGTTTGCAAGTAATACTCTCATATACAAATCGATTCATTTTCGTTCAATATTAATCGAGATAATTAAAAATTCTTATCAATACGCCCGTAGAAATATTATTAACGAAGCAATTTTAGTGTTGAAAGAACTGATTTTGCAAATGGATTTGTATTGAAACGATAAAAAGGTGTAATTTTATGAAAACACCGTTTCTGTAATTAAAAAAATGGCTACAATAAAAAAAACAAACATAAACTTTAACATAACAGATTCCACATTTTGGACTGAACGTAATAAAAAAAGATGTTCATACCAAGATAGACATAAAAATTACAGGGTCCACTAAAAAGAGCAAATTTTATATTTTTACTCGAATTATTTGTCCTAATTCGATTCCTAGACACAAAACACAGTGCTTTTCCAGTACTTAAATAAGTTTATGTTTACATTGTTTTAACGATGGCTCGAAACTAAAATAACTATCAATTACCTATTATAGTAATTTTATTATATAATATTTAACTAAGTATTGATTGAATTGACATTTACTTGGTAAAACTCCATTGTAAGTTTTTAGTTCTACAAACACGTTCATAATCAAGTCAATAAAATCTTAAATGAACAAACAATTATCAATCCATCACCGCTGCTAAATACCCCTGATGTAATTTTTAATAAATTTCAGTTTAATTTAAACGAATTTAATATTAATGATTTTTTATTTGTGATCGTTCTAAGAAACACTAAAGTCATGTTTAATCAATGTAATAATCATAGTTTGAGGGTATTACTTGCAAACCTGGCTCATTCCAAAACATGAACCATGGAATGTAATTTAATAGATTTTTAGAAATCAGTCGCAAACATGACTTGACAACTTACAAAATATCATTCCCAAGTAATGTAAGACTAAAAATACTTTTAATTTTTTTTTTTTTTTCATTTTGAAAAACAATTTTCATTTTTCAACCATTTTGGAATAAGCCGTGCTTGCAAGTAGTGCCCTCATTTTTAATATAAATTAGTAAGCCAGTATATATAGATGAGTAAATGCAGGTTTAAACATAGTTCTGTCGATAGCATACGCCAAAATAGCTATAAAAAAAATTAATTTTAATTTTAATTTTTACCTTATTATTTGGAAATTGTTTAAAAATGTACTACTTCATATAAACTTTATTGTGATCATCAAATAAGTTAAAAATAATTCAATACTATGCGCGTAAATTTAACAACAATATGTGTCATTTTGGGATAAGAACTTTGCTAAAAATGTAAAAGTTTCTTTACACGTGGTTAAATTGCTAAAGAAATTATTACTTCAGCGAAAAAACGAATCCATTTTTAAAAAGAACATACAAATCTACATCTAAGTATATAAACACCACTGTCACATTAAAATTAATTCACTCGCACTTGGATATTTCGGAAGTATCAAAATTAGAATGAGTCCTCACAAAAAAGTTGAAACATTTTTGCAAGTGAAAAAAAAAACTTAAATTGAACTGTCTGAGGTTGAGTACAAAGTTTCGCGGAAGAAAACTTCTTGGGCAGCTAAGTGACACGTCGGAAAACTTTTGCTTGCGGACGCCAGGGTACCTAAAGAATTTCAAAAATATCATCCGAGTGCCATGTAACATTATAAAAAAGTCCATTGTGTGAAGCATTCATTCGCTCTCGTTAATGACATTTTTGAACGACACTGTATCTTTATATTATTATTATTTTAAATTTAGAAGCATTTCAAATTCGAATCAATTTTATTTGAGACCGTTTGAATTAAATTTTAAATCTGGAACACTATTTCGTACATACTTCAAATCTGATTAATTAAATAAACCGATGATGAATAAATTTTCAAATCTGGAACCCTTTGTTTGATTAAGATTATTTATATTATCAACATATATTTAAATATCGATACAACAGGTTTTGATAAAAGTATCCAATCACGGGATCTCATTCAATTTTGTGATCCCTAAGCCCCGGGATTGTGATAATACTAATCCAGGGATTTCTGGATTGAGAAAATTAGAGAAAGTTCCGCGAGGGCTAAAAAAATAAGGGTCGCCATTTTTTCTTGGAAGACCTAAAAAATGATCTCGTTTTTTTTCATTTCAGGAAATCCGTAAGTTTCAAAATCGCCGGGCAAAAATGTCTCAATTCTGAATCACGATTTTATACACAATTTTATGACGAATGTTCAATCCCGCTATCCCGAGACCCCGGTATTGAAAAAAATGTCAATCCCGGGATTACAAAAGGAGTCCTAGATTTGATGCCCTAGTTCTGATATTCGTTCAAAATGTAACATATGTAAAAAATGTGTCTTTTGTTTTAAATAAAGGATTGACAGTTAACAAATTAAAAATGACTTCTTATTCATGTTAAAATTGAACTAAAAAATAATAAAACAATCTTTTATACTTATTTCACAATAATTTGATCAGAATCTAATTATTGGCTCGTGATATCAAAAAGTAAATGTGAAATAATCAACTGTAATTTTTATTTATATTTCGATGACCATTTTTTGTAACAACTTTATTTGTTTTGGTCTTTAATTAGAATAGCCCTTTATAATCTTTTATTAAAATATAGTAGTACAAAATGCATCTTGGCGAGAGAAACCGGTCTTTATTCTAATAAATTATTTCTAAATTTGTACAAAAGAGTGTTTTACTATTTTTTAATATAATATTCTTCCTACAAGTATTGACAATGAATATATTAAAAGTGTTTAAAATGTAGCAAAAAATATTTCATCAATCATAAACCTTTTATAAATATTCTGATGAAATTACATTGAATCAAAAAGAATAGAAATATTTCAGATTAAATAGGAATATTGAATATTGTATATTTGAATATTGTAATATTCACTTTTGAATATTGTAATATTCAAAAAAATGTTTAATTAAAACATTTTTTGTAATGTCTGGTCATATGATATGAATATCATTCAAATGAATGCAATTTGCAGTGGAATTCCTCTGTGTAATGGAAGATAAAAAATCGTAGTATGTAGTGGAACATAAAGTCATTTTACGATCCCTTTCTGAGCTATAAATGGGGGAAAAATAAAGCTCAAATGAAAAATACCCTCTTGAAAATGATTATGACGACGCCCTGACATATTATTATTACTTTCCGAAGAAAGATTATTTTTGAAATGAAGTCTTATTTGAAATCAACAACAGTATAACTGAAATGATGCATCTATTAATTCTAGGCTGACGTTTGAGACTACGCAATCAAAAAATAATAATTTATTGCTTAGAAATGCATACTTTCGTTATTATAAACGTATATTGTTTCAATCAATTTAAAATCTATAATTAAATTCAAATTCTATATATCGAAGTTGCGCTTTCAAAATCCACATGTGGATACAATCCGATTGTTGCATTTGAAGAATATAGCAATTCACCGCACCCACAAATAAAAAAAGTACGATTATGATATAAGGTGTTCTGGAATTGATTTACATATTATATTGATTTTGTCGATGACAGACATTGTAATTCGTATTGTATTTTAACATGATTTGAAACTACGACAATGTTTCGCAAAAAACACACAACGAATTTTGAAAACGCAACGATGATATATGTATATGAATGCCAGTTATTGATTTAAAATACAAGACAAATTAAGATGTTATATATATTAAATTTCTCTCCTCAATATTGGAGCAGATTGATTTCTACTGGAACTCATCACAACAAAAGCAATTTTTATGAAGATTGTTTGTTACTCAACATCTCAAGCTCCATTTTTGAGTGAGTATGGATAGAAGAAGAAGGCTTTATAAAAACTAGTAGTTAGTTGATTGCTGTAATTGCACTGTGTTTTTTTTGGATTTGATAGGTGGGATCACAGATACCTTCGAATACAAAACCACGAATAGATTAAAAATTCATCTTATGATATTTTCCAAATTCGGATTTGTTAACATTCTAATCCTAACCAACAATGTTGACAATTCGGGTAAAATCCTGAAGAGTAAGCACATTAAAACTTTTTTTGAATACAATAATTTAATAGTAAATGCATTCATACATTTTTTTATATCAATCAAATTATGTTAAGTTTTCAAATATCTAAGCACTAGAATAATTCGCATAATTTTTTCGTATGCTTAATAAGAATATCGACTGTGGAAAGGAAAAAGAACATAACCCACAGTTTTTTCAAAACAGCTTTTCTTCGATAATCACAATGTATCCAACTTGATACACGTTCTATCAAAAATATGTCAGCTGTAAATTCCGAATTAATTTCTAAATTTAGCTTTTAAATGTGAAAAAGATGAGCTTGTGAAAATCGAAACCAAGAAAAAAACGTTTTTTCTAGAAAATTTCTTAAATTAATATTGGATTATGTCAATTAAACACCAGGTTAGAACTCTTCGTTCACTTCAAGATTGTGGATATTTCATAATTTGAATATGTTCTAAAATCATCAAAACATGTTTTTTGTGCCTCCTGTAAAATTTCCTTTGTGTGGGTTGCGTCCTTTTTCCTTTTCACAGTCGATATGTAATAGTGAGCATAAATTATACTTTAACGTACAGATAATAGAAAAAAAGGGAAAAATAATATGAAAAAGATTTTTTCATTTTGTATGTTGATATGTGTAAGAATCCTTTTTGTTTTTCTTAAAATAGCTGTTGAATTTTCCAACGCCTATCATATCGGCTATTTTCCATGCGCCATTTTGGATGATAGAAACTCCCTTATTGAGTTATGGTGGGCCATAGAAGCCTCTAATAAAATTCCCTCAGCAGTTTGCAGACGCAATCATGACGTATTATTACGAAAAAATGGCGCTTCCCGCCGAAACCGACTTCCGGCGTCAATGACGGGAAAATATCATGGCGGGAAAATGCTTCCGAACACGTGACTTGGTTCCTTAGTGAAGTTGCGATCGTTTTTTCACATTATTTAATGTTGCCATACAAACGAATTTGTATATCATCATCATATAGTGAGTTTTGTGCGCTGTTCGATGAATAACATTCAACCGCTTTTAGTCTTTTGTCGAAAGCTCAAAACATCAATATTTAAATTTATACGTTTTCACACGTTTTATCACGAACGAATTGGGTTTCACCTCTCGACATCCTCAGAGGTTCAAGTGCACGGATGAACTTAAACCGACGCTTGGTAAATAATTGTATCTGTATAATTTCTATCGGTTTTTGCAAATAAATCTGTCTGGGAAATTATAATATATGTGACTTTTGTTAAAAAGCATATTCAAAAACTATAACGTATAAATGTTAACTGATTAAAAAAGGATGGGAAACGCCCATTTTAATTTTGTATGTGATAAATTTCCTAAACGTCATTTAAATCTAACGTTTTTTAAAATGAATCCCGATCGCCATCAATAGCTTTTAAATTCGTGATAATAATTTTTATTCTTATATATATACGCTATTTGCCATCCGCCTGTTTAAGTTTACGCAAGCATGTCAATGCCTGACGATGCCGAATGGTGTAACTCCTTATCAATGGAAAAAAAAAACAAATGGCAAACGGATTCAATATTTTTTATTTGATTGATTTAATGATGCCATATTTTCTAAAACTCTCCACACCCATGCGTCATCATAACATTATATTAAGCCACCTTAACTGTTTTTTTAATTTATAATTAAATAATTAAAAAAATAATAAGCATAACAAATTTTAATGTTTATTCATACAATACAACCTAATTCAACAAAACCTACAAACGAAAATTTTATTCATTGATTCAGACATTAAATTATAAAATACTAGCCGGCTCCCAGCAAGCGTTACAATGCCACTCAAAGAAAGAGAGTGTTTGTGTTTTAATTGTGTAAAAGTGTTTATGGAAGTGCATGTTTTCTTTTTCTGTCTGTTTGAAGTTTGAAGTTTGCTGCCAATTGTCTATGGTACGACACACGCGCCACCTACTGTAAGTTAATTGTTATATAACCTTTACGTTGTCAAAATGAACTGTATGGCAGACATGCAAACATTGATTTTAATATAAATATAGGACCTACTCTAAGTTAATTTAACTATGCCTATAACCTTCCCGAAAGTGCAAGCAAGGGGTTTGTCATAGTTTTATTGCAATCAAATAAGCGGTGTGGTAACACATACAATACTAACAAACAAACAATCATTTTTACATATTAGATTGTAATAAATTTAAATATCATAACACACTACCACAATTTAAAAAAAAATGCTTTATAAAAAGAATTATTAGTATTAATTAACTTTTGTATTATAATTATACTAATGGTCGAATAAAATGTTCCGTCATTTCAATGAAAAGAAATTTGTAAAGAAGAAAGAAAATTTACAATAATTTTGATTAGAATTATTATCTGCTGTTAACATTGCATTTTCCCTTCCAGCTGTGATAATCAATGTACATTTGAATCATCATAACTACTATAAAAACAAACATTTATAATACAACAGTATTGATTCATGACAAGTTTTTTCGTATTCAAAAAATGCTTCCATTTGGTGGTTGCATTAATAATTTTATTGTTTGACGGATAGCCGCCATTTTGAAATTGAGCCCGCGGCGTTCCAAGTTTGAAATGTAGAAATTCTTTTTTTTTCAAGCTTTGAGGCTATTTCCTCGCTCGAGTTTTATGGGAAAAAAGTTTTATTACTTTGGATATCTCTTTACATTTGACATACATAGGATTTTTTGGTGGAGTATTTACAAAAAAAAATCATATATATACAAATCACTTTTGGATTAGATTAAAACATTTTTTTTTAAAGTAATACTTTGTGTGTAGTACATGCATTTAAACAAGCAATGGTTCTATATACATATATATATATATATATATATATATATATAATCTACTATATTTTGAAAGATTAGGTATTGATATTCTCCCAGTTAGGGTTTCTCTGCCAGAGTCCCGGTTTCCCGGAAACTTGAAAACAAAATTCCGGAAAACGAAAGAATTTTTTTTTATGCTTTGCGACGATATGCGAAGCCGAATTATTCCCCAAATCCCAGAATCATGTCCAATTCTGTGATCCCCTTATCTAGGCATTGCGATAGTACTAATCCCGGGATTTTGAGATTGAGAAAATTAAACTAGGAAGAGCTAAAAAAACATGAAATTGTTTGAAAAATTCCATGATTTCTAAATCACCGACCAAAAGTTTTCTCAATCCCAAATCCCAATTTATACACGATTTTATGTTGAGCGTTCAATCCCGAAACCCGGGATACTCTACTCATATTCTCCTTGGAAAAGCAAGGTTGAGCGACTGAGACACAAAAACTTCTGTTAACATACCTCTATTAGGAGGCCATATGCTCCAAATTGGGAATGGACATGCATAAAAAAATACTTAATCGATCTGTAACAACAACTGGTCAAAAGATTATTGTCGCTGTGACTCTTAGCAATATGTATCCATTCTTGTTCTTTGTTAACACAACCACGTAGAAAATGTTAAAAGTATTTTCAGTGTTTTTATTAAAAAAAAATATTGCTACTAAAATTAATAAATGGACAGTTTACTGTAATACTATTTTCTTTTACGTTACAAGATATTCTTCATAATGCTACTTGAATATTAATATTAGACAAAGCTATCGAGTTAAGTCATGTATAATGATACCTATTTTCTTCCTCGACGTCAAGCGTATATATTTTTTTATTAAACTGCACTCAGCAAAGACAGCAATCAATTTTCCACTTCAAACGACGGAATACGATACGTAAAAAGTTAACTAGTTTATACATGAAGAAAAACACAATGTGTATTTGTACTTATTTCCACTTTTTATATATCAAGATCATGACCAGTTTCACTCATGGCTAGAGTATCCAATCCCGGGATTCGTCCAATTTTCTGATCCCGAAATCCCAGGACTGACATGGTCGCGATCCCGGAATTTCGGGATTGAGAAATCTTGAGCAAATCCCGAAAACTGTCGAAATCCTAAATCCCGAAATCCTCGGTGAGCTAAAAAAAATGAGGTTTGGAGATAATCCGGGGAAAAAGTAGGGAATCGAGGACTTCAAATTCCTCGGTGAGCTAATCCCAATCCCGGGATTGAAAATTAATCAATCCCAAAATCCCGGGATTG
The DNA here is from genome assembly GCA_030503985.1 of Himalopsyche tibetana. Lineage (NCBI taxonomy): Eukaryota > Metazoa > Arthropoda > Insecta > Trichoptera > Rhyacophilidae > Himalopsyche > Himalopsyche tibetana. Next base: position 22,337,157 of record JAPJYX010000007.1, read on the forward strand.
GAAAATGGCTCTGGGATTACATACCCTACTCATGGCGTATTGGAATAAAAGAAATATTGTATTTTTCTTAATATAACGTCTTTCCACGTAGTATTCTTATTTACCGAAAATTTATCCTCGGGTTGTATCTACACAGAATACTTAGTTCAAACGGAAGTTAAACATTTGAAGGTTTGTATGGTTTATTAGGACAAAAAAGAGAATCTATCTATTTATTAATAATAAGAAAGTAATCGACTTCTCAAATATTATATTAACTTAATTTTATTAAAACAGGAACTGCGTCATTTTGTCATGCATCCAATAATGCCGCAGTATAATGTATTGCAAAATTTTCAAAGCGTGGAGTTTGCGAAGTTCCTCGTTCAATTATTATGAAGTATAAAACTAAGCAGGTCTGACGTTGCAGCACCCACTAACTCACTTACGACTGTGTGTTTCATCGAGTTAAGTGATCGGAGAAAGGTATTAAGTATCGCTGCCTTGAGCGACAGGTAGATAGGTAAGAACTTGTCCTGCTAATTGATATGGCATTTAATTGGAATCGTTAATAGCGGTGAACTTTTATAAATGACAATAAAAAGCAATCTTTGCAGACAATTTTCCAGTGTTTCATAACATCGGCTAAGCATGCTAATTGACGTACACTGAACTCACCATTTACACGGTAGATAAGTGTAAAAAAATAAACTAAAAAAAATATGGTGGGTAGTAGGGCTTATACAAAAACCGACTATTGAAAACCGGTTGTCAAATGTCAACATTGTCAAGTTTTACAAAAAATAGATTATTCAATTAAAATAGTGAGAAAAAGTTCAATTTTTATATTGTTTAGTTATATACATAACAATGCACAACAAGAAATTATTTGGTGTTACTCTTCAGAAAAACACAAAGTGTCCACTGATCGTTTTTTAACAAACTTTCCTGATATCTAAAATACCCTTTCACTGGGTAATAATGTGGGGCATATGATCTTTACGCCATCTTATAAAATATCCAAATTATCGGTCCTTATCTTTATACTCGTTTATGGGAAATTCGGCACAACCGGCTACGAAGTTGAAAAACCGGTTTTCGAATGTCACAAATTTAGCAAAAAAAACGTTTTTTAAAACCGACTAGCCCTATTGGATAGGTTCCCTTGTATTAGAATTTATTCAGGATATCGAAAAATAAAATTCATTATTGTATATTGTATCTTAATTTTATTTAAAAAATACTTAAAATAAAATCAAAGGTAACAAAAATAATTATTCACTATCGTACACTTCTCCGCGCATAGTACTGAGTAGTAAGTACATGCGAGGGTAGTATGAAATTTTAGATTGCATTGTTAAATGAATGTTCAATTTTATTTTTGTTTGCACCGTGCTATTTAGAAATCGTGTAAAAAGGGAGTTCAAGTATTTAAGTTTCACAAATAAGCTTTTAAATATGAAAAATGACCGTCAAAAAAATGATATTTCCTTTTGCATTTCGTTGAAATCTATATAACTTTTCTAAATCATTGATACTTTCATATCCGCCGACAATAAATATCACATGGAATTTTAATGACCCTTTCTCTGTATAAGTAATTCTAAAAGATATGTTTGTTATACAATCACTCAAGCTCTATTTTACCCTCGAAAAAGTTATGATAAAAGCGTAAGGGTAGGACAAAGCTATTGGCAACTTATCATTATCGTAGTTATATTTTTAAAGTAATGTAATTTGATATATTGAATATGTAGAAATTTGAGCCCCTCTTTTCACTGGGACTTCATACATTGTATGACTCTGCTATGAGAGTGATATGCCACTGCTCTCGTTAAGTCAGGTTTTCAGTTAAACATAGTAATAATTTGAACCAGGGCTGTGGAATCGGAGTCACGGAGTCTCGGTATTTTGGCCGGAGTCAGAGTTGGAGTCAATGAACGGCTCGATTTTTTTTTGAAAAATATATTTAATGCTGTGTATTCAAACAAAATAGGCCAAAGTGTTGACATTGTATACTTGGTTGACTAAAGATGATCTGATGGAATACAAATATATAAGTTAAACTTAAATTGTTGAAAAAATTCCTTAGAGTCGGAGTCGTAAATTATTTGAAAGCTGGAGTCGGAGTCGTCTTTTTTAACACGAATCCACAGCCCTGATTTGAACTAGTAAAATAAGCAATCTTTTGCCCTCACTGGCATTTATTGTTTCAAAAAAGTTTATATTATCTAAAAAAATATTTTTGTGCTCAAACAAAAAAATAATGGTAATCTAAATCAACCTTTTTTCATCTGGGCCGCAGTATATTAATAGTTATACGGAAATAAACAACATACTATACATAATATAGTGACATAACATAAATGTTTGTACACCAAAATTCAAATGTATCAAAAATACTCATTAACTTATGTATTTGTTTGGAAACAGTGACAATTAGTGACAATGATTGTTTTGGGCCTCATATAAAATCTGAATGGGCTGCAGGTTGAGTATCGCTAATCTAAAGGTATGGTATCATTTAAAAAAGTCGATATTAATCGAACGTGTACTAAAGCTTAGAAAGAGAGAGACAACTTTTTATTGTTGTTATGAATGCAAAATCATAAAATAAAAACAAGCCTAAAAATATAATTTTTTTTTGATGTAAACTTAACCACTCATTTTTTCTGAAATATGATTGCACAATGTAACAAATAATTAATAGCAAAATCACTAATGGAATGGTATTATATTTTGTACATCCATTCCAATATGGATTAAAGCTGAGAATGTTATGCAAAATTCATTGTGAAACATGATGAGTATGATGCTGATGATGAAATGTCTATATACAATTCACAGGAAAACAAATGGCTAGATATTTAGGTGAAATACGACCGTCTTGTGTTCAATAAAGTTCGTTCCTGATTGAAATTACATTTTCACAATAAAAACGATACCGAAATTGGGACATTTGTTTCAGAGTCTCCAGCGAAATTCCTTCAAGACTCTCAGACCCCCGAGAAAATGGTCGATTTAATTTTATTTCCACAAAATGGCTACTAAACAAGATGGCGGAGCGTGGTCTTGCCATCCGATTCCCGCCAAATCAATTCGCATTAATGTCAAGTCCAGGCTTGCCAACCCAACAGCCGTGAGACGGAAATGTCTGCTGCGAATTTTCTTCAGTTTTCGCAACTGTTTTTGTGCTAAAAGATTTTTTCCGAGCTCCTTTTTCCCTAAGCTGGTTAATAGTGTTTTCCTTTTAGCAATATGCATGTACACACATTTAAAAATATAGCATGTATACTTTTAAACGCGAACGTGAAAGTTGATTTACATGTATTATGGACTTGAAAGAACATCAAACAATATTTTTTCAAGAAAATAAGTTTGAAAACATAATACAATGTAAACATACTGAACAAACTAAGCTCTATAAATAAAAATGCAAGTAGATACACACTTTAGAATTCAAACAGATTATATTTAAAGAAAAAACTTATTTTTATATAATCTCCTGATTGCTTTTACCAAGTTGTTGATTGTTTTTTTATATACATATCGACTGTGGAAAGGAAAAAAGACGTAACCCACACATATCAAATTTTACAGGAGGCGGTAAAAACGTGTTTTGATGATTTTGTGACATATGCAAATTATGAATTATACACAACCTTGAAGTGCACGAATACTTCTAAACTGGTGTTTAATTGACATAACCTAATATTAATCAAATAAATTGTCTCAGAAAAACCTTTATTTGAGTGTTTTTTCTTGGTTTTAATTTTTTACAAAGTCATTTTTTTTAAAATTAAAAGCTAAATTTTGATACTTATTCGGCATTTTTAGCTTCCATACTTTTGATAGAATGTGTGTCAAGTTGTATACATTGTGATTATTGAAAAAAAGCTGTTTTGGAAAATTGAGGGTTACGTCCTTTTTCCTTTCCACAGTCGATATGTAAAAATTATTTGTTGAATAGTAAAATATAACGCCTGTGTGGTCGAGTGGTCAACGTTGTTGGCTTCGGCTACGGAGGGCCCGGGTTCGAATCCCGGTACGGACAGTTTTTATAAATTGATTTTTCAATCGATTTATGAATTTCTGTTCAAAGGCATGGATGTATGCGATGTCTTGAATTCCCCCCTCTCACCCATCCTATCCTACGAACGGGGTGTATCGAGAGCTATTAGCTTACCACTAATCCTGTCCTAGCCCCTATCCTTCTATCCCTACTCTCTTTGGAAAAAGAGAGGTTGAGCAACTGACTAACAAGCATTTCTCGTAGAAACACTTCTGTTGAGATAAACTCCATTAGGAGTCCATATGCTCCACATTGGGAGCGGACATGGCTTAAAAAAAATGTAAAATTTTAATTAAACTTAAAAAGTTAACATATATTAAGTATATATATTAATTTAATCATCAAAAACTTTGTATTTAGCAGATCGAATTCAAAATAATGATTTTTAAGTTATTACTATATTCAATCAGAGATCTGATAAATTATACTATATAATCAAAAGAATAATATAGTTAATTATCTCGGTACAAGTTGATGATTTGTTTTTCTACGAAAACTCTTCACATAATAGTGAAGTAGCGAAAAAGCGAAGAAGCAATGCGGAAGGTCATGTTTTGTGGTTCATTTCGAAACCTACTTCCGGGATATAGACAGGCAGCAATTAACGGGTCAAATAGAGTCTTAGGGTCGACTCCACGAAGCCTGCTAAGTCAGAGGTTATAAACTACACCAGTTTATTTCGTAAACTAATAAATGTTGTCTTTGTAACGATAGAAAATGGTAAAGTGACAAAATTTACATAAATGATATATCCGGATTATCACAAAACCTCTTCTTTTTTTTTTTAGCTCACCGAGGAATATGAAATTCTCGATTTGTCAATTTCGTGTCAATTTTCGGGATTTGGTCAAAATTTTTCAATCCCGAAATTCCGGGATCGCAGCCGTATCAATCCCGGAATTTTGGGATCAGAAAATTGAACGGATCCCAAATCCCGGGATCGGATGGCCTTGTAGTCACTGCCTATTAATGTTTCACTTGATTTGTGGCAAATAGAGAGAACTGCATTTTATTTTATTTGTGCAACATGAACTATCGACCTGTTTTGGAAGATTACTTTTTCAATTGGTGTATCTTCAAAACTATCAATTTTTTCTTACCAATTAATGTCAGTACGGTAAAAAATTGTTAATAGCCAGCTTAACATACTATTAAGTGGTGTTTATGTCTAAAAAATGGTTTGAATCAAGAAAATGTGTAAGCAAAAATGTTTTTTTACCGAATCCATCAAAAATATTATTTTACATTCTAATTTAAAAAGAGTTTTCATCTCAGTTAAACTGTAGAATTTCTATGTTTTATTTTTCAAAGCCGTATCTTTTTTGGTTGTCAAATTGTATTTTATAAAATCACTAGCCGGTACCTGGCAAGCGTTGCAATGCCACTCGAAGAAAGAAAGTGTTTGTATTGCCTATGGTACAAAACACGCGCCACCTACTGCAAGTTAATTGAACTATAACCTCCGCGCAAGTGCAAGCATACGTTGCCAAAATGAACTGTATAATATAAGACCTACGGTAAGTTAATTTTACTATGCCTATAATCTTTCCGGAAGTGCAAGCAAAAAGTTTGTCAAAGTTTCATTGCAGTCAGATGAGTGGCGTGGGAACGCATAAAATACGAACAAACAAACATATATTTTTATATATTAGATTAAAATGATGAAAGGGAATGAATATGTGCGTTTTGTCTTGCGCAACTTGAGCACATAAATATTTTTGTACACGACTTTCGAATACAGTTTTATCGTATTATTTGTTTGTCGAAACGTAGACAAAATATAACATTGATTAGTGATTTGCCGCCTGTGTGGTCGAGTGGTCAACGTTGTTGGCTTCGGCTACGGAGGGCCCGGGTTCAAATCCCGGTACGGACAGTTTTTATAAATTGATTTTTCAATCGATTTATGAATTTCTGTTCAAAGGCATGGGTGTATGTGATTTCTTGAATTCCCCCCTCTCACCCATCCTATCCTACGAACGGGGCGTATCGAGAGCGATTAGCTTACCACTAATCCTGTCTTAGCCCCTATCCTTCTATCCCTACTCTCTTTAGAAAAAAGAGAGGTTGAGCAACTGAGTAACAAGCAGTTCTCGTAGAAACACTTCTGTTGAGATAAAATCCATTAGGAGTCCATATGCTCCACATTGGGAGCGGACATGGTTTAAAAAAAAAAAGTGATAATATCTTGTGATTATAATTAAACACCAATGCTGACAAAAATAAATCTTTTCACCATAAAAGTATATGTCGTGTTTTGAAATCTTTATTACATTCATCTTTATTTAGTACCTTCGCTTAAAAAAGTGACAAAGAAAAAAATCAGCCCTCAAAACTTCATACTGTCAACGAGAACAAGTTTAAGAGACTTAATTGTAACAAAAACTGCTTTAGATACTGTAATAATATTAACTTCAAATCATAATAAATAAAAATGCTCAAAATAACTCATTACAGTAAATAATTAAAAAAAAACACGACTGGTAATAAATTATGAGACAATACTAACGATCAGCAATAGTTTCCCTTGACGAATAAGCACTGTCAATATTTTACTGGAACTGATTCTGCAATTTGTTCATTCAACAATAAAATCTATCATTAATATTGTTTTGTGCATACAATATTATTTCTATAATTTTAAACAGATAAAACAACAGTTTATTAACGATAAAACATATTAAAGGCCTAAAAGTACTCGATGTTTTATTATCTCTCGCGGCTCGGAGACTAGAAAAATACTTCTCTACCGATGGGGATCGTCTAGGGACCTCAGTGGCTTCCTCATTATTGGCCTTATTCTTATGAATTTCAAAAACAAAAATAGTCTAAAAGCTTTAAAATATCATTTCTCATACATTTTTTTTATAAAAATCCGAAGTTTTTTAATAAATAATCATATTTTAAGTTGCGCGTAAAAAAGACGTCATCCCAGCACACATATGAAATTGCAACTGACGAGTTTAGCCCAGCTATCTTACGAACGATCGCTTATCTCGCTATCGCGTTATCGCGTTTTTATATAAACTACAAAAGGTCCAAAAAACTATGATACAAGAATACCTTAATTATAAACATTGTATCTTCTTTCTTCTTTGGCCATGTTCGCTCCCTATGTGGAGCATATGGCCGCCACGCGGCACCTCCATGTTTCCCTGTCTCCCGCCAATAGCTTTGCTTCCTCCCATGACATGCCAGCATCCCTCAGTTCCGCCGAGTACATCCTATGGATAGTACCCGACGGACTCCAGGACGTCGGAATCCCACCGGTCGAAAGAAGAGGCAGGCAGGATTGAGGCTTTCCGGAGGCATCCGCAGCACGTGACCCAGCCAGTTCCAACGTCTCTCCATAACCACTGACGTGACGGGACGCTGTCTTGTACGCTCCCTTATCTCTGAATTCCTCACAAAATCAAACCACCTCACCCCCATTATCCGACGCAAGCATCTGTTCTCGAAGCTCAGTATACGGTTTTTCCTGAGTCTTCGTCAGGTGCCATGATTCGCAACCGTAAAGCATTACCGGCAGAATGCAAGCGTTGAACAAGTGGCATTTGGTTTTAATCGAGTACAGCTGTGTGTCCCAGACAGTCCGCATTGAGTTGAATGTGGCTCCAGCCATTCCTAAACGAATGGCGAGCTCGTTTTTTGTACTACCGTCTTCGGGGATATGTACGCCGAGGTATCTGAAGCTGTCAACCCTCTCGATGATCTGTCCCGCGCTGGTAAGGGTCCTATCAGAGTCATGACAGGTTTGGTTACACATCACATTGGTCTTACTAGTATTAATTTTTTTAACATTGTATCACCCGTATTAAAATAGATATTTTAGAAAATGTGGATATTGGGGTCGCATTTCTTCAGCTTAGAACCGGAAAAGTTATAGAAGGTTTCCAGGAATAACTTCACCAATTTTACAGTTTCGTAATTAAAAAGAAAACTTTTTTACATATATTATAAAGCAGTAAGTAAAAAAATGTGTAAAAAAAATAGGATAGCAGAACGTGGTTTCGATCCACGGACCTCTGGGTTATGGGCCCAGCACGCTTCCGCTGCGCCACTCTGCTGTTATGACAATGAAAGAAAATCACATTTGATTTCTGCAAATTAATTTCACACTGTAAATTAGTCACAAAAAGGAATAAAATGTAGTTTTAAAGTAAAATGATAAATGAAAATCACTTCTCTATTAAAAAATCGAAACAATTGGTAAGTTGGAAAACATTCGCTCAAAGCAGTAAAGAGTTTAAATCCTGAAACGTTAAATAATTTAGTTTTTAATTTTTAGTTTAACTAGTAGAGGTAAATAGTTTTCATAGCCATATGATTTATAGCCAACAATTATTCAGGCCTAGGCAAAATTTTGCGACTGAATGACCACATACAAAAACAATGAAAGTCTAATGAAATATTATTTTTAGATTTCAGCCGATAAAAAAAACGATATTCAACATATTGGTTGGTTCTTTACGCACCAATAATTTATTTAACGCATAGTAGGCCGCAGAAAAATGCTCGTTGGGGCGTACTTTGCTCAGTCCTGGTGTAGAAGGATGTATATTTCAGTTATACTGTCAACAGTTCTATTCCTATACTGTGATATTTATTTATTACGATTTAAATAATTTACTATTTTAGCATATGAAATGCAAGGCAATTTAATTTGTCTTATAGGAGAGTTTAATAGTTTTTTTTCAATCCATGTCCGCTCCCAATGTGAATCATGTGGCTTTCTACTGGAGGTATCACAACAAAAGTTCTTCTACGAGAACTGTTTGTTACTCAGTCACTCAACCTCTCTTTTTTTTAGAATGAATAGTAGTAATAGAAGAATAAGGCTAGTAAAGAACTGAAATAATTTCTCTTGCTAAGCCCAGTTATTGAAGTATCGGAAGTGTGGGAAGGAATTTAAATCAAGTGTTAATCATTGTTAATTCTTGATGAATGATCATTATATTTATATTCACAAATAAACTTATTTGAATGATCATTATATTTATATTCACAAATAAACTTATTTTTTTTATATTACACCGTTACCTTAGAAAATAATAAATACAAATTCTTGACTGACCGCATCTTCCGCATGTTCCGGATCTTGGTAAATAAGTAAAAGTGGAAATAAGTACAAAGGAATATTGTGTTTTTCTTAATATAATGCCTTTCCACCAAGTATTATTGACAGTGAACACATTCAAAGTGACAAACTCTTTCCTAATACAAATTTTATGAATGAACACATATTGTTTTCACCACCTTTGTTAATATGTCCCTTTATTGATCTTTTCGTGTTTATTAACAAAACATAAACATTTAAATGACCTGGCGGACAGTGGCAGTGTAGGTGGACGGGCGCCCTGAAAACTTAATTGAAACGCCATTCAAGTAGATAAATGCTCCTCACGGTCCGCGGTTGCCGTGCGTCAGTTCGACCCCTGCTTTCACACCCGCCCCTGCTCAAGGGCTGCGTCCACCCCTCTATTTTGCCCGGCCACTGGGAAATGAGATTGGTCAGACATTTTCCTGTTTGTTTATTTTATCTTAGAGAGTGGCGATGAAGAAACTGTGAAGGTTAGACAATAATGTCTACGAATATAAATTATAAATAACTATGCTTGCATGATGAAAAGTGATCGTTACTGAAGTAGATATTATCTTACCATTAGTCCTTTATTAAGAAAAACACAATATTACTTTTCACTTATTTTCACTTATTTTCACTTTTATTTAACAATGCCAGGACCAGTTTCGCTCATGGCAAGCATTATCAACTGATCCGCAGTATAATTGAACAGTGCTATTTATACAAAAATAAATTGAAATAAAAAGGTGTAATAAGCCATTGGCATTGAAAAGAATTTACAAATTACAGTACAAATTAAAAGTTACCATAAGTCACCACTTTAACTTTATTACTCTTTAATGATCTTTGTAACATATTAGAGGTGTTGAAAATTTTAATTTGTGTTAGTTTAGAGTCACTTATTCATTCAGTCGCACGCTGTGGTCTAGTTGGTTAGAGCTTACTCTACCGATCAGGTGGGCCTGGGTTCGATTCCCGGTAATGTCAATGTCAAATTGGATTTTTTAAATTTTAATTTGAGATCTAAGACATGGGTGTTTGTGAAGTTAATTCTCCTTGAGTTAATCTCATGTGAAAAAATAATTGTAAATTCTTTTCAATGACAATTGTTTTTTACACCATTTTATTTCAATTTGTTTTTGTATAAATAGCACTGTTAAATTCTATTTCTTATCAGTTGTTAATGCTCTCCATGAGAAAAACCGGTACGGATCTTCGAATCATTAATTAGATACTAGTAATTATAAATGCTATTACGACTCAATTCGTCTTACAGTTAAAACATTAAAAATTAAAAAAAAAACACTTAAATGCTATTTTGTGACAAATACCAAAACGAAGTAACAGAAAATCCACTGCATGAATATACATGAATATGCTGAATTGCTCGCATACAATTTTTTAAAACGTTTAAGAAGAAAAACTATGCTCTGTCAGATTTCAATTTTAATGCCCGTATTTAAGAAAAACATAAAATATATTTCTTATATTACGTGGTATATTTTTTCCCTTTAATACAACGAAGAAACTATCAAGAAACTTTCTTTTCTTTTTGAACGATACCGCGAGAATAGGCGCGCACTAAGGAATTATATATGTATAAACGGAAAAAATGATGGAAAAAAAGCATGTGGGAATATAAAAATTAAATTAAACCGCTTTTCATTCTTAAAAGAGCTAAACGAAAGCTCAAAGCTCTTACCTTTCAGAACACCGATTATAAACTTAAAATTTCGCTTTTCAGCTTTCTTTTAAATTTATATTCTGCTTAAATTTTCCAACAAGAACGTCAATTTATTATAATTTAAGATTTCGACTGAAGGTGCTTGGTGGAATTTCAATATTAAATTTGAATCGTTCAAACTATGTACATTCTCACAAATTCAAGTTCAAGTTCATCCGTGCACTTGAATGCCTGAAGATGCCGAAAGGCGAAACCCGGGTCGTTAGTGACAAAATTTGTGAGAATGTACATAGTTTGAACGATTCAAAAGTCAATTTATTAATTTACAGTGGAACCCCCAATTACACTACCCCAAACTATGCGCTGGCTTGAAATATTCGCCGCAAATCCCCTAATCGCACTGTCGCATTCAATTGTAATTGCTCCTAGACGGTCTTCTGTGCGGCGCATACAGTCAAATTTTGGCTAGCGTCTATGTACTCAACACGTGCCAGGCTATACACGTATAGCCGGGCGACTGTCTGTGTGTTGGATTTTGGTGCGATATTCATTTTAGTAGTAACTAAATATTTCAACCATATTTTTTTTTTGCAAAACTAAGGGAAATCTTAGTTTTGCATTTTTTGCGGAAAAACCAAATCCCTAATTTTTGGTGAGAATCACTTCCCCAATTACACTACCCCGAATTCCACTGTTCTGACTTTAGTGTAAATGGGGGTTTTAATGTCCTTTTTTTAAGCTGTACTTACAACTATAATTTTTTCAATTAATTTTCATTTTAAATCAAAGACTTTTACAGTTGTTTGTTTATTGTAAAATACAATATTTCTGATGAGAAATATATTTAAGATCTTTTGTAGTTTTGTAGTTTCTAGACCAACGAGCTTTGCATCCTTTTAGGGTGTTCACTGTCAATAATTGGTGGAAAGGCATTATATTAATAAAAACAAAATATTCTTTTGTACTTTATTCCACTTTATTTAAAAGGTCAGGACCAGTTTTGCTGATTGCGAGCATTTTTAACTGATAAGAAATATTTATAAACATTGCTAATTATACAAAAATAAATTGAAAATGAAAAGGTGTAAGCAACAATTGACATTGAAAAGAATTTACAAATTACAGTATAAGTGACTCTATAATAACACACAATTATTTTTTTTAACACCTCTAACATATAATTAAAAACTCATCAAAGATTAGTAATAGATAAGTAATTACAAACATAATTAAAATTTGGTAATTTTTTAACAAAGTGATATAAAATTCTTTGCACCCTAGAAAGACGACATATAATCGCACAGTAGTACCTTCTTATTTTTAATGCTAATTTATTTTACTATGTTTACTAAAGATGTGAAGTGTGTGTGCTGTCTGAAAACATATGTTTTTTTCAAAGTCTGATGGCTTTTTATAGTTTTAACAAATCTATTATACTTTGCAAATAGTTTCACATCAGCAGAGTGGCGCAGCGGAAGCGTGCTGGGCCCATAACCCAGAGGTCCGTGGATCGAAACCACGTTCTGCTAACCTTTTTTATTTATATCCTCTCTTAAAGTAGATTTTTATGCATTTATTACACTAAGCTTAATTGGACGACTATAAGATGATATTTTTTTTGCCAATCTTTAAGCTTCCAAAATAGTACCGAGACGCGTCAAAAATTATCGACGGAATAACAGCTATAGCGGAGTATAAATTATATAAGTAAATAGATTCTCTTCAAAATACGCATTTGAAAATAATATAATGAGTAATCAAAATATTTTTATTATAAATTGATTAAATTACTATTAACGTATTAAATTTCACAGAAAGAAAATGATAATCATAAAATAACATTAAAAATTGTACAACTAAATACGTTGATATTGTTATCTTATTACAATGGGTTCTACCAAGTAAATGTCAATTCAAGCAGTAGAATGACATCGTTTATGGCTAGTGTAAACTTTTCACTACTAAGAACTTTATACCATATAGAAATTATCAACCATAAAAAATCGTTATTTAATAATAATACCTATGATGCGGAATATATATATAGCAAGATTTAAAAGGAACAAAATCTAATATATAAAAACGAATGTTTTGAATTTGTTTGTTCGATTGGGATAAAACTTTGACAAACTTTTTGCTTGCACTTCCGGAAAGGTTAAAGGCATAGTAAAGTTAACTTACAGTAGGTCTAATATATAAAAATCAATGTTTGTATGTCTGCCATACAGTTCATTTTGACAGCGTATGCTTGCGCTTACGCGAAGGTTATAAAATTAACTTAAAGTAGGTGGCGCGTGCGTCGTAACATAGACAGTCGGCAGCAAACTTCAAACGTCAAACAGACAGAAAAAGAAAACATGCACTTCAATAAACACAATTAAAGCACAAAAACTTTTTTTCTTTGAGTGGCATTCTAACGCTTGCCGCGAACCGGCTTGTATATCGACTATGAAAAGGAAAAAGGACAAAACCCACAGTTTTTCCAAAACAGGTTTTTTTCGATTATCACAATGTATCAAACTTGATACACGTTCTACCAAAAGGATGTTAGCTGCAAATGCTGAATTAGTATCTAAATTTAGCTTTTAAATTTGAAAAAGGATGAGCTTGTGAAAATTGAGACCAAGAAAAAAGACTGAATTTTTTTTTTTAATTAGTATTGGATTATGTCAATTAAACACCAGTTTAGAAGTCTTCGTACACTTCAAGGTTGTGTATATTTCACAATTTGCATATGGCCCAAAATCATCAAAACACTTTTTTTGTGCCTCCTGTAAAATTTTGTATGTGTGAGTTACGCCCTTTTTCCTTTCCACAGTCGATATAATAAAAGAATATAACATTTTCATCAGTCCGCAACTCTGCCAATATCTTATGTACTAGGGCTTATGAGTTTTAAAAACCGGTTTTTCGGCTAAATTTGTGAAATTCAAAAACCGGTTTTTCAACTTCGTGACCGGTTGTGCCGAATTTTGCATAAACGAGTCTATAAACAAAATGAAAGAAAATTTGAATTTTTTATTTGATGGCTTAAAGACCGTATGCCCCACATCATTACCCAGTAAAGGGGTATTTTTGATATCAGGAAATTTTGCTACAAAACAATCAGCGGACGCTTTGTGTTTTCTTAAATCATATTTTCTGAGGAGTAACACCAAATGATTTCTTGTTGTGCATTATTATGTATATCAATAAACAACATAAAAAATGAACCTTTTCTCGCTATTTTAATTGAATTATCCATTTTTTGTAAAACTTGACAATATTGACAATTGACAACCGGTTTTTTACAAAAGTCAGTTTTGTATAAGCCCTACTATGTACATACGTACAAGAAAAGATCTATGTGTTTTTTTAGCAGGGAATCAATCCAAACCCAATCAAATCGTTTGCCTAAATTCTTACCCTTATTGAGTATATTATTATTTTTTAGTTATTATAATTAAAGTATAAATAATGCGTATGCTTCGCTTAATTCCAAATCAACATCCGGCCCTGAATATCCTTAAAAGAACAGCCCTTCGTAAACAACCGTGTTACGTGTACTTGGCAGAAAATCGATGCCTCGAAAAAAACGGTTTTTTTGAGTTGCCTCTCTAGTAGTTCTAGTTTTTTGTGTCTTACTAAGCATTCGGATTACATCACATGCTTGAAAATCTTACCCAATAGTATTTAAATCGTACACTGGCTATGATAAAAAGTCATTGTTAAAAGGAAAATAAAATATTAAAAACTCCGCATCAAAACTCATAATGTATTTTTTTAAATATTTTATAGATAAGTATGCCGAAAATTCTTAATGCATCACTATACTGTTAAAATCACTGCCAGTGTCTAAACTCACATTTTTAAATGAGTAATATAAAATGGTTAGAAAAACCAATCGGTGATGGTTTTCATGGTGTAATAAATTATTTCGCATCTTAAGAAAGTGTTGCTATCAATAAATATTCTTGGTTATTTAAAACATTTTTTGTAATTACGAAAAATTGTGATTCAGCTATTGTTTGCAATTTTCTCAAATCTAGATTTTTTGAGCATGTTAATTGTTCGTATATCGACTTGATGGTAAAAATCTTTGAATGAATATTTCAATACATCGTTAGAATTGCATTGTGTAAATAATTAATAATTGATAACAATATGTTTTGATTAATTAGGCACCTGACAATTAAAAGCTTTAAGTGATTTATATTCTTTTAATCTCGAGGTTGGTGAGAAGTTTCATTATTATCATGTTATCAAAACGCTTATTTCATTAAATGATTGCTATAAAATAATGATGAATTGGTTTATGTAAATATTTTTTTTTTCGACAGAGAGGACTTTAGATATTAATAACAAAATTAGCACAATGTTTCCAAGTCACATCTTTACTGACCGCGTAAAAAAGTACCGCTCAAGACAGGAAATGAGTGTATATATTTATCGAATGTTGTTTACAGGTTTCAAGAAAATTCATATATCTTCACAAATCCACGATGGCACATTTCATCTGCGTCTGCGACATGTCATTGTGGGACACAAAAATAAGGAAGCTGTGGGGAAAACAACTCGACGCATTAATGTCAAAAATATGACGTGAGCCCTGAAACTCCGTCTCAACTTTATGCCTACTCACCCCACCCGCCACCCGGAACTCCTCCACCACTGATGCAGCGGGTTTTAGCGAATTTCGCGATACAATTAATAATGTTTAGCTCCCCCAACGCTTCTATACAAGCGGCAAATAATAATACGGTTCGAAATTGGAAATTTTATATTCGTTTCCTTTTTTGAATGGTTTGAAATTATTTTTAACCGTTATATTATACAATATAGTTTTTTTACACGTAATATTCAATCAGGATGCGTAAAGTTATCCTAAGATTAAATTTTATTCTTTTTTACTGTTTCTCTGCTAGAAGCTGACATTTTATTTATGTATTTAATTAAAATTGCATAAAGTTGGCGAATTATAAATTTAAAACTTTTACAATGAAGAAAAAAAAAAGTAAAGTTTAATATTAAAAGCAGTAGAAAATATGGCAAGGAAGTCAACCGAGAAAGCTCCAACAAACTCTACTTTAATACATAAAAAGTAGCATTCGTCGGAACTCACCCACGTCTACGTGGAATATGTCGACATCCGAAGCAACATTGTTGAAGCTCTCGCCAGTGGCATCCCCATTTGCGGGCTAGTTCTACACCTTGGGAAACCAATCAATTAATGTCCACGATTTCTCAAAAAATATTCAGGAACATTTAGATTCACATTCTCAAGAATGGTGGAATTCTAATTTTGGCTCGTATAAGCCGAAATGAATATAAGGCCATGACGCAAACCTCTCGTTGATAGATTTATATGTTATAGGTTATCATTAACTTTAACGCACGAAGATGCCAAAAGGTGAATCCCGGGTCGTAAGGGATGAAAAAGTTGGGAGGGTACAACATTTCAGCGATTTAAATTTAATATTGTATTTGCACCAAGCGCCATTTCGATTCAATAAAAATTTAAAGATTTCACATTTTTGCAAATGTAAAAAAACACAATTTAGTTGTTATTATCAGATCTGACTTTTTAATTATCTTTAAGATGTAAAAGCAATACTCATTTTGTATGATATCACTTCCTTTCGTCGGGTCCGTAGCGTAGTGGTAAACGTTTCCGTGTCGAATCTTGCGGGTTCATGTCCCAGTATGGAAATATTTTTTTCAACAGATTTCAAAGAGCATTGGTGTTTGTGATGTCTAAAACTCTTTTTGCACAATTCTTATATGAAAATAAACAGGACGTAGCAAAAGCGATTAGTTAACTACTATTCCTATTCTAGCCCCATTTATCTGTCCCTACTATCTTAAAAAAGGGGACGAAACGGAGTAGCAAGCAGCTTTCGTAGAAAAAAATATAAGTAGGAAAAATGAGAGCGGATGTGAAGTGCGATCGAAAAAAAAATGTGATTTATTTCATAAGCAATGAGTGGTTTATCTACTCTCATTTGTTTTCGTGTGCTTAAAAGCAGTCCCGAGCAGCTCTGTTCGGGAAACGAATAGGTTATAAGAAGAAAACTATTTTCAATAAAATTGTAGATGGCATTTGTTAGGCTTTAGGAGCAACTACAAAGTGCTTAGTAAAAAGATATTTGCGTTTAAAATGCATAGAAGTAAAACGATAGTGCTAAGCTGTATAGAATTGTAAAATGTATATTTTTTTATTTTTAACGTTAGCTGTCACAAAACTCGACAGCACTGTAGGTTAGTGATTGTCGTAGGAAAATGGAAGATCAAGGTGAGTAAAGAAAATCAATTGAGGTCTCGAAAATCCACCAGGATTGAATAACCAGAAGAAGAAGAAGCTTTAGTTACTGGCTTTGGCCAGAATTTAAATTCTTGTCTAAGAACTCGAGAAAGGCACTAGTTAAAAATATTCAATTCATATTATTAGTACAAAAAATTGAATTTGTAGGTTAAAATACTTACAATTTTGGTAGTGCGTAATCGTTTTATGAACAGTGTTTTTTAGTACATAAAGAAATTTGCGTTTTAAAAACAAACATTAAAATATTATAATATCTTAATTATTCACAGTAAAATGATTTTGACGAAATTATGAAGCTGGAGTAGCTATTAATATTTTGTTTGTATTTGTGTACACTTTGATATTTTTAAATTATGACATTGGAATTCCAACAGATATGTTTCCAAACGACTGTGGCATGACAATAAAATTTTATTGCAATGCATTTCCTTCGTAAAACCATGAAATTATTTTAATATTGCATTTTGATGCACTGTTCATTGTTTGTATAGCCAGAAATATTTACCAAATCACTCGCTCCAAAAAGTTAATTAAGAATTAAAACGCCTGCATTTGATTTGCGAAGCAGTAAAATTTCGTAGCTGGCGTATATGAAGCTATGTTTGTTTATTGCTAGGAATGTGAACGTTTATTCACGAATTGATTTGTCTCAAAGCTGTAGCTATTAAAACCAACAATGTAACTACACTAAGGCAAACAGTTTAATTCTATATAGCGATACGAAAGTTGCTGCGGGGTACAGTTGCGTACGGATGTATGGATAAAAGATATGGGAGCTTTCAATTAATTTCTCGGTGCAAGCTTCTAAAGCTCAGTTGCAGAACAAAACTGATCAGAATAATAACATAATTTAGTGATATAATTAGTATACTGTTTTTTTTTTTTAATATTTTATCTTTCAATGAAGAGTAACATATTAAAATACATCAAATTAAGAAAACACACAATATTTCTTTGTACTTAATTTTCACTTTTATTTATCAAGATCACAGTTTCGCTTATGGCAAGCATTGTCAACTGATAAGAAATAAAATTTAACAGTGATATTTATACAAAAAACAAATTGAAATGAAAAGGTATAGAAAACAATTGACATTGAAAATAATTTACAAACTACAGTAGAAATTATCAATAAGTGACTCTTAAATAACACAAATTAAAATGTTTAATTACTCTAACATATAATTAAAACATTTTATTACTCTTCGATGATAGCTTAAAAAGATAATCTGTGATTTCATGTATCTGCAATAATTTTATTTATTTGTTTTGTTTTTATTTTATGTTTTAAATTAAGCTGCGTCGATAAAAAAAATGAGAAGTTAGTAGCCGCACAAATTATGTTAGCGCTAAAAATGTCACGATATTGATTACCTGATGATAAAATGATGTAAGCATATCGATATGAAAAAACGTTAAATTTTGATTGTTGGAAAACATCAAATATCCTTTTACCGTTTCCTTAATTTTTGTTCTTGCATCAATTTGTCTGCGAGGATGGCATATGGCGATATTGGAAAATATATGAACTTAAATGCTCCTACGGTGAGTCGAGCAATGTCAAATTTGTTTAAAATTAAAGACTTACGTTGGGCCGGATCATGCACTGAAGAGCAGAAGCTTTCAAAACACCTAAAACTTTATCCTTCTAAGAAAAGACGGAACGTTGAAAAACCACGTCTTTGTTGGATAAATAAAGTGTAACCAAGAAAACGATGCTAAGCGTAAGAAATTTCTTTTGATAGATATGAGAATCAAGTGAAGTAGAGGAAACTGATTGAAATGACCAAATTTTACAGTGAAAAGAAATGAAGAAGTAGTAACCATTATGTATCTTCAGACTTGAGAGAACCAATCATACAGGTATCGTGATACAAATGATCGAATCGACTTAACGAAACATTATGATAAACAATAGTTTATAAAATACATTTATGTGTAATTTTTATTAACATAATGTGTATATCCGAAAAGCGAGAATAACTTTTAGCTAAAATTATCCTGCACTACATTGGACACAAGCAAAACGATTTCCCCTGGAGCGAATACGATTCACAATCTGAAAGTTATTTCCTTCACTCGGGTGACTTTCCTAATTCTAGATACGTGTACGTCGTAGTGTGTTGTCGTATAGTACCGCTTCTGCGTGGGGATCAGCATCATCCGCGAAAGCCTTCGAAGCCTTCAATGCCAAGCAATTGTTTTGGCTTTGAAAGCCGTTCGGATTTAGTCTTTCTTTTAATTGACACTGAAGTAAACCCACAGAATGCCACATTATAGTGATTTCACTCTTGATTTATTATTGCATAAACAAATTATGGTGACTTATGGAAATAAAGTTGTTAGTTTTAATAAGTGATTTGGAACCAAGGTAGTAATGCATAGTTTGTTGAATGGGGTAACGCTTTAACTCTCATAAAATGAAAAATGATATAAAAAATAAACGTAGTCAAAAAAAGAAAGAGAGTTCATATTCGTTTCGTGTATGGTTTTATCTAAAACAATTGCCCAAAAGTAATCCTCAGATGATGACGAAACTTTGAGAAGTGTACAAAATACGAAAGATTATAATTTGATATTGAAATTCCATTATGCACCCTCAGTCGATATTTATAATTATTAATACAACCGAAATAGAAACATTACATATATTTAATATTGATGTTTTTATGTGCACCATTTTACTTTTTTGTGTAATTAACTAGATTTCTTGGTTACTTTTTGAACACATCGATTAAATCAAATACTTAGTAAATTTTACAAAAAAATAAATCAAAATGCTTCACAATACATACGTAGATATTAAACAAGTATCTCATTGTAACTTTAAAATCTTTTGATATGCATGTACAATCAATTCTTTTTTACAAAGTTTTGAAAATACACGGTCCACTAAAAAACCAATACTGTATTTTAAGACGAACTTTTTGTTCTAATACCAATTATCAGACACAAAAAAACATAAAAAAAGAAAACGCATTTTCCAATAACAAAAAAATCAACTCCTTAAATCAGTAACAAAAATCAAAAGTCTTGATTAGATCCTAACTAAGGTATCCAATCCCGGAGCCTTTTTCCAATTCCGAGATTCCGGGATTCATTAATTTTGAATCCCGGAATCCCGTGATCTTTTCTCACCGAGGAATTTGAAATCTTCAATTCGCGTTTTTTTTTTAGCTCACCGAGGAATTTCAAATCTTGTTTTTGCTAATTTCGTGTAAATTTTCAGGTTTTGCTCAAAATTTTTCAATTCCGAGATCCTGGGATCGCGGCCATCTCAATCCCGGAATTTTGGGATCAAAAAATTGAACGGGAACCCGGATCCCGGGATTGGATGCCCTAATACTAACACATTAGACGTGTCAGACATTCACACCGACGATAGAGATCTTTTTTCAGTCTCTCATAAAAGTCCCCATATTTAATCAAGTAGCGACGAGTAGTTTTATTTTTTGATGATCAACTTTTCTATGAATTCTATCACTTTTTTAAAGTTTTTTATGCACGGTTTTTTGAGGAACATACCTCTCATGTAAATAAAAAGTTGAGTTTTTTTTATAATATGACAAATCGTGCTTAAAAGACCTTTGTCTAGCAATAAAGAGACGATGGCTGATTAAAACGAATAAATGACACATTTTTTTACAAATACAAAATTGTTACGAAAATCTAATTTATGTTTTTTATAGAAAACATATTATAAGAAAAATGTTTTGTACGTAATTTCGACAATACAAGAATTAAATATTATTTATTTCACAAAAATATTACAGCATAGAAGAAAATAATTAAATTGAGTATGTATATATGAATTGCTTCGAGATCAGTAAGCCCCTACGACTGTTCAAAGCCTGAGAGAGAATGTAAAGCATCGAAATGCAAGTGTTTGGATTATTAACCATTTCTATATATTATAAGGGGTGACTGGGAGATTAAGGGTGAGATCTTTAAACAGGGGGGAGATTTGATTCAAATACGCTACATGAAATAATATTGTCAATATAAAGATTTATGCGTTTCGTTCTTTGTTAAAATATTTGCGAAGTAAATTCACTTTCAAAGAAAGTTTCACTTAAATAAATCTAATAAAGTCTTTCATTTATTTATTTATTGCTTAAAAATTAAAATTACATTATATGAAATTACAGCTGATGCCAACTTTCCATGTACTCGAAAAATATAATGAAAAAAAAAACACTACATAATATGAACATCATAATCAACATACAAAATCATGAAATAAAATAGTAAAATAGGGTAAAAATATCAACGTATTTTAGTTCTACAGTTTTGACGGAGAGAAAATACGTTGATATTTTTACTCTATTATAATGGAGTTATACCAAGTTAATGAATGCCAAATCAATAAAAAATATTAAGACTTAACAAACAGTTCACTAAAAATGTCCACTAATCTAGACAATGAATTGATCAGTCGAACGGCTCTTGGAACCGGCGACTCATACGTCCTACGCGAGAAACAAGTTTTCAGAAAAAAAAAATTTGGTCATAGTTTCGCCCACGTAAAAATGAATTAGGAGCACGTAAATTAATAGCCATGAGAATTTCAGGATTATTAATTCGGCCCCGAAGAAGAAGAGAAAATGAATTAGACTTGAAAACGATATATTTTTAAAATTTGTAAATGCTATTTTTGTTTTCATTGACTCCTGAAATATTAAATGTTGGTCGTGGAGATTCCTATGACGTATTAAAGTTAATATTATGTTAATTTAATTTGATAACTTTATTATTCCACTTGTTGTGTTACAAAATGTGATACGAACTTTGCCTCTTTTAGAAGCATCATCAGAACATTTCAAGGTTTACGAATAAGCCTTGTGATGGTCTGCAAACAAATTGCAGGTCCAATAATTGCTGGACAGAGTTTTCTTTAGACGAGAATCCGTTCAAAAAATATTAATTAATGGTTAATACAATACGAATCCTAATTATTTTTTAAATATTATGTTCATTTTTTTGTATAATTTACCTCTTACAGTTTGAGCAGAGACTGTACGTGGTGGTGTGACAATATGGAATAAGTAAGTCTGATTACTTTGGAAAGTTTAAGGTTTATGAGAATCAGTGAAGATATATAGATGACTATACTTGAGAGGGTGAATGAACTCTTCTGTAGCTACGTCTAAATTAGATTGTAAAAACATGGTATATACGTGTTTCGCTATAGAAATTTCTTATATTGTTCACTGATTATAAACAAAGCATTTTTTGCAGTAAACGTCTGGTGGTTATGCATAAAAAAATGTCCACACATATTGATTTCTAATGAATAAATTGGATATGCATCATCAACACATTGGTGTATTATCTTGTTTTAAGTATTAACACTAGTTCACCAAAATACATAATTTGGCGTTGAAGATATTGTTATAATAAAATTTATTTGATAAAAAGCGCTTCACTAATGAAACATGAGAAAAATTGACAACTTATTAGTGATTTCGTATTTCGGTACTACAAAACATCAGCAGAGTGGCGCAGCGGAAGCGTGCTGGGCCCATAACCCAGAGGTCCGTGGATCGAAACCACGTTCTGCTAGCTGTTTTTTTGATAAATAAAAATAGTCGAAAATGTTTACTTGCAATCAGTAATGTTTAATTAAGTTTTTTTGATACTGATGAAGTATACGTTTTTTAGTTTAAATAATTTAATATTTAGCATGTCGTCTTCTGTGACTTAGTTGATAATAAATAGTTTGATCTTAAAGCTAAAAAATATTCAGAGCATTGGCAAAAAATCTCACAATTAAAATAATATATCTTTGTTTGAAATATGCAGAAACATTGTTAATATCTAAACAAAATTCAAACACACAAGTCTGAATAGAAATTTACTAAGCAGATCGTTATCTTTAATATACTTGGCTTTCAGAATCACATATGGCGTGCAAAAGATATTATGAAAACATCACAAAAATACATTAATTTGATTTCATCATTAACAACATTACAGAATATCGATAAATGACTTTTTTTATTCGATAAACTTTTTTTCCTATCTGCATCACACCGAACCACCTCAATGATGGATTTAAAATACATTTTTTATAACAATTTGATAGGAAACAATTAAAAATAATTACAAATACATAGATATTATACAGGTTTATCAAATAGAATTGGTATAACTATAACTATAAGTAATAAAGTAATTAGGTATTAATTAGCAATAATGATAATTAATGGCAGTAGTAAAACAACGTTTGATTTTGAAACAGATGTAATAAGGGATTAAATGGTGAAGGGCAGGGAAAATATTTTTTTTTTCCAAGAGAATTAGCAAATGTTTTTAGATTCATCTTAAAATTTAAAAAAATATTTAACATTGCAGCTTATGCCAATGCGTCAAATATTTTGAAGTTGAAAGATCATACAAGACATACTCGATGAAAATTTTTGCAAGTCACATGAGATTAACTAGAGGAGAATTAACTTCACAAACACCTATGTCTTAGATCTCAAATTAAAATTGAAAAAATCCAATTTAACTTTGACCTTACCGGGAATCAAACCTAGACCCACCTGATTAGTAGAGCAAGCTCTAACTAACTAGACCAGTGGTTCCCAACCTTTTTCATGCCACGGACCACTAAATCTCAAAACAATAATCTGCGGACGCACGATTTTGTTTTATTTCACATTTTCATATTTTAGCACAAAGAATGTTGAAAGAATGATATTTTTTGCCGACCCCCGGGAAAAACCTGCGAACCCCCAGGGTTCCGTGCACACACAGCGAGCAACGTTTTTGAAGTAATCTGACCAGATCTGGATGCCTGATAGGTCCGTCATGGATATTTCTACATAATGAGAATAATATACCTATTTCTATGGACATAATCGGACAATCCCAGAGAATATGATCTGAACCTTGATTACTCACTACAAGAGCAGTGTGAGTTAAGTTTGATTTCGATCGATAAATGACTGGCTTTTTGTCTATGACCACACAAGCCCGTAAAAATAAATTATAAGTGACCTGACACTCGTCAACAAACCAACCTGACCAACCAGACTATAACAAAGTTATTTTCTATGTATAAATATGACATTTGTATGATAACTATTTAGTTTGAGCTGGAGATACAAACCAAAGAGACATTTTCGAAGCGCGTCTCGTTACAATGGCCTCACCCCTTGCACCATCTCTGTTATCAGCCATCCCAACAAACAATGCTAGGCTTTAAAACTAATTACACCCCTAACTCTTGCCCTGATATCGTGCCTCTACGGCTCTACGATATATTCGTAGCTTATACGACCACAATGGCTTGAATGCAACTCGAGGCATGTAGATAGTAAGAGTTGTAAATTAAATAAACATTTACATCCGAATTTTATTTTTCCACTGACGACAAGTTATAGGAACCACCGAGTTAAACAGTTAAAAAAAATATGAAAATTTCATTTTGGATTGTATAAATTTTAATTAGTTTTCAAATATAAATTAAGCTTTTAGGTAATGTTGATTATTATTTTATAGCAATTTCATAGACAAGTTTTCTTAGACAACATTCTTTAAAAATATCTGCACAAAAAGAAAATTTTGTGTACAGGGTTTTAAAAGATATATTCATCATAAAAAAATGATTGGTAGTTCCATAACCTTTTCTATTTTGTTTTTATTTATGTTTGTTTATAAAATATATATATTTATATAATGTTTTTTAATTTACGGTAAGTAAAAAATATATTTTTTTTAACCTTCAGGTGTTTTTGATAATAATAGTACGGAAAGTAGAGACGTTTGGTTTCAAAAGCAGAACTGTTCCATACATGATGTATGAAACAGTTCTACTTTTGATAACAGATGACTCAGTAATTATATTTACAATTTATATTCCACACATTTTAACGACAATTTTTCTGATATAGCGTTTTTTCGGAACACTGTTAAAAAGCCATCAAATCTTGTGTATTCTGTATAAAAGATTGGATTCAAATACTTTAATTTTCACAACTACATAACACTATTCTATTCATACAACTCATACTTCATCATACAACTAATCATCACATAGGGAAAGATTTTCCTGCTAAATGCTTTTTTTAAATAATAATTTACAAAGTATTTTTTTTTATCCATGTCCGCACCCAATGTGGAGCATATGACCTCCTAATAGAGGTATCTCAACAGAAGTTTTTCTACGAGAACTGTTTGTTACTCAGTCGCTCAACCTCACTTTTTTTCAAAGTGAGTATTAGGGAAAGAAGGATAAGGCTAGAACAGGACTAGTGGTTGACTAATCGCTATTACTACTTCCAGTTATTCAAGGATCAAAAGAATAGGAGGAGAGGAAATGATGTAAATTTACATCACAAACACCCAGTCTTTGATAACATCTATGAATTGAATAATTCTTTCAATAACTT
The DNA here is from genome assembly GCA_030503985.1 of Himalopsyche tibetana. NCBI lineage: Eukaryota > Metazoa > Arthropoda > Insecta > Trichoptera > Rhyacophilidae > Himalopsyche > Himalopsyche tibetana. The sequence continues at coordinate 22,362,672 of JAPJYX010000007.1, forward strand.
TGGAACAAAGCAGGCGACAAAGTAAATGATTAAATTTAAAATAACAGTAAATGTAAAGCGCTTTAACATTTATTAACCCTTTGGTTACGGGCGAAATTTCGTAGGTATGTGCGAAAAAAACGGGTAAGAAAATGGGAATTTTCCAGTGTTTTGGAAAAACTAACGTAAATCTCAAAATTTTTAATACATTTTATCATTTTTTTTATAACGTGCTAAGATCAATATTATCTACGCGAATTCATAGTAAATTAAATAATTATCTGACTTAATATAAATAATAATAAGCGATGAAATCAAAAAAACGTTTTTCTCATACCCTAAATTCGACTTTCACTCCAAATATATGTTTTATAAGAGAATAAAATGTATTTAACAATTATGCTAATCAATAGTATGGATTGTCGTTAGTATCATCGTAAAAAAATCACGAGGAGTTTTGGACCGAAAATGACCAGATCCACCTTTTCCTGAACGTAGAAAAACACACTTTTCTTATAAAAAACTAAGACAGTTTTGATTATTAGGTCATATTTTAACCCTTAATTTATTTGAAACTAAGAGGTTTTTGGCGACGTTAAAAATTTTATTTTGTTCCTTTGAATCAGTACTCCAATATTATAGCGATATTTATTTTTTTTCTCTTAACTGAATTTGGGCGTATTTGATCCCATACTCCTCATAATAATACAATCATAAAAAGGAATAAGCGCCACGTAAGATCTAATAGCGTCTTTCGTTTTTGTCTCAAATTACATCATAATTCATATGTTACTGATAACATTATAAACTATAATTTATATTATGATTATTTTACAAAACGAAATCATATTATCTTCATGTAAAATCACTTAAAAATTACCTGGACTATTATCGTATCACTAAAAAACTATTACGTTTTTTTTCTTAAAGGACTATATTATTTCGCAACAAAAAAAACACAAACATGCTTTATTTATTGTCCTCAATGTAAATCGGATGCAAACCTTTATCAATCTTTATGGAAATATACTTTAACCGTTTCACCAGGGGTGGGCTGGAGGCGGCTCGCAGGGGCCCGGGCGAGCCTTTTGATAGTTTTAAATTGGGTCAGCGAACCCTTTGTTAAATTATGAAAAAAAAAAATCTTGCTCAATCAGTACTTAACTGCAATTTATGACCCATATATTATCTACAACGGTTTCAGTATAACGTTTGACTGAAAGAAATAGTACCTATTTCTGCGTCCATCTTATAACTCTTCACTCTTGCAATCTGAGGTAGGTAATTTCATTTTTCAGCTATAGATATTAATAATTTTACGGTATATTACGTATCGTTACTTAATTTAAGAATAGTAAAAATTAATTGTTTTAATATTTATTGTGTAAAATTGTAGGTATAAGATTGATAAAGAAATCTGCCCATTGAACAGAACACTGCGAATATATCTGTGATTAGGCGTACCTTTTGCTAGCGTATTGGCAGCCCACCGATGCGTTTTACCATCCTTTCAACGCTTTTATTACTGGCTGTTAAGTCGGGTAAAAAATGACTCCTACTTCGGCTTTAAATTGAAAGCGACTAAGACTCCGACTCCGAATTGATATTTACATATATCGATGGCTTAGTTCCATACTGCTACAACTAAAAATTGTTAGCTTTGAGATATGGTTGGCTGACCAATGTTTTGACACATCTAAACTGAGTTGTAGAAAAGTGATATTTATTATTTGTGTCATATCTTTAGTGAATCATTTTGTCATTAATCTCATTTCAGTTCAAATTTATTGAAACTTTGACAAAACCATAAAATGATATTTCGAATCGTATATATTATACATGTAACCGAGATATTGTTTATATTTCTTTATTTCCATTATGCAAACTTTTGCCAACCGGGAGAAAACTAGTATTTTTTTCTAGATGTTCTTTTGTGAATCTATAGAAAATGTATTCGAATAGGTAATATAACTCAAAACATCAAATTTTTGATTTATCGTTTTATAAAACTAGGACATCGATATATATATTTCGCGGGATTTTTTAGTCCAACAAGATTTATTATTATTTATGTTGTCATGTAATGCTCATTTCCAAAATAACTGCTATAAACGCTTTGATTTGATATGCAGTTATCGGATCTCATTATTTCATCTTATTTGAATGTATTCTAGTATAAGCATATTTATTTAATTCAATGGTTATCATGTTCAACAATTGAGCATTAAAAAAAGATTGATGTAAGAAATAGCTTCAAATGATTTTAGGTGAAAATGCTCGAGTCATAATAACTCGTTAAATAGAATGGGCAAGGGTGAAGTGTCATTAAATTTTACTAAAATCTGTTCCACAATTGTAATTATCAGCGTATTTTCGGCTGGATGACGTCACTGTATGATTTTCTTCAACCATTAGAATGATTTGGCATTATGGGTATTATACCAGGGCTGTGGAGTCGGAGTCACGGAGTCGGGGTATTTTGACCGGAGTCGGAGTCATGAAAAATGAGCGGCTCGATTTTTTTTTGAAAAATATTTTTAATGAAGTGTATTCAAACAAAATAGTACAAAGTGTTGCCATTACATGCTTGGCTGCTTACAGATCATCTAATGGTACACATATTATATAAATAAATTTTATAATATTTAAAAATAAATTTTGAAAAAAATCCTCGGAGTCGGAGTCGTTCATTATTTTAAGGCTAAAGTCGGAGTCGGAGCCGCCTTTTTTTACACGACTCCACAGTATTGTACTAAAAATATTAATAGGTATGAAATTCGTTGTAATAAAATAAAAAAAATATTGTATAATGTTTGCATGTATGTGCGGTCCTTAGGCAAATTTAATTTTAACGTATACATATTGTAACTTGAATTTTCGTATATTTCTGTATACATATTTTATTTTATTTATTCATATTATGAAGGTTGGGGAAGCCGCCAATACTTTTTTTGAGACGTTGTTAGATACTGTTAAAAATCATTTATTTTTATTCATGTCAGTTCCCAACCTTTTTTTACTATTAGAACTGCCTCAGATGTTCAAGCAATCTTTTTTGAAGAGAAAACAGATAGAAAGAATAAGGTTAAAACAATAATTACAGGTCAGCTAATTACTCTCACTACGCCCTGTAATTTTAGTATTGGAAGGGTAAGAAGGAATCTTCAGACATCACAAACATCCTTGCCTTAGAAAAAAATGATAAATTGTTTGAAATGTGATTCGAACCAAGCGTCTCGGAAGCAGATGACGTTGACCACTGCACTGCAGAACCGAATCACAAATTTAATTTATTATTTTTAAAATAAATTATAGCAGTTTTGTCGGGTCCTACGGCGCAGTGGTAAGCGTTTTTGGCTTCCACGCCGAATCTCACAAACTCGAGCCCCAGTACAAACAGCATTTTTTCGATTGATTTATCGACTTCTGTTCGAAGGCATGGGTGCTTGTGATGTCTACAAATTCTCTCTCACCCTTCCAATCCTTCAATAACTGGGTGTAGTGAGAGCGATCAGCTAAATACTAGTCCTGTCTTAGCCCTATACTTTTTTCCCACTACTCTCTTAGGAAAGGAGAGGTTAAGCGACTGAATAACAATCAGTTCTCGTAGAAAAACAAATTTTGAGATACTTTCATAAAGAAGCCATATGCTCCACATTGAGTCCGCTTCTAATGGGAGCGGACATAGAATTTAAAAAAAATAGCAGTACAGATACATTGCGACTCTATGTATACATATTGACTATCATCGTATGAAATCAATTACACCACTTTCCCCGTCAAATAATAAATGCTATTGAGAAATGCATGTCGATAAAATATTTTTTAAGAAATCATCAGTGCATATTTATTTTTATATTACATTCAACCTTTCAACGTTTTTATTGTTGCAAAATGCATATATTTTATTCGCTCAGCTCTTTCCAAAATATTTTGATTTTTCAAAACAGTTCAATCAATACAGCAGGAATTAAAACCGATTGTCAATTTTCCACGTGTATTACGTAAAAAACAAGATCTTTTCAAAAACTATACATAAGTTAAAGAAAATAATCTAGAAAGTGTTTGCTTAATTTTAAAAGTTAAAGTGAAAAAAATGATTAAAAAAAATTTAGTAATAAAAAAATTGTCTTTTTATTATCATTACAAGAATGAAATAAAGTAAAAAAAAATGTTTTAAAATAAGTTAATTTATGTATTTAACAATCATTAGTCATATATTCACCAAGAATATTAAATGATATTCGCATAAATATACGTTCATTAAGCCACGCAATATGACACCAACCAATCGTCGCAAAAGCGATTCCCCGATCTTTTCGCATGGGAAACGATCGTCGCAAAAGCGATCGCCCGTATGCAAAGGGTTAATATAAAAATTAATTGTCTTTATGGGAAATACTTTCGAGTGCTTAAATTATATTTTTTTATTTGTCAATGATGTAACATAATTCAATAATTTTTTATAAAAAATGATGGTTTATAAATGTTATTTAGGCATCTTGGCTCATTCAATACACCACCTACAATATGAATATAAACTGTTGTAGACCTTTGTCTACGCCTGCGGACTCATCTACGCCGTAGAACTGCTGCAGTCACCGCTTATAGTGATCCAATCTAACGTGACGATAAAATAACTTTTAGATATGTAAAACCATCAAAAGTACAACCATATTAATAGGAGAATATACTTTTTTGGTCGTGTTGTACCGAAGATAATAACTAATTAATTATACTCTTTAAGTACATTACTTAACGTATTGTAATAATAATTAAATAATAAAGTCATCAACAATAAGCAGTAAATCTAATTACAAAATGACAGTAATAAGATTTTTTCAATATTTTTTTAAGCACTAAGCGGTAAGGGCACGAAAGATAAACGTTTTTTTTAAGATAGTAGCAAATTTTTGAATTGATAGAAATTTTTCTGAAGATGAAACTGGATTAGTATGTTTAAGATTATTTTCAAAATATGTAATACTCATTTGTACCAATCTCCACTTTTATTTAATATTATCAGAACCAGTATGACGAGCATTGTCAAGATTTATGCCCGTCATGAACGAAACCAGTACTGATCTTATTGGATACATGTGAAAATTAGTACAAGTGAGTATTTTATTTTTTTGAATATAATTTCATTCCACAATTGTGCGAGATTATTTATATAGATAAAAAACAAAATATCTCTTTCAATAGATAGAATTTGTTCGAGTTGCATAACCGTTAGAATCGTTAATGACAAAACTTGTGAACACGTGACAAAAATGTACGATTCGAATTTACTATTAAAAACACCTTCAGTTGAATTTTAAATTATATTTAATTTAAGCTTAATATATTGATTAAATTGGCATTAAATTGATTGAACTCCATTGCAATACGGTAAAAATATCAAAGTATTTAGTTTTAACCATTTAGTAAGTAGCCATCACATGAACTAATATAAAAAAATAAGAAGAATAGTTCTGATGATGGCGCACGTCGAAATAGCTATAAACTAATTTTATATAAAAAATGTAGAACTAAATACTTTGATATTATTAGCGTATTATTAATCTTAATATTTTTAAATGTGTTGTTCAGGTGAGTTGAACGCGGTTAAGGGGGTAGTGCCGCCTGCGTGGTCGAGTGGTCAACGTCATTGGCACAGGCTCGAATCCCAATACGGACAGTTTTATAAATTGATTTTTCTATCGGTTTAATATCTGTTCGAAGGCATGGATGTATGTGATGTCTTGAATTCCCCTCTCTCACCCATCCTATTCTATAAGCTGGGCTTATCGAGAGCAATTAGCTAACCACTAGTCCTGTTCTAGCCGTACTTATCCTTCTTTCCCTACTACTCACTTTGAAAAAAAGTGAGGTTGAGCGACAAGCAGTTCTCTTAGAAAAACTAAAGTTGAGATAGACTCCATTAGGAGTCTATATGCTCTACATTGGGAGCGGAAACGGATTAAAAGAAAACAAAAACTTTTGACGAGACGTAAAAACAAAAAGTTTCTGCAAAAGATTCTGACTGTCAAAATATTTATATACAATCATAAAATTGCCAAGATAGACCTTTGCACGCAACACGCAACCTATTGACAGGCCAGCGAAACGGCAATTGGTGATGGGTGACATTGCGCTTTTGGCCGTCACTGTTCCAGGAAGGGTTGAGCCTCGTTGTCGACCCTTGTCACCCGCAGATCCCCACACAATCACGTTCTAAATGGAGTTTGACGTTGTCGGACATTTGTTTTGGCGCGCTTTATGAATGAACTTATTATTCTAGATATTTTAACAGTTCCAATCGTATTGCAAAATACAGACGCAAATCTTTACACACAATTTGTAACAGTGTGTAATAAGTATATACGTAACGTGACGTGACCATTTATTTTTTCCCCCCAACCGGGACACCTAAAAAAATATGTACTTTAAAGCTTTAACCGGTCCTGACCTTTTTAAATAAAGTGGTTATAAAGGACAAATGAGTATTGTGTTTTTATTAATACTAGCTGTAAGCCCGTTGCCCAGCAACAGGAGATTTTTGTTGCATTGTGTTTAATTTTATTTAGTTTAATTTAATTTAATTTAATTTTATTTAATTTAATTTTATTCAAAAAAGTGGAGACTGGAAGGTGTGAAATGTGGTCGGACAGACATTATCGGCTATTAATATATAGAATAGCTGTAAGCCCGATGCCCAGCAACGTGAGATTTTTGTTGCATTGTGTTTGATTTTTTTTTTTTTTTTATTTTATTTTATTTTAATTTATTTTATTTTATTTTATTTTATTTTATTTTATTTTATTTTATTTTATTTTATTTTATTTTATTTTATTTTATTTTATTTTATTTTATTTTATTTTATTTTATTTTATTTTATTTTATTTTATTTTATTTTATTTTATTTTATTTTATTTTATTTTATTTTATTTTATTTTATTTTATTCTATTTTATTTTATTTTATTTTATTTTATTTTATTTTATTCTATTTTATTTTATTTTATTTTATTTTATTTAAAAAAGTGGAGACTGGTAGGTCGAGGACACCTTACACCCACTCACTCAGACAAACATACGGACCTTATCGGCTATTAATATATAGAAGAATATATCGACTGTGGAAAGGAAAAAGGACGTTTTTTACAAAAACAGCTTTTTTTCGATAATCACAATGTATTAAATTTGATACACGTTCTGTCAAAAGGATGTAAGCTGAAAATGACAAATTAGTATCTAAATTTAGCTTTTGAGTTTGAAAAAAGATGGGCCTGTGAAAATTTAAACTAAGAAAAAAGACTGGAAAACAAGTTTTTCCGAAAAAAATTATTAAATTAATATTAGAGTATGTTAATTAAACACCAGTTTACAAGTCTTTGTGCACTTCACGTTTGTGTATATATTTTATAATTTGCATATGGCCCAAAATCGTCAAAACACGTTTTTTGTGCCTCCTGTGAAATTTGGTATGTGTGGGTTATGTCCCTTTTCCTTTCTACAGCCGATATATATATATATATATATATAATACAACATTAACATTGAAATGTATTATTTACTGCGTGGGCACGCAAACGCTTTTATCTACTAGTCTAGATCAACGTTTCCTCTGAGCCGAAGAGTTAGCTGCGCGGAAATTTCAAAGGCTGCGCGGACCGATCAAATATTAATTGAGCAACTGTCTTGTAGTGCGCGGCCGCACACGCGCGCAGCTTAGAGGGAACGTTGGTCTAGATTCTACCGCTAGGATTTGATACTGCAGGTTTTTCTAATTTCAAAAACGGGACATTAAAGCTGTTTTTGGAACACCGAGACACGAGGCCTGAAAACGACACTGTTCCAGTGAAAACGGAACGTCTGGTCACATTAGCTATACTGCTCTTCCAGTCATGTCCACTCCCATTGAAGAGTATATGGCTTGGGGGATATCTCAACAGAATTTTTCTAGAACTATTACTCAGTTGTTCCAATTCTATTTTTTTAATTGACAAAAAAGATAGAGTAAAAAAATATATATATGCTTATCGCTCTCGCTACGCCCCGTTTTTTGAGAATGTGAAAAGTGGGGGAATTTTAAGACATCATAAACACCCATGTCTTCTAACAAAAGTTGACAAATCGATTTAAAAAACATGCTATTTATACTGGGACTTGAATGCGTGATATAATTCACGGTAGACAACGACGTTAACCACAATACTTGTACGAGTATCTTAAATTATACAACTAGAGAGATATAGCTAGCACAAGACAAGTGGTTTAATAATCACTCTCGTTTTCTTTTATCAATTTTAGGAATAGTAGGGTGGGAGAATTTTTATAAGATATCACAAACACTGATCCATTTGAACATAAATCGATAAATCGAATGACAAAAATGGTGTTCGTACTGGGACTCGAATCTGTTAGATCCGCCACGGAAGCCTTCTCTTTTTCTGAGTGGCCACCGATCAACTTATTTAAAAATATAGAAAAGTGTCAAAGATGCTTTGACACATAAAATAAATATAATTCTCAAATTTATTCTCTCGTACAACGATATAAACATCCCCTAAAATGAAGCCCTTAAAAGTGTTAACTGAAGCAAAATAATTCAAAATGAATTCTCTCGTCGATGGAATAGAAGTAAGTAAGTGGAGCAACAGCGAACAGCTATATGATATATAAAATGTTCAATGAAGTGACAGAAAGCATCTAGAATCGACAATGTTATCTAAACATTGTTGAAAAGGTTGCCAAAACCTGGAAAGGTAATTTACCAAAAGGGTGGTTCAGTAGTATCAATTGTAAAATAGTCTCATTCATGATAAAACAATATTTTTCAACTTTGACAAAAACAAGTTTTCTATGAACACTTTTTTACACGATTTGAAATAACTCGGTCATTATATATTTTTTATGTTTTAATACGATTTTCAGCAACAAAAAACGAATGTCATAATAACAAGAAATTCAACAACACAAGAGAGTGATAACAAAAAAAAGTCTTCATTAGATTCTAATACATTAGACAAGACATTTCTAGCGATGACAGTAATTAATGTCGTATTTATCATTTATCATTTAAGTTTCTGTATAAAATCAAGTAGCTATAAAATTATTACATTTTCATTGAATAATATGTTGTGTAATTTACTTATTCAAATAAACGCTTAAGGCACGATTGATAACTTAAATTAAAAATCAACTCAACTTAATTAATCAATTTAGACCACAGCCACTCAAATGACAAAACTGAAAAAGTAGATGAAACTGCCTCCAATGCCTAACAATCAGACAGTGGGATATAAGCAGTGGCGGCTCGTGGGTATGATATTTGGGGGTGCTGTGGGTAGATTAAAATTCAGTAAAAAACCATATTACTTATATTTCATTTAAAATATCAAAAATAATAACAATTAAAAGAAAAATCTATTTGCAAATAAAGTCCATTCGTCTATTTTTGTTATTGACAATTTTTTTATAACTTTTTCGTTAAAGTTTGGTATTTTTCCAATCATATCTTTCTCTATTGAAAGCATTGATAAAGCTGTCAATCTTTCTTGACTAGTTCCTAAGGTAAGATTTAATTATTTTTGATGTAGAAAAGCAACGCTCAGGTTCTGCAGTTGTCATTAGAGTAGTAATCAAATGTTTTAAGAGCTTCGTCAATTCTCCAAGAACATCGCATAAGTTATTAGCATTTATTATTTCTGTGACAAATAGTGGCTTTGTTAGATCCATGATTTTTATCCTGTAATAAGGAAAAATGATATATTTAAAAATGAAGAAGCTTGGCATGCAAACTAAGGGCATAAAACAATTATATTAAAAATAAATTATTGCTTTTCAAAGAAAATAAATAAAAAATATCCGTTCTCATTAAATGTATAGCACTTTAGCACGCATTGTTTCCGATATATACTTCATAGAAGAGATTTGTTTGAGTATTATTATTTAACGTTTCATTTCGATTTTCCCTTTAGGATGCTGCTCAAAAATTGTGGCACAACCTGCCGATGCATTCCTATTGAATTCGATATTTTTGATTATTTCTACGCTTCTACACAATCAAAAACAATTTATTTCTTTTATCAGATAATAATTACTTGTTTTTGTAAAAAATAATACTTTATTATATTTTTTTTTAAACCATGTCCGCTCCCAATGTGGAGCATATGGACTCATAATGGAGTTTATCTCAACAGAAGTGTTTTCTACGAGAACTGTTTGTTACTCAGTTGCTCAACCTCTCTTTTAACAAAGATAGTAGGGATAGAAGGATAGGGCTAGGACAGGATTAGTGGTAAGCTAATCGCTCTCGATACGCCCCGTTCATAGGAGAGGATGGGTGAGAGGGGGGAATTCAAGACATCACATATATCCATTACTTTGAACAGAAATTCATAAATTGATTAAAAAATCAATTTATAAAACTGTCCGTACCGGGATTTGAACCCGGGCCCTCCGTAGCCGAAGCCAACACCGTTGACCACTCGACCACAGAGGTGGCATAATATTTACTTATTTTATAATATAAAAAAATAATATTACACTTCTGGGTATGTAACAAAAGCAAGAAATAGTAAAATTGTCATATATGTAGTTATTTATTTTATTAATATAACATGATCAATTTTTTTATAGAAAATCTTAGATTATAACTACATTCGAATCTATCATTTGTATGTTAATTGTTCTTTAGATAGTTTGGAAAGAAAAGATTAAGCTATGACATGATTAGTGGTTAGCCAATCGCTTTTACTATGGTAAGAGTTGACAGGGTACGTTTGATTATTTAGTGACCGTAAACACTCATGCTTTTGAACGGAAATCGATTGAAATAAATGTTGTGTACCACTGTGCCACGGACTCGACAAGAGAGAATTAGATCATTAAAAAAAAGTTTTACTTTTAGGTCTAAAGTACACACTCAGTACTGACGTCGGCAATTCGTTGTATCATAGAACTATATTGATTTTGTGTACAAAGTAAAAAAGCACTGCTAAAATAAATATATTTTTATTAAATTTGATAAAAAGAAATTTTGTACAAATAAGAAAAGCCATTGATTATTTAGAAATTATTTTCTATCAATTTTATAGGGTATCACAATTTTAACCCTTTCACATAGTGCAGCCATTCTAGACACGTTCCACACACCCTAAGCAACGATTAATCACCGAAAATTTCTTGGTGCAACCGGCAGAGCAGTGAACTTTACAGGCAACTGGTGCCGCAGTCTCGCAGTCATACGACATACCCTCGGATCCAGTACAGCAAACAATCTGATGCAGCAAGATAACACTGCTTTAATTTATGATCAGGTATATTTGTATACTTGAATGTATTTATGTAGCAAGCGTTTTTGGCTTTTAACCTTTCAGTACTGTGCAGTATTTTAAGCAATTAAAAATAATTTAATAATTTACATTCGTTGATAAAATGTATGTTTTATGTATCGCTGCGTGTTTTTTTCATTGAATTTATTTAAATTTCCAGATGGAGATTATTTGTTGAAAGTATTTATTTACTTCTAACTTTTTAAGAGTTCACTGTCAATACTTACTTGGTGGAAAGGCATTCCATTGAAAAATAATAAAACACTCTTTTGTACCTTTTTCGCAATCATTTATTAGTCTCAGGACCAGATTCTGTCAACCAGAGAATGTCGAACAGAGTTTTTAAAAATATTTTTTTTTGTTATTTTAAAAAAATATTTGGCATTACAGCTAATGCCAATGCGCCAAAAATTTAAAGTTGAAAGATCATACGAGGAAAACTTGATGAGAATTTATTTTAAGTCACTCGAGATTAACCCGAGGTAAATTGACATTACAAACACCCACGGCCACGTCCTAGGTCTCAAATTTAAATTTGACATTTACATTACCGGAAATTAAAACAAGACCCACCTGGTCAGTAGAGCAAGTTTTAACCAACTAGATCAATGCTGTTTGTACTGGGATTCAAGCCCGTGAGGTCCGGCTTAAAAGCCAACAACGTTTACCACTGTGCCATAGCAATTTAAATATAACAGGTAGCTTAACATTATTAATATAATTTCGTTTGGGGTTGACCCTCCCTTATATAAGTAATCAATTTGTGAAAACTATTGTTGGGTCCTATGGTGCAGCGTTTAGCGTTGATGGCTTTAGTGCCGGATGTCACAGGTTCGAATCCCAGTAGGAACAGCAATTTTTTTTATCAATTTTTGTTCGAAGACATGGTATCTGTGATGTCTTAATTTGCCTCTCACTCTTCTCATCCATCAATAACTGCGCTTAGCGAGAGTGATTAGTTAACCACTAGTCTTTTCCTAGCCTTATATTTCTATTCCTACTACTCCTTTTAAAATGTGAGGTTGAGCGACTGAGTAACAAACAGTTCTCGTAGAAAAAAATCTATTGAAATACTAACATATGCTTCACATTGGGAGCGGATACGGATACATAAAAAAGTATTATTAGTTTTTGTATGTTCCATTTTGTAATTCATAAGTTAATTATTGTTAGGTAGTTCATTCGTAAATAACCATACAAATAGCTTGTCTGAAACTGTTTCTTAAGGAAGCAAAACACGTGTCACAATTTGAAACAACCCGTAGAATACCCAAGTTATGGTAAATAATTTATATTTTATGATTTAATTTTGTTTCGCACTTTCAACTGAAATACTTTAAATAGAAAATTTAAATTAACTTTGATTATTCCACGTATTGTGTAACTAACTGTGACACGTGTTTCGCCTCTTTCAGAGGCATCTTCAGACTTACTATCGCAAAGTTTGCTTAAGTAATGAAGCAAGATTGATTCTAACATCTTAAAATTATAAAATTACAAAATGGATTGGGTTTTTTTTTCCTTTTAAGAGGAGCAAGGAGGGGGGTGTAGAATCGAAATAAAGCAAACAGATAATGATACTAATTTTACTAATGAGTTGTAAACAATCAGAATGGGATTTTTCCTTTTTAATGAAGCAAAGAGGGGATTATAAAATCGAAACAGTGCAAACAAATTTAATCATACTACTAATGACGTTAAACATTACAAACTATTAAAACTAATGAGCTGCAGTCAATCATCTAGGTTTGTGATTACTCTATTAATTGGAAACAATTTGAGTAACGGGGAACCGCCTGTGCTATTAAGAATATTATTTAATAATATTTCTTTTTTGTTAAGAGTTTTATTAATTTCTAAAAATTCTAAGCTATTCATCTTTAAACCCTTTTTATTTACTCGGTGGAGTATTTCTAAATTACAAATCTGATTAAAATTATGATTATTTTCTATTAAATGATTGGCAAACTCAGAAAAATTGTTACTTTTTAGACATCTTATATGTTCTTTAATTCTAATATTAAAGTTTCTACCTGTCTGTCCAACATAAGACGCTTGACAGTCTCCACAAGAGAGTCGATAGATACCACTCTGTGACGATGAATCTACGCGATCTTTACTGTTCAATAAAATTTTACCTAAATTATTTACTGTATAAAACGCGGGTTCTATATTGTCTGGCAAAAATTTAACTATCTTTGACGAGATGTCTCCTAAATAAATAATTCTACGCCAGTTTTTAATATTATCGTTTGCTTTCTTCTCTCCTGAAAAAATATTATTTACTATGAGTTGTTTAACTTGCTCCTCTTAAAAGGAAAAAAAAACCCAATCCATTTTGTAATTTTATAATTTTAAAATGTTAGAATCAATCTTGCTTCATTACTTAAGCAAACTTTGCGATAGTAAGTCTGAAGATGCCTCTGAAAGAGGCGAAACACGTGTCACAGTTAGTTACACAATACGTGGAATAATCAAAGTTAATTTAAATTTTCTATTAAAATGAACTTCCACAAAGTTACCGCCGAAACCATCGAAAGTATTGAAATACTTTAATTCCGTTCGTTACAAAGTGTTAACAATAAACTGTTTTGAGATAGCCCTGCTATTTGTTCACAAAATATAGTGTGTGTTTCTGTATATGTATACCAACGTATACGTATACGTTTGTGTATATGCACGAATATTATTATAATACACATATGGTTTTGTATGATGCGTAAGTGTGAGTGTCGTATCAAACGGCAACATTTTCAGCAAGCTGTTTTACGTGACTTTTGTCAGTCCGGGCAAAAATTAATCATTCTAAATTACCGCAAAATATATTTAAAGGGTCTTTTAATTGCCCAGACTGTGATTAAATGTTTGAAACAATAAATCACGCTTGTGCGTATGACAACACTGTTGTTTATGGGTTGATAGCCGGATTATTTTGTCTAACAGTAAGAGCGTTTCTTTACAAATCAGATGGTTCCTAGGTTCATGTCCCGGCATTGGCAATATAATAAAGATTTTATCCAATTTAATATTTGAGATCTTGCATGGGTTATGTATTTTCTTCTCCAGTTGATATTTAGTGAATTATAAACTAGGGTTGTGGAGTTGTCTAAAAAAACAACTCCGACTCCGAATCCAGCTTTAACCCTTTATAGGGCAAATTAACCCCCAGAGACGAGAGCTTTTTTCCGATAAAAAATATATTTTATAAGCCATATTGAAGTCACAGATAACTTTTATTCCTATCCAAAATTTAAAAAAAAAGGCAAAGTCGTTGTATAGAAACCCCGCATGACTATATGGTCATGCTCATCCTTTTATTACCGCGTTATATTGAGTACGGACAGTAGTAAGGACAAAAGTGACCGTATGGGCTCGCAAACATTCGGGGTTGAAATATAGCTAAACGCAAAATAAATGTAAATAAATTGATGTTTTTATAAAAAAATAACTAACAGTTTCAAAAAGTAAATTATAAAAAACGGAAATTCAAAAAATCACATGTGCTTTTGGAGGCCGTTTCTGTCCCCACGGCTGATGATCAACTGTAGTCTGTACCCTTCTTAACCAAATATGAGCAAAAACAACGATATTCAGGTAGAAAAAGGATGAATAGTGGGATCAATAGAGAACGGTGTTAACTGTGACCATATGGTGACGCTCGTCCTTGGAGGGTTAACTATTTTGGAGTTTGAATTTCAACTGTCATATTTTAACACACTTATTGCTTACGTAAAAAAAATTGTTTGGAATTTTTTACAAACATTTAAAAAAAAATAAATAATCAAAGAACGTGCTCGAGAATGTATTGAGCTACTAAAGTTGACGTTTCTATGGGAAGTATTGAAAAAATAAGCCTTAAAGCGACTGGTTAAAATATTAAATTAAACGCAATTTTAAACATAGATCATCAACGAGTGCAACTTAAAATTTGTATGGGACATCACTTAAAGTAACTCTGTGATTGGTCGAAATCCTGATTAACCAAACTGTTCTACTTTTGTTTCCAAAGCATAATTTTCTTTTGCGTTTTTGTACCAAATTTATTTGATTTTTTTTTTTTAATTTATAGCCATACACTATATCCAGCAGAATAATGTGACAGCATTAGTTTAATTTCGACATATATGGAATAGTTCTGCTTTTGATACCGGACGACTCAATTCTGCTTGTCTGTTTCTCTGACTGAAAAAATTTCGGCATCTTGAACGACCGTCGGAGTTTATCCATAGGGTGTACCCGGTACAATTAGTGCGCAAAAGCAATCGGATGGAGACAGGAAATCATGAAGGTACCGCGTGCCAGCCACATGCTATACATTAGAATCGAATATGATCAAATATTTCTTCTTTTGACTGGTGGGATTCCGGCGCCCCAGACGTCCTTCGGGTACTATCCATAAGATGTACTCGGCGGAACTGAGGGATGCTGGCATGTCATTGGAGAAATCAAAGTGATTTGCGGGAGACAAAGAAACATGGAGAAGCCGCGTGGTGGCCATATGCTCCAGATAAGGAGTGAATATGGCCAAAGGAAAAAAAGAAGAAGAATGATCAAAGACAACAGATTTTTTACACATTTTAATAAAAAATAAGAAACAAAATGCGTAGAATGATGTAGCTTTTCAAATGTGCTTTTTTATACCTACGGAAAGCTTTGTAAGCCAGCTACGCAAAACCTTCAATAAATGGTTACATAAAGATTATTATTCCTGAAGTGAGCGTCTGAAACAAGTTTAGTGTACGCGAGGCAGCCGTCGTCCCGGGCTCGAAAGTTAAAACTAATCTCTAAGGATTGGTCTAGCAAACAGATTCGCTCTTCTTAATCCAAGAAGGGATTTCATGTTTACTCTATCCGAAGCACACTTCTTGAGCCGGCGTGGTAATAAGTATTTTCCTCTATTTGCTATATAATACTGTGTACATAGTTACAGAGCCTCTCACACTGAACGCAAAAGGGTTAGATATTTCCTAAGTTTGGGGAATGATGAAAAAAAGCATATGAAATATCGAAAGCTTGTTACGTGACTATTGACATGTTTCAAAATCGTGTCCAGAAACAATAAATCAATATTTTTTTTGGAAATTACATAAAGCTGAATTTCAAAAAAAATACTGTTTGAAGTACACTTCTCAAGTAGGCAAAAGATGTCTCACGTTTGATCGCGTTACAAATAGAATAATATAATTAATTAAACAGATTCATTCTTATTATTTTTAATGGAATTACGCCCTTGCAGGAATCTGTTTTTTTTTATGAAATGCCATTTTCTGAATTGTTTTTCAACAGCTGAAAATATTGAATTTGAATCGTTCAAATTATGTACATTCACAGAGATTTTGTCACTAACGATCCAGGTTTCGCCTTCAGGCGTTCAAGTGCACGGATGAACTGACGCTTAGTAAATGAATTTATCGTGTTTATATAAGAAATAAATTTATCATTAAATTTCAAACCATTGCTGGCGAAAAGGATTAACCCATGAGAATGCCTACAGATTTAAATGGTGAGTAGTTTTAAGTATTATATTTAGAATAATCAGAATAAAACTACTTTCCATTTTAAATTTTAAACTATTTTTTTATATATAGTAAAGCTTTTTTTTGGCATACTTATACCAAAAAAATCAAAAATGGATATTTTGCTTATTTATTCCATTTTGAACAATGATTGCTAAAGGGACCCTTTACTCCTAATCCTTATTCAAACTACAATTATAATATCACACTTATTAAATATGACTCTTGTGTTTCGAGGAACGATAAGCAATCTGGGGTTTTTAAAATCCGATGTTTGAGTGAATAACATGATGCATTGTGTATCTCTTCGGAGCCAGTATAGCTCTATATAGCTGAGAAAAATGTAAGTTTAATCATAGTTCTGACGGAGGCGAAAACCGAAATAGCTATCAACTAATAAATACAAAAAAAACTGTAGAACTAAATACGCTGTTATTTTTACCCTATTATAATGGATTTCTACCAAGTAAATGCCAAGTCAGTAAATAAACTAATTACATTATTAGGATTGGAAAAAAGATGAGCAAAGAGAAATCAAATCATCAAAGATATCTTTTGGGTAGATATACTAAAAATAATTTACAAATATTTGCCTACATGTTTCCATTGATAAATTTTATTCCCACTGTTAAACAAACAAAAGCTTTATAGCATTGACCTACGAGATGTGATACTAAAAATATAATATCATTGATAGTGAGAAAAAATACTTTTTTTTACTATGTCCGCTCCCAATATGGAGCATATGGACTCCTAATGGAGTTTATCTCAACAGAAAATGTTTCTACGAGAAATGCTTGTTACTCAGTTGCTCAACCGCTTTTTTTCCAAAGAGAGTAGGATTAAAAAGAAAGGGCTAGGACAAGACTAGTAGTAAGCTAATCGCTCTCGATACGCCCCGTTCATAGCATAGGAATGTGAAAGGGGGGAATTCAAGACAGCACTTTGCCTTTGAACAGAAATTCATAAACCGATTGAAAAATCAATTTATAAAACTGCCCGTACTGGGATTCGAACCCATGCCCTCCGTAGCGGTACCCAACGACGTTGACCACTCAACCACACAGGCGGCAGTATATATATAATTTTTACTAGGCACAATTTTATTAGTTGAAAGAAAATGAGAAGATTATCGCAAATAATTACCTACTCCGTGATTTGATCTTAGTCTTCAAGTGGAAGAGGGAAAGTGATTCTTTGCGCTGATCCGCAGTAGGTAGTCAAGATGGGCCATAAAAACTGAAACAAGTTATTACTATCACTAAGACTAGATCCGGTCTCGCAGTAAACTCTTGTATCGTCTGTCGAGAGTAATCCAGGAGCGTGCCAACTAATCCAACAAGAGTAAGGCACCAGTGGCGTAGAGTTTATTTATTATTTTTAAAACATTACGAAAGATTCCACTTTTTGTTTTTTTTTAATTACTAAAAAAGATATTTGGCATTACAGACAGTAATAAGCAAGTAAGCCAAAGATAATTAGTAAGAACACATGCAAGCAAACACGGATGTCCAAGACATTTAAAAAATCAAATATTTTGATGAATATGTGTAGTGCAATCGATACTCAGTCAATATAGGTTTTTAAAATATCGAATTCGAGTGTATATTAGGCAAAATTAGTTTTTTAAAAAACACGCAGTATCTCTGGGACATGTTAATGATTTATTTGCGCGGTATTCAAACGGTTAATTTAGTAAAATACATTATTGCATTAAATTTTTCTATAAAATTAAAATTTGATAACTTTTTTTATAAAAATCGTATACTTCTAAGTAAGATTTTTTTTAAAGGTTTTTTGACTCTTATTAGACCATGAAAACGACTCTCATTAAATGACTTATTTGTGTATATGTATGTGTGCGCAATTGTGTGTACTAGTACTGATATAGTATTAGGGGAAGTGTATAAAATGTGATTGTAAATTAATGCATATGGAGTCCCCGTGAACTGGCTTCACTCAGGGTTTCTTACCTCTGTAGCGATCACGCTTTTCCGTCTGCAACGATTTTAAGGGAACACAACTTTTCAAAACATTAGCGATGAAGGAGATTCGAAGAACTTTGACGCTAACGTGTCCTGGTACTTAAAGCTCCATAAATTTAATTTTTAACAATAAATAAATAAATAAATAAATTTGATATCCAAAAAAACAAACAATTATCGTTAAACAATAACTTCTATTTATAATTTTAAATTGCAATTCGTATGATGGTCGTAAAGAGCGACAAAAAAACTGGATGATATGTTAGACGTTTTCGGTTTGTACCCATCACATTATAAACAGCGCACACCCCTGTCGAAATTTCCTTATCACAGTCGGGGGGCCCTGCGTGCGCTTGGTGGCGCGGGTGGTCGGCGCCTGCTAAGCTCCGCTGTTAACCCGCTGGACCGGAAGTACAGATAAAGTGAGCCGAGTTAGAGTGAGCCGGAAGCGAGTGGGTGGGCGAGGTTAAATGATTTCGGCGGGAAAATGTTTCGCGCTCAGACGATGTTTACGCCGGAGACCGCAATCGGGTTACACTTACGTAAGGGGGCACTTCCAAATCAAACTGTGGCAAAGACGATAATTATTAAGATTGGTTAATAATAACACTATGTCCATGGTTGAGTGGTAAACAAAGTTAGCTTCGGTCGCGGTGTTCACGGTTTCGAATCAATGTACAGACAGCTTAATACGTTGATTTTTGAATTTCTGTTTGAAAACGTCGATGTCTTTGATGCCTGAAATCCTCTTCCATCCATCTAATTAAAAAAAAACCTGGCGCAGTGAGAGCGATATGCTAACTACTAGTTCTGTTTTAATTCTATCCGTGTTGTCTACGAGTAGAAAAACACAATGATTGCATCAAATGCCTCTTTCTTATCTATATTAAAAAGGGAATTGTTTTTTAATGGTTGGTTTTCAAGCAAATATGTTTGCATATATTCAACTGCTTCCCTGTAATTGTCTTTTAGGATCATAACCGGTTTCACTGTACACGAGTACAACTGATTTTAAAATGCTCGTGTTAAGCGAAAAGGTGTAGAAATGTAAAGACAATATAGTATATAACTTACAAATTCTCCAAAAATGATTACTTTCAGAAAAAATAGCAATGTGTTACAAAGTTTTACATAGTTTTTAGCAAATCGTTATATATTACAATTTTGATTATTATTTTCCTATTATAATCTTATAATCTGTTTTCTCGACAAATAACACACCAGAAAATCAAATATATTTTCTGTCTTATGAAGGAGTTTATAATAAAGATTCGAAATCTATACCTAGCGCGTAGGAGTACTATATAAAAATTTTCCCTTAGAAATTACAATAGAAAAGGCAGGTAGATTTTTATTAAAAAAGGTATGCTACAATTTTCAAAGTCTTATCATGGAAATTTGAAAATACCAGCTGTGATATCGTCTGCTTAGAATAAAAATATCATTACCTTAGAAAATTATTCAAAAAATTAATAAATATTTTATTAGGATCCATTTGTTTTGAGTTTCTCATTTCAAGTTTCTCACTCATTCGATTAAAAGAATTACTTCAAATTGCAAGAAAGAATATAATAATAAAAAGTTTGGAATGAATACACATATTTATGTTATATATCGACTGTGGAAAGGAAAAAGGATGTAACCCTCAATTTTCCAAAACAGCTTTTTTTCGATAATCACAATGTATACAACTTGACACAAGTTCTATCGAAAGGATGCAAGCGGCAAATGCTGAATTAGTATCTAAATTTAGCTTTTAAGTTTGAAAAAGATGACCTCGTAAAAAAATAAAACCAAGAAAAAACACTGAATAAAGGTTTTTCGGAGACAATTTATTTAATTAATATTAGATTATGTCAATTAAAAACCAGTTTAGAAGTCTTCGTGCACTTCAAGGTTGTGTATAATTCATAATTTGCAAATGTCACAAAATCATCAACACATGTTTTTAGCGCCTCCTGTTAAATTTGATATGTGTGGGTTACGTCCTTTTCCCTTTCCACAGTCGATATGTAAGTAATGTTCTCTCTAATTTTCGGAATGTGTGCAAAAGACATTGGCTGTGCAACTGTGACAAGAAATTAAAAGATTTGTGCGCCACATTACGGTATTTAGACTTACTAACCGAAAATGTGTATTTTTAATGTGTATAATTAACAACACCATTTAATGTCATTTTTTTTTATTCTGGTGGTGGTATAGCTGATGTAACTCGCACAGCTTACATGAGATGCAATTATAAATAGATAAGATAAAATTTATAAATACGGTTGTTAGTTCTTTACGTATCGCATCGGACTTTTGTATAATATTACAGATTTCTAAAAAACTGTAAAATACTCTGCTATTTTTACCTTTTAACAAAAAATAACTTTTAATTAGTAAAAATAGTTATTATGCACTGTAGATTATCGTAATTTCTGCGGAAGACGATCTCTGAAAAATATAATAATAATACAAACAAATCATTTGTCTTTTAAATTATAACAAACTGTATTCATGCTTTTGTATTTTACATGTCAATATAAACAATTTTTTTTAAATTGAAATATTGATATTAAATCTGTAAATATAAATCATTGCTTTATTATAAATATAATATACACCTCATAAAGTAAAACATAAAAGATTATTTAATATATATTAGCACGCATAATCTATTGAACAAACATTAAAAGCTTATTTAATTAACTCCGTAAAAGAATTCATAAACCAAATGAGCATAATACATTATTGCACAGTGCAAGATTTATTTAATGATGTTATTATCTATGGTTCAATCAGATCGGCCATTTTGTAACAGGCATCCATTTAATGAATTCCCGCCAGAAATTGAGTTTCAGTGTTGCGCTTTGTTATTCGAAAATAGAACGATCTACTTACGCATCGATTCGATACATCTCATTTATCTAAGCGCTTAACAACAGAATTTCAAAGACAACTTCTTATGTCATTCTTTGTTCATTCAATTCTGTCCATGTTAATCTACTTATGATCAAATAACTTTTTTTATCTCTTGCAACGCTGCTGTTTATTGTAAACACTGACTTCATACTTTAGAAGTCAAATCCGCCCGATTGATGTTCATTTAAATGTAGCTGTTTATCCAGGTCTGAAACTATGTGCTCTTGAGTATGCCAATGATGGTGACATATTCGACAAATCTGTGAAGTGCATCCAGGATACTATCGACGAGTTATGAATAAACTCAGGTCACATCGATCTGAAAAATGCAAAAAGATTTTAGAACATTAATATCCAAAACCATTGGCTTGTGGTGTATCGTGTTAAATGTGTATTTTGAGAGAAAACCTAAATTTGTGAATGTCGAAGTCTTAACCATTAGGTTGCCGCAGAAAAAGTACGTTTGTACCTAGCTCGCCGGCTATATTTTGCAATAATTAATTTAATTAGCTATTTAAGACTATTTATTATTAAATGAATAAAATTTTAGTAAATAATAGGAGCCGATAATAGCTAAGCCACCCGTGTAGTCGAGTGGTAAACGATTTTGGGTTCGAATCCCAGTACGGACAGTTTTATAAATTGATTTTTCAATCGATTTATGAATTTCTGTTCGAAGGCATGCATGTATGTGATGTCTGGAATTCCCCCCCTCCCATCCATCCTATCCTATAAACGGGGCGTATCGAGAGCGATTAGCTAACCACTAGTACTGTCCTAGCCCTGTCCTTCTATTCCTACTCTCTTTGGAAAAATAGAGGTTGATCAACTGAGTAACAAGCAGTTGTCGTAGAAACACATCTGTTGAGATAAACTCTATTAGGAGTCCATATGATCCACATTGCGAGCAGACTTGGTAAAAAATAATATCTTTTGTAGATCTTAATATTTACTAAGTAAATATTAAATAAATTGATAAAAAACCTTCTGAAAATTCTGTAACTTACATATTATGATTATAGTATCAATGACTTAAGCTATAGTATCCCATAGCAAATAATGAGATATCTTCACTTTGCTTTGTGCTATTTGTATACATATTCTGGTATATACTATTTCTTTAAATTGAACACGTAGAAAAATGTGTGCACGTAATAATGTGCTCGGGATTATCGCCGAGTAGTCGAGTGTGAGACGTGAGAGCAGTCTTAAGGGATGAAGAATAGAGCCTTCTACGGAGGGAGGGTCTATCCAATTTTACATATGACAGTAAGTTAAGTGTTTTACTTATATAAAGTTATACCAGCTTCTTTAAATTACATTTAAATATATGAAACTAATCTGCATCTGATATTATTAATTGAATGGTACAAGGTGTTTCACTAATCGCTACCCTAGTACTACAAGTTTCTATGTGAAAATTTTTGACAAAAAAAACAAAAAATGTTTACCAATAATGGTACTTAGCAGACTACCGCATTGTTACGTTTCGTTAACAATTTTCACATAGAACCTTGTAGTACTCGGGTCGCAAAATGTTATAGGAGTTAAAAAAATTATTTTGTGTAATTATAGAGTCACTTTTATACTTGATGGAAAGGCATTATATTAATAAAAACAAAATATTCCTTTGTACTTAATTCCACTTTATTTAAAATTTCAGCACTGGTTTCGCTCATCTTTCAATGTCAATTGTTGTTAACGCCTTTTCATTTCGATTTGTTTTTGTATAAATACTGCACTGTTGAATTATATTTCTTATCAGTTGACAATGCTTACCATAGCCAAAACCTTTATAAGTAAAGTAGAAATAAAGTATAAAAGAATATTTTTTTTTCTTTATATTTTTTTTTGTTTAATGAGGCGCTCGATGGCCTTAGTAAAATTTAACAAAAGGATCAAGCAAGCCATTCTTAGACCCTTCCAGACCATCTCTGTATATCGAATGTGGAAAGGAAAAAGGACGTAACTCACACTTTTTTCAAAACAGCTTTTTTTTTCATAATCTCAATGTATCAAACTTGATACACGTACTGTCAAAAGGATGTGAGCTGCAAATGCTAAATTAGTATCTAAATTTAGCTTTTAAGTTTGAAAAAAGGTGCACTTATGAAAATTGAAATCAAATAGTTTTTCCTAAATAATTTCTTTAGTTAATTATGTCAATTAAACACCAGCTTAGAAGTCTCCGTGCGCTTAAAGGTTGTGTATATTTCATAATTTAAATATGGCCCAAAATCATCAAAACAAAACAATGTTGGCAATTTATAAACAAATAAGATAATGCTAAGATATTATCATATTTTACAATTAAGCTACTATCGTTTTAATTAATTTCACTGTAAAACTCTAATCACAAATACTGTATAGCCATTGGAGTATGAAAAGGACAATCCCTATGTTAATGCAGTCCAAATTGTATATGAAAGAGCTTTAATGTATTCTTATCACTAGCAAATGTAAAATAGCTGAGTTAATGCAAAAAACCTATGTGGAAAAATGGAGTAGGGAAAAATCAATCAGAGGCAAGAGGCGTGAAATAGACTACAGATTGTTTCGGCTAAGAAAACTGTGAGCGAACACACTTTATCTTTCGAAACGGTTGTCCATACATCTTCAACGGTATTTTTAAAGGTTCTGATCCTATAAACTTACCCTCTGATGATGCTGCCATGAACAAGATAACGAAAAGTCAAAATAGTTTAAGTGTCACGGTCTACAGAGACACAAATAATAAAGAGAATTTATTAAATTGCTTAAACAGAAAAATCCGTTTAATTGATAGAATCTAGTTTAAAAGGATTTTAAAATCATCCCGGTTGAGTTGAACATTCCATATTATCATATTGTAATAAAGTTTGTTTATAAAAAGTAAACAAGAAGCCAGTGGCGTGCTTTAGCAGAAACCTCCTATTTTTTTTTTCATTAAAAAACGTTAGCAAAATCAAATAAATCAATAATTACATTAAGTTTTTTTTTTAATTCTCCATTTGAGAATTAAAAATTTAAAAAGGTATGAATGTCCAATAAAAGCTGAAAAAAAATAAAACTTAAGTCTTCTACGAGAACTGTTTGTTATTCAGTCGCTCAACTTCTCTTTTTTGAAGAGAGTAAGTAGTAGGGATATAAGAATAAGGATTGGACAGGACTAGTGGTTAATTAATCGCTCTCGCTACGCCCAGTTATTAGAGAATCGGAAAGGTGGGAGGTAATTTTTAGACATCACAAACATCCATGCCTTCGAACAGAAATCGAAAAAGTGCTGTCTGTATTGAGACTTGAAACTGTGAGGTTTGGCACGGAAGCCCACAATGCTAACCGCTGCGCCATAAGACCAGAAATTAATGCCTTAAAAATAAGCTCTCGAACATGGTTGTTTGTAATATTTCTTCCCTTCGAATTGATTTTGACAAACTGTGGCCTAAAAATGAAAAATAATATCACATTGGTCGTTAGCTCTATTCTTATTTTTTTTTCGTGTTATAAAAAAAAAATCATGAAATTATGGGATAAAAATTCATAAAGAATCCGAACGAATATTAACCACTTGAATACCAAGCAGACACAGGTGCCCAGAACATATGCAAGCAAACATGGATGCCCAAGGCATTTAAAAAATCAAATATTTGGTATTCTAATAGAATATAAGAAACATTTTGATGAATATATGTATATATATATATATATATAATATTTGACATTACAGCTTACACCAGGCGTGGGGTACCTGCGGCCTTTTAGTGACTCTGGTGCGGCCTTCTGGCAAATTCTGTAATTTTGTAAATTTATGTAAATTCGTAAATTCCTGACATATTCTGACCGTAAATTCCTGTATCCGGACAAAGATTACCTAGCCAATTTTTACTGCGGCCTTATGTCGAATCAGAAACATGAATGCGGCCTTCAAAGGAAAAAAGGTTCCCCACCCCTGGCTTACACCAATGCGTGAAATATTTTGAAGTTGAAAGATCATACGAAATATACTCGATGAGAATTTTTGTAAGTCACATGAGATTTACTCAAGAACACCCATGTCTTAGATCTCAAATTAAAATTGAAATAATCCAATTTGACGTTGACCTTACCGGGAATCGAACCCAAATCCACCTGATTGGTAGAGCAAGCTCTAACCAAATAGACCACAGTGGGCGAATATGTTTAGTGCCTATCTATACTGAGTCAATATAAGTTTTTAAAATACCGAATTCGAGTGTATATTAAATATATAAATAATCTCATAAACAAGCAGTATCTCTGGGACATGTTAATGATTTATTTGCGCGGTATTCAAACGGTTAACTACCTGTGGGTTTTTGGTAAATAATGTTCCTAAAATTCCGTTGAATCATAACGTATGTAAAATGTGCCTGAGTATAGACAGCTCATATGCCTTCGGGAAAAATGCGTTGTAATGTGTTTTAGGAGGTCTCTTCGAAGAAAATGTAATATTCAAGAAATTGATATAAAAGATTTGTAACGTTTTTGAAAAATGTCAAAAATATAGTTGTTACATCAATCGAAAGAAGATGAACCCACTCAAAGTCCTCAGAGTACTACTAGAGAAGACGTTTTCTGACAAAAGTACACGTTCTTGTAGAAATATAAAATGTTTACACATTTTGTATTTATTTTGAAAAAAATATCTACAATATATTAAAATTAAACCAGGGATGGTCTGGAGGGGGATCGCGCGGGCCCCTTGTTAAAAATTAACCATGGCCGGTGAGTGAGCCTTGTTAAATGAAGACAACAATATTCTCATATTAAATTAGTATATAACTGCAATTTCTAACATATATTATCTACGACAGATTCAGTATACACAGTAGTACGTTTTTAGCCATTTAGATTGACAAGTTTACGATAAATTGCATATTGCGAGTCCCTTGTTAATGTATTGGAAGCCTACCGCTGAATTAAACGTTTTCAACCAAATTAGTTACATTATAAAGAAGTAAATATGATAAATACAGATGTATGTATAATTGATATGAAAATATAACTTTTTATGAACATTATATTTTCGAGGTAAAAAATGAGAAATCGATTAAATACTTATTAGTTGGGTAGTATGGCGCAGTGGTTGGCGTTGTAGGCTTCCGTTTCGGACTTCATGAGTTCGAGTCCCAGTACGAACACCATTTTTTCAAAGTTCGAAGGCATGGGTGATTGTGATGTCTAAAAACTCCCTCCCACCTTTTCCGATCCTTTAATAACTGGCTGTAGCGAGAGCGATCAGTCAAACACTTGTCCTGTCCTGGCCTTATCCTTCTATCCCTACTACTCTCTTCGAATACGAAAGGTTGAGTAACAAGCAGTTCTCGTAGACAAAAAAACTTCTGTTTAGATACCTTCATTAGGAGGCCATTTACTCAACATTGGGAGCGAACGAATATCATAGTTTTTTTAAAATTTCTTAGGTTACTCCACGTTGTACCCACCACCACCCGCTACGGCTTCACACTCTTCTTAGATGTGTATTCCGTAGCTTTACATCATGTTCAATTCCGCATGACTTGGTTGCATGCACTACAGTGTGTATAATGATAAATAGAATAACGAAGTGAAGTTAGAAGTAAAAGTTTGTATTCCATTCTCTTTCCATAAGACGCGGTGAATTCCATATAATTTTCCTTAGATGCAACCAAATCGGCATGATCTACGGCAGTGCTCCCCAACCTTTGTCATGCCACGGACCTCCAAAAAAAAATGTCATAATTTATCACAAAGAAAATTGAAAGAATGAACATTTTCGCGGACCCCCGTGAAAAATCTGCAGACCCTAGGTTGGTAAGCACTGATCTCTACAGGGCCGACAGATCCGTATCGTCTTGAACAATTTAGCTAGTTAGTAAATAGTACTACTCAAAATGCGGGAGTATGATTTAAGATGCTGATCACATCCTTTGGGAATGTCCAGACATGAATAACGAACGGAAGATTTCCTCATTATTATTAATAACTAGCCGGTTCCCGGCAAGCGTTGCAATGCCACTTAAATAAATAATGTGTTTGTGTTTTTATTGAAGTGCATGTTTTTTTCTGTTTGTTTGACGTTTGCTGCCGATTGTATATGGTACGACACACGCGCCACCTACTGTAAGTTGATTGTATTATACTTTTGCGCAAGTGTAAGCATACAGCGCATACGTTGTTAAAATTAACTGTATGGCAGACATACAAACATTGATTTTTATATATAAAACCAACTGTAAGCTAATTTTACTATGCCTATAACTTTTCCGGAAGTGCAAGCAAAAAGTTTGTCAAAGTTTTAATTCA
The DNA here is from genome assembly GCA_030503985.1 of Himalopsyche tibetana. Classification (NCBI taxonomy): domain Eukaryota; kingdom Metazoa; phylum Arthropoda; class Insecta; order Trichoptera; family Rhyacophilidae; genus Himalopsyche; species Himalopsyche tibetana. The sequence continues at coordinate 22,390,657 of JAPJYX010000007.1, forward strand.
ATCAAATGAGCGGTGTGGCAACGCATGAAATACTAAAAAACACACATTCATTTTTATATATTAGATATATATATGTGTGTATCTTGACAAACCACCAGGGAAGCCTTCGTCCACTCGGAACTTGCCACGACGAAGTCCATCACTGCCATGGGCGTCGTCTACGCTCAGAAGGTAATCTGATTACAATTCATCGCTCACTCACCGTATCGATAATCGACCTGTGTTGATAGTAATAATGTAAACAACATCATCATTAGAGAAGGATATTTTTAGCATCTCGCGATATATCGTAAAATATTCAAATATATGCTAAAATCGCAAATAAATGTTAAATTAGTTTTTTTAAGATAACATATAACATCTCTGCTCAACCAAAACGAAACAACTGCTTTAGTCTAGTACTTACATATAAAAAAATAAGAGAGATATTAAAAAGTATGTTAAGGAAATTCTCTTAAAACATGAATCGCATTCAATGTTCAGACAAATGTATACATCTAAACATTGGGTAAAATTTTTATTAAAAAAAAAAAATGTTTTTTTATTTAATTTATCGTTGTTAGACGCATCGACAGAGGCTCAATGATTGGACTATTAAATAATATGAATAATACACCCACCACGAAGATTCAATGCGAAGAGTTTGGTAATGCTGCTCTAATATCAATTTAATAGAGATGATGTTAAAAAATATAATTTAATTGTAACGAACCATCTATAGAAATATATATTCCAATGGTTAATTTTTATAACTTTCAATTAGATATTGTATTTTTATTTAAATGTTTTGGTCATTGTATTTTTTTTCTTATATATTTATTAATGTTTTTGTGGTTTTTCTATAATTTTAATTTTTATGCATATACATATATAATATATATAAATATGTACATATATATTTTTTTTTTAAATTAATTAAATTAATAAAATGGATGTAACTAAATAAGTGAATCAAATAAAAAATAATAATCATGACAGAAAAGCTTAGTTAATAATTTCTATAAATATTTAATTTTGTAATACAAACTGCTAAGACATTTATTTATTTATACAATAAAAAAAATACTTTAACGAATGACAGCAGGACGTGACTTTGATCCACGGACCTCTGGGTTATGAGTCCAGTGCGCTTCCACTGCGCCACCCTGCTCGATAATAATTACCTAAATAAAATAAATAGAAATTATTACTAATTATATATTATTGTATACGAAGTACACACAATATAGTAAGTAGATTTCATTATCAATAATTGTTTATTGAAATATCGATTAACATTCTTTATTTATCCAATAATTGCTGTTATAAATTATACTTCAATTATGAATAAATCGAGTAAACTTAATTTTTATACCCAAATATGACAGTAGTTAGTGCATTTTAGTTGTATCTATTTGTTAAATGATATTTTTTTTCTTCTAATAAAACAGTCCTAGACAAGATATTGCCGATTCCAGAATTCCAATAATAATGCTGTTTTTTTCAATACAATTAAAAAAGACTGTCCAGTCAGCAATAATTAGGAAAAGCGCTTTTCATAATATTAAAACGGGACTTATTTTCATGTACTAAAGACTATTTTTAGCCAATATCCACCTCCTCCCCTGAGCATATTGCGACCACATGCTTCCTCCAAGATTCTCCATCCCCCGCCAGTTTTCTTGTGTCTTTCCATATCATCCCAGTGTCTATAGCTTCATTTTATGGATTTTTATCAGCGGCTTTCTACTACGGCGAAATATATTCGGTTGGTAAAACAAGTGAAAGTGACAAAGGACTGTTTAGTTGGTTCTCTTATCTCCGTTTTCCTGTCAAACCACTGTAGCCTTAGTCACCGCAGGCATCTGTTCAAAGCTCAGCTAAGGATTACTCTGTGATCTCACTCACAGACATAAAGCAGCACTGTCAAAATTCTTGCGTTGATGAGATGGCAATTGGTTGTGACCGAGTACATCCGTTCATTCCAGACTTTCCGCAATGGATTAAACGTTGCTCCAGTTATCCTTAGTCAAATTGTGAGCTCTTTAAATGAATTACCATCCCTCGTGACGTGTTTCCTAGAGGTACCTGAAGCTATTGACTCTTTCAATATTCTGCCCCGCGCTTGTCAGAGGGTTGTCTGGTTCTGAACAGGCATTGTTTCAGAGCACGTTGGTTTTACTTACATTTTCCTTAACTCTCGCGGCTCGGAGACTAGAAAAATACTTCTCTGCCGATGGGGTTTGCTTAGGGACTCCAGTGGTTTCCTCATTATTGGCCTTATTCTTTTGAATTTCAAAAAAGGCTTTAAAATATCTCTTTGCATCATTCCTCATACATTTGTTTATAAAAATCCGTGTTTTTTTAATAAATAATTATATTTTAAGTTGCGCGTAAAAAAGACGTCATTCCAGCACACATATGAATTTGCAACTGACGAGTTTAACTCAGCTATCTTACAAACGATCGCTTATCGCGTTATCGCGTATTTATATAAACTACAAAGGTCCAAAAAACTATGATATAAGAAAACCTTAATTATAAACATTGTATCACCCATATTAAAATATATATTTAAGAACATGTGGGTATTGGGGTCACATTTCTTGAGCTTAGAACCGGAAAAGTTAATAATATCAATGGGATACGAGTTGCTCTGCAACCTGTCCAGTGTCTCTTTAATACTACCGACAGATTTATAAAATATGACAGCGTCATCGACATAATCAAAGTCCCAAATTCATCTTAAGCGGTGGTTTACTCGATATTTTTCTCAAATCTTCGAGCTGAGCTCGTCAATACGTTGAAAGCAAGAAACATTTTAATACATAAAAAACCTCACGAAGCGCTTTTGGCGTTTGTAATTGTATTTTCTGGCGTACGATATTACCGATTATTTTTTCCTATAGATTGGTCGTATTTATTATTTTCCTCGCACGGTTAGCACAGCGTCTGGAAAGCTTAAGGCAGTGTGTGCAGTTGCGTGAAATTGGCCCACTCGCTGACAACACCACCTGTAGTAAACTTTCCGACGCTTGGAAAAATATGTTGTTTTTTATTTATTCAAGTTGATTACTAGACACTGCAGCGGCGTTAATTAATTGATGAAAGACTGGCTATTTAACTGTATTTCGTGTGACGCTTTTTAAATTCTACTATTTTTTACATACTTACATTTTTACTACGACGTACATACATACATACATACAAACAAACATACATACGGCACTTAAACTATCTAGTTGATTATGGAATGTGATTTGCAAATTAATTTATATTGAGTCTCCGTGAACTGGCTTCACTGGAGGTTTCTTACCTCTGTAGCGATCACGCCCTTCCATATGCAACGATGGTAAGAGAATACAACTTTTAATAACATAAGCGATGAAGGAGATTCGAAGAACTTTTTGACGCTGACGTGTCCTGGTACTTAAAGCTCCATAAATTTGACATAAAAAAATAAGATATTTTCTTATTATTATTGGAGAGTTTAATGTTTTTTTTTAAATTAAAAGCTATCTCATACATTTTTTTCTTTTTTACGCAATTCTAAATAAAGGTTTCGTTTTCAATAAATTACATTAAAATCAACTAATACGTCATATTTTTGAACCTATATTAGAAGACAAAACTATGTTTAACATACAAAATTAAAAATTTAACAATTCACGTAGATTGTTGCTGAAAATGTCTACTTGTCTAGACAATGGCCAAACAGCTTTACAACTGGCGACTCATATACGCGAAGAATAAGTTTTAACAAAAAAATATATTATTTCATTAATAAGCTTTCCGAGATGTTTTCTCAAAGCTGACTGCGAAATGTTTCGCTCCACCCTAGTTTTTTTCTCACTCAATGTTGCCATACCTACGAGAGTTAAATTTATTTCGTTCGGAATTTTCAGTTCGCTTACACTGAGCCGGCCGCATCAAGGTATTTTTTTACCCTTGAAAATTGAATTTCAAATTGGCAACACGTCATGGTTGCAATTGTTGTTAAAAAGATTTTTGTTCGCACAATATGTTAATTGCATTTATTTTCTCCTCCACTTAATAAACAAATCAGTAAAATTGACAGTCAAAGAAAAACGTTTAGATTCGTTATTTTAAAGCAGATCGTTTATCTTAAGGAAAAACACAATATTTCTATGTAATTAATTTCCACGTTTATTTATCAGGATCTGGACCGGTTTCGCTGATGGCGAGCATTTGACCTGGTCCTGATCTTGATAAATAAAAATGGAAATTGAGTATTATGCAAAGGTATATTGCGTTTTTTTTTATTAATATAATGCCTTTTTACCAAGTATTCACAGCGAAAACCCTAAAAGAGACCGTGTATCGTAGAACGAAATCTAGTTTTTAGTTTGACTTTAATTAGCAATTACAGTTAAGAAAACGTAAAAATAGTCCTAAGCAACTATTGACACGTGCATTCAAATACTGTTGTGCTCAAAAACGATAAATAATATATTTACAATGTTGAGAAATATTTTATTTGATTTATCGAATTGTTTAAGTAAGAAAAAAAGATTACCTTTAATATAATAAATTGCATTAAATTTATTTATCGTGTAGTTATAAGTAAGATACGATTGTTTGCATTTAGACATATGTATACGAACGTATTTATATGTACAAACGAGCCCCACCCTTTCCATTCTTCAATAACTGGGTGTAGCGAAAGCGGTAAGCTAACCAATAGTTCTGTCCTAGCCTTATACCCCTATCCCTACTACTCACTTTGGAAAAAAAAGTTAAGCGACTGACTAATAAACAGTTCTGGTATAAAAAAAAATCTGCTGAGATACCTCCATAAGAGGGCCATATGATCCAAATTAAGAGCGGACATGAATAAAAAAAAATCAACGAGAGAAATTTTGATTTAAATTATTATATTTTTTTTATATATTTTGTTCAATTTAAATTTGAGAATATGATATTTTGAAGTTTGTTTGTGATGTCAATTCTCATCGAGCGATTAATAAAAAATCTGATGATCTTTTAATTTCTAAATATTTGGTGCATTAACTTTAGCTGTAATACCAAATCTTTTTTTAAATAAAAAGTTTAAAAAAATGTAAACATTAATTGAAAAATATTAGAAGGCACCATTCAGAAATTGGTGTACAAAAAATGTCATTCTGTAATAATTTTTAGTTATGATTATGTGCTACAAAATGGGCAATATTTTACTTTGGTGAAAATAAAAAAAAACAATAACAGTTGCAGGAGGTCTCGGGGCCCTTTCGGGTCGTTAATTTGTTTCGGTGGAGTGTGCGCGGGGGGTGGGCGCATTTACCGGTAGGGCGAGCCGTCGCCGGCACTGCGCTCCCACCTCTATTAAACTAGATTAATGGTATAACGGAAAACCATACGTTATTAGGAAACCACCGGCCAAACAATTTATTTTGCCGCGCGAGGAAAAGCAGGCCCCCACTCATTCTCCACGTCAATGCTCACCACCAGACTACACGCTACCAGGTTGGAAAAGCAACTACATAATAATCATTACATGCAGTAGATTTTGTTGTTATAACATTACATACAAACATAAAAAGTAAAACCCCGATTTAATTTTTAGTCAGGAATGTGTAATTTAGGGAGTGAATCTCATACAAAATTAGGGATTTGGTTTTTTCCGCGAAAAATGCAAAACTAAGATTTCCTTTAGTTTTGCGTTTACATTTAGTTACTTGTCCAAAGTGCGTCAAAATCCAACACATAGACAGACGACCGGCTATACATCTATAGTCTGGCACGTGTTTGATACACAGGCGCTAGCCAACATTTGCCTGTATGCACCGCATAGACAATGGAATGCGATCGTTCAATTCAAGCCTGCGCGTAATTCGGAGTAGTGTAATTGGGGGTTCCATTGTATGTACATTGTAAAGTAAGCTTTTATGAGTCACATAAATGACAACTATTCTTCATAGACTCCTCATGGAATGTATCTCAACAGATTTTTTTCTACGAGAACAGTTAAAAAAATAGTAGGGATAGTAAGATAAGACACATACAAGACTAGTGGTTTGCTAATCCCTTCAATTCACCTGTTCTAAGGATAGGAAAGGCTGGAGGAAAATCACCAAAGCCTTTGGGCAAAAATCTATAATTAAATTGAGATTTTTTTTTAAACTGTCCGTATTGGGATTTGAGCTCGTGACCTCATTAACTGAAACCAACGACGTTAACTTTCCTCTACCCTCTCCGAAGGGTGTTGATTAAAGGTGATTTTTTCTTTAGCACACTGTCTCATTTAGCTCTGCTAGCCTTATGAATGTGAGAGACTTATTTTTCTGTTGATATTGTTGAAAAATTCGGCCATAAAACATTAGCTGTTTACACACAATAAACGCGAATTCAGTCGATGAACATGATTTTCACCATGCAAGATTCAATCAAATGCATATTATGGTAGAATCAATTCAATTTGATTTTATTTAAAAGTTAATTTCCAAGTTTATCTGAAGATATGTTAATGTTACCATTCACAGTGTTGTCCAGCCTCAAGTAGTCTGAGAGATTTTTTCAAAAAAGAAAAAATCCGCAGAACGCACCAAAAATAATACAGTTTATCTATAAAATTATTTTAAAAGTCTTACGTTGGTTGAGCTTAGTACGTAGTTATACAACTACTAGTTGTAAAAGTCAAGGGATTTAATTGTTTTTATTGAAGCATTATACAAGATTCACCGTTTAATTTATTTGAATGACAATTTTTTGGCAGCTCTGTATTCTTTAATAAAGAAGATGTATCAACTTTTTTTTGATTTGATGAAATTCATTGTTTAAAAGGTACTTTCACTAAGATATGTGAGCTTATTTTGAGACCAAAGTTCCTCAATAAAGGTAGCTTTCATTCTAATAACATTTTTTTAAAGTCTTCTCCTGTTTCACATTTGTTAGTTTAAAAAAGGTCTGTTTACAAATTGTACAACTCCAGCTGAAGATCAAATCTTACATTTGTATTGTTGAAAATCAAAGATTGACAAAATCGATAAATCGTTATTTAAAACCCGTGATGATATCTTCAGTATATGAACTTCATTTGAATTAAAAATGATATTCCCTCTTAAATAAAATTCTTCATTTATTTAAAATGTGCCGCGGGCCTCAGTTTGAACAGTCACGATCTAACTAAAGTAATGCCAGGCGATACGTAACCGAGTATATTTTATTCTTCAACGAAACAGAGTATCTAGAAGTGCATTCTTTCTTTTTAATTCATGAACGTTACTCTGTTTTAAATTACTTAAGTAAACTGCGTACTTAGTTTGATAAATTCTTTATTTACAAGTTACACTGTTTCTTTTGGTCCCACTGCAAAATTCTTAACCAACCCAACAACTTAAACGAAAGCTAAAAAGAAGGCGAAATAGACGATTTTTATCTTTCACCTTATCACAATGCAGTGTTTTTTCTATTGGATTGTTATTTACTTTATTGGAATTAGATAAAAGCGTTAAACTATTCCACTAGAATCCACAAAAATCTTGTAAAAGTAAATATTTGCAATGGAAACAAAATAATTTCAATTTTTGGTCATAATAAAAATATGAACGATTAGAATAAAAATAGTATACGGTCAGATTTTGTGAACATTTTGGTTATGTAGGGTTTTTTTAATACCATTTAAATTATGACTGTTTTATATAAATTCTGACCATTATTTATTTATTATCCCTCTGTACGCTGGTCGATATATTATGACCATTTAATATAAATTCTGACAAATGTAATATAAATTCAGACCAATGTCATAAAAATTATGACCCAAACTGTATTAAAATTCAGACCGGTTAAATACGAGCAATTTACAATGTAGGTATCTCGGATTAAAGTTTGGTGAAGAGATCTTGAATAACCGTGTTCTGTATGTTACTTTGACATGTTTGCTCATTTATGAATTACTAGCTGTAAGCCCGTTGCCCAGCAACGTGAGATTTTTGTTGCATTGTGTTTAATTTTATTTAGTTTAATTTAATTTAATTTAATTTGAATTTATTTTATTTCATTAACTATTAATTTTCAAGTACGCAAACAAATACATTCGAATACATACAAAAGACTCGAGGACATCAGTACGCACACATTTGTGAAAAGTGAAAAGCGAGTGATTATTTTATCGACTATTAATATATAGATTTAGTATGAATAAAAAAGTGGAGACTGGAAGGTGTGAAATCAGGGACACCGGACGGACGGATGGATGGACGGACGTACGGACCTTATCGACTATTATTACTATATAGATTGAGTCAATTTTCGTTTTTATATCAAACACAAACTTACAGAAAGTTACGTCAGAGCCTATCAAAAAACAAATACTTCATTTCTTTTGTCAAAGAACTAGCTGTAGGTCCATAGAGTTACCTCTCTGAGAAGGTGATAATATAATAATGGGATAGACAGACGTCTGATCATCAATGGTTCCTCTAAGCTGCGCGCAAGAAGCTGCGCACTCATTCTGGGTTAGCGCGCTCTCGAATTCAACTATTTTTTTTTTAAATTGGAATGTTCCTAATTGACCGAAATCAATAAGAAATTGATCATTTAGATAATATGACATGAAATAAATTTTTATCTATTATCAGAAGACATACTAAAGATTGGTTGTAAGGAACGACGGGAAAAACTAGAAAATTTTAAATAAATTTTATAAAATATGTATTTGTGCTTAATTTTGTTTTATGTAAAAAAATAGAAAGGGTTCTGTTATTTCTTATGTTTTACTAAATAAACTCTGTAGCAAAAACTTATTTTATCAAATATTTTTTCTTATGCAAATCAAAACAAAGAAAACACTATTTTTATATCAAATATAAAAAAAATTGTGCCACGCATTTGTTGAAATGGCCCGCGCAGCCTTTGAATTTTACGCGGAGCTGAGAGGTTAAGAATTGAACACTTACAAATCAAAATCTTTTTTAACCATTAAAATCATTGAGTTGAAAGAATGCTTCCGAAGACACCAGGTACTTTATTAAATTGATAAAAGAGATGTAAAGACTTTATTTTCACTAAATCACTCATAAAATAGGCAGAAAACTTTGGGCCTACTTGATAAGGTCTACTTTGTTTGACTACGGTAGAATTTCTATGAAAATTTATGCAGTCTAACAGATTTTTTAAAACTATTTGAAAAAATTCATTTTGCATATTTTATTATTTCACAAGTAACCAATGATAGTACTTAAATTTGAAGGGTTGTAAAATCAAATATTTAGATGCATACCGTGTATCATTTATCAATCATGCAAGGAGTAAGAATGAATTTAATGAATGAAATTATTTGTGACCAGTGCTTATGTACTGAATAAACCAAAAAAAAAACAGCCTCTATATGTTTTATGAGATATGGAAAGATTTTCTAATTCTGGCTTTTTGTCAGTCTGATGCAGTTGTTGTAAACCAAATGTTATTAAATGTATTTAAATAGAAATTTTATGAAAAGTTTTACATCATGATTTGTTCTGCAATGAAGTTGTTGAAGTTGTTGAATTAATATTTTTTTTCATATTTTTATTTAAAAAAAAACTGTCTTTCATTTAACTAAAAGTCAAGCTATATGTTGAATCTGCGGCACAGTGGTTATCGTCGTTAGCTTCCATGCCGTACTTCACAGGTACAAATCCCAGTACGAGCAGTGTTTTTTCAATCGATTTCTGTTCTAAGGCATGGATGTTTGTGTTGTCTAAAAATTCCCTCAACACTTTCAATCCTAAAATAATGGGGCGTAGCGAAATAAATTAGCTTACCTCTAGTCTTTCTTAACCTAATCCATTATATCCCCACTCTCTTAGAAAAGAGAGGTTGAGCAACAAGGTAACAAACAGTTCTCGTAGAAAAAAATCTTTTTTGATATCTCCACTAGGAATCCATATGCTTCACATTAAAAGCAGACATGGATTAAAATAACAATGATTGTACAAAAAAATACCTTGCTATCGGTAAATAAAATGTAGTTCCACAAACAAAAATATTCAGAAACGTCTAAAAATGTAATTAAAAACACAATATTCCTTTGTACTTTATTCCACTTTATTTAAAAGGTCAGGACCAGTTTCGCTCATTGAGAACATTGTCAACTGATCGGTTGCATCAGTTAAAAATGCTCGCAATGAGCGAAACCGGTCCTGACCTTTAAAATTAAGTGGAATAAAGTATAAAGAACTATTGTGTTTTTATTAATATCATGCCTTTTCACCAAGTTTTGACAATAAACACCCTAAAAGTGATCTTAAAATGTGGTAGAAAAATTGTGTTATGATCTTTTTGTGAATAGGACAGTGTTTTTAGCGCGGAAATGACTTTCCGCGCTAAAAACACCGTCGTAATTCCGAAGGTTTGGACCATTTGGCTACTGGACAAAAAATAAACTAACAGCACTTATGTTATAATTAAATATCACCAAAAGGTTTATCTTTACTAAGGATGTGTGAAAAAGCGGTCGAAAGTTCCGGCAAAGTCGACATATTCCCGATATTGGCAGTGCGGCATGTGGCGCGCATCCCTTTCTCCCATTCCCAACCTTTGGCTCCACCAACTGTCAACTGTCGCGACCCACACTTTGATTTTTAATACTTGGCCGGGCACCGCCACCTTTTTTTATCATTTGTATACCACATATGCCGTAACTGGGAGGGTCAGATTAGAAGCAATTTGACATCATTGTTTTAATTTAAATGTAAATATGCAGTGCTTTTTTTGGAACAAAAGTTGCCGGAACTCTCTTCTTGTCAATTTTTTTATGTGTTTTCGCCCGTTCCCAATGTGAAGCATATCTTTTGCTAATAGAGGTATTTCAACAGAATTTTTTAATAAGAACTGCTTGTTATTCAGTTGCTCAACCTCTCTTTTTGTAAGAGAGTAATGATAGAAGGATCTATGACAGGACATGTAGTTAACTAATAGATCTCTATTTGCAACGTTTATTTTAGAATTGGAAGGGTGAGAAGAAATATATTATATGGGAAATATTTTAAATATAGAAGCAATTTTACATCATTGTTTTAATAATTCGACTGTGGAAAGGAAAAAGGACGTAACCCACAATTTTCAAAAATCGCTTTTTTTCGATAATCACAATGTATACAACTTGACACACGTTCTATCAAAAGGATGCAAGCGGCAAATGCTGAATTAGTATCTAAATTTAGCTTTTAAGTTTGAAAAAGATGACCTCGTAAAAAATTAAAACCAAGAAAAAACACTGAATAAAGGTTTTTCGGAGACAATTTATTTAATTAATATTAGATTATGTCAATTAAACACCAGTTTAGAAGTCTTCGTGCACTTCAAGGTTGTGTATAATTCATAATTTGCAAATGTCACAAAATCTTCAAAACACGTTTTTAGCGCCTCCTGTAAAATTTGATATGTGTGGGTTACGTCCTTTTTCCTTTCCACAGTCAATATAATTGTAAATATGCAGTGTTTTTAAGCAGAATATGAAGCCTTCCCTTTTCTATGAACCGATGTATTATTATTCATTAAAGAAAAAACTTGCTTACATTTATTAAATAAATGTTTTACTAGAAAATGGAACGGACATGCAAGAATGTCTTCTAAAACATTATTTATGCTAGAAATAGATATTGAAGAAACTTACCTTCGATTTTAAACTACCCGAATATGAATCCATTTTCAGTACGGGAAAACACCCATCACCTCTCATCGTATTTACTCTACCCCAGTTAAGATCCTTGGCCCCCAAACACGTTTATATTGCTGGACATTCATCACAGGCGCTAAAGAAAGAGACGATATGTGACAATTTGCCAAAGATGAGCTGATAATTATAATGCGTGTTGGAGAAAAAAAAATGGATTATTTAATTCATCCAAATACTCACATCGAGATTGAGGTGGACAAGTGTTTAACCCTTAATTTTGAATTGGTTACCAGAACTTGTTGCCAAATTCGGGTAAATTTGACAAGAGAGGTTATTGCAACCTTCATATTAATAGCGCTAAATGTAGGTCCTGCTATGGAATTCGCCCAATGATAACGTTTTATTTTGAACAGCACATTTTTGAAATGTCGTTCTATCCAATGGGAGCGGCCTATTTTAAGCCACGCGTGAATGTTCTGATATCGCCACTTTGAAAATTTGATATTTCTTGGTGTAGAGCTGAGATAACCATAGAGCGTAATATTCGAAAATTTTCAAATAATCGAAGACTTTATTTAATTCGACTATTGCAAACTATGATTATAGGGCTATCGAAATGAATCGTTGGATCGTGTGAGTCGATGCGAGACCAATATTCTTTGGAGCTGATTTGATCAATTGAAACATAATGATTAAATCTTTTCACGTCTGACGTCGAAAATCTTTTTGAATTCTTTAATACATTAAAAATATTCGAATTATGATATAGATATATCATAAAATAATATTTTGCTGATGTAATGATAAAATACTATAATTTTTGGATTTTTATATATTTTGATTATCTTTTATACTAGATAAAATATATTATACATAGTATAATTTTATTTTTTCATGATGTATGAGAATATATTTTGACTATTTTTCATATATTTGGATAAAATTTGCAATTAATTTCGATTATCCTATATGTGATACGGCTTCTCAAAATTTTTAGAGTGAACAACACCGCCCTTGATTTTTTTCATACTATATGTAACACGGATTCTCAATATTTTATTAGTCGACATCCTCCACTGTCTTTTGTTACTGTCGCAGTTGAATGACACACTATTCTTTTGTTTAAAATAACAATATCACATTTTTTTAAACTATGGGTCGAATTCTTTTTTCTTAATTTAAATTTGGTTCAGACGTAAATTTTGATTATTTACAGTGAAATCCTGTTTAAACACGTCCAGAATTTTTCCGATATTTGCGTGTTATTTTACAATTCCGTTTTATTTTAATTCTTAAAGAGAACTGGGTGTTCTTAAAAAAATATTTAGGTAATTAATTAAGCTATAGCATTCTGGCTTATTCAATAAATAAGTTTGCATTTGATTTTTTACGCCAGTAAATATCTGATTTATCAAAAATGCAAATAAAGATCCCCCGTTGAGGGCAACGGGCTTACAGCTAGTAATTAATTATTGCGTTCTGCGTTGATAATAAAGATTTGTGTATATACGTGTTCTTTAAAAAATTGGTAACTAAACGTTACTTTATCGATGTATCATGTTATTATTCAAATCATTTTAATAGTTCTGTTTAAGCAGCTACACGTCAAACAAAAAAAAGTTATAATATAATTGGTGAGCTAAAAATAAACATAAAATACGTTTTTGCAATGCCACTTTAATAATATATACTCACAGTGCTTTATTCCCCCTTGTAACGTGGTAGAACGGCGTTCCGGCACCTTTTTTATAAACATTTTTAATGTTTGAAATCAATATTCTCAAAATTTTATTTTGAAAACTTTTGATTTTGTTTAAATCGTGATCTATCCAAAAAGTAATAACATTTAAAAAAGAATTATTACAACTAAGATTAGATCTACAAGATTGATTTCTGTTCAAAGGCGTTGGTATTTGTAAAATCTATCCAATCCTAAACTTAACAAGGCAAAGCGAAAGCGATTAGTTAACCACTAGTTCTGCACTAGCCCTATTTTTTAATCCTTACTCTTTAAAAAACGGACGTTGAGTAATTGACTAACATGCAGTTCTCGTCAGAAAACTCTTGAGATACCTCCATTAATTAAGAAACCATATCTTCCACATTGAGAACGTTCATGAATTTTAAAAAAACACTATATTCATAAATAAAACTAACCTAACTATAATTTAATAACAAAAAAAATGTGTTAAAATTAAGCTATTCCAGTTTAGTTATGCATATTATTATAGCTTAAAACAGTCTAGATAAAAATAATTTTAATACACATTTTTAAGTACGAACATTCAAGCTTAATCCGAAAACTCGTAAACACAAAACATGATCCGCTTTGAGTTTTCAAAATACGACTTATAATAAAGGGTAAAGTTACAATAATGCAGTGATGGTCAACAACTTATGACGCCATAATAATTAAAAATACAACTAACCTCAATATACATTTTCTTATTAGTGAACTATTTGTAGTATTTGTATATATTTTTTTAATGCCATTAGTTAACTGTCATTCTTGCTTATTATTATTCAATTGTTTTTTTTTATTTGTAATTATACCAATTCTTTGTATTTAATTAACCTTTATTAATATCGTGAGATATCTCAAAAGTTTCACAGCAAAGTAGGAAAAAATATTAACCCAACGATATCTAATCTCCACAACTATGACGACACACTGCCTGAGAATCGTTTTAGACCGAGAGCAATTCTGCTCGACGACCCTCCATAGATCTTATGTCGTCTAAAATTGGCACTTTTAGAACGAAATTAGCATCACGAAAATGACTCTCTTTGTTTGACTTTCTTTGTGTACTGTATGTGTGTGTGTATGTATGCGTATGTGTGTGTACATGTACGGATGCAGTATGGGGAAGCATATAGAATGTGATTTGCAAAATAATGCATATGGAGTTCCCGTGAACTTCTTATCTCTGTAGCGATCACGCCCTTCTGTCTGCAAACGATGGTAAGGGGATACAATTTACAATTCTTCAAAAACTTTATCGATGAAGGAGACTAGAAGAACCTTGACGCTAGCGCGTCCTGGTACTTAAAGCTCTATAAATTTGATATCCAAAAAATCTATATATTTGTAATTATTATTTATTGTTGCCTATCAAATTGTATCTAAATAAAATGTATCTTAACTGTATCATTGAGGAGATATCATCTTCGGTGTGATGCAGAAAGGAAAAAAAAAAGAAAAGTATTTGTATATTTTTATTAATTTGTAAATCACGTTGCCTATCGTGATAGATCTTACGGGTTCAACTCCCAGTACGAACAGCATTTTTTCAATCGATTTTCATTCTAAAGCGTGAGTGTTTGTGCCAGGGGTGGGCTGGAGGGAGCTCAGAAGAATTTGCGTGAGCCCCTTGCTAAATTTTACTAATTCCAGCGAGTCCGTTTTTTATTTAAGATAAAACAATATTCTCCGGTCAAATTAGTACATGGCTGCAATTTCTGACTGATTAATTGTCTACGACAGAATCAGTATACACATTAGTACATTTTTAGCCATATACATTGATGAGTTTATGGTAAACTGCATATTTTTAAATATTACAAGTGTATTTAGTAACAATCGATTGCTTATTTAAGTATTGCATATCGACTGTGGAAAGGAAAAAGGACGTAACCCACACATATCAAATTTTACAGGAGGCGCAAAAAACGTGTTTTGATGATTTTGGGCCATATACAAATTATAAATTGTACACAACCTTGAAGTGCACGGAGACTTCTAAACTGGTGTTTAATTGACATAGCATAATTAGATAAGTTGTCTAAGAAAAACCTTTATTTCAGTCTTTTTTATTGGCTTTAATTTTTTACAAGGTCATGTTTTTTAAACTTAAAAGCTAAATTTAGATACTAATTCGGCATTTTCAGCCTTTATCCTTTTGATAGAACGTGTGTCGAGTTGTATTCATTGTGATTATCGAAAAAAAAATGTTTTGGAAAAACTGAGGGTTACGTCTTTTTTCCTTTCCAAAGTCGATATAATTGCTTATGACTGATAAAAATTAACTCGTTCCCCAGAATACCGAGAATTGCTTTGAGATTAAGCAAGCCCCTTGTTAACATATTGGCAGACCACCGCTGGTTTGTGATGTGTTGAAAAATGTCCCTCCCATAGTGAGAGAAATAAGTTAACCACTAGTCATGCTCCATTCCTTGTCTCTTTGAAACATACAGGTTAAACAACTGAGTAACAAACAGTTCTCGTAGAAAAAACTTCACTTGATATACGTCCATTAAAAGGTCATAGGCTTCACATTGCGAGCAGAATTAGATGAAAAAAAATGATGCAGAATTAACAAAACATTCATTTTATTCATCAAACATTCAATTAAAATTTATTGTTTTGTTATTTCACTGATCAATAATGTGATACAAAAAAAAATATTTTTAATATTAAATAATCAATTATTATAAAATACAAAAACAAAATATTATAGTAACACTATTATTGAATTAAAATAAAAATATTTACATCTTCAATTAATTATCTAAATTTGTTTGGCTCTGGGTCTGACAAATTTTCATAATTCAGCGCATTAAATGAACAGCTAACCCAATCAAATCTGATTAACTTGAAATAATTTTTGTAATTTTTGATAAAGAAGGTTGCGAACGAATGTCATGACCTGCCATAATTTGTATAATTAAAAACAGATGGCATTAAACCGGCCCCGATGTTCGGATACTAAAAAAAAGTTTCTGAAATGAAAATATGCGATTTTCATTAAATTATAAATAATTTTACTAGGAAACAGTAAACAACTTTTGTAGGCTCCCAACCAGGCAAGGGTTGAATTCATATTTATAACAAATATTGTATTAAACAATATTTTTTAAAAGTTTAACTGCTTCTAAAAGGCAAATTTTCCGTCATAATAAAATACTTGGTTATGTTTATATACTTTTTCATAATCATCTTTAGTAACTTATGTCACATGTAGAACGTTTTAACAATAAATATTTTATGAACGTTGAAGGAGAGTTCTACAAAGATTCATACCTAACTATGGTAGTTTTAAATAATCGAATACACTTAAGTTTAGCTTGTTCCCGCATTCGAGGGTTTGAATCCTTGAGCTGACACCTTCACTCAACCATCATCTGTTACGCTTTTATTTTTTCTCATGCACACTTTCTCACTTATAACATGGGGTGCAATTAAAAAACCGGATAACTTACTATTAGATCTTCCCAGTGCCTTTTTTAAAAGGTGCTAAAACTCACTTTTTGTGAATATTTTTTTTTGATCCATATCCGTGCATATGAGTCTCTGATGGAGGTATTCCAACAGTAGTTTTTTTTTAAAACTGCTTGTTATTCAGTTGCTTAAACTATCTTTTAGTCTCCTGAAGTGTAACTCCACGAAACGCAGAATGCCTACAGCAACAGTAGCACATTTGTAAAAGGGTCCAAATTACGTTTCATCTCTTAAAAAACTGAAACTAGTGCACTTATTTTTCTGATTTTTTATATAATGATTAAATCTGACATTACAGTTCAGATCTTGTAAGTCTAAACTTGTTTCTGTCAATTTTAGAAATGCGTAACTTATCAAGACAATATCCGAAAAACATTTTTTTCAAAGTAGAATAAAAGTGTTTTTTTTTGCAGATATTGATTTGAAACATTCAAAATGCCATGAAAAAAGGAGCCGGAATTTCATTCCACCCGTTGCATGAGAAAAAACGCAGTGGGTCTTATCTACAGGTTTAAAATGCATTTTCATAAAAACATCTTCTTTTTTATTGGCACCTAAGTGGATGCCAACATAGTTAAATAATCCAAGAGTACTTACTCTCTCACAAGTATTTTTCATTATGTTTTTTTTTGTATATATTACATAAAACACTTTTATGTCACTGTCGTTGGATTCCGTAACAAATTTCAGGGCTTCGAATCCCAGTACGAGCTACATTTCAATCTGTTTTATTCAAATGCATTGTTGATTGTGATGTCTAAAATTTTTCTCCTATTCTTTCAATTCTAATATTACGGAGCTTATATCTGAGTAAAGTGTTATGACCTCTTTAAGACACAACTTCATAAAGAAGTCATATGTCCTGTCCTACATTGGTTGCTGTCATCGATTAAAAAAATAAAAAAAGTAACATATAGATGTATAGAATAACTAAGACAAAATTAATACTTAACAGTTCGGTCATTGACAAATTTACGCTTTCCAAAATACTTTTACTGCTTAGAATCACGAGTTGCTTATATTTTAAATAATTTAAGTTTATTTTATGCGTATTTTTTTATGATGCAACAATGGTGGGTGTTTTCGGAAAATTAAACTGGAAAGTTCGGCGCCATAGCCCATCAGCAGAGTGGCGCAGCGGAAGCGTGCTGGGCCCATAACCCAGAGGTCCGTGGATCGAAACCACGTTCTGCTAGATTTTTATTTTTTATTTTTGTCTTGAATAGTTATTACTATAAATCAATGGTTGAAACACAACTTCGAACAGAAACTACTAACTTGAAAAAAAATATTTTTAATAATTTAATTTATATTTATTAATTGAATTGGCATTTACTTGGTAGAACTCCATTATAACAGATTCAAAATATCAAAGTATTTTAGTTCTACAGTTTTTAATAATTTTATGCGTTGATAGCTATTTCGGCTTTCGCCATCGTCAGAACTACTAACTATAGTTCTGACAATGGCGAAAGCCGAAATAGCTATCAACGCATAACATTATTAAAAACTGTAGAACTAAAATGCTTTGATATTTTTAATCTGTTAATTTATATTACCTAACATTGAATGTTTTTCTTTGTGTAAATGAATAAGAGTTTGTTATTGTCTATTCTATATTATATGGGCCCATTAGAGGTGAAGTGTGCTAAGCGATATTTTAAAAAAAACTGGTTTTGATAACTTTTTTTTGTTGTGATATCGCTATAGATTAACATCAAATAATAATAAAATAACCTAACAAATTTGAATTCTGGACCGCTACCATAAAAGAATTTCTATAACAAGGAAGTAGAAAATAGTCACCTATTATTATATAAAAAGTGGAGTTTTGGTTGAAATATATGGAGTGAACACTATCGAATTTATAATATTATATGCATGAAATATCAATAAACTATATTTACTCCCATAAAGGTGAAGACGATTTTTCATTACAATATCTTTCATGCGTAACCCTGCTGTGTTTGATCAGGGAATTTCTTCACCCCTAAAACATTTCTTAAAAAAATTTAAAAAAACACAGTTTTGCAACATATATAATACATAAAAATAAATGTTTGTTTGATAATATATTAATTACCTATTAATTAATATGTAAGAACATGCCTCTTAATTTTCTTTCATGTTTGGAAATATTGGTTTGTGTGGTACTAAAATTGGTATTTTGGAAACAAACCGAAAACCGGTTAGTTGATTTGTACGGTTAATTGGATGCTCTAGATCAGGCGTGGGGAACCTGCGGTCTTTTGGCTACTCTGGTGCGGCCTCCTGGCCAATTCTGTAATTTTGTAAATTTATGTAAATTCGTGAATTCCTAACATATTCTGACCGTAAATTCCTGTTTCCGGACAAAGATTCCCTAGTCAATTTTTCTGCGGCCTTATGTCGAATCACAAAAATGAATGTGGCCTTTAGAGAAGAAAAGGTTCCCCACTCTGCTCTAGATGGAACTATTAAAAATGAACGGTACATGTGAGAAAACGATGAATAATAGATCAGCGGTCCACCAATAGTTCACCCCCTTAAAATTGACAGAAAACACCTTAAAAGTAAATGAGGATCAACCATTTAATAAGTGATTTGTCACATAGATACAGAGCTTGGGAAATGATAATTTAAGTGTTGGAAAAGTCACGGTTTCCTTGAACTGTGTCCACTTAACTTTTATAGAGAAAAACCTTTTTTAAATACTCTTTTTTTAAATAGATTTTATTCTGGACTATTAGAACTGGTATTAAACGGCATTTTTCAAATTATGTACATTCACAATTTTTCACTAACGAAACAAATTTTCTCACTAACGACCAGCACAAGTCTATCCGTGCACTTGAACACCTGAAGATGCCGAAAGGTGAAACCCGGGTCGCGAGTGACAAAATTTTTGTGAATGTATGTACATAGCTTGAACGATTACAATTTTAAAATTTAAATCACTTTTTGAATTATTTATTATACATAGCTTTATATTTTTTTACCCGGACTGGTATCAGAAAGGGTTAAGTAAAACCAGGTGGTCGTTTTATTGCCGCAGTGATTTCGACACTCTGCCGAGATTATGGGGGCATCAGCTCCGGGCGCGGTGTTGCAATATAAAAAAATAAATGTTTTATGGGACATTAGCCTTGCAAAAAATGACGGTCGTTATCGTCGCACATTGTTCCTTTGGCGGGGTGTAAATCGGCCGGAGAATAATACCGAAAATAAAACAAACAAGAATAACACTTTTTCATTTAATAAAATGTGCATCCGAGTATTGTTATTAGGCTATTATAAGAACGCTTGGTTGGAGCGTTTGTCCTTATTTTTTTAAGCCCTGTTCACATTGGATATCGACTGTGGAAAGGAAAAAGGATGTAACCTACAGTTTTTTCAAAATAGCCTTTTTCGATAACCACAATATATCCAATTTGATACACGTTCTATCAAAAGGATGTGAGCAGCAAATGCCGAATTAGTATATAAATTTAGCCAGAGTTGTGAAGTCGGAGTCGCGGAGTCGCGGTGTTTTGACCGGAGTCGGAGTCGTGAATAATGAGCGGTTCAATTTTTTTTTGAAAAGTATATTTAATGATGTGTTTTCAAACAAAATAATCCAAAGTGTCGACATTTCATGCTTGGCTGACTAAAGATGATCTGATGATATACATATCTACTGTGAAAAGGAAAAAGGACGTAACCCACAGTTTTTTCAAAACAGGTTTTTTTCAAAAATCACAGTGTATCAAACTTGATACACATTCTATCAAAAGGATGCAAGCTGCTAATGCCAAATTAGTATCTTAATTTAGCTTTTAAGTTTGAAAAAGATGACCTTGTAAAAAAATAAAACCAAGTAAAAAGACCGAAATAAAGGTTTTCCTTAGACAACTTCTTTAGTTAACATTAGATTATGTCAATTAGACACCAGTTAAGAAGTCTCCTTGCACTTCAAGGTTGTGTATAATTCATAATTTGCATATGTCACAAAACCATCAAAACATGTTTTTAGCGCCTCCTGTAAAATTTGATATGTGTGGGTTACGTCCTTTTTCCTTTCCACAGTCGATATATATAAGTTAAAATGAAATTATTGAAAAATTTCCTTCGATTCGGAGTCGTTAATTATTTTAAAGCTGGAGTTAGAGTCGGAGTCGTCTTTTTTTTACACGACTCCACGGCCCTGAATTTAGCTTTTAAGCTTGAAAAAAGATGAGCTTGAGAAAATTTAAACCAAGAAAAAAGACTGAAAACAAGTTTTCCACGACAATTTTTAAAATTAATATTAGATAATGTCAGTAAAACACCAGCTTAGAAGTCTCCGTTCACTTAAGGTTGTGGATATTTATGGCCATCATCAAAAAACGTTTTTTGTGCCACTTGTATAATTTGCTTTGTGTGGGCTAACGTCCTTTTTTCGTTTGTACAGTCGATATGATGTATCAGACTGGGAGCGGATATGGTGAATAAAAATCAATTTAAAGCATATTACATTGGTTTATTTCGTTCAATATTTACAATCATTACCTCAAAATAAATAGTCAACAAGTTAATGTATATAAATATTATTTTCACACAAATAAATGAAATGAGCTACCGTTACATTTGGTTCATGGAAAAATGCATCAGATGTTTAATTGCAGATAATTATTAACAATTAAACTTTCGTTTGAGTATGGTGCGTTTTCAATATTGGAAGGTTATTTTTAATATAAAATTAAAAAATGATTGATCTTTATAATTGATACCACAGGTTTGCGCTACAAATTCAATAAAACGTTACATGTCTGGATGATAATACTTTTTTGTAGTTTGAGAACCATTCAATCGAAAATGACCATAGTTTTATTAAAAATAAAAATAATGAAATACTCAATATAGTAAAAATAAAAGCGTTCAGAACGAACAGTTAAGTGTTCATAGAAATCAATAAAATCGAAATGAGGAAGACTGTTATAATCGAAGAATTTATTTCCTCTGTGATATACCCTACCGCATTAAAGTAATTAATAAGTAATTATATTCCTTTTTTATATCCAGTAGAAAGGAAAATAGCACATACTCAATTTTTATGTTTGTAGTTATAACAAAAAATATACAGTCATAAATAACTTTCACAATAGTTGTTTGAATATGCTTCTTAAATAACCGAAACATTTGTCAAAATTTTTCATGTAATCTGTGGATTGACTTAATTATCAATTTTAATCGATTTTTCAGAAACAATAATAACTTTTTACTGCTCTAAATTACATCACAATTATTTTCCTTTAGTGTATTACAAATAAAATTGAAAAAAAAATAAAAACCTTTCAACAAATATTTAAAAAGATCAGAACCGGTTATTCTTAACGCAAGTAGTATCTTTTAACTCAGAAGCATCTTGCAAACTAGAAAAAATGGCAAACCAATAATTTAAACATTAACTAGATTTCAGCCAAAAACTTGGTATTAGGTTTCTACTGAATAATTTATGGAAGACGAAGAATTGGAAGACCAAGACCGCCGAACGGATGGGTTTTAATGAGTGATGAATGTCAGCGAAATGGGCTGAGGACAGTGTGGAATGGAGGAGATTGATTGAGGCAGCTAAGGTTTGTTTCGGCCTATAGCGCCAGGAAGAAGAAGAAGAAGATTGAATAAGTGGAAAAAATATAGATATTATACTACTATTATCTTCCAAACACATTTTTTTTCGATGTAGTGAGTATATTATTAATGTTTCTGATTTAAGATTTCATTCATAGTAAAAATCTTATTATATTATGTATCAATTTTTTACTGATGACAATTTCAAAATTTTTAATAACAATAATAACATAAAACAACAAAACAGTCGAATCGGCATACGATGAGAAGTCTTTTGTTTATAATTTTACCTATCATTTACTAGATTCTGAAAATTTAGGATTGATCTCTTAAGAAATGTCATCTATTGGTAAATTGTGAAAATGACACGAGTTTAGTTCTTTTGGGTGGTTCTGAGAGATCTAGTACTAAATAAATTTCAAAACAGATCTAATAGTTCTGACGATGGCTATCAACTCATAAATATAAAAAAACTGTAGAACTAAATAAGTTGATATTTTTACCCTATTAGATCTGATATGCCTAGTAAGCCAATCAAAAAAGTGAGTGTTTTGGAATTAAACATTGAAATAAAAAAAAATCGACGAATTTTCAGCATCTTTAGAAAAGAGACATACAGTGAAAATAATGCCTATAAATTCACAAAGACATCACATTTCAAACATAAAATTTTGTTTTTCATTGCCTTTAAATGATTCCGATGACAAAAGCAAGTTTTTAATAAGAATTTAAAAATACATTATCAATGGGCATATTTAACAACGGCTTTATTATGAAATTGATTAATCAGTTTTTATTTCAATAAAAACTAAAAAAACGATTTATTTGAAGTAAGCGCTTGTTTAGTGTTTAATGAACCTGTTGTTAAAAACTGGTGGGTGAAATTAAAATACTAAGTGTTTGTAACCCTTCCCTCCTTCTACGTCAAGTGAGAATTAAAATAACAACAACTCAATCTAAATTTTATAATTTTAAATTTAAGAATGAGAATGAAGTTTCAGTTTATTCAGTGGCGGATCACCCTAAAAGTAAATGAAGGGCACGCTTGGGGCTCTCAAATATTAGAGGCCTCAAAAATAGCTCGAATGCTTGTATAATCCATGTAATTTTTCTTTAGAGTTTTATGATTTTTATGGCATCCGTAAAATAAGGCCTACAAATTTTACTGCGCTTGAAGCCTCCCATCTGCTTAATCTGCCACTGTGCTTCAACTTAAAATACCTAACGATAGTTTGACTGAAGATATTGTTCAAAGAGGAGAAACGCGTGTTACAATTTGTCAAAAAACCTGTGAAATAACTAAGTTATCAATTTTTCACTAATGTAAAGTTTCAGAACATATATCTATAAGAACTGAATAAACGACTTACTTTTGTTATAAAAAAAATCGTACTTAAGCAAGCATTTGCAAAAGTAGTCTGTCCGAAGATGCCTCTGAAAAAGGCGAAACACGTTTCAACAATACAATATTAAACCACATGTTTCAACAATATCAAATCAGATGTGTGAGCAAATAGACATCAGCTGATGTGCCTACGCCAAAATGGTATTTGAAAATCATCGCGCTGATTACCGAAATCAAGACAAGGTTTGTCAAGTATTCTGAGTAACTTGACAATGGTCGATTCTTGAATATAGAGTATATATTTAAATAAGCACCACGAAAACTATTTTCAATTTAACAAAGAAATACACTGAGACAGATGGCCTTAGAAATAATTTATAAAATAGAATTTCGAGGAAATAAATAAACTTCGATTGAGATAGAACTCGTGTAAATAAAAGCTCCATAAATCCACTCTCCTGTGAATTAGTTGCACTTTTTATCAGAAATCACAAATTTGTAAGCACAACTAAAGGGTAAGTTTATTTAAACATGAAATTAAATAAATTGCTATCAACAATAGGTACAATATGCCTTTTATAGATAATTTTGCGTCAAAAAATCAGATTTGATTAGCAGAAAATACGCTATATAAAAATATGTCAAAAGAGATAGAACACGTATTGAGAATAAGTGTAGTATCAGTTATTTGGTGAAATAAGTGTATACAAATTATTAACACAACTCGCTGAAAACGTTAGATCAGCTTTCTATTGTAAAACTTCGGTTGGAAGATTTGATCTCATTGTGGCTCAAAACCAATCTGACAGCTTTTAAAAGTTTTGAGTAAATGGCGAAAAACTGCTAAGCATTATCTGAATATAATGTATTAGCAAATGTATTTATTGAGGACGCTGATGGGTAACCAAAAATGCCTTCTACGACTCTCGCCACGAGTAAGTTGTAGTTGTCCCCCAAAAAGACCGCGTTATTATAATTGGAGGTGAGAATGCTTGAGTAATGGCTGAACCAAAACTCGAATCTGTTCACTCGCCGGACTACTCACAGCTTTGTGACAGTATTTGAATGCCACGTATTTATTGAGAAGGCTGATGAGTAACCAAAAATGCCTTCTACGACTCTACGCCACGAGTAAGTTGTAGTTGTCTCCCAAAAAGACCGCGTTATTCTAATTGGGGATGAGAATGCTTGAGTAATGGATGATCCAACACTGGAGTCTGGTTAATCGCCGGACTATTTACAGTTTTGTGACCGTTTTCCAATGTCACATGTTTATTGAGAAGGCTGATGAGTAACCAAAAAATGCCTTCTACGACTCTACGCCACAAGTAAGTTGTAAGTTGTCCCCCAAAAAGACCGCGTTATTATAATTGGGGGTGAGAATGCTTGAGTAAAAGCTGAACCAATACTTGAGTCATCTTGATTCTGGGTTACAAAAATGGCAATGGTAAGAGACTGATTAAATTATCTTCACCCATAAGGACATCCGTAAATACACATGGACCTCTCTTGACGGACGGACGCACAAAGGCGCAAATTGACCACTTCTTTTACGGTACAAAATAAAGAAAATAACTTATTGACGTTTGCACATAAAGACGCGCCAAAATCAAAAGACCAGGAGTTACTTGTCAGCAAAATCCACTTAATGGTAAATCGCATAGTCAAACCACCAGTATGAAAAACAAGATCATCAAAGGGAAATTTTGGAACTATTGAACTAAAATTCGGCATTGCAGTAAGGAAGGGAATATATAACATCTTTCCGAAGTCTAAATTTGGGTTCGATAGCATTGAAGAGGAATGGTGCAATATCAAACATGATATTGAAGAATTCGTTAGAAATCTTCTCAGATTTAAGATGGAGGGACAAAAAAATGGATGTTTATAAATGCGTGGAAAAAAATCAAAGAGCAAGCCAGGCTGAAAGCACTGAAAAGGACAGTAAAGCTGTCTTCAAAACATTTGAAGATCATCGCGCTAATTACCGAATTCAAGACTAGGTTTGTCAAATGATCTGAGTGAATTACCAATGGCTGATTCATAAATCAGCAATTTGAAGCAGCTGAGCTGAACGAAAAATTTAGTCTATGTAAAGCAAACATGTGAATATGTACCAAGAAAAATATTTTTAATTTGACAAAAAGAAATACACAGCAGATAGTTTTGTAATAGAAAACTATATTTCACTATTGTCAGCCAATTTATAAATTAAGTAATAAAAAAATACTGCTTTAATGCTTTGTGGAACAAAATAGATGTCAAACAGAAAGTTTATCGTTTCTGTTACGTTGATGGTATGGTGTTCTTTGTTTATTTAACAACACTGAATTATCAATAATCTTTCATATTTTCATTATTTGTTAGATAATAATATTCAATTTGGCTAAGAAGTCAATGACAAAAATATCAGTTTTCTCTTGACCTCAATATCAAAACGAATAACCCTTCTTACGATTTTTAAATATTTCGTTAGCCTACATTTTTGGATACTATTATTTTTATAAAAACTCAACTCACCAATCGTTATCTTGTGAATTGGTGGCGATTTTTTAAATCAGAAATCACAGGTTTTAAGCACAAAGTTAATGTATTTTAAAACCATTATCACATAGGTACAACATGTCTGTTATGAATAATTTTAAGCACATGAGATTTTGCATCTACCACACCAATCGGCCGACTTGTGGCTGATTTAGCACCAATAATTGTAAAAGTTGAAGAAAAAAACAGGTTTGACTAGCAGAAAATATGTTTTAAGAAAAAATAAGGACGAAATGTCAAAAAAATCAGTTATTTGGAAAAAATCAACTTGCTGAAAACGTTGTATCAGTTTTTATTGCAAAACCTCGGTAGGAAGATTAGATCTCATAGTGGTGGAAGCTTTTAAAAGTTTTGATTAAATGACGAAAAACTGCTGGAATGGATAACACACAACCGTCATCGAGCGGTTAAAAAATATTCTGAGGGAGTAAAGAAATATCCTATTTACAAATTAAAAACAGTGTAAATGATTTAAGTACAATCTGTGGAAACCCACTGATGTCCTAGCACAGGGATTTTCAACGGACAAGCGGTCTTTCACTCATTGACGTTGCAGGGCGATCATTCTTGCAAAGTAGTCATTCACCGATGGTGACACCAATAAACAGCAGCAAAAATCTCACTTCGGTTTTCTTCTTCATAAAAAAAAACTATAAAATTTTCTCCTTTTTGTTTCATTCGTGAATTGAATTTTAATAGTTCAGACGAGGGCGTAAGACCTAAATACTATCAAATGAATATTTTTTTAAAAATAAAAATAAGTTTTTAAATCTATTTAAATAAGAGTTATTAAGATGATTTTATATATAGTCTTTCTCTTTTAAATAAATATATAAAGATAAAATAAAGAGAGTTAAAATATAGATATATAATAAAAGAATATAAAAAGGTTGTACATCAGTTTTTTTCTATTAAATTTCCCCGATCTATCCATTGTTTGCTATAATCTGGAATGGTTTCACCAATCACAAGAATTTTCAAATTATAAAAAAAAAATACATTTATTTATATTAAATAAATAATGGATAATCTAACGGTATTCTGCCCTATAAAGAAATGAAACTGCTTAAAAAAAGTTGTATTCTAAGAGTAAAAGCTTTTTCTAGGGATTTATTTAGCTGTCAATTTGTACTTTCAAGCAAATCATCTTAACGTCCATACGGCGGTAGAAGTCGAATTTTTTTAAGCAACTTGAATAGATTTTGTTTCAATTATCATTTTAAAAATCTACTTGTTTTCCTTCGTATTTTGGAAGAAGTCAGTTTCTTGATTGATTTAAAAAATATATTTAATATATACGCATGCTCATCTAATGAAAAAGCACGAACTGCTATCGTTTTTTTAGTCACGATCTTATTTTATGATATTCAAGTAACTTGCCTCAAAAATATGATTCAAAAAAATCTTTACATTGTAGATAAAAGATAGATATTTTTTCAGATTACTTTGATTGAATACAATTGCGTTTGGGAGCGCTGCACGGGCAGCTGATCTGTGGAAGGTTATCTTAGTTGCAGAAGTGGCAGAAGTGGCTTCATGGCGGGTCGATGTTTATTTCACGTTTCATACGTTTAGGGTATTGCCTATTGGCGGGGTGGTCACCTCCGCAGTTACAACATTTTACTCTAGTAGATTTGTCTCCTGTGTTGTTCCAAGAATTTGACGCAACGTGCCTTGCGGTTACAGTGGTGGACTGATGGCCCAAAGAGCTGGCATCGGTATCGGGATCAAAGTATCTTATGTGGCCACGTGTGGAACGATTGGCGACGATGTAAAGCGTAATATTTCGTTGATAGTTGCCATTAAGTACGGGAGCTGTTCTGAATCTGCAACATGAACTGTCGGCATTCCCCCTGCCAATGCATCTACTTCTTCTTGAATTCCAACAGCTGTTTCAGGGTGTCTGATAATAAGTCCCAGCATTATCATATTTCCGATAGCTTACGCTCCCCTTAAGAAATCTTTCAAAATGAAAATAATGCCATCTCTAGTAAACATTATTCCTTTGCGAAAAGTCTTCAATACGGCACCGGTAAAGTCTTTATCTGTTTCATCGTTGTCTAAATGAAGTTCTCGTTGACTGATCACTCTCTTTAAAATAAAGTTGCGGATCAACTGAGACCACATGGTGAGCTTTCTCATGCGTCCTCTGCAGATTGGTTCCAAACAAGGGATGAAATCGACAGCGTACCCTTGATTGATTTCCCAGAAGATCAACCCGCCGTGAAGCCACTTCTGCCACTAAGGCAACCCTCCATAGACCAGCTGCTCGTGCAGCGCTCCCAAACACACTGCCCTATGAAAGCGTTTATTCAAAATACCCATCATCCACGCTAGTGGAAATTGCCAACTTTCTCCTTGACTCAATTAGTAAAACCTGGAACAAAAGGATCGTTTAATATTAGAATAAAAGAACATCTCACATAATCCGAAAAACAAGTTGTTTTCATCTTTGTTGGGACATCACTTAAATTAACGCTGTGATTGGTCGAAATCCTGATTTATCAAACTGTTCTACTTTTGTTTCCAACGTTGTGGACAATTCTGCTTTTGAAAGCAAGCATCATTTTCTTTTGCGTTTTTGTACCACTTTTATTTGATTTTTAAACATTTTTTTAATTTCTAGCCATACACATTACCATTCCAACAGCATTAGTTTAATTTAGACATATATGTATGTGATAGTTCTGCTTTTGATACCAGACGACTCATAAAGTCCTTCTTTTTTAGATATATGTATAAAGATAAAATAAAGAGAGTTAAAATATAGATATATATAATATAAGAATCTAAAATGAAATCTTCTGGGAAATCAGTCAAGGATACGCTGTCGATTTTATCCCTTGGTTGGAACCAATCTACGGAGGACACATGAGAAAGCTCACCACTTGGTCTCAATTGATTCGCAATTTCATTCTAAAGAGAATCATTAGTCAACGAGAACTTCACTTGGACGACGATGAAACGGAAAAAGACTTTACTGATGCCTTACTTAAGACTCTTTGCAAAAAAAAAATGTTCACTAGAGATGGTATTATTTTCATTTTGAAAGATTTCTTAAGGGGAGCGTCAGCTATCGGAAATATGATAATGCTTATGCTGGGACTTATTGTCAGACACCCTGAAACAGCTGTTAAAATTCAAGAAAAAAAAGATTCATTAAAAGGGGGAATATGGACAGTTAATGTTGCAGATTCAGAACAGCTCCCGTACTTGATGGCAACTATCAACGAAACGTGACACTTTACATCGTCACCAATTGTTCCACACGTGGCCACAGAAGATACTTTGATCGATGTGGTTTTTTAGTTGTGATACTGATGCCAGCTCTTTGCGTCAAGGCACGTTGCGTCAGATGCTTGGAAGAACATTAGAGACAAATCTAGTAACTGCGGAGGTGACCACCCCGCCAATGCCCTAAACCAAGGGTGTCCAACCTTTTTTGCCCTGGGATCGACTTTTCAATCTTAAATTTTCTCGCGATCGACTTTTAACATGATTCTTTTAAGAAATTTATTTAAGGTTTTTTTCCTTCTTCAAACTTAGAAATGTTTATTTTAAATGCAAAATAAACATCATTTGATAGGTAAGTGCTCACAAAATAATTCAATTATAGTATTTATGTATATTTTATATTTAAATTATATATTTTTTCGAAATTCACGGAAGCTTTCGGAATCGACCGGTCGATCGCGATTTACCGGTTGGACACCCATGCCCTAAACCTATGAAACGTGAAATAAACTTCAACCCGCCACGAAGCCACTCCTAAAACAACTACTAAGTAATTCATAAATTTCTCGAGGAAGTGAATACAGTATTACTTTGATGTTTTAAGCTTATTGAAAAGTCTTTCGGCAAGTTAATAAGAATTCAATAAATTAATTGAATATCTTTTTGAACAAACACTCAACCATCGCATAATACATATATTGAATTGTATTCAATCAAAGTATACTAAAAAAATATTTATCTTTTATCTACAATGTGAAGATTTTTAAAAAAATAAATATTGTAGTCACTAGAAATTCATAAAATAAGATCACGATTCACGACTCAATAAAAGATAGGAGGTCGTGTTCCTTCAATAGATATCCATGCGTCTATATTATTTTTTTTAATTCAGAAACTGACTTCTTTCAAAATACGAAGGCTTAAATTACACGTAGATTTTTTTCAAAATAAAGATTGAGAAAAATCTTACTTTTACCGCCGTATGGATGGACGTTAAGATGATTTGCGTAAGAGAAAGTGCAGATTGACAGCTAAATAAATACCTAGAAAAAGCTTTTAAAACTCGTAAACAACTTTATTTAAACAGTTAAATTTCTTTATAGGGCGGAATACCTTTAAGTAATTCATTATTTATTTAATATAAATAAATATATTTTATTTAATTTTTTTATAATTTGAAAAATTTCGTAATAGGCGAAACCATTCCACATCATAGCAAACAATAGACAGATCAGGGAAATTTAATAATAACCGCTGTATAGAAACATTCAATTTGCTATTACACGAATTCTTATTATTTCTGACGATAGCGTAAAGTCAAAACACCCATCAAGCAATTTATTAATTCGCCTTAGAAGTAAATAATAAATAATTTAATATTTCAACCGTACATTAAAAATGTTTTGACAAGTCATTCAATTAGTCGATGGTTGGTTGAAAGTCAACCCGAACAAACATTTTATCCCTTTTTTTTCAATCGTGAATATAATCAATCATTAACAAAAATGTGATATTTATTATGTGAAGAATAAAAATACATTAATAGAAAGTAACATAAAAAATAATAATTTTGTTAAAAAATTACTTCTTTTGGTTCATTTGTAAACCTTGGTTTGTTGTGTAAGTTTGGAGACAGTGTTTTGAGATATTAAAACACGAGCCAGGTTTTGTAACAAGACAAAGAATGACTAAAAAAAGTTGTCAAATTCATTTTATAATAAGAAAAATGACTTCTGATATTTAATTGAATTGTAATAGTTCTTAAGCGGGTGTGAAACCCAAATAACTATCAACTTAATAAAAAATTGTTTGAATTAAAATACGTTTTTAAATCCATTTAAAACAAAAGAGTTATTAAGATGATATTATATATAGTCTTTCTCTTTTAGATAAATATATACAAATAAAATAAAGATATATAATAGAAGAATATAAAAATGTTGTACATCAATGGTTTGATGAAATCTTCTGAGAAATCAAGAAGAAGTAGATGCATTGACTAAGGTCGCGTCAGCTATGGGGACTATGATAATGCTAATGTTGGAACTGATCGTCAGACACCCTGAAGTAGCTGTTAAAATTCAAGAAGAAGTAGGTGCATAATATCATTTTAATTTTATCCTAATTAATGCTTTAAGAAATAAACCCAGATTGTTAATCGTTCTTTGAAAAACTAGAATCACATTTGATAAGTGTAATATTGTAATTATAATTAGGATGTTAGAGTGAATAACTTGATGCATTGTGTATCTCTTCAGAGCCAGTATATATAGCTGAGCAAAATATAAGTTCTGACGATGGCGCAAGCCGAAACAGCTATCAACGAATAAAATTATTAAAAACTGTAGAACCAAAATACTTTGTTATTTTTAATCTGTTATAAATGGAGTTCTACCAAGTAAATGCCAAATCAATTAATGCATTGACTAAGGTTGCGTCAGCTATGTGAAATATGATAATGCTAATGTTGGGACTGATCGTCAGACACTCTGAATTAGCTGTTAAAATTCAAGAAGAAGTAGATGCATTGACTAAGGTCGCGTCAGCTATGAGGAATATGATAATGCTAATTGTTGGGACTGATCGTCAGACACCCTGAAGTAGCTGTTAAAATTCAAGAAGAATTAGATGCATTGGCAAAAGTGGCGTCAGCTATGGGAAATATGATAATGCTAATGTTGGGACTGATCGTCAGACACCCTGAAGTAGCTGTTAAAATTTAAGAAGAAGTAGATGCATTGACAAAGGTGGCGTCAGCTATGGAAAATATGATAATTCTAATGTTGGGACTGATCGTCAGACACTCTGAATTAGCTGTTAAAATTCAAGAAGAAGTAGATGCATTGACTAAGGTTGCGTCAGCTATGGAAAATATGATAATGCTAATGTTGGGACTGATCGTCAGACACCCTGAAGTAGCTGTTAAAATTCAAGAAGAAGTAGATGCATTGACTAAGGTTGCGTCAGCTATGGAAAATATGATAATGCTAATGTTGGGACTGATCGTCAGACACCCTGAAGTAGCTGTTAAAATTCAAGAAGAAGTAGATGCATTGGCAAAGGTAGCGTCAGCTATGGGAAATATGTTAATTCTAATGTTGGAACTGATCGTCAGACACTCTGAATAAGCTGTTAAAATTCAAGAAGAAGTAGATGCATTGACTAAGGTTGCGTCAGCTATGGGAAATAATTCTAATGTTGGGACTGATCGTCAGACACTCTGAATTAGCTGTTAAAATTCAAGAAGAAGTAGATGCATTGACTAAGGTTGCGTCAGCTATGGGAAATATGATAATGCTCATGTTGGGACTGATCGTCAGACACCCTGAAGTAGCTGTTAAAATTCAAGAAGAAGTAGATGCATTGACTAAGGTAGCGTCAGCTATGAGGAATATGTTAATTCTAATGTTGGGACTGATCGTCAGACACTCTGAATTAGCTGTTAAAATTCTAAGGTTGCGTCAGCTGAGAAATAAGTACAAAGGAATATTGTGTTTTTCTTCATAGCTTAAAGGTGCCATGAAATCTGTATTCGTAAGCGTTCAGCCTTGGTGTGTATACACCACATTGTTGCCATCATTTAATATCTTGAACAGGCAAAAGTTGTCAAGGAGTAATCTACAAAGATGACAAAAACTCCATGCCTTCAACGCAAGTCACGCTCCATCGGTGTCTTCAGCATCAGCTTAATTTAGCTATACAAAGCCGAAACAAACATAGTGTGAAATGAATACTTTTTCTATAGACATACGTACATCGTTGCTTTGCATCCAGCAAGCGTAGCGGCCAGGTGGTATTCTCCACGTCCAGGGAACAGAAAAACTGCATTTGCAAAGCCGTCGTCTTTGGACTGCCAATCCAATAAATAACATGTATCATGTCAACTTGAACAACCACTCGACCGTCGCATAAAATTTGAAATTGAATCAAATGAAACTGTACTGAAAAAAATTTGATCTTAAAAATTCATAATGTAAAGAAAAAATCATTTTATTTTATTGTAGTAGAAAGTCACTTGAATATTATAAAATAAGGTCGCGACTCAAAAGGGATTGGAGCCCGCGCTCTTTCATTAGATTAAATATTTTTTAATGAACAAAAAAATGATGGTGTATGATGCTGTAAACCAATTGAAGTAAATAGCAACCATTGCCAACAATATCAAAAACCTATATCATACCCAGTGTAATACCGAAAACCTTATAATAAGTTGTAATTTGATGTTATTTATAATAATTCAAATTGAGTGAAACCTCCTCATAAGTAGTCAGAAAAAAACCATTGACAGCTGTCAAACGTTTGACAAACATTCTGAAAGATAATAAACTTTAAGGATACAAGCACCGTTCCAGTAAAAACGGTGCAAGCTCACTTTTGCCTCAAAGTCACTGCCAGGGAGAAAGACATAGTTCGACCACGACAAAGCAAAAAAAAGCCTTGTCAAAAGGCATATTACGTAATACATCCTTCTCACTGTCAAAACTCTGCGAGAGGAAGCAGTCAACGAGTCAGTCAGCCAAGATGATGGAATCCATTTTCACATACGTTTTTAAGTGAATCTTCAATAAAAAATTCTGAAGATACTACAATAAGATTCTGTAAAAAATGGCACGAAAAAACTGCGTAGATTTGTTGACCAAGATAAGATAAATTTCTTTACGGCTAAAATAAAAACCAAGATCATAAAACCCACAATGTACCCGTTGGGAGGACACTTATAAGTTGCTGGATATAGTGACCAGGAACTCAATCTGTGCCCTCCCCAGACAAAAAACCCATCATGTAAACCAAGCCACGCAGCTCCAACCTGTTCAGGTCTACATTATGTAACATCAATCGTCAAAACCTTAAAAGTCATCAAACCGTCAACAAACATTTCGGGAGAGAATAAGTTGTCAAGCTGCAGTTATATCGTTCAAGTAAAAACAGTGGAAACTCACTGTTGCTTCCAAATCACTGCATGGCAGAAAGAGTGAACTTCGTAGTTCAAAATATACTCTGACGACTGCAAGAACTGTGACAAATGTTTCGTCTCTTTGAGAAGGATCATCAGACTATCCTAATGTTTACGAATACACTAAAAATTTATTCAAAACGTATGTTATAAATTACAAAATAAAGTATATCGCTTAACTTTTGCTAAAAATGGTGACGAACATTCTTTATTTATAAATAACCATACGTTTTATATCTGTACAGTTGGTTGTTAAATTCCTAACTAAATAAACATAACAAATCTATAAAATTACATAAACAAGAAATTTTAGAAAGCAATAGATATAAATTCATGCCCGATTCAGATTTGTTGAACAAGCAAATTATCTTTGCAGGTTGCTTTTTACTGTATTCGTTGCATTAACCAAGGTTAAATCTTCTTTGTTTTTATATTTTTAACTTCATTTTTGAAATGTCCACGGAATCCTCATGGCTGTTGATTTTGTTAAAGTAAATATGTATAAATGAATTACCAGGAAGCAGCTAAATTGTATTTTATTATCAGTTCATAATGCTCTCATGAGCAGAACCGGTCTTGATCTTTTTAAATAAAAGTGGAAAAATTAGGAAGAAATATTGTGTTTTTTAACACAAAATAAAAGTCGAGGTTTGTCTTTATCTACAGCAGGAACGGGGTGCAATACAAACTTTGATTGCACTGATTAAAAAAAAAATACTTTAACTATATGTGGCGAAACTCATTGGAAACAAATTTAACGATTCTGTGGGATTTTCCGATTATGTCCATAGAAAGAGGTATTTGGTTTTCATCACATATAAATAATTGTGATAGTATCAGACATTTAGATCTGGCTTCGTCGTCATAAAATTTCTTTCACTTGACAAAAAATGCTACTTCTTTTGGAAAACAGATTATCTTATTACCTTACCACTTAATTCCTAACGAAATCTGCTATGACAAGTTGTTTTATTACCGCCATAAATTAATTGTTTATTATTATCTTATAAATTTGTTAATAATAGTTATTACAATTTTATTTAATTAATGTTTGCTAAAACAAATTTTATTTATTTGTTGCTATAAAAAAATAAATCATTGACGAGATTTTATTTTCGGTGTGATGCAAAAATTTATTATCCGTTACTATAAAACAATTTAATATTGTATCGTTACATAGATGATATATTTTGCGTTTGGATAGGCACAGAAACAAAACTAAGCATTTTTTTTGCATCATACTAACTATTTATGTACAAAAATTAAATTTACGTTAGAAATCGAGCAAAAAAAAAAACGTTCCATTTTCTTGATTTAAAAGCAAAAATAAATACTAACAAATTATGTATTCAAGAAAACCAACTAATGTCATTAATCTTAATTAACAAATAAGGGAATCAACGTGTAAAGGTAAATTATAATCATTTTGTCAGAGCGGCATCTATTGCCTAACATTTCAAGATTGTCGGGCTGCTTATATTGGATAGGCAGCCAGAAACTTTAATGTTAGAATTAAAGAAAGAATAAGATTAGTACTTAATGCAAGCATTTG
This sequence comes from Himalopsyche tibetana, assembly GCA_030503985.1. Taxonomy (NCBI): domain Eukaryota; kingdom Metazoa; phylum Arthropoda; class Insecta; order Trichoptera; family Rhyacophilidae; genus Himalopsyche; species Himalopsyche tibetana. The sequence continues at coordinate 22,426,671 of JAPJYX010000007.1, forward strand.
TGAAAGTAAGTCCTCCGAAAGAGGCGAAACACGTGTTACAGTCAGTAGCACAATACGCGGAATAAACTAAATTATTTTATATTATAATGAATAAGATGTCTAAAAAGCAATATTTTTTCAGAGTTTGCGAATCATTTGAAAGAAAATTAACACAGTTTTGATAAAAATAAAAATGTTGAAATACTCTTTAAAGTAAATAGTTAAAAATGAATAGCTTGAAAATTTTAAAGCATTATTAAATAAGGTATGTAGATCACCATTGTTGATTTTTTCCATTACGTTTCGCCACACACAATGAAAGTAATTTGTTTTTTATAAGTACTATCAAAGTTTGCATATTATCCCTTCAATATGTACGTTCAAAAGTTTATATAAGCACAAACCACGAATTTTATTTTGTTTTTTTATAACGTAAGATTTTAATACATTTTTAGTTTATTCGTAAACGTTGCGATAGTCTGATGATTCTTTGCATAGAGGCAAAACAATTGTTACAAGTTGCAACACAAAAAGTGGAATAACAAATTTTTCAAATTTAATTGCATATTAAAAATGAAAAAGAGTTACCGCCAAATGTATCAAAGATGTCAAAAATATAGCCTATTGGTTCCACTGCATTAATGATATTCTTTGTATTATGTATTATATATGAAATGGAACCGATTTATAATTTGACGATTTCAATTATTTTCTCAGCTTATTAATTAATTGAAAATACGTAATATAACCTACTTTAGCGATATAATCTGTAGGCAAGATTATTTATTAAGTAAACCATTAAATAATATCAATATTGAGATTTTTTAAAATATCAACTAATTTCGATTTCATTCCAGCAATTCTGATGTCGGAATAAGAACGCATAACTCCAAGTCACACATTTTTTACCCAACATCCCGCAACTACAACGACAGCTACCTCATCCTCTGCTAACTATTCCTCATCATCATAAAAACAAACAACGTCTTCTGACAAATAAAAATCTGACCAGAAGTGCGAAGTCACATTCCTCAGGCACAAGAATAAAGCTCCTTCACACACCACAATATTGACTATTGAAATAGACACCACTTTAAGCAGTCATAAAAGCCTTACAAAAACTAGATACATATAAATACGGAAATCAACAGACTTCATAGAAAAATGAGTTGATTTCAAAACCGAGCTAGATATAAGTTAAAAAAAACGCCACCTACAATAGGTACGATATCTATCTTAAATAAAAATTCACAGAAACAAAACTATACTTATAAAACATGCCTAAATATTAGCCAATGCAAATATTTTAGATGTTTATTATAAGAACTGAATAAACGATTCTTTTGTGAATAAATAAAAGTATAAATTAGTACATGTGTATATATATTTTTGATATAATACATTTCTATCAAGCATCGACAGTGACCACCCTAAAAGTAACAAATTTTATTGTAGCAAAAATGTTTCCTTACAAATTTTTATTTAGTTTTGTTACAACTTGCGAACGATAGAGAGCCCATTTGTTTTAGCAATAATGTCTGTTAATAAAATGAATTAATTTGATTGTGTATTTAATGAATAATAAAAAAATACTGTGACCGTAGTAACAAAAAATATTTTCGACGTGTACTAAAAGAATGTCTCCTTTATTATTTATTACATTTTGTGTTACAAAAAAAATCATCACCGTCTTAACAGACTAATAACTTGTCCATACTTATCGGAAATATTCATTGGTGATACATTTGATATAGAATCAACAAAAATTATAGTTACGGGTACGATACCGATTCAGTTAATAGTTTGTTTAAACGAAAGCAATTGGTTTACAAGAAAACTGTCATTGATTTTCTTAAAAAAATGACACTTTAACTTTATTATTACATGTTGTGTTACAAAAAAATTTATCACCATCTTAACAGACTAATAACCTTGTCCCCATTTAACTCGAATAAATTCGAAATTGAATCAAAAAAATAATATATATATAATTTAGTAACGGGTACGATACCGATAATGGTTTATTTAGTTTTTAAGCAATTGGTTTTCAAAAAATCTGTCTTTAATATTGCTGAGGTTTGAGGATTTATTACTGGCTTAAATTCGTTTACTTTGAAGTCATCAAAGATATTAAAGTTCTTACCATTATCACTTATAAAACGCTTTTAAAATCAACACAAATTTAGAACCAATCATTACTAAAACGGCTACAAGACGTTAATATAATGATCATTAATCTTCCGCATGAGTCCAAAAATACATTAATCTTCTATGTGGAAAAAAGATTCAGCAGTCGGTGCGTTTTAAATAGTTGAATTTAAACAATAAGAAAAAAGACAGTGGTCACTTATTGAATCATTTTTCTTTAGTAATCGCACTTTATTATAGATATTGCCAGCTATTACACAAAAAAACTTTTAATCGACAATAGTTTAAACACTTGCCATAATGCTGTTGAAAATATTAATAACCAATTCTTTAGCATCTCATTTTTTTTAACTTACAAGCCAAAGGTTGCTGAAAACTTTTTATCACATAAAAAAATGTTTTTATTTATGTACTCAATGCAAATTGGAATAAAAAAAAAGGAGACATTTGAAACAATTGCAATAACATTTTGACGACAAATGAGCTCATTTACAATGAAATTTTAAATATCGTTATTGTTAAGCGTTGTATTTAAAAAAAACAACACCCAGACCATTTCAAACAACACCTGTGTATACCACACATTTTGTTTGAAAGACTAAATTAAAATATTATTTTCGCTCTTCTCAACAGTCTTGATGATAGATGGTTCCTTAGCCATTTGACAACACATATTGTGTATCTCGGTTCAGTGATTCTTCCGAACATGATTCTCCCGAACACGAACACTCCGAACAAGAATGGTCCAAACACGAACTCTCTAGCTAACCAATAGTCCTGCTCTAGCCCTATCATTTTATTCCTACTCTCTTTGGAAAAAGAGAGGTTGAGCAACTAAGCAACAAGCAGTTCTCGTAGGTACACTGTTGAGATAAACTCCACTAGGAGTCCATATGCTCCACATTGGAAGCGGACATGCTAAATATATATATACATAAACAAGTTAGGTGCTTCGTTTTATTTTAATTTGGAATATTTTATTGATATATTTATGGAGTGAATTTCTATTTTTTACAATTAAAAATTAAGAAAGTATCACAAATGTATATTTAATTTTGTATTTTATTTTAGAACAGACAAATCAATTTAATTCAGTGGACTGATTAAAGAATTTTAAGTCATTACTCATTATAATAAAACAATGATTTTCATATTTAAATGTACGGAGTATTCTATGTTCTGAGTATTCTATGTGCGAAAGGTTCTTTGTGCGGAAGATTCGGTGTCAGAAAAAATCGGTGTTCGGAATGTTCGTGTTCCGAAGAATCCAGTTCGGTAGAATCCATTCACCGTGTATCTCTTCTAAGCTAGTATATATATACCTGAGTTAAAGTAAGTTTAGGAGAGAAAAAATATTTGTTTACGCTGCAGGAAGATTGCACCTGCAAGGTTCTGCCTATCCATATTTTTGAAGAAATCGAGTTCTTGATTAACCATTGTGAATTCAACCCAGTTTCAGTTTCCCTATTTAAAGATAAATTTACAGAATTAACCAAACTCACTTTATCTAATTGCTATGCCAGTAATAACGGACATGTCTCAAATGCCAAATTAAATCAAGGACAATAGAAAAATTCCGCCGATGAAAAAATAATCAGTAGGACCCACTGGTATCGATGCCAGTTCGTAATTGCAACCGTGACGCACGGTGTTTCAAACTCTTGGGTCATGACGAGTCTCAAGCACTCACCCCATGGGAGACTCATCTTTTGAGGTGAAATTCTGTAATTATGGAAGTGACTACCCATCCACGCATTGCCTACGTCAAATCAATAGTGACCCGCCGGCAAAGCCATTTATGACTCTTTGAGCAATTCTGAACGTGCTTTCTTAAAGAAGCGCATTTGCTGGACCTCAGGTCATTACGCAAAATAGTCATCTCACGCCTAAAACTATCCAAACGGAGACAAACGTGTATTCAAAAACAACAGAGTGGACTGAAACGATTCTAACGGCCTATCCTGTTGTTAAAATGACCCAGCCAGAAAAATAGTAGTCACAAAAAAATGACCCAAATGAAAAAGCTTCATTTGCAGAAAAAACATGCAGCCACCTTGGGACTGATGAAAGCACCCCTACAGAGGTATTCAAATATCTTGCTTTTAAAAACGATCCAGCCAAAAAAAATAGCAGTCACAAAAAAACATCTACCCACCAAACCAATCGGCCGACTCAGAGTCAATTCAACACCAATACAGATGTTTTATTAACCAGAGCTCTGAATAACGATCCAGGTGAACAAGCTTTTGCAGATAAATCATGCAACCATTATGAGGCTGATGAAAACAGCACTACAGATGTATTAAAACATTCTGCTCTTAAAAGCTACTCAGCCAGAAAAAAAGTCACAAACAAAGTTTATTTATATTGATACTAGAAGTACCCTTTTCAGGTGTACGCTCACCAAACAAATATAAATCGTCATAAATGTCTGAACGAAAATTGTCGCGTGTAAATTCAGTGTATAAATGCGGAAAGGTGTTCACTCACTGAGCACAAGAAATTCTGCATCCACCTCACCGATCGTCCGAATTGTGGCTGGTTCAACACCAATATAGATTTTTTTTAACCAGAGTAATGGTTTTTTGTTTGAAAATTGGGCGTAGTCGTGGATATAGAAATTTTAAAAAATAATTTAGTATCTTAACATTAACCAAAATTGTCCACTGACAGCTGAGTAAAAATACGCTATAAAGGCAACATATAGATTGCGTTATGCTTAGGAACAATTACGATCTCATTCGTGATAATAATGTGTCCACGGATGGTGAGGTTACTTTAATATCGAGAGACTTAACGATCACAGAACTAGATATATACCAAAGAAGCAGAATTGCCTCACCAAAAAACAATAAGATTGAAAGCACTAGAGAACAGTGAAACAAACCCAAAAATTATAATACTCTAAATCAATAGAAAACTTTCGCAAGATTGAGACAATTGAGAAGACAGTCCATAAAAATGATACCAGAAGATTATTTAATATTGATTAGGTCTACGAAAGATTACCAATAGCCTTTGGTCTCGTACAAAGAGCAGGTGAATAAAAGTACGCTATAAAAGCAACATATAGATTGCGTTATGCCTAGGAACAATTACGATCACATTCGTGATAATAATGTGCCCATGGATGGTGAAGTTACCTTAATATCGAGAGACTTAACGATCACAGAACTAGATATATACCACAGAAGCAGAATTGCCTCACCAAAAAAGATTAAAATTGAAAGCACCAAAGAACAGTAAAACAGGCTCAAAAAATATAATATTCTAAATAAAGATACAGCTATCATGGAGTCGGTGCAGTGCGACAAGTGTCGAGTTTAACATCGTATAATTGGGACAGTAAATTGAAAAGACGGCGTCATACGAAGAGCAGCCGAGACCAACGCAAAATACGCTATAACATTGCGTTATGCCTAGGAACAATTACGATATCAATCGTGACGGCATGGACGATGTCGAAATAGCAATCAGATTTAATAACTACATAATTATTTTTGAGTTTAGAAATAAAGGCAAATGATATCACCCATGTCACGGACTGTCGCCACAGCTAGACGAAAAAAAGAAGAAAGACTTAATAGAATTTAAATTGAAATTATTGTTTTCAAAGATGTAGGTATCGTATTTAAGTACATTCCTTTAAAATAATATCGACACACGAAATTTTAGAGAAATATTTAATTCATCATTTTAAATTGAACCTACCACCGAGTGACTCATTGCCTTATTCCGATTCCAATGGATACTATAGAGTAAGTAATAATATATAATTAGATAGTATTAAACAGATTGCATTAAACGAAGGCTTTTTTTTAAAGACAAAAAATAATTCTAGCTTTATGTGTTATACACATGTCGTTAAAAAACATTGGTTGAAATTAAGCGAGTTTCAGAAAATATCTCTAGAAAAATAGATAAACTTTTTATTGTTACCTTCTGTAACACACTGAACTTAATTCAAATGATGGTGAATTTCAAGGATATAACAAAATGTTTGTAGTCAAAGTGTTATTTGTATACCAACTGTGATTCATATTAAGAAAAATACAATGATCAAACATGAAGATCTTTCAATATTAGAAGAGCATTTAGCTACTGCCAAAAAAGGGAATGAATATTCGTTGTGTTTCCGAAAAGTATAGAAGTAACCTGTTATTCATTGTATTTAAAACGGTAGGCTTTTCAAGATATATGATGCAGAAAATTAATAGAGTGCTACTTTAATAAACAATGGGGTAAAAAATAGGGTAGAGTATACGCGAAAAGAAACTAACCTACCTCCATATAGTTTAAGATAGCCTTTTCTACTTAATTATTATTTCAAGCTACAAGTAGTGGCCTTTAGAAACTTGAACAACCATATTCAAGATCGTGATCAAATATTTAAAAAAAAATGACGGTGGTTTCTACGAGATGTCATTCATATGGCATATGTAATTCGATCTTCAGATACAGATAGTAGTATATCAACTCAAGCTAAAGAACATACAAAGTCATTTAATAGTAAAAAAAAAAGACAGAATCCATTTACAAACCATCCTATAAAAGAATTGAATTGCATAAATTTTCATCCAGCACACATCTGTTTACATCTTTGTTGTAAAGGCCCTAAGCTAAACGCACTAGAACAATTAGAAATCAATACACATAATAAAGAAAAACACATCAGTTATGACCAAAAAAAATATCAATCAATCACCATTGCAAAAACCTCTTATAAGACAATCATGTAACGAATAATATACAATCTTGTTTTGAATACTCACATCACATGTTTGTTGTTGTCCCAAGAAACACTTTTTTTTACATATTATAATAATTCTATAATTTGCAATACAAATTTAAACGTAAGAGTCAATGAGTGGATTAATGTGTATTACTTCTATGCCAGTATATATAGCTAAGTTGATATAAGTAATAACATTTTTATGGTGAAATCATAAGCCGTAATAGCTTTCAAGCATAGTTAATTTGATATTTGTTCACTTTATTATTGTTATAGTTATACTAATTTAATATAACCAATCGCTTGTTAATACAGATTGCGATAAGTGTAACCTGTTCTGATCTTCATTTAAAAAGTGGAATTAGTACAAAAAAATGTTTTATTTTTTAATAAAACGCATAATCATTAAAATTTTAACAATTTTGCATTAACGGTTATTTAATAATATTGTAAATGTTCTACTTTCTAGAACACAAATCATCAACCAAAAAAAATCAGGCTGTCAGAATAAAATAAATGATACAATATTGTATATTAATTGTAAGACAGCAATAGCTAGAGTAATTTTTTTTTCAAGCGTATTTTTCACTATGGTATGAAGTATTAAGAAGGGAACAAATTAAATTGTCAGAATTTAAATAAATTTTTGGTCAGAATAAAAATATTATTCGGTCAGAATATTTTATAACCATTTTGGTTAGGTTAGGTTGTGTTATTTTTTAGTTTAATTTAAATTACGACTATTTACACTGACCGATATATTTATTATGACCATTAAATATAAATTCTGACCGGGAAAATTCGAGCCTTTTGGAAATACACACTTAAAATTTTTGAAATCTAACAAATACATGTCAAATAAATGAATACAGTAAACTCAGTATATATCAATTATTTAACAAAGTTTTGACATTTTAAATAACAAAAAAACGATTAAGCATACAATAACCCTTTCGTGTTTCACATCATAGTATTATATATAAATAATATAACTTACGTGAAAAAAAGTTGTTTAAATTGTTTCTGAGACAGATAGTTAGTTACGGCTTAACAACTTTAACCAAACGATAGTAATTATCTTCAATAAATACCCAAAGGTAATTTCCATGATCATGAGTACCACTTTTAGCTATTCACATGAAGAACAGGATTGTGGCGGAAGATGTTGGGTCCATATTCCAAGTAGTCTGCTTTTGTATGGCAGACCGTAAGGAACTCCGGCTGCAACGAAAGAAATGACAATATTAAATTGATAGTTCAATTTTAACTTGTGTAACTGTCTGCATTGGGATTCAAGCCCGCAAGGTGCACAACTGAAGCCAGTGACGTTAACTAGTCGAAAGACTGAGTCGCCGATAAACAAAAAAATAGTAAAATTATAGTGTACTAGCCGGTTCCCGGCAAGCGTTGCAATGCCACTCAAAGAAAGAAAATGTTTGTGTTTTAATTGTGTTCATTGAAGAGTTCATTTGATGGTAGTACATAAACATGCCACATACTATACATAATATACTGACTTAACAAAAAAATAATTACACAAAAATGCAGACGTATCCAAAATACTTATTTATTTACGATTTTTTTTGCAAAAAATGCCACATCAAATTCGACAAAAAAGCATCAAGTGATTATGATTTTTTTTTGGGGCCTCGCATAAAATCCGAATGAGCCGCATGAAAGCCGTGGGCCGCAGGTTGAGTATCGCTACAATATACGGATTAGAACCGGCAAATTTTGACAATGTTTAAAAAACTATTAAAAAAAAGTGAAAATAAAATGTAATATTGTATTTTTATTTATTTTGACGTAATCATTGTCCAATTAAAACTAATACATTCAGTGAAATTATCATTTATATTATAGTAATTACCCTTGTAAATAAGCAAAATTGACTAACACATAGTAAGCGGTATTGTATGCAATATTTACTTACCGATGACGCCAGCATACTGCCTCCGAACCAAACAGCAAACCTCTGCATTCGATGGGAGATCACTTGCACATCTACTGGTTTTGGCTAGTTAAAATAAAAACAATTTATTTATTTAAAAAAAAAAATTGCGAAACGAACGCTTATATCTTTAAGGTCTGAGCTATCTGACTAAGTCACTTTTGGTGGCTCTCCCAATGTTTGACCAGAGACAAGTTTTTGTATATTGGATGGTGGATGAAACTGAGGATGTGATTTTCAATAAATGATTGTTGTATGCGCTGTAATATTTTATTAAAGTATCGCAAAAGTGAAGTAACCTCAGTTCATACACATAAAAACAGTGTTTACAGTAAAATAAAAACATGAAGTCCACCAAAACACAAAAAGTAAAGACGTGATTGTACTTAAAATTTAAAGTTCAAGAAAAATGTTTTACCATTTTACTAATTGGCTAACTTCACTTCTCGAGGGCTCATATGATAAATGATGAAAGAATGTTTTGGTGTTTTCTGAGTTCCTATGTTAAAAATATTTAAATTATTGTCGTTGACTTACAACAATATTCATTTTTGAAGCGATTTCAGATGATCTTTGCCTGGCGTCGACCGTTCTTCTGATATCTCTATGCAGTCTACGCCCAAAGTCTTTGAACATTGTAGATCCCCCAGAAAGCACAATGTTGCGATAAAGCCCTCTCCTTACATCGATCGGACACTTCTGGATGACGTCGTCCACCATCTGACTGAGCGAGATTGTAAAATTGGGGCTGCAAAATTCAGGATTGAAGAATATTTCAGGACCTGTAAATGAAAATTCAAATAAACCGTAGTGTTTCTTGAATTCTAGGTTGAAATCTAATTCGAATTGATCAAGAAATAAACTCGATAAAATTGACTATAAAATGCTTACCAAGGAATCTTTCATAGCCCACATCGATATTAAGTACCTTTTGTGTAGCGTCGTTGATATGTGAAAACTGCTTAAACCACTTTTCTGGATGACAGTCGTATTTTGAAAATTCAGTTAAAATATCAGGGCAGATGTAACAATATCTAAAAAACAAAAGAAATCCAAAACATGCTCAAATGAATCCGTAATCAATAATTTGATAGTTTAAATTTTGTACACTCCTACACGCTTTGTCCGCATCAATCTGGGTTACACCTTTCGGCATTTTTAGGCGTTCAAGTGTACGGATTAAGGCATCCAATCCCAAGATTCTGTCAAATTCTGTGATCAAGAAATCTCGAGATTGCGACAGTACTAATCTAGGGATTTCGGAATTGAGAAAATGAAACACGGAAGAGCTAAAATAAAAAGATGTCGCGCTGCTATTTTTAGTAAATCTGTAAATTCCTGGGATTTTGGATTCCAAAAACTCGTTTGAAAAATCCTATGATTTCAAAATTTTCTCAATCCCGAATCACAATTTAAACACGATTTTATAATGAGTGTTCCCGGAATTTCGGAATTCTAGGGTTGAAAAATGAACAATCCCGAAAGCCTGGTAACAAAAAAAAATAGTCTTGAATTGGATACCCTATTACGAATAACTTAACTGATGCTTAAGTAAATAAGTGTACATTTAACACAATAATTAATTTTATTATCATTAAGTTAAAGTTATTAAGAGATATATGGATTATTTTAGCAAGAAAATTTAGTCAAACATTTAGCCAATTGAAGGTGCCTACAATGTAAATTATAAGGTAGTTCAAATTTTGTCACTTAATCCGTGTACTTGAACGCCTAAAAATGCCAAAAGGCGAATCCAGTGTCATAAGTGATAAAGCGTATAAAAATGTACTAAATTTGATCGATTCAAATTCAATAATTAAATGCTTAGAAATTGTAGCTGCATGAGTGAACGGAAAGTATTTAGGTATTTACCGTTCTTTTATAGACTTGGCAATTTGTAGACTGTTCTCTGGAGGAATGGAAGGCTCCCGTTCACGAAGGATAGACTGTATGAACGACGTTACACTTCTTCCAGCAATTGGCATTTGTTGTATGCAGGAACCGATGACGTATCCGTCTGCCTTTGAGGAAGTACAATTCATCATCAAACATCAGTTGTGTATTCATGTAAGTGTCAGTTTTAAATAATTTACTAGTTATTAATAGGGCATACAAATCCCGAACCCTTTTTGTGATCCCAAGATTGCGAGAATGACAATCTTTCCAATCCTGAGATTGAATAATAAAAACCATAAAATCGTAAATAAATTCAGGATTTGGGATTGGGAATTTTAGGATCCGGGATCCTAGAGTTGGAGGCCCTAGTTTTTGCATATCATATAATAGGTCTTGTAGCTTGTTAGGTTATATAGGTTGTTAATTTGAAATCGTAAATAATATATATTTATTATATTCGGCAAAACATCTAGTGTTAAAACAAATTAACAAAAAAATATCTACTGGGTCAAGTCCTTCAGTCGTAATATTTTTTGAAACTTGAATGACTTACAACTGGAACAATGTGCGTCACGCCATCACCGCTGTCAACAACCAGTCCAGTGAGTGATGTCGTTTTACTTCTATGTGAAGTCACACCAGCGCCTCCAGAGACTCCAGAGCCCGAACTGTTAAGTCGGGACCCAGGAGAAGAAGCCTTGCTACTTCCCCAGGAGGCAGCCAAAGCAAGAACAGCCTGCACGCACATGTAAAGACCACCGACTCCAAAGGATTCGAACATTATCTCTGAAAAGAAACAAATTTTCAAACATATTAAACTAAAGATAAAAATACAGATAGTCTGTACACTGATAGACAATTTTAAGTAAAGAAATGTGTGTTCTATAAGTCTATGTTGAAAGGTATCGTAGTTAAAGGTTTTTCATAATGTTAAAATGCTACCTGCCGTGTATGCGCGGTGTTCAGGAAAGTTTAACGGTGCTTCAGTCATCAAGAAATAATGATCTTCAGGTTCGACTCTTAGGTATTTGAAGATGCAGTGCTGCATAAACTTCTCCATGTAGTCCCAGTTCTCAACGAAACCATTGCGAACGGGATACTGAAATAAAATAATGCAAACTTATTTTTTAGATTGCAAAAATGTGAATGTAAAACAAATTAATTCGAATGTAGGACATTTAGATACATTATAAATGAACAAAACAATCTTATACCTAAGTTTTGAAACGTTGCTCAAAACATCAAAACTTGTTTGTACTGTAATTACTTAAGTAAATGAAATAAAATCACTTACTACAATATACAAAAAATATTATAAAAATCGTTGTATTAATTTATATATTTACATGCACATTGCAAAAGAATTACAAATTATTAATTTAGTAACGAGGAAAAAAGGTAATAATAGAATATTTAAATGTCAAAAATAAAAAATTGGCAAAAAATTCTAGTAAAACCACGTGGTACAAACTACTATGATGCCATATTTACAATGTGTCGTACAAAAATACTTTTTTCCAGCAAAAATATTTTATTCAGCAATTTGAAATCAAGGTACAACAAAAACCATTTCATTAATATTATTAAATATATGTAAAGGCTAGACTATCGCGTGGTTGAATTGAAGCATACATATATTCTCCTTTTAAGATATCATCTTTTAACCATAATAGTATACTTTATAAACTTTATGACAGGTCCATAGTCCAGTGGTCAACGTCGTTGACTACGGTTACAGTGTTCACAGGATCAAACCACTGTGCAGATCAATTGATTTGTGGATTTTTGCTCAAAAGCATGGATGTAAAAAATGTTTAAAATTCTTTCTCACTCATACGATACTAAAAAAACAGGGTGCATCGATGAACTTAACTCTAATACAGTCTTAGCTCTACTCTTTCATTTCTTACTAATTAAAAAAAGTCGAGCAATTGAGTAACAAGCAGTTTTGTTGAGATAAGATTTACTAAAAGTTCATATGCTCCACATTGAAAGCGAAAAAATGTACCTTGACAGCACATCCTGAAGTGGCAGCCTCATCGCCGATGCTGAAACCTAAGTCACTGACGCCCTTATTTATCGAATTTGATCCTTGATCTCCAATTGTTGATGTCTCCATGCAAACCGTTGTTGGTATTATCAACTGTGGCTCTTTGTTGCCAGCGAAGCCCAGTTTAGTATACCTGATATAATAAATGGGAAAGTTCAAGCAAATTTATCTGGTTTTATATATTAAATTGGTAATGGAAGAACATAGTACAAAAAACAATATTCCCAATGACCACGCGATGTCTCATAAGCCAAGCCATCGATTTTGTTATAAATGTTATTTGCGTATAAAATAAATAGTCGTTGATTTTTCTTTGTTTAAAGTAAGAAAAATGAGTTTTTAAAGCATGGATACCCTAAATATGTGATAAAACATTATAAGTATAATTTGTAGTGAAATATATCATTGTGTTTACTAAAAATTATTCGATTTAATGACTTTTTTCAAACCTCCTATCGTAAGTAATGATTAATGATTCCAAATAGTCTTTGAAAATAAATGTTTTAATATCGAATAATCAAACATTCGAATAATTTAATGTATAAATAATTTTCTCGTTTATTCATTTTATTGCTTGCAAGACATATTATAGTATGCTTAAAACTTCCCTTCGGTTATAAAAAATACTTCGGATATGTTGCCGGCCAATACGGAACCGAATGAAAAAAACATGTTATAACACTTACCACCTTTTGATGGACGGTAGAAACCGAGGATGTAAAAGAAAACATGTTTTTCACTTGGTTCCTAAAGAGCCAGCCACATATCGGAAGTATTTTTAGTACCGCAAGAGAAGTGTTAACATATAAACGTTGTAGACACGACGTATCTAGAATGAATAATTGTGTCGTGAAAAAACTGAAAAATATAATATTTTAAAATAAAATGCGACACAGAATAAAAAAATGTTTTCCCAGTTGTTTAATATACACGAATACTATAAACGAATAACTTTACAAAATTTGGCCAATTTTCAAATGTTCGAATACATACAAGTACATTCCCAGCAAACAAAGAAATCAATTTTAATTGAATCTTAAGTATTTTTTAAACGATTATAAGATATTGTAAAAAAATTAAAGCACAATAAAGAAAAGAAGTGAATTGAATGTTTGCTTTTTTGCTATTATAGTTACAACACGCAGATTAATACATTTTAAAAAAAAGGAATAGTTGCATCGACTTACCCGCTTCCTAAGTCTATTACGCAGGCAGGTCCTAGCGAAGCCATAATAGTAATAAAATAATATTATTTACACAGAAACTACGTTTATAATGGCAACCGTTCCGGACGAGACTCTAATTCAAAGTGACAACAAGCGAACAATATTTTTAATAAAAACTATTCAAAATTGTAACAATAATTCGTATTAAGAATATTCTTTATTATTGTGACATATAATATAACAAAGTTTACGCTTAATTAATTACTTGCATTAATAATATTAACAACATATACCACAATAATGTAAATATCAGTATGAGTAACTTGATGTGAACCAGCATAGCGCAATGGTAACATATTGGTGTATTTTTAGCTAAGCGTTATATATAAATATGTAGGTACTTAAAAATTAAAGTTATCGTAAGTAAACTGAATTTATTTTTAGGTGTTCACTGTCCTGGGGGAAAACATTATATTAAAAAAATATTTAAAAAAACTCTTATTGATTCCACATTCATTGAATATTATTTATTGTTTCAAATCAAAAGTACAGTACATGTCATTACAGCTGACACCAATTCACCACGCACTTGACAAATATAATTTAACAAAAAAAAATAGTAAAAGTATTTTGGACCTACAAAATAAAAAAATAAAATAGTAAAACACACACACATATAAACGGTTTCGCTCATGATGGGCATTTGCCTTAAACCTTGATAATATTAAAAAAATGTTCAGTAGTACAAAAAAATATATATTTGTTGATTACATTGATTGTAATATTAAAGGATTCCCTTTAATATTTAATTTATACACTTGATTCCCTGAGAGGTGAAGTGAGCCAAGTGGTATTTCAGAAAAAAATGAGTGCGCTTAAAAACTCTACAAGTCTTAAAGTAGCATGAAAATGAAACCAGCATAGTAAATACACAGTGCACCCACTAAAATAAAAATGTGCAATCCACCGAAACACCAAGTAAAGACGTGATTGTACTTTAAAGTCCAAAAGAAAAGATTAACCATTTTAAAACTTGGCTCACTTCACCTCTCGAGGGTTTAGTCATCATCTTATTCCACCAGTTTTCACCAGTTCTCTTTTAAAACACTTTTATAATTTTTGAATTGTTTGAATTTTGTACTTTTCCATGAGTTTTGTCGCTAACGACCCGGGTTTCGCCTTTCGGCATCTTCGGGTACTCCAAGTGCACGGCACTTGAACTGACAGTTCAAGTACATCCGTGCACTTGTAGTGCCTGAAGATGCCGAAAGGCGAAACCCGGGTCGTTAGCGACAAAACTCATGGAAAAGTACAAAATTCAAAGAATTCAAATTTGATATTGAAATTCCATCAAGCATCCTCAGTCGAAATACCTAATTATACTTTTATAATTATTGTGCAATTAGTTTTTGTGAATAATTCAATGATATTTGCCATGTTTATGAAAGTCAACATAAATTTTATACCAGGGATAAAATTTCAAATATTTGTGTTTATGTCGTGGTAAATAATTGAGCCTGTGGTCAACGTTGTTGGTTTCGACTACGGAGGTCACGGGTTCGAATCCCAATCCGGACAGTTTTATAAATTGATTTTTCAATCGATTTATGAATTTCTGTTCGAAGGCATGGATGTTTGTGATGTCTTGAATTCCCCCCTCCCTCTCATCATCTCATATGAACGGGGCGTATCGAGAGCGATTAGCTAACCACTAGTTCTCTCCTAGCCCTTTCCTTCTATTCCTACTCTCTTTGGAAAAAGAGAGGTTTAGGTTGAGCAACTTAGTAACAAGCAGTTCTCGTAGAAACACTTCTGTTGAGATAAACTCCATTAGAAGTCCATATGCTCAGCATTGGGAGCGGAAATGGTAAAATAAAATAAAATTGAAAACCATACATTTACTACTTATTCCATCTTTCTATCTTTACGAACGCTGAAAAAAACAAATATTAAAAACCAGTTCTCGTTGAAGCTTGTGTATGCAACGTATAAGTAGCGGACATGAAAAAAAGTTTACAAAAATAACTCTTGTTAGGCAACGATTTACTCAATATGGCCGGTGTCATATTTTCTCTCTTTTCCATCCGTTTCTATTTCAGAGAGCATCACCGACAACGAAAAAAGCAATAAAATTTATTTATCTCGCACTATTCACGGAGAGGCACAGTGACGGATTTAGCGCGGCATTTAATACCCTTCGACAGGGTCTAATTCGGGGATTAAGTCGTTAAATCGGGGATGAAAAAATGCGTAGGGGCTAATGCCGGATTAATGGTGAACCGATGTAGGAGAGGTCGTGGCCCAGAGATCAATCTGAATACAAATTAAACGGTCGCTTACTGTTTTCGTGATGTACAGTCAATCTATTCGTATTTAATTGGGTACAGTCGGAGAGAATAATTAAGTGTCAAAGTTAACCGGATATTTTTGACAGAATAAATAAATATTTTACCTAACTAACAAACGTTTATAAATGGTTATCAATCTTGCACAGTGAATATTTTTGCCTGTCATATATTTACATTTTAACGAAACTGTATATTTTTCGTGTTATATATAATATTTGAATCAAATTGATATTTCAATTGTTTTGTTCTTCAAAAATTAAGCCATGTTGTTTTTATCACTTTTGAAGTTATCGATAAGAGTTGCTTATATTTGGTCAATAAGTATTAGATGTTATTGAAACTATATTTTTAGCTTCCCATTTCGTCAAATTTCTGGAAAAAAGTTAGTAAGTAAGAAAACTGACAAAAAATAGTTAAGTTCACAAAAAAAATATTTGATATTAATTCTTTGTCTACAATATCTCAATACTATAAGAAATTATAATAAATACTGCTTAAAGGGAGGCAACTCTTTTTCCTGATTTTAAACTCTTATTTGTGTCAGATTGGCATTACTGCATTTATATTTTGACATTATAATTATAAATGAGACATAAAATATCAATTGTTGAGTCTTTATCTTAAAAGCTATTTTTTTTGCAGTCAATTCATCAATCGGTCACTTATCAACTTCTGCCAGAAGTGTGATGATATGAAAGCATATGAATTTAAATTGTCGTATCATTGTTTAAATATGTTTTAGAGAGACCTGGTTGTGAATTCGTTGTGATGATAGACAAGACAGAACCCTGGATTGTAATATCTAAAGTTGAATAACAGTCAGAAAATTTTAATACTGCAGAAAATGTAGTTGAAGACCGTTTTTATTAACTGTTTTAAAAAAAATCTTGTTGAACTTAATACTAAACAACTTTTTTAAAACCAACTCTTTTCCCAATGAAAAGTATACGAACTCGCTATTAGGATAATATTAACAGAAGTTTTCTATGAAAAACTGCATGCATCAATTGCTCAAATTTCCTGTCACAAAGAAAGTATTATGGAATAATGAATCTACGACAGGATTATCAACATGTCTATTCCCAATGTAGAGCATATGGACTCATAATGAAGCTAATCTCAACAGAATGGCGTATTACTTAGTTTCACAACATTTCTTTTTCGAAGACAGTATGCGATAGACAGGTGTGTCTCAGATGCGGTCATCAGAAGATTTTGCTGCGGCCACCAACAGCTTCATAGTAAATATTGGTATTTAAAATATTGTCTTTTTTAAATATAAACTTGCTATTTATATCACATCAATTTGGTGCGGCAATGAGACATTTCAATAAGAACGCTGATGTTAATGATGTAACTACAGTAAAATTTTACACGAAAACCACTGTGATGGACAGATAGGACTAGGATTGCACTAGTGGGTAGGTAAACGCTGTCGCCATACACCATTTTCAGATTTTTTAAGATCAGATAGGTGTTAAAAATTTAAGATTTTACAGATCTATAAATAAGTAGCAAACATTCAAAAAGTGATGTGTCACAAATTTAAAAAAATGCCGTTAATATCAGTTCCGATAGTCCATAATAACATCTATGAATGGAAATCACAATAAATGTTCAAAGAAGGTTTTTTCCCTTACAAATTAAACCATTAAGTCGACACATTCAAGCAAACTGTGATTTCTCCAAAGCTCAAATCATCATTTCCCAAGCTCTGTATTTGTGTAACAAATCACTTTTTGATTTTTTGCTAAAAATATCCGTATAAGGGTTAGAGCCCGTGTGTACCGTAACCATAGCCAACGACGTTGACAACAAGACCACGTACCCAAAAAGACTATTGGTAAGTAAATCGCTTCCGCTATGCCCCGTTTTATGATCGAGTACTAGGGAGAAAATATTGTAGACATCATGCTTTAACCTGTTCATTCTAGGATTCGAGCTCGTTAGCATGACTACAATGCCAACGAACAAATCACAATTAAATGCCATTACAAGTAATTGATAGACGATAACTGAATATCGTCAGCTAGATTGGTAGTTTGCGGTTTTACATCAATTATTCGGTAGTTAGTTTGAATTCGATTAGAAATCAATTGCGCGATTGATTTACGTGCACTGGAATTCCTTCTAACTAATTAATTAGTTTCGCATGTCCGGCTAATAATATATTATAGATTATTGCGAGCTATTGAGACCTCGGTAGGAAGCCCAAACATGGAGCTGAATAATGAGGTCAGAGGTGGACAGGTCGCGCAAAATGAACAGTACTTTGTTTCGTACAACATTGCTTAATTGAATGTTACAATATCGCCACATAAATAAAGTGGACCGTTGGACATTGCTGCTGTATTTTTCATGTATAACTTTGGACAAAAAAGTATTTATTTGAATAGGTCAACACTTTTTATCATGCTATCAAATTGAGTATCTGGATTATAGTTTATCAACTTTTTTGAGCTTGTGGCCGCCATACTCATTGTTTACTTTTAGGGTGTTCACTGTCAATACTTGGTGGAAAGGCGTTATATTAATAAAAACAATAGTCCTTTGTACTTCATTCCACTTTATTTAATATGTCAGGACCGGTTTCGCTCATTGCGAGCATTGTCAACTGATAAGAAATATAATTTAACAATGCTATTTATACAAAATTGAAAAGTTATACACAACAGTTGGCATTGAAAAGAAATTGCCAATTACATTAAAGTGATTATAAAATAACACAAAATTAAAATGTTCAACACATTTCAGTTCAATTTCTTTTCAATGCTAACTGTTGTGTATAACTTTTCAATTTTGTATAAATAGCATTGTTAAATTATATTTCTTATCAGTTGACAATGCTCGCAATGAGCGAAACCGGTCCTGACATATTAAATAAAGTGGAATGAAGTACAAAGGATTATTGTTTTTATTAATACTCATTGTTATTAGTTTTTTGAGACTAGGAACACAATTATTTCGGGACTGGGAAACAATTTAGGGATTGAAATACTCCAAAATATTTTTTTTCGAAAAACGGATTTCTTTTTACTGGCTGGATGTTATTAAGAACCTAGGACTTCCAAATACCTACAATGTAATATACAAATGATCATGAATTACGTCATTCATTCAATGACATATAATCAAGTAAAATATTATTAAAATTAATTAAAAAAAAACTATTGATAGATAAGAAATACAAAAGGACAGTTTTTTCAAAATATTTTTTATAACCACAACGTAAACCAAGGTTGTGGAGTCGGAGTTGGAGTCGCGGAGTCGCGGTATTTTGGAGTCGGAGTCGTAAAAAATGAGCGGATCGATTTTTTTTTGAAAAATATATTTAATGTGTATTAAAATAAAATAGTCCAAAGTGTTGACATTGCATGCTTGGCTGACTAAAGATGATCTGATGGTATACATATATATAAGTTAAAATGAAATCATTGAAAAATTTCCTCGGAGTCTGGGTCGTAGTCATTAATTATTTTAAAGCTGGAGCCGGAGTCGTCGTTTTTTTACACGACTTCACAGCCCTGGCTTATACAACTCATTATATATCAAAAGGGCGTAAGCTGCAGATACTGAATTAAATCTTAATTTATCTTTTATGTTCTAAAAAGTGAAAATGCGGCTAATGAACTTCCACGAACGTTTTCGTTTAAGCAACTTATTAAATCAATATACGATTAATTTCATAAAACACCAGTTTATAGTTTTCGTACATTTTAAGATTGTGCTCACTTCATATTTAGACTTTGGTCCAAAATCATCACGAAACGTTTTCAGTGCGTTTTGTAAAATGTGTTTTTTCGAAGTTACGTTATTTTGAATTTCTAAAGGCAAATAAATTTAGTTGTAAGATATTGTTTTATTTTATTAACGATGCTCATATTATTATAGCATTTTAGGGTGTTTACTGTTAATACTTGTTGGAAAGACATTATATTAAGAAAAACACAATATTCCTTTGTATTTATTTCCACTATTATTTACCAAGATCAGGACGGTTTCACTCATGACGATCATTATCAACTGATATATTTTATAGTTCTGACGATGGCGCAAGCCGAAATAGCTATCAACGAATAAAATTATTAAAAACTGTAGAAATAAAATACTTTGTTATTTTTAATCTGTTATTTTTATATTCTTATATGTCTATATTTTAACTCTCTTTATTTAATCTTTATATACTTATCTAAAAGAGAAAGACTATACATAATATCATCTTAGTAACTCTATTATTTTTAAAGGATTTTAAAAAATATTTGAATTCAAACTAATTTTTAATAATTTTTAATAATATAGGTTTTACGCCCTCGTCAACATACATATATTTCAATAAAGGTACGCCTTGTGTTTATTTATATTAAAATTAGAATAATATATTTGAATTATTAAAATCATTTAACTTCATCGAATGATATAAGCCACTTTGGAAGTGAACTACCAAAGTATGACTAAAATCTGAAATCTAAATCGGAATGTCAGGCGAGGTGTCACATTGCATCTCCCGGATAGTGGCTATGGGAATTTATCGCTTATAATCGCACGTCATTTCAAGTAAGTACGGACCAGTTAATCGTGTATCTTGATATATGACTCCTGATTCAACGTAGCAATAAATATGTCAGAATGTTTAAAACTGGGTGAAAAGTTCAGTTATTATTTTTAATATAAAGTTAAAAATAGTGGAGTATTTAGACACCATTCCGGGTCTATGCTCGAGTAGTCATGGTCGTTGGCTTTTGTTGCACAGCTGACGGGTTCAAATCCCAATAAGGGCAGATTTAAGATTTCTGTACCTGATGTCCAAACATTCCCTCTCACCACTTGACCAACCTTATAAATAAAACGTTGCGGGACCGATTAGCTTACCTTTTGTTTGTTCTTAAACATATCCTTCAATTGCTGCTTTCTTTAAAACATAATGAGTAACAATCCTTTCTCGCAGAAAACGTCTGTTGAGATAAACTCCATAAAAGAGTCTATATTTAGGCAACACAAAAAGAGCAAACTTGGATTTAAAAAAATTCACCGTCTCAAATTGAGGTGGTCAAAAGCCATTGCTTTTTACAGCATTCTACCACGGAATCTATTTTGAGAAAAACGTTAGAAACTGAAAAAGCAAAATAATTTATGTGTGCTATACGTAAAACATAGTCAATCTTAAATTTAGGTAGTCAAAAGCAAAGACAGCATTTTTCCACAGAATCCATTGTGAGAAAAACGTTAGAAACTGAAAAAGCAAAGTGGCTTATGTGCGATATACGTTACAGTAGAATATTGTGATTTATAATGAATTTATCAAATGTGCTGATCAAACATTTTATCACGTAAATTTTTGTATTCGACAAAACACTTAGAGTGAAGAAGCTAAAATTGTATCTAAAGCGAATAATAAAAAAAAACGGTTTTCTATTTAATGAAAACAGATTTGCTACTGAAATTTCATCCGATCCGATTCGATTCTACATCCATAGATTGATTTTTTTTAAAGATTTTTACCCCTCAATTAATGTTATTAATTATTTTCAGAAATTATTTATAATGTGTCTATAATCAATCAAATTTCCTAGATCATTTGTTCCCTTTTTCACTAGAGAACACTTAACAACCTACTGATGCTCTTTAGTTGTATAGATTAATTATGTAATAAATAAATAGTTTATTGAATCGAAAGTCTAAAATATCTTCATTCCCCTTTAACTAAGTGCTGTCTAAAGCAGTGTCTGCCAAACTTTTTTCCTTTAGGGCACAGTGATGAATGGAACTAGTACCGCGGCACACCAAGATGCCGCAGATTATCTCCGAAACTCTTCTTTTTTTTTAGCTCACCGAGGAATTTAAAATCCTCAATTTTGTACCGAATAGGCATTATTTAAAATTGACATTTTTAAGGCTTCTTCCACCGCGGCACACCTGGGACTTCTTGCGGCACACAGTTTGGCAGACACTGGTCTAGAGTTACTGTAATTTGCCTAAATAATATTGTAGTATATTAAAAGTTTGAAATGAGTACTATGATATTGTAACAAACATTTGATTATTTTTTTTATATGATACCTTTCCACCTAGAATTCATTGACAGTTTTATATATTTTTTCTATTGTACAATTTCGAGAATGAATACTTAACTGATAAATATATTTTATGTCATAATATAGTTAATTAATTATTTTTTAATGTGGCTTCACATTTAATGACATCAATTTTAATTGTAAGAATTACTTAATATTTTAACTACCGACAATTGTTTAATAATATTACTGACTTTAATTTATTGTTATATTATTTAATCTTCGTTTTGTTAAATCTATTAATCATATTCAATTTTATATAATTAATTTTACTTGAATTTGAATCGTTCAAACTAAGTACATTCTCACAGATTTTGTCACTAACGACCCGGGTTTCGCCTTTCGGCATCTTCAGGCGTTCAAGTGCACGGATGAACTTAAACTGACGCTTAGTAAATGATTGTTTCGTGTTTATATAAAAAATAAATGTATCATTGAGTTTAAAGCTATTGCTGGATAAAAGAATATTATTTATATAGGGTATATATTTATAAAGGGTAAGGAAGTGGAGATCTAGGCATATTTAATATTTCATTTAAAATCGGAAGGCTATGCAATTGTGTTCTGTTTATTTCCAAAATTTCCTGGAAAACGAGCTTATGACCGATTACAAAAAATTTATATCGGCAAAACAGAAAGGACACTGAACATCAGATTATCAGAACATATGGCAGCCTTTAGATTGAAAAAAGACACTTCTACATTTGATAATCACCTAATTTTGGAATGACACGTGTTCGATCAGGAACAAGGGATAAAAATGTTACATCCAAATACGGTCATAAGCTCTTTTTCCAGGAAAATTTGTCGAAATCTTAAATTTTACTTGAATTTATTTCTCATCATTTAATAATGTTTACTATGAGTGCAACTCATCTTGATGTAAAAAAAGTGTTTGATTTTGTTTGCCTTAAAAATATAGTAAAAATAGTGAACTAGGAAATACGTTAGAATAGGGTGACAACAAAATATATGTGATCACGCCGTATATTATTTATTGTTAATAAATGGGACCTCGTTGAAAAAATTGCAGCCAAACTATGGAGTGTGTAAATTTATGAGTCTGTACGTGTTGATATGCATTATTGGGTCAATGGGAGTTTATTATTGACCCTTTTTGAAATCAACACACATTACCGGATTTTAAATGCGATCAATTCCGGTCGAAATTTGTGAACAATTACAAAATGACTTTAGTTCATTTTTTGTTACTTGTCGATAGAAAAATAAAAATATTTAGATTTGAAATAAGTTTTTGTGTAAATTCTTTTAAAAATTCATCTTTTTACAATCGTTGTATTTATTTTTTCAGTAAATATTTTTCAGTCTCTATTTATTTAGTGTTTAAGCCTTTTAGCTGCCGTAGTTAATTAATAGTAATTACCTAGAACGCCGGCTATAATTTGTAATCATTAAAATAATTTCGATGGTTTCGGCGGTAAATTTGTGGAAGTTCATTTTAATATAAAATTTAAATTAACTTTGATTATTCCACGTATTGTGTTACTAACTGTGACACGTGTTTCGCCTCTTTCAGAGGCATCTTCAGACTTACTATCGCAAAGTTTGCTTAAGCAAATCAAATAAACTGGAATAATCAAAGTTAATTAAAATTTTCTATTACAATAATTAGTTATTGACGAGATAAATCGTCTCTGGCGTGTTGAGCACGACATAATTTACGAGATAGAGATTATTAAATAAATATTAAAACAAATGTCAAATCATTTCAAATTTCATGGTAGTGTCATTGTAATGTGAAAAAATGTTTGTGTTTTTTTTTTCACACAGAAAATATTTCACACTTTGTTCATTGTCAATACTTGGTGGAAAGGCATTATATTAATAAAAACACATCAGTTGAAAATGCTCGCAATGAGTGGAACTGGTCCTGAAATTTTAAATAATGTGGAATAAAGTACAAAGTAATATTGTGTTTTTATTAATAAACATGTTTAATTCAGCTTCTTCACATTACTCAATGATTTATTGTAGTTCCAACCATAAAGTATTTACTGTAATTTTTTTTTATTAAGCTGCACATCATTATTTTTTGCTTTCATAGTTGTAAAATTACACGTTCAAATATACATATGCATAAAATCTTACACAGTAAACTGATTACCTTTTTTCTCTGTTACCAAGCACATTGAATGAATTTTGACAAGTAAAATTATCAT
Organism: Himalopsyche tibetana; assembly: GCA_030503985.1. Classification (NCBI taxonomy): domain Eukaryota; kingdom Metazoa; phylum Arthropoda; class Insecta; order Trichoptera; family Rhyacophilidae; genus Himalopsyche; species Himalopsyche tibetana. Next base: position 22,451,192 of record JAPJYX010000007.1, read on the forward strand.
CTGTCGATTTTTATAAATGAGTGCACGTTAAAGTGATCACAGTCAATTCTTGCTGGAAAAGCATTATATCTCCCGAGGTGGTCAGAGCTTGCTCTGGCAGGTCTAGGTCTGGGTTAGATTCCCGGTAAGATCAATGTAAAATTTAAATTTGAAACCTAAGACATGGGTATTTGTGATGTCAATTTACCTCTAGGTGATTTCGAGTGACTTAACTAACTTTTCTTCGAGTTTTTCTAGTATACATTTTAAAATATTTTTTGTCACATTGGCGTTAGCTGTAATTCCAAATATTTTTTTTTAAATTAAAAAACAAAAATACATTTTGTGTACTAAATCCACAATATATTATGATAAGGACAGATTTTGGTACTCGCGATGAGAAAAACAAGTGTTAAAGTACAATAAGTGTTTTATTTATATTCTTAGAATAATTGTTAATTACGGTTTTTTTTAATAATAAGCATATATTGATAATTAATATAAATGTCAAAATGTGTGTTCATCATAATATAATATATGGATTCTGTCAATCTAAATCTTATCTTTAAATATGTTCTGATGCAAGAATATCCCTATGAAATTTAACGCTTTTTCCTCAAAATCATTATCAAATTATACAGTACAGTGAAACCCCGATTCTACATTTTCCAAGGGACCGTTATAAAACAACGAATAAAGCGGTAAACCAATAATGCGGGAAATCTTCAAATAATACCAAAGAATGTTTAATTTTCAACTAACTTATTTATTTATTTCACTTTTTTATTAAAGAATACAGAAACTTATTCTTTATTTGATTAATGCATACTAAGTTGCCTATGTATGCTGTAGTTTGGCACTTAAATTTCACATACCCTTCAAACTCCCGTACTTTTCTAAGTTAATTTTTTTGCTATGTTTACTCGTTTTTATCCTAGATTTTTTCGACTAATTGTTTTCAGTTTCTCAGATAGAACTCTAGGTTTCTTCATTTAGGCATTTCAATTTGACTTTGATTAAAAAAAATTCGGGCAACCAGGTGCCAGGCCAGATTATTTATGAAAAATATTTAGCGAAAACGGTCAATCGGGATAATATTTGTGACCGGACTGAAATATTTAGTCGATAGATAGAGGAAAACGGTAAATCGGGGAACGACTAATGCGGGATTATTTTACATGGTTTTTACAGGACTATGAAAAATAAACGATCCATGCGGGAAAACGAACAACGCGAGAACGGTAAATCGGGGTTCCGCTGTAATATGTTAATATGTACCAAATATACTAAAAGAGTTATGTTCCTTTTAGGTGTCCGCTAGTGTGTGCCTCTAAATAAAGGACCCAGTCAAGTCACGCACGTCTTCCCCCCTCTAAGGCTGGTGTAGTAAAGTGCCAAGGATCTGATTTTGCTTTCAAAGGGAGCATTATTCCCTCATAAATTGAACTATAAGATTGCCACTAGCCACTAGCGAAGGTACGAATGTCACGGAATGCGGTATGGCACCTCTAGGCTTACTATTCATTGCGTATCACGACAGCTTCGTAGTGTAATACGTTTTCACTGGTAGATATTTGCTCGTCGTGATAATGAGTGTAATATAAAAAAAGTACGGTGACCATAAGGGAAAAAAAAATTTGTTTGCTTAAATTTGAATCGCCCAAATTATGTACATTCACACAAATTTTAACACTAACGAGCCGGGTTTTGCCTTTCGGCATCTTCGGGCGTTCAAGCGGACGGATAAACTTGAGCTGACGCTTAGTAAATGAATGTTTCGTGTTTATATAAGAAATAAATGTATCATTGAGTTTAAAGTCATTGCTAGTGAAGAGAATTAGCCCATGGGAATGCCCACAGATTTGAATGGTGAGGAGTCTTAAGAATTATATTTATTTTGTTGTTGTTGGCTTTAAGCTCAATAAGCTTTTACTTGAAATATTTTTTTGAAGAATAAAATGCACGCATTATACCGTATTTAACTAAATTGATACTTTTAGTTCTGTGATCTTTTTTTTCTCTATGTCCGCTCCCAATGTGGAGCGTATGGCCTCCTAATGGAGGTATCTCAGCAGAAGTTTTTTCTACGCACAACCTCATTTTTTTCAAAGTCAGTAGAAGGGAAAGAAGTATAAGGCTAGAACAGGACTAGTAGTTGACTAATTCACTATTGCTACACCCAGTTATTAAAGGATCAGATGGATGGAAGGAGAGGAAATAATGTGAATTGACATCACAAACACCCAGTCTTTGATCATAACTTTGAATTGAATATTTTTCAAATTCACTGTGATCTTACTGTGAATCGAACCCAGACCTGCGTGATTGGTAGAGCAAAATCTTACCAACTGGGCCACAGCAAGCGACATCTGTGATCTACGGACTTAATATATCAGTGAAGCATACTTTCATTTTAGCATGCTACGTATTATGAAACAAATGATTGGCTAATAATCTACGTCAAAACTATTTTACTGGGTGTTCAAGTGGACAACAACGGAGGTCACGGGCTTCGAATCCTTGTACGTTTTAATAAACTTCTGTTTGAAGGTATAGATGTATGCGATGTCTTGTATCTCTCCTTACATACATTATTTACCTTAAAACAGGCCGTAGCAAGAGCTATTAGCTAACCACTAGTCCTGCTCTAGCGTTATCGTTCTATTCCTACTCTCTTTGAAATAAATCAAGTTTAAGCAACTTATTAACAATCAGTTCTCGTAGAAACACTTCTGCTGACATAAACTTCATTAAGAGTCCATATACTCCATATTAGAAGCTGACATATGTAGTTAAAATAATAATAATATATTTTATATCGAAATGACCTAATAATAGCGACAATTCCAATGACGTGTATGCTTATTATCTGTACGGTATAGTAAGTGGTTTCCAACATTTATGTTACTACGCCTCCCTTTGAATAAAAATATATCCTTCCCTTATTTCATTTTCAAGCTTAAAGCATTTTTTTCTTCTCCTTCGGGGCCGAGTTAATAATCCTGAAATTCTCATGACTATTAATTTACATGCTCCCAATTTATTCTTACGTGGGCGAAACAATGAGCAAAAACTTTTATTTCTAAAAACTTATTCCTCGTTTAGGAGGTATGAGTCACCAGTTCCGTTCCAGGGCCGTTCGAATGATCAACTCATTGCCTATAGAAGTGGACATTTTTAGTGATTGTATTTGTGAATTGTTTCTTGATTTTGATGTATTATGTAGTTTTATTTTATATTTCGTCTCTTTATATTTGTCAAGTACATGACGAATTGGCGTCAGCTGTTATGTCATGTACTATAATTTTAATTTTTAACAATAAATAAATATAGTAATAAAGACACTTTTAAAGAGTAAATAAATATTTTGGACTGCTCGGGCCTCCCAGGTTGGAAATCGCTGGTATAGATCATATTTTAATTAAATTTAAAACGGGAAAACCGAATTTCATTTATTTTCGCCAAACAATCACGAACATATCCAGTTTTAATTTATGTGAAATGTTGATTTTGAATTCATTTCAGAAATACTATAACGACAAAAAAGTCAAAATGAAGCCATTGACAGTAATTAAATGTTAAAAACATCAATATGCAATGTTTTAAATATCATATTCATTTTGAATGAATAGTGCAACCATTATGTACTACATATTCAGGAACGGGAAATGATGCGCTAAATATTCTGATGTAGTGCGTCACAGTTTATGCTGCTTTGTCACATTCGGAGAAAAGTAAAAATGGACAATTTTTCCGGTTGAAGTCTCATGCGTAAAAATTATCCCAAACAATGCGATAGTAACTTCAAAAACGCTAACATAATAAAATGGTGTTTAGTTTAATTTAATTCATATTTTATATCTTAGGTATTTCAATAGTGTCATATTTTGATACACAACAAATGTAATCGATAACTATTACCAACTTAATAATATAATTGTTTTACAAAATCAAGAAATCGTCAAATCCAATTAGTAACGATGTCCGCTCCCAATGTGGAGCATATGGACTCCTAATGGAGTTTATCTCAACAGACGTGTTTCTACGAGAAGTGCTTGTTACTCAGTTGCTCAACCTCTCTTTTTCCAAAGAGAGTAGGGATAGAAGGATAGGGCTAGGACAGGACTAGTGGTAAGCTAATCGCTCTCGATACGCCTCGTTCATAGGATAAGATGGTTGAGAGGGGGGAATTCAAGACATCACATACATCCATGCTTTTGAACAGAAATTCATAAATCGATTGAAAAATCAATTTATAAAACTGTCCGTACCGGGATTTGAACCCGTGCCCTCCGTAGCCGAAGCCAACAACGCTGACCATTCGACCACACAGGTGGCATACATAATTGAGTATATTATTTGCAAACGCGGCTCGTTCTCTTGAATTTCATTTTCTTATATACATTTTAAAAGTAAAATAATATTTATGGTTTATGTTCATTCACACATTCGGTGCGACCCGGGTTAGCAAATATATTTCCATATTAAAAAAAATCTTTATCAAGATTTTAGTTTTGCATTGTGTGCTGATACAGTTAGATCTCAAAACAAAGGATTCTGAAGTCTCGACTTTTTCACCGTTTTCCGGGATACGAGACATGACATTGACAATGAATTCCGGGAAATTCTCGCATTCCGAAACCAAAACTGTTGTTTTTAATATGTTTTTTTTAAATCCATGTCCGCTTCCAATGTGGAGAATATGGCTTCCAAGTGGAGGTATTTCAACAGATTTTTTTTCTACAAGAACTGTTTGTTACTCAGTCGCTCAACTTTAACTTTTTTCAAAGTGAGTAGTAAAGAAAGAAGGATAAGGCTAGATCAGGAACTAGTGGTTGACTAATCGCTATTGCTACACTAGGATCAGATGGGTGAGAGGAGAGTAAATGGTGTGAATTGACACACAAAAAACACCCAGACTTCGATTACAACTTTGAATTGAATAATTCTCAAATTCACTGTGATCTTACCGGGAATTGAACCCAGAACTGCGTGATCGGTAGAGCAAGCTTTAACCAACTGGGTCACAGCAGGCGACTAAACTACTGCTACAAATAGTATCTCATATATGGTTGATAACTATTTTGGCTTAAACCCTCATCAGAACTACGTAAAAAGTTAAAAGAAAGTTGTCACAATTGAGTTCTAACAAGCAAATGAAAATTTAATCAATGCGATAAAAAAAACAAAAAAAGAATGATTAGTTTATTTCTTCTGATTCAAGCATGGTAAATATTGGAAATTGTACATAAACTCAAATGAGGTTAGTTATTAATTTTATCTCATTTCAGAGCTGAAAAAAATATATGACTTTTATCGTTTTTTGAGTTATGATGTTCTTTTGTGCAGCTGAGATTTATGATCGCAGCCTATATTACAGTGAGTGAGGGGCACTCAGATTTCTACAGAACAAAGTAATTTTTTTACTCGTGCGATTCTGTGACCACGTACCAACCATCTAACACCCCTGGATATGCGATTTTATAACCTTTAATGCTATACTTTGATATTCTTGGTGGCTCATACGATTCCGGATTATGATATTATTTTATACTTAAATAAGTTTCTTTAAATACTGTTAGTTGCTAGCTTTTACTATATTATTATCGTGGACTTACTTACTGAGCTTTAAATTATTTGAATTGATCTTTGATATGAATACGTATATATCATTTTATTATTTATATTCAAAGTCACGTGTTCCGTAATTTACATTAAGAGTAATTTCTACCTGGCATAAATACTGTCATAAAGCACACTTATTGTAGGTAAATGAATGAATGAAAATTTTAAGTAAGTGAAAAAATGTACGGAAATGAGTCAAAAATAATACGTGGGTATGGAAAACAAAAGCGGTAGTTTTTATAATCCTAAAATGTTAGAAAATAAATTAAAACGTTTTTATTTATTTATGAATACAACGTATGAAAAAAGTTATTTTAAATATTATTATTTTGGTTTTTTATTAAAATTTACATTGTTTTCTGAAATCTGTTGAAAAACTGTCGTGTTTGCTATACAATACTATGTAAATTGCCACTTTTGTTAAAAACTCGATTTTAATCAAAGGGAACTAAATAAATGGTCAGAGTTTAAATCAATTTTTGGTCAGAATTCACATAAACTTTCAGTCTGAATAAAATTCAATTTTTAGTCAGAATAAAAATATGAACCGTCAGAAAATAAAAAAAAATACTGTCAGATTTTGGAACCATTTAATTAAGGTTAGGTTAAGTTAAGTTTTTTTTAAATTTCATTTAAATTATGACCATTAATTATTTATTCTGCCCTCTCTATAACCTGACCGATATATTATGACCATTCAATATAAATTCAGACCAATGTGATAAGAATTATGACCGAAACTGTATTTAAATTTAGAACGGTTAAATACGAGCCTTAATTAAATGCTATCAAAATTGCAAGCTCTACACGATTATATATATCAATAAATCTAACTCAATTTGAACAAACTATAAATATTATTTATTTTTGATAAACCACTTGCGGATCTTGAAATAAAAATGTATGAAGACAATACTTTCGATGGTTTCGGCGGTAACTTTGTGGAAGTTCATTTTAATAGAAAATTTAAATTAACTTTGATTATTCCACGTATTGTGTAACTAACTGTGACACGTGTTTCGCCTCTTTCAGAGGCATCTTCAGACTTACTATCGCAAAGTTTGCTTAAGTAATTTACTTAAGCAAACTTTGCGATAGTAAGTCTGAAGATGCCTCTGAAAGAGGCGAAACACGTGTCACAGTTAGTTACACAATACGTGGAATAATCAAAGTTAATTTAAATTTTCTATTATGTATGAAGACTTTTCCTAATACTGGATAGTTCAATAAAATCAGTAACTCACATTATAGACTACCTTCCAGGTATATTGTGCAGCGTCCAACCACAGAAAGACTTCAGTTATTTCTTTTTCCTTTCAAAAACGCTAAGTGCATTTTCCTTTTTTCCCTGCGGAGGTGGATTCTCGTTTCTTTTGCGAAACTCGCTTTGATTAGATGAAAAGATTAAGACTGTTCGCTTGCAGCCAGAGGCGAATGCATTCAGATGCATATTTTTTCAACAAAAGGCTGTATCATACAAGGAGCGTGCACTCAGAAATTGATGCACTTTATATGCATATTTTCTGTCGTTGGGTTTACACTGTGCTAATCAGATCATTTCATACATTCGCCTTTGTTAACTTGGAATATATGTTTTTAATGAAAGTTTCTCTTATTAAAGAATATTTGTTTTTATATTATATTACGAGTTGTTAATCCCTATCCATTTATAACTGTTTTTTATTGAATATTTATTTAAATTGTCTACTACTTACTGTCTCTTAGATAAAAGATACTGAAATATTTTTAAAAGATTATTTATATATATATATATATATATATGTCGGGTTCTATGGCGCAGTGGTTAGCGTTGTGGGCTTCCGTGCCAAACCTCACGGGTTTGAGTCCCCCATTACAGACAGATTTTTTTTTATCAATTTCTGTTTGAAGACATGGGTATTTGTGATGTCCCTCCCCCCGTTTCCGATCATTTAACAACTGGGCATAGCTAAAGCGATTAGTTAACCATTAGTCTTGTCCTAATCTTACCCTTCTATCATATTACTCTCTTTGATGAAGAGAGGTTGAGCGAGGAACAGAGCGACTGAGAAACAGACAATTCTCGTGGACAAATCTTTGTTGAGATATTTCCATTAAGAGGCTATATGCTCCACATTGGGAGCGGACATGGATACAAAATTGTATTTATTATTATTCAACAAACAACTCGTAAATTTATTTAGTCAGCTAAGTTTAAACTTTTGTACTTTCGAAATCCGCTATTCAACTGCAGTCAATTTGTAAAACGTAAATTCATGCTACGTCAAATCGGGGCTTTATTTTCAATCAAATTTCAACAGAAAACTTGTATATTTGGATCATAATGACAGGTTTACGATGTTTGGTTGTAATTTAAACCTAATTAGTGCTTAATAGCTATTACTCGGTAATGGTACATAGTCATGGTGGTAATGGTCATTGTCTTGGAGTTATGGCTATGCAAAATAATGTACACGCCTTTGCGGTGTCCAGCTTGGCCTTACCTGGGCAAGTATGGTAACTACAATGTCGTGAGTTAGATAATGCATACACATAAAATACATTTAAAAACACAAGTATCGAAATAATTATAATAATGTCAAAATAACAAAAATGGATGATTTTTGTACAAGTATCCATTTCAGTATTGTTATAAATTTTTCTATAAACGTGAGTTTAAATATAATTATTGATATACAAATTATTGAATATTTTTTTAAAAGTATAATTGAATAGTAAAATAGTCTACTACAAAAAAGTATAAAAAAAGTATTTCTGTACGTTGAAATATTCAGTTTTAACTGCCTTGTGAACACTTAGGTTAAACTGACTTACACTATGTCAGAATTAAGCTAACAATATAAATGAACAGAAGGACTACACCCAAACCTTTTATTTAATAAATAATTATTTCTCTTTATAACAACGGACAGACTTTTAGGGTGCCTTTATTTAGCAGTAATACATATTCAGCTCTCTGTGTTTGGATAAAATGTATGGCCCAAACGTGTTTTTTACGAATTCAATAAATGTATTTTAACAAGTTTCAGAATAAAGTCATCAAGTTGACAGCTTCTTCTGTAAAAAAAAAATGAACGGAAAAAATCGCCTAACAGCGAATAAATTACGTAAAAAAAAGACTTGGTGTAATGCCAAAAGTTTTAAAAATATAAGAAGTATCGTTATCAGTCATGCTACACGCCACAAAATCCACAGATCGGAAAGAAGAGAGAGAATCAAGACATCAAAGTTTTATCAAAAAACCTAAACAATCCATGAAACAGTCCGTACTGAGGTTCGACCAGTCAAGACTTTAACGAAAGCCAATAATTACATATATCACTCGGATACAGGCAGTACTTTGTAACATAAATATTTTCCTTTTCAGAAATATAATATTTAATATCTATTTTTAAGCACCTACGATTGCCTCTGTGTCTTCATGGATGCACATTAACAATCAACCAAATGCAGTGGCCGGTGCATATTCTGCATCACAAATAATGGACATTCATTCCGATGCACAAAAGCACATCACACACAACTAAATCCAAGCAGTACGGAGACAATTTTAACGCAGATAATTCTCCTCCTCTTCAAGCGATGGCTTTTTCTAAAAGAAATTACTGTAAATAAGTAAACAGTATTTATATTATGAGCCCATAGAGAGGTGATTGTTGGGTCCTATGGCGCAGCGGTTAGCGTTGTGGACTTCCGTACTGGACTTTACGGGTTCGAGTCCTAGCAGTTTTTTGTTTGTTTTATCGATTTTTGTTCGAAGGCATGGGTGTCTGTGATGTTTTAAAGTCGGGTAATGTGGCGCAGTGGTTAGCGTTGTTGGTTTTCATGCCGGATGTCTGGATGTCACATTTTCTTCACTATAATAACTGCTCGTATGCAACTGTTAATGTTTGGAGAATGTATAAATTTTTTATCAATTATATGCAGCAATAATATATGAATGTGACTGTATATACTTATATTTTGTAACAATAAACACAAATTACTATAATTAAATTAACACCAATTGCTGCATTAGATTGCAATTTAATGTTTCAAACGTTATATTATACATACTTAAGTGTGTAATATGTAGGGCTGTCAGACGTCCCGATTAATCGGGACTGTCACCGGTTTTGAGTGCCCCGGTGTCCCAAACAAACCTTTCGGGACGCCTAAATGTCCCGGTTGATGAGTCACGATGATTGTTTTGAGGAAATCGGTAAATCTTAGGATATTAGATTTGAAAGGTTTCGAAGAGCTAAAAATAAAACAAGCCATGCTGATCGGTTGGGCAAATCGGACAAATTTCCCGATTTGACTTGCAAGAAATCAACGAGAGAATTCTAGTCATATGTAGATAATAATATATGTCAGAAACACTAGATGTAAATCAGAGCGTTCTTGAATTTGATTATATATTAATTCATATTAATACATTCCACAAAGCAAAGGGCTGAGCCCCTGCTAGCCCCCTCCAGCCCACCCCTTGTCCGTATATAATTAAAAAAAAAATATATCCAATTTCTCGGAGAAGAAGTGTTAAAAGCTAGGCATATTTTCATATTGCTGTATGCATTAAAATCGTGGGATGTTTCACAATATCGTCTTATTGTTCGACCACATTGTTGCTGTCGAGATGAATTGAAAAACCAAACGCGTGCTTTAGTTTGTTTTTTCTACTTTAAGCACATCGTTTTTATACACATACATATAAGGTTGAAATGATATTGTAACAACCACTTCGACGACAATTCAATTATTTTCATAGTCGTCTTTCTAGATAATAAAAGAATAGAATTCTAGCCAATTTTTTTGAGTTCATGAAATCCTGGAATTGAATAAATTGTTTAAATTTAAAATATGGTAGATATAAAACTTTACCTGGTTACCCTGTCTTTATGAAAAGATATTTCAAAGAATTGGAATCAATTGGGTACTCTTTGAATAACAAACTGTCAATCTATCACCTTTCCGTCAGTAATATTTATTTATTGTTAAAAATTAAAAGTACAGTACATGACATAACAGCTGACGCCAATTCGCCATGTGCTCGACAAATATAATGAGACAAAATATTAAATAAAACTACATAATACATCAAAATCAACATACATACATATATCGACTATGGTAAGGAAAAAGGACGTAGCTCACCGTTTTTCAAAAACAACTTTTTTTCCATAATCACAACGTATACAACTTACATGATACACGTTCTATCAAAAGGATGTATGCTGAAAATGCCAAATTAGTATCTAAATTAAGCTTTTAAGTTTAAAAACAGAAAGGTCTGTGGAAATTGTGACCAGGAAAAAAAGACTAAAAAAAGGTTTTTTTTTCGAAAAAATATTCAATTCAGTTTATTATTCTCGGTGCACTTCAAGGTTGTGTATATTTAATAATTTTTATTTGTTCTTAAATCATCAAACACAGTTTTTTGTCTCTCCTGTATTTTTTTTGTGTGGGTTACGTCCTTTTTCCTTTCCACAGTTGATTTGTATATATCATATAAAATAACTGCTAAAAAGAACACATTCATCGCATTGTAGAAAAAAAAATAGTTGACGTTTATTTGTTTTAAACTTTAAATAAACATATGTTTTCAAAATTATTTGAACCGAATTACTATGTTCCAAAGATCAATAGATGACATTATAATATTTAAGATAAAGAAAAAATCAACGTTTAAAACAATGCAATTGACGAAAGAATTTTTAAATTGTAATTCAAAAATAGAATAACGACGATTCTCGTAAAACATTCTCTAATGTGAATGAAAAATAAAAGCAAAAAAAACTGCTAAAAGCTACAGCCAGCATTCCTCGATGCAACACCGTAGATAAGTATTGCCATCTCATTTAGCCACATTGTGGCTTGCTATAAGCCTATCTTACTCAGGCTTGCAACAGTTTGCCTGAGTAGTATGATGATGGGTAGATATTGTTTCGATAGCCAAACATTCAGATTTTTTAAAAGAAACTACCACCGGAAGTTAAAAAAAACAATTAAAATTAATAATGAAATAATTTAAAATGTGTTTAAAATAACAAAACGTGTGTTTAGCCTATAGCTAAAAGTTATTCTTAAAGATAGATAAACAAGCTTATACTTGATGTGCCATTATATTATGAATGAATGGTGATAAAATAAAGGCATGACCAAATAATATTTTTTGTTCGACTATTATATCTTGGCCGCCGGTAGAATTTAAAACTATAGAAATTTAAAAAAGCTAGTAGCTGCTCGATGTAAACTTGAAAAAGAATACTTATATATTAAAGTAAATAAGATCGGCAAATCATTATGTACAAATGCTCAGAAATGGAAAACAGTTTGTCAGTTCTGTAGAGACGGAAAGTTTCTTGCATAATTGATAATTCTAACTAATAGCCTCATGGACCACGTGGCAGTCATTACAGATAAAGAATTTAATGAAATTTGTATACTTGTAACTATCAGCTAGTGTCCCACCAACAAATTTTGAAAGTATTGTCACCATTCAAAAAATATACAATGTCTCACCAACTTACTCATAATGGTGAAATAAAAGCTTCCAGTTGTCTATCTGTGTATACTAACCAATTTGTATCTTTCTTTTGTATGCAGATAAAATAATCTAGATACATACAGATTTAGGGCTAGCACGTTGACTGACTATTTAATAACCGGTTATTTGGTACAAAAATGTAATGCTATTTTTTGTTTAAAAAAATATTGTTTTTAAGATTCACTCATAAAAATAAATTGTTTATCGTACAGAAAATTTGTTATATTCGGTTGTGGTGTTCAAAGGCTCTAATCCTTATACAGAAGCTGACGTGCATTGATTTTTAATTGACTTATATTGTTTTTGTCTAAATGCGTAAACGTTTGTAATTTTTAAATTTTCTCCCAGTGATAAACTTACAACCATCTTTACTACAAAAAACACAGTGAATTAAAATTAATATTATGCAATTGTATTTCTTTTAAGTTTTAAAATTGAGTGTGTTAAATGTCTTTAAAACGATAGAAATAAAATAATCTATGAAAACAACTCTCTTTACGATGGTCAAAAACTGAATACAATGTACTTTACTTAATACTTTTATCTAAATAAAGAACTATTATTAAATAATATCTTAAATAGAATATGTTGTTTGCCACTACTAAATTTATTTTCCAATGGTTTAACCCTTCCTAATTGATGCGACTCATTAGTTAATCATTTATTGTTTGTTTTTCTATCATCCTCTCCTTGCCACCCATTTTTATTTTAATTTTAGTAATATATCAGAATAGTAAAATTAAAATCATTCATACTTAAACAAGCATTTGTGAAAGGAAGACTGTCTGGGGATGCCAGTTGGGGATGTAGCACAATACGTGGAATAATTTAAGTTATTTTATATTGAATAGAATGTGTTTGCAGCAGTATTGTTAACATATTGCAAATACAATTTAGTAGAAAATGATCATACTCAAAATATAAGCTCAAAAGTATTCACGGACGTTAACCAGTGGCAGAGTAATTGGTATGAACATTGAACACAAGAACAAAGTCGATATGAAGAATGGTAAAATGTCTCATTCACTATCTATAAAGGTTTTAAACCTACATGGTAGCATTGTAGCAGGAAATCACAATTTTATTTCATTCTTGCCATCCCTACTTAAAAGTAATTGCTTTGAATTGACTAACGTTATGTCTTCACCAAAGTGCACCGTATTTTGCATGTGTAAAAAATATAGAAAAAAACGAAAAAAATGGATAAAAGCAATTTTTATGACAATGCCAATATTTATATCACATAAACTATTTTATTGCACCTGTAATAGAATGGTTGAATCTCCATGCAGAGTGCATGGATTTTATAGTGGTTGTCAAGAGTTAAACATGCAATGAACGCTAGTATTTTTTTGTAAATAATAATTACAGACAATTTTGATAATCGTTGGCCAAAAACATCGAATGCTAAAACAGCTTCGTATTGACATTTGTGTTAATCAAAGTCTCATTAATCAAATATTCTGTAATAATTATAAAATAAAATTATTTTAACATTTCTCATCGACAAATTATATAAAACAATCAGTACAACGACTATTATATTTGGCTTACCACCAAAAATTTACTGTTTACACTTAATGAGTGAAAATAATATATTTTAATATAATATGTCTGATAACCGAATAACCGATGAACACTTGAAAAAATACCGGTTTTTTATAACAGCTTATTGAAAAATTGTTGGTTTAAAAATCCCTTGATAAAGTGACATCTCTTGAGATATTTTTGAATTATCTTTATTGCATCGGAAGTATTGCAAAATTGAAGCAAAATGATATTGCAAATGAAATATTGATAAAAAAATATACTGTATACTTGTTTCAGTGGTTCTTAATAGTGGGCTCGTAGAAATCATTATTTTTAATAATATCGTAATTTTTTTGACAGTTTTCTTTCGAAAAAATATTTGCTAAGCAATTGTGCAAACAGTGGCTCATTATCTTATAAAAGACTGAGACGCCCGAGGGCCTCAAAATAGCTCATATGTTAAAAAAAACATAAATTCAGTTTTCTATATTCATTTTTACTTTACATGGAATTTTGGAATGTTTTTAAGTTATTCGAAAACCAAGGTCTTCAAATTTGATTGCGCCTATGCCTCCCAAGGTGATAATCGGTCACTGTTTGTGTAGTCTCTTTATTCAAATTACTCAGCCGACACTTATAATGAAAAAAACACAAATAATGAAAAAAAATTGCACTTGGTTTCATTTTATTTTTAAAGTTGGCGATAAAATTGCAATTGATATTTTTTATATAAGGCCAGTATAATCAGACCATAAGCAACTTAGTAAAAACTAGTCTATAACAGAGGTAACTTTACGAGGTAAATCTTATCTAAGTAATCTTCACCTTTGCTCTTAACTGTTTCTCTTACACAATAAGTTGTCGTAAATCGTATTTGTCATTCCAGAAAATGTATCCTAAATACGCAGACGCTTTTGATAGTCGTCATTTTGACTGATTGGCTTGTGCTTAAGCTTCTTTGTTGGTAATAAGGTCGACCGAAGTATTGTTTGTTGTATCGTGATATACATACTAACATCGCTTTTTACTTTGACAGCGCAAACCTATCCGGACCTGTCATAAAAGAAATATGTAAATGAACTTATCTGTAACCAGCGGTGGGCTGTCAATACATTAACAAATGGCTCGCTTAACCTCGAAGCAATTTTCGGTGTTCTGGGGAAGGAGTGATTTTTTTTATATGCAATACTTAAATAAGCGACCGATTGATACTTAATACACTTATATTATGTAATTATATAAAATTTACCGTAAACTTATCAATGTAACTAAGTGACTACAAACTTACTACTGTGTATACTGAAGTTGTCGAAGATAATATCGCCCGCTGCGGTCTAGTTGGTTAGAGCTTGCTCTACCGATCATGTGAGTCTGGGCTTGATTTCCAGTAAGGTCAATTTAAAAAATGATCAATTTTTTAATTGAGATCTAACACATGGGTGTTTGTGACGTCAATTCACCTTGAGTTAATCTCATGTTACTTTCAACAATTCTCATCGAGTATATCTCGTATGATCTTTCAACATAAATCTTTCAAATATTTGACGCATTGGCGTAAGCTGTTATTTCAAATTTAAAAACAAAAAAAAAAATACAAATGTCAGAAATTGCAGATATATACTAATTTGATCTGAGAATATTATTTTGTCTGAAATTAACAAGGGGCTCGACGGCCTTAGTAAAATGTACCAAGAGGGCCCTCCGAGTGTCTTCCAGCCCACCTCTGTCTGTAGCTGACATTTAAAAAAGTTCTGGATTCTATAAATAATTCTAATATTGTAAAACATATACAATCAATAATAACTCTTTTCTCCAGATGCCTCAGCACACTTATTCAAAATATTACCGGTGTGTTTCTCTTACTGTAAATGCACTTTCTAAAACCACTTGAATGCACCATGCCAACAGTGTTTACCGTAAAATAGTGTTACGTGTGGCGGCTCCGATTTTATTTTCGTAATTTTATTGTTAGGTGGGACACGAACTGGCCACGAGGCTTTGTAGAGAAGTCTCATCCTGTCGACAGATGGCGGAGCGCTGGCACGCTGGCTCAGCCCTGTCACTTGATATTCCATTCAAGTCGCTCGGGACGAGCCGTCTGCTCATCTTTTATCCTCGACTCATAACCGTGCAATTGTAACTTGGAAACTACATTTTTTTTACCTTTTTTTCATACAGTAGCAAACACACAATGGCGAGTTGTTTGATTGAATTGGCATTTACTTGGCAGAACTCCATTTTTTTTTATAAAAGTCTGCTACCAACGTTGAGCATACGACCACTTAATGCAGGGATGGCGAACCTTTTTGGAACCACGTGCCAAAAATCGTCAAATATTATTTCTTGATTGCGTAGCGTGCCCAAGCAGTAAAAAAATAGCAAAATAGAAAAAAATAAAAAAATGTTTTTTTTCTGAATTTTATTTACAAGCTTAAAAATTACAATTTCAAAAATAATAAAACGGAATAAATTAATAATTCAAAGATCATTTAATCGAAATTTTAATTTTTTTTTTGAACTTGAAATCGTTCGCATGCCATCCAAATTTTCAAACATGCCACCTCGGGCACGCGTGCCATAGGTTCGCCATCCCTATCCTAATGGATGTATTTCAACAGAAGTTTTTCTACTGTATGTTACTCATACACTCAACCTGTCTTTTTCAAAGAGAGGTTTCAAAGAAAGGTTTCTTTTTTTATCCATTTCCGCTCCCAATGTGGAAAATATGACCTCCTTATCAAAGTATCTCAACAGAAGTTTTTCTACGAGAACTGTTTGTTGTATTTTGGGTTATTACCATCTTAAATCTAGTCTTGATTTCATTATTCAAGTATTTTACTTGCTCCACAATTTTTTAAATTTTTTATTGAACTATTTTTTAACTTTACTTACGACGTGAATTGTCTTTTTAAGCTTTCGGAATTAATTATAACGTTAAAATTTATTTTTTTGACTTTTCTTAAAAATTTTATGATAATATGTATATAATAATGGTATAATGATAAAAGAAGACACAAGAAATTGTACTTTTTTAAGAATCTTGTCAAATTAATTAAATTGAATAACTTTATCAAACTTTGAAAAGTAATATTATATCAATATTATTGATACTTGTAAATGATTTTTTTCGAATAATAATTAAAATACAATCATCTTACTCTGTATCGTCGCTCTACGCTTCTACGCTATAAAAGCTCATAGAAACTCTACGACGAAAGCTTACGCCGGCTGAGACGAGAGTATCATTCGCAAAGGCTCGCGATCGCCGTCAAACCCGTAAGTAAAACCTCACATCTATACTATTATCATCCACCATCGTAATTTATTGTGTTTGAACTAAGTGGCGTGCGACAGAGTTTCGCAAAAAAAAATATTTGAATTTTAGTCTGAAGTTGGTAAGTAGAATTTTTATATTAATTTTGAATCGTCTAAATTGTGTTAATTTTCACACGTTTTGTCACTATCGAATCGGTTTTTGCTTTTTGATAGACAGTTTAAATTCATTCGTGTTTTTGAAAGCTTAAAGATTACCAATGCAATATTTAAACTATTCAAATTGAATAGAAGCTTGTTTGGTATTCAAATTTCAGTTTAAGATTTATACATGTATTAGTTTTCGAAGTGAGTAAAGATAGTATCCTGCTTAAAGCTGTGTCTACTCTCTCTACGTACAGTTTTTGAAGTGAAGTTAATGGGAAAAATTAAGACATCGCAGAGCAATTTTACTGAAAAATAAGGTTATAAAATATTCTGAACCGATAATGAAACCAATGAGCTCCGCAACATAAACCAATCACTTTACTACGGCCTACAGTTGATCGATAAGTTCACGAAACAATGTTTTCATTTCGTCATGTTTTGATTAGCCAAACAATGACGTATATCAATGAGTAAATCATTGCTTATGAATCTTCACGATAGTAAAATTTTTAAAGTTTTGTTGCGATACGTTATTCATAGAATGGCGTATCTGAAAGCTCATCGTTCGAGATTGAAGATGTAAGGTGGTAAGATAAGATAAGAATAAGGTAAGGAAAGATAAGATAAGGTAAGATAAGTAAGGTAAGGTAAGAAGGTGTGATTTCGATCTAGACGATAATAAAAAAAAATGTTTGTCTGGCGCCAACGGTAGTGTATTTTTTTTCTTAAATTAACTATAACTTCATTTGTGGAAGCCGGGTATTATTTGTGTCAATGTAAATTTTATTTTTGAATATTCTTTTCTTAATTATAACTTTATAAAATGATTGCTAATTTCCAATAAAACAATTCCGTAAAGCTGTGTTTTTTTTTACATTTCCTACCAACCACTTGTGTCCGACCGATTGTTCGAAATTAACGTTGGTCACTAATGGCTGTCATTAGTGTTGAATTTGTTCGTTGGACACACAATTGTGTATCTAAATTAAAAATTTCTCACATTGAAATAAATTCACTCAGAAAAAAATAAGGGTAATGTTCAGTGTCAACTTCTACTGCACTGACTGTTCGACGTAACATATTCTTCTGTCACCTCATAATAATAATATATTCATTATCGTACACTCACCAGAACTCATTCATTAGAGTCATGAACATTTATCACACATACAAACTCTACCCTTACAAATGCCAACCATAAGCTAAAGGCTTTCGTGGCGCCTAAACCAGACGACGTCGGCGTCGGGGTATCAGATGACGCAGGATGGTTAGACGTCTGTATATGTATACAATGAAAAATATGTGATATTTCATCAAGTCGTGTTAAATAGCTTTTTTTAAACGATTTATTGAAAGTTGAAGAAGATTAGAAAATTGTATAATATCTGATTAAAATAATTCATTCACTTAAGCATCTGGATTGAATCTAATGTGATTGTTTTGCATTCATTTATGACTGTGTGAAAGAATTTTGTGAAGAGCAATTTTTTAAAGATTAATTTTTCAATCGATCTATGAATTTTTGCCGAAAGGTATGAAAGTATAAGATATATATGTATTCCATCACATCTATCCTGTCCTAAAAACAGGGGTAACAAAAGCGGTAACCTTACCACTAGTTTTTTTCCTAGCCTTATCCTTCTATCCTTACTCTTTGTAGAGATAGAAGGTTCAGTTTAAAACATCTGTTGAAATACCTCTGTTAGGGGGCCAATGGGAGCGGACATGAATTAAAAAAATACATATATATTTTTTTTACTTAGGTTATTAAGACCGTAGAAATTGTGACACGTGCTTCGCTTCTTCAAGAAATATCTTCAAACAAAATATTGTAAGATATTTTAAGAACAAACTCAAACTTGATTCTAATTCTGATAGAAATGGGTTTTTTTCCATTCTAATAAAAACACTAACAGTGCTGGCTATAAAATTTATTACTTGTATGAAAACAGGTTAATTTTAAAGGAAATAAATTTTACCATAATAAGCCGCCTGTAGCAGTTATTCTGCTAATAACCTAAGTCATTTCCAAGAGCATTTTAAATCCTTTATTATTTACAAAGTAGAGCTTTGAAAATATGTTTTTATTCAAATTATGATAATTTTCAAATAAATGATTCGCTAATTCTAAACAATTATTACCGAAATTATTTAAATATTTTGCTTTTCAATTTTTTTTTTTACAATTGTAAACTTACATATGATGTTTTGGTATTTACTATTATCAAAAACATATGGCCATTTAGGTGTCTGGCTATAACTTCAAAATATTATTCCCGACTTATTGTAAATTTTGCTATGCAAACTCAAATATAATATTATATTATCATGCAAATTGGCCCATATCAATCTACTCCTTCTTGTGGTGCAAAAACGTGTCTCGTACAAACTACTATACATCTGTAATATATCTTCTGTAGCTCTGAAAATACTTTCATTTAAAACTACTATAACTCAAATAAGATTCCTACGGACCCGTGGTGCAGTGGTCAACGTTGTTATCTTCCATGACAAATTTCACGAGCCAGCACAGTCGAGGAACAACATTTTTTCAATAAATGTATCAATATCTATTCGAAGGCATGGATGTTTTTGATGTCTAAAATTTTCTTCCTGCTGTTCGACCCTAAAACAACAGGGAACACGAGAGTGATAAGCTTACCACTAGTCGTGTCCGAACTTTTCTTCTTTATATTTTCGAAAAAAAAGATAGCTTGAGCAACTGACTAACAAGCAGTTCTGATGGAAAAAATCTGGCCATATGCACCACTTGAGAAGCGGACTAAAAAAATATATATTATATATACTGCAATTGAGGCTATTATTTGCAATCTCGGCTTGTTCCAAAGTAGTTGAAATATGAACCATGAATATAATTTAGTGAATAAATACAAATTTTAAAAGTATTTTAAAAAATAGTCTTAAGCATGGTTTGATAACATACAAAATATCATTCCAAAGTAATGTAAAACTAAAATTTTTTTAAACATGTTTATTGTTTTACAAAGTGAAATTCAGGTTTCATTTAATAACCATTTTGGAACGCTAAGCATATATACCCAAAACTGCCAAAGTTTTTATAACAAACTAGCGAGTACCCAGCATGCGTTTCAATGTCACTCAGAGAAAGAAAGTTTTCGATTTTTAACTGTGTTAATTGAAGTGCTTTTGGATACACTATATAGTATTGCATATAATTGCATAGAAGTGATAAAAAACTCACTGCTTCCCCAGAATACCGAGAATTGCTTTTATATAAAGCGAGCACCGTTGTTAAAGTATTGACAGCCTTTTACTAGCTATTTTAATTTAAAAACCTTTGCAAGCGTCCGCACAACAACTCACCAAAGTTTTATTGCAATCGGATGAGCGGTATAAGAACGCATACGGGACAAACAAACAAACAAACAAGCAAACATTAATTTATATGTATATTGTATATAAGTGTGTTTTTCTCAGTCCAAGAAAAGGTAGATCTTATCATTTTTGATCGCAGTCTCTTCATATAATATTAAATAAAGGTATATTATTGATTTTTTTAGATTAGTGTAGACGTGTTTGTTCAAATAGTAGATCAAAAATGTTAAATTGTGTTATCGCAAATATTTACCTTTGTTCAAAATTTCAACTGTCTGCTTGCCGCACGATAATCGCATAACGCTGAGATAAACTGAGATAAACCATAAAAATATTATACATTATACTCCTCACTTAAGCGTTTAAGTTAATTTTAGTTTTGAAATACATTAGAAATATGAAATGAGTCATGAGACACTAAATCATACGTCACCCTACGCGCGAACGACTTTACATGGCTTATCAGAGTATTTAAGCAGCGTTTTTCAACATTTTGAAGCAGCTGAATTTATTGTGCGCATCACAATTGCCTGCTTTCGAGTATTTGACAAGTTGGTGGCATTAAAACCACCCACCCTCTGAACACCACACCAACCCTGTCTACTTGATGCCGCGATTTATGAGGGGATGAATGTTTAGATCTGCGCTTCTAAAATGATTTTTTAAATTTTCAAAACAAGAGATAGTGAAAACACATTTCAAATTTTATAAATATTCTTTTGTACAAAAAGATTTAAGAATTTTTTTCATATATATATATATTTATAAACCTTTTTTTGGTTCAAGACTTTTAATTATTTTTTCATGTCTGCTATCATGATGGTACATATAAATTTATAAAGGGGCGTATATATTGAAAGGGTTTTATGAGAATGGTAAAAAGAATCTCAATTTCTCGCATAAAAGAAAATAAGAATTGACAAGTTGTAATTTGTAATATAGTTAATTTTTATGCGAAGTTTTCAATAGAGGTAAGTTCTTCCATGAAAATAAAATGGTTTGAATAAAAAAATACTTAAATCATTTCACTCCGGGACGTAATATGTCCATAACCAAATACTGCAAAAGCCCGAAAATATTGACCACTCAAAAACAGAACTGAGAAAATGACAGTCTGAAGACATGTTTGATGCCTAAACTCTTTCCCTCTAGATAGGCTAGAGAGATTCGCTAATCAAAAGCTCTGTACTAAATTTATTCTTCTTTTATTCTCTGTACTACATTTATTCAATGTTATGCTTTCACCAAGAGCATAACATTGAGTGGCATACAGTTCTTTTAAAACCATTTTTGTTGAGATAATCTTAATTAAAAGTTTATGAAACTACTCCAAGTTTGAGTGGACTTGGCGAGAAAAAGGTAGCAGTATTCACAAACACAATCAAATATAAATATAATATCAACTGTGGAAACGAAAAAGGACGTAACCCACACATATAAAATTTTACAGGAGACACAAAAAATATGGTTTGATGATTTTGGGCCATATGAAAATTATGAAATATAAACAACCTCGAAGTGTCTAGGAAACGCTCTGTCTAGGAAAAACCTTTTTTTAAGTCTTTTTTCTTGGTTTCAATTTTTACAAGCTCATCTTTTTACAAACTTAAAAGCTAAATTTAGATACTAATTCGGCATTTTCAGCTTCTATCCTTTTGATAGAACGTGTGTAAAGTTGTCCAAAAAATCTGTTTTGGAAAATTGAGGGTTACGTTCTTTTTCTTTTCCGCAGTCGATATGTTTTTACTACCCCTGAGGGAAGACTGTGACTGCGCTGGATGAATGAGGTGTCATAAGTTCTTTGAATGCTGGAGGTCAGAAACTGGCGTAGGAAGGCGTAGGATCGAATGAAGTGGAGGAGATTGATTAATGTTCACCCAGGACTGTAGCACCAAGAATAAAACAGTATATTTACAAGTATTATCAAACAAATATAAATAAATGTTGGATTATCAAACTCTCTTTTATAAATTGAATCGTAGGGTTAGGTTTAATGATTGAGAAGCACAGTTATTGACGATGTATTTTGCACTTGACGAGAAGTTGGGGTGTTTTTTATCCTCTGAGATACTGCCTGAGTAATGCTTCCAGCCTGATCGAACAATCATGACCACTTCTTTTTACTAGCTTCTCATCCAACATTTTGTATTCGAAGACACAACGGTATAAACATATATACGGAGTTAAACCGTAGAGCGTCTACGACACGTAGAGGTACTATTTTGTTGAAATCCTTTTCAATCAGAGCACAATATTACGGCTAAGTTCAACTTATTATATATTTTCACCCTCTGTGGTCTATTTGATAAAAGCTTTGATCTACCGATCAAGAGAGTCATGCTTTCTCGGTAAGGTCATTGTTAAAAGTAGTTTTTTTCTATTAAAATTTAAGATCTTAGACATAAGTGTCTGTGATGTAAATTCTCCTCGAGTTGATCTCTAGTGACTTACAAAATTTCTTATCAAGTTTACCTAGTGGAAAAAATCAGTTTACGCGGCTTATGTTTCGTGGAATACATTTATGTTCATTGTTTAAAATATTTTTTAAGTTTTCCAATGAATAATCACGTTAGTAAATGAGAATCTTGCTCGAATAAGTGAAAATTGTGGGTTCCAAATAGTTGACGCAGCTATTATAGTTTGGTAAATGATTGAAGTCACTTTTACACGCGTTACACTTTAGTAGAGACAACAAGAGAATTTATTGCAACTAAGTAACAAGCAATTCTCGTGAAAAACCACTGTTGATATACTTCCATTACGAATCCATATGCTCCACATATGAATTAGAAAAAGAGTTATGGTACCTAAAAAATCATTGCCTAATATATTTCATATTAAACAAAAATATTATCATTCTTGTTAACAATTGTAAATAGGTTTTATTTCTAAGGCGAGTTAATTATATCTACTTACATTATATATAAAATGTATAATATATGTCATTTTCATTACAACCTTATTTCACAGAACATTAATTATATACATGAAGTATCAAAAATATATGTATTCAGCTCTCTCATTGTGGTGAAGAAAACATTGACTTGAATGGGAAAACCACAATAGCTTATCAAATACCTCTTTCTTGTGACTTACAGAAAGCTAAACTAAATAATGAAACTCGTATTGGAATCTCTTTGAAAACTTGCAAATCATTCTTATCTAATCTTTGGTAAATAAATCTCTTCGTTTATTATCTTTTGTTGGTTTTTTTTATCTATCCAAAGTACGTGTAACACAGGTGAGGCAACTTTTTATAAAAATGCTTTTCGTCTCCTGTTTTTTTCATTCTCTTACGGTCTTCGAAATAAAATGAATATTCAACTGAAATTTAAATGTAAAAACGATTAAATTAGTTGAAATACAAGATTTCAGTTTGTAGAAATTAAAATATTTAACTGATGATAGTTTTATACATTACTACAATCAAGTTGCTTAAAGTTTATTCTAATGTAATTAATGATTTATTGATAACAGAAAAATAATATGAGTTGATAAATTATGTAAGAAAAATCAGGAGCTACGTAAAGCAATTGGTTTGAAATTAATTTAAACAAATTATAATAAAATAAAGGCAGTTTTTTATTCCAGACAAGAGGTTCACAATATTATTTTTTTCGATTTAACCAGCGGTCGGTTGCTTATACGTTAATAAGAAGCTCAGTTAATCTCTGAGCTAATCACGGTATTTCAGAGTGTGGAATTTTTTATTAATTTTATACCTACATACAATTCATTTTAACAAACCGTCGTAAATAATGTCTACGGATGTCAGAAACTGTCAGATGATTGAACAAGTTCTCAATAGTCAATGTTGATACAAAGTCATACATTAAATTTGAATCTTTCAAACTATGTACATTCTCACAGATTTTGTCATGACATCCGTTCAATTCAAGTCCATCCGTGCACTTGAACGCCCGAAGATGCCGAAAGGCGAAACCCGGGTCGTTAGTGACAAAATCTGTGAGAATGTACATAGTTTGAACGATTCAAATTTAATATTGAAAATCTACCAAGCACCTTCAGTCGAAATCTTCAATTATAAAAAGTCATACATATTTGAAAATTTCTCCAAATTAAAAGGCGTAAAAATGCACGTTTGATTTAAAGGATAATCGTCGAAAGATCGTTCACAAAAAACGTTCACAGAAACAATATATACTATCAAACATCAGCGTTTTAAACATTGTTAGACTTAACATATAAAAAATGGTAGCCTTCTTTTATTATGCACTAGAAATAAATGTATTTTTCGAGAGAGAAATTTCAAAAGGGCAACAAAGTTTGTCACAACAATTTTAATTACACGCAAAAAAACAAAAAAAAATATCAACTGGAATTGAAATAAGGCACTGATTTAATTTGGGAATATTGTTTTTCCTTAATTTAACAAGATACAATTTAATGGACTGCTTAAGATTTAACCCTCTAAGCCCTTTTTAGTTCACGCCTGATTATAGCTGCAACATAATTATTATTAAAAAAAAGCACTTGATGAAAAATGTGTATATATAGTGGTATTTTAAATGTTACGACGTGTTTTTATTTCTGTGGAATACTTACTACAAAGTGATAATTCACACGCAATATTTATATGTATTAGAATATATGCTTTATTATTTATTACATTGAAAAAGCAATTACACTTTGCAATAGTTTATTGACGTTGTATAATTTAAAAAAAAAAATGAATGTATCGTTTCATCAACAAAAAAATCATAAACTACGATAAAGTCTATCTATTATGCTATGAGTGGAAAGTATGCAATTATTAATCTAACAACTGAATATTGATAAAATTTAAAATAGTTTTGTTTTGTTTCGCGTAATTGTATTAAACTGCCTTTGCATAAAAATGCGTGTTTTGTCAGGAACGTTCTGTTGTTTTTTTTAGTCATTGGCAGTGATTTTCAATTGTTCTATTAATTGACAAATATTTTAACATTCATAGATATGTAAAAATACAAAAGGTTTTGTTTTCATTGTCTGTTTTTACTGGTACTGCATTATTTTTCAACATTTTTGTGGTAAAATAATGGAGAATTTTGGACGACTTGTTTTATTTTTTTTTAGATTATTGGAAGTTGTATGAAACGAATTACAATATTGCTATAAGCTGCGTATAAACAAATCTTAATTGACGCATATATATATTTCTCCAAGATTTCTTATCTCCCACCAGTATTTTGCTTCTTACCATATCATTCTAGCCTCCGCTAGCTTCACCGAGTGCATTCTATTGATTCAATTGATAGCAGATATACTAAACTGGGGTCCGCCGCAGGAAGTGCTTTCTGTTCAGGGTGGTGCTGATCAACGTTCCTTCTAAGCTGCGTGCGCGCGCGGCCGCGCAGCAGTTTGAAAGCCCCCGCGCACTCATTTTGAGTAAGCGCGCACTCCAATACAACTATTCAAATAATATGTTTTTAAATTGGTATAACCCTAATTGACCGAAATAAATAATAAAATTAAAAATTTACATAATTCGACTCCAATTAAATTCTTATCTTTTATAAGAACAATAAATTAATCTTAATGGAGTATATAATATGAGGATTAAACGTACGGAATGATGTAAAAAGCTAGAATTTTGTAAATAAAATTATAAAATATGTTAAAATATTTATAGGCGACCAATTGTTTGTTTCATTTCGCTTATTTTCTTCAATGAGTTCATTTATTTTTTATTTAAGACGCTTAATAGTAAAAAAATATTTAAAAATAATCAAATGATAATATTATTTATTATGCAAATCAAAACTATTTTTTCCATCAAATATAATAAATTATGCCGCGCATTTGTTGCATTGACCCGCGCAGTCTTTGAATTTTCCACGCAGCTAACCTCTTGTCTTAGAAGGAGCTTAGTGCTGATTATTCGTTCAGATTTAAAGGGCCGTTGCATGAAGAAGTATGGAAAGCACAAATATAGTTGATCATCAGTGGTCTTCCATGACGACGGGATTCACCGGGTTAGTAGAAAAGACGGGCAGGATTCAAGCTCTTGTTATCTTTCTAAATTGACTGCTCAGTAAAGTATAGGGTCAATTACCTTAACGTAACTTAGGGTGACTGTTCCTATAGTCAGCTATGTCCAGTAGTCAGCATTTAACCTTAAACATGAATAATAGTATTGACACTGAAAAAAAACAGAATCGTTTAAATATGTGTCGGTAGTTTACCACTTTAAGATGTATATTTGTACTAAACTGACTTCTAAAAGAATGCATATGAAAGGCTAACTACTGATTTTTGGCGGCTGAGTACTGGATTTTTTTGTATTTTTTTTTAGAAAACTGTTCTTATTTTATGTGTGGAACGGTATTATCCGTTTTTATTTTCACTTGATTACATTATTTGGTACCTGTTTTATAAAATACCAGTGGAAAAAACATATATTCAATATATCACGTTTAGGGTGTTTACTGTCAATACTTGGTGGATAGCATTGTATTAATAAAAACACAATATTCCTTTGTAGTTTATTCCACGTTATTTAATAGGTCAGGACCGGTTTCGCTCATCGCGAGAATTATCAACTAATTAATATAATTTAACAATGCTATTTATACAAAAATGAAAAGGTGTAAACAATAAAAAGCATTGTTAAATTATACTTCTTATCAGTTGACAATGCTCGCAATGAGCAAAACCGGTCATGATCTGTTGAATACAGTGGAATAAAGTACAAAGGAATATTGTGTTTTTATTAATTCAATATATCTTTCGAAAAACACCCGTCCCTTAACTGGTTGACTACTGGAACAACCGCCCTATATTACTTTTAATCTTATATCACCTAAAAGTAAAACTATCATTCTTAGATTAACTTTCAATATAGAGTTGATTTTTTATCATGTACATGCTGAATTTATTTGCGTGTCATCTAGAAATAATATACAGTGGAACCCCGATCTACCGTTCTCGCATTGTTTGTTTCCCGCATGGATCGTTTATTTTTCATAATCCCATCCAAACACCCATAAAAATAATGTAAAACAATCCCGCATTAATCGTTCCCCGATTTACCGTTTTCCTTGATCTATCGATTCAATATTTTGTTCCCGTCACAAATATTATCCCAATTCACGCTACCTTCGTTTTTTTGCATGGATCGACTATTTTTTACTCAATTTACCCCGTAATAACAATGTTTAATAATTCCACGTTAGTCATTCCCCGATTTTCTCAATCTAAATATTATCGTCCCTTCCAAATTAATATCCCGATTGACGGTTTTTTTTGTTAAATATTTATTTTTATAACTCAAAAGTCAAAACTAAAATGTCTTAATGAAGAAAACTTGAACTCTAGCTGAGAAACTAAAAACAATTCAAGGCGTCGAAAAAAAAACTAAGTAAGTCAAAATTTAAGTGCAAAGCTAGAAATAGGCAACTTAGTATGTATTAAGCAATTAAATAATAAAGTAATATATTATTTAATAAATAAAGTAAAATAAATAAAGATGTAAGTTGAAAATTAACTGATTAACTGTCGTGAGATTATTCAGCTACAAATTATTGCCGCTTATGAAATTAAAAAAAATATGTCACATTGTAGAGAAATGCCATACTTTATCAGCAAGTCACAATATAAAACCAGTTGTTCAAAAATAGTAGAGCGATAATGTATTCATAGATAGCATTTTTGGCAACAGATAAAAAATCTATTTCAACAGCTGATTTATTTTGTCACTCCCGTACATTAGCAGAGTGGCGCAGCGGAAGCGTGCTGGGCCCATAACCCAGAGGTCCGTGGATCGAAACCACGTTCTGCTAGATTTTTTTTGTTTTTGTCTTGAATAGTTATTACTTGAAATCAGTGGTTGAAACACAATTTCAAACAGAAACTACTAATTAGAAAAAAAATATTTTTGATAATTCATGTCAGAGTACCCAACGTTGAATGTTTTTCTTTAGCTCTGTTCTTCTGGGTACTTCTGACGGTTTGAAAACCTTTTAGAAGTACGCAGAAGAACAAAGCTTTTGTTTAAATACTGTAAATGAATAAGAATTTGTTTTTGTATATATTATATGGGCCCATTAAAGGTGAAGTGAGCCAAGGGATATTTTAGAAACAAAAGTTAGACGCGTTGTAATATTTTACACGTTTTAAAGAATCACTAAACTGATGTAAACTCAGTTAATACACATTGCAATAGTGTTATCTCAATAAATAAAAATATTCAAAACACCAAATAAAGACGCGATTGTACCTTAGACTCTTAGAGCCAAGAAAAAAGTTTAACTATTTTACTAGTTAGCTCACTTTGCCTCTCAAGGCTATCTCTCTACACTATTAGAAAAAGATTTTTAATTAAAATTGTTTGTTAAGAAGGTTATAAGTATAAGTTACGCATTTCGTAAAATATTGTAAAAATTCTACTTTCAACGGATATGAAGTCTTGCATATTTTTGAATTTATGTTTTTCTATAGATATCTTTTATCTCTTTCCATCTCTTAATACGGGACGTCTTTTAAAACACATTTAATACGTGGACGCTCATCTGGATGCCAGGGATGCATTCAGAAAAAGAAAGAGACGGAAATAATTAGGGTGACCATATTTTTTTACTTTTGAAAACTTATTTTTAATTAAATCCAGATTAGCTTATTGAACCAGTGAGAGTATTTTATTATTGTGAATAAAGAGTAAAAATGTTTTTTTAAAAAAAATACAAACTAAGTTGTTATGTTGTTTAAATACAAAAAAATACAAACCAGGTCGACCGTCGCTTGCTTTCGTGACGGATCTCACAGATTTGAGTCACAGAAAGAACCACATTTTTAATAGATTTTTGTTTCAAGGCATGGGTGTATTGTGATGTAGGAAAATACCTTTCTATCTTACCAATTCATAAACAATGAGGCCTGTTTTAAATCTATCTTTCTATCACTACTCTCTTTTTAAAAAGAGATTGAGAAACTGAGTAATAAACAATTCGCGTAGAAAAGCTCTGTAAAGATAGAATAACTATGTTGAGATACTTCCATTGGGAAGTCATTTGCTCTAGGTTAGGGAAAAAATGGATTACAACAAAAAACAACTACAAACCAATATTAAAATTGCTGATTAATTACTAATTTGATCCTGCTTTATCAGCACTCAAAATAATATTTTATTTATTTACGATGACCCATATAAATATTCATGAGTATTTAATTGAGTCTCGTACTAAGGTCAAAAAATAGTAGTAAATTAAGTTAAAATTCGGTATATTGAAATTGGTTTCAATTATTTTAAAGTAAAAGATCACCTGGTCTTTTCTTTTCGTTGTAATAAAGATTTCATTATTTTAATATTCGGGATTGAAACATTTGTTAAGTACTATGAAGCTTTGCAAAGTAAATACAAATATATAGGTATTAACATACATGCTTGAAACTGTGGGGTTATATTACAAAACGTACTAGTAAAATAAGCATTATTGAGTTAGGTGAGCACTGAGCAGATTACTCTTCAAGCCTAAAGGTCATATTAGTTTTAATATAAAATGCTTACAATACTGTCGTTTTAAAATTGGAAATCATATTTATATCGACTGTGGAAAAGAAAAAGGACGTAACACACACATAGAAAATTTTAAAGGAGGCACAAAAAAAAGTGTTTTGATGATTTTGGGCCATATGCAAGTTATGAAATATACACAATCTCAAAGTGCACGGAGACTTCTGAACTGGTGTTAAATTGACATCGTCTAATATAAATTAAAGAAATTGTATAGAAAAAACCTTTTTTCAGTCTTTTTTCTTGGTTTTAATTTTCACAAGCTCATTTTTTTACAAAACATTAAAGCTAAATTTAGATACTAATTCGGCATTTGCAGCTTACATCCTTTTAATAGAACGTGTATCAAGTTTGATACATTGTGATTATCGAAAAGAATTATTTTGAAAAACTGTGGGTTGCGTTATTTTTACTTTCCACAGTCGACATGCAAATGTTATTTTGTTTGTATTAATCGTTATAGTATTTGACTCTACTGAAAAGTTTGAGTTTTTGATATAATACATTTTGCATTATTGTGACTATGGCAATTTATTTTTTTAATGAAAATTTCATGCTTCTTTGACGTTGTGGTCACCCTAGTAAAATATTCCAGCTGGATATTATGAGGGTGAATGGCAAACAGGAAACAATTATATACTTGATAAAAAGAAGCCAAACGTAATAGCGAGGTAAAGTCGCAGATATTACGTGTTTTTTAATTATTATTTTTTATGAAGGGATGCGAAAACATAAAAAGTGTAAAAAAAATACGACGGCATTTGAACGAGGTCGGCGAAATTATTGTGAATGTTTTTTACGGCTTACGGTATAGAACCGTTAAAAACAAGCCAGTTTATGGTTACCAGATATGTGCAATTTTTAAAAAATATTTACCCTGAAATTTAAATACAATTATCACCATTTTTTTAATTTCACATTTTTAAGTATTTTATTTTTTCTATTGTTAGTAGAATTTCATTAAAATGCGTAATTAAAATTTCTGTTATTTTACATAATATTGTACATTTTATTTGAACATTAATATGTTTTCCTTTAGCTTGTACATATTTTTTACTCGTAAAAAAGTATACAAAACAAACTTGTTTATATAAAATAAAAATCTTGACACATTTTCAAGATAAAATTGAGCTCTCGAGAGGTGAAATAAGCCAATTAGCTAAATGGAAAACTTTTTCTTGGAATTTTAAGTACAATCACGTCTTTATTTTCTGTTTTGGTGGTTTGCATATTTTTATTTTACAAAGATAACATTATATCAATGTGTATTAACTGAGGTTACTTCACTTTTACGATATTTTAAGAAGTGTAAAATATTACTCATCTATTTTATTTTTTTCTAAAATATCACTTCGGTCACTTCATCTTTAATTTCTCAAAATATGAAATAATCCGAGGGTGACATTTAGCGAATTCACGACAACCATAAGTTATATTACTTTTACATAAAGCTAGAAATTATTGTACATCTTAGAAATCAATGTCTATACTAAGATAGACGCATATCACATATCACAAATTCTAGAAAACACCTTACAGTATTTACTCCTGAAAGGAGACAAAGCTCTGAAAGACCATGACTTTTCTAAATGAGAGGAGTATCACAATACTTATGAGGGTTGAATGTCAGCGTTTGCGTAGGAAGACAAATTGTTTCTGCCTCTTTTTTTTCAAAACCCTTTTCTGCCTTCTGATAAAATATTTTTTTAACTGGTAACTTCAAATATAATGGTTTATTTTTTTGTTATCCATATCCGCTACCAATGTGAAGCATATGGCTTCCTAATGGAGGTGTCTAAACAGAAATTTTTCTACGAGAACTGTTTGATACTCAGTCGCTCAACTTCAGTAGAGAGAAAGTAGGATAAAGCTCAGGACTAGTGATTGACTAATCGCTATTGCTGAACCCAGTTATTAAAGAATCAGAAGGATGGGAGGAGAGGAAATAATATCAATTGACACCACGAACACCCATTTTTTGATCACAGCTTTGAATTGAATAATTCTCAAATTCACTGTGATATTACCGGGAATCGAACCCAAACCTGGTTCGGTGATCGGTAGAGAAAGCTCTAACCAACTGGGCCACAGCAGACGAAATTCTATGGAAAATATATATACAAAGAAAAAGTATTTTAACATTGTTATTATAAAAAATCGGATATTCTTTTAAAACTCGCAAGCCGGACATAATCGAGTTAAACACAACAACTTTTGGTATGTCCTTTTGTGTTCTTTGCATTTTTTTAAAGTTAAGGCATTTTAAAGATATATTTTTTACGTAATTTTCATACTTTTTCACTAAGGAAACGGCGTGGCATTACAAGAAAATGCGATTATGAAAAAAAAAACACTTAATTTTTAGTTATATTTTATAACTTTCTTTATCAGCTTAACATGTTGCGTATTATGAAATGTGTATTTGAATACATACAAATAAAATAATTTTCGTATTTTTGTTTAAAGGTATGTTATCTCTCAAACTTCTACTCAACTATTCGATCTTTAAAAAAAATGGGCTGAAGAGAGAATGATTATCGAAGTAAAATTACAGCCCTAGCCTTATCCTTTTATATGAATTATCTTAGAAAAAAGCGACTGAGTAACTAAGTAATGAAATCTCGTAAAAAAATCTTGTGTAAATGTCACACGCTCCACATCGGGATCGAATGTGGTAAAAAATAATGTTATCATAATCAAAGAACATCCATTTAATCGGCATCTATGGATTCAAGTCCCTAGTTAAACGCTTTCAACGAGCTTTTATGAATAGGCAAAAATGCTGTGTTATACAATACTCTGAAAAAATATATGAATGTGAAGGAATAGCTTTTATAAGTTGAGATTTTCTCGTTACATGTTTAAACCCGCAAAAACATGAATGCATCCTCATGACTAATGAGTTAATTATACATCCTTTTCATTGTTTGTCTCCGGGACCAAAAAAAACTACGATTTTGGGCGCTTCATAGAACTTTAAAATAAAAGGCATTATAAAAAAATTGTAGTCAATCAACTGCTAAGCTTCTTCATTAGGAAATGTAAAAATGTGCAAACGGTGCAATATAATATTTAATTTTACAACATTGATACTTCACTTTTTGCGTTTGAGAAGTATCATTTGACAAAATATTGCACGGTTTACGAATAGGCTAAATTCACTATTTAAAAAAAATGAACTTCCGCAAAGTTATCACCAAATCCATTGAAAACAACAAGAATCTATTTGGATATTGGATTCAAGATACTTAATGGTCGGAAGAAGAATATTAACATATTACTAAAGGTTAGCAAAGTATTTAATTTTCATGAACTGATTTTTTGATAGATTACTGGATTTATGCTCGTATCTTAAAAATAATAAAGTAGTAAAGTAAATTACCACCAAGATTGACTGATAAATATTGCCCTATCATGGCCGTAGCGCCGTGGTTAATGTTGATAGTTTCCATGACGAATCTTATAAGTTCGAATCGCAGTATGAACAGCATTTTTTAAATTGATTTATCTATTTCTGTTCGATGGCATAGATTATTGTGATGTTCAAAAATAAAATTCCCTCTTACGCTTTCAATCGTAAAATACCGGAACACAGCGAGAGTGATTGGCTAATTACTAATCTTGTTCTTGTCATATTCTTTCTATCTTAAATCTCTTCAAAAAATAAAGATTGAGAAATTGATTAATAAAGCAGATGTCATTGAATATCTTTTGTCGAAATACTTTAATTAGCATGTCGTGTACTGCACACTGAGATCAAGTATGGAATAAAAAATAATGCTCTGAAATAATAAAAATCCATAAATTGATTAAAAATAAATTTAGAAACTTAAGAGTTAGTGATATAAGAACTGTTGTCTAAGTGCTCAGAGTACCTAGCCAGAAGACCGAAGTTAACCGTTTGAATGCCGTGCATTTCAAGTGTTTTTTGAAAGAAATAATTTGGCCTAATATACACTCAAAATCGATATTTTAAAAGCTTAAATTGACTCAGTGTAGATGGAAATATACATAGTTATCAAAATATTTCTAATATTTTATTGGAATACCAAGTATTTGATTTTTTTAAATTTCTTGGGCACCCGTGTCCGCTTGGGATCCGACCGCTTAAATTTACTGGAATAAATTAAAATGATTATTTAAATTTTCCTAATCTTTGTGTTCTTAATTTTTATTCCTAATTAATCTCACTCTTGAGAGAGCACCTATTTAAAACCCATGTCATTTCATTTGGTATTAAAAGGCCTGAAAAGCAACCCCTTCTCACAGCCACCGCATTCCTAAAGTCTTATAACTCCTTCCCAATATAAGTAGAGTCCACCTCTAGTTTTCAATATGCTTCCGTTTTATCCCAACCGTCGAGATATACTTTGGAATAATACTCATTAGTTCACTGCCTGAGGCTTTGCCGGCCTGCGAAGCCTTCGCACACTGTACACACAGCCTTCAGTGCAGTGGCGGATTTACAAGATTAAAAACGGATTACGTGCGGCGTGAAAAAGTGTAGCAATATATGTATATCGTACGCTATAAAATGTTGTTTTTCTATTTACCTCATGCTTTTTAATACTTAAAAAATAGTCATTTTAATTATGTCGTGTTCATATATCTAATATATAAAAATGAATGTTTGTTTGTTCGTATGTTATGTGTTGCCACACCGCTCATCCGATTGCAACAAAACTTTGACAAACGTTTTGCTTGCACTTCCGAAAAGGTTATATGCTATAATTTACTTGCAGTATAAAAGGTCTTATATATATAAAAAAAACAATGTTTGTATGTCTACCAAACAGTTAATTTTGACAACGTATGCTTGCACTTGCGCGAAGGTTATAGTACAATTAATTGTACTTCTACAGTAGGTGGCGCGTGTTTAGTACCATAGACAGTCGGTAGCAAATGCCAAACGTCAAACAGACAGAAAAAGAAAAATATGCACTTCAATAAACAAAATTGAAACTCAAACACTTTCTTTCTTTGAGTGGCACTGCAACGCATGCCGAGAACCGGCTAGTAATATTATAAAAATGACGAAAACGTAAGGAAACAACACAGTTTTTACGGATAATAACAGCAAAAATAACGGCGTAAATAATAGAGGGAATATAGAGTAATAGAGGGAATGCCTCAAAAAAGCCTGAATTCTGCTTGTCTCATCTAACGACTGGATAGATTCCACCGTCGTGGAAGGCCACTGATGACGAAGGAAGAGGAAGCAAGAAGACTGGCCTGGGACAGAGAGTCTTGGAAGAATCATGTGGTAGCCATATGCTCTGACTAAGGAGCGGCTATCCGCTCCTTAGTCCTATGATGAAACAAATGAGTAAATCTACTACAGGACAAAGTGATTAAGGCATCCATTCCCGTAACTTTTTTGTAATCCCAGGATTTCGGATTTTTCAATTTTTCAATCTATTTAATCATTCCCGGGATCCCTGGATTGATCATTCATCATAAAAACGTGTCGCAATCGTTTGAGATTCTTGGAGAATTTCAGAATTCACAATTATTTAGGGACGTGGGTTTTCGATATCCCGGGATTGATCACTGGAAAAAAAGTCAGAAATAAAAAGATTCTGAAATAATATCGACAATAAAGTCGAATATCTTTTTTTTTAAGTTGACAAACTTACAGATGGTACAATTATTGGAAAATGTAAGACCAGTTTTTTAAACTTCATCCTTTTAAAAACATCACGACTGCCAGTGACTCAAGCGAAAAATATTGTTTTTATCGGGTTTTTAATTTGTTATCCTTAATCCCGAAATCCCGAGATTGTGGGATTGCGAATTTAGTTAAGATTTCGGGATTGGAAGTTTTAAGCGTGATCAGGAAGGTAGATGTTTCTGAGTTCTTTTTGCTCTACAGAACAAGCCTTAAGCAGTTTGTCAACTTTTAAAATGTATGTGTACTTTTAATAGCACTGATAGTGCCCTAGATATAAATGAAATGTTAATAACTCGTATCATATTATTTGATATTTAAATGTGCTATAAATTGAACATGGGACATTCAAACCATTCTATCACTGGTCAAAGTTGCCAAGGATAAATAGAGTATTTGTTAAACAAAACAATAAGTTTTCAAATGTCTTCCACTTGCCTAAATTGCATTATTTTACTCTGTACTACGTTGCAGTATTGAATACGATTGTTAATTGTTTTTAAGCGTATTGAATATTCGATTGCCGTGTCTAAAGACATGGATGCCTGTATTCTTGACATTTCCTTGCTACATATCTGATTATAAAACTGCGATGTTATGATATAGATAAGCGAAATAATAATGCAGTCCTGGCACCACCCATGAATTTTTTAATAAAATATGCTCAATATAATATAAATTAGGAGTGGACATGGATAAAAATAATATGATTCAGGCACACTTTAAGAATAAATTAGGTCAAGCAAACGATCTTATTGTGAAAAAGTCAAGCAAGCAAAATAGTAAATTGTGATACATATGTTTTCTAAAATAAGCTGTTTTTCTCACATGCCTATCGTCAGAAATTGCCTCCCGCGCTAAATGAACGTGAAGTTATACTGAATTAATATGATTGTTTTTAACTACAAAAGACATAACTATTTTTTTATGAATTTGCACCAATGAAAAAAAAAATAACCTGGGATATTGATTCACACAGATGTTCATTTGTTGTAGCTAATTACAGTTAAACTGACAACAGTTCTCGACTCGATAGGTAAAAACAAAAACATTGTATCATTTGAATAAGAAATAATTATGTAAATCGTTAAAACTTCAAAGAAACACTATTGAAAACATTTTTGACATGGTATTAAATATGTATAAATTACTTTATAAATGAAATATAAAATTAAAATTCAGTTAAAAAATCGTTCGTACATAGAAGTCCGCAAGCTTCCCGTTCATAGTTATTGTCAAATGCTCCTGATGATAATGATAACCCACCATCTAAACAGATTATTTTACGCCACTGACGTTCCAGGAGATGGTGTCGCAGTGGAGGGAGAAACGGGCGAGGGCTCGGAATGACTCCGCTTCTGGAGACTTGCACAAAACTTGATAATAAATTTCGTCGTGAAAGTTCTCTGTTGCGAATGCGGCGCACTGCACTGAAAACTGAATTCCAGGAATGAAAAGCTCGTTTCGATTTCAAAGAACTTCGTAACTTACTGTACAAGATATATCTTGTAATAATTGATAAAGCTTCAATGCATTAACTTCCTTTTGATTCTTATATTATTTGTTTCGACGACTTAATAATTGTTTTAAACCATTTTGTTTATAGTACTGTACATTGTATTTTCAATCAAAGTCGTGTCCACGAGTTTTAATGCCAGTACGCATGGTTTCATAAATTGATATCGATTGTAGAGAGGTAAAAATATGTAACCCAATTTTTTTTCAAAATAGATTTATTTTAATAAAAGCATTGCCTACTGATGAAGCTGATTTCAGTTAACAATACTCGCAATGAGCGAAACCAGTCCTGACCTACTAAATAAAGTGGAATAAAGTACAAAGGAATATTGTGTGTTTTTTTAATATAATCCCTTTCCACCAAGTATTGACAGTGAACACTTTAAAAGTGATAGATTTATTTTCGACGCTCAGAATGTCTTTAACTTAATACGCGTTCTATCAATAAGATATTAGCTGCAAATGCCGAATTTCTATTTAAATTTAGCTTTAATGATAAAAAAATTAGAGCATGTGACAATTTCGACCAGGAAAAAAGACTTTAGAAAAATTGGTCGAATGAATAATACACTACTTTTTAAATATTCATTCATGTATTCTGTGTTTTTAAGTGCCTTTGCTTTGGTATGGATAATATGTCAATCGATTTATGTTTGAAAACATCACTCATTTGATCCCAAAAGCTTAGCATATCAAGAGCATTAGAAAATCAATAGTAAGTTATATTCTTATATTTTTACTCTAGTAAAAAAAACGACAAGCTGATTTTGTCAGAAACTTGGAGATAAAAGATCGGACTAACCAGCCTCTTATTACGTCAACAATAAAAAAGCGAGGATGGACCTGGATTGGACATGTGTTGTAGACGCCTCAAGAGAGTCTAAAACCTGCTTGTCTCTTCTTCCAACCAGATGGATTCCGGCGTCGTGGAAAGCCACTGATGACTATCCATAGGTTGCACCCATCGGAGCTACGGGGCGCTGGGATGACCTAGGAGGAAGCAAAAAGACTGACAGGGGATAAAGAATCTTGGAGGAACCATGTGATTACCATATGCTTCGTGTAGGGAGCGGATATAGAAACGTAGAAAGTAACAAATCTTATGTACAACAGAACTGCTGTTAAAATTATTTTTATTAGAAAAATGCTCTATCGTTAAAAATGCAACAACCATAATACAAAGAATACCAAATATGTACAGTTTTTTTTTCAATTCCATATTATTGGCATAAAGCATTTTTTCTCTTTTTAATCAGCGAGTGAATTGATTTATTCAATAAAGCATATACACCGCAGTTAAGACTCAAATATTTGACCGCCTTTAGTTGCAACCGTGTAAATCGAAAGAGATGTATTAACGCTGGATTTAATGCCAAATTGATAATTTTGAACTAGCGAGGCAAATAATCGACTAACCTAATCAAGTCGAAGAATATTAAGATTGGCGAAATTACTATAGGCTACTCTGATAATGTTCAAAGAGTAATAATTAACCCTATGAATTGCGAAAGCTTGATTGTAAAGCTTTTAAGATCATTAAAGCGAACGGGTCTTAATCGACTAAACACCTGTTACACTACTTACATTAAATTAAAGGGTTAGTAAACGGCGATCGAAGAAAGTTAAGAAGTGATTTCATTGTATAAAGATATATTTTTGGGTTTATACAAATCCTCAGGTATAATACCGTATTTATTATTAAATAATAATTAGTTTATATATAGTGTTTGTTATTCGAATAAGTAGCAATTTTTCCAGCTACAGCTAATGTGACAGCTGACTTGTGCTCAGTTTGATTTGCCATTTTAAGAATTGAAGCTGTTTTTCCTTTGCGTGCGACGTACGTTTGGTGTAAATGCCGAAAATAAGATGCTTATTTTTACTACAAAATTTTACTTAAATTTGAAGTTAATTTTTGGCCACGTCAGTAAGTATTGTTGAGACGCTGTTGCATCCACAAAAAGTCACTGTTTTGTTTGATTTACGTGTTGGTAGAATTATTGGTACATTTTTTACATTAAAGCCAATGTTGAGTGCTATAGAGATATGACGGTGCGGTTGAGCTGGTTAGACCTTGCTCTACCGATCAGGCGGGTCTGGGTTTAATTCCACGGTTAAGTCAATGTCAACTTTAGATTTTTCAATTTTAATTTGATACCTAAGACATGGGGGTTTGTGATGTAAATTAAGCTTGAGTTGATCTCGAGTGACTTACAATAACTCTTCATCGAAGTCTTCCTCGGATGATCTTTAAACTTAAAAATATTTATCGCATTGACACTAGTTATAATGTCAAATATATTTATTTTAAACATAAAAAAACTGAAATTTTTGTTCCTGTATTGAATGGTATTTATGTGAAAAGCTGTGGTTTCAACAAAACGGTCCAACATGCCACACAGCGTGCACTATAATCAATTTATTAAAGCATCATTCGATAAGCGTATATTTCAACGTATATTTTTTAGACTAACTAAAACTTTAACTTCAAATAAAATAGATAAAAGTCTTCATATTTCTATAAATCGCATATCGATAAAAGTGGTTCGGAATAAGTCTTAACATATTGTCTGAAACTGTTGTCTTATTAAGGGTTTCTTTGATATAATAATCAAGGAATGATTAGAAAGTTATGGAAAGTTGAATAG
This sequence comes from Himalopsyche tibetana, assembly GCA_030503985.1. Classification (NCBI taxonomy): domain Eukaryota; kingdom Metazoa; phylum Arthropoda; class Insecta; order Trichoptera; family Rhyacophilidae; genus Himalopsyche; species Himalopsyche tibetana. The sequence goes on from JAPJYX010000007.1 coordinate 22,490,977, forward strand.
GGGTGTAAGAGGGTATAACACAACAAAGTATTTATTACTAAAAAATATATAAATTTAAGATCACTGTAACCGTGTTGTTAACGTTCTAACGCGTTTGTTTTTTTCAGTTGTAAGTCTAAAAATATTTTCAAAACAATTTATAGATTTGTTTACGTAGGCAAGAATAAGTATGATATTTAAATTTTTCCTAAAACGTCATAACTAATCCTTAGCAAAGAAAACACAAGAAAATATACTTTGTTTCTAACATTATAGATTTTTATTGGGTCTCAAGAACGTTACTCAATTATGAAGGTTTTTTTACATACTCGTTGTAGCATCTTGCATTATATATAGTAACCAAATAAATTATATTAAAATCACCATTTTTTAAAAAATATTAAACGTAACAGCTCCCCCATAAACGGACCTTTTACCATGGGTTATCAATATGTTTTATTATAAGTCTACCAAAGTTTTTCTTTTATATATTTTTTAGTTCATTTATTTAACGCTTAAAAGAATATTTCTTTTGTTTTATTCAAGTGATTGAGTCGACTACAATCCCAAAGAAAAGTTACAACTGATTTAATTTTTATTTTTAAAATAGTCGTAAAGTTTTGGTATAAATTAATCAAAAATAAATTTTATCCATGTTTAGACAAAAAAAATATCTTATCGACGGCTTAAGTGAAAGGTATCAACCCTCATTTTTTTAAAGTAGATTTATCAAATAAATGGACTAAACAACCACCAAAAATACCAAATAATATCTAAAATTAGCTTTATAGGTTGAACAGGACATCAGTTTCGGTAATACCAAAACCAACTGAATTGAGTTTTAATAATAATTAAAAATATATATATTTGGTTCAATAGAAAAGTTTCAATTAATTTCGGCATTCTCTGAGAAAGATACAGCAGTGGTCAAAAACCCTTTTACTAAGACGTACACCACCACCAGGCTATGAAAAAAGGTTACTTTATGCCAACTGTGCTGTACGAAGTAGTTGAGAGCTAAAGGTAAAACATGTAAATATATATATATATTTTTTTTAAAGGAGTACATTGATTCTCTGCAATCACGAGTGACCAATATGTTCTTTTAGGCTACATAATGACAATTTTGACTGGTGATATAAGGTAATTTCTGGTAATAAAATCACTATCTTACTCGATAAATATTAATAAGAAGCTCTACATCGAATTGTTGTGACATTGCTGTAGTATTTGTTTGATTTAACTGTCTCTTATTTATCGAATTTGAATTTACTTGGTATAACTCCATTATAATAGGGTAAAAATATCAACGTATTTAGTTCTACAGTTTTTATATTTATGAGTTGATAGCTATTTCGGCTTTCGCCACCGTCAGAACTATGCTTAAACTTACATAGCATATTACTTACTTAAGCATAGTTCTGACGATAGCGAAAGCCAAAATAGCTATCAACTCATAAATATAAAAAAATTAGAACTAAATACGTTGATATTTTTATCCTATTAACTGTATCTTACTTTTAAAATTGTGTAAATTCTATTTTTTGTAGAATGTGAACAAAAATCAATTTAAATTGCATCAAAACTTCAGTGCATCAAGTGTTTTCGCTGTCTTTAATATATTGACAAATTTTAAAAGCTTGCAGGTCTTTTGGCTTAAAACTTTGAATAAAAACGTCGTATTTCACAACCAATAATGGTTAATTTATTGATTACGGAAAATTACAATGTAAAATTGCCTGTTTTTTTCTTTTTCAACACATTCTTTTCAAACAAACTTATCCCTTTAGCTGCCGTAGATAATAAATAGAAATTATCTAGCACGCCGGCTATAATTTGCAACTATCAATTTAATTAGTTATTGACGAGATATCTCTCGTATCTGGCGTGTTGAGCACGAACAATTTGAGGTTTTAATATTAAAGTAAAGATATGTCACGCTATTCGAATTATGTTTGCACAAATTAATATATATTTTTTTATTTATTTATTCAATTAATTAAGATTGCACAAAGTTGACAAATTATAAATTTAAAACTTTTACAGTGCAGAAAAAAAAGTACAATTCAATATTAAAAGCAGTAGAAAAAATGGCAAGAAAGTCACTGAGTATGCTCCAATGAACTCTACTTTAATACATAAAAAATAGTATTCGTCGGAACTCACCCAAGTCTACGTGGAATATGTCGACATCCGAAGCAATATTGTTGAACACCGTTAAAGCTCTCCTCAGTGGCACCCCCATTGCCAAGCTGGTTCTTAACCATGGGAGAACAAACAATTCATGTCTACGATTTCTCAAAAATAATCAGGAACATTTAGATTCACATTCTCAAGAATGGTAAAATTCTCATTTTGGCCTCGTATAAGACGAAAGAAATTTATGGCCAGATACATTTCTCTTCGAACGTTCAAACTATTAAAGTTAAGCATGCCACCTTAGTCCTGCTCGCAAAACCTGAGTTGGCAATCACTGCTCCACAGGGTAGTCCCAAAGTCATACCACCACACATTCCAGTCCTCACACACCCCCCAACCCCCGCACATACAAGACGTTGTTTTTGTTTAGTTTAGCATTGTCTTCTTTATATACAGGAGAATGTTCCTGTACGGAGCGTGTAGTCTGCTCGTGACAGGAGTGCTTACAACTTCGCAAGTATTTATTGTTTGCGGCACTATGCTTTGAGGACACCCTGTATGCGTTGTGTTGATAACTTATATTTATGTATATTTTCATTCTTCTTTGGCTATATCTAGTTTTCTTGAGACAGTGATTTATATTAAGAAAAAGCGACTATTTATTACAGAAAAAATAATAATTATAAAGCTGGCCTAGACGACAAAATTAGCAAAATCACAAACTTAAACTTTATATGAGACTCAAAGTAACCCGTGCTAAATTTGTGCACTTATATAATTTATTTTTTTATTCGATAGACACCGAAGATGATATCTCCTCAATGATAAAGTTAAGATACATTTTTTAAACAATTTGATAGACAAACGGATGAACTTGAACTGACGCTTAGTAAATGAATTTTTCGTGTTTATATAAGAAATAAATGCATCATTGAGTTTAAAGCCATTGCTGGCGAAAAGGATAAGCTCATGGGAATGTTCACAGATTTGAGTAGTAACTAGTTTCAATAATTATATTTATTTGTTTGTCGGCAAAGGTTTTATGATTATATTTATATAGGGTATAGAAGTGGAGATCCCGGTAGATTTAATATTTCATTTAAAATTGAAAAGCTATGAAATTGTGCTCTATTTATTTCTAAAGTTTTCTGGAAAAAGAGCTTATGACTGTCCGTATGTGGGTGTAACATTTTTATCCCTTGTTCCTGATTGAACACGTGTCCTTCCGAAATTAAGTGATAAGCAAAAGTAGACGTGTCTTTTAGTTAATTAACCAGCTAATGCACATTGCAATAGTGTTATATCCGTAAAATTAAAATATGCAATCCATTAAAACAGAAAATAAAGACGTGATTGTACGTAAAATTCTAAGAAAAGGGTTTGGCTATTTTACTAGTTGGCTCACTTCGCCTCTCATATGTTCCCATATGTTTATGCGGTAGGCTGCCAAAATGCTTGCTTAACCTTAGAGCTATTAACGGGAGGGAACTGACTGATTTTTCTATCATTTCTATAAATAATTTTCAATACACGAAATAATTATTCAATTAATCAAACGTTACTTCAAATGTTTATTTATGTACCAATAATATACAATATACTGTATGAAAAAAAAACTAAGATACCTCAGATTGTACGAGTGAAAAAAATAGGCACCTACTTTTCTTTTGCTACAATTCCATCGTTATACTTAAGCTGTCGTAAACAATATTATATGTTAATTTCAGGAATAAAATTAAGGAACAGATTTGACCCAAAAATATTGTTTATTTATTAATTTTAACGAAGGGCTCGCTGACTTTATTCAAATTGTATAAGGACTTCGTCCCAGCTAACCTCTGATAAACATAGTTATAGATTTTGTGCTATTTACAGCCTTTGTTTGTTTATCTTACCGTTAAGTACCATTAATAATTGACGTTAATTTGATAAATTATTCATTTTCCACTTTGCGTGGAGTTCGAAGGCTATAATTTTATTATTATTTCACTGGAAATTATTAGTTGGACTGAGTAGGCTTTCGTAATAAAGTTTGCTATAAGAGGATTTGAGTGGTGTTCTATATTGTCACTTCGTCAAAAATAAAGCCCAAATCCTGACACAGAATTTAAACCTGCGTCTGACAATCAAAGTTTCGATTGTTTAAGTCAAGAATCGAAAGCTTTAAGTTTCGAAATTACTTCCGAATAAGCGGAAGTGTCATTGTAAAGTTTAAAAAGTTTTTTATGTGATGAATCTTTAATGGCGTTTATAATTCGGTTAACATTTATCAAGAGAAAATAATTTTGCGAATTCTTGAAAAAAGCTTCGACCATTCTCAGTAAGAAGGGGAAAACTGAAGTATTTTCAAATATTCTAGTGGCTTAGAATTTTTTTTTCTGAAATTGTGAATATATAAAAAAATTACAATTTAGGGTAGGTTTTACTGATAGCGAGAAATATGAATTTGTGACATATTAAAGAATATAGAGTTACTTATAAATATAGCACATTTAGTGTCAATTAAAAAATATAAGAACCATATCATGGCATGTCTTCAAATATCCATACATAGATGTCAGTGAAAAATGAAAAAAAAGTAAAAGTAATATATTTCGGAAAAGAAAGCAAAAAAAAAACAAAATGACGGCCGGGTAGAAATACGAAGAAACATTCTCCTCTATTAATATATAGATTACACATTAAGTGTGCTTAATTTTTATATGCAAACATAGTTAGTGAGAATTGATGTCACGACATCTAAAGACTAAACAGAAAGGCTCATTTGTGTTATGCAGTAAAAAAATATTTTTGATACAATTGAGCGTTTCGTCTAAACCTCGTCTTATTTTTATTACAAATTAAAATCATTTTTCATTAAATATGAAAATGAGAAAATAATTATAATATTAACCAAACCTGGACGAGTAAAATGAATACATATAACTTATAAGGTATACGCTGAGAATTGTTTTCTATTCTAACTCTTTTTGAAAAAAAAGGGTAATCGGTTATCTTACAAACAGTTTTTTGAAAAACTTTCTTTTATGGTCGTCATTTGTAAATATGCCCCATATCTGAATATGGTTAAGCTGAAAATTAAGGTTTTAATATAAATTTAAGATTTCAACTGAAGATGCTTGGTGGAATTTCAATATTAAATTTGAATCGTTCAAACTATGTACATTATCACAGATTTTGTCACTAACGACCCGGGTTTCGCCCTTCGGCATATTCAGGCATTCAAGTGCACGGATGAACTTGAACTGACGTTTAGTAAATGAAAGTTTCGTGTTTATATAAGAAATAAATGCATCACTGAGTCCAAAGCCATTGCTGGAAAAAAGGATAAGCTCATGGGAATGCCAGAAGATTTGAGTAGTAAGTAGTTTCAAGAATTATATTATTTGTTTGTCGGCAAAGGTTTTATGATTATATGATTTTATGATTATATAAGGTATAGAAGTGGAGATGCCGGAAAGTTTAATATTTCATTTAAAATCGGAAGACTTTGCAGCTGTGCTCTATTTATTTCCAAAATTTCTTGGAAAAAGAGCTCATGACTGTCCGTATGTGGGTGTAACATTTTTATCCCTTGTTCCTGATTGAACACGTGTCCTTCCGAAATTAAGTGATTAGCAAAATTAGACGTGTCTTTTTTCAATCTAAAGGGTGCCATATGTTCTAAAACTCGGATGTTCAGTGTCCTTTCTGTTTTGCCGATATAAAACTTTGTACAACAAGAGCATTGCAATCTATAATAAATTATTTTATTCCGTTAATTTGATGATCGAGTGAAAAATCGTAAATGTTTATAATTTTTCGAATCGAATAAATTTTATCCTGAATTTTTTTATTCTATCGTTTTTTCCTGTACATTAATTTATTTGCAATCAATTTGTAAAAATAAAGCTTTTTTATTTTGAAAAAACGCAGATTTAAAAACAAACAATCAATGATTTTTTGACCGATATCCGCTCTCAACGTACAGCGCATAACTTCCTAATGAAGGTATTTAAACAGATTGTGGCTCAACGTCTCTATTCCAAAGACAGTAGTAGAGATAGACTGATTAAGCTAGAACAGGACTAGTATTTAACTAATCGCTCTCGCTATGCCCAGTTATCGTTGGATCGGAATGGTAGGGAATTCTAGAATGTAACAAACACCCATGCCTTTAAACAGAAATAGATAAATCTACCTAAATAAATGTTGTTCGTACTAGGATTCGAACCTTTGGGTTCCAGCATGGAAGCCAACAACGCAAACTGCTGTGCCAAAAGACCTGCCTGCCTTTAAAAAAAAATACACTCAAATACTGAAAATAAAAAATGTATATTGACTTTTTATTAATCAAACGCAAACCTTTCGATCGATAAGCGTAGCTTTTAGGAATAGTCAACAGAAATAGATTTGCTTTATTATATAACATACCAATTCTCATGCGTTATCAAAGCATTTAACTTTCTTAACAATACAGTCTCAAGCTTAAACTCATTACATGGTAATCTGCAGATGACTAATTCAGATAATTGAGTTGAGTTGGTTCGGAATACAGTTACGGCAAATTTCTCGGTTCAACAGCTACCACTGGTGACAACAAACTGTACCTATGCTAGTTGCGACACCTACAGCCGACACTTCACGGTATTGCATTGCAAGCTAAATCATTTGTTTAAAATCGCCGGTTTGTGTAGCTCTCGTTAAAACAGAGAATTTATATTACAGATTTATTAATTTATTAAATTACTGCAATTATTGTTATCAAAAAGAAATCGGTGGTAAATTTTTAGCTTAAAATGTTCGATTATTATATTATAGGTTATTTAATTGTGTAAAAAATGAACGCTTTATCATAATAAATTAAAACCCCCATTTACACTGAAGTCGGGACCGTGTAATTTGGAGTAGTGTAATTGGGTGAGTGAATCTCATACAAAATTAGGGATTTGGTTTTTTAATCAATTTGTAAAACTGTCCGTACTGAGATTCGAACCCGTGACCTTCGTAACCGAAGCTAACGACGTTGACTACTCGACCACGCAGGCGGTACTACTTTTTTACTTGAATTTAATTCTTGAAAACTCATATATGCTGTATATTGATCGATTTCGTATTAACTTGGTAGAACTCCATAGTGATAAGGTAAAAAATATACCAATCAAAAAATATAATATCAACCTTACATCCATACTAAAACCCTTACTAGACGCCAATGTAACTAAAAATAAATCGTCACTTGATTTGAATGATTCTATTCTAAAGTCAATTTATTAAATACAATACTATACTTTGCAATATTAATTAAAATGTATGAGTGGATCAAAGGATATATTGTATCTCTTCAAAGCCAGTATAAACATAAAGACATATTAATATATGTAAATTTAAACTTTATTTTATGATGAAGGAAGGCATAAGCCGAAATAGTTATATAACATATTTATTAAATAATATTTGTAGAAATAAAATACTTGCCCTCTAGACAAGTTTTAAGGGCTTTTATCTCGTGACATATTTTGACTAAGAACTCGTTCCCTTAAATAAAAATATCCATATATTGATTTTTTTTTTATAAACATGAAAGATGCTCTTTTCTATTAAGTTTATACCCACTTACAGGATAAGTTTACTCAATATTTTTGTTTCTAAAAGTTTTGATACTAACGTTAGTCCATATTCCTAAATTCATTGTAAAAATATCCTTCAGATAGTTAGTTGATGATGCAATATTTTTTTTTGTTGTAAATTAAAACATGGGTGAAATTTATTATCTAACGGTGTCAATACTTTAAATAATTTAGACGTCATGACTTTGAAACTAAGCATTGGTTGTATTAGAGAGCCATTAAATAGTTTATGCTCTTACTGATTTTTAGAGGTAGCCAGAGAAATTATTGGATACAAAACCAAGCTTTGATCTTGAAATTTCTTGGTTGAAACGAATTGAAAACAGAGTTATTTACATTCAATATAATTAAGTCAACAAAAATATGTCAAATATCTATTTAAAAAACACTTAAAAGTCTTTTAAATAATAAAAAACAAACGTCGAGTAGTGTACTAAGGGGTTCACAATTTGAATAATTCATTTTTTTGCCTGGTTAAAATTACAATGGTTTTTAACAAAAGCTTGTTTTTTTATCAATACATATAATCGCTGTCGTGCGTTCTGTTTTCAACCCCTGACAAACAGGATGACGTTATTATTTGCAGCCCAAACTGCAAATGACGTTTGATATACAGAGAGCCTTATTATTATACTAAGGGTGTAAGCCCATCCATTGGACACTTCCCAAAATTATCGCAGCACATTATTCAAAAGCGGTTTCAATATGAAAATGTGGCTGTATATCGTATTCAAAGTTGTTTTCAGATGGGATTAAATATTCATGAAACTGTGATAGGGCGTTTGGGCAATATTTAAACAGAATTTGTTTGAATATTTGATTTGAAATGCTTAACTTCAAATTCTGCATAATCTTCTGTTCTATTTGTGTTATTCGAAAAGAAACGAAGACAGAGGGTTATTCATTCATATAATTTCCGTACCATAAGAATGATTGTTTTCTCAAACAATAAAACACTCTTTTGTACTTATTCTAAATTTACTTTATTTAATCAAGAAAAGCTTCGTTCAACACAAGAATTTTCAGCTGATAATAATAAAAATTAATACAGTGCTATTTATACGAAAGCAGGGGAATTTCTTTTAAAAATAGAACATCAGAATAAACCTCTCTAAGCTAATCCTTTTTTGATTTGATTTCAGATACATTAGTATAATTTATTGTTAAATGTTTGAATCTGTATTTTGTATCTTTATCTATATATTTTTCGGGCTCTAGCACGTGGAAATTTGCATGTGAACTTTAGCGGACCTTATCGCAATTTATTATTTTTATACATAAATATCGACTGTGAAAAGGAAAGGTAACCCACACAAATCAAATTTTTCAAGAGGCACGTGTTTTATTGATTTTGGGCCATATGCAAATTACGAAATATACACAACTTTGAAGTGGACGGAGACTTCTTAACTGGTGTTTAATTAACATAACCTAATATTAATAAAATCTTTTTTCTAGAAAAAACCTTTTTTTTCAATCTTTTTTCTTGATTTCAATTTTCACAAGTTCATCTTTTTTCAAACTTAAAAGCTTAATTAAGGTACTAAATTGGCATTTGCAGCTTACATACTTTTGATAAAACGTGTATTAAGTTTGATACACTGTGATTATCGAAAAAAAGCTGTTTTGAAAAAACTATGGGTTACGTCATTTTTCCTTTCCACAGTCCATATATTAATTTATCTCTGTACTGTTAACAGACACTACGAAAGCTGTTGTACTTATGCTTAACATAAAAATATTTATATACCCTGTGGTACCATTTCTTCACCCTTTCTAATCCTTAATTCTTGGAATCATAAATTGTAAAATTCATGATTTTAGTATTATTTATCATAATTATCAATCAAAACCATTTTTCTAATCGCTCTTCACTTCCCTCGCTAATGGTTACTCAATTCCAAGTAATTTCATGGGTATGTTTGTAAAAGTACCAATTAATTTTAAATAATATGTAACTTTGGATAAAATGATATCTTATGTAGGTAAATTTCTTTAAATGAGCACTCAACAATACAAAATAATATTATTTTGCGCGCGGTGCGTTAAGGTTTTACACGGTGAAGTCGGGGTTGTACTGCGCGCTAGTGCCGGAGCGCTAGAATCCCGCGCGCAAATGCGCGGGGTGCCACATTAAAACAATGCTATTTATACTTACACAAGTAAAACTAAAAAAGATGTAACAAACAATTGCTAATAGAAATAAGAAGCACAAGGCGATTGATTGTTATACCGTTTTAACTTTTACTTGTTTAAGAATTAATGACAGCGTTTTAATGTATATTATTATCAGTGAAAATTCTCGCGAAACTGGTTCCGAGCATATTAAATAAGTTATAAATAATTACAAAAGAGTGGTTTAATTTTTAATAGAATGCATTTCCATCAATTATTAACAGTGGACACTTTTAAAGTAATATTAAGTTTTGTAAATAAGTAGAAATTTTTAAAATATTTAAAATACCACTTAATGTGTTAATACTTTCACAGTTATGATAGTTTGAATGATTATATATTTGACAAGACATCGTAAAAAAATGATTACTTTAAATTATGAAATATATATGCTATATTAATGAACTGAAATAAACAATTGATTAAAAGCAAGTTAATACATATTAAATTCAACATAGTTTCTTACATAAGCGGCAACGGAAATGCTAGTCGAATATTTCGTGACAAAAAGATAAAATCTACATTATTAGTACATTACTACAACAAGTTCTTTTTAAACACAACTGTATATCAGCAGAGTGGCGCAGCGGAAGCGTGCTGGGCCCATAACCCAGAGGTCCGTGGATCGAAACCACGTTCTGCTATATATTTTTTAAAACATGCATTTGTGTTATTTTGAAAAACATATCGTTTTATTCGATATTAATCGCTCAAAAAAAATTAACTGAACTTTATTATTGATATCGACAGTACTTAATTGCAAGTAGATAACATACAAATAAGAATTGGGGGTTGTTTCATTAGAGACAAGGAAATAAATAGGAGAAGAGATACACAATGCTCATATAAATTATTGTTAAGGATGAATGGGATTTATAATGGAAACAAAGCATATTAGAGGAGAGTTTTACTTTGACTACTTTTTCTTAGGTTTAATACTTGATTAAAAACTAATTTATTATAGATCTAGTAAAACATGATTCAAAAGTGCTTTTGAATTTATTGATTGAATTGGTATTTAATTGGTAGAACTCCACTGTAATGGAGTGAAAAAATAAAGTATTGTAGCTCTACAAATGTTATTTTATAAACAATTGATAGCTAATTCAGCTTTATGCCTTCGTCAGAAGTACGTGTGTTAAACATAATAATTTCACATTTGTCATAGTTCAAGTCAATAATATGTATGTTATGGATATATTTTTAATAAAATACTTTATACTTTATACTTTATACTTATAACATAGTTTATACACTTTATAATAAATCACTTAAATCTTATTAAATCAAAATAATATCAATGTGAGTATTGAGGAGTTTCTACTTAGCTGTTCGGCCTTTCGATTTGAACTGAAAATAAGGAATCGGATATTGGTTTAATCCGTTCAAAGGTTTATTGTTACAAGTTATGTCATAGAGAATTAATATAGCACAGATTTTAATGTTGTGTATACATAACATGTATATTGGGTGACAAATGTGAGATTATTATGTTTTACATATGTTGTTCTGACGAGGGTGTTAAGCCGAAATAGCTATCAACTATATATAAAATAATATCGCTAGAACTAAAATACTAAAAAAAATATTCCAATTGTTTTACTTCAAAATGTGACACGTGTGTCTCCTCTTTAAGAAGCACTATCATACCATCGTAATGCTTAAGAATAAAACTGTTTTACTCGTAAACCTTGCAGTGGTCTGATGATACTCTTTAAAGAAGGAAAACACGTGTCACATTTTGTTACACAACAATCGTAATAACAAAGTTATAACACAGTCATTGTTGAATCTATCGAAGATATTGAAAATACTAAAATACTTTTTTTATTTTATTACTTTTGAATTTATCCTAAACTTTCTCTTAGACATGCTCACATATCTCTTATCAGTAACAATTCCAAATAATAGCAAATAACGAAGTATTTAGTACCATAGGAATTATGTTAGCACATAACATAACTATTCAAGTTTCACACTATTTTCAGAACTATGTTTAACCTTAATTTATTTTAGCTAAATCAACTAGTTCGGCCAAGATATGTTATATTACTTCTCTTTCACTCTGTTCTTAATCTTATCATCAAAAATACAATTATTTTAGATCTTAAAACTGTGTAGTTATGACCTATTGTAATGGAATTACTATCAAAGTAAATGTCAATTACACTAACATACTTTAATAAGGTGAAAAATAACAAAGCATTTTGTTCTTCAAATATGTATCTTTCTTTTATCGACTTTGGAAAAGAAAAAGGACTTAACCCACACATTTTGACATTCCGTTCAACGTGTTCCTTGCATTAGGTGTGATTGTTTGTTAGTATTTCATGCGTTACCACACCGATCATCCGATTGCAATAAAACTTAGACAAACTTTTTGCTTGCACTTGCACGAAAGATATAGGCATAGTAAAATTAATACAGTAGGTCTAATATATAAAAATCAATGTTTGTATGTCTACCATACAGTGAATTATGGCAAAGTATGCTTGTACGTGCGCGAAGGTTATAGTAAAATGGCGCGTGTGTCGTACAATATATAATTGGCAGCAAACGTCAAACAGATATAAAAAGAAAGCATACACTTCAATAAGCACAATCAAAACACAAACATTTTCTTTCTTTGAGTGGCATTACAACGCTTGCCGGGAACCGGCTAGTCTAATATATATCAAAATGAAGTTTGTTTGTTCGTTCTCTAAGGTAGTTCTTCTCAATCTGTGGGCCGTAGGATTTCTCGCGGGGGCCGTGAAATTCAGTAGAAAGTACAAAAATCTATATATTTAAGTCTATCAAATCAATGTTTCCCATATTGGGGGCCGTGGATTTTTTTAAGTGGGCCGCCGGATTGGATTGGAAATTAGATTCTGGGAGAAAAGTATAGCAAATCGAGGATTTAGAATTCGTCGGTGAGCTAAAAAAAAAACGAGTTTCTGTGACAATCTGAGGAAAAAGTATACCAAATCGCAGATTTCAAATTCCTCGGTGAGCTAAAATTTTAGGGGTTTTTTAAAGATTTAGGGGGCCGTGGAACGAAAAAGCTTGGGAAGCACTGCTCTAAGGGCTACCAAACCACCAACTTTTTGCTTGCACTTGCGTGAAGTTTATAGGCATATTAAAATTAGCTTACAGTAGTTATTATATATAAAAATCAATGTTTATATGTCTGCCATACCTTTGTTACTTTTCACTTCTCTTTTCACTTTCACTTAAAAAATTCTACTGTGACATGACGGACCACCCAAACGACACCATCAAAGCCCTACTCAACGACTACGTTGAGTACCCCCACACTGACATAGCGCGGCCAAGGAAAATCCTCCTCATAAAACCACCCTAGATCCCCTCCGATCCCACCACTGACATGCCTGGTTGCCGCAATCACACGGCTGGTGAAAAAAACACATCGGATTACCCTACTCTAAATTGTTACCTTTGCTCCCTTCCCTCCACTTTTTTCCTATATATGTTACCTTTTCTCTCCCCATTCCTTTCTTTTTTTTAATCAAATGTACAAAAAAAAAAAAACAACAACAGACAAACCCAAAGCATTCTAAAAAAAGTAAATAGAATAAATTAAATGAAATGGGCCCACAACATCTAAATTAGAAGAAAAAAATATATATATTTAACCTTAGATGAAAGGGAGATTGGAGCTCGGCTCCACAGTTCCCCGTATAAAGATGAAATGACACTGATGATGATGATGATGATACTTTTCACATTACTACAATAGAGTTACTAGCAAAGAAAATGACAGTCAAATCAAAGCTATAACGCAATTATTGTTGTAGAATTGAATAAACTTTGTTTTATATTCAATAATTTCCAGAGTTAAACAGCTCCTTCGTTTGAATATATACGTGTAATAGTTAGCGTACCGTAAATTAGGCATTGCCTTTCCTCGCATACAACTTGAAGGAAAATGAATCATAGGAAACTTATCTGTTCAGTACACTTGAACAAATACGAATCGTGCTTCTCACCACATATCGCTTTACAAGTGGCATAGTCTTGTTAAACAGAGATATAATATTGGTCTCGGGTTAATAAACTACCGTTTATATTATAGTTTTGTATCACCGAGGAATAAACAAGTATGTATAATATTAATTTAGCTGGTCGGGAAAATTAGCTTTGCGAAAAGAACTCAATACTTGACTGAAAAGTTTTTTTAATTATCTGACAATAGCTTTTTTTGAATTGAGTGCATTATTTTAATTGAATAAAATGTAGTCAAAACATAGTAATACACGAGGTAATGCAATTTTAGTTATAATATCGAATATTCTCAATAATCGACTCCACCGCAGAGAATGTATTTTTTCTTCAGAATTAGTCGCATTTTTTGTAGAGGTACGTAAATTTTTTAAGTAGCAAAATTTAAATTTTAATAACACCCACTAGTAATTTTACTATTTGTGATGTTATTTATTACAAAAGAAATGGTTTTATTATAAGACCGATTTTTGAAAATCAATTTTGGTTACGATTGACAACGTTGGTATGAAACTTGAATTGAGTGATATCATCTTATACAAAACACTTGTATAAGATGATATTAGAAAATTTTGATTGATAAACATTATGTTACGTATGTAGGTATATTTTTACCATGATCAACCATTAAAAAATACAGCTTCGTTTGAAAATTATCGCTCAGTCCCCCAAGAGAAATTTATAATTAAAATTATTCCTGTCTTATCACATTTCTTTTCCATATCTATTCCTAGAGCAAAGAAAATTAACTCTTTGCAGTTTATCTTATCAGAAGTGTTTCTACAAAACTTATTTGTTACTCAGTTGCTAAACTCTAATTTAAGAAGAGATTACGAATAAAAGAATGGGGCTGGCTAAAGGTATAGGTAAGGTAAAATCAAATGATCACTTTTAGGGTGTTCACTGTCAATACTTGGTGGAAAGGCATTATATTAATAAAAACAATAATCCTTTGTACTTCATTCCACTTTATTTAATATGTCAGGACCGGTTTCGCTCATTGCGAGCATTGTCAACTGATAAGAAATATAATTTAACAATGCTATTTATACAAAATTTTTACATTTATACAAATTTATTTTATATTTATACAAATTCATATCATTAAGCATATTCACTTTATTATTGTAACATTTTATCACTTTATCAAAAATTTCCCAAATTTTAATTATGTTTGTAATTACTTTCAATCGCATTCTGAATTTATGAATCTGGGATGACTTTTTAATTATATGTTAGTTGTGTTGAACATTTTAATTTTGTGTTATTTTAGAATCACTTTAATGTAATTGGCAATTTCTTTTCAATGCCAACTGTTGTGTATAACTTTTCAATTTTGTATAAATAGCATTGTTAAATTATATTTCTTATCAGTTGACAATGCTCGCAATGAGCGAAACCGGTCCTGACATATTAAATAAAGTGGAATGAAGTACAAAGGATTATTGTTTTTATTAATAAAATCAAATGGATGTGAAGGAATTTTAGATATAAACGTATTCAAACAAACATCTATTATTCCACTAAAAATCAATTCATTAATTTGTTTGTAATGGAATTCGAGAACAGTAATCAAAACTAAAATCGTTCACCACTTGACCGCACGCTACTTCATTACCTAGTCACTAATAAAGCTTTCCACAGTATTTTCAAGCAAGCTGTCACTACACAAACGACTTTTGATACGATAAAACAATATTGGTAAGTTTTTAATATGCATTCCATTAAATAAAGTGATTCTTACAGTCAGAAATATCACTATTTTATATAAGACACTGGAAAGATTTAAAGGAGCGGTAGTAGCTTTGAAGGCAATTAGAACGTGCTGAATCTAGATAAAGAGACAGTGAAAGTAAAAATAAAGAAGAAGAAAAATTTTAAAACTCATCATACATGTTTGTGTAAATCGCAGTTAATTCGCAATGATTTATATCGACCGTGGAAAGGAAAAAGGACTTAACCCACACATATCAAATTTTACAGGAGGCGCAAAAAACGTGTTTTGATGATTTTGGGCAATATGTAAATTATCAATAATACATAATCTTGAAGTGCACGGAGGCTTCTAAGCTGGTGTTAAATTGACATAATCTAATATTAATTAAATAAATTATCTAGAAAAAACCTTTATTTCAGACTTTTTTCTTGGTTTTAGTTTTTTATAAGGCCATCTTTTTCAAACTTTAAAGCTAAAGTGAGATGCTAATTCGACATTGGCCGCTTGCTTCCTTTTGATAGAACGTGTATCGAGTTAAATACATTGTAATTATCGAAAAAAGCTGTTTTGAAAAACTGAGGGTTACGTCCTTTTTCCTTTCCACAGTCGATATATTTTCCAAATTGATACACAAAATTATAGTATTAATACGTTTCGGTTTATATGCTAAGCCGATAAGCATTAAAAAAATCAAAATATAAATATTAAAAAAACGGTACACAAATTTGCCAAAGGTTCATTTTACTTTTTGTTATTATTTAGAAGACATATTTTCATGTTGGTGTTAAATGTTTTTGATCCAAAACGGAACAGTTGGTAAGATAAGGAATCTATGATCAAGAGAATGTTTTATGAATGTATTAGATAAAGTTTAGGCGTGTTACATTTAGTTAAATTCTTGTTAGTGAAATTATATATGATCATTTTTTTTTTGTCTTAGTGAGTGACAGTTTTAAGTACATAAAAGTTTGGTTCACTTGATAAACATTGTATTGTAATTGAATGCAATAGAAACTTTGTATATGATAACGCAACCTTGTGGAAATTATAATGATCGAGGTGCATGCATTGAGTGACGTGCATACATGTAGAGTTGGGGTATTTAGGAACGCTCGCGTTTGTAGACAAACTGGAGAAAGATGATGGACGATATACGTTTTGTGTAAAATTTTAACATTAAGATGTATACACCACATTTTTTAATAATTCAAATTTTGTACACTTATATTAGATTTTGATTGCTTAAATTTAGCTAATGTCCATGTATTTTGTCTTTTGCCTTTTGGCGTCTTCAACTGATTAAGTGTACGGTAATACAACATCTGATAATACTAACCTTTTTAAAATCCGTAGGCATTTTTGCGATATAATATTTCGAATTGCTTTTTAATGATAATTATTTTAATGGTCACGTGTTATTTCAAAGACCAACAGGGTTTGTAAATTTTATACAATTGCTTTCTCAATAAAGATTGAACGTCATCAATTTCAAATCTTTATTTAAATTTTGTTGAATACAATAAATATTGTTACAAATAATAAGTACAATACATGGCATTACAGCTGACGTCAATTCGCTTTGCACTTGACAAATATTATTACAATTAACTTTTAACTCAAGAAATGCGACACCAATACCCATATTTTCTTAAATATCTATTTTAATATGGGCACAATGTTTATAGTATGGATTTCTAATATAATAGCTTTTTAGACCTTTTATAGTTTATATAAATACGCGATAACGCGATAAACGTCCACGATAAGAGATCTTTCGTAAGATAGCTGGGCTAACTCGTCAGTTGCAATTTCATATGTGTGCTGGGATGACGTCTTTTTTACGCGCAACTTAAAATATGATTATTTATTAAAAAACCACGGATTTCTATAAAAAAAATGTATGAGGAATGATGCAGAGAGATATTTTAAAACCTTAAGACTATTTTTTTTTTAAATTCATAAGAATAAGGCCAATAATGAGGAAACCACTGGGGTCTCTAAATGATCCCCATCGGATGAGAAGTATTTTTCTAGTCTCCGAGCCGCGAGAGTTAAAGCGCAGTAAATAATACACATTTGAAGAAAAAAAAAATATCCTTATTATTCTTATACATGAGTCGTCTGGTATCAAATAAAACTTATCAACTATCCGACAGACCCGGTTTGTCCATCCATTTGAATGTATGTTGATGCCGAAAAGCAAAAACCAAGTCGTTCGTGGCAAAAAATGCATAAATATACAAAAAAACTATTTAAAAAATCAATCAAGTAACTTCAGTCGATATCTTAATAAAAAAAAATGTATTTTTTCACTTTGCTTTGTCAATCAAATACAGGAAATAAAATAGGCAATAAATATCAAAAGTATGCAGAAATGTTCAATGTGACATATAAAACATTTCTGCTTACTCACTTCTTAATTTTATTTTTTTGGTACTTGGAGCATATTTTATTTCCTGTATTTGATCAATGATTTGATTCTAATTAATATAAAAGTTAACATAATAGCAAAACCACTTTTTTTAAATGTTTATCAAATCGTTCTTTAAAGTAAAGTTATTATTAAAAAAAAAACAGGATCAATAATAATAATAAATCTAATAATAATATGTTAATCAATAAAACAAGTTTGCAGTACTTGACTAAGCCAGACTTTGTTCTGTCTACTGAAATCAGAAGAATAAATACATCAGAGTTTTTTCAAGAGTTGGTTAATAAAAATTCATGTCTATAAGTAAGATTGAAAAAAAATAATACATTCACTAAAAATATATTTTTTTTTTTGTTAAATTCTTGAACGTTAATTTAAAATCAATCACCCACTGAAAACTAAACTATATTTACTCATACGAAACTGTACACATCAGAGTACAGTTGAGTTCGTATATAGAGTACAGTACGAGCGTTGTGAGTTTAGTTTTAACGCAGTTTCCTCTTGCTTCCCAACTATCAACTTACAAACTATGGGACTAACTTATTGGTACATGCTCAAATAAGTATAAATATATCGCGAACACTCTATAAATTATTTCGCTTGCCTTTAGGCAAGATAAAGTAGAAAATCGAGTGAAGTGTTCATAGACAAGTTTTCTAGATAGTTTTTCAGCAGTGACTCTATAAAAAAAGACTTTACTTTTGTAGACACGTAATGACTAATGATGCATCAAATAGATGAATATAATTAAGCGACTAACAAAATTACGGATGACTCAATTGGAAGTTAACGAGGAAATTGATTGGATTATTTGTCAAACTGATCGGCTATGCCATAGCTAGTACATTTCAATATTGATGAGACCTCAACTTAACTGGATAGCTGCCACATAGAGCATCTCGTCAAATTTGTCGTGCTCAACACGCCAGAGAAAAGTTACCTCATCCATAATTAAATAAATTAATAATTGCAAATTATAATCGGCGTGCTACGTACAAACGTACTTTTTTCTACGGCAGCCAAAAGGTTAAAAAAACATGCTTATCTTGGTCAATATTCGCTCTATGCAGCGGTGGACTGCCAATGCGTTAATAAAGGTTTTGTTGAATCTCAGTGTTATTTGCGGTGTTCTGGGGATGTGGTGAATTTTTTTTATTTCATATAAACAATTATACCCAAAAAAACAATTGTTATTAAACATACTAATGTGATGTATAAACACGCGACTCGCTGTAAAATAATTATAAATAACTGAACACTAAACGTTACTAGGAAAGAAATTTAGAAATCGAGAAATTATGTATAAAAGAAGTTTTTTTTTTAGCTTGCTGGCCGATTTAAAAAACCAAGGAATTCACGGAATTCCTTAACCGACTCGTTTCATTTTTTTCACTTTCTGACCGATTTAAAAAAAACACAGAAATTTACCAAAATGAAAAGATGTGAAAGCTTTTTTTATTTAGCTCTTTGGGTCATTTCAAAATTGTTTGCTCGCTGCAAGATTTCAAAATCCTGGGAATTTACGTAATTTCGAAAATGAAAAAAATTGGAATCTTTATTTTTTTAAGCTCACTGGTGGATTTTAGAAACTTGACTGCTTGCTCCAAAAAGTCCGCACTGAGAAAAGATAAAATTTATACTCGATTTTTAAAATTATTTTTTGCCTAATCAAGATCATGTTACAAAATCCTTAAACACAGTTACTCATGAAGTAGTTAATTAATCATAAAAATTTGGTGCCCATTAAACTTTAAAGCTTTTTGTATAAAATTGTTATTACGAATCAAGTAATCCTTACAATATTTTATAAAATACCTGACACCTGAAAACTATGGATATCTCTCTATGCCATTCCTTGGGGTATGCTTAACCCCTTAAAACCTTCTGTCTTTGTTTGCTTTACAATAGTTATATGTCAATACGATTGACGGATACGCCCATAAGAATATTAGGGTGAGCGACAAATCTTCAATTTATTATTTGAATTTATTTATTGTAATATATTCCTTATTCTACCATTGACAAAGTCAAGTCTTAGATTATATTTAGTAATATCACTTGTGACGTTTATATTGCAACGAATTTGAGGCATGATCTATGTAATACTGAAACTCCAGTGAAATTGTTGTTGTTGATTAATCATTTTTCTTAATTTATCTGTATGCCTTAACAGTGTAGCACAACATTGTGCATGCGCATGGAGCACGACTCGAAGATAATAAAATATTTAAATATGTCTAAGCGTGAATGCTGAACAATTTTTGACAGGTGATACTACCATTTAGTGTTTAAAAGTTTTGAATATTATTGTAGGAAAGACATTAAAAAATACATCATTATTATAAAACAATAAAAAAATGTCTTTAAATACGTAAAGTAGCTTAGTGTGACTCCGATTTGACCTTCTGAAGAAATATTAATATTGGTGAAATAGAAGACTAACTGAAATACAAAATAAAACGATGTCAAAAAAGCGAAGCTTTTTTTATATTTAAATACTTACTATTAACAAAGAAATATAATTTAAGACTTTTAATTAAAAATTAATAAATATTATGTCAGATCTATGGTCCAGTGGTTAACGTCGTTAGCATGTGGATATATGTTCGGGAGCATAGATTTATTTGATGTTTTAAATTACATCTCTTCGTTCTACCCTAAAAACAAGGCAAAATGAGAGTGATTAGTTTATTACTAGTCCTGTTCTAGCCATATTCTACTAGCTTGGAAAACATAGAACTTGAGAATCTGAGAAATAAGGATTTTTCGAAGAAAAAATTATGTCGATATTAGTTTTATTAGGAGTTTATTTGCTCTACATTGGAAACAAGCATAATTAAAAAAATGACAGAAATCAATACAAGTTTTTTAATCCTCATTGAATTGATTATTTTTTTATTAACTTCTTAAATTCATTTACTCGTTTGGTTTATAATGCAAAAAACGTGACAGGTCAATAATAATAACTCTATTCACGATAAATCTATTAATTCTTATTCATTATTCTAAAACTGTTTTATTTTTATCTGAAAAATTTCTTAACGTCTTTTCGTACAATTGATGCAGCTATTTGAACAATATATCGAAGTGTTATTATGGTTTCAGACATTTTGATAAGTGCCAAATCCTGTCGAGTATTTATAATACTAAGTAACATGCAAGTGACGAGATGAAATGTCTACGAAGGAGAATGTTTATCAAGTTATGAGAAGTGATACAATGTGATATTAATATCGAAATGTACATGCATGGAAACACTGCAAAGTTTATTAAAACTTTGTTTCATTTAATCTTAGAAGAGCACTTAGCAATCGCAAAAGTATTAAAATAATATTAAATAAGAAATATACCTAAAAATCATCTACTGGTAGAGCGGGAATTTCGTGTAATTTTATGTCATGTAGATATTTCAAAATCTTATGAAATGTGAAATAGTATGTGAAACATTCTTGCCATGTTATATGTCCACTCTTGAAGTGGAGTTTCTACAAAAACTGTTGAATAATCAATTGCTTAACCTTTCTTCGAGAGCAGGGATAGGAGGACATAGTAAGAAAAAGACTTGTTAGGCTATCTTGTCACTTTTACTGCGCTTCGTTTTTTTTAAAAAAAAAATGAGTGAGAGGGAAGAATTCAAGAAATCACAAACATCCGTGCCTTTGATTTTTTTTAACCATGTCCGCTCCCAATCTGGAGCATATGGCCTCCTAATGGAGGTATCTCAACAGAAGTTTTTTCTTCGAAAACCGTTTGTTACTCAGTCGCTCAACCTCATTTTTTTTTCAAAGTGAGTAAGTAGTAGGGAAAGATGGATAAGGCTAGAACGGGACAATTAACCGCTATTGCTACACCAAGTTATTGAAGGATCAAAAGGATGGTAGGAGATGAAATAATGTGAATTGACATCACAAACACCCAGTCTTCGATTACAACTTTGAATTGAATAACTCTCAAATTCACTGTGATCTTACCGGGAATCGAACGCAGACCTGCGTGATCGATAGAGCAAGCTTTGACCAACTGGGCCACAGCAGGTGACAAGCCTTTGAATAGTATCATTATTTGTTTGCTTTATTTCGATTCTATCACCTCCCTCCTTGCTTCCCTTAAAAGGAAAAAAGAACCCAAACTCCTTTTTGTAATTTCATAATTTTAAAATGTTAGAAGCGATAAGTCTGAAGATGCCTCTGAAAGAGGCGAAACACGTGTCACAGTTAGTAACACAATACGTGGAATAATCAAAGTTAATTTAAATTTTCTATTAGAATCAATCTTGTTTCATTACTTAAGCAAATTTTGCTATAGTAAGTCTGAAGATGCCTCTGAAAGAGGCGAAACACGTGTCACAGTTAGTAACACAATACGTGGAATAATCAAAGTTAATTTAAACTTTTTATTAGAATACTTTCCGTTCTAGCATTCGAATCCATGACTTCCATGTTTTAGGCCAACGACGTTAGCCACTCGACTAAGCAAACAAATAAATTATTTTAAGAATGCTCGTGTTAGTGAAAACAAGTTCTGCTATTTATTAAGTGTTTTTATAAAATATTTTATAATGATTTTTCAGCAAGAATTGACAGTACACTATAAAAGAAGTTATCTTATTTAACAATATTTTTTATACGTAATTAAAACTGTACAGTTTTTATGTGTAAAATACAGTTGAAAACATCTGACACACTTCGAAGCAATTAAGGAACATTGCTCGAAAACTGAATGCCCTTTAAAAGACAAACTGTTTCGAGGTGCTTAATTGACTTTCCAATAAGTGTTTGCGGAGCTTTGTAATTGAAAGAAGATTTAAAACTCACCTACAAGTAGCGCTTTTAATGGAATACTAGTCTCATGTTGTCTACAGTGCCAACACCTCTGCAACATAATAATTAGTATTTTAATAACACGAGTAACAAAAAGCAACCTTAGAATTTCTCATTTTGAAACGCTTTCGGGTAAAATGAAATGAAATTTTTGTATTACGTACGTGAAAGAATAATTTCTAAAATAGTTTCAAAAACCTATATAAAGAATCACACTATTTATCTTGTATTGGGGTTTAAATTTCGAATGAGTATTTTACGTTTTAGTTTGCGTCTATACTAAATCTTATATGATAACCATTTGAAATTTAAATACAATATTTTATACTTTTAGGTTAAAAACAGAAATGTACAAGAACTATGCAATACAGCTTTTGGCTGTTGCGCTCAGAAGAAATCATTATTAGCATACCAACACTTTCAATAAAACAGCCAGTCCAGATTAGAGCTTGTAGCATTTGGTAGCTTCCTACATATTTTTTTATTCTTCAATTAACTCGATGGCTGCCACATACGATATATCTCGTAAAATTTTTCGTGCCCAACACGCCAGTTACGAGTTAACTTGTCAATAACTAATTTAAATACGTATGTTTAAATTAAATATAAAATTAATGTCGTAATCTATGCGATTTTTATATAATACTAAGCGGTTCCCAGCGAGCGTTGCAATGCTACTCAAAGAAAAGAAGTGATCGTGTTTGTGTTTATCGAAGTGCATTTTTTCTTTATCTGTCTTTTTGACGTTTGACGTTTGATGCCGATTGTCTATGGTACGACGCACGCGCTTCCTATTGTAAGTAAATTGTACTGTAACCTTCGCGCAAGTGCAAGCATACGTTGTCAAAATAAACTGTATGGCAGACATACAAACATTGATTTTTATATATGACATAGTGTAAGTTTATTTTAATATGCCTATAACCTTCCTGGAAGTGCTAGCAAAAAGTTTGTCAAAGTTTTATTGCAATCGGATAAGCGGTGTGGCAATGCATACAATACAAACAAACATTCATTTAAGATTTCGACTGAAGGTGCTTGGTGGAATTTCAATATTAAATTTGAATCGTTCAAATTATGTACATTCTCACAAATTTTGTCACTAACGACCCGGGTTTCGCCTTTCGGCATCTTCAGGCATTCAAGTGCACGGATGAACTTGAATGCCTGAAGTTCAAGTTCAAGTTCATCCGTGCACTTGAATGCCTGAAGATGCCGAAAGGCGAAACCCGGGTCGTTAGTGACAAAATTTGTGAGAATGTACATAATTTGAACGATTCAAATTTAACAAACATTCATTTTTATATATTTTATATGGTAATGGGGGGGGGGTATGTAATTAACATTGCAATATACACTGGCCTTTACTCGGTTATCATAATATGCGCAGAGCTTTATTCCCATAAATACTCGAATATAAGGAACAAATATTACACCAAATGTGCGCCAACGAATTGTTATATTGTCTGATAGTAAAAGTAAATAATCTTTGATACAATAATTAAGATACAAACAACTGTAGCGTTTTTTTTTCGCATCTTGAATTGATTTTTATTCAAGGTAACATATCCAATATTGTTTTCTATTTTAATATTCTTTTTTACACGATTTTCTACATGGTATTCTTCAATTGTATCCGCCGTGTAAGAATAAAGTCTACTGTTATTTGTATTGTAAATAAACAGAGCGCAATTGAACAATCTTCCGATTTTAAATGAAATACTAAACATGCCTGGGTCGCCACTTTTATACCCTATATGAATATAATCATAAAACCTTTTCCGACAAACAATATGAATATAATTTTTAAAACTGCTCACTACTCAAATCTGTGGGAATTTCCATGGGCTTATCCTTTTCACCAGAAATAGCTTTAAGCTCAGAGATGCATTTATTTATTATGTAAACACGAAACATTCATTTGCTAAGCGTCAGTTTAAGTTAATCCATACACTTGAACGCCTAAAGATGCCGAAAGGCGAAACCCGAGTCGTTAGTGTCAAAATCTGTGTGAATGTACATAATTTGAACTATTCAAATTTAAAGTCTATTGTACTTATTTTGTCAAAATTAATCTGCATTTTCTTTCAATAATTTTTTTTAACAATTTTAATTTTTACGTATAATGAAATATTTCAAAGCATTTTCATTTTGCCAACATTAATCTTCAAAATATTTGTTGTGGAAAAGCATATTTCGCATATGTTAATGTAGCTGGCTGGTGTGCATGTATAGATCGTAGAGTGCAACTTAAAAGCCGGCAAAGGCATGTAAATTGTGGAACAATGTCCGCTCGACTCTCTGTGAAAAGGAGAAAACAATATCCGACCGGATTTAATCACTAAAATTCTCGACTGACTATAAACCGAGGCATGGCGATAAACATTGCAGCATGAAAAGGGAGATAACTCAAATTAAGTGTGCCTAAAAGCACGATTTTTTTTTAGCTATGTCCACTCCTAATATATGAAGCAAATATACTATAAATGGAGTTTACTTTAACAAAAGTTGTTCTACCCACTTTTAACTTTGCCGCTGAGCTACTTTCTTTTTTAACCCGTAACATGCCGTCCTAAAAAATCACGTTCCCTCTCACGATGTCAACTCAGATTCACTTTTTTGACAGTATTTAAACCTATGTTAAAAGCTAAAAAATAATAACATTAGAAACCCCTGAACCATCTTGCTTCTAATTTTTTTTTGAATTGTTTGAATTTTGTACTTTTCCATGAGTTTTGTCGCTAACGACCCGGGTTTCGCCTTTCGGCATCTTCAAGCATTCCAAGTGCACGGATGTACTTGAACTGACGCGTAGTAAACAGTTTGTATCGTTTATAAACAAAAATATAAGTAGATCACTTAGTTAAATGGTTATTAAAATGTAAATTAGCGAAAATTGAATGAATACAATTTTCAATGGATTAAGTGGGTTTGTTATAATTATGGGGATTTTTTGAAAATATTAATGACCAGATAATAACATAGGAATGTTTAAAATAAATCTAGGGTTTTATCCGACCTATTATTAATGAGTTGATTTGTTTTTAAAACAGTAATAATACATGTCAGGTTCTTTACGCAGTGGCTAACGTGGATGACTTCCGTGACGAACCTCACGGGTTGAATTCCTGGTAAAAACACTAATTGTTCAATTGATTTACGCGTTGGTGATGTTTAAAAATATTCTCCTACCTTTTCAATACTAAAATAGTGGGGCTTAGCGGAAGCAATTACTAACCACTAGTCTAGTTTTAGCTCTCACCTTTCTATCCTAACTCTCTTTAAAAATAAAATGGTAAGACAACTAAGTGACAAGCAGATCTTCTGTTAAGATTTCTATATTAGAAACGGACATGGATATATAAAAAGGATATAAAATGCGTCTTTCAAAATGAATGATTTTATTAAGTTTAGTTAAAAAAAGAGTGCGGAACTAATTGATTTCTTTAATATAAAATTAAAAATGTATTTGACATTACAGCTAATGGCAATGAGCCAAATATTTTAAAATTGAAAGATCATACGAGAAAACCCGATGAGAATGTTTGTATTGTAAGTCACTCGAGATAAACTTGAGGTAAATTGACATAACAAACACCCCTGTCTTATGTCTCAAATTTAAATTTGACATTGACCTTAACGGAAATCGAACCCAGACCCACTTGGTCAGTAAAACAAGCTTTAACCAACTGGACCACAGTGGATGACAAAACAATATTTTAGATCAATATTATATTAGATTAAGTTTAGATGTATCTTATTTCTTTGAAGAAATCTCTGTGACTTGCATTAATTCGATAATGAAAATGTTGTTTTTCGTCAATGCAATACAAAAAAGCTCAATTATGCTTACAATAGTTACATATCCCTTTGTTTTACAACCGTGCCGACGATAAACTTAACTTTCATAGTTGAACGGCATTCGGAGCACCGGTAAAAACTATCCGTGCAGCCACATCCGGGATCGAGATGTCTCTACCCAACCCACACAAGATTTCGAATAAATGATAATGACTATATTACATAATGCATGCATTATAATTTTTATAATGATGCATTCTGGTATCCAAATGCTCACAGATGTTCGACGGAAACCAAAATCTTGGCAATCCCTTAATCCCGGGATCATCTAAATACCGGTGTCGGAATTTATTATACTATTAAAAATTAAATTTAAAAAACCTTAATACTTCCCAATTAACTTCCTAAATATATAACTGACTGACCTTAAGCTAACCGAAATTGTTAAATTATTAAAAATTCTTATTAAAAAAGCTTTCATATTATATAAAATGAACTCTTTTTATTCTTCCACGACTATTTGTATATTTTTTTGATTTGTTAATAAGTGAAAAAAAAAAAATTTAAATGACCAAAAAAATATCGAATTGCAGCCAATAATGGAACAGATTGAGTTTGTAATATATATTGTTATGTTGACTTCTGTGATCAAGTACATAGTTTCTCAACCTTTTTTAGCCTGTGACTCAAAACTTTCTTTCGCCTCTCATCTATCATTTTCCGGAGGTCGGAAAAAAGAAATAAAAAAAAATTGTTTTGTTTTTTAAGGATTTCTAAGCTTCTCAAAGTTGTACCCATTGACTCGGCTTCACACTTTTCTGATAGGGTGTATTTTGCAGCTTAACAACGTTGTCCGTGCTCAAATTTTTGTCAGAGATGTCCCGAGTAGAAATTTCTCAATATATGTTTGCATGAACTGCATTGTTCAAACTGTGTAATAAAATAATGATATGAAAAATAAAATAATTGGGAATCGATAAAGATGTCATACTCAAGCAAAAACCAGCCATTTACCATCAACGTGAGTATTTGAATAACATCTACATACACTAGTGGGCGTGGCCTGGTGATTGTCAAATCATCGGCTGGCGCGCGTTAAAATTGTGTCGCGTGCTAATTTTTACATTTCGTTCTGTAAACAATAACATGATATTTTGTTCGATTGATCCGTTGTACGTTGTATGGAGGTTTGACTGAACAATATATTTTCCATCTAGACGGTAAACATGCGTTGAAATAATTTTATTTTTAATTCAAGGGTTCGAGAAACTCCTGAATGACTGCAGGCCATTGTGGTTAATTGCTATCATTTTAGGGTAATCAAATCGTCGGAAATCGAATCGTTATGTCAATGAAATCGCAGCGTTGGTTATTATTATTATTGCCATCGGGGTTTCGGTACTGTAGGGTATTTTTCGGAATAGGTTTGGTTTCAGTGAGGTTTGGTGATATTGTTTTAAGCCATGCCAACAAAAAAATATTATGCAGCCTTTTTAAAACGTTACGCAACTTTGAAGATATTTTTAGAAATATGACTTTAATTGGGCCCTATATAGGTGAAGTGAGCCTAGAATTGTAACATTCTTCACATCTTAAAGTAACGTAAAAGGAAGTAACCTCAGTTAACACACATTGCAATACTGTTAAAGTTGGCTCACTTCACCTTTCGAGTGCCCAATAATTTATGTAAGTTTAATTGACCTAATGTAAAAAAATGAATGTTTGTTTTTTTTAAACTTTGACAAACTTTTTGCTCGCACTTCCGAAAAGGTTATAAGCATACTAAAATTGACTTACAGTAGATCTTATATATATATAAATCAATTTTTGTATGTCTTCCATACAGTTCATTTTAACAACGTTTGCTTACACTTGCGCGAAGTTTGTAGTACAATTAACTTACAGTAAGTAGCGCGTGTGTCGTACCATAGACAATCGTCAACAAATGCCAAACAAACAGAAAAAGAAAATATGCACTCCAATAAACACAATTAAAACACAAATACATTGTTTCTTTAAGTGGCATTGCATCGTTTGCTGGGAACCGGCAAATCACGTAATAAAACATACTCTGGCAAAGGAAAAATCATTATTTCTTGTACATTTATTGTTATCTCAAGTGCTTGAACATAAATCTGCTTGATTTGTTTTGATTTATGTAATTTATTTAAATTATCAAATCGACTGTGGAAAGGAAAAAGGACGTAACCCACACATATCAAATTTTACAGGAAGCGCTAAAACGTGTTTTGATGATTTTGTGACATATGCAAATTATGAATTATACACAACCTTGAAGTGCACGGATACTTCTAAACGGGTGTTTAATTGACATAACCTAATATTAATTTAAGAAATTGTCTCGGAAAAATCTTTATTTCAGTGTTTTTTCTTGGTTTTAATTTTTTACAAGGTCATCTTTTTCAAACTTAAAAGCTTAATTTAGATACTTATTCGGCATTTTCAGCTTCCATCCTTTTGATAGAATTTGTGTCAAGTTGTATACATTGTGATTATCGAAAAAAAGCTGTTTTGGAAAATTGAGGGTTACGTCCTTTTTCCTTTCCACAGTCGATATCCATAAAAAATCTGAGATTGTGGTGCAGTGATCAGCGTCGTTGGTTTTCCTGACAAACCTTTCGGTTGCAATTCCCAGTACGAGCAGTGTCTTTGAAATCGGTTTATTGATTTCTGTTCAAAAGCATTATATTTAAAAGTTTCCTTCTACTCTTCCAATCTTAAAATAACAGGACAAATTGAAAGCAATTCTTTAACCACGATGGAAATATTTCTCATTCTTTTTATTATGAAAGTTGAAATTTTGACTCTCATTGCTTAAGTAAGGGTTTATATTCATGAATTAAACATATTGTGTTATTGTTGTCATATAATACATACATGGTAAAGCTGAGTAGGTACTGGTTTGTGTGAAATTGTGAAACGTAAGGGGTTGCAAATTAATTCGCGAACGAAATTTCAGGTCACGTTAACTGCCATAATATAGCGGACGCAAACCATCAATGAATAATTTATTAATCAATAAATATAAAAAATATACAAAAAAAAAAACAAGAAGATATTATAAGGAATTTCAATCGAACTTTTGAATATATATTCGGAATTTTTAATATCGTCTGTGGAAAGAAAAAAGGACGTAGCTCACATTTTTTTCAAAACTGTTTTTTTTCAATAATCACAATGTATCAAACTTAATACACTTTCAATCAAAAGGATGTAAGCTGCAAATCCCGAATTAGTTTCAAAATTTAGTTATTCAGTTCGAAAAAAGATGAGCTTGTGAAAATTGAAACCAAAGAAAAAGACTGAAAAAAAATGTTTTTCTTAGACAATTTATTTATTAGATTATTTCAATTAAACACCAGTTTAGAAGTCTCCGTGCACTTCCAGGTTATATATATTTAATAATTTGCATATGGCCCAAAATCATCAAAACAATTTTTTTGTGCCTCCTGTAAAATTTGCTATGTGTGGGTTATGTCCTTTTCCCTTTCCACAGTCGAATTCGTATAGTTGGTAAATTATTCTTATATTGTTCGTTCAAAGTATAAATATATATTATATTAAGTCACGCAATATATGCATATGTCAGCTACCGCAGTCAAGTGGTCAACAATGTTGACTTCGGCTATGGAGGTCACGGGTTAGATACCCAGTGAGGAAAGTTTATATAAATGATTTTCAATTGAATTATAGATTTCTTTCCAAAGGTATGAATTTATGTGATAACTTGTCCTACTTACCTTTAATTATGTCTTAGTCCAATCTTTCTGGTCCCTACTCTCTTTGAAAAGGGGAAATTTAGAAAAAAAAAAACAGTTCGCGTAACAAAAACTTGAGTAGGTTAAATGCTCCATATTAGGAGCGACATGGATAAGAACAAAAAGTCACGCATTATATCTTGACATCATCTGTTTTGATTGCAAAAACATCTCGTTATACTCATTCAATACTTGTGTTTTAAAATTGGGTGCGATGACAGTCAATACGTTCTTGACAAAACATTTTTTTAAATAGATGCTTATTTGACGAGAGTCATCCACTTTTTTTTTTTAACCATGTCCGCTACCAATGTGGAGCATATGGACTCCTAATGGAGTTTATCTCGTCAGAAGTGTTTCTACGAGAACTGCTTGTTACTCAGTTGTTCAACCTCTCTTTTTCAAAAGAGAGTAGGAATATAAGAATAGAGCTAGGACAGGACTAGTGGTAAGCTAATCACTCTCGATACGTCCCGATCATAGGATAGGATGGGTGAGAGAGGGGAATTCATAAATCGATTGAAAAATCAATTTTTAAAACTGTCCGTACCGGGATTTGAATCCGTGCCCTACGTAACTGAGCCCAACAACGTTAACCACTCGGCCACACAGGCGGCATACTCTTTTATTATAGCGTTTCATTATACACTTTTATTATAGTGTTTTAGTACTCAAATATTTTTAA
This sequence comes from Himalopsyche tibetana, assembly GCA_030503985.1. NCBI lineage: Eukaryota > Metazoa > Arthropoda > Insecta > Trichoptera > Rhyacophilidae > Himalopsyche > Himalopsyche tibetana. The sequence goes on from JAPJYX010000007.1 coordinate 22,522,117, forward strand.
TACACGGTCATAATTGATAAGAAATCGTTTGGCCTTGCGGTATCAAAAAAATGTTTGCGTTTTAATTTGTATTATCCTTTGTCAAATCTAATCGAATCAAATATTAACAAAACGATAGTTAAATAATTTGTTTTTCAAACATACAACCTGGCAATTTCTAGTTTAATTTTATAAATATTTTACCCAGAACCAATGGTTACTGTTGAATGTAATAGGAAGGGTGGTGATATTCGATAACGGTACACTAAACTGGACAGTTTACCTCTAATATATGCGAACGGCCAGTTTGCAGTGCGTGGTCTATTTAGCGATATTCATTATGCTATAAGTTTAATGTTGTTTTTGAATGATATCCATTATATAGTATAATATAAACTTATATTTTTTACAGATAAACGGCATTGTCTAGGAAAATCCTGTTGTATTTAAAATATTGTCCACCAAAATGCCAAAACAGAATTCACATTTATTTTAATTAGATTAATTAATTTAATTAATGTGTAATTAGCTCGGTAATTATCAAGCTTTTAACTTCATTATTATTCAGCATACTGGATTTGAAATGAGTTTGTATTATTTTAAATTATTGATATTGCAAGATGTATGCGGTATTTGCGTATTAAGAATCATATCGACTGTGGACAGGAAAAAGGACGTAACCCCCAGTTTTTTCAAAACAGGTTTTATTCGATAATCAATCACAATGTATCAAACTTAATAAACGTTCTATCAAAAGGATGCAAGCTGCAAATGCCGAATTAGTATCTAAATTTAACTTTTAGGTTTGACAAAGATGACCTTGTCAAAAATTAAAACCAAGAAAAAAGACTGAAATAAAGGTTTTTTATAGACAAATTCTTGAATTAATATTAAATTATATCAATTAAACACCCGTTTAGAAGTCTCCGTGCACTCCAAGATTGTGTATAATTCATAATTTTTCATATGTCACAAAATCATCAAAACACGTTTTTAGCGCCTTTTGTAAAATTTGATATGTGTGAGTTACGTCCTTTTTTCTTTCCACATTCGATATATATATAAAATTCAATACACTTAACTAAAAAAATGAAAAGCTTAAAAAAATAAATAGTTTGGACTAACAATCATATTGCGTAAAAATGAGTTTTTAGAGAGAAAATAATTTACTATATTTTAAAATTTTGACTGAAAGCGCTTGGTAGAATTTCAATATTAAATTTGAATCATTCAAATATACATTCACACAAATTTTGTCACTAACAACCCGAGTTTTCTTATAAAGCAAGATGCATTTATTTACTGAACGTCAGTTAAAGTTCATCCATGCGCTTTATTGCCTTAAGATGCTGAAAGGCGAAACCCAGGTCGTTAGTTACAAAACTTGTGTGAATGTACATAATTTGAACGATTCAAATTTAATTCACTATATGTCAATATACTAAATATAAGAAGCTGACGTTATTTTAAAATATATTAAAAACATTATAGAAAATTTTTAATATAAGTTAAGACAGTGAGGAGCAAATATTCAAAAAGTGTTTTGTCACACAAATACAAAGCTTGGAAAATGATGATTTAAGTGTTGCAAAAGTGACGGTTTGTATGAATGTGTCAACTTTATGATTTCATTTTAATATGAAAAAAAACCTTTTTGAACACTAATTTTGATTTCCATTCATAGGTTTTATTATGGGCTATCAGAATTGATATAAAACGCCATTTTTCAAAATTTGTGACAAAACACTTTTTGAATGTTTGCTCCTCATAGTATAAACCTTTGAACTAAAGACTTGGCAATATAAAAGAGTTAGAATCCGCAGTTATAAGAAATATAACCAACGGAAAGATATCTTTCTTAGAATCAAAAGGAAAAGGGAAGATTTAAGGAATGAAAGGTAAGAATAATATCCTTCCAATAAATCAAGTGGCCACTTATAAATGAATGAAGATATTCAATAATATTGTTTGTGCTAGTGATTAATTTCGTATTCTCAGAAGCGTAGAGCTTAATGGCGTAGATACGTAGAAGCGTAGATATGGCGTAAATTGAACCAAAGTTCTGATTGTGTTTATAATTGTTAATAAGGCGCGGGTGTACTTGTTTACAAGTGTTGTGAATGATTTGTCAAAATCTATTCATTATTTACTGAATTGAATATGTGCTGCGAAAAATTAATGTATCTGTCACATGGTTGATATAAAGAATTATATATTTAAATTTAAATCATATAACAATCATATAACAATCATATCACGATAAAAGATAATTAAAAAAAACCTGTGAGAGAGTTAGCTAGCTAAATAATTTCTCTGATTATATCATTTTATTGGTTGATAATGTTTGTGATACCGAATAACCAGTTACTATTTTATATATAAAAATTTGTTTGTTCGGACTTTATGCGCTGCTACGCCGTTCATCCGATTGCAATAAAAATTTGACAAACTTTTTGATCGAACTACCGGGAAGGTTATAGGCATATTAAAATTAACTTACCGTAGGTCTTTTTAATAAAAATCAATTTTTGTATATCTGCCATACCGTTCATGCAAATTGCGCGAAAGTTATATGCGTACTAAAATTAAATTACAGTAGGTGGTGCGTGTGTCCAACCATAGATAATCGGCAGCAAACGTCAAACGTCAAATAGACAGAAAAAGAAAACATAATTTAAACACAAACACTTTCTTTCATCGAGTGGCTTTCCAACGTTTGCCGGGAACCGGCTAATATTTAATAAAATATGTGAAGTAAGTGCGAAAAAGTTGTGTAAATATTTTTTATTAAAATGTCTATTTACTAATAATCGACAGTTCAATCTAAAAACACTGCAGTCTAAAAAGTAAGATATTGGTTCTTCTGACCACTTCTATAGTCAATTCTCGGTAAGATCAATGAATTTTGGTTTTCAATTTTAAATTATAAATATATGGCATGGGTGTTTGTAACATCACTTCGTCTCAAATTGATCTCGAGTGACTTTCGAAAATCGAGTTAATCTTGTTTGATCTTTCAATTGATACATATTAAGCGCATCGCTGTAATGCCATTTTTTGACAAAATAATGAAAAACAACATTTTTATAAATAAAAGATTTTTTCGACTATTTTGACGTATTTTCTTTATTGTTTACAGGGCTGTGGAGTTGCGTGAAAAAAATACGACTTAGACTCCTAGGATTTTTTTCAATAATTTAATTTTAACTTATATATATGTATACCATCAGATCATCTTTAGTCAGCCAAGCATGAAATGTTAACATTTTTGAATATTTTGTTTAAATACTCATCATTAAATATATTTTTCAAAAAAAAATCGAGCCGCTCATTTTTCGCGACTCCGACTCCGACTCCACAGCCCTGATTGTTTATGTTCTTTTACAGACAATGTGATTTTACTTGCAGGTGGGAATAGTGCATTTGTGAATGACCTACATACTAAAATTTGCTCGTAAAATTATTATTAAAATATTTATTTGAAAATTGTAAAAATAGTCTGAAACCCTTTTATAATATTTACTTTTAAAATACATATTAAATTTGTTTGATGTATTAAAAAACGAAAACTGTTGAAAAAAAATCTTTCATATAAATAATATTATATTTTAGTTAACGTACAACATTTCCACGAAAATAAAAACAATTAAGTCTATCGTAAAGTGATTTCGGTGAAATTTTGCTAAATTATTATTTGAATATTTACATATTTGGAAATGGCTGTGATCATTGAAAATAGCAATTATATTCGATGAATATTGCCGAGTACAGTATTAATTTGGTCTATCCAATGAAATAATGATCGTAGTAACTAAGTGATTCTTCATCCAAAGTAAATTCTTTAATCCAAAGAAATATCACACGAGGTTGTCCTCAAGGATCGATTCTTGGACCACTTCTTTGGAATATTTTATTCGATGATCTGTTAGACCTCCCTCTCCCTCAAAATACGCACATACAAGCATACGCTGATGATGCATTAATGCTCATTCAAAGCAATAGTAGAAGCATTCTCGAACAGCTCTCAACTGACTGTTTAAAGCAAGTTGCTGCATGGGGAGAATACAACAAACTACAATTTGCACCCCATAAAACATGTAGTATAATGCTAAAAGGGAAACTGACGCGAAAACCAATAGTCAGGTTTAATACAATCACAGTTCCAGTTCAGAGAACCTTGAGAAACCTCGGCGTGATATTAGATGAAAAAATATCTTTCTTGGACCACGTGAAAACTGCTATAGCAAGTGCTAAGACAAGCTTCGAAAAGGCTGCACGTATGGCTAGGGTAAGTTGGGGGCTAACATTCCCTACGTCTCGGCTTTATTACAAATCTATTTTCCTTGGTATTGCGTGTCATGCTGCAAGTTGTTGGGCATATAGGTGTACCCAACGACAGGAAATATGTCAAATACTTCTTCGGGGACAACGGTTTCCCCTTCTGGCTATTTCCAAAGCTTACCGAACTTGCTCAACAGAATGTCTTCCTGTAATGTTAGGACTTACTCCATTGGATCTAGAGGTCCAAAGACGAGCTGCAATTCATCACCTTTTGTACGGGAAACCAGCGCAAATTGGTCGCACAAATCTTCACCCATTGGATTCACAGGATTTTTTAAAAGTAAAAGTGAAAAAACTCTGCTCACTAACCGTTTTAACTACTTGGCAAAGTCGATGGTCAAAGTCCCTTCGTGGTAGAATTACCTATTTGTTTTTCCCAGATATTGCTTTTCGTCAGAATGCAACCTGGCTCTCTCCAGATCACTGGACCTCACAATTTATCACCGGACACGGTGCATTTAATGCCAAGTTACATAAATTTAAAATCAAACTTAGCCCACACTGCCCTTGTGGTGACATTAATCAAGATTCAGAACATATTCTCTGGAATTGCCCGATTATGTCAGAAGAAAGAAGCATGTTGTTTTTGTCATGTAAAAATAATCGTGATGGTCCTATCGGGCATCCAGATCTAGTTTCGTCTTCAGAAAATTTCTGTCACTTCAAGAAATTTGCTACTTCTTTTGGAGAAAAAGTTTACCTTCCCTGTCCCTCACCATTCAATCCTTAATCACATCTGTCTCAAAATTAAAAGTTGTTTATTAGTCCCATTAACTATCATTCTTGCTTATTATTATTTAATTGTTTTTACTTGTAATCATACCAATTCTTTGTTATTTAATTAACCTGTATTAATATCTATATAGTTGTAATTATTATTTATTGTTGCCTTTAAAATTGTACCTAATGTATCTTAACTCTGTAATGTATCTTAACTGCATCATTGAGGAGATATCATCTTCGGTGTGATGCAGAAAAGAATAGAAAAAGTTTATCGAATAAAAAAAAAAAAAAAAAGTAACTAAGTGATATATTAATCCTGCATTCCAGCTCGAAAAATGCAAAAGCAAAAAAAATGCAATTTATAAAAAATATTCTTCACCCGGAAAAAATTGATGTGATTTTTTTACTAAAACCATTCATATCGAAAGCATTTCCGTTTGATTATAATTAAACTTTGCTTGCTTAGTTGAGTGGTCAACGTTATTGGTTTCGATTACGAAAGTCACGGGATAGAATCCCAGTAAGGACAGTTTTACAAACGGCTCGTATTTTTCCGGTCAGAATTTATATTAAATGTTCATAATATATCAGTCAGTTTAAATAGTCATAATTTAAATGAAATTAAAAAAAAACTTTACCTAACCTTACCAAAATGGTTATAAAATATTCTGACCGTGCAATATTTTTATTCTGACCATTCATATTTTTATTCAGACCAAAAATTGATTTAAATTCTGACCATTTAATTTTATCCTTTTATAAATTGCTTTATGAACTCTAAGGCACGGATGTATGCGATGTGTCTCTTCCCACCCATACTACCCTAAAAACGGGGCATATCAAGACCGACAGCCTAACCATTAGTTCTGTTCTAGCGCAACCCTTTATTCCTACTATCTTTGAAAAAAAGACAGGTTGAGCAACTAAGTAACAAACAGTTCTCATAGAAAAACTACTTTTTAGATAAACTCCATTAAAAGTCCGTATGCTTTACATTGAGAGCAGACACGCTCAAAAAAGTATTTTTACAACAAGTTGTCATGAGGCAGTTTTTCAACCTCCATACTTACCAAATTTCTAGCTACTTCAGCGTGCGCCATTGTCGGAACTATGAATAAACTTGGATATACTCAGCTATATATACTGCCCTACCTTGAATAACCCCATACTTGTTATCGTTCTCAGGAACACTAAAGTCATGTTTAATAATTTTTATAATAATAATATAAATTAGGATGCTAGAGCAAATAACAAAACGAATTGTGTATATCTTCTAAGGCAGTATATATTGCTGGGTATATGCAAGTATATTCATAGTTTTGACAATTGCTCACGCTGAAATAGTTATAAATTCATTTTATAAGAAAATTGTAGAACCAAATACGAACCTGATCAAAATGATGTATTTTTTGTCAACTTGAATATTTTCATGACAGCTTTTAATGTTAAAGTAACTTCAATTTCACGCAAAGTTTGTGTTGGTTTTGCGTTACAAAATATACATATTTAAGCTTGTCATATAGTTAGACAGGTGAGTTCACGGTGCAGCTTTCTTGAACGCCGTGCCTTGGTGTGCACACAGCATGTGACTAAGGGGCTTTTGCAAGGGTATGTCTTGGAGTAAATAAGCGCTGGCGTCGGCGTGAAAGCCTTCGGGCTACGAGTCCGCAAAGCTCAGCCAGATAGCTTTTCTACGTTCACGTTGAAGTAGCTCGAATTATTGCAGGTAAACAGTGTGCATTTTGTTGCCTGCATGAAAAGGTAAATATTATTTTATAATAAACACACATCTTAATGTTTTTAAATATATAAAACAGTTGTAAAATGTAATATTTTTAGCTAAGCGGTTAGACACAAAAGCTTTTGGCTCAGACACGTTCTTAAATTTCCGTTTTAGTCTCTGAAATTAGAGCGAGAATTTTTTTAAGCCGTTTATTTAAAAACAAGCAGTGATTATATCTAATATAAAACAAAAAAATAAGTTTGATTATATTTTCTGTTACTAGTAAGGCTGAAAAATTGGTTAGCTTAAAAAGTATAGAAGTAATCATTAATTTTTTTATAACATAAAATTAAAAATAACTTAGATTATTCCACGTATTGTGCTACTTACTGTGACACGTGTTCCGCCTCTTTCAGAGGCATCCTCAGATAATTTTAATTTCACAATGTTTGTACGAACGAAAAACGGGAAGCAAGGAGGGGGGGGGGATAGAAAACAACACATGTTACAGTTAGTAGCAGAATACGTGGGGTAATTTAAGTTATTTTAAATTTTATATTAAAATGAATTTCCACAAAGTTACCGCTGAATCCATCAAAAATTTAAATTGTTTGATCAAAAAGGTTTTTGTGCAGTGGAAAAGTATCTTTATGTAATCATTAATATTCTTTTGTTTCACGATTTAAAAGTAAAGTTTCAAAAGCTTTATTGTTACGATTAAAAGAATTCGAGTACAATATTCGACAAGTTTTGAATTTTGAACTTATCATTGAGCTTTTGATTTCATTTTTTTCGAGTATATCTAGTGGCTTAAAATAAAAACAAGTATAATGTATATTATTTGTGCATTTTCCAACAAGATGGGCGAAATTAAAACCAGATCAGCTGTAAAAATGTAGTGTTGCAATGATGACAGGCAACCAGGAACAATTTTCATAGATATTCCTTTGACAAAATTATTTGCAGTATACCAAGAAACGGAACGATTTCCACTAACCGTGCATTAAAGGTAGCAACAAGGGAAAGAGAATATGTAAGAGGTTAAGTTTAATCCAATTAAAAGTGCGAAACCACCAGGTATATCGGAGCTTCGCATAAAGTTAGCCTTTTAATTATTGGGTAAACTAATTCTCACAAGGGAAGAGCAATTTAATTTATTTAATATTAATTTATACTACTGTACTTTGAAACTTAATCGAAGCATCTGGGAAATATTTTATTAAAAGTTTCGAAAGCAATTTGCAAGTTGGTTGTGCTTGTTACTTTTAAATCATATACGGTTAGCAGGTAACTGATGAAACGAAAGCTTTATATAATTTTATGAAACTTTTATTTTATTTTAAAAAAAAGTAAAAATTAATTTACTTAATTTAAGATTTCGACTGAAGGTGCTTGGTGGAATTTCAATATTAAATTTGAATCGTTCAAACTATGTACATTCTCACAAATTTTGTCATTAACGACCCGGGTTTCGCCTTTCGGCATCTTCAGGCATTCAAGTGCACGGATGAACTTGAACTGACGCTTAGTAAATGAAAGTTTCGTGTTTATATAAGATATAAATGCATCACTGAGTCCAAAGCCACTGCTGGCAAAAAGGATAAGCCCATGGGAATGCCAACAGATTTGACTAGTGAGCAGTTTCAAGAATTATATAATTTGTTTGTCGGCAAAGGTTTTATGATTATATGATTTTATGGTTATATAGGGTATAGAAGAGGAGATGTGGGAAAATTTGATATTTCGTTTAAAATCGGAAGATTTTTCAGCTGTGCTTTGTTGATTTCTAAAATTTCTTGGAAAAAGAGCTTATGACTGTCCGTATTTGGGTGTGACATTTTTATCCCTTGTTCCTGATTGAACACGTGTCCTTCCGATATTAAGTGATTAGCAAAAGTAGACGTGTCTTTTTTCAATCTAAAGGCTGCCATATGTTCTAAAACCCGGATGTTCAGTGTTCTTTCTGTTTTGCCGATATAAAACTTTGTACAACAAGAGCATTGCAATCTATAAATCCCGGATTTATTTAAGTAATGTATTTTATCTTTATTATTAACTAATAATGCCTGAAGATGCTGAAAGGCGAAACCCGGGTCGTTAATGACAAAATTTGTGAGAATGTACATAGTTTGAACGATTCAAATTAGATGCCGAAAGGCGAAACCCGGGTCGTTAATGACAAAATTTGTGAGAATGTACATAGTTTGAACGATTCAAATTTAATTTACTTAATTAATACTAAAAGCAGTGATATAATTATTTTTTGTTATTTTCTATTTCCATCCCAACTTTTTATTATTTAGAATCTAGAGTCTAGATCAGCCATACTCAATCTGCAGCCCAGTAAGCCTTAATGTGCGGCCCAGTAAGCTCTCTATCGGTGAGCTAAAAAAAAGGAGTTTCGGAGATATCTTGGGAAAAAGTATACCAAATCGAGAATTTAAAATTCCTCGGAGAGCTAAAAAAAAGGAGTATACCATAAATATGTTGCGGCCCACGTCGAGAAGCAAATATCGTAATACGGCCCGGAGTAAAAAAAGGTTGAGTATGGCCGGTCTAGATCGATTAACTATAGTATTGTAATTGTGGATTTGTTACACTTCATGTTTCATTAAATTGTACAATGACAGTTGCTGTGAAACCATGACTTCCTCTCTTAGTATTTTGATGTCAAAAACGCGAATACAAAATGCGAGATAAACTTATTATAAAATATACTCCTTCTATGGTTTTCTATTAAATTCATTGTATTTTGGGTATCTGTGGCCCACTAAAAGCCTCCTGTGGCTCCCCAAAACTGATTTTTTCTTTGTGGCCCCCTTAAAAAAATCTAAGGTCTCCTAGGGGGTTACGTGGTCCCCGGATGAGAAACGATGATTTAGACTTTCAATTGTTTTTTATAGATAAAAGAGAATTTAAATACAGGATAATAAGTAAGCCAAAAGGCCGCATCAGAGTAGCTAAGTGGTCACATGCGGCCTTAAAGTCGTAAGCTCCCCACCACTAGTGTTCCCTAATCACAAGACTTTCCGCCGGGCCGCAAACAGTATGCCAAATTTCAAGAAATTTGGCATGCAAAAATAATAAATATAGGATCTTTTTTCGTTTGCAAGTATACTTGTATTTTGACTTATTGTTAAATAATGATAATTGGTAGGATGATGCGACACCAAGGAACTTAAAACCAATGAGAAGTGAAATACCCAACAAATGTGATGAAGCCGGCAACCGATCCCGAGTGTGGTATAATATAGTGTGAATTTAGACACGTGTCAAGAAAACGTCATTTAAAATTATATCGTTTATCCAATTATGTCCTTTTTCAATACCTAGAAATTACATACCCAACTAGGTAATTGTGGGTAAAAGTGTAATTTTTTTTATCCATGTCCGCTCCCAATGTGGAGCACATGGCCTCCTAATGGAGGTATTTCAACAGAAGTTTTTCTACGAGAACCGTTTGTTACTCAGTCGCTCAACTTTACTTTTTTCAAAGTAGTAGGGAAAGAAGGATAAGGCTAGAACAGTACTATTGGTTGGCTAATCGATGTTGCTACACCCAATTACTTAAGGATCAGAAGGATGGGAGGAGAGGAAATGATGTGAATTGACATCACAAACACCCAGTCTTCGATCACAACTTTGAATTGAATAATTCTCAAATTCGCTTGCTGTGGCCCAGTTGGTTAGAGCTTGCTCTACCAATCACGCAGGTCTTGATTCGATTCCCGGTCATCACAGTGAATTTGAAATTAAATACCCATGCTAATTTTAAAAACGCACTAAAACACCAATAATACTTATGATTCGTATGAAATCTTTCTAGTAAAAAGTAGACATCAATAATGCGGCTCTGCATTAGTGGTCCGCGATTTTTTTTTTTACCGATCCGCAGGTGTTAAAAGGTTGGGGAACACTGGTGTAGACTGTACATAGTAGAAAACTGAATTTAATATTTATAATAATTGTGATTTTTTTCTATATTTTCCGAAAACTTAAATAAAAATATCAATTTTTGAGAGATATTTCATGTGTGAATGTGGAATTGTCCATTTAACCGTGTGGAAGGTAGATAGACCCCAATCAAATACTCGGATTTTTCTGCATCGCTTACTTTTCCACGCTTTCAAGAAAGTTGTTCGAAAAGAAAAGCTTTGAATTTCGCTAGGAAATAGAAGAATTTATCATTTTTATTCACCAAACATATAAATATGTATTTGTGAGAATATTCAAATTTAAACAGCTTAATATCAAAGTTGAATTGTTTGAATTTTGTACTTTTCCATGAGTTTTGTCGCTAACGACCCGGGTTTCGCCTTTCGGCATCTTCAGGCAAGTGCACGGATGTACTTGAACTGACGCGTAGTAAACAGTTTGTATCGTTTATAAACAAAAATATAAGTAGATCACTAAGTTAAAAGGCTATTTAAATGTAAATTAGCGAAAATTGAATGTATACAATTTTCAATGAATTAAATGGGTTTGTTATAATTATGGGGATTTTTTGAAAATATTAATGACCAGATAATAACATAGGAATGTTTAAAATAAATCTAGGGTTTTATCCGACCTATTATTAATGAGCTGATTTGTTTTTAAGCCTTTGAATTAATATTTAATGATAGCAAGTGCTTGAATTATTAATAAAATGACAATTATTTAAAAGGGATACAACAATGGAGAATTTGGTTGATAAAGTTGCTCGATTAAAATTGGCAAACTGTTGAGCTGAGCTCGATTAATCTCTAAGATTTCTTGGTAAAATAATTTAAACTCGCCCCTGTTAGTATGTAACAAATCAATACCTGAGTCAAAATTAAACGTATGGTTTTCAATAATTAAATGGTTGGCAAAGGTGAAGGTATCTTTAACTTAGTGATCTACTTATATTTTTGTATATAAACGATACAAACTGTTTACTACGCGTCAGTTCAAGTACATCCGTGCACTTGGAATGCCCGAAGATGCCGAAAGGTGAAACCCGAGTCGTTAGCAACAAAACTCATGGAAACTCAAAAATTCAAACAACTCAAATTTGATATTGAAATTCCATCAAGCACCCTCAGTCGAAATACTTAATTAACAGCTTAATATCGTTTGTAATTAATGAATTTTTATCGTCATTATAGCAGTTATTTTTGGATAGTTGATTGAACTGGCTTAGAACATTAAAAATCTCAATAACAAATATATAAAAATAACGATTTTCTAATTTAACCACTTGAATACCAAGCGGACACAGGTGTCCAGAACATATGCAAGCAAACACGTCCAAGACATTTAAAAAATCAAATACTTGGTATTCTAATAGAATATAAGCAATATTTTGATGAATATGTGTAGTTCCATCTATACTGAGTCAATATAAGTTTTTAAAATATCGAATTAGAGTGTATATTAGTTAAAATTATTTTTCTCAAAAACATGCAGTATCTCTTGGACATATTAAAGATTTATTTACGCGGTATTCAAAGGGTTAAAATAAATATGTTGTTTGATTATATCAATCATATCACCTAATAAAAATGCCGTTAAAATTTTATTTACTCAGTTATTGTTCAATCAGTTAATAATGTCTGTGATTTTTTAATTCCTTTTCTACTAAAATTTTAAACTAGAAATTTCTCACAGTTAGATACATTTCATAAGGAATTTTCATGCTCAACTTTGGGAGTAATTATAAGCAACGGTAGTTCACTAAAGCAGGAGTCAAAATCGTATTCTTTTTAGTCGAATCAACAGCTCTGGAATAAATAACAACTTTTTTAAAAATAAGGAATCTGTACAGCCAAAAAGCGTTAAGTTGTTTTAAAGTAAAATTCACTCGGTTTTTATTATGTACTTCTTTAAATATCGAAATAAATACGTGTTGTACGTGTTTTTTTAGACTAAAATGTGTTGATTTGCATTTATGTATAACTCAAAACACAGAATTTTTGACACCGACGATATATAGATTGGAGTCCAGGCACGGGCAAACCGCGTATTTTTCTGCGGCCCGCGAGCAATATTGTATTTTTAAAAAAGTTTCACGTTTTTATCTTTCAACGTCTAATTAAAAAGATTGAAAATAAATGTAATAATCGTTATTTTCGGATCAATTTATATGTGAGCAAACATTTCCAATCATGGACCTCAATAAAAACTCTGTACGATCAAACATCACCGATGAACATTTACAAGCAGCTTTAAGAATCTCAACTACAAAATTAACAGACGTGCCTAAAAGAGTTCCATTCCTCTCATTAGATTGTTTTTTTTTCATGATAATAAATAGTGTACATATAAAAAAATGATATTTTACTAGCGGCCCGCCGCTGATTTTGAATTCCTGAATTTGGCCCTTCATCCAAAAAGTTTGCTTTCCCCTGGATTAGACTAATATTTTTTAATGCGGTTATCATCGTAACAATTACATTTAACTAAACAGTTTTAATAAGTCTGAAGAATGCGACGTAAAATAAGCCTTTTCACCGTATTTGTTTACAACATCGAATGGATTCAAAATATTCGCATATATGAACTTTTTTATTAGATAAATATAAAATTTGAAGTAGCGTAGCACTTAAAGAAGGTTTCCAGGCTCAAGCCTTACCGCGTAACTTTAAGTTTATTAGAAGGGCAAAATAGGTCAAGTATGCAAACAAGTCTTTATACTGTTATATTTTTCGACAAGATGACATGAGCTTTCAAATAAAATTGAAAATAAATTTATCTCTTACTAACCGTTTTTTTAATCCATGTTCGCTCCCAATGTGGAGATTACAATGCTCCCCCGATGGAGGTATTTCAATAGAAGCTTTTTTTTACGAAAGCTGCTTGCTACTCAATTTCTCAACCTTTCTTTTTTTGGAAGATAGAAGAGATATAAATTACAAGGTGAAGATATGACTGTGAGTTAACTAATCACTCGTTTTACGCTCTGTGACTTTAGGATTGAAAGGGTGTAAGAGAATTTTTGATATATCCTCATGTCGTCGAATAGAAATCAAAACAAAAATAACCTGTTCGTACTGAGAATTGAGCTCGTAAGCCAACGACGTTGACTATTGTACTATGGACTCGAAGTATTTTAAAATTAAATGATTTTGGTGTACAAATAATTCAAATCGAGTTATAATGAAAAAAACTGATTACATAGCAAGAATGCATGTGTAAAACTGTGCTTTATCTAACACATGTCATTTTTTAATTTTAAGACTTCATTATTTTCCTATACTACACTTAGTTCTCAGCCTTACTTTGCCAATCGCTGACCATAAGAAATTGTAAGTTTTTTAACATTTATTCCATCCAACGAAGAAAAGAGTAGTATTTCGGAAATAATGTGCATAATGACTTTTAAAAACAATATCGACTGTGGAAAAGAAAAAAGGATGTAACCCATAGTTTTTCTAAACCAGCTTTTTCTCGAAAATCACAATATATACAATTCGATACACGTTTTATTACATAAAAGGATATAAGCTGACAATGTCAAATTAGTATCTTAATTTAACTTTGATGTTTGAAAAAAGAAGGCTGTGCGAAAATTGTGATCATGAAAAAAGACTTAAAAATGGTTTATTTTGAAAAAAAAAATATATTAGATGAAGTCAATTAAAAACCAGTTTATTATATTCCATGCTCTTCCAGGTTGTGTATATTTCATAATTTGCCTTTGTTGCAAAATAATTGAAACACGTTTTTTGTGTCTCCTGTAAAATTCGTTATGTGTGGGTGACGTCCTTTTTCCTTTCCACGGTCCATATTAATAATATCATAATTTGATTTTGAGAAGAATTCTCCCTTCTCGATTTGTCACACTCGTATAATTGATGATGATTGCATAGAAGTTCAACGAAAAAATATTTGTATAGAATTAATGGTACGTAGCTTCAAAGTGACATTGTGAATTCCAGTTTAGATATTTTTTGATTTGCCAATTGTACACTTCATGGAATTACGCCGACGATATATAGAGTAACTTCAAAGCACTCGTAATAATAATGTCAAAATAGGTAATTTTATACATAAATTGACTATCAGCAGACAGTATTGTATGGTGCTGAATTTATATATGCGAGCCCAGACTGCGATTTCACGGTCTGAAACCTGCTACTCTATAATAGAATTCACAGATATCTAATATTCACTCATTCATACAAGAGATGCTTAATCAAGCGACGTAGCATTATTACATTAAAATTCGTAGATTCATATACACCCCAATATGACGAACTGAAAAACATTTTAAACTTCACTCAATATAGAGAACATCTTTCTATCAATTTTCGTCCATATATAATATGTGCTACTGAGAGACGAAGGGAGCCAAATAGTAAAACGGTAAAACTTTTCTATTCGTACATTTAAGCAGGGCTTCGAACCGTTATTTTTTTCGTTACGGTTTTCGTACCGGCAAAAATAACGGTTTTTCCGGTTTTCGGTTCAGCTCCGAGTAAGGTTGCCAGATTTCTTGCAAGTCAAACCGGAACATTTGTCCGATTTGCTGACTTTCGAATCCAAATATCCAGAAATTTACCGATTTGCCCTAAACACCAGCGTGAATCGTTTTTTTAGTTCTTCCGGGACTTTCAAATCCAAAAACCCAGTAATTTACCTATTTGCCCAAAATACTAGCGTGTTTGAACACGCGCTAACCTAACCTAAAAATTGATATTTTTTTCAGTTCGGTTCCGGTTTTTGCTGCGATAAAAATAAAGGTTTTTGATTTTCAGTTTAGTTCCGGTTTGAAGCCTCGCTTTTAAGTACAATCACGTGGTTACTTGGTGGATTACATATTTTATTTTAGGGATATAACACTTTTTTTATCTATGTCTGCTCCTGATGTGTAGCATATGGCATCCTAATAGGGGTATCTTTATAGAGTAACGAACAATTCTCGTAGATTTTTTGTTGAGATACCTCTATTAGGAGGCAATATGCTCCACATTGGGACGGATAAAAAATGTATGACTATAGCTTTGAATCAAAACTATTTGTTAGATTCTTTCTGACTTATAGCCTCTCTGAAGATATCGTATACTGATTCAATGTTATACTTATAACTTGTATCATACCTACCATCATATTAATAAAAAGTCAAAAAGATTCCTTTAGTGGTAACTATAAAATTTTCTCAACATCACTTTTCTTAGTTCACTGATATAAAGGGTATAAACAATGTTTTCCTGCAGTAAAGTGTCACAGATGGGTGCCACCGGGCGCTTTCACGTCGGAAGTCGTTATCAGGTACCTAATAATAATAATATTCATTGCTTTTATTATTATTATATGACCACCAGCTGCTACTACATCAAAGTATTTCAACATAAAAGAAAACGACCAACTGCAAACAAACAATTAAAAAACATTTTTTTAATATAAAATAATACGTGAACATATCGTCTGTGGAAAGGAAAAAGGCCGTAACCCACAGTTTTTTCAAAACAGGCTTTTTTCGATAATCACAATGTATCAAACTTGATACACGTTCTATCAAAAGGATGCAAGCTGCAAATGCCGAATTAGTATCTAAATTAAGCTTTTATGTTTGAAAAAGCTGTCCTTGTAAAAAATTAAAACCAAGAAAAAAGACTGAAATAAAGATTTTTCCGAGACAGTTTCTTTAATTAATATTCGATTATGTCAATTGGACACCAGTTTAGAAGTCTCCGTGCACTTCAAAGTTGTGTATAATTCATAATTTGCATATGGCCCAAAATCATCAAAACACGTTTTTTGCGCCTCCTGTAAAATTTGATGTGTGTGGGTTACGTCGTTTTTCCTTTTCACAGTCGATATATATATATATATATATATATATACATGACTGAAATCAAAATAACGGGAAAATTACAAATAATAAATTATTTTGTTAACTTAAAAAAAAAATAATCGTAGACTGTATGTTTTGTTTCATATCGACTGTGGAAAGGAAAACGGACGTAATCCACAGTTTTTCACATCATTTTGATAGAACGTGTATCAAGTTAGATACATTGTGATTGTCCAAAAAAACTGTTTTGAAAAAACTTTGGGTTACGTCCATTTTCCTTTCCACAGTCGATATGTATGTCTATTGTTATGTTTGTAACTCATCATATGCATCTAACAAATTTTATCTTGATTACATCAAAAATAAGGTGCTACATAGCTTAGAGAGAGCGACGTCTCGAGCATGTAAGTTCGATGGGAAAAAATAGCGAATAAATATTTTTACAGCCATCCATACAATATTCTAGTATGAAATGATCGTAAAGGGGTGGTACACAATATCACTGAGAGCTGTAAAACTTTTTTCGAAACACTAATAAAATCGCATACTTTCAGGCAACGACTACTTTGCAGACGCGAGCGAAGTACGATTTGGCTCATGACAATTCTGTCGAGAAAACTATTTCAATAGATTTAAGATAATATCGACCCGCAATAGGCAGAGAATCGTAACTGATGATTTATAAATTGAACAGAAGAGGTTTTTTAATTAGGTTCAAAAAAGGAATTCTTTCACTGCGTTTGTAAATAGTAAAACATAGTTAATGCTTATCCAAAATAAAAAAACGTCCAAAATAATAAAGTGACGATGGACCTGGCTTAGACATGTGCTGCGGATGTCACAAGAAAGCCTGAATTCTCCTTGTCTCTTCTACCAACCGGATGGATTCCGCCGTCGTGGAAGGCCACTGATGACCATCTATAAGATGTACTCTACGGGACGCTGGAAAGACATGGGAGGAAGCAAGAAGACTGGCGGGGGACAGAGAATCTCCGAGGAATCATGTGGTGGCCATATGTTCTGACTAGGGAGAGAATATGGAGAAAAAAATGCTTATCCTGATATTATTATAAAATTATCTGATAACTTTCAGTTCTCTAGATCAGCGTTTCTTAATCGGGGTCTATGTCACTAGTCAAAACACACTCATGCCCTAAAAAGGTTCAAGCGATTGAGTAAACACTTTAAAAACGTTGTCACTGACGTCTTAGGCAATGTTGAACAATTATTGATTTAAAAAGTAATTTACCGAATTGTGTAGCTTAAGTTCTTTTGCTGATTATAATAAAAGACATATAAACCATCACCGTGATGTTGAAGTCAATAGGAAATAAATGACTAGTTTAGAGAACAAAGCAAATAAAAACTTAAGCAATTATGATCAATTGAAAGTAATCAGACTTTAGTAGAACTCGATTGTAATATATAGATGAATTAATGTAAGTTTAAACATATGTAGGTAGTTGTAATGAAGGCATGAGCAGAAAAAGCGTTCAACCATTTACACAATAATATTTGTAGAACTAAAATTCTTTGATATTTTTTAAAATTATTTTACGATACAGCCTCTGTTTTGATACGCATGTAATAAATATGTAAAAATGTCACATACTGATAACATAAAATAGAAATGACTATATATAATTATTTTATAAAAATATAAAATTATAAAGTCATTAATATATATGATTCATAACAAATGAGATAGGTTAAATAAGATCAACATTTTTGAATTTATTTTCATTGAAATTTACTGTATCTTATATAAATTGTATCTGCAGTACAGTGGTCAACGTCGTTGCATCCTTGATGAATCTCACGGGCTTGTGATGTCAAAAATTCCCTAATACCCATTCAATCTTAAAATAACGGAGCGTAGCAAGAGCGATTAGTTTTAATCACCACTAGTCCTGTTTTAGCTGTATCTTATAAGTCCTTACTCTATTAAAAAAAAGAGAGGTCGAGCAACTGAGTAACAAGCAGTTTTTGTATAAACATTTCTGTTTAGATATTTCCATTAGTAGGCTATGCGCTTCAAATTGGCAGCGAACATAGATTTAAAAAAATATAAATTGCTAATTTGTAATTAGTACTATCAATCTTGGTATTCAATTTATTCCTGCGTTTAGAAAAAAAAGAAAAAAAATCCTTTATATATTTTACAATTTAATAACTTTAAAATAATAAAATTTAAAAAAAATCGATTCTTAATTTATTTGCAAACCTTGCAATGTTTTGTTTGGTGATTCTTCTTATGAAGGTGAAACACAAGTCATAACAAGTGGAAGCAATTTAATTTAACATTAAAAATAAGCTTTTACTATTTTACTTTTACTAATCGCCGAATCCATCGGAAATATTTAAAAACAAAGTTGAATTAATGACAAACAGACTAGATGAAAAGTTAAGAATTTTTATAAATTAATAAAACTCTTCACAAAAAAGAAATATTATTAAATAATATTCTTAATAGGACAGGTGGTTCGCCATTACTTACATTGTTTCCGATTCATAAAATCACCAACCTATCTGATTGATTGCAGCTCATTAGTTTAAAAGTTTGTAATGTTTAACGTCATTAGTAGTATGATTATATTTCTTTGCTTTGTTTCGATTTTATAATCCCCTCCTTGCTTCCCTTAAAAAGGAAAAATCCCAATTTGATTGATTGCAACTCATTAGTATCAATATTTGTTTGCTTTATTTCGATTCTACACCCCCCTCCATGCTCTCCTTAAAAGGAAAAAAACCCAAACTCCATTTTGTAATTTCATATTTTTAAAATGTTAGACTCAATCTTGCTTCATTACTTAAGCAAACTTTGCGATAGTAAGTCTGAAAATGCCTCTGAAAGAGGCGAAACACGTGTCACAGTTAGTAACACAGTACGTGGAATAATCAAAGTTAATTTAAATTTTCTATTACAAACAGACTAGATAGAGATTAAATAGAGCAGGCGTTAAGGTATTGTTTTTCAATCGAAGACCATTAAATGGTTTTTATATTGCTCTCTAGTGATTTAATAATTACAAGCGATATCAGTCGTTCCTAGAAATGAAAAGTGCGGTCACACCTGGTAAAGAGTGACAATATACTGAATTTAATTCTGAATTATTTATTCTTACCGATGGAAGTAATTGCTCTTTTTGACAAGCCATTTTGATATGATATGAATCTAATAAGTTATGTCACACAACTTTTTACAAGAATCATATTGTGTGCTTATTCTTTCTGGCGAGACAGTGAAGATGTTTTAAAAAAATACGATAAATTAAAGGTTATCATTACATTCATATGTAAAATCACGATTAAAATAAATTAACGTTGTTATATTATATATTGTAATGTTACTGTATCACATTCAGATGGTAATGTAATGCAATTTTACGATTCTGTATAATATGTTATTATTAATATCAATTATAAAGTGTTAACGTTATAGTTCATGAATAAATTCCCGGTTAAGATTTTATTAATATTTTTTTTCATAGATTCGCGGATTTCTGTTGAAAGGTTTAGATGTTTGTAATGTCTTGAATTCACTCCCACTTATCCTATTTTAAAACGGGGCAAAGCGATAGCAATCAGCTAATTGTTTGTTTTTTCCTAGCCTTATCCGTCTATTCAATACTCTTTTCAATAAAGAAAGGTTGAGCAACTGGGTAACAAGCAGTAATAATTACGTTGAGATCACCTCCATTAGGAGGCCGTTTGTTTTACGCTAGGAGTGGACATGGTTAAACAAAGTCTCACAATAAGCAAAACCAATCCTGAAGATGGGACAAGAGTACAAAAATTAATGCAAAACAAATATATTGATTATAATAAATTTGTTATTAAAGATGTATGTATTGCTTTTTATATATAATTTATTTTAAAAGGGGTTAAACAGTCATTAACATTCTTCTTCCGACCTAAAACTCTTTCACAGCTTTTGAAAAAGCATACAAGTGAAAAATACATTAACAATTTTCTTCAAAAAATGACCTACATCTGAAATGAAAATAGGACAGCTTCTAAAAAAATAAATAAAGCATGTAATTTATATTAAAGAATTCCGGAAGAATATTGTGTAATTAAAAAATTCTTAATATTCATGGAAAAGGGGTTCTAAATTTTTGATAATATAAATTATCGATTTAAGATAAACAGCCAAATGAAGAATAGAAAATACTCTGGGGCGCTAACGAAAATTATTAATATTTTTGGACATGTTAAAAAAAATGAATGATAGTTTCTTTGGTATCTTATATCTAGCAAAGCAAGATAACTACCAAATTAATATTATACGAGTAAAAGTGTTTTCTTGGACACTGTTATTTTTAAACTTTGAAACCAGTCATATAGTAAGTCAAAACCAAACACCTTTTTGTAACATTTAAAAAAAGCTTTATACAAATGATTTGTCACCCGCGTGATTTTAGTCAAAGCTTGGTTTTACCAATCGGGTGGGTCTGAGCTAAATTTCTAATAAGGTCAATGTCAAAATTAGGCTAGTTAGAGGTGGAGTGAGCAAAGTGGTATCTTAGAAAAAAAACAAATTAGATGCGTTCTAATATTCTACACGTCTTAAAGTATCGTAAAATTAACGTTACCTCAATCAATACACATTTTAATTGTGTTATCTCCGTAAAAAAAAAGTATGAAATCCACCAAAACACCAAAACAAAGACGCGATTGTACTTAAAAGGCCAAAATTTGCTGGCTCATTTCATCTTTCAAGAGCTCCAATAAAGATTATTCTATAGATATTTCAAATTTGAAGATGTGCGTCTGATGTCAATTCTCCTCGAGCTCATCTCGACTGACTTAAAATTTTCTCATCAAGTTCATCTCGTACAATCTTTAAGCCATTTGGCATATCGGCGTCAATTGTAATGCTAAAATATTGAAAAGAAATTGTGAACCAACAACACAAGATCTTTTTATTTTGTAAACACATGGCGTGGCAAAAAATAGTTTCTTTATATGATATATCAACAGAGGCTTGATTTCATGTGTCCGATTTTTCAAAAAAAAATAAATAATTGTAGTCCTGAAAGCTCACTTATAAATATTAATAGAGAGTTGATACAAATAAAAACACCCCAGTGTAGTAGAAGAACCTTGATATTTAATCTAATCAAATAACGTGTGACACTTAATTAAACAGAATATTTTTTTTTATCTTGACCTTATAAATTATATACAGAATTTTCTGAATGAATCCGTCGCACAGAGTCTACGTTACAAATAAAAAATTAAAAAATAACTTATGCGCGAGAAAATATAACAAAAGTGCAAATCTACAGATTTAGAAACCCTAAGACAAAAGTGTCTGCACTATTATGAATACGATCAACATCGACAACTTCCGTGATAGAGGACGGATCTCACGAGTTTCAGTGTTGGTATTAATAGCGTTTTTAAATCGATTCGATTTTAGATCGAAGAGTGTTTCCGATGTCTAAATATTCTCTTCTATCCTTGAATCGTAAAAGGAGCATAGTGAGAGCGATAAGTTAACCTCTAGTCCTGTCCTTGCCTTTTCTTTGAGGAACTGAATGACAAACAGTTGTCGTAGAAAAAGGCTGTGAAAATTTACTTGCTTAAAATACGATATTTATTTGAATTTCGTTTAAATTTAATAAGAACCGCAAAACGAAATGATAATTCATTCGGATAAATTTGAATTGAGGTTTTTTTCCATATCAAAAAACAAGGAAACAGTAATATCACTTATTTGGATTACAAACAGAACGAAATAATAAATCATTTCCATATTAAACCCAACTCATATGAGATGTAGTGCAAACCTCTCGAAGCAACAGGGTACACACACATACACACACGAACGCCAAAAACTGCACGCATTCAATTACACACACACCCGCAGAATTTCTCATACCAACGTTTCAAAACATATACCCAGAAAGCGCGCGTTTTATTGGTCTGAAATTTGGAAGCGCCTGCGCATAACGGCACCCGCGGAGGGGGTGAAGCGCAGGGGGACGTTAAACCTTCCCGGCGTGATAGTCCAACGCCGTATTCTATCGAAGTTATACACATTGCCTGCATCATTGTATTGACGATAATTAATAATAAAACCAAAATAATAATAATATAGCACAATCTTGTCAAGCACCTCCGGGGGCGAAAAATTCGCGCGCTTTTTAATTTTTTCGCGGAATAACCGGATTTCCGTCGAGCGTCGGGTATTTCCGGTTGACTCCCCCCTTTTTAAAGTTTTATTTTTATTAACATTTTTTGTTGTTATTATTTATTTTCATCGCGCTTACGTCGGAAATAGACGGTAATAATTTTATTTTATTTATCGCTGAAGGGTATCTCGTATGATACCATGTAACGCGTACCCCCCTATCTTGATTCTTCTTCGTTTTCTTTTTCTTAACACCCCCCTCTCTTCGTATGTTAACACTATC
Organism: Himalopsyche tibetana; assembly: GCA_030503985.1. Lineage (NCBI taxonomy): Eukaryota > Metazoa > Arthropoda > Insecta > Trichoptera > Rhyacophilidae > Himalopsyche > Himalopsyche tibetana. Next base: position 22,545,065 of record JAPJYX010000007.1, read on the forward strand.
ACCCTTCAAAGTACAGTGCTGTGTACGAATATGTGAATCATAAACAGAAACATCTGGTTGAAGTTAAAGTCAATGCTTTGAGAAGGTAAGAAAAATTTACTATGAAACTGTGGAAAATATCTCTTTAATATTTTCTTGACAGTACTGTTTTTTTTGTAATTGCATTATTTTTTTGTGTCATTTTATTAAACGGTAAATTGAAACTTGACAGTTAATTGTTGTAAAATTGAAATACTGCTATATAATATAAATATTCAATCAAATAAACTTTTTTAAAGAGCGATTACTGAAAATGAAAATCCTTTTATAAAACTTAATATTTCAATCTTTAAAAATTCCATTACTTTATTTAATTACGTTTTTCAAAAATATACCTTGAAGTAGTTAATTTTTTTTATCTATTTACTAAAATTTACTATTCACATTAAATTACTAGAAAAACACATTATTAGAAAATCTTTCACCCCCGATTTCCAAAAAAAAAGTGTGATTGTCACTTTATCTTTGTTTTGTTATTGATTTTTTAGGTTAGGTTAGCATAGAATGTGTATGACCTACTTTGAATAACATATTGATGTTTTTAGTTATTATGACATATTTAATGATTTATTTAATCTTACGAACGTTACTGTAATTTTGTTTGTACTTTTATTTTTAATACTGAAGCATGGATAAAATTGCATTGTTTTCTTTAATTATGTAAACGTTTTTTTAAGCATTCAATTTAGATGTAATTAATTGTCATATTGTAAGCTATTCATTTTTCCAAATTGAATTAACAGTACTTAATAAAACTGTTTTTAAATGAAAATATATTTTTAATAAAATTATATGAGAATGATGGCTTTAAAGAAAGACTGCTATTAATTGTCTACATTTAATTTCTGCCTCCTTTAGCAATTACTTACTCCTTCAAAACGGGATGTGAAAAACCAGTTTTGTAACAAGGAACGCCTCTAATGATACCGATTATAATCTACCACAAAAGAGATAAAACAGCTTTAATAAAAATGTTAAATGTAATCAAACGTTGAAAGTTTGCGCGAAACATGTCCAACAGAAATTTGTAACTGTTTCTTTTTGTAACGTTTACTTGCTTAATTTTATACTAAGTCCAAATTATAATGAACTTTTTAAATTAAATTTTAAGGGAATTTATTCATTGAAATTTATTTATAAATCCGCTCAATTGACGTCATGAAAGCAAGCGAAACTTTAAAACAATATTTACGTTTTAAGTTGGGAATTTTAAAGTTTCCATAAGAAACGAAGCCCACTTTCGTAAGTTTTGTAGGCTTTCATTTATACCAACGCGAGAGAAAGTGGAAAATATAATAAACAAGCAACGTAGAACCAGGCCAGCCTCAGGTGTTCAAATATAATAAGGTTCAATTCATCCCTTGTCTGGTTTTGCGGCTCTTAAGATTTCCTCCCCCACCTCTGCTGGGAATAGGGGTTTCTAACGAATTGGATGGTTGGCCAAATCGAACATTTGTTCCGAAGGAAAAATTGACTACCCTCGTTGTATTTTGTTTCCGAATTTAACAAAACCCCTTTTGATAAAAAGTTGTTGGGCGTTTGTTTTAATTTTCTGTAAGCACTTAGCGTTTCGTATCTCTCCAACGTAACCCCGCATTAATTCGAGAGGAAATCATTAATTTATATAAAATGAATATTTATTATAATATTTAATATTTTTTGCGTGTCTCAAATTCAACGTTTTAAAAAAATCATAAGCGATTAAAAATTTACCACAACATCAATATTCACTTTTAGGGTGTTCCCTGTCAATATTGGTGGAAAGGGATTATATTGAAAAAAAATCACAATATTCCTTCATAATACTTATTTCCACTTTTACTCATCAAGATCAGGAATGGTTTCGCTCATGGCGAGTTGATAATGCTGCAATCAAATCCAATTTAAATTGTTCATGACCATCAAGAAGAAAGAAAACATCATCGACGAACATGCCCGAGTTCTCAAATGTTGAAATGCTGAAAACATTTGCTTTGTAGGCTAATTGAGATCATATGATCGCTAAAGCGCAGAAAAGAACTACACTTTCTAGATCAACAACATAAAAAAAACTTTAGAATTAAGCTTGCGGTAATTTAAAAACGTTAGACGTTTTATTTATAAAAATAATATTATCCCATTTACACCATTAAAATAAAAGTACATGTTTAGTCTACGAGAACGGTGTATTTCCGAAATAATAATTTCATAAATATAAATCAAGAATAACTAATACACCCATTTGCAATATAATCTATATACGTTTACATAGTACTTTTTTATATTCATGGAAATGTAGAACAAATTATTATAATAATTTATAGGCGTAAAATTATGAACCATTTAAAAAATTTGATCCTAAAATTGCCCAAAACCATCGTGAATAAACTGTTTTTTTCGTTTTGGTAATTAAGTAAAAGTTAAATTGAAAATAAATAATAGAAAATATCGACACAAGATGCTTATAAAAATTTCATAGGCTTTTCACAGATGAACTCAAACTGTTTGATATAGCAAGCTAACAATTCGCATTGCTTGTATACAATATAAGAAAAAAGTAACAATATACAATGATTTCAAGGTTTAAGAATGATACGGTCTGAATTAATTTTATTTATAACTGATATGAAGAGTAATATAAACTGATAGAAAAAAAATAAACAGTTAAATTATTGTAAACTTATTATAGAAACTCTAATTAAACATTTTCATCTTGTTTTGAATTTTACAAGTTACGACAGCACTTGTTTTTATTTTCTTCTATAAAACTAAGCAAGACAAATACATTAAGTAACGCTTCTAATTGTAAAACAACTAAGTAACATTGAAACTTATTACACAAAATATATGATATAATATTATTTCGCATTCAAGTTTTTGCCAACAACCAGCCTGTAGAAAACCGCTAATTTTAGATTTCCAAAACGGTCTCAGTTTACAGCAAAATTACCGAGAAATTAAATGCTGTATAAACACTTAAATTAAATGTTTTGTTAAATGCTTAGACATTGTTAGGAATAATTAAACTTTTTAAACGAAACGACATTGAAGAACTGTATGGATTTCATACAATTAATTAAGTTGAAAATAAGTTATGTGCCTTTGATTGGCCTTTGGCGGTCAAACAAATGAATTATAATTGATTGTACTTAGCTATCGTATAATGATGACAGATTTATAATTTATGCTGCATATTTCACTTAGCATCAGTTGAATGTATTATATTGTAGAAAAAAACTTTCCCTGGTAACATCTTTTATTGTACTGCTATTAAATTTAGCCATAGAAGCGGACCTAAACTTTCGCACATAATTGCACAAAACGTGTGCAAATGTTGTATTTTCTAAATTGAAGAGGTGTAAAACTCATGTATTTCTCAAGCGTGGTTTCTTCATTTAATTATCAAATGTTAATTGAATACTACCCTTTTTTAATTTAAATGCTGTGTCTTTCTTAACCGTCCTAAATTCATGAGATATACGCTATTTGTTGGGATAACAATCTTTCATGATAGCCAAAAATTGTCAAGATGAATAAAGGTTTCATTTACATTTTTGATTGTTAAAGTCTTGAGGTTTTTATAAGCTTTTCCTTCAATTTCATTGTTGCTCAATAAATATTCATTTAACAGAGGTACTAAGTGAGATTCAATCAACTCATTAACATCTTTATCGTTGACGTCCAAGATTAGATCGATCATTAGGCTGACTATTTTATATGTCGTAGTTCCTCTTCGAAATTTATAAAATCACTGATTATTTGTAGGCATATTTGTTTCCAGGAACCTTTCCATATTGACTCTTTTATTTCAGCCCACGTGTCTCCAATATTGTTAATTACGTTCCATGAATTATAATTCTTCCAAGAAGCTCTTAATAAACAGCCACCTTCTTTTACAGTTGCCTTGGTAGCCTGTTTCAAGGTTTTCTTCATATAATATCATTTAAGCGTAGATATAACTGTTTGGTCTACGAGCTGACTAAAGAAACACATCATTAATTTCCTGGAATAAATTCTGCAAAGATTTCGAGTCTCATGTGGCATTAGCCTTGTTAGTAATATTTAAGCAGAAAAATTTTGCATTCGAAAAAATCTTTTAATAGTTGATTTTTTTAAATGTGCAAAATAGCGTACTGTACAAAAATAAAGGGCTGCCTGTTCATAGTATTTTAAGTAGTTTAAGAAGCAAAAACAAATAATGATTAAATTTAATAAAATAAGCTAGCTGCAAATGACAGATGACAAATAAAATTACATATAATGTGTGACACATGTTTTGTTTCTTTGAGAAACATCATCAGACAGAACATCGCAAAAGTTAAACAATAAAAATTGAGTCTGATTCTTAAGTTATAAATTACAAAATAAAATTAGGAGTTTGTCTTTTTTTACTGGACGCAAAAAAGTGGGTAAGATACAAACTTTAATAGTACAAATAACAATTTAATTACTTACATTATAAACTGTAAATACAAATGGAAAACAATTTAACAATGGTGATTCCCCGTTATTCTATTTATTTATATTAATAACTTTTGTGTACTACACGCTAACTCTAGTGTATCTAAATTTACCTATTGAGTAACAAGCTTAACACTTATCGTAAAATAACTAAAATAGTTACTAAATAAATAATAAATTTGATTTAGAACGGCAGTGAAAATTATTTAATAAAAGAAACAATTATATTGTACTTGGTCTGGATTAAAATCACCAATATTCATTCGTATGCTACGGTGAAAAGCACGTTATTATATTTCAACATTAAATAAAGTCTTCTTAGATAATATTAACTCAAGTTCTTAACAAGAGTAACGAGAATTCTAAAGTAAAATGTTTATCAAATAAATTCACAACATCAAAACCGTTTGACCTACAAAACTTATTGTGATTTTAATCGTTCTTATATATTGTTCTCTACTTAAACGTTGAAATTGATTTCGAGAACAATTAAAATCTTATCGCCCTTAAATCCTATTACTGCTTTAATTCTGAGACTTTCCACCCCGTGGTTTGTTCTGTTACAGGAATAAGATACGGCTCAGACTTTGTAAGGAGATTTTCGGATGTGAAGTGATAATTAAATTAAAAGGCTTTGTAAGAAAAATAACAGCTGAAATATAATTTTAAAGCCTTTATTGAAATACAATAACTTTGTTATTCCACTTGTGTTATAAATTATGACACGTGTTTTGCCTCTTTAAGAAGTATCAGTTTTCTATTGTAATGACTATGATTTTCTCAGAGCGGTATTTATCGCCTCACTTATTAAGAGAGCCAAGCTGCAGAACATACAGGTAAAAAATAAAGGACACGTTAGATGTCTAAAAAGCAATAATTTTTCAGAGTTATTTATTATTTATCACAATTGTAATATTTATTCTTTGCAAAACTTCATTTATTAAACAAGAAAAGATTAAAGATATCGTGAAGTTTTTCGAATGTTATCAAGTTATTAAAATAAATCAAATATCAGAAAATTACATTTGATATAAGATAGACGGCTTACCATTGTTGAATTTACTAAAACCGTTATTGATATTGAGTAATATTAATGTAAGTAATTAATTTGTAATTAGTACTTTCGATGTTTGTATCTTACTTTTTATGTCCAGTAGAAAAAGACAAATCCTTTACTTGTTTTTATAGCTTAAAAATTGTACTCAATTTTTAGTTTATTTGTAAGCTTTGCAATGCAGTGGGATTGTAATTTCCTAAGAGCCAAAACACGTGAGTTGTTTTGTAACACAACAAGTGGAATGAAAAGTTATAAAATTCATTTAAAATCACTAAATAATTATTCCGGAAACTTTATTTAAATAAATAAATTGCTTTCGTTTGACTGTCGTTCATGATAAGAATACATGTTAATTACTTTTATTGGCAGTTAATTGGTTAAACTTTATTTGTATAAGGTAAAACAGAAAATCTTTCTATTGCAAAAACATTCATTTTTTTAATTAAAACTTTGGAACTGCGTGATTTTTCATGACGTTAGAAATAATCTAGAGAAAGGTTTTTGTGTTTCTTTTATTTTTTCTTCAAGAATCACAATACCTAACCCAACGGCAACTAGATTTTATATACAATATTTATAATTATACATTATTTAAGAAATATTTACTAACATTAAAATGCTCTTACTTCAAGTCTAATTCCCCATTGAATGTGACGTAGTTATCATTCAGCTAAATATATTTTCTTTGAAATATTAATGAGCTTTGCATTTTGTATCAAAATCTGTATTCAGACACAAATTTATAAATGGTGTCAAAGCTTTGTCTTGCGTGCGAAATCCGTTTCTTAATACTCGTAAGTTTCACCCGTATTTTAAAGTAAGGTCTTATTTTCCACCCTAAAGCTGAGATTGACCGCACCCCCTAAGACCGAAAGCGATCGGACGCAATCTGCATTCAAATTGCCTTCCCTCTCTTTGAAAAAAAAATGTATTATATTGTAAAACTCTAAAATAGAAAACTTTAATTTATTATATCTTAGTTTAACATAGATCATTGCTAACGTTAGATATTATAGAATGTTATTAATCCTCGATCAAGATTAAAATGAGATTATTTCAATCTTTAAAAAATAAAAATACTTTTTAGTTTTGATTCAATGACACTTAAAATTAATCAGAAATCATTAAATGTTTAATATATAAAAAACGCATCGAATTCGACATTTACCATAAATTTAATAAAACGCATAAATGAACAATGAAAGCCGTTTCACATAATTTAAAAGTACGTGAAATTCATAAAATTTAAAAATATAAATATTTCCGATGTTAACGAATAATTAAATTACTGATTTGGTGAAGTGATAATCTGTAAGTTAAAAATCTATTGTCTTCAATAAGTTAATGGGAGTTATTGCTATATTAGGGATTCTGATGTATCGGCTTTTCTTCGTGTCTCGTGACACGAAACATAAGATGGTTAAGACCCGAGACTGTCGAATTTTAGTAAACTTTATGAAAAAATCTATGTTTAATAGTTATATAACATTTTCGGTAACTCAAAGCTACCGAAAAATTAGTTTTAATGATTAAGTACTGCAAAACTTAAAAATATTGAACTATAAATATTTATATATGTTATGGATTATTTTTACTAATACACTATAATTATTTAAATGTTGTTTCAACTTTATTCCATAACAATAATTTATACACTTTATAATAAATCACTAAATCTAATGAAATTAAAATAATATCGATGTGAGTATTGAGAAGTTTCTACTAAGCAGTTAGACATTTTGATTTGAACTCTCGATTGTAACTAAAGAGAAAGGAATTGAACATTGATTTAGTCCGTTGAAAGGTTTATTGTTACAAGTTATGTCATAGAAAATTAACATAGCACAGAGGTTAATGTTGTGTATACAAAACATATACATAGATTTTTATATTGCCCATTATTCTCAAGAGATAAGTTGTATGCCTTGAGTTGTTTTGTTAAAATGTGCTTTTAAAAACCGAGACGATAAAAAAAAGTGACAATTAATCGGAATCTTTTTTTAGAGTTGTCTCGACACAGAATCTTAACAAGGCTTTCATCAAAATTGTATTTTTTTTTATGGAAGAGTAAACGTCATTTTATTGGAAATAGCATTCATGAATCGATTTAAAATCTCAAATACTACTTACAACACGTAGTAAAAGCACGGTACGTCAATTTAATGACTCAAGAGCTCGCTTCAGTCAGCTTTCAGGCTTCGATGACCGCGTGGCCTGAGGTGTTTCCTTGTAAGCCTTACTGACGCTCTCTGGGAGGTTTCTGTAGTACGTAGCCATATTTACCTGTGAACACTTCGGGCGCCAAAGCTTCTTACGAGTAAAGCGCTTGCACGTTGACAGTTCGGGGGAAAACTTTTCAAAAGCTTTTTTTGCTTTTTGATGATGATATAATTATTATTCATTTAATGCATTGTACATATTTACCATGCACGATTTACAAACAATTTAAACTTTTTGAATCAACTATTTTACATTTAAGTTTGCCGAATATTTTTTCAAAATTTTACTCAAGATAAAGGACATTTTTGTAAATCGATTAAAAATCAACTCAACGTCCATGCAAATCAGGATTGCACAACCCGAGGATTTTTTTTGTCATTTTTTCTAAAAAAAAAAATATAGTTCACAATAGTATTTTTTAACCCTAAGCAACTTTCAAATCATAATACTTAAAAGATGCCTTAAATTAAAAAAAAAGACAAATATCACACGATATATATAAATGTATTTCACAAAAAACATATATATTATGATGTATATCAGTAGATAATTCAAATTCAGTTTTTCCTTGCGGCCTGAACTCCACTTTATTTTTTGTATGCGTACCACTTTAAAAAAAGGTTATGAATGCCTAATGTAAAGGTTCGACATGGAATTATTTTATTCAGTATTATTTTTTTTACTATGGAATTTGCAACTAAACATTAGTCCTAATCATGTAAAAATATAAATTTCATTTTAATTATTATACAAGTAATTTATCGCACAGCGCATTTTTTAAAACTAAGGCCCTTCATGTGTCTATTAGAAAAGAAGAAATTTGTAGATTTAATTATGATTTACTTGGTAGGACTCCATTAAATTTTAATAATGTCTGACGAAGGCATACACCGAAATAGCTATCAACTATATAAAAAAAAACAATCATTGTAGAACTAAAATACTTTGTAATTTTTTCACGTTGTTAGAATTCGTATCAATGTCTCCATTATAATTAAAAACATTACTTATTTTTAGGGTGTTCACTGTCAATACTTGGTGGAAAGACAGTATATTGATACAAACACAATATTCCTCAAATCATCTTATTGGTATTACTTGTATATAATATCAGTTGACAATGCTCGCGATAAGCGAAACCGGTTCTGACCTTTTTTAAATAAAGTGGGATTAAGTACAAAAAAATATTTTGTTTTTATTCAAATGGATGAAACACGTATCTGAATGAGTAAAACAACGAATGAAATCAAAAAAAGGTCAAGTTTTACTGTAAATTTGAATTCGTTTTTGAATAATGTTGTTACATATTTTATTTACCATTAAAAGTAATGCAATGTTTTTTTTTATAATTTACATTATGAGTCATGAAAAACGTGATATTTTTTGTTTTTTAAACTCTTCTTTGAAGCGTAGATATAGCAAGTTGTTTGCAAACTTATAGTATGGACTCTGCGCTATAAAATGTACATTCTACGACGCTACGTCGTAGAGTATGGCATGCTACGATCACGTATATTTGCGGACGTCCAATGCAGAAATTTTGTCAGCAGTTATATTAGCTTTACAAAGCTCAATTGTATACTAATATACCACGGTCGCTTTAACGATACTTCATATTAAATAAATATATTTAAGCTCTCCACTGTAACTTACGTATATTAAATAAAACCATTATCTGACAATATTTTACGATCTCGGCTCGTAATGAAAATCATATTCTCAATGAATTTAGCAGTAACTTTGAGAAACCATTTTTTTTTATTGAAAATTACATTTGATAAATTTTTTACTCTTATTGTTGTGTTACACATTGTAACACGTGTTTTGTCCTCTTAAAGAAGTATCATCAGACAGAGCATTGCAAGGTTTACAAATTTTTTCTTCTTATACTAGACGCAGGACAAGTTTAAGATACCAACAACGCTTCAACTAATATTTATTTATATTAGGTACAGTAAATTCCAAAAAACGTAAATAAGTTCAACAATGGTGAGACACCATAAAATGTTATTGACTATTTTTTTATTTCTATTGACGACTTTAATAATTTACAATAAAAAAAAAACAATTTTCGGGTTCTATGGCGCAGCGGTAAGCGTTGTTGTCTTCCGTGCCGGACCTCACAGGCTCAAGTTCCAGTACGAACAGCATTTTTTCGATTGATTTATAGATTTCTGTTCGAAGATTCCCACCCTTCGCATCCTTCAATAACTAGGTGTAGCGAGTGCAATTAGTTAATCACTAGTCGTGTCCTACCCATTTCCTTCTATCCTTACTACTCTCTTTAATAGAAAAAGGTGGAGCAACTAAGTAACAAACAGTTCTTGCAGAAAAAAGTATGTTGAGATACCGCCATTATGAGGCCATGAGGTCGAACATATATACCAAAAATATAGCTTAATAAGACATTGCTATCCGTCACATACTTCTGTGTTCTGATTCATTTATTTTATGATGAAGTAAACGTTAAACACTACTTATTCCTTCAATCTTGAGTGTTGCGAGTTGACATAATATGGTAATTTAGCCACATCAGTCCAATGGATTAATTGATGGTGTAAGTGACTCGCATATCACACTTCTATCCCTACTATTATTTTTGAAAAAAGGGAGTAAAGAAACAGTTCTTGTAGAAGAATAACTTTAAAGATACCACCATTAGAAGCCTATTTGGAACAGTCATAGATAAGAAAAAAGAAGGACACATTATACGTCAATAATCAAAGATTTTTGTCAAAACGATAGGGATGTTTATATATATAATTACTAGAGGTTTATATGCCCATGAAGAACTTTTTGGGTAAATTAATCAATGGCTTCTCTATTTTGTAGTTCAAATATAATATCACAACAACAACGTTTATCTGTGTTGGAGTTGGCATTGAATCCAAGTTGTTACTCTGCTTGAATAGATAAAATAGTTTTCAAAGTATCGATATTTAAGGTATGTGGGATGATTCCTAAACAATAGCTGAATTATAAAGTTTACACTAATATACACAGTTTGTAGAAGCACCAATTGTGTTCACTTCCCGTCCAAATAGGGAAGCATTAAACCCATATTGTGTATTCATTTTGTTTTCATGTAAATCACACTGCATCATTTGAATCATGAGAATTGTGATCTTAATAAAAAGCTTCTACAATTGTATCTTTCATTCAGCGCAACATTTTCCAAACAAATTTTTGAGATTAATTCAGATTTTATTCTGACCTTCATTTTAACAGCTTTTTTTTATCCACTTCCGCTCCTAATGTAGAGCATTTGGACTCCTAATGGAGTTTATCCCAACATAAGTGTTTCTACGAGAACTGTTTGTTACTCAGTCCCTCAACCTCAGTTTTTTTGTCAAAGTGAGCGGAACGGAAAGAACGATAAGGCTAGAACAGAACTAGTGGTTGAATAATCGATATTACTACACCCAGTTATTAAAGTATCAAAAGGATGAGAGGAGAAGAAATGATGTGAATTGATCACAAACACCCAGTCTTCGATCACAACTTTGAATTGAATAGTTCTCAAATTCACTGTGATCTTACCGGGGATTGAACGAAGACCTGCGTGACTGGTAGAGCAAGCTCTAACCAACTGGGCTACGTCAGGCGACATTATATTATTAGTTGATAGCTATTTCGGCATTGGCTATCGACAGAACTATGATTAAACTTACATTTTTCTCAGCTATATGTACTGACTCCGAAGAGATACACAATGCATCTTGTTATTCATTCTAAAATCCCAATTCAAATAACAATTATAGTATTTACTATGATTTTAGTGTTTCGAATAACGATGTAATCTGAGAGTTTTCAACGTAAATTTGGATAAATTAAACTGATATTTGTTATTAATTATATGAGGGGTTTTAGCAATGGTGATGGATTGATAATAGTTTGTAATTTAAGATGTTTTGTTTATGTCTTCTATTCTGTCTTTCATTTAAACAGCCTTACTGCGATGAATTTGTTTTGTTTTTCCATTTTTCGTTTAATGTTGGTCATCGATAATAATCAAACCTTTTCACGTGATGTTCTCATTTACCAAAATTAAGCCAAAAGTGTTGTTTTTAGCAACAAGATGCAAAAAAAAACTTTCAAAACTATGATAGCAGATACTCGAATTGTTCTAAAGAGCAGTTAAAAGTATACATTGTTAAAAAGGTATTGTTAAGAGTAAAGTAATCACGCAAACAATACTATTGTAGATAAATACATTTTTAATAAATAAAATATTAATGCTATCGAGATACTCAAAGCGTATTTATTATTCATAAACATTTCTAATGAGAGAAAGAAATATGACGCTAGATTCTTTATTACTTTTCACACATTTCACAAAAAGGTAGCAATCCGAAAATATCCGAAGAAAAAACGTTGGAATGACTAATTCCTTTACATTCGATGAATATCTTGTTTTTAACAAATGGTTTAAATGGTTAATGGAAAAACATGAATAAGAACTCAAAAATATCACGTAATAAAAACAACTGTATAATCAAACATTTACACACTTTTTTGTTTAATTTTAAAACGAACGATTTAAAATTTTAACTTTTGCCAAATTCGACTAAAAAAATCAACATTATATTTCGATGAATTCGGCGCAACTTTGTAGACGTTCTTTTCTATAAATAAAAATTTGATAACCTTATTATAAGACAATTTTTGTAACAAATTGTAACACGTCTTTTGCCTATTGAGTATCGCCTTTAGTCTTAATACCATTAAGTTATAAAAGAATAAATTAAAAATTGATTCTCATTCTACAATTACACATTACTACAATTAAAAATTTCTGCTGAAGGTGATTGGTGGAATTTCAATTTTATATTTTAGAAATTGTATGTAACAGTTATTCTTTTCTACTGCACGTATATCAAGAGTAAGATACAAACAATAATGGAACTTATTTAGAACGCAATAATACTAAGCACTAATTTATATTTTTTAATTTATAAATAAAACATGAGAATCATTTTTTTTGTTTATTCGTAATTAACCTTACGACAGTTTGTCTGAAAATGTTTTTCAAAAAGATAAAACACGTGCTCTAATTTGCAGCATTACATGTGGAATATTTTTATCAATTTCCACTTCCAAAGTGAAACATATGGCCTCTTAATGGATGTATCTCAAAAAAAAGAAAAACTACGAGGACTGTTTGTTACTAAGTCGTTCAACCTCTATTTTCCAAAGAAAGTAGTAGGAATATAAGGAAAAGATTAAGAAGAGACTAGTGGTAAACTAATCGCTCTCGCTTCGCTTAGTTATTAAAAGATCAGAAGGCTGGGCAGAGTGAATTATTAATTAGACTTCACAAAAATCCATGTCTTCGAACAGAAATCAATAAATCGATCGAAAAAATGCTGTTCGTACTGGGACTCGAACCAACAACACTAACCGCTGTGCCATAAAACCTCATCCGTGAAATAAATATTACAGTTATCAAATATTTTTTTAAATTAAATATAAGCATAAATTTTTAATCAATATTCCGATACAAATATAAAATAATAGTTAGGGTGAGATGTGTTTGTCGTTAGTCCACTTTTTCGCTTGAGTGCTACGTTCGCTTATAACTAATTTAAAAAAATACAATTCTACTTTTCACGAGGGGTAAAAATACGTATTATTGACAGAAATGAAAATGTATTTTATTAGGGGAGGAAGAGATGAAACTTTCCCCTTAACAAATATAAGACAAACCATTTTGTAAGCAATTTTTGTTTTGTCGCCTCCAATTCCAATTCCACATAAACTGTCATTAGTCAAAAAGTTTTATTTTGTGATTTTTTTTAAAAATAAATTAATTGAAACATTAAAAAGTTTTCAGTGGTCATATGTTCGAATCTCAGTACGGATTATTTTTATCAATCGACTAATGGATTTCTGTTTGAAAGCATAGATGTTTGAAGCTTTCTCTTACCCATGCGATATCAAAAATCCAAGTGTAGCGTGAGCAATTTTGCTTCTATTTTTTGACGTCTATATTTTCCTGTCTTCCACCAATTGCTTTGCTTTCTCCCATAACATACCAGCAACCTTCAGTTCCCCCGAGTACATCCTATGGATAATACCCGACGTTCGTCTAGGCCAGCCATACTCAATCTGCGGCCCAGTAAGCCCTAATGTGTGGCCCAGAAAGCTTTCCATCAGTGAGCTAAAAAAAAAGGAGTATACCATAAATATGTTGCGGTTCACGTTGAGAAGCAAATATCGTAATGCAGCCCGGAGGAAAAAAAGGTTGAGTATGGCTGGTCTAGGCCGCCGGAATCCCACCAGTTGGAAGAAGAGACAGGATAGAATAAGGCTCTCCGGAGGCATCTGCAGCACGTGACCCAAACAGTTCTATCGTGTCTCCATATCCGCTGACGTGACGGGGCGCTGTCTTCTACATTCTCTAATCTGCGAATTCCTCACAAAATCAAACCACCTTACCCCCATTTTCCGACGCAAGTATCTAGCTTAGCTTATTAATTACCTTTTCCACGCCCTATCTTTCAAATCTCCTCTTTCTTCGGAGAATAAAGGTGGAGCAACTGAGTAACAATTAATTCAGGTAGAAAAAGTCCATTGACATAAACTTAATTAGGAGTTTATATGCTTCATATTGGAATCGGATATGGTTAAAAAAATTAGCTGCATAATCATATAATGAAAACTGTTAATAGTATGTTATGTAATTAAAAATATTTATCCCTGAAGTGTCCACTGACTTAAGTTTGAAGAATCTTCTTAGGGAATATTTTTTTAAAAAATGCGGTCTGACATCAACAGACTTTGAGTTTATTTGAAATACACTTTGTCTCTTATCAACAAAATTATGTGTCAGTTCTGAATAAAAGCACCTTGAATGTCCCTCCTCCAGCGTGAAGACAACAAACCGACACCCCCCACTTAGCACGCTACTGACGGCACAGCTCAAGTGACTGACGACAGAACCATTCAACTACCCTTCAACCGAGATGCTCGGTTGAACAAACATCTATTATGATTGCCTTGTAAGACATTAGCATTAAAATAAATATTTGATATAGCGGTATATCCTGAAGGTCATTTACATTTTTGATTTTGCCATGGTTAAGTCCTGATCATTTTCATATTCATAAATTTATCGGGAATCTAAAAAAAGGGAAGACAGTGAAAAAACACAACTGACACATATACCGTCCAATATCAAGATGCGGAGATAGACCTGGCTTAAATATGGCTGTAGATGTCCCAGATAAGAATTCTGTGTCAAAACAACCCGAGAATAAATTTTCCAGGAAATCGACGTTTTTTGGCGTCTCGACGTCTCTGGTACCAGGACAGTTGAATAAAACGATCCAAAATTTAAGTAGATGTTTTTTATTTAATAAAAATGTACTTTTAAAATTTCCATAACTTGAGAACTTCTGTAAATACCACAATAAAAAAATTAATAAGACTTTGTTGATTCACCATTTATTAAATAAAATTAGTACATACGTGTGATAGATGCTAGTTTAAAATCATAATTACTGACTCAATGTACTATTTTTCATTCATATAAAATCAAACAAATCCCTCAAATGATGTGTGATAAAAATCAAAATAAATATTAACAATAAAAAATAGTTTTGAATCACTTACAGAGTTAATGCGTAGAAATATTCGTTTAGATATTTTTTTCATTAAAAATACTACGGTCTCGGGTTGCAAGAATTTCCCGGATAATTTTATGTCTCGTGTTCCAGGACATGAAAAAAGAAAGAGACTTATAAATGCCCTCTCTCACCTGCAAGTGGGCACTGTTGTCTTTAGGGCCACCGATGACCATCAATAGGATTATTTTACTAGGAAAAGTTAAGAGACCTTTTAATGACTTTGGAGGAAAAGCTTGTGGTACACAGCGAATATTAGAGTATAGAGCGAATTAGAAGCAAAAATGGTTTAAAAAAACTGGAAAGATTTTTAAATTATATTTACGTAGCAAAACGTTCATTAAGGCACTTTTTCATTACTTATAATACACCCTCGTGAATGAATGAATTCAATTCTGTAAAATAGTCCAGTACTGTAAAACGGTTTGTGAAGTGTGTTAGTTTTTGTATATGTATAATACATGAAAAGATATTTTGAGTGATTGATCTAAAACGCCGTCAATATTTTAATGGTAGCAGTAAAAATTATATATACCTTAATTCTGTAAAGGTATTTTTTTTTTATTTCAATCGAACATGTGTGTCTTAATTGGTTTTTAACTTTACATTAACTTAAATTATGGTCGTCTAATATTTAAATAATATATTATTTATTTCTGAGATCAGTAGTTTTATTTAATATTATTATGAAGAAATGAAAAAATAACCTTAGATTATCGTTTTATTTGGTATAAAATTAACATAATGCATACATAAAATACTTTCAAATATTTATTCTCGCTTAAAATTTTTCCTCTTAAACACCAAATAATCTACTGTTGCGAATATTTGTTTCAGACTGAAAGTAAATAAAAATAAATGTTCCTTCCCTTCATGTCGGCGACACGGGACCCTTCCGCTTCTTTTATAACCCCTTTTCCGGTATTTACATGTTATTAGACACCCTCTTCTCGCTTCGGCAAAACCCCGTCCGACCTCGCAGAAAAAACCTCCAGTTAGCTATACTACATAGCTCGTGCACATAATCCATAATCCTGTAAAGCAGGATGTAAAAAATACTACATTCTTTCCTTATCTACGCTGGATTTGGCATTTTTTTATAACTTTCCGGGGATTTTCCCGCGGCAGATTTTTTGCGATTCTGTCAGTCATCACTCCGTATTGAAATGTTGACTTCGTACTAAACAATATATTCAAAACATTGTCAAATATTTAAACGTAGAACCTATCGACTACATAAATTTAAACTTTATCTTATCTTTCTTGTCAAGATTTTACTGACAGAAGACATTAAGTCATTAAAATAATATATAAGATAATCGCATGTAAAGTTATGATTTTTTCAAAACACTTTTCTAAACACAATAGTTGTGACGAGTAAATTATAAGTCACAAAAAAGGCAAATAAAGCTTCAAAAAAACGTGCAATACTAAATACCAATAAATTATTTACATGAAATCTCTCAAAAGTTTTACAGCGAGATAGGCAAACAGTGTAACCCAGCGATCTATTATCTTCATAATTATGATGTGACTGTACCTAAGATCTCTGATAAATTGGATTTTTATTAAACAAAAAGAAATATGACTGCAAACACAACCTCTGGCATAATTAAAATGACTCTCTTTATATTACTTATTATTAGTACGATATCATAGGCATATAAATATAAATGATGTCCACGTTAGCTGGCTTTACTTTGGATTGCTCACTTCTGAAGTGATCACGCTCTTCTAAAGGAAACAGCCAATGACATCAGCGATAAAGGATACTTCACATTCACTTAATATATATATTTTAAATATGAGGAATTTGTGGCAATTAAAGGAAGAGGTTTGTTAATAATTTCCTTGTAGGCGCCTCAAATAATTGCAGTAGAAACATTATGATTAAGGATTTTAAAATCTCGACTTTTTTATGTTCCAGGATACGGGCATATATAGCGATGCCCCGAGAAAATTTTGCGTTCCGAGACCGTAGTACTGTAATAATTTGTATAAAAAAATATTTAAACAAATATTTCTACGCATGAACACTGCTTGTAGTACAAAACTCACGACTAATGACGACTAGTGGTAATTTAAAACATAACTATGATCTTGTATATTAGTCACCAGTTTAGCTTAATTACTCGTTGATGATTTTCTGATTACATTTAAGAGGTGTTAACACTTCCCCTACGGTGCTAAAAATACTTCTGGCCCTTAAAGAACCAAGTAAAAAAACATATTTTAACATTTATTTGATGGACGGTAAAAACCCAGGACGTACATTTTTAAAAATATATTTTTCATTTGGTTCTTTAACCCTTTTCTTACTATGCAAAAAAAGCGCGTGCTCCTGAGCTGTGTATCCGTTACACAAACAGGAGTGAATCATGACAATTATATAACTATTTCTATTATTCCATTACTCAATGCGTAAATGTATAAGATAAGAATACCTGAATTTCATTATATATACAGATAAATTTTAATGACAAGAAGGTATTAATAAAAACACAATAATCTTTTGTACTTCATTCCACTTTATTTAATATGTCAGGACTAGTTTCGCTCATTGCGAGCATTGTCAACTACTTGGAAGCGGGGAAAAACATGAAACTATCATTAAGCCTATTCACTTTATTAATGTAGCATTTTATCACTTTGTCAAAAATTTCCCAAATTTTAATTATGTTTGTAATTAATTCCAATCGCCATTCTAAATTTATTAATCTGGGATGACTTTTTAATTATATTTTAGATGTGTTAAACATTTTAATTTTGTGTTATTTTAGAATCAATTTTAATGTAATTGGTAATTTCTTTTCAATGCCAATTGTTGTTAATAGAAAATTTAAATTAACTTTGATTATTCCACGTATTGTGTAACTAACTGTGACACGTGTTTCGCCTCTTTCAGAGGCATCTTCAGACTTACTATCGCAAAGTTTGCTTAAGTAATGAAGCAAGATTGATTCTAACATTTTAAAATTATAAAATTACAAAATGGATTGGGTTTTTTTTCCTTTTAAGAGGAGCAAGGAGGGGGGTGTAGAATCGAAATAAAGCAAACAGATAATGATACTAATTTTACTAATGAGTTGTAAACAATCAGAATGGGATTTTTCCTTTTTAATGGAAGCAAAGAGGGGATTATAAAATGCAAACAAATTTAATCATACTACTAATGACGTTAAACATTACAAACTATTAAAACTAATGAGCTACAATCAATCATCTAGGTTTGTGATTACTCTATTAATTGGAAACAATTTTAGTAACGGGGAACCGCCTGTGCTTTACCAATTGTTGTTTATTACTTTTCATTTTTGTATAAATAGCATTGTTAAATTATATTTATTATCAGTTGACAATGCTCGCAATGAGCGAAACCGGTTCTGACATATTAAAAAAAGTGGAATGAAGTACAAAGGATTATTGTGTTTTTATTATTATAATGCCTTTCCACCAAATATTGACAGTGAACACCCTAAAAGTGATAAGAAGGTATGTGTACTATTAACACATCATAGTTAAGAAAGGGTTAAGGGCCATTAACATATCGAAATTATTTTTAAGCACCGTGGGAGAAGTGTCACTTATTCATATTTTGTAAATTCTTTTCAATACCAATTGTTTATTTCATTTTGTTTTGTATAAATACTACTGTAAAATTGTATTTTCTTATCAGTTGATAATGCTCGTCATGAGAGAAACCAATGATTGAAAGTAGTGCAAAAGCATATTGTCTTTTTTTTTTAATGCATACTCATATACTAAGATCTGTTTTCTCTTCCACTCAAAGTAGCAAAGGAGTTTAGGAAGGGAAATAAAAAAGGTCGATGCACGATCATTGTAATAATATCTGGCATAAAAAGCATTCTTCTCGGAAATTACTCCACTATGTCAAAACTTGCGATGCGGCAACAGTTGTTCGTAATATTCGCGTTTTGATGGCCCGCCAACGTCGCAGTCGACTCTGCCGCATTTATTTTTGTTTTCACAGAGAAGACACGTGTCGTGTATAACGTCAGGGGCTGCCGCTTTTGTACAAACAGACACAATCACGGACTAACGTGTCTAGGAATATCAAACCTCCAAGCCTGTATATCTGACAGTATTCGTTTCATAAATTTTATTATCTATATATGAATAGCGGATAATGTTTGTATTTACTTCGTATTTCGTAAGGATTATTTGTTCGCCCAATGATAACGGTTTATTTTGAACCGCACGTGTTTAGTGGTCGCTCGTTTTCAAGAATTTTAAGAAGATTTTTTTTAAATAAATAAAAGTATTAACAATAAAGAAATAATATCTTTAATATGATAGGTTGTTCGCCACTGCTAAATTTATTTTCAAATAGCTTAACCCTTCCTTATTGATGCAACTCATTAGTCAATCATTTTTCATCATAACGTACATAAATGTCATTTGTATTACCATTATTGTTTGTTTCTTTTTCTACCCTTCTTGCCTCCCGTTTTTACTTTTATAATATATCAGAATAGTAAAATTAAAATCATTCGTACTTAAACAAGCATTTGTGTAAGTAAAATTGTCTGAGGATGCCTCTGAAAGAGGCAAAACACGTGTCACAGTTTGTAGCGCAATACGTGGAATAAACTGAGTTATTTTTATATTTTATATTAAAATAAACTTTCACGAAGTTATTGCCGGATCCATCGAAAGTGTCAGTACAAAATCTCTCAGATTATGCGTTTGTATTAAAATCTACTCATTTTTCATTGTTTCATTACTAAGAAATTTTCATTGTATGCCGACATGTTTGACTGTATTGAATTTTAATTGATTCAAACTATAAGCAATTGTTTTAATAAACAAGCTTGTACTGTTAGATCAACGAAAATTTATCGACTATCCCCTTTTGTGTCCATAAAGCACACTTGGTTTTCATAAGTTCCTAGCTACTAAATAAATGCTAAACGCTGTATCGTATATTTCCCGTCCATCTGTTCGCTTAAACGGTTAATAATTGTAGAATAAGTGTGAACAGCCTTCGTTTCTGCGCTGGGATTTAAGGCAAACGACGTCAATTGCCACCCCGTGTTGCTTATAATTTTCAATACAGTTTATTGATCACGCGAAGCTTTCAGAGTATGATTCGCTAAGCTTTATTTGGAAGCTTTTGTTTGATTATATCTCAAAGACTACACTACATATAACAAGATATAACACAATAATGGAAATTATAACATTTCTATTACTTTTGATGGAGTCGGCGGTAACTTTGTGGAAGTTTATTTTAATATAAAATGCCTTCCTTCAATACCTATGCCTTCGAACCAAAATCGATCAAAACAATGCTGTTCGTACTAGGACTCAAACCAGAATACTTAAATAGTCCCCATTAATTAAATAGTAATCAACAAAGTGTCTTGGCCTGTAAATTTATGGTTTTACCTTTTTTGGTTTTTTTAAAAATTGGCATTACTACAAATGAATATCTGGTGACATCATGCGACACCCAGGCAAAAAATTCAAAATATATAGAAATTTAAAAACCTCAAAAGGGCCACACAATTGAGTCACATGTGGCCTGCGTAGAACTAACGTAAACTAAATCTTTGTTTATTATTAAGTGAAGAATATTTTTTTTCTGATATAGTTTCTTTTGTATTTATATGAAGAAAATGTATCATCTTTCTTCAGTCGTGCAGGTTAGCGATACAATTATTTTTTTACTGTATTGAAAATTCTTGCAGGCTTTGTACATCGTGTAACAAAATATAAAAAGAGATTTCAGATTCATTTGGTAGATTATACGAGCGTAAACGCAAATCGTTTTAAATGGCTACATTCACATATGAAAACAAATAAATATTGGGGGGATTTTCTTGCTTTTCCTTTGCGCTTCTTTTTGTGTTTTAAATTGAGTTTTACATGTTGTTTATTGTCTCATTTCGAGACAAATCCATTGAACATGCTACGAGACTTTTGGAGAGCGAATAAAATAATCCACTTGATTCGTTTATCTTTTATACAAAGGCTAAATTCATGTAAGATCATTTATCAAAGATTTTCGTATCCCCGTCAAGAAGATTACGCCAGGCTGTATTAGTACGAAGAATAATCCTTAAAATGTAATAACCTTTTCCAATATAAAGAAATGTTTTTTTTTGTTTTCGCAATCCAACTTATTATCATTTTTATAACTATCGACTTCTTGCTATTAGTAAAAACAGAATATTCCTTTGTACTTTATTTAATAGGTCAGGACCGGCTTCGCTCATTGCGATGATCAAATTTCCGAAATTTTAATTGTTTTTATAATTGCCATCATTCACCACTTATAATTTATTAGTCTTTGATGATTTTTTAATTGTATGTTAAAGGTGTTAAGCATTTTAGTTTTGCGTGATTGTAGAGTCACTTATACTGTTATTTGTAAATTCTTTTCACTATTAATTGTTGCTTAGACCTTTTATTTCAATTAAATTTTGTATAAATAGTACTTTTTATATATCAGTTGACAATTCTCGCAATGAGCAAAACCGGTACTGACTATCATATTATCAAATAAAGTGGAATAAAGTACAAAGGAGTATTGTGTTTTTATTAATATAATACCTTTTCACCAAGCATTGACAGTGAACACCCTAAAAATGAATTATAGCTAGACGAAAACCAAATCTATCGTTTATTATCATAATAATGCTTTAGAAATGAAGTTTTTATGGCTAATAATTACATACATAAAGTCTCTTGTATGTTGTTATACTCATTTTAATGCAGTTAATTATACAACATGTTTGATATAAGGGAAGAGTAATATTTAAAAGAATGTGCATTTTTGTATTAAAAAAATACGGTAATTAATATATACCTCACTACGTCATTTCGTACAAAACACAAGTTAAAAAATCTTTTTTTAAATGTAATATATGGGGTATAATGTAGTTTTCAAAGTAAAAAAATGAGAAAAGCTCCGTTTCAAGAATGGCTTTTCAAGTACTTTAATTGAATATGAAATTAAGGTTAACTTTGTTATTTCACTCGTGTAACAATAAATGAAACTTTCACAGAACGCAAGAAAAGATATTAGACAAATACCTGCACTTTTTTTGAGCGTACTGAGTAACCAAAAATAGTTCTTATATAACGTTTGGTTAAGACTTTAAAAGCCTGCATGCTACGCATAAGGAAAAATAGAGCTTTAAAAGTATACAATACGGCTAACCGTATGCTGAGACACATGGAAGTAAAGATTTAGTGAAGATGCACAGACCCGCATGCGACGCAGAGATGCGTTTACCCTGCGCGACGCTCCGTTGTGAATCCGGCACAGATTCCTGGTTGGCGTATACAGGTCTGTACGTGTTCTTTGTTTCTCTTAAAACACTTGTTGTGGATCATTCATATATTGTGTCTCTTAGGTGACACAGCTTTCACAGCATACGTTGTTCGCACATGTCTACTTTGATTGCCTGCACTTACTAATTCTGCACTGCGTCACACAGTCTCAGCATTAGGGATTCTGTGTTGAGACGTCCCGAGACTTGTCGGGGTTTTTGCTGTCTTTAGTCCCGAGACTTTTTTGGAAAATTTCCCGGGAATTGTGACTGTGATTTATAATGTGCTAATACATGTACATTTTAATTTTGAAAAAAACAATTCTTTTGGTTTAGAAACCCTCAAAAGGACTGATATGTATTGAATGAAAGCAGGTATAAGAAGGGAGCCCCAATAAAAATGGACACGACATGATCGGGACGTGACACTTACCCAGGGTCTTAACAAGATTAAGTATGCATATATAAAAGGGATCTGATAGAAAAACAGATGCTTGGAATTTATTATTTCGTAGAAGTTTCAAATACCATGTGTTTATATATATACTGTAGCAAAATACAATTACAAAATATTAAAATTAAATGTTCATACCTGATGTTTTAGGTACAAATGTTTTTTCACAATTTCATAAAGATACCAATGTCTCAATAGGACAAAAAAGTCTAATAGCTGTATTGTGAAGTTTCGGTCATAAATTTACTCCTGACGGCGGAATTATTAAACGTTTTATTAACGGTTCTAAGCTCAAGAAATGCGACCCCAATACCCACATTTTCTTCAATATCTATTTTAATATGGGTCATACAATGTTTATAATTAAGGTATTCTTATATCATAGTTTTTTTGACTTTTTTGTCATATAGTTGATATAAATACGCGATAAGGCAATAAGCGCCCGCGATAACGATCGTTCGTAAGATAGCTGGACTAAATTCGTCAGTTGCAATTTCATATGTGTGCTGGGATGACATCTGTTTAACGCGCAGCTTAAAATATGATTATTTATTAAAAAACCACATTTTTTTATAAAAAAATGTATGAGGAATGATGCAGATGATAGAGATATTTTGAAGCCTTTAGACTATTATTTTTTTTGAAATTCATAAGAATAAGGCAAATAATGAGGAAACCACTGGGGTCCTAAGACGATCCCCATCGGCAGAGAAGTATTTTTCTAGTCTCCGAGCCGCAAGAGTTATAAAAACGCATTTTTTACTAGATAGTGCGTCTTTTCAAAAGGCGCCGAGTGTGTAATACATAAATACAAACATACATACATGCAAATATTTAATTTTAATATAATTATAATTTTAGCCTCGAGTTCCGGGATTTCCCGGGACTTTGACTTTATCACGCCTCGAGTCCCGGGACTTTGAAAATCCCGAGACTTCCGAATCCCTACTCAGCATACGTCTAACCTAATCGTTTGTTATAGAAAATAAATATTCTTCTAATGTAAATCATATGAACTACTAATGAAATTTATCTCAACAGAAGAGTTTCTACAAGAACTGCTTGTTACTCAGTTTTTCAACCTCTGTTTTTTTTCAAACAGAGTAGACACATATGGATATGAATAGGACATGAATAGTGGTTAGCTTATCGCTCTTGCTACGCACGTGTTAATGATAGTGTGAGTGAGAAAGAAGGTTTAAAATAATCTAAAATATTTTAAGCATTAAATTGACAAAATCAATGAAATAAGATATATAAACGCATACAAAAAATATGTCGCAAATAAAAACAAACAAATGAATAGATATATTCTGAATTTTACAATGCTGTTAGCTGCCATGAAAAAATAAATATACACCGTAATTGAAATTTTGAAAAGAATTCATTACGTTTTTTTTTGTTCAAAAGCTGAAAGAAACCTTTCTCGTACAATGGGCACGCGACAATTACAATGGCTAAAGCAGTCTTTTCAAAATTACCTTTTGGCAATCTCTTTATCTGTTTGTGTTCTGCACTGAAATATTAGGGTCGACCAGTTTACGCAAAAACTAGAAACACTTAGAGACACCGCTCCAAATGGGCCGCTCTAGATTTAAGCCACATAAAACACCAGATTTCGGAAGGTTTATTGCACAATATAAATGTATGTAAATTCAAAAAAATCTAGCTAAAATAATAATAAAAAAAAGTATACGTACCATATATATGAATTACCATACCGGGTGGATACGAAAATATCATTATTACAAATATCAAATATTGGTATTACAAAAAGGAAATACGAAAATTTTTCACCTTTATTCAAAATTGGTATTTTCAAATTTCATGTAAATTACCAGAATTAAAAATATGCTTCTTAATTACTAAAATTCTGAAACCTGTCAATATTGATTCAATTATTTTTTCATATTTTTAATTCCATATCCGCTTCCAATGTGGAGCATATGGATTCATAATGGAAATATCTCAACAGATTTTTTTCTACGAAAACTGTTACTCAGTTAATCAACCTCACTTTTTTTTTCAAAGTGAGTAGTAGGGAAAGAAGGATTAGACTAGAACAAAACTGATGATTCACTAATCGCTATTGCTACACCCAGTTATTAAAGGATCAGAAGAATGGGAGGAGAGGAAATAATGTGAATTGACATCACAAACACCCAGTCTTTGATCACAAATTTTAATTGAATAATTCTCAAATTCACTGCGATCTTACCAGGAATCGAACCCAGACCTGCGTGATCGGTAGAGCAACCTATAATCAATCGAACCACAGCAGGCGACAACTCTTAGCAGATTTAAAATATTTTTATTCATCGCAAACTTTGAACGAAGGATGTAAAAAAAAAGTGTGTATATAAAAAAACAACAAAAAGAAGAATCAGAAGAATTGATTAGCTACACTTTTTATGCTTTCTCAGTTTTAATCTTTAAGACGATATATTATGAAGAAACAATGATCAACAAAAAAGGGCAGTTACAAGTTAACAGTAAAACAAATTCGAATTCGGACCAAAAAATATGCATGTCGACTGCATAGAAGAAGATTTAGGGAAAATAGAAAAATATGAATAGTGGAAGAAAGCACTTACATACACAAGTTTGCTAAAGAAATGAAAATGTCTCTATGTTGGTTAATTAGTTCATATATCAAGATAAAGTTTTAAAACAGTGTTATTTTATATAGAAATATTAATACTCAATCGCTTGAACCCAAATACCATAGCCATATAAGCTTAATTTAAAAATCAGTTTTTATATTATATAAAACATAATTTAATAATTATTTTGATAATTTATAAACAGATAAATGTTTTAAAAATGTATTCTTAACGTTTCTGCTATATAAATAAATCAATTGAAATTGTTATGTCTGTGTATTTTAAAAAGAAAACGATAGCATTCTTTGACACGAGACCTTAATCTAGAAAATCTGCCACATCGTTCTTCCAGTTTAGACGAAATTTTAAATGTTAATACTTTTTACGTTTAATTGAATTATGAAATATTTATCTTTTTTTAAAATTAATTAATTCATTAAGAATATTTAGTCTTCTTATATTATCAATGATGAAGTTAAAATATAATTCTTCATTAAAGCGGTAAATAATATCAAAATATTGTTGTTCAAAAAGTATTATTTAAAGCAATTTTGGTTTACGCTCTCACCGGAAAGGAATAGTTGTAGAAATAAAATACTTCAATATTTTTTCACCTTATTTTTAGGTATTATTACTAATTAAATGCCAATTCAACAAAACATTAACCATCGAGCTTAAAGCTGCCATCAAGTACTGCGGAAAGGCTGTAATAATTTTCTACATCGCATTTTAAGAAAACGTTGTATTAAAAAAAAAATGTTTATATAATTAAAAGCCGCTGACATTGAGTGCTCAATGCGTTGGTTATCATAATATATAAACGTGCTGTGGTTTGAATATCAGGCTTTTTTAAATAACAAAAAAATTAAGTGAAGTGATAAAATTACTTCAATTAACTACAATCGACTTAAAACAGTTAAACAACACACTTACAAGTTACAATAAAGAAACAGAAACGGTATGTTCATACTGCATACTGAACAAAAAAAATACGTACTTCACATTATAACTAAATTAATTGTAAGCTTTAAAGCTCGTTTTTTTTTTCTCAATTAAACAAAACTACTATTCCATTACTGTAAAACAACTCTAACCCCTTCACCTCGAACGTTTTGCTACCCGTTCCATCCAAAGCGATCGCACACACGACGAGCTTGTTGTAACGTATATTTTTTTCGTAAACTTACCCGAACAATTTCAAAGTGTGCCCGGTTACGATTTACAAAGCGCACGGCGCGGCGTGAAAGGGTTTTCGTGTAGCGTTTTAACCATCGGCTGCTGGTGAACAGGGGTGGTTTCACTCGGGCGGTCGTTGTAAACGATAGGATGGGAGTAATGCTCTCGGAGGCGGGGGATGATATTAACCCTTTAAACTGCTAATAAATCATAACAGCCGTACTGTACTGTGAATATATAATTAATGACGCGCTGAGTCTTATCACAGAAGCTGCTTAGGCATTTTTTTGGTAATTATTATGTGTATTATAAAATGTTTAAAATAAACCTACCCATACAATTTAGTTTTAAAAAGGAAAAAGTGATTTATCATGAAAATATATGACAAGAAAACGTTCACTTTTAAGGTGTTCACTGTCAATTCTTGGAAAAAGACCATTATACTAAAAGAAAAAAAATACTCTTTTGTAATAATTCGCCATTAATTTAATATAATCAAGACCGTCTTTGCTCATCAAGAGAATTTTTAAGTAGTGAGCATTTACATTAAAACATTATTATTGCATATACATCAATGCGTCATTATCTTCTTATACAATAAATCGATATATCGAAATATGTAGGAATAAAATTGAATGAATGAGATCTTATCAGAAACCTTAAGCTATTCCGAAAGCTTGTTTGATGAAAGCTCAAAATACACTTACTTATTATATATTTTCCCTGCTCAAACATTAACTTGTTCAGTGTATTATCACATAGTTTAAATTAAATCAATTTTAAACTAAGCGAAATAAAAAAAATAGCGTTAATTTAAATGTGAAAACAATTAATAAGGGCTTTCAAATAAGTTATACGTCACAATTAACAATGATTGTAAGTTGGCTGATACGATAAATATATATTTATTATTCTTTGTTTCCTGTGACAATTATTTTGACAAGTAAATGTATGTCTAGTTTTACACGATATGTTAGTGTAATTCAATACATTCTAAAGTACTATTTCATTAACGGTTAACAATTTCAAAACATTTTTTTACCCATGTCCGCTCCCAATGTGGAGCATTTGGCCTCCTAATGGAGGTATCTTAACAGAAGTTTTTCTGCGAGAACTGTTTGATATTCTATCCCTACTACTTTATTTTTCAAAGAGATTAGTAGGGATAAAAGGATAAGGCTAAAACAGGACTAGTGATTAACTAATCGCTCTTTGAAAGATTAAAAGGGTGAGAGGGAATTCTCAGACATCACAGACTCCCATGCCTTCGAACAGAAATCAATAAATCGATAAAAAAAAAATGCGGTTCCTACTGGGACTCAAACTCGTGAGGTCCGGCACGGAAGCCCACAACACTAACCGCTGCGCCATAAGACACGACATACATGATACTTAATTCCATGTAGTGAAAATAATAAATGACAGTTTCGTCGCCCGCTGTGGGCTAGTTGGTTAGAGCTTGCTCTACCGATCAGGTGGGTCTGGTTTCGATTCTCGGTAAGGTCAATGTCAAATTAGATTATTTCAATTTTAATTTGAGATCTAAGACATGGGTGTTTGTGAAGTTAATTCTCATCAAGTATATCTCGTATGATCTTTCAACATCAAAAATATTTGACGGA
Source organism: Himalopsyche tibetana (assembly GCA_030503985.1). Lineage (NCBI taxonomy): Eukaryota > Metazoa > Arthropoda > Insecta > Trichoptera > Rhyacophilidae > Himalopsyche > Himalopsyche tibetana. Next base: position 22,573,599 of record JAPJYX010000007.1, read on the forward strand.
TGGCGTAAGCTGTAATGTCAAATATTGTTTTAAATTAAAAAAATATGTATATACTGTAAGGCGCTCTTGTATAGCAAGCTTTTGCCAGTGTCAATAATCAATTTTTTGTTATATAATTTATTATAAATCAAGCTACTGCAGATTAATTTAGCTGACTAAATAAATGTTTAAAACAACTTTACTAAGGTGTTGACTAAAAATTTACTAAAACGGTTTTATAGTGTTGTGTCCGCATAATCATTTAATATGTGCGCAATGTAGCGATCCGATACAACAAGGCGTTCGCTGGAATTGAGCTGAGAATCGCAACTTTCTAATCGCTGAGGCCTAGCTGTGCAAACAATTCGAGTTATAACGGTATTCCAGAGGGCTGGAGGTAATATTCTACAACTAGGGGGCTGTGACTTTATTTCCAGCAGTGCTTCTCAATACGGTTTCAACGCTCAAACTAAATTTGGATTAAGCTTTCAATTGTGAATAAAAACATTCTGTTTTTTTTTAATAAATTCATCCACAAATGAATCGCAAGGAAAAAATTGTATAGTTAAACGTTTTATAGGTAAATTTATAAAAGGTCATTTGTGATAACATGCGAGAGACGAAACGCGTGTCGCATTTTGTAGCACAACACGAAGAATAATAAAATTCAAATACAATGTATTTTTATATACAAAAATTTAGGGCTTCCAATCCCTTGCTGATCCCGTATACCAATCCCGGGATTTCGGGATTTACTATAACATGTAAAATATCAAATTCTACATATATCTAAATACTTCCCGATTAATACCATGAATTTGAATAATAAAACACTTACCGAAAGCTTATCTCAATTTGTTTAAAATAAATGAATTGTTAAATTTGAATCGTTCAAACTATGTACATTCTCACAGATTTTGTCACTAACGACCCGGGTTTCGCCTTTCGGCATCTTCAGGCATTCAAGTGCACGGATGAACTTGAACTGACGCTTAGTAAATGAAAGTTTCGTGTTTATATAAGATATAAATGTATCACTGAGTCCAAAGCCACTGCTGGCAAAAAGGATAAGCCCATGGGAATACCAACAGATTTGACTAGTGAGCAGTTTCAAGAATTATATAATTTGTTTGTCGGCAAAGGTTTTATGATTATATGATTTTATGGTTATATAGGGTATAGAAGCGGAGATGTGGGGAAATTTGATATTTCGTTTAAAATCGGAAGATTTTGCAACTGTGCTTTGTTGATTTCTAAAATTTCTTGGAAAAAGAGCTTATGACTGTCCGTATTTGGGTGTAACATTTTTATCCCTTGTTCCTGATTGAACACGTGTCCTTCCGATATTAAGTGATTAGCAAAAGTAGACGTGTCTTTTTTCAATCTAAAGGCTGCCATATGTTCTAAAACCCGGATGTTCAGTGTTCTTTCTGTTTTGCCGATATAAAACTTTGTACAACAAGAGCATTGCAATCTATAAATCCCGGATTTATTTAAGTAATGTATTTTATCTTTATTATTAACTAATAATTTGCCTAAAGAGTTTTTACAGTAAAAAGCAGGTCTTACACTATCAGCTAGCTGTTTTTTAATTTTAAGACTTGTATTTCCTAAAAAAATGATTCTACGCCAATACCTAGTATGATCTATGTCCTTTGACACTATACCTTTAAATAACATTTTTTCTGCAAGTTTAGTTTGTTTTTTTGATAAAAGATTGTCTATAAGACTATAAGATTTCATTTACTAAGCGTCAGTTCAAGTTCATCCGTGCACTTGAATGCCTGAAGATGCCGAAAGGCGAAACCCGGGTCGTTAGTGACAAAATCTGTGAGAATGTACATAGTTTGAACGATTCAAATTTAATATTGAAATTCCACCAAGCACCTTCAGTCGAAATCTTAAATTAAATGAATTGTTATCTAATTCTCTCTCATATTTTGTTGCAGTCTTAGACAGAGACTTAATTGTTTACAAAATTCGTTATAAATAATTTATTATCATGGTGGTGTATCTATTCTCCTCAAATTGATCACAATCAACTGTAGTTTTAGAACAAAAAATCTGTCACCTTGACCGTTTGCTGTCATGTAATTTATTTTTTATATTTAAATAGCTGATAAGTATGTAAAAATATTAAAAAAACGGTCAATGGTCAATTATGGGACCCCTAGATTGAAAGATCAAAAAGGATCCAAAATTGGATACCCTAGTAATATTTCAAGATTTGTCGTATTCATTATATAATATGAATGTTTAATTTAACGTCAAAGTATTGAACAAGCTTGCTGTCTATCACTCATAGTATTAACCAGAAAATTACCATCTTAAAAAGTAAATGAAATTCTTAAAAGGCTTTTAATAAAATTCATAATTTTTGTTCCCAAGATTCCTTGTTATAAAAACTTGCTTCCAATTAACAAATCATCCAAGACTAATTTACCATAATGTAAGTTTTTATTCAATACCCAAGTACTAAAATTTCTGTTTAAAGTATTAATTAAAGTTTAAAATAATTGAAGTAATAACTTTTGAACGAAAATTCGTTTAAGAATAGTTCTGACGAATCGGTGTGGCTAAATCAGCTATCAATTATTTGTATTACTTTTTAGAGATCTGAATGTGTTAGTGCTTTTATTTTAATATTTGTTTAGTTATCGTTGTATATAAAACGTAGACAAATTATAACAGCAAAGACAATTTGCTGTAGAGAACTTTTTAAAAAATATAATATTGATGAATTAGCAGGTAATTTTGTGGAAGTGCGTTTGAAATATAAAATTAAATTTGAAAACATGCTTACTTTACTTGTTGTGTTAAAAACTCAGAACGTCTTTCGTTTTTTTGATAAACATCGTCAGAAATCAGCTGAAAGTTGATTTTAATTCCAAAGTTATAAATTATTAAATGAAGGTTAGTTTTTGCCCTTTTCTGCTGGACGCAAGAAAGGGAAAGATACAAACATTGATAGTACTGATTGCATATTAATTACTTACATTAGAGGCTGTAAATTTCAAAGTAAATAAGTTTAATAATAGTGAACCGCAATGTTTTTTTTTAAATGAAAAAGAATCTAATGTTTCATTTCTATTAATCACTTAATTAATACTGTTCATTTCAAACCATTTATTATTTACCGAATGGAGTACTTCGATATAGTCATTCATTTTAAAATTGTAAGATAATTTAAATTGTGAAACAAAATCTATTGAGATTTACCGTTTATTATTAAAAAAACGTGTCACAGTTTGTTACACATGTGGAGTAGAAAAAAAACAAATTTAATGTTATATTATGAGTGATGAAAAATACAGACTAATTGTACAAATGGTAATTGTGATTCACCAAATATTGTGCTTAGATAAGAAACAGATGAAACATTTAGTAGTCCAATTAAAATGTTCTTATCTATTGCGAACCAACAGGATTCGTGCTGTTGCACGACTAAATAAGGTTGATAACAGGATATGATAAATGGAAACCACAGTTTCCGCCTTATTAAAATTACAGTACTTCCGTCGGAAGAAAAACATGTTGATTATTAATTATTGATAAAAAGAACAACCAATAATGAATGCATGGCTCACTAATTTATTTACCATCAAACTTTGTACAACAAATGAGTGTATAGTATTCTTTTGTACATCGTTAGAAAACTGTTAAAATTTTTACTCAGACCATTATGGAAAGTTAATGCAATTTTAAATACACCAAAACAATTCTAATTTACGTTTATTCCCACTAAATAAAAACCAGATTAATTTTCTCTTCTGGAAATACTCAAAATCTATTTGCCAAATTTGTTAATTAATTATCACAATATAAATTAGGATGTAATAAAGGAAGAGTAGATGTATTCTGTACCTTTACTATGCTATTATATATATAGACAAGTAAATGCACGTTTATACATATTTCTTATGAGGGCGTCAAGCCGAAATAGCTATCAACAATCAAAAAAGAATGTAGAGTTAAAATACATTGTTATTTTTTTACCGTGTTAAAATTTGAATTCACAAATCAAATCAAAATTCTTTAAGCACAGTAATTTTTACTTGATTAACTGTGTCTACTGCTTATGGCCATTTGAATATCAAAGACAAATACCTGACAGCTGTCTATAATCCTAGACTATCCTTCGGTTAGCTCCCATTAATAATTTATAATCACAATTTCTTTAATTCTAAGACGATTGTACTACAATCTACATTTCAACTCAAGCCAGTCTTCTGAAACTAAGACTACATATAATTATATAAAAAAGAAGGATACGTAACACTGCGCTCAAAGAAAATAAGAAGGTAGAAAAGGTTATATAATGGTTGGTGTCCAATCAAGTTTATGACAAAATACAATATTCCTTTTTACTACGTTCACTTTAATAAGATCAGGACCGGTTTCACTCATGACGAGCATTATCAATTCATAAGAAATAAAATGAACAAACAAAAAAGTTCTAATAAAGAATTTGAATGATTTTTGTAATTACATGTTGGAGATATTATACTTTTTAATTTGAGTCAATTTAGTGTCACTTATTCATAATTTGTAATTCTTTTCAATACCAATTGTTTATCATTGTAACTGGTATAAATAAAATTGTTGTTTTTGATCAGTTGATAATGCTCGTCGTGAGAAAAACCAGTCCTGATCTTGTTAAATAAAAATGAAAGTAACACAAAATAATATTGTGTTTTTAAAACAATGCCTTTCCACTTTCCACCAAGTATTGACAATGAAAAACTTAAAAGTGATATGAAAATTAAGTTGATTAACCAAAGATAATATTTTAATAATTAATTGAGTGCAGAGACTATTTGAGAATTGCAGCTCGGGAAATCCTCCATGGGATGAAATCACAGTTAAAACTTTAAAACGACTCGAATCAAAACTTGTGAACGGGAGAAATGCGAGAGGCAGTGTGAATATATCATTTTAATATTGCTGATTGCTCTTGCTTGGGTTTAATTTTGCGTAATATCATTCAAGACTTAAGGAAAAGAGAACGAATGCTCCAATATGAACTAGCATTTATTTTATTTCTTTGCTGCATGCCAAGAATCGATCCAGCAATATTCATAAGCTAACAAACTAATAATTAGTTGGCATATTTAATTATTGTTTCAACACTTTGCACTCTTATTAGATATACTAAATACCAATAGACTACCCCAGATTCTAATTTTACTCATATTATCAGAAAAATTGAATACGGAAAAAATAAAACATATTTTTGGTACAATCTGTTAAGCTCCAATAACACGTTTCTTATTTGGGATACTTTTAGTTACAAATACGTTGCTATTTTAACTCTATTATAATGGAGTTCTAGCAAGTAAATGCCAAGTCAATAAATAAAATGGGATACTTTTCTTCGAGTAATCTGTGATTTTTAAATCCTTCCTAAATTGTTTGCTGAATCTTACTCTTTTACAATGAACGCTAAATATAGAATATTCATTTAATAATAGGTACTTAAAGTATGATTTGTCTTTTAATTTCCATGCTCTCGATAAAATACTTATAGCACTATCGATTTCGTATATTCCATCTGATAATAAAGTATATTGCAATCACCCACGACTGGCGGAATTTGCAGAACCGACACTCTTCAAAACATATTAAATTCTTTTTACTGGACAAGCTGAAATTTTATAGCCTAGAGCGGTTATTGTATTACGTACAAAATATATACACTTTTCCCAAAATCCATAGACAAAAAGTTTTTGTATAGGTTTATGGGTTTTTTCAAATTCAAATAGCAGAACAAGGGGAGCGTTTCGTAAAATATATTTAATAATGAAAATAACTTAAACCATTGTTTAACTTCCAATAAGAAGATTTTTTATACAATTTTAATCTTTTATGGTAAAATAAAAGTACATTTTTAGTAGGTTGTAATTTCATTTTTGATGGACTTTATATAAATTCATCGTAAAAAACATATTTTTTACTATAAAAAAATATTGAAATCATATATTCTCAACAACAAACTTTTACATTTAAAAGTAAAGTAAATAGAGAAAACTTAAAGTAGTAGTGTGTTACGTTTTTCAGATATTTTAAAATTTAGTGTCTTAATAACGATTGAACTTTTTCAGGTATTAATTAAATTTGATAAGATTGTTACTCCACAAGTTGCAAAAAAACACTGTTTTGCTTCATTGAGAAGCATCGTAAATATATTAACAAATTATTTGTTAATAGCCTCATGATGGTTTATCTGAAGATGCTTCTCAGGTAGGCAAAACACAAGTCACAACATGTGAAATAACAAAGTAATCAAATTTAATTTAAATTAAAAATGAATGTCCACAAAGTAACAACCAAATCCATCGAACTATGTAAATATAAGATGATCTAAAATATTTAAATTAATTGAAATTGCCGACTGTGTGATCGAGTAGTTAACGTCGTTGGTTTCGGTTACTGAGTCACTTTTTCGAATCCTAGTGTAGACAGTTTTTTTTAAATTGATTTATGAATCTCTGTCCGAAGGCATAGATGTTGGTGATGTCAAAAAATTCTCCCCCCAGCATTCCAATATTAAAATAACAGTGTGTGGGTAGTGTTATTAGCCAACCACTCGTCCTGTCTTTTTACAAATCTATTTTAATTTTCTATGGATCTCACGACACATTTTATATAATTTTCAATTTCCTGGAAAAAACCTTTTATTTTGTATCATACTCGTATATCCATTACACGGATTATTTTGAACGCTATGCACCGCTTAAATTAGGGTTCGGGTAAATACGTTTTACAATTTATCATCCCATTGTATAGTTCATGAATCACTTACAATTGATGTATTATGTTGTAAGATATATTTTCGGAATTACTACTAAGAGATGAAAAACACATTTTAATACTTTTACTGTATTTTATGATAGATTTAAATAAAAAAGTAAGGAACATAAATTTTTCAAAGTTACCTTACCACTTTTATATATTTTTAAAATCATTTTAATTTAAAAAAATATTTGGCATTAGAGCTAACGTCAATGCGCCAAGAAAAGATTATATGAAAAATACTCGAGAAGAATTTATTGTAAGTCTCGAGGTAAATTGACATCACAAACAAAATATGACATTGAACTAATCGGGAATTGAACTTAGATTCACCTGGTTGGTAGAGCAAGCTCTTACCAACTAGACCACAGCGGGTGACTTTTCGACATTGTATGAAAAATATATAATTACATGTAAATATAAAAACATCTTTATAAAAAATCGTCAGTTCAAGATGCCGAAAGGCAAAACCCGTGTCGTTTACGATAAAATTTATGGAAGTGTACAGAATAAAAATAGTTCAAGTTTGATAAAAAATCATTTTGTAAAAATAAATCTCCTCTATTGAAAAAGCATTGAAAAATGTTCAAAGTTTCATGATATTAAGTTAAAAATATTTTTTAAAAAAAGTGTATTTTTTATTTGATTTTTTGTTCATATTTGGCTACACTTGTCACACTGGTCACTTAAGAAGATAAGTTTAACTAAATGACAAATTTCTGAAAAACTCCCACTTATTTATAAATGTCATTGTTTATAAATGAATAATTTTCAATGTACATGTATTGAATTCAACCTTTTAGTGCTTGTGTAAAACACGTTCACACCGTACTGTTTTTTGCTACGAATTCCCGGAATATCAAACCACATTTACTCGGTTAATTTTGGAGAACATCGCAAAAACGTTTTCGGTGTATTAAATTAGTAAATCCACTCGGAGCATAATCGAGAGTCCAGAAATTTCCATTGAAAAAGCAAAACAGTATCGCTTGCGCAAAATGAATTTCATACGCGTATCCTTCAAATAATAAGCTTTGCCAATTATTGGTTTATGCGGTTGTAATTTTCAGCCTAAATCCAAAAAGCGTTTCGAGGTTTCAAGCAAAAAATAAATATTGAATACCTTTTATTCGCTTTTTAATTTATTTTTGTATTTCAAATACATGAGAGTCACCCATTTAGAATTGCATGTTCTAGTAGAGAATAATTCTAAAAAATGTGACATTTCGAATTCAAAATAAACCATTTTTTCTTGCTTAAAGTCTATACGCTGTTTTGTATAATTATTACATTTGGGATTAGGGGGCACTATTTCTTCATACTTCGCAGGTCATTTTCGCCTGATCGAGGTGTAGCTGTTGGTCCCGGTCTGAAGCTGTGTGACCTTGAATATGCCGATGATGCTGTTATATTCGATAAATCCATTGAGGGCATCCAGGAGACGATTGATGGGTTAGGAACTAACTCAGGTCGCATTGGTCTAAAAATTAATACTAGTAAGACCAATGTGATGTGTAACCAAACCTGTCATGACTCTGATAGGACCCTTACCAGCGCGGGACAGATCATCGAAAGGGTTGACAGCTTCAGATACCTCGGCGTACATATTCCCGAAGACGGTAGTACAAAAAACGAGCTCGCCATTCGTTTAGGAATGGCTGGAGCCACATTCAACTCAATGCGGACTGTCTGGGACACACAGCTGTACTCGATTAAAACCAAATACCACTTGTTCAACGCTTGCATTCTGCCGGTAATGCTTTACGGTTGCGAATCATGGCACTTGACGAAGAATCAGAAAAACAGTATACTGAGCTTCGAGAACAGATGCTTGCGTCGGATAATGGGGGTGAGGTGGTTTGATTTTGTGAGGAATTCAGAGATAAGGAAGCGTACAAGACAGCGTCCCGTCACGTCAGTGGTTATGGAGAGACGTTGGAACTGGCTGGGTCACGTGCTGCGGATGCCTCCGGAAAGCCTCAATCCTGCCTGCTTCTTCTTTCGACCGGTGGGATTCCGGCGTCCTGGACGTCCGTCGGGTACTATCCATAGGATGTACTAGGCGGAACTGAGGGATGCTGGCATGTCATGGGAGGAAGCAAAGCTATTGGCGGGAGACAGGGAAACGTGGAGGTGCCGCGTGGCGGCCATATGCTCCACATAAGGAGCGAATATGGCCAAATAAGAGAAGAAGAATTGAACCGAGTGGGTTGTAAAAATATTTCTTATTTCAATGTAAGAGTAAGTTGTCTCTTTCAATTTTAACGTCAGTGTAATGTAATGTTTTACATATTTCTAAATACACCATTGCATACACATACTTCCTTTTTTCTTCACTTTACTATTAAAATTTGGTGAGTCCGATTTTTTTGTAAAAACATAAGTTTCTTCTACAAAACGTTAAAAAAATATGTTTTTAATTGCATCAAAGTCTCAGTACTTCACGGGTACCCAAAAATATTATGAAAATTTTATAACTAAATACGTTGATATTTTTTAAATTATTGTTTATATTCATGTCGACTGTGGAAAGGAAAAAGGACGTAACCCACACATATCAAATTTTACAGGAGGCGCTAATAACGTGTTTTGATGATTTTGGTAAATATGCAAATTATGAATTATGCACAACCTTAAAGTGCACGGAGACTTCTAAAGTGGTGTTTAATTGACATAATCTAATATTAATTAAAGAAATTGTCTAGAAAAAGCCTTTATTTCAGACTTTTTTCTTGGTTTTAATTTTTTACAAGGTCATCTTTTTCATACTTAAAAGCTAAATTTAGTTACTAATTCGGCATTTGCAGCTTGCATCCTTTTGATAGAACGTGTATAAAGTTTGATATATTGTAATCATCGAAAAAAAGGTGTTTTGGCAAACACGTGGGTTACGTTCTTTTTTCTTTCCACAGTCGATATGTTTCTATACATATTGTGTACAAAGATGCACCGATTTGTTAATACTACATCGAATATTTTATAAAACAAAACAACACAACAACGTCAAAGCCTCTAAATGTTTTAAAAATCATTTGTACAGCGTAAAATTAACATAGATTCGCAGATGTGCAAAACAATAATACGATTTGCTGGACTCTGAATACTGAGATAAATAATTTTCCTTGCCGATGAATACAGCCGTGGCGTTATTATTTGCTTTGGCGCTATGAATAATACTTAAAAGCTGAATTTCCTCCAAAATGTGTCAGTCGCATTTATATTTGGGCTTTTGTCTTTAACCCCACTCGCCTAAATATGGCGGAATGTTTGCTGCGCCCTTTTTCAGATTTGAATTTCAACAATATGAAAACTGAAAAGTAATTATAAAGTCAAACACGATGCGGAAGGCAGAACGTGCTCTGCTCAAAACATATTTACAGTTCGTGTTATTGTTTCATGCGAGTTTTTTGATCGCGAAATATTACATTGCTGAATTTATAAATAGGTCAAAGTTTTATAATGTTAGTTTTTTTTTTCTCACAATCGTATGTAATCTTTTGTGAAGTCGTCGCTGTCATCGTTGTCATCGTTGGTTTTCTCAAGAAGCAGTCTACAAACTCGATGATCCTCTACTGCAGTGTCTGCCAAACTTTTTTACTTCACGGCACACTGGTGAATGGGATTTTTTTCCGCGGCACACCAAATAAAAATGCATTTTAAAAGGAAATGTGCCTTATTAATATATACCATATAATCAAGTGATGGGGAATAAGACTATGGACGAACGTGGCAAATATTTATTTGAATGTCTAGGTGTTAAGTTTATTTAAAATCGAAAAAAAAATATGATTAAGCTTTATTTAAAATGAACAGTTTTGAAGCTTCTTCCTTTGCGGCACACCTGTAACTTCTTGCGGCAGTTTGGAAGACACTGCTCTACTAAAAAGCAAAAGTCCTGAAAAATTCGTTACGTCATCAAAAGCTCAACCATCCATTGTTAAAGCGATTTTATAAAATTTTATTTGAATTATTATGTTATTCTTCAACAAAAGTTGATACATTTTTAACGCCTTAGCTATTTTTAATTTGAGATAGCTTAAAAATAAGTTGGATCCGTGGCGCAGTGATTGAAGCCGTCAACTGTGTTTGTGACAGATTTTTGTGAGGCATTTTTTGTATTTTCTGGCCAAAAGCATGGGTGTTTGCGATGACTTAAAATTTTCTCCCACCTTTCTGATCCTAAATTAATGTGACGAAGATAGAGCGATCACAAAATTCTAGCCATAAGGTGGGAAACCTTTTCCTTTCTGAAGGCCGCATTCATTTATCTGATTCAACATAAGGCCGCAGTAAAGAAAACGTTAACACCCCCCTTGATAACGCTCTTTTTTTCAAAACTCTTGCGCATAAATTTTTGATCAAATCAAAAGGCCGCATCAGAGTAGCCAAAAGGTCGCAGGTGAAACTTCACTGTTCTCTATATTTACTACTCTCTTCCAAAAAGAGAGATTGACCAACTGAGTAACACAAACTTATCGTAGGAATAACTTATTTAGAGATTCCTGCTCTGGTATCTGTATGGAATATGCTCCACAATTAAATAGGGCATGGATACAAAATTAACTCAGCAGGAATTTAGAAAATTAGCTCATGATAAAATTAAAATACCACAAAAAGTACTGCATTGAAACATATGAGAGATAAAAATATTGATGTAATTAAAATTGTAATTTTTAAAACTCAAAAGATTTCGAATGAATTCTCAATGTTTTTTTTTCTTTTGTACGTGAGCGAAGTCCGTAATAATATTTTTTATTTTACCCGACATAAAAAAATATTTAAATTTCGTTATTTATACTACAGATTGGTGTGTACATTATTACTTGTTATACGACAAACTTCTGTTCTTACTTAATTAATAAATTTAAAATACAACTGTATTTTGCAATCACGTTGAAAAAAATATGCTTATTATGTTTGTAATAAATTACGTAAATATTTTCCGCCATGGGATCTCTTTTTCGTAAAATAAAATTAGCTTAAATAATAACTTTAATGATTTCAAATAAATACATATATTCCTTGAACTTGTTTTCATTGAACAAAGTTTGCTTCCAATCTCTTGAACATCTCAAAAGTGGCTGTTTTTTACGATTGTCCAATTGAATTGGTCAACTGGTATTTGCGGAGAATTTCATGATATAAGGATGAAGATATATAAAAACATTATTGTTTTATATAAATTATACTATAATCGTATAATAGCTTACAATTTACTTTCAAATTTCAATTAGAGATAAACCGTAAATAATTAACCGTTGAATGACAAAAAGACTGTGACTTATTAAAAAACACAATATTCCTTGTACTACTTCCAATTTTATTTAGCAAGATCAACACCGGTTTCACTCACGACGAGCATTGTCAATTGATAAGAATTACAATTTAGCAGTGTTTTTTATACCAAACAAAATTAAATATAAATGCGTAATAAACAATTGGTATTTAAAAGAATGTACAAATTATGAATAAACGATAGTCAATTGGTCTAAATTAAAAAGTGCAATACCTCCAACATGTAATTACAAAAATCATTAATTTTAATTAAGCAAAAGTGGTAATTTTAAACATAATTGTGATCTCGGAAATTTAAAGAAAATAATCAATAATGATACATTTTACTTGTTATTAGTTGATAATGTTCATCATGAGCGAAACCGGTACTGATCTTTCTAAATAAAAGTGGAAGTAATACAAAGAAATATTGTGTTTTTTAATATAATGTCTTTTCACCGAGTATTGATAGTGAGCACCCTAGAAGGTATTTGACTACTTTTTACAAGAGCTAAGTAAAAGATTTAACAGAAATAATTTTAAATATTTCTGAGATGAATAATGTCATATAAATACAAACATTTTGTCTTCCTACCTCCAGTAAATAAGGATGAAACTTTGACTTTTGTTTTTTCATTTATATGTAATTGAAAAATTAGAATCAAATTTTAGTTATTTCGTTAGCTTGTGATGCTATGTATAGTGATAATTCAAATAAAGCGAAAGACGTGTCACATTTTTTATAAAACAAATAGAATATTAAAGTTTTTTTTTTAAATTAATATTTAAATGTATTACTTATGTGATTCAATTATCATGTATATATATTTTTTAATTCATGTCCGCTCCCAATGTGGAGCATATTGCCTCTTAATGGAGGCATCTTAACAGTATTTTTTTTCTACGAGAACTGTTTGTTACTCAGTCGCTCAACCTCACTTTTCTCAATGTGAGTAGTAGGGGAAGAAGGATAAGGCTAGAACAGGACTAGTGGTTGGCTAATCGCTATTACTTTACCCAATTATTAAAGAATCAGAAGGATGAGAGGAGAGAAAATGATGTGAATTGACATCACAAACACCCAGATCTTCGATCACAACTTTAAATTGAATAATTCTCAAATTCACTGTGATCCGACCGGGATTCGAACCCAGGCCTGCGTGATCGGTAGAGCAAGCTCTAACCAACTGGGCTACAGCAGGCGACATTATCATATACTCCGCAATAATAAACTTCCTTGAATGTGTTATTATACAGTTTTCAAAAGAATCACTGAACCGTTTGCCAAATCCTTCAGCACGATATTAATATAAACACTTAGATAGATGTATAGGAACATACAGGTGGTCGACAGAGCATTAGTAATGGATGCATCTAAAATCCATACATGCATAGTGACTCAAAATATTCGAAGCGCGAAATATGTTCCACTAATCCCAGGTCTGTATGCAACTGATAATATTGAGGCTTTCATAGGTCTACTGTGCTACGAACCTCGTAGCGTGGCGTAGCCAGTCGTAGGGAACTTTTGTTCAAGTTGAGATTGCTCGACGCTTTATGGTATAGTGTGTTTGGAAAATTTTAAAAATATAATACATAATAATTATTTTTTTAATATTTTAAAGTAAGTCATAAGATATTATATATATCGACTGTGGAAAGGAAAAAGGACGTAACCCACAGTATTTTCAAAACAGGTATTTTTCGATAATCAAAATTTATCAGACTTGATACAAGTTCTATTAAAAGGATGCAAGCTGCAAATGCCGAATTATTATCTAAATTTAGCTTTAAAGTTTAAAAAATATGACCTTGTAATAATCAAAACAAAGAAAAAAAGGTTTTTCTTAGACAATTTCTTTAATAAATATTAGATTATGTCAATTAAACACCGGCTTAGAAGTCTCCATGCACTTCAAGGTTGTGTATATTTCATAATTTGCATATGGCCCAAAATCATCAAAACACGTTTTTTTACGCTTCCTGTCAAATTTTATATGTGTGGGTTACGCTTTTTTTCCTTTCAACAGTCGATATGTAGCTCTAAGACTCATTAAAAAAATATGCATCGACTTTAATCTTTTACCGGGTTGCAGATCCGTTGGTTATTTCAATTAGTTAATCTAGAGTTCTTTTTTTCGATCGATTTCGGTTCGAAGGCATCGGTGTTTGTGATGACCCTCCTACCCTTTTCAATCCTTAAATAATTGGGTATAGCGAGAAGGATTAGATAACCACTAGTCCTGATCTAGCCTTATCTTTTTATCCCTACTACTCTCTTTGAATAATAGAGGTTAAGCGACTGAGTAACATTACTTTTTGTAGAAAAAAATGTTGAGATACCTCCATTAGGAGACCATAATAAGAGAAAAGCCACGAAGTTTAAGAAATCTTGTAGAATGTAAGTATTTAGAACTGTTTGTTACTCAGTTGCTCAACCTCTCTTGTTCAAAGAGTAAAGAGTAGTAAAATCAGAAGAATAACACTAAGACCGAGCTAGTTTTTAACTAATAGTTCTCGCTACGCCGAGTTATTGAAGTATCGGAAGGGTGGGAGAGTTTTTTAACATTGCAAACACACATGAATCTAACTTAAAGTACAGGCAAAAATGAAAAGTAAAGCACTATACCATTATTTTGATGTTGGTCTAATTTTAATAGCATCATCTTATTAGTCAAACCGGTCCAGACTCAAATCCCAACAACATCAATAATAAGTAACGTTTTAAAAAATAATATTTGAGATGTTGTTCTTCCTCATAATACATACCATATGATTTAAAATAATGCAAAAAAGCACCTAGGATTTATTTTTTCTGGCACTTGGTTTTATTTGACACTTTACACGTGCCAGGAGTCATCGTAATGAGTGGAAGCTGTAACAGACTATTTCACAGTTATCTTATCAAATATTACAAAATTAATTTTGGCAGACCACGCAATGTAATCTGAATTCTTTTTTTTGCGACGGGAAACATTTTTTTTTCTTTGTTGTTATGTAATAAATCATTTTTATGATTATTCTAGTAAAATTGACATAAGTGTTTATATATAAAGTGATGCTCCACACTAGGGCTTGTCGGTTTTCAAAAATCGGTTTTTTTGTTAAATTTGTGACATTCGAAAACCGGTTTTTCAACTTCGTAACTGGTTGTGCCGAATTTTTCATAAACGAGTCTATAAACAAAAGGACAAAAAAATTGGATCTTTTATTTTATGACTTAAATACCATATGCCCCACATCATTACCTAGCAAAAAAGTATTTTTGATATCAAGAAATTTTGTTACAAAACGATCAGTTGACGCTTTGTGTTTTCTTAAATCATATTTTCTGAAGAGTAACACCAAATAATTTCTTGTTGTGTATTATTATGTATATAAATAAACAACATATAAAAAATGAAATTTTTCTCGCTATTTTAATTGAATTATTCATTTTTTGTAAAACTTCAAAAACCGGATAAAACCAGGTTTCGAACAATATCGACATTCGAAAACCGGTTTTTTCAAAAGTCGGTTTTTGTATAAGCCCTACTCCACACTAAAAAAATTTTTTTTCAACTCGCCATTGAACGTACAATTTCACTTATTACGGCCGTATCCAAAACTCCAAAAAAAAAAAATATTTTTTAACAATATTACATACATAATTTGAGTTAATACATGTACTCTTGAGGTACAATAATAATTTAAATATGAATACTTTATTTACTCACTTGACTGTCAATCATTCATTGTGAGACTTCAAACTGTAATATTTAAGAATTCCGGTCAAGTTCATCCGTGCACTTGAACGCCCGACGATGCCGAAAGGCGAAACCCGGGTCGTTAGCGATAAAACTTGTGTGAATGTACATAATTTGAACGATTAAAATTTTAAGAATTGCAGTTAATTTAAGGGGGAAAAAATGTACATGTTCAACTTCAGAATCGTCAAGTTTATCAACATATTTTTTCTCAAAACATCCTTACGGAAAAAATCTTAGAAAGAAGTTTGTCATCTTTATTTATGTGTAAACTTTAAAGTTAGATATTGATTGTCTCCAAAACAAACTTTTGTAGGATTTCCAGTTTTTCCAACACTTCCATTAATTGACATTTTATGCAAAGTTTAATAAGAATACAACTTATGACAGTTTTAAAAAACTAAAAAGATTTTTTTTTAAAGTATTGCAACACTTTATTTTCAGTAAATGGAAAACATCCTGTAGATTTTATATTTTCCCATACGTTCTACGGTAAACTTTTCACGTGGTCAAAGTTTGAATAGACTATCGACAGTACGTGAAAATTGCGACTGGATATTTTCCTGTGTACAACTGTATGAATAGAAACTTACCTAAAGTGACTTTACTTTAAATTAATTGATTTAGCTATGTTTTCAGTTTAAGTTTAAAGCAGTTATTTTGAAAAACTTGTTATTTAGTTTTTTTTTAAATAGTTTATAAAAAAATCTGTTTTATTTAATAAACTTTGAAAACTTTTATTTACTTTTTCAATATTTACATATTTGAACAAAGGTTATATTTAATCCCAGAGAACTCTCTTTTGTCACGCGTTTGGCTTATTATATATATCCCATGTCATTTTTCAATTGATTTGTGTATTTTAAAATCAAACAAGTTAGTCTGAGTTCACCTCAATAATTCACCACTATCAGGTATATTTGTTCAAAAAGAGACAGACAAAGTAAAGTTGAAATTATAATTAAGTACGCAGAACATAGACAAAAAAAGTTACACGTAGAAAGATTTCAACTAGAGTGATGGAAAAAAAGAAGTGTATTTTTGATGGGACAATAAAGAAATACTTTAATGGAATAAACAGACAAAAAATATAATCATTTAACATTCATTCATCGTGTAAGCGATAATAATGAATCTATGCGCTTACTTGTTTGAAAGAATATGATTTTATAATTGAACCTTGTACAAATTGCCGCAATCAACGTAAGCAATAAAGTTTTTAGAACACTTAATATGGGCCCATTATAGGAGAATTGAGCCAAGAGTTGTTTTAAAAAAAAAAAAGTTTGATGTAGGCATTACCATGAGTTAATCCATTTTCCAGCAATGGCTTTCAGCTTAGTGAGTAAACATTTGTTTCTTATATAAACACGATACATTTATTTACTAAGTGTCAGTTAAATTTCATTCGTGCGCTTGAACGCCTGAAGATGCCTAAAAGCATGGCCGTGAAAATACTTGTGTGAATGTACATAATTTGAACGATTCAAATTTGAGTTTGCATATACATATCGACTGTGGAAAGGAAAAAAGACGTAAACCACACATATCAAATTTTACAGGAGGCGCTAAAAACGTGTTTTGATGATTTTGTGACATATGCAAATTGTGAATTATACACAATCTTGAAGTGCACGGAGACTTCTAAACTGGTGTTTAATTGACATAATCTAATATTTAATAAAGAAATTGTCTATAAAATCCTTTATTTAAGTCTTTTTTCTTGGTTTAAATTTTTTACAAGGTCATTTTTTTCAATCTTAAAAGCTAAATTTAGATACTAATTTGGCATTTTCAGCTTGCATCCTTTTGATAGAACGTGTATCAAGTTTAATACATTGTGATTATTGAAAAAAACCTGTTTTGAGAAACTGTGGGTTACGTCCTTTTTCCTTTCCACAGTCAATATATATATAAGAGGAAAACAAATATTAGATTTAAATGTCTTATCAAGACTTATCCTTAATTCTCTCAAAAAATGGAAAGTTGAGCCACTCTCGAAAACTATTTTGAGTTAAGCACAGTAAAAAGTCTATATATTTCCCATTGGAAATAAACATGAAGTTTTTTTTCTAATTCACCCCTAGCGAGAATGGCAAGCACTATTATTCAGTGGCAGGTAATTGTCAACACAGTCGCAAAGGTACTATTGCTCATTTGGCAAAGTAACATTTAGCGCTCCTAGCTAGACAAAGGGTCCCAACAATAGGCGTTAACCGTAGAGGGTCTACGCTAATTTGAATTGATGCAATCGTGAGTGACGTCACCACATCTCTCGCTACGAGCGCTTGATTGTGTGCACAGAAGCCTTTTGTAAATCATTATAGTATGATTGTATGCATGGCTCAGTACGTGACCATTCGATAATGCAATAATTATTAGGGACAATACGCAAATCTCTGTTGTATTATTAACTGATATTATTTTAAAAACGCATCTTCATTTTGTAATTATTTACACACTCTTTGATTGTTAAGATGTAAGTCGCTCGCTTTGGTGTAGTTGGTAAGATCTTGACTTTATCGACCAGATGTGTCTTGATTCAATTCCTGGTAAGGCAATGACACATTGAAAATCTAAGACATGAGTCTTTGTGTTTATTTATTTAACATTGCATTAAATTGACAAATTATAAATTTAAGACTTTTACAATGAAGAAAAAAAAACAATTTAATAATAAAAGCAGTAAAAAAAATGTTCAAGGAAGTCAATTGAGTAAGCTCTGACAAACTCTTCTTTAATACATAAATAATAGCACTGAATTGGAACTCACCTACGTTCACATGGAATATGTTGACATTCGAAGCAATATTGTTAAAAGCCGTGTTGCCAATTTATCTCGCGTTGATTCTGAGTCAATCTGAGTAATCTTTTTATCACTATTTTCTTTTGGTGGACTCCATGCAAACAGCATACAAAAAAAGCTTGTTTAACTAGGGTTGAAAGTATGCCAGTTATTTAACCTTACTCCACTATTTTGTTAATAAAAGAAGGATAAGTTTAATAAAATAAATGCGCGTAGTAAACAGCTTTTGCCTGTTTCTCTGTTATTTGGCATTGCAACGAAACTAGTCGGTACTGAGTAAAACTTCACAAATATGCATGCATTTGAATGCAGATTAGAATGTTAGCAACTGAAATATACATTATTGAAAGTTTTGATTAAAAATTTGAGCACCTGACCGGGTTACCGCTTCCGAGAAAAGTTTTGCGTGTTGACCACTTAGCTACGGAACTGGTACTTAAGTAATATCGACTGTAAAAAGGCAAAATTAAATGAACCACAGTTTTTTTTTAAATAACAAGACATTTTAATCAGTACACATTACATCAAAAAGATTTAAATTTCAAATGCTGAAAGGAATATGAAAATTAATATAAGATTGAGTGAATAAAACACTAGCGTATTATTCTTTGTGCATTTCTATGTATTATTGATCTAATATATAAAATATTAGCAAACATATTACAGTATTTAACTAAAAGAGACGACCACTTTGAAACAAATGTAAACTTACTTATACTGTGCAAAAAACTTTACTGTGTTGCTAACTTGTAAGTTATCAATCTTCTTATTATATAATATTTAACTAAATTAGTAAAATATTATTATCAAAATTTCACTACTATTGGTTGAACACTTTTATACAAAACTGCTTTCGTTTATATTTACTGGGCAAGTCATTATCAGTCCAAAATATTTCCTTTCGTTGCAAAGCTGAGACCTTTTATAGAGTGGAATATATTTTTTAATATGTTTATTTTAAACATAAATACATAATTACAAAATTTTGTTGTGAATGTGAAATAGATTTTGATTCAAACCCATAGAATGATTAATCAAATTATAAAAAGTCCTGTCTCGCAGTTTGTTTATTTCTTTTTCTTTACAGAAATTATTTTAATTTTGAATATTTTCTTTTTGTTTCAGATTGGTGATACATCTACGAAGCACTTAAAAAAAATTAATCATACTTATTGTAAAAAATAATACTGTAAAAATTTAACTGAAATTAATTATTGACAATAAAAATACAATAATAAGACAATAAATTATACAAAAAATATGTGCTAAAACAACATAGTTTTAAGAAAATATATCAATAAAAATTGAAAAGAAAATATTTTTGACAGATTATGATTAGTTTGAAAGAAAAAAACTTTCTTATAAATGGTTGTCTAATGTTTTGATATAAATTGAAGCTAGCTTTAAGTCTAGCAAAAAATCGATGTGAAATTAAAAGATATGAAAATATTGTTTTTTAAATTTGAATATAAAATCTGCAAATGAAGACAAACAGCCATATGGAAAGATTGGGACTATCGCTCATATCAGCAGCGCTTTTTATTGCTTTTGCTACAGGTAATAAAAACTTTCTTTTTCTATACATTATTTTATTCGTTACAAACTATTAGTGTTAGGCTTCAATTATATAATCAATCTCTGTAATTATATTCATAAAACTTTTTTATAAATGTCTTTTTCCATTCTTTCTAAAATCTATCTCAAATATTGGGAAAACAGCGTCAAAAAAAAATTGGGAAAAAATCGTGTATAAATTCAGGATTAAGATGTTTTTGCTCGGCGATATTTCAAGCAAATTTTTGTTAATTTAAAAACTTAGGAATTTACAGAATTCCCAAAATAAAGAAAATTTAGGACATTTTTTTAGCCGCCGCGCAAATTTCTCAATCCCGAAATCGCGGGATTACTATTATCACAATCCCAGGATTTCTGGATCACAAAATTGGACGGGATCTCGGGCTTGGAAGCCCTTGTTGGAAAATCTACTTGCATAATCTCTATGTCAAATCATTAATTCAATTGTGTTTTCATTCTGAATTCAAGAGATAAAATCTTCAGTTCGATGCTCTATCTAAAAAGAGAAATCAAAGTTAGATTTATTTAATGTGTGCCTAATATAATATAAACAACTTTTGTAGAATTATACATTATTTATAGAATTTAGTTCAATTGAAATTGACTGTCAAGTTAAAAGATAATGTTTTATTGTAAACAAACAAACTATTATACAATAGTTGAACGCAAAACAGTGTAACAATATCATACGTTGAATTCAATTATATTTTCTTTTATTGGTCGAGATTCCGTATTGCTTTCGAGATAGTAATTGTGTACATTTCAAACTCTGGGAACACGACAAAACACTTTCTGCACTATTTTTACTAGTTTATTAGTAACAAAAAAAAATCTATTTGCCGACCACTGTGGACAAATAATGAGTATTGTGAGATGAAAGGCTTAAATTTCACAACAGAGATTTTTTTTAATCAAATAATGATTGTTGGTGCAATGATACTAGGGACTCTTTTCCCTGGTCCGGGATCCCGACCAATTTTGCGATCCAGCAATCTCAGGATCTTAGTACTAATCACGGGATTTTGAAATTTAGTATAGCATATAAAAATAATAAAATCAAAAAAGTGCTCACACTTTTGAATAACTGTGGATCTGTCAAATCGACACTTCGAGCTGACAAAAATTCTGGAATCTCTTAATTACTCACATTTTTCGGGAATGATATATTGATCAAGTAATTTTAGGGTGATATTATAGTCAATAATACTGAGATCCCAAGATTGAAAGAATCCCGAGATTTTAAAAAGGGTTTAGGATTGGATGTTCTAAATGATACTGATGCTTGTTACAAAAGCATTTCTTTCTATGCCTTCCATATGTGAGTGAATGGTAATTAGTGGGTGCATTTTTCAGGTTATTTTAATACAAATTGTATTGTTCATTCTTGATGAAAAGGCATTATATTTAAAAAGGTAGAGAACAATTTATTTTACTAATTTCACGAAAATATTTTCGTTGCTCTGATTTGATCATTGCTGAAAAATTGAAACTGAAACTCTATTTGAATAACGCATAATATTTGACGTATTAGGCATATGTATATTATTTAAAATAAAAAATTATATTTTAAATTTTTAATGAAAAATGGTGCTTTGTATACTTAAAAACAATTAAATAATGTTAAATTAAATTTTGTAAAAGTACATTTGATTCCATAGCTATCTTAATAATATTATATAAAAAAATCACGTAACCAAATTGTGGTTTCAAGTTGGTCGTATGTAATGATCAGACACGGATTATCTCATTCTCCTTCATGTTGACATTTTGTGATTAGTCCTGAAAAGGCCACGTCTAATTTGAATTTGTGGTTAATTATCAGGAATGAAGTAATCTTGATTAGCATTACATATCGACTATGGAAAGAAAAAAGGACGTAACCCACAGTTTTTTCAAAACAGCTTTTTTCGATAATCAGAATTTATCAAATTCGAGACACATTCTATCAAAAGGATGTAAGCTGCAAATGCCGAATTAGTGTATAAATTTAGCTTTTAAGTTTGAAAAAAGATGAGCATGTGAAAATTTAAACCAAGACTGAAAAAAAGATTTTTCCTAGACAATTTATTTAATAAATATGAGATTATGTCAATTGAGCACCAGTTTAGAAGTATCTATGCTCTTCCAGGTTGTGTATATTTAATAATTTTCATATGGCCCTAAATAATCAAAACACGTTTTTTGTGCCTCCTGTAAAATTTTCTATATGTGGGTTACGTCCTACTTCCTTTCCAAAGTCGATATACATAGTTATTAAATAAAATAAAAATCTTTAAAATATTCTTTGGGTCTTAAGGTGTTATACAATTTTCGTTCTTGCTTCCAGTATTTAGTATATAAATGTCTGATAGTAACAGTTTCACTGCTCTCATAAAATTAGCTCAACGTCATTTAACATAATTGCATTCGGATGAAGAGGGGAAAATATTTTCACAAAAATGACAAGCGACTGCAACGAGCTTAATTGCATTTCATAAATAACAATAGTTAACATTAAGCTCAAGAAAGCTTACAGAGAATGCGTTTAATTGAAATAAACTCATCGGTATGTATGAGTAAAGAATAATTATTTGTATACATAGATTCTAACTCCAATATATGTGTATAATAATAATATTTGAACATAATTTTATATAAACACGTGTTCAATCAGGAACAAGGGATATTAATGTTGCACCCAAATACGGACACTCATAAACTCATTTTCCAGGAAATTTTAGAAATAAACAAAGCGTTATTGAACAGTTTTCCGATTTAAAATAAAATGCTACACATGCCTGGCTCTCCACTTTTATACCTTGTATAAATATAATCATTAAACCCTTTCCGACAAACAAAATAAATATAATTCTTAAAACTACTCACTACTCAAATATGTGGGCGTTCCCATGGGCTAATCTTTTTCGCCAGCAATGGTTTGAGCTCAGTGATCGATTTGTTTCTAGTATAAACGCGAAACATTTGTTTGCTAAGCGTCAGTTCGAGTTCATCCGTACACTTGAACGCCTGAAGATGCCGAAGGACAAAACCCAGGTCGTTTGTGAAGAAATATGTGTGAATTTACATAATTTAAACGATTCAAATTCATAATTTGGTTTATGGATTAATGCTCGAGGCTACGAATGTCTATGATTTTAAAATCTGCTCCAACCTCTTTGATCGTAATAATACATGCATAAAAATAGCAATAAACTAAGCTCAAGCTGTTTTTTTGAGATTATTATAATAAATGTATTTAAAAAATATATATTTCTCTTGTTTTTCAGGGCAGTCCCAGACTTACCATGAAAGGGAACCAGAGTTTTTGGCACCCCTCGAAAATCACACTATCCCGCAAGGAAGGGATGTCTACTTCACTTGTGTTGTCAACGATCTTCAAGCATTCAAGGTATACTATTAAAAATCTTGTTTCGTATTGCCATTGCTAGGTTTTTAAATGCAAGCAAACAACATTTTAGATAGACTAGGCGACTCTTATCCGTAAATTCTAGACAACATATCTATGTTAATTAAGAATTTCGACTGAGGGTGCTTGATGGAATTTCAATATCAAATTTGAATTGTTTGAATTTTGTACTTTTCTATGAGTTTTGTCGCTAACGACCCGGGTTTTGCCTTTCGGCATCTTCAGGCATTCCAAGTGCACGGATGTACTTGAACTGACATCATGTCATCATGACAACATGAACATTGAACTGACATCATGACAACATGTCAGTTCAAGTACATACGTGCACTTGGAATGCCTGAAGATGCTGAAAGGTGAAACTCGGGTCGTTAGCGACAAAACTCATGGAAAAGTACAAAATTCAAACAATTCAAATTTGATATCTATGTTAGATCGGTCAACCAAAAAGAGTCATTTTTATGATGCTAAGGACTTTCTTGTGTATTGTATGTGTATGTTTGCGCATGTGTTTGTTCATGTATGGATATAGTATATGGGGAGGTATATATATTGTCGCCTGCTGTGGCCCAGTCGGTTAGAGCTTACTCTACCGATCACGCAGGTCTGGGTTCGATTCCCGGTCAGATCACAGTGAATTCGAGAATTATTCAATTCAAAGTTGTGATCGAAAACTGGGTGTTTGTGAT
This sequence comes from Himalopsyche tibetana, assembly GCA_030503985.1. Taxonomy (NCBI): domain Eukaryota; kingdom Metazoa; phylum Arthropoda; class Insecta; order Trichoptera; family Rhyacophilidae; genus Himalopsyche; species Himalopsyche tibetana. The sequence continues at coordinate 22,597,866 of JAPJYX010000007.1, forward strand.
GTCAATTCACATCATTTTCTCCCCTCCCATATTTCTGATCCTTTAATAACTGGGTGTAGCAATAGCAACTAGCCAACCACTAGTCCTGTTCTAGCCTTATCCTTCTGTCCATACTACTTACTTTGAATAAAGTGAGGTTGAGTGACTGAGTAGCAAACAGTTCTCGTATAAAAACTTCTGTTGAGATACATCCATTAGGAGGCCATATGCTCCGCTTTGTGTATTGTATGTTTGCGCATGTGCTTGTTCACGTATGGATGTAGTATAGGAGGTATATATAATGCGATTTGCAAATGAATACGTTTGGTATCCATGTGAACTGGCTTCACTAAAGATTGCTCACCACTGTAGCGATCACGCTCTTCCATCAGCAACGATGGTAAAGGAATGCAAATTATCAAAACATTAGCGATGAAAGAGACTCGTAGTACTTTGAGACCAACTCACCCCAATACTTAAAGCTCTATAAATATGATATCCAAAAAAAATGGCACCGATCGGTTTTGAATTCAATATTCTATTGTTATCGTTTTTCTGTACAAAAATAGTATTGAATGGAGGTTGTAAGAGCGCATACAACAAATTGTAGATGTAACTTAACTGTATCATTGAGGAGATTTCATCTTCGCTGTAATACAACAAAAAACAGTAAACATTTTTTGGGTCAATAATTGTTATTCTGATTATTTTGTCAGGTGGCGTGGATCAAATCGGACACCAAGACTATCCTGGCCATTCACACCCACATGGTCGCTCTGAACCCTCGACTGTCTGTTTCTCACAACGGCTATAACACCTGGAAGCTGTACATCGCCAACGTGCAGGCCAACGACTCCGGGACGTACATGTGCCAAGTCAATACGGACCCAATGAAGAGTCAGGTGAGATATGCAATTTTGTCTTTATGAAACGGATAAACTGTTTTAATAAAAACAATAATCCTTTGTACTTCATTCCACTTTATTTAATATGTCAGGACCGGTTTCGCTCATTGCGAGCATTGTCAACTGATAAGAAATATAATTTAACAATGCTATTTATACAAAATTGAAAAGTTATACACAACAGTTGGCATTGAAAAGAAATTGCCAATTACATTAAAGTGATTCTAAAATAACACAAAATTAAAATGTTCAACACAACTAACATATAATTAAAAAGTCATCCCAGATTCATAATGTTAGTTGTGTTGAACATTTTAATTTTGTGTTATTTTAGAATCACTTTAATGTAATTGGCAATTTCTTTTCAATGCCAACTGTTGTGTATAACTTTTCAATTTTGTATAAATAGCATTGTTAAATTATATTTCTTATCAGTTGACAATGCTCGCAATGAGCGAAACCGGTCCTGACATATTAAATAAAGTGGAATGAAGTACAAAGGATTATTGTTTTTATTAATATAATGCCTTTCCACCAAGTATTGACAGTGAACACCCTAAAAGGGATAAACTGTTCTTAAACTCGCAAGTCTAAAAGATTTATACTAAAGGCAGTGTAATATGTCATAATTTCGTGACTTGCGCAATTCAAGGTTCAAAGTGTATATTTTTAGCGAAAAGTAACAATGCGGCAGCCTCTCAAGTGCTATTATTAATATACATGGTTTTTTTTTTTTAATCTTTTTCATTCAGAACCTTGTGGTATTTTGGTCGCAATTTGCTCAATGCGCACATAACGCCAACAGTGTATAAGCAAAGAGTTATTTTATTTGTGTGTATTTTTTTGGGTATCAAATTTATGGAGCTTTGTGTTAAAATGTTTTCCTACCTCGCTGTGAAACTTTTGAGATATTTCACGAAATGCTTGGGAAACGAAAGCCTCAGTTTTCATTATACTTCAATGTTAGAAAATAAAAAAATAATGTAATGTTGAATATTCTTGCAGGTATTTTTTTTAATACTTGGCATTACAGCTAATGCCAATGTGCCTAATAGTTTATAGTTGAAAGATCATAGGAGAAAAACTCAATGAAAATTATTGTAAGTCACTTGAGATTAACTCAAGGTATATTGGCGTTACATACACTCTCATCTTATCAAATTTAAATTGAAACATTCGACATTGACTTTACCGAGTATCGAACCCAAACCCGCCCGGTAGGTAGAGCAAGCTCTACCCAACTATACCCTAACGGGTGACTCTGGGTATTTTAATTCACATTGTTTTATAAAATTCGTTAAATAACTAGCAAGTTTGCTATACTGGACTATGTAAACTGCCACTTTTGTTAGAAAACTGATTAAAATAATTCCAAGTTAAACATTTCTTACATAAAAACTAAATACTATTTGCGGAATTGCAAGCTCTACCGACAACATATCTATTTCATTTTCTACAAAGCATGGAGACTGCCATCTTTGTTTACAGAAATTGTAAACAATGTTACGGTTGTTTTTTTTTTTTAATATTATCTTATGATTACTGAAATGCAACATTTTTGATGAACATCATTGTACATTAAATTAAAAATATTTAAAAAAAAAAATTATGACTGATATTTTTGTGATTTCGTGGTTTTGTTAAATTTTATATTATTATATAAATCAATAATTTTACAAAAAAAGAAAAAAAAAAGTCGTAAAAACCTTTTTGTAATCCTTGAAAAAGTTGTGCAACCATTGCGTCGCCAAAAATTGAAATAAACAAGGAACAGAAAAATAAGACGTGTAATTAAAAATAAAGCCCAATTAAGAAGAAATAAAGGGAATTTTACTCACCCTTTGAAGGCACGTTTATAAATGTCTCTTCATGAAGCCTTAATTAAGGGAAAAAAACCAGACCCCAACCCCACAACAATTCCGTCCCGGGGAATTTTTTCCTCGCCCATTAGGAAGAGGGGGTTAATGACGGCTGTTTTAGTAAATAATATGAATGAATATTCAAGTGAATAATTCAAAATTAATTTACGAATTGAAGTATATTTAAAATCATTTGTCCTTCTACGGATTCGTTTTTATTTTAAAAGTGACTGAAAACTTTTAAGCAAAACTTGTTTATTGTTTGTTGTCTTTTCCTTTTCTAATAAACTCAAATTTTAATGAAGTCAATTATATTTTTTTCATTGTAAGAAAGTTTCTATTATTTTTTTTATTTATTTATTTCTACTGTGTGAAAATGAATATTTTTTGTTTATCTTACCTTCTCGTCTTATAATCTGAATGAGAGATAATTGCTCTTAAATGCCATCCCAATTGATCGCGGCGGTCACAGGCTTGAATTCTAAAACTTATAAATTAACGCTTTATAGATTTGTCAACTTTTTCAAAAAAAAAAATATATTTAATGTTTAACTTCTTCCAACCCATCCAAAGAAGAGATTACGAGATTAACTAACAACTAGTCCTTTAATTATATAACTGTGAGACTGAATACAAACAAGTTTTGTTAAATCGGCAACGATAATTAATCGATGACCGACCAAGATAGCTGCAAAACTTTATTTTTATTTATAAAAAACTATTTTACAATATAATATTTTCGATGCGTTTCGGCGGTGTTAACCTTTTGGAAGTTCATTTTTTAATGTATAATTAAACTTGATACCACGATTTTGTAAATTATAGCTTAAGAATTAGAATACATTTTTCAAAAAAAAAAGAACTCTTGATTAGTGAACTGAAATATCAAATGGATCTGCAAACCAGTAAATGATTGAAATCGATGTGTGGGTAATAAGTGATCAATTAAGTGATTAACCCTTCCCTTACTATGCAAAAAAAGCACAAGCTCCTGAGCTGTGTATCTGCTACACATCAGGCAAACGTGAGTGAATCATGACAATTATATAACACTACTACAGCAGTACTACATATAATTGTCATGATTCACTCTCGTTTGCCTAATGTGTAACGGCTACACAGCTCAGAAGCTTGTGCTTTTTTTTTCATAGTAATGGAAGGGTTAATGAGTCATAGAGCTATATATGCTATGCTCCTTAGGGTTGGAAGGAATTTTCAGATATCACAAACACCCATGCCTTCGAACATAGATCGATCGAAAAAATGCTGTTGACGTTGACTGTACCGCCACATACCCTGACAATGGGGGTATCAAAATAATTGTACAAAGGAATTTAGTAATTATTCGAAGTCTGACTTTGTTTCAATCCGAAAAACAATGAGAGACTTTTTTATTAAATGAAAAATCTAACAATTCATATATGATGCATCAAAAGAGGTCGAAGAACCACCCATTATTGGAATTTTCATTTGCGTGCTGAATCCAAAAGATCGCAGAGTCAAAACAATTTTCGATAAATTTTCGTTACAATAATCGAAGAGGTTGAAAATCCTGCCGATACCCAGACGTAGATATAAAATTCCGCACCAAATATTCCCTGAACCAAAATATCAGCCTTTGTTTTAGAAAGGGGGTGATACCCAGTCTGAAACTTAAAGGGGTTAGTTTCAGTGTTGTACTCTGACATTATATATACGTTGCAATAGTATTTCTAATATTGATCAGTTGTTTAAAAATAATTCAATAAACACTTTATCTTATGATGCTAGTAAGATGAAAAAAAATATATATCGTGTATTGGAGAAATTCGTTTTACTTACTTGCTTACTACTCAAATCTGTGGGTATTCCCATGAGCTTATCCTTTCGCCAGCAATGTCCTTAAACTCAATAATACATTTTTTTCTTATTTTAACACGAAACATTCATTTACTAAGCGTCAGTTCAAGTTCACCCGTGCACTTGAACGCCTAAAGATCCCGAAAGGCGGAACCCAAGTCGTTAGTGATAAAATCTGTGAGAATGTACAAGTTTTTTTAATCTGGTTTTTTGAAGCACAGATCAATAAAAATCATTCTCATTACTTTATTACATGATACATCTACTTTTTTGGTTTTAGTTCTTGTCCGTTCCCAATGTGGAGCATATGGCTTCCTAATTAAGTTATCTGAAAAGAAAATCCATTAAACTAATTAGACAAAGTGGCTAATAAGATCCTTGAAAGCGTCATATTGTGTAAACTCACGACACCCAAAATTTTAAAAATAAGTGCTTAAGTGCTTAAAGTTTACTTCGTCATAAAATAAACGAATCAGAAAATAGAAGTATTTGTCGGTGAGCAAGAAGTCTTATTAAGCTATATTTTTTTGTATCTATGTTCAATCCCCATGTGGAGCATATAGTCTCCTAATACAGATATCTCAACAGATTTTTTCTACGTGAACGGTTTGTTACTCAGTCGCTCAACCTTTCTTTTTCCAATTAGAGTTGTAATGATATAAGGATAAGGCTAAGACAGAACTAGTGGTTAACTAATCGCTCTCGCTACGCCCAGTTATTGATGGATAGGAAAGGCGGGAAGGAAATTAAGACATCACAAACACCGATGCCTTAGAACAGAAATCGACCAAAAATATTCTGTTCGTACTGCACGAAATCCAACAACGCTAACCGCTGCGCCATAGGACCCGACATTTATACTAACGAGAAAAAAATGAGTTTGTTTGTGAACTATCTCAAAAATTTCACAGCGAGGTAGGAAAACATTATAACACAACGATCTCTAATCTCCACAACTATGACGAGACACTGCCTGAGAATCGTTATAGACCGAAAGAAGTTCTGCTCGACGACCCACCACAGATCTTATGTTTCGTCTATAATTAATAATTTAAGAACAAACTTAGCATCATGAAAATGACTCTCTTTGTTTGACTTCTCTGTGCACTTTATGTGTGTAATATAGTATAGGAGGAAGCATATATAATGTGATTTGCAAAATAATGCATATGGAGTTTCCGTGAACTTCTTATCTTTGTAGCGATCATACCCTTCCGTCTACAACGATGGTAAGGGAATACATTTTTCTAAAAAAACATTAGCGATGAAGAAGACTAGAAGAACCTTAACGCTAACGCGTCCTGGTACTTAAAGCTCCATAATTTTGGTATCCAAAAAAAACGAGTAATATCCAGTGATATCCAGAAAAAAATATGGTGTAATAAATTCATTAAAAACATTAAGAATCATTTATTTTACATGAATTCGGTTGCTATAGGGAAGTTTATTTTTAATAAAGAATTAAATTTGATACCTTTGTTGCTCCACTTTTGTTCCAAATTTTGACACGTGTTTTGCCTCTTTAAGTAAAATCATATTAAAAAAAACGAAAAACGGATTCTTGCGATGTTTTGTCTGAAACATGAGTCATAATTTGTAAAACAACAAGTCGGGTAACAAGTTATCAAATTTAATGTTATATAACAAATTATGTTCCTTTGTATCGAATATATAAATACCAGATATAAGTGTTAGAGTACCAATATATTACAAAAAAACAGGTCATTTATAATCAGTTGAAATCTTCAACTTCTTTCTATTGCTTCTAATTTCATTAAGAAAAAACACAATATTCCTTTGTAATTTATATACACTTTATTTATTATAATCAAGACCGGTTTCATGGTGAGCATAGTCAACTGTTAAGAAACATAATTGAACAGTGCTAGTGCCAGTCTTTGATGATTTTTTAATCACATGTAAGACGTTATGCCAACTGCGTGGTCAAGTTGTCAACGTCGTTGGCTTCGGCTACGAATGTTACGGTTTCGAATCCCAGTACGGACAGTATAATAAATTGATTTTTCAATCGATTTATGAATTTCTGTTCGAAGGCATGGATGTATGTGAAGTCTAGAACTCCCCCCTTCCACCCATCCTATCTTATGGACGAGGCGTATCGAGAGCGATTAGTTAACCACTAGTTCTGTACTAGCCATATCCTTTTATTTATAAAAAGATATGTTGAGTAACTACGTAACAAGCAGTTATCGTAGAAACATTTGTATTGAGATATACTCCATAAGGAGTCTATATGCTCCACATTGGGAGTGGACATGGTAAAAAAAATGCTAGACGTGTTAACTCTCGTGGCTCGGAGACTAGAAAAATACTCTGCCGATGGAGGTCGTTTAGCCTAGCTATCTTACGAACGATCTCTTATCGCGGACGCTTATCGCGGGATCGCGTTATCGTGTTATCGAGTATTTATATAAACTACAAAAGGTCCAAAAAACTATGATATAAAAATACCTTAATTATAAACATTGTATCACCCATATTAAAATGTGGGTATTGGGGTCGCATTTCTTGAGCTTAGAACCGTAAAAGTTAAACATTTTAATTCTGTGTAATTATAGAATCACTTATACTGTAATTTGTAAATTCTATACAATGTCAATTGCTGTTTATACATTTTCATTTTGATTTTTTTTGTATAAATAGCACTGTTAAATTATATTTCTTGTCAGTTGACAATGCTTGTCATGAGTGAAACCGGTCCTAACCAATGTTCCCTCTAATTTTCCGTGCGCAAAATACATTGGCTGTGCAACTTTTAAAGGAAATTTAAAATGTTGTGCTCCACATAACGTTATTTAGACCTTCTTAACGAATTTATAATGACAATAATTAACAACACTATGTAATGACGACTAATTAATTCTGGTAATGGTATAGCTGGTGTAACTTTTGTGTGCTCTGTTCCAATGCATGTGCGCGCACAGCTTAGAGGGAACACTGGTCCTAACCTTTACAAATAAAGTACTAATGAGTATTGTGTTTTTTTTTAGTATAATGCCTTTCCACCAAGTAACGACAGTGAACACCCTAAAAGTGAGCTTCTAATTTTGTTTTGGTTCAGACCAGCTTTCCCTTATTCCACCCGAAACATGTATCCATAACGATAGGTCACCCGCAAAACAGATAATTTGAACTAATAGTTCTAACACGAAGATCTAATAACGCTGCGTAAATTCTACGCCACTGCACCAAACTAGGATAAGGGTGCAAGAGGGAAATATTACTAAGCATGACAAAACTTAAGTGTGCCTACTTGCGGTCGTTTGAGTTATTGCAAGAACCTTTAAGTGGAGCACTGGAATTTAATAATTGCTAAAAGTGTGGCACCTAGGATGCACACCTAAGATAATCTAGAAAATTAATTACAATCCTTTTTTAAAGGTTGGTAAAAGTAAGGTTTTATCACTTTCAGAGTGTCCTGCCCGAGTACTGTCAATACTTGGTGGAAAGATATTATGTTAAGAGAAACGCAATATTTCTTTATAAATTTACACTTTTATTTACCAATATCGGAGACGGTTTCGCTCATGGCGAGCATTATAAACTGACGAGAAATATAATTTAACAGTGTTATTTATACAAAACAAATTGAATTTCAAAGTGTAATGTAAAATTGGCATTGAATTTTAAATAATATCAATTTGATAAATTGTTCAAGAGGAACTTTTTTTTAAGTCCCTTTTCCAGGTCGCAATTTTCACAGACCTTTCTTTTTTCTAAATTAAAAACTAAATTAAGATACCAAGTCATAATTTTCAGCTAACTTCATCAAGCTGTTTACATCGTGATTATAGAAAAAAGGCTGTATTGAAAAACCTTAGGGAGACGCATTATAGACGCCTATACTTTTGACTTCAATCCTACAATGTAACGTAAGCCCACAAATACTGCGATTAAAGCCAATGACGTCGACCACACGACTACATGAAATATTTTACAAAATAACACGTATCTGATTGTTTATTTGAATAACTCATACAGAATAGTTTTAATCGTTCTGTTTGTCTAATCCTGTTTCCAATATGGGCATCAGGGGGTTTCTAATATTAAAGGCTTCAGTGTCTTAATGAAAGTCACAAATGAACGATAAATATTTCCCTGGGGTGGAGCCTGCAGCCTTCGCATTTTCCAGCATGAACAACTGTGAACACCCTAACAAATGCTTAACGATTAAATCTCTCATATATTTGGGCACGGTGCTTGTACTGTAATCATTTACTTTCAGGTAGCGAAATTGTGTAAATTATGGTTGATTTGTTATTCCAGTGACTCTTGTGCTTTGCATAAAAGTTTGGCAAAAAAATCAAATACAATTCTTTGTATTAAAAAAGAGCGAAAATAAGAATACGTTTTTTAACCATTTACACATAATATATATCGTTTGTATCATCTTATTTCACTTTTATTTTAAATGAACATGATTTCTTTATAAGTATTTGTATGTGATAAAAATCCACATTAAAAAGGCGCTATTTATACCAAAAAGTAAAAACTAAAAATGGTTTCACAAACTTTTGTTAATATTATAATAAAATTAATGATAAAGATACAAAATATTGATTTCATATGGTAAAATAGTATAAGCTAGAGCAGCGATGGCGAACCTTTTTCGCAAGTAGGTCAAATTTGATTAAAAAAAAAAAAAACATGTCGCGGGTCACATAGATTGAATAATTAAGGCTTTAAATAAAAACAATCATTTCTACAAGTTCAAGCGGGTAAGATAATTTCTCACGCGGGTCCCTTGTTCACCACCCCTGAGCTAAGGCATCAAATCCCGGAACCTTTTTTGATACCAGGATTTCGGGAATCACATTATTTCAACCCCGGAATCCCGGGACTAAACATTAATCATTTAAAAATTGTGGACCTTTTTTTTAGCTCCTGCAGGGATTTAAAAAATTTTTGGCAGTTCCCAATTTTGGAAACCTAGGAATTTGCAGATTTCTCAAAATGACAAAAAAAAAATGGACCTTTTTTTAAGGTCTCGCGCGGATTTCTAGAATTATCGAAAATTTTGCACTTCTAATCCTCAATCCCGTAGTCCCAGGATTAGCACGATTCCGGGATTTTGGGATCACAAAATTGGATGAGATGTCAGAATCTCAGGATCCGGGATCCTGGGATTGTACAACACAGTATAACAGCAATGTATTTGTTACCAGATGAAAATGCTCGCGACGAACAAAACCGGTCCAGATTATTTAAAATAAATTTTGTATTAATATAAAAGCATACTATTAATATGAACACTCTAAAAGTATTCGAAAATAATGCAATAATTCCTTCAACTTAAAATATATTTTTTAAGAAAATTTTCTCTTCCCTCTACAATATTTGGTATTTGTTCAAATATTTTTAAAACTGCAATTAATACATAAAAAAGGCAATTGATTTTAGTTCCACATTTTTTTAACTCGGTTGATAACCATTGTCAGAACCACCTAAAATTAATTATAAACCACCCCATGAGAGAATCGCATAACATAATTAAAATAGAGCTCTACCAAAAAAATGCTGATTCAATGACAAAAAATCTTGTCAATCAAGTATTTTATTTGTCATTTTTTTTGTGTATATGTTGACAGTATTTTTTGTTAAATTACCCATGAAGCTGTAGCGTATAGATCGATTACGGTTTAAAAACAAATGTTATATGGATTTGTATTCGGAAATGTAGATTTGTACTTCTTTAAATAATTGATCCCCTAAATAACACTCCCTGAAATGCCATTCTACAAGTAGTAACCTCCTTAAATATCTCCTACCCTACCTTTGTTGCTCTTTTGAGGGATACCCTGCGGTTAGCTAAAGGATTTCACATCAAAGATTATTTGTACACACATCCGTTTGATTACATTTCAAAGTGTCACCTGAAATATTTACATCCCTTAAATAATCTGTACATGACGAGAATTTTATCAATAAATATGATGTACAACATAACTGGTACCATTTTAAAGTTATTTAGGTAACATTAGTATAAAAATTAAAAAAAACAGCTCTGTAAGGATGTCAGGCCGGCTTTTTATTGCAATAATTCGTTAGGTTAATTATTAATTAATGATAAAGATGCCATAAATTTCAAAAACAAATCTGGCATTAATAGATTGCAGTGTAGTGACTGCCAACATTTCTACATCGGTAAGACATCTTGAACTTCGAATATAAGAGTGATTTGATATTTATTATTTATTACATTAGAGGTTTTAACAACGGCGATAGATTGATAACTAATAAATAATAAATATAATCTAATAAATATGAAAAAAACGTTCTTGAGTATTATTAATTGATTTGGCATTTACTTGGTAGAACTCCATTTATAACAGATTAAAAATAACAAAGTTTTTACAGTAGAACTAAAATACTTTTTTATTTTTAATCTGTTCTTGAGTATTTTTGAAGGGTTGAAACCAAAGGCTTTCAATGTAAAATTGCACCCTGCCACTTAGCTAAACAATATACGGTTAACTAGACATGTGCTTGAAAGATCACAGCATTGAATAAAGTCATGGAAAATTTCATAGCATGGTTTTTCAATCGCTTTACGGAGTTTTAATCAAAGGCTAGATTGCTGTGATTTATTTCCACTATTTACTTTTTTTATTTAGCATAATTAAAACAGTTTATAATAAAAGATAATTTATTTTGCAAAGTTCCCTTGCTACATTTTAATTTATATATCCTTTCTGAAGGTAAAAACTAATTGAATGACCTAAAACTGTTTCTCGTAAACCATAATCACCAGACGTTTTGAAATCGTTTCATTTCGTACAAGTTTCATTCTCAGAGACTGCAATCGATCAAGGCTAAAAGTATATGAAAGATTTTTTTCATTGTATCAGATATTTCTCACAAAAAAATGGTTTGATTTATGAAAATCAATTACTAGACTTAACCGTTTGAATACCGCGCAAATAAATTTTGAGAAAAGTAATTTTGCCTAATATACACTCGAACTCGATATTTTAAAAAGCTATATTGACTCAGTATAGATAGCACTACACATATTCATCAAAATATTGCTTATATTCTATTAGAATACCAAGTATTTGATTTTTTAAACGTCTTAGACATCTGTGTTCGCTTGGATATGTTCCGGAAACCTGTGTCTGCTTGGTATTCGAGTGGTTAATATTGAATTTTGTGCAAAAAAAAGATTTATTAAGTATTTAATAACCATGAAATATTTAAAAGAAATTCTTCGTATTTATTAAACCTTTGAAAAAAGAAATATTAGATGAAGTAAAACTCATGACTTTTAACCAATTATTTTCAGTTTAAAATTTATCACACAGAGTTTTTAGGGCAATACGTAGATTTTTTTCCCTTTAAATTAGGTTATATTTAAAAATCATAACATTATGATAAAGTATTAAAATAAATCCAATATTACATCCAAAAGCAGCTGTCGGATACAACGTGCTTACAAAGTCATTATAAATACAAAATAAAGTTGTCTCTATTTATTCTGACGTAAGCCGTTGTTATTACTTTTGTAGAACACTTGTGACTACTCAAAAGAAATGCAATAAAGAAAACTAAATAATTCAAAAAGTTTTGTCGTACCTTTAAAGATGCAAGACACTTCAGACGGTAATTTATTTCGATAAAAACAGATTTATTTTTAGTTTCGTATGCTTAAAGTTCAAAGAAATTTGTTTGAATAATTTTGTTTGAATGAGAACTACAAACTCATCAATTTATATTAATCTAAAAATCAAAAAAATAAAATTAAAGCATACTGCATGTTAATGTACGTCTAATCAAACTAATTAATACGGTTTTATTAATTAACCGTTTGAATACCTCGCAAATAAATCAATCATTAATATGTCCCAGAGATAATGTGTGTTTTTTAGAAAAATAATTTTGCCTAAAATACACTCGAATTCGATATTTTAAAAACCTATATTGACTCAGTATAGATGGCACTACACATATTAATCAAAATATTGCTTATATTCTATTAGAATACCATTTATTTGATATTTTAAATGTCTTGGACATCCGTGTTTGCTTGCATATGTTACGTGCACCTATGTCCGCTTGGTATTTATGTGGTTAAGAAACTAAATGACTTTTACACAATGCTATTTTTGATTTATTAGTAAAACTGTTAGCTGTCTTTTTATTTATGGCAGCAGTTAAACTTTTGTTCTTAACCAGTTATAATGAGAGAGTCATTTAACCCCAAAATGCAGAGATGACTACAAAAAGTACAAACTTTTCTTTTGGCTCTTTCGCAAAAAATAAACCGATTTTACCTCGTATTCTTATACGCAGTGTTAAAATACATATTTACTCTGCATATTGCTTCAATAGATGTCTTGTGTACACGTGCTAAACGATTATAATCTTCATTCGAACAGAGCAAGCTGGAGTTTAGGCGGCCATTGATTTTCGACCGTTTTTTAATACAATGTTCACAATAAAAGTACATGGATCATCATAATAGTACTAAGTAGTTTAATTGTGTATTATATAGATTATTGTGTATTTAAATTGTTGCCTTTTTATAGACTATATGAAAATCATGTTGTATGCCTCTTTTTAAATTATTTTTCTTGGAAAGGAAAAAGGACGAAACCCACACATATCAAATTTTACAGGAGACACAAAAAATGTTTTTTGGGGATTTACACTACTTTACATAGAAGCTCATAAGCTGGTTTTTAATTGAGTTTATCTGATATTAATTTAATATTTTTTGCAAAAAAACCTCTTTTTAAGTCTTTTTTCTTGATCGCAATTACCATTCGTTTTTTGAATGTAAAGGCTTAATATATATACTTATTCGGCATTTTCAGCTTACATCCTTTTGATAGAACGTGAATCATGTTGTATATCGACTGTGGAAAAGAAAAAAACGTAACCCACACATATCAAATTTTACAGGAGGCGCAAAAAACGTGTTTTGATGATTTCGGGCCATATGCAAATTATGAATTATACACAACCTTGAAGTCCACGGAAATTTCTAAACCGGTGTTAAATTGACATAATGCTATATTAATTAAAGAAATTTTCTAGTAAAAACCTTTATTTCAGTCTCTTTTTTTGGTTTTAATTTTTTACAAGGTCATCTTTTTCAAATTTAAAAGCTTAATTTAGATACTAATTCGACGTTTGCTGTTTGCACCCTTTTGATAGAACGTGTATCAAGTTTGATACATTGCAATTATTGAAAAAAGCCTGATTTGAAAAAACTGTTGGTTACGTCCTTTTCCCTTTCCACTGTCGATATTTTGCAACTATTGAAAAAATCTGTTTTAAAAAAACTGTGGATTACGCCTATTTTTCCTTTCCACAGCCGATATGAAAATACATGTTTTATTTTAACGATTTTTTGCGTTTAAAGGACAATTTTTAAAAAATACAGAAATGACCATAGTATTTATTTAGCATAAACTGATAACAATTAAAAATAAATATCGAAGAAATTAGTAGAAAAATCATATGAGTCGTTTGCGTTTCCCACGTGTGCTAAGCCCTAACGAACAGTTACGTAAATTGTTAAGTCAATCAATAATTGAGCCCCTAAGATGAAGTGATATTATAGGAAAAAAATAGTTAGATGCTTTGTAATATACTACATTTCTTAATGTAACAATATGGATCTACAGTTGAAACTATGAATTTTGTATTTTCCACATCACACCATCTGTAGCTTTATAATATATTTAAATGTATTGGCAAAATGCTAAAATTAATTATTAATTATAAAATAAATTATTGTGTACAACATTGGTTGCTCGAATTAAGCCTTTTCACTAAGTTCTTAGAGCGAAATTCCTTCAAAATAAAAAGGCAAAGTTCATAAAATAAGCTACCGCCGATAATTTTTCTCTCGGTCACGTGCAGCGTATTAATAATTCCTTTGCCCCGAGACAGAGCGAAAAGTTTTCGCATAATCTACGGCCCTAGTGTTTTCTTACCGCGTCGCATATCTCGGCGTCAAACTTACCCTCGCACCTACCCCAAGAAGAAGGCGTCGGGGTGCCCGCTTGAAACCGAGAACGAGAAACTTTGGGGGGAGGGAAACACCTGTTGCTTGTAGCGTTGAAACCTCCGAACCATGCCTTAAGGCAGTGATAAGGAATTTTATTCAATGTATTTATATTATGTACGATACAAAAGAAGACCTTTTTTATTTAAACTTGTTTATAAACTTGATATTTACAAAGACATTGTATATAAAATTTACTGCAAATAACGTCTAAATCAATCATTACTTAATAGTTAGCACTTATATTATTCGATAAACTTTTTTTTTTGTTTTCTGAATCACATGGAAGATTATATCTCCTCAATGATACAGTTGAGATAAATTTTTTATAACAATTTGATAGGTAACAATAAATACTAATTAACAATATATATAGATATTACAAAGGTTAATTTGAGGTTATAAACGTTAATTAAAGGTTATAGTAGGTACTATAAATATTTACTAATATTGATAACTAAATTTAATTCCGGAATCCCAACAAATTAGGTCATCCTGTACTTCCAAGGTCATCTTCATACCGATCCCAGAATTTTGGGATTCACTATAACATGTAAGAAGTCAAATTAAAATCTTTATTCTTCCCAATTTACTACTTTATATTTTAATAATAAAACAATGTGCAACAGTGTATGTAGATCAGTTTTTTTTATATAAAATACATACAAAATAAAATAATTCTGGTCTTACTTTCACTCGTATTTTGTAACAGTCGTAGACAGGAACAGACATCACAATTTGAACACAAAATTCAATTCCAATCATTTCTTTTTTTAATTCTTAACACTATTCGATATTTTAAAATATGGTAAATGATCAATCCCGGAATACCTGGTTTAAAAAAAGATTGAGAGACCCGAAATCTCGGAATCGCTAAAAGGGTCCGAAATTGAATGCCCTAATGCAAACTTGTATGTGTTTTTATTTCGGCAAATTGAATATCTCAATACTTTTGAATCAACCAAACAAAACGGAACGTTTGTCGATTTGTATAATAATTTTAAGTTTTCTCATATGATGAGTAATATTATCTGAAAATCATTAGTTGATAATGCTCTTCAGAGGCAAAGCCTGTCATAATATTAATAAATTAAAGTAGAATAAGTACAAATGTGTATATTTTTAAAATATAATGCCTTTCCATCAAGTATTGACAGTGATTTGTGAGTAATATTCGTAAGTCTTCACAAACACTAATTTTCTGGTTGGCTTCTTGTCATTCGTTTGCGATAAGACTCATAACATAATTTAACCGACGTCCTACTACCACTTTATATAATGCCTTTTTACGGAACCCCTAACGTTATCCACGCATTTCAAAATTAATTTTAATTTGACACGAATCCACTAAGGGGTCGCTCCGTAAGAACAACTTTGGGAACTACCACACAACAGAAATCCTGAGCGTTTGCCTATTTTCGCTACCATAAAAAGCATCGTTGTAATACAAGCTTCGCATTAGAGGCACTGAATTTTCAATTCAATATCAAGTAAAATTGTCTCGAATGCTCGGCTTATTTTTAAAGAATTGCATTTTTTCTTAATGACACTAAAAAATCTATAACTGTGAAACCACACGGTTAAATCAAATGAAACCTTTTGTGGTTGTTTGAAAGACTATTACTATTCAATTATGAATGGTGTTATTGCTAGAATTTTTGTTATAGAAAGCCATATTACAATATTTGCACATGTATAGAGTTTTACTCCACCTTCCAGGTTCGATTGGGGTTATTTATTTTTTCTTGCTGCTATTAGTAACAAAATATTTTTAGAAATGCTTTTTGATATTTTTTTTTATAGAATATTTAAAGCTAAAATTGAAATTTAACTCAAGTGACTGCACCATCATGTAATTTTCAGAAGGACAAATGGACGCATCAAATGCGATATGATATCCTTCAATTTTGGTTGGTAAAATCAGTTACTATTTTTAATAAAAGTAATAATTAAAAGACTGATTTAGAATAATTTGAGTATGTGTTAAAATGATTATACCGAGTCTTCTCTATTTTAAAACGAAGCCCGTCACGTGAAAACATGGTTCCGGGACTCAACGTTCGGCTAGCTTATCACGTGAAAACAAGGCTTCGGAATCCAACGTGCAAGAAAAAATAACAAAGCTGTCCAGTTTTTTGCGCTAAATAAATATTTCTATGCCTATCTTCATTTACTCACATCGTAACAAAAGTATTTTAAAAACAATTATTACTCATGGAAAATGTCTACGGCGTTATTAAATACCGACGCCACAAGTTTCCCACCACTCCCCAGCCTCCCTCCCAGACACCCCCTCGTTTATAAAGCCATTTACTCCTTCCTCGGGCTACAGCTGAAGGGGTGAGTTGTATCGAAGACGGAAAACGTCGGTAGACGTCCGATATTTTTAAAATACTTCGCACATAAAATAAATGAATCCTGATTATTGAGTTATATCAAAGCGTCTAGTAAAAGCTCTTAAACAATTTACTGCCAATTTATAATGGAAGTATCAACCTTTTTGAATTTCCGTAATACTTTTTATCGAATGTGTTTACTTAGTTTTATACTGTTTGAAGAGAGTCGGCTAGTATTTATTATTATATTAATTAAAACACATTGGTTACGGATGACTCGTATACGAGTCTTTTCGCCGGTCTGACTGACGCGTTGAAATATATACGTCCAATGCGACAAATGTTTTAAATTCTCTACGGAGATGGCGTAAAAAATTTTTGATGCATCGTTTAACCCGTGACATGCCATGCTAGAAAATCACGTTTCCTGCCATGGTGGCATCTTAGATTCAGTTTATTGACAGTATTTAAACCTAAGTTAGAAGCTAAAAAATAATTTAAAAAATGTATATATGGTTGAAAATATATTTTAGGTCTCATTTTCACCCTCATTTTATTTATAAACGCTTAAATAATCACATAAAATCACCTTTAATCAAACACGAGTATTATAAGTGCTTCATGTTTGAAACTCATCCTCAAAGTAATGTCTCGAGCATGCTGCATATGCAGAGTCCAACAAAGGTCTAAAGACTAATTCAAAAAGTGTACCCTATTGGCCATAAACAATAGCCGGGGTAGGTATGGTTGACGAAAGGCGGAGTTGAACGTGACCCGACAAAATCAAAATTATTATAGAGCTGTTTGGAAAGTCTAGAATATGTTTTATTATTTTTAAGACATTCTCTGAAATGTTTTATAGAGATTATGAAGTCATATTAATTATTGCATATAATATAAAAAAGAACAAAGGAAAGATTATTGCACATGTTTTTTATTGATTTATTAGGTTTTAAATTGGTGTTTTTATGGATATAATTTTATATTCACTTATTACTGAAATAAAGTTTTTACCGACTTTAAATATTTTGTAGAATAAAGGAACGGAGAAAAATCATTATTGACCGTTTTAATTTCTTTATTTATTTATATTGGTACTTGTGCTATAATAATATTAGATTCCTAAATAATACATAATAAATTAATAAATATAGCGATTTTTATGCAACATGTTATTACAAAAAGTAGAGTAAAAATACACTTGTATCTACCTACTGTTTTTTATCATTTGCAGTTAATATTCAACAACAACTTATTTGTTTTATAAATGATTCATTTTTGCATACAATTAAGCTGACATAATGCGTTTGCAAATAATATAGTTTAAACTGTTCTTTATCATGATTCGTAATTTATTTTCCCAAACAAGTCACAAATAAATGAATGCTAAAAAAATATCGGCATATCTTTTATCACTAATATAATTTTAAGCGACAACTTCTATGCTTACCTATTTATTTTTATTGCAGGCATTTGCTAAATCTTTAAAAGGTTTTAAAATATACATCCGGCTTAAAGCAAGTTATTTTTTTATGACTTCTCATGTTTACAAACAAAATATTTCCTATCATAAAGTACCCTAATAAAGATTACGCACAACTTTCGACACTGTATTGTACAGAGGGATTCTCGACACAATTGAATTTTAAAACCCTTAAAACATGTTGCATTTAGTTGTAAATATGAAAATATTGCGTTCTCTGTTTAACTTAACAATATTGTAGGTTGTTCTCGCTTCTAACTATTTGAGATGTTTGTTCTTCTATCAAATGTAAACTCGTATATTTCTATCGCATTCTACCATCCAAATATCAATAAATTGATCGGCAAACCACAAAATCGACAATTTTGTGCAGTAGACGTAATATTTTTGATTTTATAATTATATATTTGAATGTAAAACTATTTTTTCTAGGAATACCTAAAATGATAAATACTTATTGACAATATTAAGAGAAATATTGAATGATTTAATGGCTTAACTATCTATGAATTCATCACGGGCATGGAGGTGTTAAAAAATAAAATATTAAAATATATACACAAATATTTTTTTTATTCGGCGATTTCGGCGATGAAAAATCAGCAGACAGTTAAAATATAACTTAAAAAAATAGGCCACCAAAATATAAGCAATTGTAGGTTAAAAATAAACTTCTATGTTTTCTAATTTTGTTTTGAAATAAAATAAACAGGAGCAAATGTATATGTGGCTTGTTGTCTATTACGTTTTCAATGAAATATATTATTCTATGTCAGATACCCGATTTTCTATATTAAAAAATACAAAAGTTGAGTATCGCCAATAAAAGCAAGCTAAATTATATAAAATATTATGCAACAAAGTGTTTTATTTTTAAATGTCAAATCGTTTTAAAGTTATACCCTTTTTTAAAAAGTACCTATTTTTTGCAACATTTTGCAAAAATGCCCCGATGCGACTGAGTTAAATTATTAGTATACTCACTTTTTAAAGTGTTCGCTGTCAATTTTTGGTGAAAAAGCATTATTAAAAAAAAACACTTTTTGTATTAGTTCCACGTTTTTATTTAATTATTAAGAACGGCTTCGCTTATCGCTAGCATTGACGACCAATGAAAACAAATTTTAATCATTTATTGTTTAAAAATCAACAGGAGATTACATTACAGCTGATGCCAATTCTCCATGCACTTGACAAGTATAACTAAGTATGACAAAATCAACATAAAAATCAAGAAATCAAAAAGTTTAAACTAACAAACAGTTCACAAATACTGTAACTGAAAATTTCCAATTCTCTAGGCCAGGGTTTCCCAAACTATGTTCCGCGGAACACTGGTGTTCCGTGGGACCTTCGTAGGTGTTCCGCAAAAATTGGCAATGGTAATCTACGCTGCAAGACATTTAAACATCTTCTACTCCATATTCAAAATCAAGTGATGGTAAATCTTCACTGATGTTTAAAACGTCAAATATATAGGTACAGGTGGAGATTTTGAATCACTAAGAGCTTTTTTTACTCATATGTTTAAGTTAAAAGTTTAAAAAACAACTAGCTGTAAGCCCGTTGCCCAGCAACGTGAGATTTTTGTTGCATAGTATTAATTTTAATTTTGTTTTATGGTATTTTATTTTATTTTATTTTATTTTATTTTATTTCATTTAATTTTTATTTATTTTATTTTTATAGTTACCAGAAATTTCGTAAATTATTTAATTTTTGGAATAATGTTTATGTTTGCTAACAACCATTTTTCGTAGTAGCAGAAATTTCGTAAAATATTTAATTTTTGGAGTAATGTTTAAGTTTGCTAACAACCATTTTTCGTACAAGCATAAATTTCGTAAAATATTCAATTTTTGGAATAATGTTTAAGTTTGCTAACAACCATTTTTCGTAGTAGCAGAAATTTCGTGAATTATTGAATTTTTGGAATAAAGTTCAAGTTTGCTAACAACCATTTTTCGTAGTAGCCGAAATATCGTAAATTATTAAATTTTTGGAATACAGTTTAAGTTTGCTAACAACCATTTGTCGTAGTAGCCGAAATATCGTAAATTATTGAATTTTTGGAATAAAGTTCAAGTTTGCTAACAACCATTTTTCGTAGGAGCAGAAATTTAGTAAATTATTTAATATTTGGAATAATGTTCAAGTTTGCTAACAACCATTTTTCGTAGTAGCAGAAATTTCGTAAATTATTGAATTTTTGGAATAATGTTCAAGTTTGCTAACAACCATTTTTCGTAGGAGTAGAAATTTTGTAAAATATTTAATATTTGAAATAATGTTTAAGTTTGCTAACAACCATTTTTCGTAGTAGCCGAAATTTCGTAAATTATTTAATATTTAGAATAATGTTCATGTTTGCTAACAACCATTTTTCGTAGGAGTAGAAATTTCGTAAAATATTTAATATTTGAAATAATGTTTAAGTTTGCTAACAACCACTTTTCGTAGTAGCCGAAATATCGTAAATTATTGAATTTTTGGAATAAAGTTTAAGTTTGCTAACAACCATTTTTCGTAATAGCCGAAATATCGTAAATTATTGAATTTTCGGAATAAAGTTTAAGTTTGCTAACAACCATTTTTCGTAGAAGCATAAATTTCGTAAAATATTCAATTTTTGGAATAATGTATAAGTTTGCTAACAACCATTTTTCGAAGTAGCAGAAATTTCGTGAATTATTGAATTTTTGGAATAAAGTTTAAGTTTGCTAACAACCATTTTTCGTAGAAGCATAAATTTCGTAAAATATTCAATTTTTGGAATAATGTTTAAGTTTGCTAACAACCATTTTTCGTAGGAGCAGAAATTTAGTAAATTATTTAGTATTTGGTATAATGTTCAAGTTTGCTAACAACCATTTTTCGTAGTAGCAGAAATTTCGTAAATTATTGAATTTTTGGAATAATGTTCAAGTTTGCTAACAACCATTTTTCGTAGAAGCAGAAATTTCGTAAAATATTTGATATTTGAAATAATGTTTAAGTTTGCTAACAACCACTTTTCGTAGTAGCCGAAATATCGTAAATTATTGAATTTTTGGAATAAAGTTTAAGTTTGCTAACAACCATTTTTCGTAATAGCCGAAATATCGTAAATTATTGAATTTTCGGAATAAAGTTCAAGTTTGCTAACAACCATTTTTCGTAGAAGCATAAATTTCGTAAAATATTTAATTTTTGGAATAATGTTTAAGTTTGCTAACAACCATTTTTCGAAGTAGCAGAAATTTCGTGAATTATTGAATTTTTGGAATAAAGTTTAAGTTTGCTAACAACCATTTTTCGTAGAAGCATAAATTTCGTAAAATATTCAATTTTTGGAATAATGTTCAAGTTTGCTAACAACCATTTTTCGTAGGAGCAGAAATTTAGTAAATTATTTAGTATTTGGAATAATGTTCAAGTTTGCTAACAACCATTTTTCGTAGTAGCAGAAATTTCGTAAATTATTGAATTTTTGGAATAATGTTCAAGTTTGCTAACAACCATTTTTCGTAGAAGCAGAAATTTCGTAAATTATTTAATATTTGGAATAATGTTCAAGTTTGCTAACAACCATTTTTCGTAGGAGTAGAAATTTTGTAAAATATTTAATATTTGAAATAATGTTTAAGTTTGCTTACAACCATTTTTCGTAGTAGCCGAAATTTCGTAAATTATTTAATATTTAGAATAATGTTCATGTTTGCTAACAACCATTTTTCGTAGGAGTAGAAATTTCGTAAAATATTTAATATTTGAAATAATGTTTAAGTTTGCTAACAACCATTTTTCGTAGTAGCCGAAATATCGTAAATTATTGAATTTTTGGAATAAAGTTTAAGTTTGCTAACAACCATTTTTCGTAATAGCCGAAATATCGTAAATTATTGAATTTTCGGAATAAAGTTCAAGTTTGCTAACAACCATTTTTCGTAGGAGCAGAAATTTAGTAAATTATTTAATATTTGGAATAATGTTCAAGTTTGCTAACAACCATTTTTCGTAGTAGCAGAAATTTCGTAAATTATTGAATTTTTGGAATAATGTTCAAGTTTGCTAACAACCATTTTTCGTAGGAGCAGAAATATCGTAAATTATTAAATTTTTGGAATAAAGTTTAAGTTTGCTAACAACCATTTGTCGTAGTAGCCGAAATATCGTAAATTATTGAATTTTTGGAATAAAGTTCAAGTTTGCTAACAACCATTTTTCGTAGGAGCAGAAATTTAGTAAATTATTTAATATTTGGAATAATGTTCAAGTTTGCTAACAACCATTTTTCGTAGGATCAGAAATTTCGTAAATTATTGAATTTTTGGAATAATGTTCAAGTTTGCTAACAACCATTTTTCGTAGGAGCAGAAATTTCGTAAATTATTTAATATTTGGAATAATGTTCAAGTTTGCTAACAACCATTTTTCGTAGGAGCAGAAATTTCGTAAATGATTTAATATTTGGAATAATGTTCAAGTTTGCTAACAACCATTTTTCGTAGGAGCAGAAATTTCGTAAATTATTTAATATTTGGAATAATGTCCAAGTTTGCTAACAACCATTTTTCGTAGGAGCAGAAATTACGTAAATTATTCAATATTTGGAATAATGTTCAAGTTTGCTAACAACCATTTTTCGTAGGATCAGAAATTTCGTAAATTATTGAATTTTTGGAATAATGTTCAAGTTTGCTAACAACCATTTTTCGTAGGAGCAGAAATTACGTAAATTATTTAATATTTGGAATAATGTTCAAGTTTGCTAACAACCATTTTTCGTAGTAGCAGAAATTTCGTGAATTATCGAATTTTCGCAGTAGTAGCAGAACAGATGTCGTAAATTTTTTAGTTTTGTGACATCAGTACGCACACATTTGTGGGTTGTGATTTGTGAATTGTGATTTGTGATTATTTTATCGACTATTAATATATAGATTAATTAATATATAAAAAGTGATATAAAAACATAGGTTTTTTCAATATTTTTACTATGTATTATGAATTACCATGACTAAAAAATTAGCTGTGTTCCGGTAACATTTCCAAATTTTCGAAGTGTTCCATTGCACAATAAGTTTGGGAAACCCTGCTCTAGGCAATGGAGTTTATCAGTGGAATAGTTGGAACTGGCTACTCATAAGTTTTTAGAAACATTTTTTTTTGGTTATTGTTTCACTCACGTAAGAATAAATTGTCGCCTACTAAATAATAAGACGCTTGCTGTGGTCCAGTTGATTAGAGCTTGATCTACCGACCACGCAGGTCTGGGTTCGATCACAGATCACAGTGAATTTGAGAATTATTTAATTCAAAGTTGTGATCAAAGACTGGGTGTTTGTGATGTCAATTCACATCATTTCCTCTCCTCCCATCCTTTTGATCCTTTAATAACTGGGTGTAGCAATAGTGATTAGCTTACCACTAGTCTTGTTCTAGCCTTATCCTTCTTTCCCTACTACTCACTTTGAAAAAAGTGAGGTTCAGCGACTGAGTAACAAACAGTTCTCGTAGAAAAAAATCTGTTGAGATACCTCCATTAGGAGGCCATATGCTACACATTGAGAACGGACATGGATTTTTTTTAAAAAAGTGAATAAATTGTGATATAGAGTTATTTTAAAAAAATAGATTAGTCAAATGTCAATTGGTAGAATAGTTTATAAATAATGATACGAATAAAAAAATAATGATATTTAATTGTGACTTTATACTGCTAGATAAAAACTAAACTAAACTAAACTTGAGGCAATGTTATGTAGATCATTGCTGTAAATTTATTTCAAACGTAAAAAAATGTAACATAGATCATTATTGGTAGGGATGCAGTTAAAGCAGTGCTACTTTGTTGTAGTTTTAAAGAAAGCGATATAAAATTTACCTTCATACAAAATAATAAAATATATTTTAAATTTTTTTGGGCACTTTACGAAGTATTCATTGTTTAATGTTCAATAGAACCCGAAAGAATTTCGACGCGTTAAACTGACGTCCGATGCAAACACAGTCCTAGTCTCAAGAAATACCAACGAATTCCATAGTCAACTAATCACATACCGTCTCTGGCCCACATTCTCACTGTACATATTATATTATACGACATTTTCGTGCCTTTTATCAAAACCAAATTGAGATAAGGTACTTCGGACAAAGCGTTAATCATTCTATATAAACTTGTTAATCAAAATTTCTGGAGTTCATAGTAACAATCTAAATTAAATTTTGCGCAGCGTTAATGTTGGTGAATTTGGCCAATTAGAGATGAAGGTGCCAAGTGGTATTTTAGAAAAAAATAAGTTAAACGCGTTGTAATATTCCACACGTCTTTAAGTATCGTTATAGTGAAGTAACCTCAGTTAATACACATTGCAATAGTGTTATCTCCGTAAAATAAATATAGTAAATACACAATCCACTAAATTACTAAGATAAGACTAAATTTTACTTGAAAGTCTAATAAAGTCTTTGACTTAGAACAAGAAAGTTACGGACTCCAATCCCAATACTTTATCATGCATATAAATATTTTCAAAATAACTTAATTTGTAATAATTAATTGAAAACACTTACTATGATGGTAAGTGATCCTGATAGATATGAGCTCCTGATAGGTGAAGTGAGCCAGGTGGTATTTAAGAAATAATGAGTCACATGCGTTATTATTAAATTCTACACGCCTTGAAGTATAGTAAAAGTGAATTCACCAAAACACCAAGTAAAGACGCGATTATACTTATAAGTCTAAGAAAAAACTTTACCATTTTACTAGTTGGCTCACTTCACTTATAATCGCAGTTATAACTCGCTTAAATATTCTCTGGAAATGGATTTTTTAAAAACAGTTTTTGAAAATGAAATTTGTATTCATAAATATTAAACAGTAATATTATTATTGAAAACAACTTTGCTTAGTTTTAGAACTGCAGCAGTTTTGTTTTACGATAGTGTTCACTATTTTGTACAGGTGTATTCCATTATTCGATTCTTGTTTATATGATTCAGTTGATTTCACTGGATCATACATATAAAGAGCTTGATACCAAACACGCCCAAGTCAAGTTTGTAAAAATAAAATATACATCGCTGTAATATTGGAGTACTGATTCAAAATAACATATTTTAATTTTTAAGGTCGCTAAAAACCTTGTAGTTTTCATAGGTCAAAATTTTGTCTTATAATCAAAACTAGTAAAGTTTTTCAAAGAAAATTATGTTTTTGAACTGCTTAGAAAAAACTGCTTGTTACTCAGTTGTTCAACGTCTCTTGTTTTCAGAAAATTGTAGGGATAGAAAAACTCAAGCTTAGATAGGACTAGTGGCTGACTTATCACTCTCAATACATTCCCTATTTTTTAGGATTTAAATGGAAGAGGGAAGATTTACAGAAATCACAAAAATCCATATATCTATCCACAGAAAGAACTTTAAAAATTGTTGTTTGCTGTTCGTTTCGTACTAGGATTTGAAACCGCGTGGTCCGGCATAGAATCCAAGGATGGTTTGACCACTGTGCCATGGAGTCGACGTTTTATTATTTGTTATAAAATATTAGAATAAAATACCAGCATACAATTGATTTGTCAGCATTCTAATTTAACCGGTTCTCTACCACCGACGTGTAAACACGCCATACAATTTCGTGCTCGTAGGGCCGGCCTTACAAAATGATACTTAAACTTAAAGATATTTTTTGTAATCTATAATACAACGATTTAAAAAAAGCTTTTTTGTTGTATTATTTTTTTTTGCTAGCAGGGCTATAATTCCTTGGTAGTAATGACCTATCGCGTATTTATATGGTAAGTGTTTGTGATTTACTATTATTATATGTCCAAAGAGTACATATTTATAAGGTTTTATTATTGAAAGAAACCGATGCCGCACGGCACAGATCAGGTTAAAGTGTGTTTACTTCTAAAGTACCCAATTATGATATCGTCTTTGCACTTTATTTTATGATTAAGGATAAAATTCTAACTACCCTAATAACTAAGCTACGCTCCCATGTTAGTCTTCGCTACATATCAGCATACTAATTATTAGTGTTGAGTTCTCAAACTTGCGAGATATTATTCGGTCTGAGAATCTCACTAATGAGAGATGACGTTGTAAGTTTGAGAAGAGTAACTTTACAAAACTTGTTCTAGTTTCGCCTTCCCCAAGTATTAAGTCACACTGGTTTACTTTCAACACTACGCATACCTTCTCGTTAGTGAAATTTATTATTCAATGTTATGTGTATGCAAGTTAATTTGAAATATTTGTACAAGCAACGTACTATAGTAAACTTAAAATAAATTTAAGATATGATGATGTTCTTCAGTACAAACTTTAATCCGTAACTCTTGTTTGAAAGTATAAATAAATTTTACAGTGTTTTATATGCGCTCCCAAGAGGTGAAATGATTAAACTTTTTATTGAAATTTTAAGTACAATTCTGAGGTTATAATTAGGGTATCCAATCCCGAGATTCCGTTCAATTTTGGGATTGAAAAATTTTTATCCCGAAAATTTGGATTTGGAAGAGCAAAAAAAAACGATATTCTGAGGAAAAAGTATAGGGATTTGCTAATTTAAAATTCTTCGGTGAGCCAAAAAAAAAATCAGTTACGGAAATATTCTTGGGAAAAGCTACAGGGATTTGAGAATTTCAAATTCCTCGGTGAGCTAAAAAAAAAAAAGAAAAATCCCGGGATTGGATACCCTAGTTATAATGCAAAACGTACTATTTCCAAAAATCGAACTTTTTAGTAGTGAAATAATATAACGAATAACATAAACAAAATAGCATTTGTATAAAAATATGATTTCCAATATGAAAACGACAGTGTTTTAGACATTTAATATTAAAACTAATATGGTTAATAATATTAAAAGGTATGTAATACATACCTATTAATAATACATGCTATGTATATAGTTACCCTATTTTTAATAAAGTGTGCCATATAGTTTTCTAATAAATGAAAACGTATATAAGAGAAAGGGTGGCTTTAGAAAAGAGCGATGAAAGGCGAAGTCATTGTCAACAGATACATATCACCCCTCGTAGAGAAAACGAAATTCGCTATTTCCACGAGATAAGGGATGAATTTGAAATGAAATAAGTTAGTGTGTTTTCACTCTGTTAAGACATTTTATTTGGTACAGGACTGAATTAAAATACAACTTTGTACTACATGATGCATTTAGTTTTTTCATGTAAAGGTGCATTATATTTTACAATTTGCAGTATATTGCTATTTATTACTCTGGTTTGCTCTTATTGCAAATAAAGTTGAAAATATTACTTCGCTGCGTTCAACCAATTTTGATTACATTTTACAAGAATAAGTTTTATTAATTATAAAGATTTTTTATAAATAAATAATAAGTCAAATTAAACATAAACCTTTTTAAGTTGATGCTTACATTATAAAAAAACAACATTCATTTTTACTAGCAAATTTATGAATTAAAAGTAAAGTGTAAAATCTCAATAACGAGCGCTAGACCGAGTAAAAATGATTGTTTGGTATATATTTTATGTCAGTATATTGACAAGCGCTTGTCAAATTAGAAATTACGGCTTTATTTAAATATCTTGAATTGGAAAAATGACAACAAGACGTTGACATATTTGAGGTTAAGTAAAATTTTAGATGACAGTAAACCACATCAACACTAGTGGAGAGAAGCTGGCAAAACTATAACTGCATGCATGATTGTTTTTAAGTTTGTTAGCAATTTTACTTGCTCTTCAAGCTTGACCGTATAGACGCTGGGATATGAATATATGGCATGATGCAGGATGCTGATCACATCCTCTGGGAGTGTCCTATCATGAATAATGATCAATAGGAATTAATCAAACCAGTTCGGCCAGCGGTCAGATTTAAAGACTAAGCTGATTTAGTAGCTAGTAGAGCTAATTTTTTATTTTTAGTTAATTTGTGGTGCCAGACAGAGTAGTAATTCCAATATTCTTGCAGAAACTACTGAGATTTTTTTCAACTGAACAACGCATAACGCTTGTTACGCCACGGGAAAGTCAAATATGTCATGGAAGGATCTCCATAGTCAAATTATTCATTTGTTTTTAGCGTATACTGCAAGCTGCTTAAATGTGCAATGTATATCTCGATAAAGTATGTGCACGAACTGTAACATACATAATACTTTCCTCTCAAATAACGTATGATTAACCCTTCCCTTACTATGCAAAAAGAGCACAAGCTCCTGAGCTGTGTATCCATTACATATCAGGCAAACAGGAGTGAATCATATGCAATTATATGTAGTACTGCTGTAGTATTGTTATATAATTGTCATGATTCACTCCCGTTTTCCTGATGTGTAACAGATACACAGCTCAGGAGCTTGTGCTTTTTTGCATAGTAAGGGAAGGGTTAACACAATCCAAAGCATCGCTTACACCAACCAACCAAATAATTGGTAAAAACTAATTGCATTCTTGTTAAATAAACCATATTAATTTAATCGCCAGAAAGTTTCTATTCCCCGATATGAAGTATCACTTAAAATATAATTAATACTTTTGATGGATTCGGTGGCAGCTTTGTGGTAGTTTATTTTGATATAAAATTAAAAATAAATTTAGTAGTGGCGAGCAACTTGGCCTATTTAAGATATTATTTAATAATAATTCTTTATTGTTAATACATATATTTATTTAAAAAAATTCTAAGCTATTCATGTGTCATAGTTTTTAGCACAATACGTAGAGTTATATATAGAGAAAATATCCATCAAAGTTCTGACCATTTCTGAAAACAAAATCCCAATGCATTTTACTGTGTTATTTTCGAGTACTTTTTACGTTCGTATTGTATGACACAATAATCATTCTTCATTGATAAAATCAATATTAACAAGTTGAAACCCGCGATATGTTATGAAATAATATTTGTGCGGGTTGTGTGCCGGCGAAGATTCTGTGCAAGTACAAAATATCAAAATGCGCAGGAATTTGCGCACGCTGGTATGCGAAACATTTATGAAAATTTAGCTCAAAGGCCGCATTCCTACGGTGACATATTTTGGAAATATTTGTCAGCAACGTTTCAGAGGTACGTCAAACCACAACTCGTGCGCTGCGGTATGTGTCGACGGTATCTTTGCGACTCGCATAACTTCATGCGGGGGTCATGCTGTTAATACTAAATAGAGTCGATGTTTGTTTGTGATTATTTTTTTGTAAATAAGAAAAGCTAGTTTTTTGTAAAAGAAATATATTTTTTTAATAACATTATTTGATAGTTAAACAATTCGGGGGATTACGGTGAAAAGGGCGAAACAAAAAAAAAGCAATTTTGAGAAAAACACAAAAAAAGTATTTGTCAAAGTAAATTTTGTATTTTATTTAACGGAAAAAAATACGATTCAGAGGTAAATTTTTTGCCATAATACTGACCCTTAATGAAAAAAATTGTTAGGCTACGGCGCAGCGGTTAGCGTAATTGGCTTCCATGCCGGATCTCACGTGTTTGAGTCCCGGTAAGAAAAGCATTTTTTCATTCGATTTATCGATTTCTGTTCGAATGCATAGGTGTTTGTGATGTCCAAAAATTCCCTCCCACCTTTACGATCCTTCAATAACTTGACGTAACGAAAGTGATTAGTTAACAATCTTAGCCTTATCCTTCTATCCCTACTACTCTCTTCGGAAAAGAGGTTGAGAGACTGACTAACAACTTGTTGTCGTAGAAAAGGTTATGATGAGATACCTCCATTATTAGACCATATGCTACACATTGGGAGCGGACGTGGATTAAAAAAAGAGTTCTACAACAACAGTGTATTTCCGGAATAATAATTTCATAAATATAAATCACGAATAATTAATATTTAATAAACCCATTTGCAATATAATCAACATTTTTCTCTAACAGTTATCGTGTAAAAGCTTCTGTTGATATATTTCCATTAACAGGCTATATGTTCCACACTGAGAGCGGACATGGATAAAAAAATGAAAAAACCGTAAATACGATGAGTGAAATTAAATATTACATATACAAATACAGTACGAGGTTTCCTTTATGTGCTTAATACAATATAATAAAATCAAAAAGGGTCAATTGTGCTGTGTCAGTCAGTTTATACATGGCCGGAAACGATGCCTGCGGATATTATTAATAATGATTTAATTCAGTATTAAAACATTGGATCCCGGAGCCGTGTTTTCACGTGATAAGCTAGCCGAGCGTTGAGTCTCGGAACCGTGTTTTCACGTGATGGGCTATGCTTTAAAATAGAGCCATCATTGTGATATCAAGCAACATTTTGCTTAGAAAACTCAGTATAATCATTATAACACATACTCAAATTATTCTAAATCAGTCTTTTAATTATTACTATTATTGATAATAGTTACTTATTTAACCAACCAAAATTTAAGGATATCATAACGCATTTGATGCGTCCATTTGTTTTTCTGAAGATTACGTGATGGTGCAGTCACTAAGTTAATTTTAAATTTTAGCTTTTTAAAGAATGTCAAATAGCATTTCTAAAAATATTTTGTTACTAATAGCAGCAAGAAAAAATAAATAAACCCAATTTAACGTGCAAGGTGGGCGCCAAGCGAAAAATGGAGTAAAACTCAGTACGGCAAGCATTGTAATATGGCTTTACAAAGCAGAAAATTCAAGCAACAATACCATACATAATTGACAAACAATAGTCTTTCAAACAACGATAAAAAATTTCATTTGATTTGATTTGTTGGTTTCACAGTTATAGCCTTTTTAGTAAGTCATTAAGAAAAAATGCAATTTTTCAAAAATAGGCCGGGCACACGGGACAATTTTACTTGATTTGGGCCGGGGCCGAAAGTGTTAAACCACAATTACAAACATGGAATATCGATCACAAATGATCCATTTTATTGATATGTACAATCATAATAAATGCTATTCAGTTTTCGTATAAATAGAAGGACACGTGACTGAGTTATAACATGACCTCTTATTTTATTTGTCAATGTTTACAAATGTTTAGTTTGCCAATGCGCGAAATATTTTAAAGTTGAAAGATCACACGAGAAAAACTCGATGAGAATTTTTAGTAAGTTACTCGAAATATATTGACATCACAAACACCCACGTCTAAGGTCTCAAATTTAAATTTGACATTGACCTTACCGGGAATCAAACCCAGGCTCACTTGATCGGTAGAGTAAGCTCTAATCAACTAGACTACAGCGGGCGATAAGAAAGACCAATCGTGCATACTGGTTAATAACAGCAAATGACAAATTATCTGTAAAATAAAACATTTATTCGTTAACTCGCTTTTAAAAAATGTTCCTTTATTAATAATCATATATATATACAGCCGCCTGTGTGATCGAGTGGTCAACGTTGTTGGCTACAGAGGGCCCGGGTTCAAATCCCGGTACGGACAGTTTTATAAATTGATTTTTCAATCAATTTATGAATTTCTGTTAAAAGGCATGGATGTATGTGATGTCTTGAATTCCCCCTCTCACCCATCCTATCCTATGAACAGGGCTTATCGAGAGTGATTAGCTTACCACTAATCCTGTCCTAGCCCTATCCTTCTATCCCTACTCTCTTTGGAAAAAGAGAGGTTGAGCAACTGAGTAACAAGCAGTTCTCGTATAAACACTTCTGTTGAGATAAACTCCATTAGGAGTCCATATGCTCCACGTTGGGAGCGGACATGGTTAAAAAAAATATGTATTTCAGTTAAATCACACCGTCATAGATTGATAGCTTTTAAAGCATAAATATAAATAATTTCACTTTTCACACACACAGTTTTCTTGGTACAGCTTTATAAAAATAGCTTGATACATCTATGTATATAAGCCCTGTTCTTCTGCGTACTTCTGACAGTTTGAAAACCCTCAGAAGTACGCCGAAGAACAGAGCTATAATAGTCAGACTCTGTGGTCTTGTGCTAAGAGCTTTGCCATATCGATCAGATAGATCCCGGTTAACGTCCTGAAATCAACAATATCAAATTAAATATGAAATATTTGACATAGGCGTATCTTATGTCACTTCTTCTTGAATTAATCTTCAGTTGATTATAAAAATCGAGTATAATAATAAAATACGCTTTTTCTTAACTTGTTTTGTTAGAAATACTGGGACAAATATCCTGTCGGAATTTTTTGAAATTATTTGATATTATAGAGTACATTAAGTTTTAGATAAATATTTTCGCCGCGCGCTTTTACTTTTAGTCATAATAGACAATTATTCCGAAATTAATAACTCTAATCTACCGTCGACTACTAGCGATAGTAGAATGTAAGAGATGGTTTGTTTCCCAATTATCTGGAGAGTCAACGATCCGACTTACTGTGCTGAAGAGTGTCATGTGGTCAGGATGTTGCATAGACGAGGGAGTAGATATCGGAATTATTTTAATATTTTTAGTACATTTAAATAAAAGCTAATTTTTATTATAATTTATACTATTAACGCGATAGCTGCAACAGACGAGATATCTCGTGAATAACTAATTAAATTGATAGTTGCAAATTATAACCGGTGTTCTAAGTAATTTATTAATTATCTACGGCAGCTAAAAGGCTAAGAACGAGTATTGTTAATGTTTATAAAGATATGAAAAAATTTGACCAACTTAACAAATTTTTGCCCATCTATGCTTTGTAATTTATAGTAACGTTTTCAATAAATAAAAATTGAATTAGTTCAATCATAGATTGACTGGTGAAGGACAAGAGAAATTTGTTTCAAGCACAACACTTGCATGAAATGGTAAATACAATTCGGTGATTCTTGTATTTTGAACATATGTATATCACTTTTTAAGTAAAAAAAGATCACGGTATTTATTAAACGTTACTAATGAATTCTTCGTGTGATGTGATATGTGAATGTTCTGTTAGTGAATCAAATGCCGGAACTTAGTCCACAAAGCACTCGAAATAACACAAGTACTTAATAAATCTTAAAATAAGTTAAATGCTTTAAGTAAAGCTAAAATTACGCTGCTTAAGTAAGTTCATAGAACAAAAATTACTTTCAATTATCATATTAAATTCAAAACCCGAAGACAAAAAGTACTAAATCTCAGCTGTAATAATTATTATTTAGTGAAAGTTTATTTATTTGAGTAAGCTTTTGGGTTGAAGGAGAGGGGTGTTAAATAACTTCATTAATAAAGCTTGAATTCGAAGAAAAAGTCATTATAAAGTGTTGATTATTTAATCTCGAATTTCGGCAATCGTTTCGAAATATCGCTCGGCAGGCTTCATCGCTCTGTGATACGATCACTTCATTAACATATTCCGATCGGGCTTTGTGCAGGGCAAGTCAAGCGCGAATCGCTGCCTCGGTGCGGTCCATTGAAATTTAAGGTAATGAATTATTATTATGATTCTGTTAGACAGCGAAGAATGGAGGCGAATTATATGAGCGATCGCCAAACACAATGGTTCTTTACAAATGTAATATCAAAATCTTTTAAATTAGAGTTTTATCGAGATTTTTTAAATGAAAATAACGACAGATTTTTTACCGTATCGTCAAAAACGACAAATATTTTGTGTGCTGTTGAAAACCACGTGATAGTTTAACAGTGCTCTTTGATTTTCCAATATTTAAAAATGAATGTTTGTTTGTTTGTAGTTTATGCGTTACCACACCGCTCATCCGATTTCAATAAAACTTTGACAAAATTTTTGCTTCCACTTCCGGGTAGTTTATAGGGATAGTAAAATTTACTTACAGTATGTCTTTTGTATAAAAATCAATGTTTGTATAGCTGCCATATAGTTCATTTTGAAAACGTATGCTTGCACTTGCGCGAAGGTTATAGTAAAACTAACTTACAGTAGGTGGCGCGTGTGTCGTGCCATAGATAATCGGTAACAAATGTTCAACAGACATGAAAAAGAAAACATGCACTTCAATAAACACAATTAAAACACAAACACTTTATTTCTTTCAGTGGCATTGCAACGCTAGCCGGAAACCGGCTAGTCATATATAAAAAATAGATTATTCATACATTTGTATGAAAATATATATACTATCTCAACATGAATTTTTTTATAAGAACTGCTAGTTCAATTCAGTTGCTCAACCACTTGGCCATGGCGAGTATTAAGGTTATTGCTATATCTACGTCAGAATGGAGAGAAAGATGATCAATACATCACTAACACCCATGTCTTCAAACACAAATCTGCATATTGAATGAAAAAATGCTATTCGTACTGGGACTTGAACCAGTGAGATTCGTCACGTAAGTCAACAACGTTAACCACTGCACCACGGACCCAACAATATTATTGTAGACATAACTTATTTTGCTTCGACTCCAAATTTATAAACGAGCCAATTAATTACTGGACACGATAATTTTGCTGCAAAGCTCTTTGAGCTTGTCCGTTTAGTAAACGTGGAGATATAAAACGGGATTTTGAACAAGTCCTGAGATTTTTTTTGCAAGCCCAGTGGCAAAAGCTCTTTCAGTTGATAAGATCATCCATTAGTCCATTAGACTGACTAGCCAAAGCGGCTAATAACGCAAATCTGATCCTCAAAATCATCATATTATGAAAACTCACGACACCCATTATTAAAAAAATAAGAAGTCCTTAATGTTTACTTCGTCATAAATCGGAAGTATGTGACGGAGAGTAAGTAGGCTTATTAAGGGATACATGGTCTACTAATAGAGGTATATTAACAGAATTCTTTTTACGAGTACTGTTTGTTAGTCAGTCGCTTAACTTCTATTTTGTTAAAGAGAGTAGTAGAGATTGAAGAATAAGGCTAGAACAGGACAAGTAGTTAACTAATTGCTCTTGCTTCTCCTAGTCATTAAACAATCGGAGGCCTGGGAAGAAAGGACCACAAACACCCAAGTCTTCGAACAGAAATCGAAAAAATGCGGTCCGTACTGCGAATCTAACGCATGATATCCGGCACGTAAGCCCACAACCCTAACCGCTGTGCCATACGACCTGATAGTTTCTGATATTAAACTATTACTGAAGTTTAAATAACTATTCTGTCATTTTAAATATTTTATTTGATTTGAGATTGTATTTTTTTTGATTGATAATTTTTCAGTAAAAATAGTCTGGAATACGTAGTAGTAATAAATAGTAATATTTTACGATAATTGTGATATAAGATACATTTTAAATGAAAACTTTAACCATAGTTTTAAGCTTTTATAAGCTAATATAAACATATTTTTAAGAAATAGTACAAAAAGTATGTGTTATAGATTAATAACCTTTTAAAGTTAAGCTGTATTTGATTCAAACGTTTGAATTTTTCTTTTTTGAAAAGATACGACATCGATATGTTTAAGAGAACTGGCTGTAAACTCGTCACGCTTACAAGTACAGACTCGCATGTTAGCGTTTATCAACACTAAATTCAGCAATGATTTTCTGTACACTGAAATCCATAATGGATTTCGAAATTTGAATCTAATGCTATCATGTCGTTAGTGTCAATTATTTACAGCTTACACAGGGTGTATAAAAATATAAACCATACGAACTTTTATTAGAGAAGCAAGTCTGGTATATTTAACAAGTGGTCATTTTTAAGGTAAAATTTATATTATTTACAAGTATCAAAGAAAATTATAAATAAAAATGCAACGTTTCTATATTGTTATGGATATATTTTCACTAAAACACTTTTATTATTTAAATTTTGTTTCAACTTTATTCCATAATCATAATTGACACACTTAATAATAAATCACTTAATCTTATTTAATCAAAATAATATCGATGTGAGTATTGAGAAGTTTCTACTAAGCAGTTAGACGTTTCGATTTGAATTCTCGATTGTAACTGAGATAGATTTGGAGAGACGGAATTCGATATCGGCTTAGTCCGTTGAAAGGTTTATTGTTATAATTATGTCATAGAGAACTAACATAGAATAGAGGTAGATGTTGTGTATACATAACAATACTATTACGGGTTTTGTGGTGCATTGGTTAATGTTATTGGCTTCTATGACGGATCATACGGGTTCAAGACCCATTACAAACAGCATTTTTTCAACCGATTGTTTCAAAGGTATTTGTCACCTCTAAAAATCTTTCCCACCTTTCCCAATTAGTTAACTTCTTTTACTGTCCAAAGCCGTATTCTTCTATACTTACTGTCTTCGAAAAAAAGAGGTTTAGCAACTGAATAAAGTTAAGAAAACAGTTTTCCTAAAACAAACGGAAGCGGAGATTGATTAAAAACATTAAGAAATTTGACAATAATTGTTATTTAAAATTCAGTATTGTACTTAATTTTTGAATTTATGATTCTACATTCTCCGGGGAATGAAGGAAAAAATCAAATCAAAAATACGTTTCATAGAATTTCAAACTCCATTGAAACATTAAAAGTGGAGATGGATTAAAAAAATCTTACTGCTATAATAAAATTATTAATAAATATTTAATTTGTTTTATTTTCATCAAAAAACCATCGCAAATATTCGACGATATATAATGACAACTGTCGACTATCAGTGTAGAAATCACAGGTATTTTTTCTTTGACCGATGAACATCTATTTTTTCGTAATTATGACCAAGAGCTCATTTTTTGACCCACGTCCGCTCCCAATGTGAAACATATGGTCTCCAAATGAAGCTATCTCAACAGAACCTTTTCTACGAGAACTATCGCTCAACCTCAGTTTTCCAAAGTGAGTAGTAACGATAGAGGAATAAGGCTAACGCATGACTACTGGCTAACTAATCGCTCTCGTTACGCCCAGTTGCAGAGTCGGAATGGTATGAATTTTTTTTTAGAGATCACATGCCATTGAAAAAATGCTATTCGTTCTGGGACTCGAACCCGTGAGATCCGGCACGGAAGCCAACAGCGCTAACCGCTGCGTCTTAGGATCTGAATATGTTATATTTTTTTTATAAAAATATATTTATTAATTAAGAAAGCTTTTAAGTCTATGCTACCACGTATTTATATGAGATTACATAAATATTAGGCTATGAAATACACTCGTTTATGATATTGATATTTAATACACTATCAAATAATAAACAAAGCAATTTCATCCGAAGCGCTAAACTTTTCACTCTGAGCAGAAAATCCTTGGCAGTTTCTACTCCACTCGAATCCTTCCTGAGACAGACAATTTCCTCTTTCACGGGGGCTCGCTTTTAAGGCTCGGGTCCAGGGTGGGGCCGCCACCCCCATCCCTTGTCATGGATGACAGTGTATTTCAATCAGAGAGTCATTAATCATTCGTGAACACCATACCCACCCCCTGGAAGGCGGATTGCCAACTGTTTCCATAGGAAGTGTTGTCTCCCCGCCCTGTGACGTAGCCATGATGCTGCTAATGAAGTGATTGGAGATATAATGAAGCCGAGCTGCCATGAATGGGCGTCTCTGTTTATATTTGGACATAAATTATTATAAGTTTCCTCCGGAAAACTGTAGCCAGGATATTGTTCTTCCTTTGCAAGCCTTACCTAACAAACGTGTTTTAAATAAATTGTCCAAGTCTTGATCTTTTTAGTAATGAATCCATATATTCAAATAGAAGACAGTCAATCATCATAAAAAATATTAAAATTAAAAATAAAACAGTATTCTCTAATTTTTGATTAGGTCCAAAATTGAACACGAGACTATCTTATCGTAGATCAGCCATACTCAACCTTTTTTTCCTCCAGGCCGCATTCCGATTTTTGCGAGTGGTGGGCCGCAACATATTTATAGTAAACTGTAAATATAGCACATACTATACTGCACACATGTGTATGTACGTATGATGTACAATGGCGTTGCGACTAGCGACTGGTTTGACGTGAAATACAGTCACTAGTCGAGCCGGCACGCCAGTAAATGGTCATAATATATCAGGGCATAATTAATGGTCCGAATTTATATAAAATAGTAATAATTTAAATGAAATCAAACAAAAACCTAACCTAACCTAACCTAATCTCACCTTACCAAAATGGTTATTAAATCTGAACGTATAATATTTTTATTCTTACCGTTCATATTTTTATTCCAACCAAAAATTGAATTTTATTCAGACCAAAAGTTTATTTGAATTCTGATCAAAAATTGATTTAAACTCTGACCATTTATTCTGTTCCCTTAAAAAATTACTAGAACTAAAAAATATATTTTTGTTTTTATGGTTGATCCATCTGTAAAACCTTTTTAATATAACCTCATATAAAACTTTTTGCTTCATCCTTCTCGATTAAAAGAAATTCAAATAGAATAGTTGGGAATACGCACGACTTTTAAAATTAAGAAAGCAAAGATTTTGTGACGTTATAGAATACTATTATGGCAGCCACAAACAGCCATACCTTCGAACGGAAATCGATCGAAAAAAATGTTGTTCGTACTGGGACTCAGACCCGTGAGGTCTGACACGGAGGCACACAACCCTAACCACTGTGTCATAAAACCGACTGTTTGCTGATTAGTAGTTATTATTATATAAAATAATTAATAATTATTTAAATATTAACTAATAAGCAAAAAAATGTACGAAACAAAAATTATGTGTATGATTTAAATTAGAAACTTTAATGGGAGCGTAGTATGGATTACGAGAACGAATTGTATTTAACCTAACTAGCGGATGATATAACATTATTTATTTTTAAGTAATAAATATTTATTTGTAACCTGCTGTAGCCCATTCGGTTAGTGTTTGCTTTACCAATCATGCAGGTCTGGGATCAATTCCCGGTAAGATCAAAGTAAATTTGAGAATTATTCAATTCAAAGCTGTGATAGAAGACTGGGTGTTTCAGATGTCAATTCAAGTTATTTTCTCTCTTCTCATCCTTCTGATCCTTTAATAATTGGGTGTAGCAATAGCGATTAGTTAACCACTAGTCGTGTTATAGCCTTATCCTTCTTTCTCTACTACTCACTTTGAAAAAAAGGTGAGGTTGAGCGACTGAGTAACAAAACTTCTGTTGAGATACCTCCATTAGGAGGCCATATGCTCTACATTAAAAGCGAACATAGATAAAAAAAATATTCATTTTCATTGAAATTCATTGGAATCCATTTTATAATCATAAAAAGAGCGATTCTTAGAAAACAATGAAACCAATTATATAAGACCAGCTTTTTACTGTAACAAGTCTTCAGGCAAATTAAGATAAAATACATTACTTAAATAAATCCGGGATTTATAGATTGCAATGCTCTTATTGTACAAAATTTTATATCGGAAAAACAGTAAGGACACTGAACACCAGAGTATTAGAACATATGGCAGCTTTTAGATTGAAAAAAGACACGTCTACTTTTGCTAATCACTTAATATCGGAAGGACACGTTTTCAATCAGGAACAAGGGATGAAAATGTTACACCCAAATACGGACAGTGATAAGTTCTTTTTCCAGGAAATTTTGTAAATAAATAGAGCACAATTGCATAGCCTTCCGATTTTAAATGAAATATTAAACCTACCGGGATCTCCACTTTTATACCCTATATAAATATAAACATAAAACCTTTGCCGACAAACAAATAAATATAATTCTTGAAACTACTTACTACTCAAATCTTAAAACCAAACCATAGGCTTATCATTTTCGCCAGCAATGGCTTTAAACTCAATGATACATTTATTGATTATATAAACACGAAACATTAATTTACTAAGCGTCAGTTCAAGTTCATCCGTTCTCTTGAACGCCTGAAAATGCCGAAAGGTGAAATCCGGGTCGTTAGTGACAAAATCTGTGAGAATGTACATAGTTTGAGCGATTCAAAATGAAACCAATGATGTTTTTAATTTTTCTTTCATCCACAGAAAGGCTACCTATCCATCGTGATTCCACCGGATATAATCGACGACTCGGATTTATCAAATGGGGGCTTCAGCGGCGTCGGCGGCGGCGGAAGTGGAGGTCTCGTGGCGCTGGAGGGCGGCAGCATGAGGTTACACTGCGCGGTGACGGGTGTACCAAAACCGGGCGTAGTGTGGCGTCGCGAGCAAGGACGCTCCATCTCCTTCAGGAACAAGACGGGGAAAGAGATTGATGGTAAGTTGATAAAAGTTTTATTTATCTTTAATTTAAAACTATCATCTAATTAATCAATGTAGAGATAATTTTGATGAAAGCAATATATTATTATAAAGGTGGCTCAGTGATGTGCTGCTAAAATTTTATCAACCTTGGTAAACACTATGGTATTCGATATCGGACTCTTTTTGTGATCCCGGGATTTCGGGATTAAGCACTCAACATAAAATCGTGTGTAAATTGTGATTCGGAATTATGGGGCTATAATGCAAAACGTACTATTTCTAAAATAAGCGATATTGAGTTAGGTATGCAGATAGGGTATTTCAAGCCTGAAGAATCGACTGGTCTTATCAATTTTAATATAAAATGCCTAAAACACTGTCGTTTTTAAATTGGAAGTCATATTTTTATGGATTTTTTTTTGTGTTATTCGTAATAGTATTTGACTCTACTGAAAAGTTTGAGTTTTGGAAATAGTACGTTTTGCATTATAACTAGGGTATCCAATCCCGGGAATTTTTTATTTTTTTTTCTACCTCACCGAGGAACTTGAAATCCTCAAATCCCTGTACTTTTTCCCAAGAATATTTCCGTAACTGGTTTTTGTTTTAGCTCACCGAGGAATTTGAAATCCTAAAATCCCTACGTTTTGCATTATAATCCCACAGTTGAGAAAAAAAATTGTCGGCGTTTTTGAAATCAATCATGAGATTTTTCAAAAAAATTAATGTCAATTTCAAAGACGCAGAAATTTTCGGATTTTCCCAAATTACCAGCTCTGGACGATTTTTTCTTAGCTCTTCCAAGAATTTTCGAATCCAAAATCACAGGAATTTACTGACTTACTAATTACCGTGACGGGTTTTATTCGTCTATCATCAGCTGTGTGATGGTGACTTCTGAGACATGATTTAACGAATGGTGTGGAAGTCGATATCATAATTACGATAATTAAACATAACAGTATTTTAAGAACCGGCTCTCCGAGCTAAAATTCTTTTAGCAACCGGATCGACAAAGCCGTTGCATACCATAGCGGTACATCACTGAGGTGACTATATGTAATAGTTTCTTAAACAAAAAACAATCGCTTACAGTGTTTACACAATCCGAATATGAAGTGAACATAATTATTTCAAATCAGACTTGACTCTATTTGCAAGTAATACATATTTATAAAGTTATAAATTATATTATTATATTGAATATATATATATATATAACTGACAACAACATTATTCATGATATTAGTAAGTTTTAATTACTTACAAAGTTTGACAACCGCTCATTTAATTATTTCATAGTTGATGTTAATATTATTTTATGTGTTCGGTTATTTGTGCGTTTTAACGGAGGATATTTAACTAACTAAAGAAGTTATATATCATTAATATTATATTTATCTTAGGATCAAGACAATAACGAAAAAAAGAAATAACACATTCACAAATAAATATTGTAAGTCACTTTATTCTGGATCTTGAATCTTTGTTTTTAGACTAGTATTGGAAGGTAAACTAAAGCATTTTTTAGGTTAAAAGATATTTAATTTTCAATTTTTCAAACTCTGTCAAGTTTTTAACACTACATATATAACAAAAAATATATTTTATTTATGATTACCAGTTTTTGAGTAAAATGAAAAATATAAAAGCATTTGGTTCAACAATAATTAAACTGAAAACTGCTTTGGCATCACGTCACCATGTAAACCGTAGAACGTATCATTTATCAATTTTATTCATTCATGATAGATCAGATATAAATTATTCGTAAAAAATAAAAATAAAGTTATCATATGTCTGTAATGTTTATAAATAACCATAGTTTTCAAGATGCTGAAACAACACGTTTTTGATTTTACGTTGTTATTGTGGAAATCTATTTAGTTTGCACCAAGTATTTTTTGAAGTGTTAAAGCGTTGCAATGCCACTCAAAGAAAGAAAGTGTTTGTGTTTTGATTGTGTTTATTGAAGTGCATATTTTCTTTTTGTCTGTTTGATTTTTGACGTTTGCTGCCGATTGTCTGTGATACGACACACGCGCCACCTATTGTAATTTAATTGTTCTTCGCTTATTACCTTCTCTCAAGTTACATGAACGGTATGGCATACATATAAACATTTATTTGTATATAGAAGATCTACTGTAAACTAATTTTACTTCTTAGTCTATAACCTTCACGCAAGTGCAAGTAAAAAATTTGTCGAAGTTTTATTGTAATCGGATGAACGGTGTGGCAACGCATAAAATACGAAAAAACAAACAAACATTCAATTTTATATGTTAGATATATCTAGGGTGTAGTACTATTGGACCGTGATTTAAAAATAAGCATACTGTTCGAAGCATAATTTAATATTGCCATATAAACCAGTAGCAGGAAACGTCGAAAAATTTGAAACAGGGTATGAAAAACATCACTAAAAAAATCACAGTTTTGTACAGTGAAAAAATGTGTAAATATTTACGCTTGGCCGAATAAATTTCGTCATCAGTCAAAATTTTCGGTTACCGGCCGCCGCTGGCAATGTTACGCAGCAAATAAAAAAATATTGCTTATCAGCTGGAAATTTTAATTACCTTACTCCGCGGTTACCTTCACGCAGTGACGTAGACACCTGGAGCGTACTAAACAGAATTGTTTTTATTTGACAAAAACAAATATCTCGTATCGTCGATTTTGCATTACAAACGTGCTAATGATATTTTTTTAAGTGTCTTTTTTGAAAAATGTTTTACACTCAAATAAATAGTTTTCACCAATTATATTTAATGAATATTACTTTTTATCTCACCTACTACACAAAGGTGTATTTACATAATCACTTTTAAGGTGTTCACTGTCAATACTTGGTGGACAGGCATTATAATAAAAAATAATAAAAGATTTTTAGTACTTTTTCCACATAAAATTCATTATATCACGGCTGGTTTCGCTCACCGCGAGCATTATCAACTGATAAGAAAAATATATAAAAAGTGATATTTATAAAAATTTAACTTGCAACGCATTTTAGTAAATTCTAAAGATAAACTTAATATTCTTAACCAAAGTGGCATTTATTTAATTGATTGCGATTCTTGTGGAGCCAGGTATATCGGTCAAACGGGAAGAGCTTTTAATATCAGATTTAAAGAACATCTAGCCTGCTCCCGTAAAAGGAATGAATTATCTTCATTTGGGAACCATTTGTTCCTAAATAAGCATATATTTGATATCTCTAAAAACTAAACTAAAATCCTGCATGTCAACATTAAATCTTTAAAACTTGATAAACAAGAGATCTTAGAAATAAATAGAAATAAATAGACATAAATTCTTACATAACTCTAATTAACTTATTATTCTTTTATATAAAAACATTTTAAAATATCAAATGTAATCTAACAATGAAACGTCCACGAACCGCCACTTAAGACAAAACATTTATTTACCTGGGATATCAATATTTTTTTTTAATTATCTTGAACAAACAAATCTCGTTTTGTTCAAACACAAAGAGATGTGACGCCAGGTTAGAAGCGAAAGCGTTTTTTTTGTTGTTGTCCAG
The DNA here is from genome assembly GCA_030503985.1 of Himalopsyche tibetana. Classification (NCBI taxonomy): domain Eukaryota; kingdom Metazoa; phylum Arthropoda; class Insecta; order Trichoptera; family Rhyacophilidae; genus Himalopsyche; species Himalopsyche tibetana. The sequence goes on from JAPJYX010000007.1 coordinate 22,641,861, forward strand.
AAGCTTACGTTGAAAGCTTTTATTTATATTAACTAACAGTCAATTAGCTATGTTTGTTTTCTATTTAAATTTCCACGAACATAACATTAAGCAATGCAATAAATACTTATGTGTTTTCATATTTTTAAAATGAATTATAACCAAGGGATAGAAACGTTTATTCTTTCTTTCATAATACACATTTAAGTTTTAATTTAATATACACAAGTATAACTTAATAGTCTACATTCATAGTGCAATAAAACAATTAAGAGTCAGTGCTTTGAATAAAATAATTTGCATATGAAAATAGTTTTGTTTGCAGTCTGACGTTAACATTAAATCTTTTTTAATCGTAAGTTGATGAGAAACTTTTAGTATCTCTCTTTTTCTGTTTTATAGTGGACAAGATTGCTCACTTTTATTTAATCTCTATAGACGTGTTGTTTGCATCAACATCATCTCATGTATCCTGTCTCAAATTTGTTCAATATTCATCCTATATGAAGTGGGTAAAGAAACAGAAATATGAATTGGAATAAAACCGTTACTACTCGACTAATACATATTAAATGCAGATTTAATTGGCTACTTGAACACAAATAAATAAAAATAATTTTCAGTAATGACTCTGATGTATCTACGTACTCGGGTTTGGACATCAACGTTATAGAGATTAAGGTCATAAGAAATATTACTGTCAAATTTTTTGTATCTAATTTTGTGGTTGGGTTTGTTTATTGGCATTTTTTCATCTTTACCGATAGATCCGCGTGATCGCTGCAAAGGTGAGCAGTACATAGTGAAACCAGTTAACGTGGAAATTTTAAACATTTATATTAAATAAAACTACCTTTATACGAATCAAAATGACTAAACAACCCTACTACTACTAAAAAAACCGACTTTTCTTAGATTTTTTAAACAACTGTATACCTTGCGTTTAAAGCTCCTGAATAATAATAACGTAATCTTTGTTATTCAACTCAATGTTTAACTACGTAAAACACGTGTTTTGCCACGTGAAATAATCGTAGACTTGTTTATCGTGAGATTACTTTTTAAGCAAAGGTATTTATTACAAAAAAATACGTGATAAGATAGTGTAATAACACAGTTATTAGTTTTAATATCTACAATAATAATAAGACTACAGTAATTGTCAAATACATCGTAAATATTTTATCACGATATAAAAGTTTTTGTGCTCTTAACTATACTTATAAAAGTAAAACCTTTTCATACGTATAGTTAAGTTAATGCATGTCAATATTTTTAGAAAAATATCCAAAATCACGTATTCGCAAGTCTTCTTTGCGTCCACGTACTATTTCAGCGAACATACCTTGCCACTCTCGTAAACCTGTGTCTGCTGCTTTAGCTGAATTTTCACCGCTAAGCTTTTGCAAAAGTTAAGCACACTTCAAATAGAAGTACGTGTTTCTAATAACCAAATCTACCAAGATGAACCCTCCAACGCCTAGGTTCATGGAATTAAGCTCATTCATACTGCGATGGTTTCGGAACATTGGCTTATTAATTACAATAATAACACGGTCTTTTGTCAAGTAATGAAAAGTACCAATAGACTTTGACCAGATTTTGACTGAAGGTGTTTTGTTGAATTTCTATATTAAATTTGAATCGTTCGAATTATGTACATTCACACAAGTTTTGTCACTAACGAGTCGGATTTCGCCTTTCAACATCTTCATGCTTCATGCACGGATGAATTCGAACTGACGTTTAGTAAATGAATGTATCGTGTTTATATAAGAAACAAATATTGACTAACAACACGAAACTTTAACACTAATTTACTATAGAGTTCAGTCAATCTTGCTGTACTGGCAATATTAATATAATTGAAGATTTTGACTGAAGGTACTTGGTGGAATTTCAATATATAATTTGAATCGTTCAAAACATGTACAAGCACACAAGTTTTGTCACTAAACCCGGATTTCGCTTTTTGAAATATTAAGACGTTCAAGTGCACGGATGAACTTGAACTGACGTTTAGTAAATAAATGTATCGTGTTTATATAATAAATAAATATACCACTAAGTTTAAATCAATTTCTGGTGAAATGGATTAACCTAACCCATGGGAATGCCTACAAATTTGAATGGTTAGTAATTTCAAGAATTAATTTATTTTGTTTGCTGGAGACATTATAATTATATTTACTTACAAGAGTGGGGAATTTGGCAGATTAACCTGCTTATTCAAAGATACGAAAACGAAAGGCGAAACCCGGAAACATTGACATCTGTATCGCGTCCCAAAGAAAATTACTAAACAATAAATTTCATAGTATACAATATAGATATATTTTTAAAATATTTCTCTTAACTCGATGGCTGCCACAGACGAGACATCTTGTCAAATTGTTCACGCTCTACACGCCATAGACAAGTTATCTCGTCAAAAACTAATTAAATTAATAATAGCAAATTATAGCTGGCGTGCTAGGTGAATGCGTACTTTTTTCTCCGGCAGCCAAAAGGTTAATACAAACGGGTTAATCACGTCCCATACTAAATACAGTTTATTGTTAACGCCATGGGACAGCACTATAATGATATGTAGCGTAACATGTTGTGTGTTTTATAAAGTCTCTCGCTGTTACGGTAATAACAAGCTGAATCTTTCACATACACTCTGAACTATGGAAAAGATTCCAATCCCCGCGTACTTGATCTAAATTTTAAAACAAGTCTGATTTTCGAACAATGTCTACGCAATAATTCGAAGATAATTGCTATTATGTCATACATTGGAAAACAGTTATTTAACTCGATTATACTGTTTGTATTGTCTGCAAAATTTTCAAAGTAAATGTATTGGTTAGAACGATCGGTCTATATGATTGAAAAATTAAATTGTTTTAATAGTATGTCACCTGTGTGGTCGAGTGGTCAACGGTGTTGGCTTCGGCTACGGAGGGCCCGGGCTCAAATCCCGGTACGGACAGTTTTATAAATTGATTTTTCAATCAATTTATGAATTTCTGTTCAAAGGCATATATATATGTGATGTCTTGAATTCCCGCCTCTCACCGATCCTATCCTATGAACGGGGTGTATCGAGAGCGATTAGCTTACCACTAATCCTGTCCTAGTCCTATCCTTCTATCCCTACTCTCTTTGTAAAAAGAGAGGTTGAGCAACTGAGTAACAAGCAGTTCTCGTAGAAAACACTTCTGATGAGATAAACTCCATTAGGAGTCCATATGCTCCACATTGGGAGCGGACATGGTTTTAAAAAAAAATTGGATGTAAAGGTAAAGAAAGTCAATGGGTACGTATTTTAGTTAATATTATCGATATATTTGGCTACAGAGATCACTGGCTCGAATCTCAGTACAGGCAGTTTAAAAAATGATTCTGTAATCGATGTATAGATGACGCAATTTATATCTGTGATGTGTACAATTTCCTCACAAATCTTATCTTTAAACTGAGGAGGAGTTAACTAACAACTCGTCATGTTTGTAAAAGAGTTTGAGCAACTGTGAAACAATAAATTGTTGTAGAAACTCTTCTCTAATGAGTCTATAGGTTCTCATTCAAAACGTACATGGCTTAAAAAATAAGATCAAATAGTTGTTGCAACTTTGCAGTTTTCTTTACGTTTATTAAATAAAATGTATACAAATATCATTATAGAATAGGCAAGATTAGTCTGTGAAAAATTCAACGACAAAAGATATATACAATACGTATACACAAACACACAATATATTAAATATTTGACAGAAAAAAAATAAATATAATAGACTTAATCGAGATTTAAACGCAGTATTTGATAGCTTTGATAAATCATTCACAACTGCATTATTTTTTGAGTCTTTGTATCGTCTGTCCGCAGGTTTTTCGCGAAAATTTTCAGTAGAAAGTTTAAATATCTATTTGTGAACATTCTTTGTGATAAAATATAAACATGTAAAATATTTTTAAGAAATCGGGGGTCCGCAGATTATTTTTTTAAATTAAGCGGGTCGTGTCATGAAAAGGTTGAGAAGCACTGGTCTATATGAGTAGTATTGTATAAAAAAAAATCATTTTGCACTAACTCGATTAGTTTCTCAGTCGTTTTCACGACAAAATCAAAAGAACACGTCAAGCCGGAACTTGTGCCGGGTTCTCAACGGAACGCAGTGTAGTGCAGACGCATGTATGCGTTGTTTCTTTATGTAATAAAAAATCTGACTTTCACTGCGCTACACTGTCTACAGCACACACTTCGCCTAAAACAATTTAAGACTCTTTCTTCGCTGTGAAGTAGTCATATTTGACTGGGTATGAAATTACCTGCTAGAAATCCTGTCTTATTTTCACAAATTTAAATAAGTACTTAAAGAAAACCGATAAGCTTGTTGGTCCACTTAATTATTGACGACATATCGCACTTAGTTTTTCTTATTTAAAAAAAAATCAAATAAACGAAAATCTGCTTAAATTAAATATCTACAACACGTTTTTTAATGTAGTTTAATCTTAATAAGTTAATCAAATGAAATATATATAATGCTAATAATTTTGTTTGCAAAACTACTATTGAATCAACACCAATTAAGTTAATTCGATAGTTTCTGCGGTAGGTAATCTATTATAATTTCGTAATTAATTTAACAGCTACCCTTGAATGATATTTGTTTAATTGAAGTATAACCCCTTCGCTATGAGTTCTCGACTGTTTTTAATATATGGAGGCTATGTAAGCAAAGATTGTAATCTCCGTGCTATTTTTAAATTAGGTTATCGTGTCATCGTGTAAAGCTGTCAATTCTGCATATAATAGTAAGTTTTAAAAAAAAAAACACAACCCAAACATGTACATTTTTGAAGAATTAAATTGAGTTTGTTACAAAAGCGGCAGTTTACACAGTCTTGCTTACCAAACACGGCAGTTATTTAACGGACTTCACAAAAAAATGTTAATAATATTAAAATAATAATAAGACAAATTAAGATAATACTTATAAGAATATTTAACTTTTTTCTTACGTTGTTGATTTATCAACATTTTAGGATAACAAAATCTGCCGCTTTTGTTTTCTTATATGAAACGTTGATTGGAATATATGCTTATCACCATTGCCGTGTAGTGACGTTCTTGTCAAAATATTTTGCTTAACAGCTACCGCCAATCCACCAAACATTTTGAAATTGAAAGATCATACGAGATTAACTCAAGTCAGTTTTAAGAATTGACATAACTAACAACCACGTCTTAGATATCAATTTTTATGTAAAAAAAAATGATAGTGACCTTACCAGGAATTGAACAGCGACCCACCTAAACTATCTCTTAATTACAAGACCTAAATGGGTGAAATCATATATTTATAATTTTATACATATTAAGATCAATAATATAAAACTACGCATTAGGAATATTTTTATTTTTTTTACCATGTCCGCTACCAATGTGGAGCATATGGACTCCTAATGGAGTTTATGTCAGCAGGAGTGTTTCTACGAGAACTGCTTGTTACTCAGTTGCTCAACCTCTCTTTTTCCAAAGAGAGTAAGGATAGAAGGATAGAGCTAGGACAGGACTAGTGGTAAGCTAATCGCTCTCGATACGCCCCGTTCATAGGATAGGGTGGGTGAGAGGGGGGAATTCAAGACATCACATACATCCATGCCTTTGAAACAGAAATTTATAAATCGATTGAAAAATCAATTTATAAAACTGCCCGTACTGGGATTCGAACCAGTGACTTCCGTAGCGGTAGTCAACGACGCCTGTGTGGTCGAGTGGTCAACGTCGTTAGGAATATATTGTGGTCAAAAAAATATTCAGACTAGTTTTGCCAAGTGTACAAAGTGTTAAGAAAGAATTGTACTCGATCTAAATAAATGATCACCTTGTGTAAGTAGGTGAAACCATCTTGTCTTATGAATTCGAAAACTTGGGAGAAACTTTACGCGGTGTAAATTATTGAAAATGTGACAGACATCACCTTGAATACAAATTAACGTATCGATTGGAAAATCAATATATTGCGATTTTAGACTAACATTTAAATATAACTAGGGCAATTTTAGGGTGTTCACTGTCAATACTTGGTAAAATGCATTATATTAATAAAAACACAATAATCTTTTGTACTTTATTCCACTTTATTTAAAAGGTCATGACCGGTTACGCTCACTGCAAGCATTGTCAACTGATAAGAAAAACAATAAAACAGTGATATTTATACAAAAGTTAAGTGATAAAAACAAGGTATGACAAACAATTGGTATTACAAACTAGCAAAAGAATTGAAACAAAATACAAGGAAAATAAACTATAAATAAAAAGTTGAAGACCACTTAGCAATGAAAACTATTACAGCAAAAACCAATTAGGTATGAATTACCATTAACAAAACTCAATTTTGGTTGACAGACATTAAGATTTATTTATTATATACACTAATTGTTGGTTTTTACTTTGTTAATGGTAATTCATACCTAATTGGTTTTTGCTGTAATAGTTTTCATTGCTAAGTGGTCTTCAACTTTTTATTTATAGTTTATTTTCCTTGTATTTTGCTTCAATTCTTTTGCTAGTTTGTAATACCAATTGTTTGTCATACCTTGTTTTTATCACTTAACTTTTGTATAAATATCACTGTTTTATTGTTTTTCTTATCAGTTGACGATGCTCATCATGAGCGAAACCGGTCCTGATCTAATAAATTTTATGTGGAAAAAGTACTAAAAATGTTTTATAATTTTTATTATAATGCCATTCCACCAAGTATTGACAGTGAACACCTTAAAAGTGAGTGCTATTTTTACAAAAATAAAATGGTGTAAACGACAATTGACATTGAAAAGCATTTAAAAATTACAGTATAAGTGACTCAATAATTACAGATTTGTTAGAAGTGTTCATATATATTGAGTGTATAATTGAGGAGCAAACATTCAAAAAGTGTTTTGTCACACAAATACAAAGCTTGAAAAATGATGATTTAAGTGTTGCAAAAGTGACGGTTTGTATGAATGTGTCAACTTTATGATTTCATTTTAATATGAAAAAAAACCTTTTTGAACACTAATTTTAAATTAAAACGCCATTTTTCAAAATTTGTGACAAAACACTTTTTGAATGTTTGCTCCTCAATTATAAAGTCACTTATACTGTAATTTGTAAATTCTTTTCAATTTCAATTGTTGTTTACACTTTTTTTATTTCAATTTATTTTTAACAAAAAAACACGATTAAACTGCTATTTTGTATTTTTTGAAAATCGTATTTTTGAAATATTATATTAAAATTGAGTACAAGATTATTGAATACAAATCCCACCGACATCATGAACCGGTCACTAGAGGGCAGTAAGAAACAGGTCGACAAACACTGCTTTAAATTTTACAAACATTTCTTGTATATATTATTTTTACAGGTGAAAATTCAAATTTTCTGCAGTGAGTAATTATTGTCCCTTAATAGAAATTAATATAACGGAAAATTGATAGATTTAATTTCAAAAAGATACCTTCTGGAGCACTCGATTTTAATAGGATCTATTAAAAAAGTCATATACTTTGCGTTAATTAAAATTTGACGTAACAAGGAGGTAGGCAGGATGGCTTCCTGGGGAGATTGAACCAAGTAATTATGAAGCAAAGCCAAGTAATTTACCATCGCGGAGGAAGAATGGAGGACGACCGTCAGCCTAGCGACGTGAAAAATGTCCCCTCATGAAAAATAGCACCAATTTCAAAATCTCATTGCTCATATTACAATATTAATATTTATGGAATATCGTTAAGAATGATTTAGGTATTAGATAATTAAAATAAAATGATTTAAATATTCTTTAAACATTAAACAACTTTTGATTTGAGTGCGATGCAATTAATTAAACAACAACAGAAAAAGGTTAGTAATATGGTCAAAATAGCAACGTATTTAGTTCTACAGTTTTCTTTTAATATTTATTAGTTGATAGCTGTAAGTTTATGTTAGTTTAATCATAGTTCTGACGATGGTGAAAGCCGAAATAGCTATCAACTAAAAAATATAAAAAAAAACTGTAGAATTAAATACGTTGCTATTTTTACCCTATTATAATGAAATTCTTCTAAGTAAATGCCAAGTCAATAAAGAAAAGGTTATAATTACAAAAATAATTAAAATTTGGGATTTTTTTAACAAATTGATATAAAATGCTACATTACTAAAGTAAATACCTTAGTGATATTTTTTTGTTTTTCCCGCTTCTAAGTTCAGTAAGTCCTTGACTTACGCGATTAATTCGTTCCGAAGGTTTTCGCGTAAGTTGAACAATCCTTAAATTTGAGAAATTTTATATGATATGCGTCAGTTTCAAATGATAGTTGAAAACATAATAGAACTACATACATGTAAAAGTATGTGTACTTTAACAAATTTACTCATGATGGGAAGGAATAACACAAAACGATTGTGTGTTATTTATAGAAAAAAGTAGCTTCATCGAACAGCCCAGTACATAATTCAGCATATGAAGTGCAGATTATATTTATCAGCTTTGGGTATGTCAGACTAAGTGTCTGGAAAGCGCTAAGTTAAATCCAGATAAATTTGATTGTTTTGATCCTCAAGTCTTTGTGCCGGCACCTGCGCTCCCAAATGTATCGTCTCTTACAATTTATTCTAACCTACTTTGCATAAATATTTAACCCCTGGATTGAAATAGAAATTTCTATTAATTACAAAACAATTTATTCATTTATAGGAAAATAATGCTATTTTAGATATTACCGAGTAAAAAATTGTAAAGTTGATGCAAGTAAATAACGTGTTCACTGTTGCTGGAAATGCGCTACATTGCAAAATAAAACACTTTTCCATTTTTCGTGAAAAAAAAACTGTTCGGTAATGGTCTCTTGATTTATTTATTGTTATGATTACAAAATAATTACAAAGTTTTATTTTTTAGTTTTAAAACACAGAGTATTTAAAAATAAGTATGTAGTAGATAAACAATTTAAGTATTTGAAAATTGGCAAGAAAGTCAACTGAGTAAGCTACGACAATATTTACTTTAATACAAAATAGTATTCGTCTAAGCCAGGGTTTTTCAACCGAGAGCCCTGTGGCTCCTCAAGAGGCGGCAGATATTTTTATTTGTTTTGGGGAGCCACAGCACGGCTTAGGAGGGCCACAGGAAAATTTTCCAAAATGCCTATTTTAATTATTTTGGATTCGAAATTCTGCTAAAAAGAGCTGATTGTTTCGGCATATCCGTAAATTCTTGGGGTTTTATATTTGAAATCTTTGGAAAAGCTATACAAAAAGATCCCACGCTGATTATTTTGGCAAATCCGCAAATACCTGGGAATTCCTGAAATTCAAATTTTTATGGGAAGACAAAACAATGGTATGGTGTGCACAAAAAATAAAGATACTCAAATGGAGCCATGGGCCCAAAAAGGTTGGGAAAAACTGGTCTTCACTAACTCACGACCACGTGGAATACATCGATATACAAAGCAATATTGTTAAACACTTTTTAAGCTAACTTCAGTAACATCCCCACTTGCAGGCTAATTTTACACATCGGAAGAACAAACAATACATGTCTACGATTCCTCAAAAAATGATGAAGAACATTTAATATAAAACATAAAATAACTTAAATTATTCCACGTATTGTTCTACAAACTGTAACACGTGTTTCGCCTCTTTCAATGGCATCTTCAGACGATCTTACTTTTGCAAATGCTTGTTTAAGAACATTTAGTTCCACGGTAGAAAAACAGGTGCTCATTTAAATTTGAATCGTTCAAACTATGTACATTCTCAAAGATTTTGTCACTAACGACCCGGGTTTCGCTTTTCGACATCTTCAGGCATTCAAGTGCACGGATGAACTTGAACTGACGCTTAGTAAATGAAAGTTTCGTGTTTATACTAACAACACGAAACTTTAGCACTAATTTACTATAGAGTTCAGCCAATCTTGCTGTACTAGCAATATTGATATAATTTAAGATTTCGACTGAAGGTGCTTGGTGGAATTTCAATATTAAATTTGAATCGTTCGAACTATGTAAATTCTCACAGATTTTGTCACTAACGACCCGGGTTTCGCCTTTCGGCATCTTCAGGCATTCAAGTGCACGGACGAACTTGAACCGACGCTTAGTAAATGAAAGTTTCGGTCGTTAGTGACAAAATCTGTGAGAATGTACATAGTTTGAACGATTCAAATTTAACATTGAAATTCCACCAAGCACCTTCAGTCGAAATCTTAAATTAAAAAAAGGTCCTCATTTGTATACACAAATGTAGAAGAAGTACAAATTCGTTTTAAATATAATATACAAAAGCTATTTGTGTTGAATTGTCATAGTTTAATATTCTTTATCGTTTGATGATAGAAAAGTAATTCGTATTGAAATTGTTAAGCAATATCGTCGCCGAGAAAATGGTATATCTTTCAGACGCCTTTTTTCTCCCTCTTACCTTCTTACAAAGACTTGATAATTTGTCTCTACGCTTCTATTTTTGTCTTGTTTATGAAAATACTTAAGCTCGTTTTGCACGTAAATAGTCGGATATTTTTTATTTGAATGCTGCAGCTGCTCTGAAATAATAAAGTCAATATTTTGAAATATTATTACTTAATAATAAAATATAAATATGATAAATGTATTAATGGTTCCCTGATGCAAAAGTAATAAGACAAAGACAGCTTAAGTTGTCACATCTTATATTCGGTTTAAAAATAAAATCTCTATTTAATTTAAATATTTGACGTTGCTGCTCATATCACACTACAAAAGCGATATTTTATTTCATTTTAGACAATTCGATTTTAAATGGTAATCGCAAATTATTAAAAGTTATTGGTTCGTGTGTATTTTTTGGGTAATATGTTTGTGTGCGCATGTGTGTGTACATTTATGGATATAGAATGAGGGGAGTCCCCGTGAACTGGCTTCACTAAGGATTTTTCACCTATGTAGTGATCACGCCCTTCCGTCAACAACGATGGTAACGGACTACAAACTACCATCAAATGCACCTGCAAATTTTAAGTATTGTAATACAATGGAACGATATTAAAATGTGTATTTATATGTTTTGTCTTTATCTAATACAGAAATGTGAAAATATTTAGTCATAAATTATTATAAAATGTATATCAGTGAACAAAGAAACTTTGATCGTGCAACATCTCTTTTCAACATTCAACATCTCGTCAAACTGAGAAATCGAGACAACTGTCTATAGCAAAAACAGCCGTTTATCCATGTTTATTAAAATAAGTTTTTTTAAATCATAGTTTTAAAAATATTTTGTGTATGATATATTCGGATCAATTAAAAAAAATAACAGAAAAGTTAGACGTGTTGTTTAAAACACTTCTAACAATAAAACCAACGTCAACTACTACTACACGAGTATTTTCAACGGCAGGAATAATTAAAAACTAAGTTAAAAACAAACTTAAAATATGAAACACTTTTTTTAAAATATGCATTTTTGAAATTTGAATAAATGACTATTATAACAAATGAGCTCGTTTTTAATGTAGGTACTATTTAATGTAATATTTTAGTATAAACATATAATGTATGTATATACTAAAACCATACGAATATCCGAATAAATCCGGATAGTTTCAGTTTTACTATTCGATATTCGAATAGTTGATAATGACGAATATTCGGAATCCCTAATCGCAACACTCATTTGAAAATAATAATTGTATAATGAATTTATGGGCGTAAAAAAAAATAATTGAAACGTAACTGGCGCTCAAACTTATATTTCTTTATAAGGTGTGTATACTTAATATAATATATAATGCCATGTAAGGAGCGATTCTTTTAATATTAAAAAAAAGTCAGATATGCTTTAAGAGGTGAAGTTGTGACGTTCAGATTGGCTCTAAAAAGACAATACATTATTCTTGAGCAGACGTTTCGAGTCGTAAAATAAGATTTATTTGTTCCCAAAGCCATTCCGATACTGTTTGAATTTATTCATAGAGATTTGAATTATCGAATGAGAGTTTAGACCAAATATAATATAATGTTTTATAGTATGCTATAATAAGAAATGACCCACTTTTAATATTATACCTTGCCAAAACGTTTCAAAAATATTCATTGTGTTTCCCTCATACACACATCGTATGTACAGAGAAAGAATTTTTTTAAGCAAACTGAAATCAGCTTTCAATATTATCATTTAATTATTAACTTTATTAATGTAGAATTTCGCTTTGTTAAAAATTCCCCAAATTTAATTATGTTTATAATTACTTTTTTTTTTTTTAAACCATGTCCGCTCCCAATGTGGAGCATATGGACTCCTAATGGAGTTTATCTCAACAGAAGTGTTTCTACGAGAACTGCTTGTTACTCAGTTGCTCAACCTCTCTTTTTCCAAAGAGAGTAGGGATAGAAGGATTGGGCTAGGACAGGATTAGTGGTAAGCTAATCGCTGTCGATACGCCTCGTTCATATGATAGGAAAGGTGAGAGGGGGGAATTCAAGACATCACATACATCCATGCCTTTGAACAGAAATTCATAAATCGATTGAAAAATCAATTTATAAAACTGTCCGTACCGGGATTTGAACCCGGACCCTCTGTAGCCGAAGCCAACACCGTTGACCACTCGACCACACTGGCGACATATAATTACTACTTAAAATTTATTAATCTTTGATGTTTTTTTTAATTATATGTTATAGGTGTTTATTACATTTTAATTTTGTATAATTATAGAGTCACTTATACTGTAATTTGTAAAATTCTTTTCATTGTCAATTGTTGTTTACACCTTTTATATCAATTTAATTTTGTATAAATAGCACTGTTTATATATTTTTCTTATCAGTTGATAATGCTTGCAATGAGCGAAACCAGTCCTTACCTATCAAATAAAGTGGAATAAAATATAGAGGAATATTGTGTTTTTATTATTTATATTTGAGAAAGAATATATCAATAGTTTTATTTTACAAAAGAAACGTAAATATATTGTGTTATTAACAAAATTCTCCTGACTTATTAAATAAAGTGGAATAAAGTACAAAGGAATATTGTGTTTTTATTAATATAATGCCTTTCTACCAAGTTTTGACAGCGAACACCCTAAAAGTGATATTGTGATTTAACAATACTCTGTTATAAAATTGATACAATTTCTTTCTTGAACAGTAATATTGATCAAAAGTAAAGAACGAATTTAAACGTAAATTTAATAAACAAAAGTTTTCCAGAATATTTATACACGCTAAATCCGGTTTCTAACGAAAGAAAAACTGAGCCGCGAGGTAATTTCACCTTAGCGCCAACGTTTTTTTATATAATTATCCTTAACAAATATAAAACTTTCGTGAGCGGCGGCCCTAGATAAGCTCATTTATTTCATGTTAACAAAGTCGTTTGTCTTCCTTGGGATATATATTTTAGGAACATTCACTTTTTTTCGCTAATGGCCTTTAGCAGACCCACTGATAATTGTTCCCCAAAAAAGATCTGATAACTGAGCTTTCGTTAAAAAACGTCGGGATACGATAGAAAAAGTAAGCTTTACTGTCGTATTGTAGTAATTATTTATTTTTATGATTATCTTCGTTCTGACTTAGCCTTATGCTTATACCCTTATTACTCAATTTGGAAAAACAGAGATTGAGTAACAAAACGTTCTCGTAGATTTTTTTGTTGAGATACCTTCAGTAGGAGGCCATATGCTCCACATTGGGAGTGGATTTTTTTTAAAAACACTTTAAAATCTATTTAAGCAATTGATGTCAATCTTTTGGTTTTTTTTATTATACATTGAGGTTTTTTGACAAAATTCAATGATTTATTAATATATGTCACTGCCATGGAAAATTCTTCATCACTTTTAGGGTGTTCACTGTCAATACATGGTGGAAAGACATTATATTCATAAAAACACAATATTACTTTGTACTTTATTTCACTTTATTTAAAAGGTCAGGACCGGTTTCGCTCATTGCGAGCATTCTCAACTGATAAGAAATATATCAGTTGCTATTTACGCAAAAATAAATTTAAATGAAAAGGTGTAAACAACAATTGACATTGAAAAGAAATTGCCTACTACATTCTAAAATAACACAAAATTGGAAAGTTTAACACATCCGCATTGTTAAATTATATTTTTTATCAGTTGACAATGCTTGCAATGAGCGAAACCGGTCCTGATCTATTAAATAAATTGGAATAAAGTACAAAGGAATATTGTGTTTTTTTAAAGAAAATTCTTCAATTTAATTCTCTTTATTACGTTATTCAAACGTAGAAACGAAATTTGAAAGGTAAGCCAACAATATACTAGCTTAAAATGATTGCAAATCACCGCATCCTTGCATTGTTATTTGTTACGCACCCACATAGCTTCGACCATCGAGTAAGCTATCCAAAAGCTTTGTGTTTTGCAAACAGCACGGAATCTTTTGTGAAACGCGATTCCTTTTAAGAGAGAGCTTTTCACGTGGACATATCGATTAGTAAAAGAAAACCTTGTTAGCGGAGGTTAACAATGAAGCTTTTTTAGCGAACGAGGTCACCGGTGGTTGTCATTTGTCGATGTCATTTATTAAGCACACAAGGGCATTAGCTAAATACACGACCCCCACAAAGGCCTTCATTAGCCGTGAACGATTGTTGTCAATTTGTATTTTTCGATAAGGAAATTTAACTAAAAATATATTTGTCTTTTTTTATTTTTGAAATGAGCTAGGTTTTTATGACATACATGGAAAGTTTCATTTTATTTGAACTTGATTGTTAATTCTGAATAACTGAGATAAATAACTGTATTGGTATTTTGTCTGGTATTAACTAAAATAATATGTTAGTGCAGAATTAGTATATATAGTTACTGGTTTGTAAGATATTATATTATTTCAACATTTTGAAACAAAATTCATATGGGCCCTCGAGAGGTAAAGTAAGCCAACTAGTAAAATGGTAAAACATGGAATTTTAAGTACAATCACATGTTTGTTTGGTGTTTTGGTGGAATTTCACGGAGATAACAATGTCTATTAACTGAGGTAACTGAGGTTACTAAAAATTTCGTTTCATACAAATTTACTTAATGCTTTGTTGTCCGCTTGCATGCTGGCTTTCAAATACATAAGTATACAAATTACAAATTTCCTCAAATGAAAATGCAACAGATCAAAGTGCCTCTTTCTCTTCTGTTAAATAAAAACAAAGAAAAATAAAATTATTTTTTTTAATTGTCATTTAATAATAAATGTACATTATTTGAAAATATCTATATATTAATAGTCGATAATGTCCGTCCGTCTGTATGATTTTCTTCGGTTTCCCCTCCCTTTGTAGATAATTTACAATTAAAATACTGCAGGGCTGTCGATATATGCCCGAGGTCGATTTATGCTACTACGAAAAATGATTGTTGGCAAACATAAACATTATTAGAATAATTAAGTGATTTACGAGGTCTTTTTATGCTACTACGAAAAATGGTTGTTAGCAAACTTAAACATGACTCCAAAAATTAAATAATTTACAATTTAAATACTGCAGGGCAGGGCTGTCGATACGTGCTCCAAAATATATTTATTTTACTTTTAGAATTTCTGGCTTATTCAATAAATAGGTTTGTAATTTATTTTTCACGTCAGTAAATTTTCTGACTACTTAAAAATGCAACGAAAATCCCCTCGTTGAGGTCAATGGGCTTACAGCTAGTATTTGTTATTAGGGGTTTGTAATTTATGCTTTAAGTCTGTCAAAAGTATCACGTTATTTTGAGCTACCTGAAATGGCATCAAAATTATGGGGTACATAGTCAGTGCAAAATTCAAAACGTTGCCTTATTACTCAAAGTGTGGCATTGTGGAGCTTAAGAGAAGACTGCTTGTTCTAAATGGGCCATTGTGAGGACGATAAAGAGGCCCTCTGTTGAATCGACAGCGGCGACGTTAAATATACTCCGTTCAGTGACAAAGGACAGGATGGAATTTATAATTTCTGTACAATGTTGCTATCGAAGCAACATTTTGGTAAATGCAATACACCACTCGCCTTACAAGTAAAAAATAAATAAATATATAATATGCTGTAGATAGTAATTTAAAGAAGGCTCAAAACGTCTGACGATATTTAAATTGACTAATCTCATGTCATACATGCATTTACTTGTGATGCACATTCAACATTATTTATGAACCATTAACCACGATATTCTAAAATTTCTTTAAAATATATAAAATATTATGTAAACATTTAAGAGGATTTCACCGTCAGACATTAATTACGATGGTTAGTGTTAGTATATATTGATACTAAGGAAAATAAGATAAATTTAATATTTATAGAGCTAACAAATTTTGCATACTATACTATGAGTACAAAATTAAGAGGCACGATAAAATAATGGCCATGAATAGCCAAAAAAAAATTTTTTCTTTGACCACTATGTAGCATGGTTGGAAAATCAGAGCAACTAAACAACGCAAAGAATATATCATCGGTATCATCTCATTGCGATATAGAAAGTGGCCGTTTATCAACGATTTTATACAAATAACTGACGAAGATGAGAAAAAAAAACGTGTCCCAGTGTCGTTGTAAAGTCTCTCTTGGCATTCAAACAACAAAAAATATATATTTCTAAAGGTTAACCTTTAAGCTGCCGTAGATAATTAATAATAATTACCTAGCACGCCAGCTATATTTTTCAACTATTAATTTAATTAGTTATTGTCGAGATAACTCGTCTCTGGCGTGTTTAGTACAAACAAAAGATATCTCGTCTGTAGCAGCCATCGAGTTACTTCGTGAATCGCCGTGCGAAAAAAGTCATTATAAAGAAATGGTAAAAATAATTTTGGAAACCGATTACCTAATATTCAAAAAAAAATGCTATTTTGCACTTTTATCTTCAAAACCGGTACTAAATAAATATGGAATTAATAAAATAGACTGTTATTTTACTTAAAAAGATAAAATGATAATAATGTCAGATTTAATAGCTGATTTTTCACAAATATTTAATTATGACATTTTGAAAAGTACAATGTAATTGAAAAACTCATATAAAGTTCATTTTTTTTATTAATCATTTTAATATAAGTACAAAGTACTATTTATTTGTATCGTGCACTAATTTAACGAACCGACTATCCAGCGAAGATGTACAGATTATAAAAGCAGGGATATGCCTTAACGAAACAGCTTACGGGTAATTGTTTTGTCTTCATAGCTTTCAATTTGAAGTGCAGCAATGCCCCTTAAATAGTTCCATTACAAATTCTCTCGTACATTATATTCCATTATACCCCATTCAACTTTGATCCTATGTTATTATGTGAGATGAAATTTGTTTAGATTAATAAGTAATCTTCTTTATCTCAAATAAGTGAATATCGTAAGAATACTTCTGAATGAAACTAAGATAATCGAATTGATAAGAATGGAATACATTTAAATTAATACTTTTGTGTTTTCTCTTGGATATGTTATACCTTTATAAATACAGTAAAACACTTTTAAAACCGACAAGACAGAATGTTTAAAAAATATTTTTTGTTTGTGTGTTTACAACTTTTTAACTTCAACTAAAATAAAGTGGAGGTATTTTAATATTATTTTTTTTTGATAGCTAAAACCTTTTCTATAAAAAAAAATTCCCTCAATATTTTCAATTCAATATTGTGTCGTTTATTTTCTTTATAAAAAAATACTCATTTGGAAAACTCACTTTTATAAATCGGAATTTCGGCTTCCCCTTCATACTCTCCGTTTAATCGAAGTTCTACTAGACAACACAAAAAATCCAAAACGCTGTTTTTCTTTTCAAACATAAAATGAACGTATAGAACAATTATTGATTTTTACAATGTAACCCGTAAAAATTAAAAATTAAAGTTTTGTTTCGTAATTAATATTTTCAAAATGGTTAAGCAACAATATTCCTAGTGAAATTATTTGAAAATTCTCGTAATAAGTGAATCCAGGTTCTAATAAATAATTGTAAAATATCTACAAAAGAGTGTTTTAATATTATGTAATACAGTTTCTGTCCAGTCTTTCCATTAAGTATCGAAAGTAAATTTGGTATCCATAGTCAATTTAAATACATACTAATAAATCATGATTATATAAAAAAAATACTTTTAATGAAGCAAAAAAAGCATTACATATATATTTTCCTAATGATATTTAATTTTCTTGTACATCTTCCGTGTAAACACGTCCAGTACTTCATTGTTTTGTTATAAGATAAATTATTTTCTATTTGATACCATCAAGAGTATTACCTGCCTTAATATCGGAAATACTTTTCGAATTTAAGTTGTTTATTTACAAAGCCATGATTACATACAAAATATTTCAAAAACATTAAATGCACATATGCTTTTACCTCACATCGATTGCTATACCTTCATACTCATTTCAAATGGTTCATTTCTCATTTCTTTTAATGATGTTTCAGAAATATTTCTTAAAGCAATGATACGTTCAATAATATTTATTTTAAAAATTAACAATCGCGCGTACAATGGACGAGTGAAAATACCTTATAAGAGTTATTTTATAATTGAAGATTTTGACTGAAGTTGCTTGGTGTAAGAGTTACTTGCTTGCTATAAGCTTATGAGTTGTATCTGTCATGTCTAAGAATGTCTTCCTTCATTTTGGTTTGATTGTGATAAGCATTCTATATTTTTCTTTTTTGTTCATCTTCTAACCAGTAAGGCCATAACAGTTATTTGCTTGCAGCAGTGTATACATTTGAAGTAGTAGTTCCAGTCAATAGTCTTTATTTGTGTTGTAAATATAAAACGAAATAGTTTTTATAGTCATTTTGACTTCAGTAATAGTTTTATAATGACATTTAATAACACTATGAAACCCTTTAAATCTAAGTGAAATACTAATATTATTTGATACAACGAATACATTATTCCACTCTTTTAACATTAAGTGCTACATTAACGAAACTTAATTCATTTATAAATTAATCCCTCATGCGGGACAGCTTTACCGCACAGGACAAAGCTCCAGTACCATCTCGTTGTCTGTATTACCTTAAAAGAAATTTGGTTCTCAACTACCTACAACGAAAAAGCTTCTACCAGCGTGTGAAATAGAAAAGCTCTGGATCAAAAGCTACGGCGACTGCATATCAAGTATCAGACGTTTTCAACTCTCTCGAATTACACACTACGCTCAAAGCAATGCATTTTTCTTTTGAGAGCTTTATTCTTACGTAGGTTGACTTTATTGAATCAGATCATCCTGGTAAAAATCTTTTTACATTATATTGTATGTCTTTTACAGTGAATTGTTATTTATCATCAAAAGAAATATTTATGATTCATTAATAACTAAGTTTTCTCCCATCTTTGGCTTCTCAGATTCATTAATTTTAAAAGAAAGCTTAATGACCACCTTACAGCTGGCCTTCAATATACATACAATACATAAATATGTGTAGTAAATATATTAATGCAAGACCCTTTTTACTAATCTATTCGTAGCAAAAAGTATCTAAGTATTGTTTTGTTTTTCAATTACTATGTGTTCAAATTACACATAAAACAAGGAACTCAAATGCTTATAACTCAACAATAATATTCCTGGACTATTGTGTAGAAATTAAATGAAAAAAAAAACTGATAAACACAATATTTTCTGAACCAAAGAACCTATTTATTAAAATATTTAGTATGCAATTAACAAAATAACGTTTTTATTGAGAAAATATATTGTTTATACTGTTTTCATTGTGAAGAAAGCATTAAGGATTCAAAAAATTCAATGAATTGCTTAGAAGAATTTTGTCAACTGTTTTTCCCTTCTTTACTACACGTTGAAAAGTATTTTTGAGTTAGGTCAATTAATTGTATTTTTAACAGGAATTATAAGCGACGTAAAAACCATTGTGTGAAAATTTAATGAATATTTGTTACTATTCGACTTCAAAATCAAAATATCGCCATTAAATTATGTTTAATATCAAAATACAGTTTAAGTGCTATAATGGTAATATAAATTTAAGCTTGACTGCGTTTCTTCAATGGATTTTTGAAAACTTTGTAGTTGAATGCAAGTTGAAGAGATATGAGGTGCCAAACAGTGCATCAAAGAGGTCTTTTATTCACACTAAACGAACATTGTTCAAGAAGTTTATATAACACAGTTGCAAAATAAATCCTTTCGTATTGATGTACAACGAAAAGAGATAGTGTCAGAAAATATTTGTTTTATCTAATAATCTGTAAAATCAATTCTCTTTGCATTAAGATTATTGAGCTTTTCTAAAGGAGTAATTTCATATTACTCTATAATAATGAATGTGTATACTTGAACGCTATTTCCACATCAAATCACATCAAAACTATAGTTTTTATGTTACTAAAATACTTCTGTTGACAACGACGAAATGCCGAAAATAGATCACTAAATACTTTTATTTTTTTTACTATTATTAAATGTATGTTTTTTTAAATTATTAAACTAAGTTGCATTGTTGGTTTTTTTACGGTTGTTTTAAATATAAAATTTACTTTATATGAAATTTTAATAAAAACAATAATCCTTTGTACTTCATTCCACTTTATTTAATATGTCAGGACCGGTTTCGCTCATTGCGAGCATTGTCAACTGATTCGCAATGAGCGAAACCGGTCCTGACATATTAAATAAAGTGAAATGAAGTACAAAGGATTATTGTTTTTATTAATATAATGCCTTTCCACCAAGTATTGACAGTGAACACCCTAAAAGTGATTATATGAAATTGTTATAGGTGAAAAATTATCAAAGTAATTTGGTTCTACAGAATGATATTTTATATATGGTTGATATTTTTTTGAAGTCATTATATATTTATTTCTTATTAATTTCAACGTATTTGTGATGAAAGCATTAGTCAAAATAGTTATCAAACATACAAATAATACAACAATATAAAATAATATTTGCAGAACTTAATTCTTAGATATTTATTCCTTATTAGAATTGAATTCTACCAAGAAAATACCAATTCAATCAATGATTTTTTTTTGTTTTTATACAATAAAATAAATTTTGTAAAATCGTTCAAACTTTTTATAATAAAGCGAAAAAACACATATTAAATACAAACAAAAAAATATAATAAAATATTATTTATTAAAACACGTTTTTTTTTGTTTTAAAGCTGTTGAAAAAGTAAAATACTAAGCTTAAATTTGAATCGTTCGAATAATGCAAATTCACACATGTTTTCTCACTAACAACCCGGGATTCGCCTTTCGGCATCTTCAGGCGTTCAAGTGCACGGATGAGCATGAACTGACGCCTAGTAAATGAATGTATCGTGTTTAAATAAGAAATAAATTTATCACTATGTTTAAAGCCGTCCAAGTTCATCCGTTCACTTGAACGCCTGAAGATGCCGAAAGGTGAAACCCGGGTCGTTAGTGACAAAACTAAATAAAACTAAGCATTTTTTGTTGAGTATTTATTACAGATTGTAAAAAGCATCAAAACTGCTATGATTAAGAATTTCAATTTTAATTTAATTTGATTGTATCTTCACATGAAAAATGGTTTTTTGATACATTGGACACTAATACTTCAATTCTCAGCAAGAGTGAAAATCATTTGCTCTTATTTCCTAACTTAAGATTATATCTTTACATTTATAATTATTATTCATTACGAATATCTTGCGCGTGAACGATGAATAAAGTTCATCGAATGACCCTCAAAAGCTTCTTTATTATATTCTATTTAACATTTACTCCTCCAATTAACGGCATCCAGAGTATGCAAATTGCAGTGCACTTGAAGCCGGACCTCGTTCCTGAACCAACACTTTGATTGACGGAATGCCGTGCGATAAATTACCGCAGTATGCACACCGTGGACGAGACCCGGCGTCACTTGAGTACCAGACAAAGGCGACACGGCCACTTTTGTGCGACACTTTGCCTAGATTAAGGTTATCTACCGACGCCCGGACTGAATACAAATGGGACGCCGCGACGTCAGGCACTGAGGCGTCGGGGCGTGGGAAATGGAGGGTGAAACCCTTTTGAAATGGTTACGCTTTTTTTTATATCACCTAATCATGGTGTAACACTGAATTAAACTGTGACTTTATATTTCATTGATCATAGATGTTTGCATTAATTATATCAACTGAGGAAATGAAAAAGAACGTAACCCACACAATTTTACAGAAGGCACAAAAACGCGATTTGATGATTTTCGGCCATATGCAAATTATGAATTAAACACAACTTTGAAGTGCACGGAGACTTCTAAACTGGTGTTTAATTGGCATAATCTAATATTAATTTATGAAATTATATAGGAAAAACTTTTTTTTCATTTCTTTTTTCTTGGTTTCAATTTTCACAAATTAATCTTTTTCAAATTGAAAAGCTAAATTTAGATACTAATTCAGCAGTTACAGTTAACATCCTTTTAAGAAAACATTTATCAAGTTGAATACATTGTGATTATCGAAAAAAAGCTATTTTGAAAAACTTTGGATTACGTTCTTTTTCTTTTCCACAGTCGATATAAATCTTTCTTTTCAAGTAATGAGTATGATTCAAGTATTTAAATTTTTGATTATAAATAGCATAGCTTAAGTTCAATAATCTTATAGTTCTGAATAGTTTTGAAAAATATCAAAGAATATCATACGCCATACATTGATTGTCTTCAGTAAATCTGTGATTGTTACTCGTATTAAAACAAAACGATGTTATTTTTATCAGTTAAAATGTTAACAAAATAAAGAAGAGATAGTTTCATGCATTTCATGCATTTCAATGAAATAAAACGTATTTAACTTATTAATTCTACTATTTCATCGAATGAACGAAACAGTGCTAGATCTGGCCTGATCTCATCTGTCCAATTATAACAATAATTGCGTTTTATTTTTTTATTAATATCTTTCAATTCTTTATAGGGTGTTCACTGTCAATACTTGATGGAAAAGCATTATATTAAATATCTTTCAACTATAAAGTATAACTGACGACATAAAAGTGATCTAAATGATAGTTCTTAAATCTTCAATTGGTTATTTTATACTGTTTACCCAACCATAAATGTCAATCTTTGTATTTAAGAAAAACAAATATTCCTTTGTACTTAATTTCCGTTGACAATGCTCACCGTGAGCAAAACTAGTCATGATCTTGATAAATAAAACTGGAAATTAAGTACAAAGTAATATTGTGTTTTTTCTTAATATAATGCTTTGAACACCCTAAAAATACTCTGCATTTGTGTTTATTATCTAAAACTATCGAATATATATGAGAAAGATCCCAAAATAAATGAAATTGAATTCTCTATCTGCTTACTGTCGCACGGTCCGTTGTATTTCGATAGAGAGCTTTTAAAAGGCTTCAGAGCAGCTGGAGGCTTTGCGGGCGCCAGGACACCTCCGCTATCGTTGGACGGACACGCTGTCTCAAGTTTCACGGTGCAGCAAATCTCACTCACTTCGATTCGAGTGCATTTTCCATCGTTTCCGATTACAGCCTTTTTAATGGAGCTTTTTAAAGCTTTTTATGTTAATTCGACGCTGCCGTCGAATTCAGAACACATTCAGAATGCTAAATTATTTAAATGCAAATCGGTTTTATTATAATATGTTTTAAAACGCTTTTGATATGATACACATTTGTATTCATTTCGTTTAATTAATTTTGAATTCGCTCAAAGGGAATGTGTATCGTTGTATTTTAGAATGAACGTGTAATTTATTTGAGGCTTTTTGTGATTCTATATACACCCAACTCTTTTTTACAGGGTAGGTTCGGTAAAAAAAAACAATGCTTAAATAAGTGATAGCATTCATAGAAAAATTGGTTTAATGAATTTTTAAACCATGTTATGTGAAAAAAGGACAACATTGTGTTATAGAAATTCGTGTAAAAAAATGTTATAATGAATAAATACCTAATGATTAATTTAGACAAAATGTTATTCACAATATGTACAAATATTACTTTTCATCGCTACTTTATAATACATGAGGACTTAAATGAGAGACTGGCCATAAAATAATTCTATCGCGTTTAATTTTCGACACGTCTAATGTATTGGGATCTACTGAAACCTTCTGTTTACTATTTAGTACCAACATGTGTCGCTAAATTTATTGGTATTGGTGGAAAGGCATTTTATTAAGAAAAACGCAATATTCCTTTGTACTCATTTCCATTTTTATTTATTAGATCAGGACCGGTTTCGCTCGTAGCCATCGTTTTCAACTGATCAACTATGCTCGATTGACATTTTCAGTTCACAATGTTTGCCATGAGCAAACTCGGTCCTGGTTTTGATAAACAATAGTGGAAATAAGTACAAATGAATATTGTGTTTTTTTTCTTAGTATTAATTAGTAAATCCGTTATCCGCTTCTGAGATTTTTTTTATTTCTGGAATTTGTGTGGTAATAAATAATTTATCTTAAAAAGTAATAATCGTTCTTTTTAGTGAACCGTGTTATTTCAAAATCTTGTAAAATTGAAAATAGTTACTACGTGTACAATACTATATTTAATATGAATTCAATATTTATATCTTGTTTTCAGAAATATATATATATATCAACGAAAGACAGGTTCACTATCTTGGATAACAGTAGATCATTTTTACGGTTTTTTTTTAGCGAGAATCGGTTCTGAGCAAGTTACTGCTTTCAGAGACAAAACTATTGAAAAATGAGGTTACTCAACTCTCATAAGTTAGTTTATTGCTCTCACAGCGTTCGTCTTCAGGATCGAATAGTGGGTGGATAAGATTTTATAAAAACGTTTCTTAAATAGTCTAAATCAGTGTTCTCCAACCTTTTAACATCTGCGGACCGGTAAAAAAAGGAAAAAAATCGCGGACCACTAATGCAGAGTCTCAATATTGATGTCTATTTTTTACTAGAAAAATTTCATACGAATCATAAATATTACTAATATTGGTGTTTTAGTACGTTTTTAAAATTAGCATGCGTATTTAATTTACACTTTTACCCACAATTAGTTGGGTATATAATTTATAGATATTGAAAAAAAGACATAATTGGATAAAGGATATAATTTGAAATGAATTGTTTAAATTCATACCATATTATAGCACACTCGAGATTGGTTGCCGGCTTCACCTCATTTGTTGCGTATTTCACTTTCTATTATTTTTAAGTTACTTGGTGTTGCATCATCCCACCAATTATTATTACTTAACAATAAGTCAAAATACAAGTAAACGTGCAGACGTAAATTGCTCGAATGCAATTCCTCGAATGGAAATTGCTCGAATTACAAGTTCCTCGAATAACCAATTCTTCGAACGTCAAATGCTCGAATTACAAATTGCTCGAAATTTTAAACATTAATTACTCATTCTTAAAAAAAAATATTTATGCAAGTCGGGAAATAAAAACCATAAATCAAAAAGAAGTCAGGCTCCCGCCAAAGAGTCATTTTCATAATAGTAAGGGTTGTTTTCTTTGTTGGGAGATCGTTGAGTTATTATTTTTTCCTACCTCGCTGTGAAACTTTTGAGATATTTCACCAACAAACTCGTAAACACGTAACACGGGGCGTTATATATATGTCTCGGTGATTTCTTTTGAATTAGTACAAGACTAGTGGTTAGCTAACCGCTCTCGCTGCACCCTATATGGATCGGTAACGATTGGAGGAAATTTTTAGATATCATCCGTAGTCATCCTTTTGAACCTGGACCAAATTGAACAAGAAAGCATCAGATTTTTACAGTAAAGGTCACAAAATCCGAAGAGATATTGATAAACCAATTAAACTAATTAAAGTATAATGGAAATAAATAAATATTACATTCGTTAACTTGCTAATTATTAAAATGAATGATCTTGACTCTTTAAATTGTTTATCTTAATATGTATAATATTGAAAAAATCTTATGATTAATTAAAAATGTTTGGCTTAATCCATCTTGAGAAAATCTATTTTTATCTTGTTGTGATATTTAAAAATGATATCATTATAAACAAATTATTGTTGGGAATTTAGCGACCTTTTTTTATGTAAACGTTAGCTCCAAATTTTTGACATGACGTCATGTTGTCCCGAAAAAATATTTCCAGGCATTCTTCTGTCACTTTTGAGATACGAAAAGCCTTCTTCGTATCCATTCTCAAAAATACAATAAAAATAAGGGATTTGCGATTCAGACATTAGGCGAAATGATGAAAAAAATAACAGCAATCGTTAACACGGACACGTTTGAAATTTTTTCATGGAATCTTACTATTAAAAATGTTGTTTAAAAAATCTTTTTTTTTTTTACTCACGTTGCTAAGTGTGTATTGTAAGATACAACTGAGAACGTAGAACTCCATTATAATAGGGTAAAATAGCAACGTATTTAATTCTACAGTTTTTATATTTATTAGTTGATAGCTATTTCTGCTTTCGCCATGGTCAGAACTATGATTAAACTTGCATTTTTCTCAGCTATATATACTAGAAAAATTGATACATTATTTTGACTGTGGAAAGAAAAAGGACGTTACCCACAGTTTTTTCAAAATAGTTTTTTTCGATAATCACAATGTACCACGCTTGATACACGTTTTATCAAAAGGATGAAAGCAGCAAATGCCGAATAAGTATCAAAATTTAGCTTTTAAGTTTGAAAAACATGACCTTGTAAAAAAATAAAACCAAGATCAAAAACTGAAATAAAGGTTTTTTATAGACAATTTTTTTAATAATATTAGATTATGTCAATTAAACACCAGTTTAGAAGTCCCCGTGCACCTCAAGGTTGTGTATAATTCATAATTTGCATATGGTCCAAAATCTTCAAAACACATTTTTTGCGCCTCCTGTAAAATTTGATATGTGTGGGTCCTTTTTCCTTTGCACATTCAATATTATATAGGCTCATTAGAGGTGAAGTGAGTCACGTAATATATAAAATTAAAATATACAATTCACGAAAACACCAAGTAAAGACGTGATTGTGCTTAAAAGTCCAAGAAAAAGTTTTACTATTATAATTGGCTCACTTCACCTTTTGAGCGCTCATATTATTGTGCTTTATTTAAACAAAAATAGCATTTTTTAATTACCTTTGCTAAGAATTAAACACATTATTTTAAGAAGCTTACTTCGTATAGGTAGGTAAATTTAACACATTTTTATAAATATGTACTATGAATATGGCTCGAAGTTTGTGATATATTGTATTATTATTATTTATCCACGTCCTTTCCCAATGTGAAGCATATGGCCTCTTACTGCAGGTATATGAACAGATTTTTTCTACATCTGTTTTTGTTGGTCAATCACTCAACCTCTCTTTTTCAGAAGAGAATAGTAGGGATAAAACGATTAAGTTAGGACAGGACTAGTGCTAAACTAATTGTTATCGCTATGCTCAGTTATTGAAGGATGAGAAGGGTGCAAGGGAAATTAAGACATCACAAATTCCCATGCCTTCGATGCGATAAATCGACCGAAAAATACTGTTCGTACATGGGCCAAGCCCGTGAGATACGGCACGGAAGCCAGCAACACTAACCGCTGCGCCGTAAGACATGATATATATAGTTCATAAACTAAGTGACAATATTCTTTCTTAATTCGTCATTTTTAAACATTATACAAATGTTCTTTTTTTAACAAAAGGCTTACGATACTTAATATTGTCTTCGAAAAAAAAAAACAACCCATGTGAGTTTCATCTCATAAACCTTCCAGAAAAGTCTTTACTTTTTAGTGTAATAATGTGTCTACCTTAAATCACTCATCCGACAATTTGTACGGAGCGGACTCTCTTCGCCTTTTTTTCTCAATACACACGCTGTCGTTGTATTATCCTTAAAATTCTGAGACCATCCCAGAAGAGTCTTTTTCTATTTCCTATTCACTAAAGATAAAATAGAACCTTCTGAGCGGGGATACAAACTGTTACTTCTAATTTTATTTACTGTTTTATACAATTTTATAAAATTTAAATGCTTTTCATATATATGACATTTCGTTAGTTGCGTTTAAAAATTATTTCAAGCAAAGCTCATTTTTTTACAATTGAAGGATCTGGAAAAAAAAACGACAGTCTCCATGATATCAAAATTAAGTTTGATATGCAATCGTGTAGAGTTGGCAATTTTGCATAAAAGTAAGGAAAATTATTTTTTTAAATAAGGCTCTAAAAGAGTTAACCTTTTGGCTGCCGTAGAAAAAAGTTCGTCTGTACCTAGCACGCCGGCTATAATTTGCATTTTTTTTATTTAATTAATTATTGACGAGATATTTCGTCTATTATGTGTTGAGCACGAACAATTTGACGAGATGTCTCGTCTGTGGCAGCCATCCAGTTAAAATCGAATTTGTTAAAAAAGCGTGAGTTTATTTATTCCTGTTTAACAAACACGGCAATTGTCAAACGGATTTGACAAATCAGTAGAAATTATATTAAAATAGCAAGATAATAATTAATATGATTTTTTTTCGGACGTTACATTGTTTATAAATATATAATATACAAAAAAAAACTTTTTATTTGGTTGGACAATATTTTAGATTTGTGAAAACTGCCGCGTTTGTTTCCCAAGCCCTCAATTGAATACACTACACATGACGTAATCAAATTGTTCACAAACTTTAAAATAATCACACATGCACTGTCACGCCATTGTCTTACTTCGGCAAAGTCATTTTGAACACGATTGAAACGCGGCTTAAAGCGAATCAAAATATCAAATATACATAGACCATTTGATATTTTCGTGCCGCTCCTAGTCACTTTGCATTCGCTTTGATTTCGTCCACGTAAGATATACAGTAAATCAGCGATTTCCAACCTGGGAGGCGTGGGTTATTGCAAAGGGAGGCGCGAACAGTCCAACATATTTATTTACCCTTTAAAATGTGTCTTGATTACTATATGAAATAAAGGATGGGGATGCGCGAAGATATTTTTTTCTTCAAAGGGAGGTGCAGTAGCATAAAGGTTAGAAACCACTGCAGTAAGTGATATTAGTAAGTAACTATCTATTGTAGTTGTACACGCGCAAATATTAAGTTGTGTTTTAACTTACAAAATAAACCAAAGTTTTTGATGAATCCATCGAAAAAAAAACCAATTAGATATAGCATTTTTGTTTATAATGTTCATTTTCGGGTGGCAAAAAAACTCACTTGCTCTTACTTGAAGCTCAACCCCTGAAAGAAGCGACATCTATTGGTTTGGTCGGAGTACGTTTATTCAAATTTTATTTCAGTTCGGAATTTCTCCATCTGCGCCGGCGATGGAATTTAAATTTGATTGGAGAGTTCCTTTTCTTGCAAAGAGTATCGCTTTTGCTGAGGTTATCGTACTTGATCGTGAATATATGTACTTTAACGATTACTTATAAAAGTCATTAATTGATTTGGCATTTACTTGGTAGAACTCCATTTATAACAGATTAAAAATAACAAAGTATTTTAGTTCTACAGTTTTTAATAATTTTATGCGTTGATAGCTATTTCGGCTTGCACAAGCTATTTCGGCTATGGCGCAAGCCGAAATAGCTATCAACGCATAAAATTATTAAAAACTGTAGAACCAAAATACTTTGTTATTTATAATCTGTTACTTATAAAAGTAACGATATCATTGCATATATTGCAAGAGTAACTATATTATAATCGTTATGTGACGCTACTTTACTTTAGTTAAAGTAAGTGAAAGCTGTAAGTTTAAATTTAACTAACATAATTATGATAAAAAAAAATGTTTTTTTACTTCTTTGACAAAATTTCTCTAGACCAGCGTTATCGTATTTATTTTTTTAATATAACTTAATCAGTCTGTGTTGTTAACAATTTTTGATGAAAAAGCATTTAACTTATGAAATACAAACACATCTTTTTCAAAACAGTTCTGACGTCTGTTAGTTAGTTATTTCTCTGCCGATCAGGCGAGTCTGGGTTCGATTTTCGATACGGTTAATGTCAAATTTACATTTTTAAATTTAAATTTGAGACCTAAGATGTGAGTTTTTGAGATGTCAATTCTCCTCGAGTTGATATCGATTGATAATTGACGCATTAGTATCAGCTGTAATGTAAAATATATTTTTTTAGATAAAAAAATATGGTTCCAATAAAATAGTGTGTATTTATTGTTACACCTAATAAAAAAAATGAAAAATAGATCTAGTCACAAATAATCGCGATAGTCTTATCAGTCATCCAGATTTTGTTTCGTTTCCTAAAACAAACTTTAAAGCCTTTAACTTTGATATTATATCTGACTTAAATAAATATAATATTAAACTATAGATAGATGTATGTCTTTCTGATGCAAACAACGGTAAAATTAACAGGCAGAGACAAACGGCTCTCTTTAAACTTACATTAATAATAATCATAGATTGAAAAATACTGTTTTTGACAAACTGGTATAATTAGTTATTCAAGGTAAAAAAAAAATGATAACCAATAATCTCATTGTTGTCAATTTTGTTATTCAAAAAACTTATGCCAGTGACATTATGTTTAACATTTTTGCTGTTTTTTTAACATTTTATACAAAGATCGCATCATTGCGGTGATTATTAATTAATCTTTGCCGCGACGTTTAAAGTAGTTCAAATAAACAACAGTTATTAAGATAAGACAAAATACATCAAAAAGTAATTTTATTAGATTGTTACAATGCGTTGTGTAGTGTTTTTACTTTTTTGACAGATTTGAATTAATTATGAGCAATCAAACAAAATTGGATAGGCTCATTCATATTGTAACGTAAAACGATTTAACCCTTTACCTATAAATCTCATTCACCGCTCAAAGTTTTCGAAGCGTCAATTATTTACCACGCTTCGTTTTCGGAACAGTGAAAAAACTCTGCAACAGTCATTTTCAAATATCTGTTCAAGCCGGCCATTTATCAACACGAGCTTATCAAACTAAACGAGAGCAGAAAAAGTATTTAAATAAAAACAAAAGTTAAAGTCTAGACTGTACCCGGTCAATTATGATATAATTAAGGATCATAACGAAGTTTTTTCACTGCCCGTGCTTCTTTTTCAGTCTGGAAATCTTATAATGAAAGCTCTCGGATAAACAAGAGCCTCTCTTGAGAGGTGTGTGACGTACCGACAGTGCTTTATTTTTTACGTCTGTTTACTTCTTAAAAGCTTTTGGAGATTTACTGTAACATAACTGAACTAAATATAAAATAAGTTTTGCAAAATACCCAAGAAAAATTAGCATCAATCTACTAAATGATAATTAAATAGGAGTGGAAAACTAGAATTTAAAAAATATATATTCAAATTTTCTTTTGGATGGAACATAGATACAAAATAATAAAACATTGTTGACAAAGTGTATTAATCAATTTTTATATTCATATTATTTGCGAATTTTATTGTTCTTTCAAAAAATATTGTTATGCTAAAAAACCAAACACTCTTTTGTACTAATTACAAATTATTTACTTATTAGGAGCTTAAACAGCTTTGTTCATTATGAGCAATTTCAGCAGATGAGAAAAAATGATCCTAATCTTGATAAATAAATTTGAAATAGTACAAAATAGCTTTCCACCAAGGATTGACAATGAACAGCTTAAAAATAATTATTGTCATTATAATTGCAGTGGTAAATTAAATTCATTGTAATGTTTCACCATTATAAGAGATGTCTGCCAAATTTATGCTTATTCAATTACTAAGCAATTAATGACATGTTTTCTGTACGAATTTCTCGAACTTTATAGTGAAACATTATATTCAAAAAAAAAATTCTCGTTTGTTCTAATTTTCATTTTATTTAATAATATCAGGACAGGTTTCGCTCATGACGAGCATTGTCAACTGATAAGAGAACACAATGTTACAGTTTTGAGAAAGAAAGTAAAATTTTCATTCGAATCAGAAAAAAATGAAACATTATTTTGCACTAATTCCACGTTTATTTAAAATGTTCAGCACCGGTTGGCTCATCACGAGCATTATCAAATGATATTTATTGAAATTTCAATAAAATAAAGGTGAAATTAAGAAAAAACACAATATTTTGTTGTACATTAAGATCAGGACCGGGTTCGCTCATGGCGAGCATTGTCTAACATGTAATTAAAAAATATCAAAGATTAATAATGTCAAAGTGATGACTTATAGTAATAGTTTATTACTGTTCATTACGTTAGAAGTGTTAAACATTTTAATTTGTGTGATTTTAGAGTCAATTATTTCTACTGTTATTTGTAAACTATTTTCAATGTCAATTGTTTATTACACCTTTTCATTTCAATTTGTTTTTGTATAAATAGCACTGTTAAATTTTATTTCATGTCAGTTGAGAATGCTCGCCATGACCGAAAGTGGTCATAATCTTGATAAATGAAAGTCAGAATTAAGTACAAAATAATATTGTGATTTTTCTTAGTATAATGTCTTTCCACCAAGTATTAAAATCAAACACACTGAAACGTGAAATTGTAGATTGTCGCCTGTGTGATCGAGTGGTCAACGTCGTTTGCTTCGGCTACGGATGTCACGGGTTCGAATCCCAGTACGGACAGTTTTATAAACTGATTTCTCAATATATTTATGAATTTCTGTCCAAAAGCATGGATGTATGTGATATCTTGAATTTTTCCCTCCCACCTATCCTATCCTATGAACGGAGCATATCGAGAGCGATTACCACTAGCCTTATCCTTCTATTCCTACTCTCTTTGGAAAAAAGAGAGGTTGAGCAACTGGGTAACAAGCAGTTCTCGTAGAAATAATTATGTTGAGATAAACTCCATAAGGAGTCCATATGTTCCAAATTGGGAACGGACATGGTGAAAAAAAAGTGGAATTAGTACGAAAGAGTGTTTATTTTTTTGAATATAATCTTTTCCCACCAAGTATGTATTGACAATGTACACCATTAAAGTGGTAAAATATTATACGAAGCGAGCTTCTTAAATAAAATGATAAATGCTTGAATAAAAGTGTTTAGTATTTTCCCGTTTATTCAGCCGATTGTGTGCAATAGATTGCATTTGCAGCATATGCACTTCACAATGCAGTAGAGGAGATAGTTACAGAAGCCGTTAGTGAATTGAAGTGTATCTAGTTTCTGAGGCTATTCGAGAAAACTATCAAAAATACAATACCACACGTGACTAGCAACTGTTCTTTCCAGAGAGAAATATTTCTAGAATATTATTCTCTATGACTTATAATAGAATACGACGGTAAGGAGTCGTGACACAAGTATTAAATTATTTTATTATTTGAAGATGTTGTTCTGTCCAAGGTTGTCTCGATGAGAAAATAATTCAAGTAAAATAATAGTCGAAAGTATTTCATATGTGATATAACAAGACGTACGTTATTATTTTTTTAGTTAATTGAAAGAGATTTCAATTTTAATACTTAATTAGTTGTAAATTAATATTAAAGTTACAAAACTGTTACCTTGACAACCATACCAGAATTATTTTATTGAGAAAGTTGGAATATTCGTAAAGGTTTTATAAGTAGAATATTTTTTTAAAGAAACTGTGATGCATAATATCGACTGTGGAAAAGAACGAGGACGTTACCCAACTTTTTTTTAAAACAGCTTTTTTTCGATAATCACAACGTATCAAAGTTGATACACGTTTATCAAAAGAATGCAGGCAATGCCGAATTAGTATCTAAATTTCGCTTTTAAGTTTGAAAAAAGATGAGATTGTAAAAACTAAAACCAAAAAAAAGACTGAAATAAAAGTTTTTCCTAGACAATTTCTTTTATTAATATTAGATTATGTCAATTTAACACCAGTTTAAAAGTACCCAAACACTTCAAGGTTGTGTATATTTCATAATTTGCATATGGCCCAAAATTATCAAAACACGTTTTTTCGGCCTTCGGTAAAATTTGATATATGTTTTCATATATGTTTACTTTCCACAGTCGATATAAAAGTAATAAAACCATACCAGAATTGTAGTATTGAGAAGGTTGTAATATACATATAGGCTTTTTGCGTAGAATATTTTTTAAAGAAACTGTGATTTATATAGGTAAATATTTTTTAGATGTATTTTTTAAAAAATATAATTTATTATCAAAAGTGTTGATATTCCCAATCTTTTACTTGTACGCAGTTTTCTTAACCACCATACAAAAGTTTACTTGAATCGTTCTTTCAAATTTCATAGTGAAATACTTTAAATCATGGAAAGTTAAGAATGTCAGTACATATTTTTTACTTGTGTTATGATATTATTTAAATAATATTCTACGATGAGACTTACAAAAGTAATCAATTCTAGTGTTCATAATATTTAAAAAACTTTAAAAATGGTACTGTTGGATTTTATAATAATCGAGTCCAGATTTTTTCTTTATATAAACAATTTAATAACTCAGTGACTCAAAATCAACAATAGTCAAAAAACTGAATGATTGAATGAATATTTCTATTTTTTTTCTTACGCTGTTTGAAGAGTTAACAACTCCATCAAATATAAAAAAGATTGCTGCCGTACCGGATCTCACGGGTTCGAGTCCCAGTACTAGCAGCATTTTTTCGGTAGGCATGGGTATTTGTGATTTTTAAAATTCCCTGCCACCCTTCAATAACTGAGTGTAGCGAGAGCGATTAGTTGATCAATAGTCCTGTCGTAGCCTTTTCCTTCTATTCTTATTACTCTATTTGGAAAAAAGAGGTTGGACGACTTAATAATAAACAGTTCTTGTAGAAAAACTTCTGTTAAGATATCTCCATTAGGTGGCCATATACTTCACGTTGGGAGCGGAAATGGATATAAAAAACAGTAGTATTAATTTTATAAAAAATAAATTAAAATGACTACAAAATCGTGCTTTATTTTTTAACATAATACTTCTCCGACAAATATTGACAGTGAACAGTATCCGTATTAACAGTTCTCGTAAAAAAAATCTCTGTTAAAATATCTCCATTAGAAAACCATATACTGCACGTTGGGAGCGGAAATGGATATAAAAAAAAATATTATTCATTTTGTAAAAAATAAATTAAAATGACTACAAAATAGTGCTTTATTTTTTAATATAATTCCTCTCTGATAAGAATTGACAGTGAACAGTTCTCGTAGATAAATCTCTGTTAAGATATTTCCATGAGGAGGCCATATACTCAACATTGGGAGTGGATGTGCATAAAAAATACTTTTAAGAGAAAAGTAGCATTGATTTTAAAAAATATTAAAAAATCTATAAAATTAGTTTCTGATAATTAGTACCAGCTATCTAGGCAATGCATTGATCAGTCACTGTATTTAACCCAGTTTGTTAAAAAAACACTAGTTTAAAATAGAAAAAAAAACATAAATTTGTTCGCATTGTTTTGTTTGTTAACCTCTTTATCGCGTGTCACTAAGCCGTGCGTGGGCGCGGGCTAAATTTACAATGTTTTTTTTTTCTTTTAATACGCTTGCCGATTATTTAACCCTTTCGCGATCAAAACCAAACAGGACAAGCGATTAAAAATGATCGCAATAAATGTCAGTAGCAGGATTACTGCGTAACACTCAACCTGAAATTATTTTGACTAAAAGGAGCGCTCCCAGTAGAGCGGCTAGCAGAAAAAAATCCATTCCACAATATTTATGGTGCTTCAATTTTGAAGGAGAGGTACAGATTCGTTATTGTTGAAATTTGAAATAGCAGTACCTTATGCTAGCGTACAGTGCGACCGAGAAAGTTAATCAGTTAAAAAAAAAACGATACTTATTAGCGTTATTAATTATAATAAGCTGAAAATATATCAATCTATTTTATTTGTACAAATATTATTTTATTTATAGTTTGAAGCAGTGATGCACAACCTTTACCTTCTAGCGGGGCCGCATAAAACAAATTATCGTGGGTCCGGGCCGCAAAGAAAAAAATATCTAAAGTACGCTCAATCCTTTTTTGTACAGAACATATGAACGTTCCATGTGAAACAGCCTTAAAATCGTGTAAAAAAGGTTAAGTGAATTTAGATAAATGACTAATAGGTTCCATTTTATTATTTTGACCGTGTTATTTCGAAAGTAAATAAGCCATGCAAAAATAGGATTTGCTTATTAAAAATCGTTTCATTTTGAAATATTTATGTTTCATTTATATGCAATTCATAAGTCAACGCGTTGTTGGTCTTTGTTAATTTTTAACTATTTTTTTTTAATTTTACATAATATTTGTTAGCCTATTTATATGAACCGATTTATCCTCCTTAATTGAAGAAAAAGCTTGTTTACATTTATAAAATAAATGTTTTACGTAAAATACGTTTGAGAAAATGATTTAAGGGCCGCCACAAAATTCACTTGTTTAAAGACACGGTTAAACTTCTTTGTGAAACTTTTTATTTTTATCTTTCGATATATTTTAATCTTACACCAAAACTATACACATATACCGAAGGTAAATTTTAATATATTCGTATATTTGATCTAAAATTCACTAATAAATATCACTTAAACTAAAACACTGAGCAAGTCAAATTTTCTTTTTCTTTCTATCTTTATCTTTTAAGCACAACAGTGCATGGTTAAAATATAGGTCCCGTGCAGCTTTGTATGGGGGGAATAAATTATTTTCTTTTCTTGATTGCATTGCGTTATGGAAAATGCGGCTGCATACACATAACGGGTGGTGGTGTGATACTCAACAACCAACTTGTAATATGTATGTAAATCGTAGTCAAGTGCTCAACGTAGCTTGGTTCGGTGCTTAACTCACGCACTCGAATAACATTTCTCAATTTATTTATAGACTAATGCTCAAAATATTATTTTCTGTGATCCATTATCTCTTTGAAAAACAAAAGGCGAGCAATTGAGAAAAAAATACAACAATAAGAAAGCTTTGATTAAGCACCATTAGGGCCCAAATTTTTGTATAATATGTCGTGTTTCCGAATCTGGTAAATGAAATCATACAAATTATTGATAAAACAATATCAACACCCTGTTAACTGGACGGCTATGACAGACGAGACATCTCTTCAAATTGTTCGTGCTCAACTTGCTAGAGACGAGTTGTCTTGTCAATAAATAATGAAATTAATAAATGCAAATTATAGCCGGCGTGCTAGGTACAGACGTATTTTTTTCTATGGCAGTCAAAAGGTTAAGAAGACATGGATATGGATTTAAGTAAACAATCACCGAAACATCGATAACGACATGTTTATATAATGTCTGAACCTAATTTTAAAATATTTTTTTGTTCACTCCATTCGTATACGTACATATATTAAGTGGCGGCTCGTGGGTAGATTCAAATTTAGTAAAAGACCATATTACTTATATTTTATTTAAAGCATTAAAAATAATGACAAATAAAAGAAAAAGCTATTTGCAAATAAAGTCCATTTGTCTATTTTTATTATTGACAAATTTTCCTATATCTTTTTCGTTAAAGTTTGGTATTTTTCCAATCATATCTTTCTTTACTGAAAGCATTGATAAAGCTGTCAATCTTTCTTGATTTGTTGTGTTCCCAAGGTTAGTTTTAATTCTTTTTAATGTAGAAAAGCATCGCTCAGGTTCTGCAGTTGTCATTGAAGTAGTAATCAAAATTTTTAAGAGCTTCGTCATTTCTTCAAGAAAATCGCATAAGTTATTGGCATTTATTATTTCTGTTTCATTTAGTGGCTTGGGTCGATCCATGATTTTTATCCTGTAATAGTTAATGGTATAATATTAGAGATACAAGAAAAGTAAATAAAATTACATTTTCATCAAATTTTCTTGAGGGTGCTGCAGCTTCACAGTGTATATGAACGATCCGCCACTACATATATTACATTCTCAAATAAAAATGGTCCAATTGAAGACATAATTATTTACATTATCTATCAATTCGAAATCCCGTATTTAATTTGTTTCCGGTCGCTCTGTACAAACAACTCGTGTGTTACGTATTGTCCATTTATTTTAAACTCGCTTTGCGAATAAACATTTAGCTAAACCTACTTCGTGGAATAAAGCTTTAAAACCGAGCTATGCAGTCCGCTTAGATTTTGGACACATTTTGTCCAAAAATACATTAAGCGTGCAGAAAAAAGTAATTATGAAATTCTTAATTGTTTAGTTGTAAGAGCGTATCTTTTTACCATGTGAACTTCTTATAGTGTTTATCTCAACGGATTTTTTTTACGTTGCTTGTTATGTAATTGCTCAACTTTTCTATTAAGAAAAAAGTATAAAAGAGGAGTAGTGATTATTCGACCGTCATCCGGTACTTAACCGATATGATAGGTGTGAGGTAATTTTAGACATCACAAACATCCATGCCTTTGAACAAAAATTCACCAACCAAATGAAATTTAAGATTTCGACTGAGGTGCTTGGTGGAATTTCAATATTAAATTTGAATCGTTCAAACTATGTACATTCTCACAGATTTTGCTAATCACTTAATTTCGGAAGGACACGTGTTCAATCAGGAACAAGGGATACAAATGTTACACCCAAATACGGACAGTCATAAACTCTTTTTCCAAGAAATTTTGGAAATAAATAGAGCACAGCTGCAAAGTCTTCCGATTTTAAATGAAATACTAAACTTTCCGGCATCTCCACTTCTATACCCTATATAATCATAAAACCTTTGCCGACAAACAAATAATATAATTCTTGAAACTACTTACTACTCAAATCTGTTGGCATTCCCATGAGCTTATCCTTTTCGCCAGCAATGGCTTTGGACTCAGTGATGTATTTATTTCTTATATAAACACGAAACTTTCATTTACTAAACGTCAGTTCAAGTTTTTCCGTGCACTTGAATTCCTGAAGATGCCGAAAGGCGAAACCCGGGTCGTTAGTGACAAAATATGTGAGAATGTACATAGTTTGAACGATTCAAATTTAACCAAATGAAAGTTAAAATCGTATGTACTAGGATTCAAATCCGAGAGTCAACGAACTGTGGGAAAACACTTTTGATTTACTTTGTTTCTCTTTATATATTATTGAAGAAATTCAAATTAAAAAATTGATTTTGAACATTAGTATTGTATACATAGTGCTAGTGTTGATATAATATGTTTTCAAAATTGGGTAACATAGATTCTATTCTACATTATTTAGAAAAGGTGATTTCTAAACCAATTTTGCGCATCGCAAACATTTTTTATATAATGTCTCTTCACCAATAATTGACAGTGAAAATTTTAAACGTAAAAAAATAATGTAAATAATTGTTTTAACATTTGTTGTGATGATTCATATTTCATCTTGTTTTGTATTTGTAGGCACTTTTAGCACTGAAAATGTATATTAAAATATGAGAAAAATCTTCATGGATAAGCATTTCTTTAATCGTGGTCCAGAATTAATGTTGGTAATAATATTTACTTCGTAATTTACTTGTTTTATTTAAGGTTTTTCAAATCATTAGATGAAGCTTCAGGCCATTGCCAATTTCGATTAATTATTCTATAAGACGTATTTATGTGCTATAAATGAAAAGCGAATATGAATAAATTAAAAATATGCCATGAATTTTTACATAAGTAAGCACTTGTCAGACTATGGTCCAGAATTAAGTTGTTGGTAATAATTTTGTATATAGTGTATTTGTGTTATCCTTACTTCTTCCATACGATTGATTAAGCTAATGTTGTACAACCAGTAGAAAATTTAAATTAACTTTGATTATTCCACGTATTGTGTTACTAACTGTGACACGTGTTTCGCCTCTTTCAGAGGCATCTTCAGACTTACTATCGCAAAGTTTGCTTAAGTAATGAAGCAAGATTGATTCTAACATTTTAAAATTATGAAATTACAAAATGGAGTTTTTGGGTTTTTTTTCCTTTTAATAGGAACAAGGAGGGGGGTGTAGAATCGAAATAAAGCAAACAAATAATGATACTAATGAGTTGCAATCAATCAGATTGGGATTTTTCCTTTTTGAGGGAAGCAAAGAGGGGATTATAAAATCGAAACAGAGCAAACAAATTTAATCATACTACTAATGACGTTAAACATTACAAACTATTAAACTAATGAGCTGCAATCAATCAGCTAGGTTAGTGATTACTCTATTAATTGGGAACAATTTAAGTACAGTTTCACAGTTAGTAACACAATGCGTGGAATAATCAAAGTTAATTTAAATTTTCTATTAAAATGAACTTCCACAAAGTTACCGCCGAAACCATCGAAAGTATTGTACACCCAGGTTTGATTAACTGTTCTTTTATAATATGCTACACATGAAAAGCAAAAATACAGATAAAAAGTATGCCCGAACGAAACCATTTAATTTATTTCAAGCCATCACAGGTCTATAATATAAAAATATGTGTTTTTGATCTCACGATATATATATATATAATATGAAATTTAATATTTTAGATGAGGCAATAAAAACACGATAAATAACAGACCACCATTAAAACCGAAATTCAGTTGCCTTTCCACGCATTCAAAACGACTTTAATATAAATTTATTTGCACGGCAGTGGTACTGGTCAGAAAGAGAAGGTATTGTAGTCGTTTATTTTGTAAATACCCGCTTCACTGGAATCCCCCAAAATACACAACGATCGGGTGGTCCTGAAGTTTTGTATCAAAACGCTAAAAACCAGATCAACTTATTCTTGTCATACGACACATATGTGCACGTCTTAAGAAAATAAATTATTTTATTTCGTTATACATATGTGGCTATTGTTTGCAAGCCCAACTCATTCCAAAATTGTTGAAACATTAATGTAATTTAGTATATAAAAAAATAATTTTGAAAGTATTTTTAGAAACTAGTCTTCAACGCTTGATAACATACAAAATATCATTAAAGTAATGTAAAATTAAAAACACTTTTAAAATTTGCATTTTTTTTCAAAATGAAATTCATGTTTCTTTTTTTAACCATTTTAGAATGAGCCATGTTTGCAAATAATATCCTCATATATGCTTTATTATAAATGATTATATTGAATAGGGTAACTCATTTATTTTATTTAGTGTGTTATACCTTTTTTATCTATGCTCACTACCAATATGGAGCATATGGCTTCCTAATGGAGGTACCTCAACTTAAGTTTTCTTCGAAAAATGTATGTTACTCAGTCGCTCAACCTCTCCTGTTTTTCAAAGACAGTAGTAGGGATAGAATGATAAGACAGAACAGTAGTAAAGTAATCGCTCTCGCTACGCCTAGTTGTTAAAGGATCGGAAATGGTGGGAGAAACATCACAAACACCCATGCTTTCGAATAGAAATCGATCGAAAAAATGCTGTTCGTACTGGGACTCGAATCCGTGAGGTCTGGCACGGAAGCCCACAACGCTAACCGCTGCGCCATAGGACCCGACGTTATACATTACAGTAGAATATTGTGATTTACAATGAATTCGTCAAATGTGAAAACATTTTTTCACCTTACTTTTACTGACGAAACATAGACTAAAAGAGATGCATTTATTCCTAAAGCGGATTTAAAAAAAACTAATTTTCTACTGAAGTCTTTTAGCTCTATGATTCCGCATTCATAGATTGATTTTTTATACAAAATATGTTTTTTTGTAATGTTTTAACTCGATGGCTGCCACAGACGAGATATCTAGTTAAAAATTTCATGCTCAACACGCCAGAGACGAGTTATCTCGTCGATAACTAATTCAATTAATAGCTGCAAATTAAAGCCGGTGTGCTATGTAACTACTATTAGTTATCTACGGCAGCTAAAAGGTTTAGTACAACAAATATTAGCTTACCACCTTTATTATAAAAGAGTTCTGTTACCAAGAAAATGTCGATTCAATCAATAATTACATATATATAAATATTTGTAACTTTATTTTTATGCTTATTTACAAACACCGTATGCTCCTATATACCTACAGGGTGTCCGTTTATTTCCATTATAAAATACCTTACCCCCTGGCAACTTTCATATGCTGAAGTGTTGGAAAGATAAACGGTTGTACATAAATATTCGACGGCTTCGAATTTTCATTCTGCAGATACGTATTTGAATAAGCACTGTATGATCATGCCTTGTACATATGTATGTGCAATATTGTATGATATTTATAAAAAAACAGCAAAGAATAATTTGTTTATAACAATGAATAGCTGTAAGTCTGTTCCCCGCAACGAAAGTATTTTTTTATTATTTATAAAAAATCAGAAATTTACTGTCGTGAACAATCAAATTCATACTAACATATCAAATAAACCAGAAGTAATAGATTAAATGGAGTCTCCGAAAATTGTTTTTTTGGGCATATGATTAAAAATTGTTCATAAAAAATAAAATTCAAATTTATAAATACAGTTTTTACACTCCAAATCGGATATTTTACAAACCAAATTGGACATTTTACGAATTAAATTGGATGTTTTACAAAAAAAAACAATTGAAACAATATTTAAACAATTTGATAATTTATTATTTAGGTATATTTACACACATTTTCATGATGTTCAGTTATAAATCAGTAAATTTAATTTACAAATGTTTTAGTCCGGCAGCTGCTGGTAGTTTCATATACATGTTCATGTAATGATTAACGCAATTTGTAGAAGTGACGGTTGCAATACGAGACTATAATGATGCAAATGATATAAATACAAAAATCAACATTTTTTATTAGTTCCAGAAGTTTATATATATGTCCAATTTGATTTATAAAATGTCCAATTTGGAGTTGAAAACTGTTACAAGGCTGTGGAGTTGGAGTCAGTCAGGAAAAATGAACGTCTCAAAAAAATGATAAATGTATTGAATGATGTGTATTCAAACAAAATAGTACAAAGTGTTGAGATAGCATGCTTGGCTGACTAAAGATGATCTGATGGAATACATATATAATATATAAATATAAGTTAAAATGAAATTATTGAAAAAATTCCTCGGAGTCGGAATATTGTTTAATTAACAATTCACTGATTTCATTTAGCCGTCAAATCTGACAATACTAAAAATAAAAATTAATTAAACCTAAATCTAACCAATATCAACCCTTAATCTTGCAATCTTTCAATCACCTGTATGTTAAAAGAACTTTCTAACCTCACTCTCAAGCAATTTTGGAATAATAAATTTACTTTATTAAACGTTTGTTCCCTGCCACCATCTATTGTCATCTCATAAACTAACTTAACCAGGAACTGTCGCATTCACATACAAAGATTGATAATGGAACAATATCATCCGACAATATATTATACTAAAGGGAACAAAATAAATGGTCAGAGCTTAAATCAATTTTTGGTCAGAATTAAAATATGAACGGTCAGAATAAAAATATTATACTATCAGATCTTATAACCATTCTGGTTAAGTTAGGTTAGGTTAGGTTAGGTTTTTTTTTGATTGTATTTAAAATATGACTATTTTATAAAAATTCTGACCATTAATTATTTATTCTGCCCTCTGTACACTGACCGATTTTTGTATGAGTATTATGACCATTGCATATAAATTCTGACCAATTTAATATAAATTCAGACCAATGTGATAAAAATTATGATCGATACTGTATTTAAAATCAGACTGGTTAAATACGAGCCTATACTATATATTAATACTAATAAAAGCAACATATAATACAAATATCTTTTCGGAAAAAAATCCAGAATTGAGCCGGAACGCGTCATATCAACTTAACAAATTAACATTATTGAGAATTAATATTATGATTATTTCGATCGATTGAATAAATATGATTGTAATTGATAGCTAATTTTACATCAAGCTTTTATTAGAACTATATTTGTATGCAGTGCTTTTTTCCCATGTTTTGGAACCTTTTTTTGTCACTTTTAATGTTTCATATCAAAAGTCGAAAAATTGTATTCTTTATTTGGTTTGAAAACTTTTAAAGTGAGAGAGATAAGTTTATCACTAGTCTTATCCTAGAAGGATATGTCCTTCAATATGTAAGTAACTGAATTACAAACAGTTCTCGTAAAAGAAACTTCCGTTGAAATACCTCTATTAGGATGCCATATATCAGCGGTTGGCAAAGTGTGGTCCGCGAGAAACTTTTGTGGCCCGCAGAGAAGTCTGACATTATTATTTGAACTTGATGCATTTTTTACACTTTTATTTCAATATGTGATATTTTACACAAAACTCCAGCTGGGTTAAAATTGTGAATTCAATATAATAATTTGTAATATTCACAACCCTGATAAACACTTCCTCTTTTGTTTTTGTATTCCTTTTCTGTACACTTATATTTATTATAATAGAAAAAATATCGCATATTGTCTTAGATTTAAAAAAAAAAGTCCTTGAAAAACTTCCTGTCCATACAATACAAATAATAAAATATTTGACATCACTTATTCGTCA
The DNA here is from genome assembly GCA_030503985.1 of Himalopsyche tibetana. NCBI lineage: Eukaryota > Metazoa > Arthropoda > Insecta > Trichoptera > Rhyacophilidae > Himalopsyche > Himalopsyche tibetana. Next base: position 22,686,147 of record JAPJYX010000007.1, read on the forward strand.
AACATTGTCAATAAAAAACATAAAAGATATACAAACAATACTAAAAGTATTTATAGATATTTCAGTACATTTTACAACTCTAGAGAGAGAAAAAAAAAAAACCTTTATACCCAATAAAAAAAATATATAGGCGAAAATTTTCCGCTTGAGATAGGGTGTCCAGATAGTTGGGCGTATATTTGGGAAGGTCTCTTTTCAGCTATCCGGGTCACGGCGTCCCGGAAATTCATCGTCGGTGCGATGTTATCTTTTTTATTGGCCATATTCATCGTGTTTATGGATTTTTTGGGAATATTTAAATTTAGAAGTGATAGGTTCCAACATAATAAGGACGTTAAGGTAAAAAAAAAACGTTTAAATCCCTTTCTCCAGGTTTTCGTAACTATATTTTAAATGGAATATATATTTTGGCGAATACAATCTGGATGATATTTAAACAACGTTGCAAAGTAAATTTATTACTGTTTAAACGTTTAAACGTGTTTTTTTTATTAATTTTTCCATAATGTTAATAAATTATAATACGAATGAATACTTTAGTAAATATCTTCTTCTTCTTTGGCCATGTTCGCTCCCTATGTGGAGCATATGGCCGCCACGCGGCACCTCCATGTTTCCCTGTCTCCCGCCAATAGCTTTGCTTCCTCCCATGACATGCCAGCATCCCTCAGTTCCGCCGAGTACATCCTATGGATAGTACCCAACGGACGTCCAGGACACCGGAATCCCACCGGTCGAAAGAAGAGGCAGGCATGATTGAGGCTTTCTGGAGGCATCCGCCGCACGTGACTCAGCCAGTTTCGACGTCTCTTCATAACCACTGACGTGACAGGACGCTGTCTTGTACGCTCCCTTATCTCTGAATTACTCACAAAATCAAACCACCTCACCCCCATTATCCGACGTAAGCATCTGTTCTCGAAGATCAGAATACGGTTTTTCTGAGTCTTCGTCAGGTGCCATGATTCGCAAATATCTACTAATATTAATTATAATATGCTTGTTAATATTTTTAGTCTTACTTAAATAACAAATTATCACTTTCAAAGTAGAAAATATTTGAATAAATTTGAATGAAAATTATATTAGTTGTGTGAACATTAACTTGTGTTGAAATAATTATGATTTTATTACTAAGAAATTTTTAATCATTTACTCTTTAATTATCTTTTAAAATCTTAACAAACAGTACATAATTAATATGCGTGGTTAAAAATAGCTGAATATACATTCAGTCAGGATATTTTTAGATATCTATCTTTACTAATTTTTTTTTTTAAATACATCACAAAAATCACTTTTAGGGTGTTCACTGTAAATACTTGGTGGAAAGGTATTATATTAATAAAAACACAATATTCATAAACAGTGCCTCGCAATGAGTGAAACTGGTCCTGACCTTTTTAATAAAGTGGAATAAAGTACAAAGGAATATTAAATTTTAATCGTTCAAATTATGCACATTCACACAAATATTGTCACTAACGACCCAGGTTTTCCCTTTCGGCATCTTCATGCGTCAAAGTGCACGGATGAACTTGAACTGAGGCTGAAATTTAATATCGAAATTCCACCAAGCACTTTGAGTCGAAATCTAAAATTTATCTTTACTAAAGCATAAAGGGTGGGCATCCAACGCCTGAATAATGACTTTTTATACATGGTAGATAGTTTTTGAATTCTACTGTGGAATCTTATACTGTCATTAATTAACCAATGAGTTACAAAAAGCACTGAAGAACTTTTTACAATATGAGTAAATGACGAAAAACTGCTGTACATAATCTGTTATATACGGGACATTTAATTGAATGTATTATTTTTGTCGCCATTGTCTTTATATGTTATTAAATGAGATCTTTTAATTTGTACGCAGATAACGTGTATAGGAAAATTGAATATATTTTGAAACTCAGTTCTGAAACAGTATTGAAATGATTTTCTCAGCAAATATGATAGAAATTGAATCTCTCGTCCGCCTTACTTGAACAAATTTACATAAAGTCATACGTCATTTCCATAAAAAATCGTAGCGATTCTTCGTATTTCACGATTATTTGTTTCCTAATTTATCCTAATTTACCTTGAAAAATCCCATATTGCTTATCGTTCTTTGAAACACTAGAGACATTCAATTCAATAAGTGTTATGCTATAATTGTAATTTGAATTGGGATTTTAGAGTGAATAACATGATGCATTGTGTATATCTTTGGATCCAGCATATATAGCTGAGGAAAATGTAAGTTTGACCATAGTTCTGACAATTTCGAAAGCCGAAATAACTATCCAGTAATAAATATAGAAACTGTAGAACTATATTCGTTTCTATTTTTACCTTATTATAATGGAGCTCTATCAAATAAACGCTAAGTCAATCAACAGCTATTTGTTTCATTTTTCCCATTTTCACACAACTAAAACCGGTTTTTCTCATCGCGATTTTTTTGAAATATTTCTTTCATTGTATTGTAAAAATTTTAGACTTATCCATAGTATAGAAAGTTTGTAAAATTCAGCTGGAGTTCTAGCATTCTAGTCTTTCTCTAGAAATTGATATTGGTAAAACTACATTTTCTATTCTTCGCGCGATGCAAATACCGATAGCGTTTTAGGTCAATGTTCAATAATAATAATAACAATATCGCAAGTGGCGTGCATTTTATTTTATAGGTGAGGAGGGAAGTGAGTATTTTAGCATACGAATGTGGTGCAAACGGGAATATTATTATTGCACCTTGGTACCACTTTTCAACACCTATCCTGCTTCCTATATGCATAAAACGTAATCGAATTACCATAGTTTACATGCCAGTGGCGCACTAAAGAAAAAAATGATAAAAATATACTGGTACGATTGTAGGCACTTTAAAGACATTTTCGATCAACTTTAACGTGTTAATTCTTGATAAAAATGTACATATTTAATATATAAAAATGAATGTTTGTTTGCTCGTACTTTATGCGTTAGGTTGTGTGGGTGACGCGTGTGTTTTATCATAGACAATCGGCAGCAAACGTCAAACAAACAGAAAAAGAAAATATTCACTTCAATAAACACAATTAAAACACAAACACTTTCTTTCTTTGAGTGGCATTGTAACGCTTGTCGGGAACCAACTAGTTATTTATAAGAAAAAGCACTATGATTTTTTTTTATCCATATCCGCTCCCAATGTGGAGCATATGAACTTCTTGTGGAGTTCATTTCAACAAAAATGTTTTACTACTATAACCATTTCTTACTCAGTTGCTCAACCCCTCTTTTTTCATATATAATAGAATATAAGTATAGAACTAAGAAAAGACTAGTGGTTAGCTTAATCGCTTTAGGGTAGTATGTGTGGGAGAAAATTTCATACATCACATAAATCCTTCCACAATATTTTTATCTATCATTATTATATATCAGTCAGAATAATAACTATTTCAGCGTTATACTGGTGTTATGCCAAAACAACTAGCGATTATATTTAATAACCTTCGTAGAATCTTTTTTTTTATATATTAAAACACAACATCGAAAACGATATTTGTTGAAGTCAGCACAGGAAAAACGTGAGAGGCTTCATTCGGAAACCGGAATTGGTCGAGTCCGGAAGTGTTATTTATGTAATTGTTACGAAAGCTGAAAAATACAATTTTATACTTCTGATCCTACCCTGCTGACAGGGGAGGTCAATAAAGTAATCGTTAGTCATACATTTTTTAAATTATGGTTAGTTCAGTATCTATAGAATTTGTTTGAAATAAAAAGCAATCATCGTTTTCAATAAATGTAATGAATTTTAATGTATATATTATTTGCCGAGGCAAATATAAATAATAAATTTTGTTTTTAATGTTCGTTCGCTATTGATTCATTTTGTTATTACTTTAATGAAATTTTATTTGTTTTAAATTTAACCACATAATTTTTAACTGCTTATCTATAAAATATTTAAAATTTGATAATGAAAGAAAATATTTCAACGAGCAAAGCTTTTTTTGTAATGGGAGTACTTATAAGTCAATTTTATGATAAACGTGTAAAAGATCAAAAGAATAGCAAGCTTGAAAGGAAACAAAATATCAGCTCTCACAAACTACAAACTTTAAAGACAAATAAAACACTTATCCTTAGCTTAATTTAAAAAAATATGATGTGGTCACTCGAGTAAAATAGCAATGTTTATAAATTCAAAAAAAAATCATCAATATCACGATAATCTTCTTGGTGTTTACTATTTGATATTTGTTTGCTTTCTTAATTTCCATTGTATCATATATTTTTCCTATGCTGTAAATTCTTCTTTCTAAATCTTTTTTGCCATATTATACTAATTAGTTCACCCAAAATAGATTTTTATAATGTAATTTTCTGGTGTCTAGCTTATGGAAAAAATAAATATATTTAAATCAATTTTATCGGTACTTTAATTAAAATATAACACAGTGATCAACGTCGTTGACGTCTATGCCAGACATTACAAGTTCGAACGAACCCTAGTACGAACAGCGTTTTTATTCAATCGATTTTTCGATTTTTGCTCGTAGGCATAGAAGGCATGGTTTGTGATGTCCTAATATTTTCTCCTATTCTTCCAATATTTAAATAATGGGACATATCGAGAATGATTAGCTTACCACTTACATTTTGTTCTAACACTATCCTTTATATCCCTACTCTCTTCTTTTTTAAGGATAATTTGAGCGACTGGGTAAGCAGTTGTTGTAGATTTTTTTTGTTAAGATATCTCCATTAGGAAGCATATGCTCTTCATTAGAAGCGGACATGAATAAAAAAAAATATACCTGATATACAAACACGCATTTATCCATAAAAAAATAATGTTTCAAAGACTGGAAAACCAATAATTAACGTCGATTTTACTTAAATGTTTGACAATAATTTGTCTAAACAAAGAAAAAAAAATATATTAGCTAATTACATTCAATGAATTATTATTTATTTACAAATGGACAATTCACTTTGCTTAAATTTGAACTTCTTTAGTATTGAATAACTTTTTCATAATTCTTCATAGTATATATTATAACTTTTTGTGTCCAAAACGAGCATATTAAATTGTGTTAACATTCCAACCCTTGTGTGTACTCTTCTTTTGATCATTGTAGACCCCTGCTGCTGCCCACTATGGTGAATATTTAGGGGTGTAATTTAATGTGAATAGTTTTATTTGCATTTCTTTCGAATGTTTCCATTTCGAATGCAGTCGAATTGAGTAACCAGTTTTATTATTCATGCATACAAAAACAAAGCAACCATGAAGTCACGCAACCCATCAAAATAAATTACAATGTGTACAATATGATTAGTTTTAAAAGAACAACAAATAATAACCATTAACTAATATATCGCTACTCTAAAGCAACAGTGAGATAAGTCGAATATACAAGTTTCAATATAATTTAACTTTAAGGGCTTTTTTTCGACTGAAGGTGCTTGATGGAAATTTAATGTCAAATTTGAATTATTTTTATTCTATACACTTTCATAAATTTTGTCGATAACTACCCGGGTTTCGCCTTTCGGCATATTCTAGTTTTATCTAGAGCACGAATGCACTTGTACAGAATAAAAATAATTCAAACTTAAGTGATTTGTTGTAATTTTTAATTAGTGAATTATGGTTTTATTTAGTTTCTTTTATGGTTATGATAGAAGATAATAAAAGGTTTTTTGTACACTTAGTTTCTGTATTGTCAGGTCTTATGGCGCAGTGGTTAGCGTTGTGGGCTTCTGTGGCAGACCTTACGGATTCGAATCCCAGTAAGAACAGCATTTTTGTGGTGGATTTATCGATTTCTATTCGAAAGCATGGGTGTTTGTGATGTCCATCATTTCTGATCCTCTAACAAATGGGCGTAGCGAGAGCGATTAGTTAACCCTTAGTCTTCTCCTAGCCTTATCCTTCTATCCCTACTACGCTCTTTATATAAGAAAGGTTGAGCGACTGAGTAACAAACAGTTCTCGTAGAAAAACTTCTGTTGAGATACCTCCACTAGGAGATCAAATGCTCCACATTGAGAGCAGACATGGATAAATAATATTTGTATCTAGTTATTTTAGTAATTTCGCTGAAGTTACGGGACAATATCAATAGTTGTAAATTTTAAATGGGTGTTTTTTTAATTACAATATTTCAGTGTTTCATTATAATGGTTGACCTTTCATGAATCGATTAGCATACTTATCTTAAAAAATACTTTTTTCACTTTATCTCACTGTTGCTTTGTGGTAGTGATATATCTTTTTAATAACACGAATGTCCATGTAATGGACGTGTTTTAACAGAAGTTTGTTTCTACGAGAACTGGTGTTACTCAGTTGGTCAATCTCTCTTTTTCGAAGAAAGTAGAGATAGAAGAAAAGGGCATGGATAGAATAAGTGGTAAGCAAATCGCTCTCTCTGTATTTAGTTATTTTAGGATTGCTAACGTAGGAGGAAATGCTTAGACATCAAAAATACCCATGCGTTCAAACAGAATCCGATAGCTCATAGATTTAAAAATGTTGTTATTACTAGGAATTGAACCCGTGAGGTCCGTCACGGAAGCCAACGACATTGACAGCTGCACCACAGACCCGTCGTCCAAATAATATAGCTAAAAACGCTTAACATTTTATTATTATCCATAATTTTAAAGAGTAATATACGACGCTAAAGGTATGGAAAAACGATTACTATTTTAACAACTTAAGCCAAATCTACTAGGGCTGGTCGATTTTAAAAAACCGGTTTATTGGCTAAATTTGTGACATTCAAAAACCGGTTTTTCAACTTCGTAACCGGTTGTGCCGAATTTTCCATAAACCAGTCTATAAACAAAAAGCCAGTAAATTCGGATCTTTTATTCAATGGCTTAAAGACCATATGCCCCAAATCATTACCCAAGGAAAAGATATTTTCGATATCAGGAAATTTTCTTACAAAACGATCAGTGGACGCTTTGTATTTTCTTAAATCATATTTTCTGAGAAGTAACACCAAAATATTTCTGGTTGTGCAATATTATGTAGATAAATAAACAATATAAAAAATTGAACTTTTTCTCGCTATTTAAATTGAATTATCTATTTTTTGTAAAACTTCAAAAACCGGATAAAACCAGGTTTCGAACAATTTCGACATTCGAAAACCGGTTTTTTCAAAAGTCGGTTTTTGTATAAGCCCTGATATCTAATTGTTATTTGAAATGATTAAAAAAATAAAATATATAAATATATAAAAATTTTATGCCTTTCTATATTTTTTTGGCAGTTGTCACAACATTCCAAGGAGAGCTTTTGATACTGGAGCACGTCCAGAGAGCTGATATGGGACCATACCAGTGCATTGCAAGTAATGGAGTTCCGCCAAGTGTCTCAAAGCGCTTCGATGTCAAAGTTCTTTGTAAGTGTGATAGTTTAAATATTTTCTCGAAAAAGCTTAACGATAGTTACATGAATGTGTTGAAATTTTTCGTCTTTTAAAATAAGTAATAAACATAACTCTACGCTTTTGTTTTCATTTTTATTTTTGGTTATTTTAATAAAGCAAAAAATGTAGAATTACAACATATCTTTTGGACAATCAACTCTTTAGCTATAGATCGAAACACCTTTTAACATAAAATTATTAGTGACTAAAATATATACCCTGCTAGTTAGATATATACCCTAATATATACCCTGCCCAGTTGGTTAGAGCTTGCTCTACCGATCACGCAGGTCTGGGTTCAATTCCCGGCCAGATCACAGTGAATTTGAGAATTATTCAAAGTTGCGATCGAAGACTGGGTATTTGTGTTGTCAATTCACACTATTTCCTCTCCTCCCATCCTTTTGATCCTTTAATAATTGGGTTTAGCAATAGTGATTAGCCAACCACTAGTCCTGTTCTAGTCTTATCCTTTTGCCGTTCTACTCACTTTGAAAAAAGTGAGGTTGAGTGACTGAGTAACAAACAGTTTTCGTAGAAAAAAAATCTGTTAAGACATCTCTATTAGGAGGCCATATGGTCCACATTGGGAGCAGACATGAATTTAAATATATATATATAATAAGCTTTGTCTTTGATTCACGTTGAAACCAATATAAAACAGTGTTATTGTTTTTTCCTTTATTAAAACAGAGTTTTACTAATATCAAGACATCACAACATAATAAATATGACTAATCATTACATAGATATCTAAACTTTGTATCCAAAAATACAATAAATTAGCCTTAAAAGGTGAAATGAGTTTAGTATCAAAATGGTAAAACTTCTCTTACTGACTTTTAAACACGGTCACGTGTTAACATAGTGTTTTTGTGAATTGCATATTTTTATATTAATGGGAAACTACTTTTTTAGTGTGTACTTACTATGCTCACTTTACTTTTACAATACTTTAAAATAAGAGTGGAAAGGAAAAGGACGTAACCCACAGTTTTTTCAAAACAAGTTTTTTTCGATAATCATAATTTATAAAACTTGATACACGTTCTGTCAAAAGGATGCAAGCTGTAAATGCCAAATTAGTATCTAAATTTAGCTTTTAAGTTTGAAATAGGTGACCTTTTAAAACCAAGAAAAAGTATTGAAATAATAGTTTTTCTTAGACAATTTCTTTAATTAATATTAGATTATGTCAATTAAACACCAGTTTAGAAGTCTCCGTGTACTGTCAAGGTTGTGTATAATTCATAATTTGCATATGACCAAAACTTCAAAACACGTTTTTTGCGCTTCCTGTAAAATTTGATATGTGTGGGTTACGTCCTTTTTCCTTTCCACAGTCGATGTAGAATATTATAACGCATCGAAGTGAATTTTTCCAAACATACCACTTTGCTCCATTTACTTTTCAGATGCTCAATTACATTGAATTATAAATGTTTTTATTTATTGAAATATTATCATTTACTGTTCGTTCTAGCATTTCATAATTTTAGTATTTATATTAAATTCTTTTATTGCCACTATTACCAAAAAACATAAAATTTTTGATTACATAGATAAATTCTTTGCACAAAATGTTTCGATTAAAATAAACATTTTTTATTTGACCGATATACACATATTAAACATCAATTTATAAAAAAAAAACTATTATGGTAGATGTAACATTATCAATTAAACTTTTTTATATGGAAACAACGGTTCGTTTGCGCTCTGATATTCATGTATTATTTGGTAATAATTTCAACCGTGAGTTATTTGATAATTAAAGCAGGTATTTTATCATTTTAGTAAGCGCGACGAGCGCTTGAAAATAATAATTGAAAACTGAATTGAGTCGAGTTGGTGTTGTAATTAATATGAAAATAACGAAAACGGGGTGAAATTTGATTTTGTCAACTTCCAGTCCATCCATTAATCAGAGTTTCAAACCAGCTGGTGGCGGCCCCCGTCGAGACGGATATCACTTTGCAGTGCTACGTCGAAGCTTCCCCGAAGGCTATGAACTCGTGGTTCAAAGACAGCGGTAAGAATCGAAGCCTTATAACACTGTATCAAAGCTGTGAATATTTTTACTACGTTTTCACGAACCTGAAATTTAAAAACTGTTTATCACATGAAAATCTCAATTATAGTAAGACCTACTTCAAGAATTTTACAAAGTATTGATTTTAAAATATTTCAGGTTAATCTATCATTTTCCTTTATAATTAAATAATAATTGCTTATAAGGCGTTGATTGTTAATGGTTGGCGGAAAGAACAATACAAATTAAACTTATTTTGTGTAATGAATCCTCAATAGTATAGGTACTAACTAATATGTAACATATTCCCTCTTTAATGGAGAATATTTATAAAATTAAAATTCTATTTTGTTCTTTAGCTGCTATTTTTTTTAAAATAAGGTAAGAAGGACATGGCCAAGATAGGACTAGTCGTTAACTTATCGCTTTTGCTGCGCTCTCATTATATTAGGAGAAAGAAGAAATTGGTATACATCACAAACTTCTCTACCTTGAAACAGTAATTGATTAAAAAATGCTGTTTGTACTACGACTCGAACCTGTAACATCTGTCACGGAAGCTAACGGCGTTAACAGCTGTGTCATGGACCTTACGTTAGACACAATGGTCAGGATTAATTTTGCTAATCTTGATCATTTTCAAGTTATGTAAGAAGTTTTGAGAGGAACGAAGCTAGTTTTGGAAACAAATATTAAGTATTCGGTAAAAAATAAATATTTTGTTTTTATATTTTATTGTTTTTTCACAGTGTTGCCACTGAATCCATAGAAAATTTAAAGCTGTCCGATAGAATTGATTGTAACCTCTTCGAACAGCATAGAAGTATTTTCAATTGGCTATGACCACTTAGCGAAATGGATCCTTTTCTTCGTAACTTTAAAATGTGTTAAAACGTTAAAGTCTCTTACTCCCGGGTTCAAGTGGCTGACGTCATAGTCTTCCGATATGCATCACGAGCTTAGTGCATCAGGGGATCCACCTCACAAAATAGATATTATTACCTTAACGATAGATTTCTTTTGAGTTTGGATAATTGGCATAAATTATATAAAAATACAAAGACATACAGTTGGGTAAGATCCATGTTAATCGTTTATTGTAAAAAGAATACAATAAACGATTAATAAATGACAATTATTTAAAAATGATAATTATTTAAAAGGGGTACAACAATGGCGAATTTGGTAAATAAAGTTGCTCCTTTAACTCATTGAAACTTGTATACATTCAATTTTCGCTAATTTGTATTTTAATAGCCTTTTAACTTAGTGATTTACTTATATTTTTGTATATAAACGATACAAACTGTTTACTACGCGTCAGTTCAAATACATCCGTGCACTTGGAATGCCTGAAGATGCCGAAAGGCAAAACCCGGGTCGTTAGCGACAAAATTCATGAAAAAGTACAAAATTCAAACAATTCAAATTTTATATTGAAATTCCATCAAGCACCCTCAGTCGAAATACTTAATTTAATTTTATTATTAAAATACTTAAATTTAGTCTCTGAATATTTTGAAACAATTGTTTGAATATTATTTTTTTATCGTATTCGAATTGTCAAGTTTTATGTGAGAATTTTATCATGCACAATCATTGTATTTTTTCTCATACTTCTGTAAACTGAAAAATAAAATAATTTTCAATATACATACACTAGTTTGACATGTGATTATTTTGGTGGTATATGCAAATGAATACAATGAACGAACAATGTTTATAATATTTTATATTCAAACATAAAATAATCCAATATTTAAACATTGAATGATGGAATATTTGATTGAGATTTTTTTTTGTGTTTTATTTTATCCGACAATTCGTTGCATATTGGTCATAAATATCATGATTATTTTTGCTCACTTTTATCTGTTTTTCGTAATTCTCATATTAATATGTTCGTCAGTTATTGCAACTTTTAGTCTCATATACAAAAGAATATAGTTATAATTTTCGTTGATAAAATTTTTTATGAAATTTAACGTTACAACAGTGGTGTTTGTTAGTGTTCAATAGGGCTTGTCGGTTTTCAAAAACCAGTTATAAAGAAAAATACGACATTCAAAAACAGGTTTTTCCAAACTGATTTATCAGTTTCCAGTATTATAATAAACATAAAATTGGATCCATAAGAGTTGAAGTGAGCCAAGTGGTATGTTAAAAAAAATAAGTTAGATCCGTTGTAATAATCTACACGTCTTAAAATATCGTAAAAATAAAGTGACCTAAGTTGATACACATTGCAATAGTAAAACACCGAAGCTCCAAGTAAAGACGTATTAGTATTTAAAAGGTCAAGAAAAAAGTTTTACCATTTACCAGTTGGCCCACTTCACCTCTAATGATCCATTTTCTTAATTAAATTTTCTGAAAAATGTCAATGTTTTAATTTGACATTGTAATAGTTAAAAATAAAACAATATGAAATATTGAGTTTCAAATTCAGTATACATCAATGAACGCGTTGAAAATATTGTATAAAGGTTTATTTTTAAAATAGTTTTCTAAAAAATATTAAATTAATATCAGATAAAGTCAATTAAAACTAGTTTATCAGTCTCCATGCACTTAAAGGTTGAGTATATTTTATAATTTGTCTTTGACCCAAAATCATCAAAAAACGTTTTTTGTGTCTCCTGTAAAATTTGTCATGTGTGAGTTACTTCCTATTTCCTTTCCACAGTCGATATTAATTTACGAACAATTTGGATCTTCTATTAAATGCATTTGAAAATTATATGACCTACTTTATTACAACATACAACAAAAGAGCATTTTCTAATTCACGAAATTTCGTTGACAAAACAAGGTTACTAAAGAATAAGTAAATAAGTTTTGTGCTTTTATTATAATAAAAATACAAAATTTAATTGAATTATCTCAGTTTTTTTAAATTCGGTTTTTGCATCATCCCTGAGTCCAATGCTTTCTTTGTTTAAATCAAATAACAGTTGAAATCGATAAACCAAGCGTACAGCCCTGTTGTAAAAACTTCTAATATGTACCCAATAAAAAATTTGTAATAAAAAAATCAAATATTTACTCGTTCTTATTTTTGTTTATTCCATAATATATTACACATAAATCCAATAAATTTGATTTAACAAATTTAATTACTAATGTGACTGAAAATGTGAACGTGTTATTTCACAACTAATTTATTGCGATTTGATTGTATTAGTTCGTGCGTATGTTCAGTAGGGTGACCACTGACCATGCATTAAACATTTTTGCCTCGATTCTTTTTATTTAAATTTAAACCAAATAATACTGTTGGTTTCGTAGTGTAATTGTCAACGTCGCTGGCTTCCGTTACAGATCTTATGGGCTCAAATACCAATACATATTTAACAATCGATTTAAATATTTCTATTTAAAGACATGGATTTTTGTGATGTCTAAAAATTCATTCATTCCGTAATGTACTAATTTTAAACATACACCCTGTTGTTTAAAATTAGAGAGCGATTAGCTTACCAAAAGTTTTGTCGTTGCCTTATCCTTTTTTATCTCAACTCTCTTTAAAAAAAAAAAGTTTGAGCAACTGAGTAACAATCAGTCCTCATAAAAACAATTATATTAAGACATCTCTATTTAAAAGCCATATGTTGCATATTGCCAGTGGACTCTAAAATGTCAGAATTACTACGTATATTTCGTGAGCGATATTTAGTTTTCGTTTAGAAAACAGTTTTATTTTATAAATCCGGTTTTTGTTTATTGCATTTCTTTTGGTAAAACAAATAACGTTGGGCATTGAATAAATTGAGGAGCAAACATTCAAAAAGTGTTTTGTCACAAATTTTGAAAAATGGCGTTTTATATTAATTCTGATAGCCCATAATAAAACCTATGAATGGAAATCAAAATAAGTGTTCAAAGAGGTTTTTTTTCATATTAAAATGAAATCATAAAGTTGACACATTCATACAAACCGTCACTTTTGCAACACTTAAATCATCATTTTTTGACAAAACACTTTTTGAATGTTTGCTCCTTAATTCTAAATTTGCAAATTCATCGTCAAAAAATAGTTATTATCAAATAATATTTTGAATAGAACAAGCCACTCATCGTTGAAAAATGTATTTCGTTAAAAGATTATATGTGACTATATGACGTTAATTTATTTACGTTTGTTTATTTTATTTTGTACAAATAAGAGTGTCCGTATATTATTGAAATGATTGATTCCCTACCAATGTGTAGGCAAGTGTGCTGATTGGATATAAATTCATTATGATATAAAGCTTAGGTGTGCGTGCTAATTGAGAACTCGAGTACTAGGTATTAGTGATAATGCCTACAACTCACAGCACACTACATCTACAATCGCATGTGGAACGGAAAAGCACTGTGAACAGCTTACAAAAGCTTTGTTTGTCAGTATTAGTGAAAGAAATGTCATGGCTACAAAAATAAACGATTATAACAAAAAGAAAAGTGTATTGTAAATAGTTTCATCATATAATATAATTTGTGTTGATATATATATTTTTAATAAAGTTTAAGATATGGACTTTGGTTACTTGGTGGCACTTTTTTATGAAATTAAAATTGGTAATTAGAGGTTTGCTGTGGTCTTATTGGTTAGAGCTTGCTCTACCGATCACGCAGGTCTTTGTTCGATTCCCGGTAAGATCACAGTGAATTTGAGAATTATTAAATTCAAAGTTATTATCGAAGACTGGGTGTTTGTTATGTCAATTAACATTATTTCCTCCCTTCCCATCTTTCTGATCCTTTAATAACAGGGTGTAGCAATAGCGATTAGTTAACTACTAGTCCTGTTCTAGCCTTACCTTTCTTTCCCTACTACTCACTTTGAAATATAAGTGAGTTTGAGCGATTGAGTAACAAACAGTTTTCGTAGAAAAACACTTATGATGAGATAGCTCCATTAGAAGGCCGTATTCTCCACATTGGGAGCGGACATGGAGTAAAAAAATAGAGGTTTTAATCGTTGTAAATTTTGTTTTTTTTTTGTTTTTAACAAACAATATAACCTGTTTATAGTCATTTCAAGCTGATCGGTTCATTTGAATGCCAAATGGTGATACCATGGTCTTTATTGACAAAATTGATTTTTTTTATCTACGTTTGCTTCCCATGTGTAGCATATGACTTCTTTGTGGAAATGTCTCCACAGATTTTTTCTACGAAAACTATTACTCAGTTGTTTAACCTCTCTTTTTGTTATAGAGTAGTGGTAGAATTAGAGCTAGGAAAGGACTAGTGGTTAACTAATTGATCTCGCTATGCCACGTTATTTAAGGATTGGAAGGGTAGAAGAGAATTTCTAGACATCACAAACACCTTCAAACAGAAAACATTTGAAAAAATACTGTTCATACTGGAAATCAAGCCCGTAAAATCCATCACGGAAGACAACGACCCGATACGAATATGATAGTAATGGAAATTTCAACGCTTATTTCACTACCTTCATATAATTGTAAAAACTTAAAATTATGTTTATTTAAAAGAAATCTATTATTATTTTAAAAAAATACATTAAAAAAGCATGAAACAAAGAATTGAAATTTATTTTTCTTAAATTATTATACAATTATTAAATATAAGGCTCTCATTTTATTTTCGCTTTGAGTTATTTTTCCCCATTAAAATATTAATAGTTAAGTTTATTAGACCACACATATTATGAAATAATCGTTTTTATTATCTTAACAGCTCTAAAAAAACATTTAATTCTTAATTATATGTATAAACATACAAATAAGCTCGTGGTTTTTTATTACTGTCATTTATTCCAAACCATTTGTCGAGCTACAAATTACGCAGCACGAAAGGCTTAAGCAATAGATATACAAAAACCCTAATTAAAGAAAACCCCAGCAATTTATCAAAAACCACATCTCCGGAGACAGATTCCTCGTTCTTATATTTTCCTGTTGTATTGACTAAATCATATAATCTCCACATAAATCATAAAACAACCCAACGTACATGAACTGAGATTATTCCGAGCCGCGAAGCACGACGGAAACACCCGACCAATAGCGAACCCGGTGCATCTTGTTCAATTAATTAAGCGATATGATCGGGCGCTGCTATCTGTCTCTGCGGATCTTCCGGTCCGTTTTCCACCCCTACCACCTAAGTCATTTTCCTTGCGCTCTACGAAAGATGTTGGCTAGTTTTTCTTGTAATTAATCAATATCAAAAGATGTGTAATAGATATAAATCACAAAATAACACTTTTTATATGTCTGCATACTGGAATTCAAAATATTTATGTACCAACCAAGCCATGCCGACTAGAGCGTCTTATCCCAGACACTTTTTGTGATCATGAGATTGAACATTTACAATGATTCTGTGTTTTAATTTGATTGATATATCTCTAATTTCAATACAAAAACATGTCAGGAATAACAGCAAATGATTATTTGGCTGTTTTTTTTTAATTTATATTTACAACAATTGCTAAGATCAACTTAAGGAAAAGAGTTATTTTTAAAACAATATTATTTTTTTGCTAATACTGATTATTAAACCAAAATATAATATTAAATTCTTATTTACAAATTATTGATAAAGTGATTTTAAAAAGCATTATAACTTTTCAGTATTTTGATACTGTTATTTCATTGTTTGTTTTATAAAACATGAAGATTTTATTTAGATTAAATTCCAGAAATTAAAACCGAATGTTTCTCATTTTGTAATTTGTGTACTAAAGTTATTCTTTAAATAATAATTATTAAATGTTTCACTTGAAACGTTCTAAATTTCCAAGCACTATCTTGTTAAAGATGGTTGAGGAAATAAAATTTCCACGATAAGAATTTGTTTGAAGTGATTTAAAATCATACAAAGTTTCGTTAAACTATACAAATAACTATTTAATTTATATATTTATCACAAAAGCTGTGTTGCTCAATGATAAAGTTTGTTGGGAAATCACCTTTTTCAATTACGGATTATATGGAAAACACTTTCGAAAATGAATTTTGCGCGGAATTGTCGATTTTTTTGGAAGTCCGTTAAAATCCATGTTAAAATAATAAACACAGAAAAGAATTTATTTTAGCTCTTCTCAAAATTTCTAATTTTAAAAATGAAAAACCTGAGAGTTTATAGATTTTCCTGTGGCCTCCAAAACTTTGCTGTGGCTCTCTTAAAAATACGTTTTCTCTGTGGCTGCCCGTTGAGAAACCGTGGCATAAAACATGATATTTTGCCTGACCCGTATATTAACCATCTATTTTTATATGTTTTTGTATTCAAAATTCTTAGCATC
This sequence comes from Himalopsyche tibetana, assembly GCA_030503985.1. NCBI lineage: Eukaryota > Metazoa > Arthropoda > Insecta > Trichoptera > Rhyacophilidae > Himalopsyche > Himalopsyche tibetana. Next base: position 22,702,870 of record JAPJYX010000007.1, read on the forward strand.
TTTTATATAAAAATATTAATTTCAAATACTCATTAATATCAATACATTGTTACAAATAAATGTATTCGTAATTTGCTAATATACAATTCAAACGCAAGAAAATACATGTATACACGATATATTACATGACTTGAATTTGAAATCTATTTAGACTAAGCCTAAAACATATGTATAGTGACAATTATATAGGGGTTATTGCAGTGATTTGTTAAGCCTCATAAAATATACTGAATACATTTTCAGTGTCAACCGGACACCAAATCGACTTAAGAGCAGCACAATCAAACTCTTGAAAAATTCAGATCGGGAAACACATTGTGTGCGCTATACAAAGTTGTTGGCATAACAACGCGGTCAAAACGCTATAAAAATAACAATAGACAAAATTGTTTTTGTATATATTTGTATACAATTATTTTTTTGTTAATGATTAAAATAATTGTAAATTTATTATTTTTGCATCTATCTAGCATATATCGCAAATGATCTAAATACGGGTCCATAATTAATTGTAATGTTTGATTATATTCAAATGTTCAATATTGTAACATTGACCACACCCATTTTTATTATTTCCACCCTGCTTACCGACACTTTACCGACAAAAAAAAAACCACGTTAAGCTATTCAAATTCTGATAGTTTTGTTTGATTAAATCTTAATCAACTCGACTAAGTCCATGGGAGTGGAAACAAAATGAACCAACGGCGTGCATTACTCTTTCGAGCAACTAGTCATGCTCGGGTAGTTGTTGTTCTTGCCGTAAACAAAACCCGGATTACGGAGGGGATTTTGCCGCTCCAAATCAACGGCGCTCCACGTCAGAGCCACTTACCAGGGACGGACGTATAAAGTGAAAATTCGCGTCGAGTGGAGGTCATTTGCCGCAGACATTGTTCCTTTTTTTTACCCAGGATAGAAAGGAATAAAGATTTTCGCGATGTAATTGCAGGGAACGTTAAGAAGCTTTTCATTGATTCGTATAATGTGATGAGGTTTTGTAAAATTACACACGCTTGCAAAAACATCTCGCTATACAAGACTTATGTTTTAGATATTTTTAAAGGACATTCTGAAAGATAGTACTCTAGAATATAATATTGAATAAATTTAAATTTAACAAAGAAGCTTTAATAAGTAATACTCAAACTATTAATAAAAACACAATATTCCTAGTACTTTTTCCACATAAAATCAGGACCGGTTTCGCTCATGGTGAGCATTGTCAACTGATAAAGTACTAAAAATGTTTTATTATTTTTATTATAATGCCATTCTACCAAGTATTGACAGTAAACACCTTAAAAGTGACAATATTCCTTTGTACTTTATTCCACTTTATTTAAAAGGTCGAGACCAGTTTCGCTCACTGCGAGCATTGTCAACTGACAAGAAAAATATATAAACGGTGCTATTTATACACAAATAAATTGAAATAAAAGTTGTAAAGGTCCTGACCTTTTAAATAAAGTGGAATAAAGTACAAAGGAATATTGTGTTTTTATTTAAAAAATGGCTTTCCATCAAGTATTGACAGTGAACACCCTAACAATAAATCTTAAACAATTGAATAACGCTAAAATAATTTCAATAAAGCTCATAATTATTAGTACACCAAATAAATTATTCAAAACATTATTTCTATATAACGTCACAATGGACGGTGATAAAACAAGCAACGTATGATTTTTTAGTAAAACGTTTTACTTTTAATAAAAAAATAATATTTACATTTTTTTTAAATTCTTATTTGTCTTACTATTTGTACTTAAGATCAGGATCGGTTTCGCTCATCACTAGCGTTATAAAATGTTAAGAAAATGCATACAATGCTACATAATTTATATAAATCAAAATGAAATTAATAAAGTGTAATAAACAAATACTTAGCCATGTCGCCTGCTGTAGCCCAGTTGGTTAGAGCTTGCTCTACCGATCACGCAGGTCTAGGTTCGATTCCCGGTCAGATCACAGTGAATTTGAGAATTATTCAATTCAAAGTTGTGATCGAAGACTGGGTTTTTGTGATGTCAATTCACATTGTTGCCTCTCCTTCCATCCTTCTGATCCTTTAATAATTGTGTGTAGCGTTAGCGATTAGCCAACCACTTGTCCTGTTCTAGCCTTATCCTTCTTTCCCTACTACTCACTCTGAAAAAAGTGAGGTTGAGTGACTGAGTAACAAACAGTTCTCGTAGAAAAAAATACAGCTAAGATACTTCCATTAGGAGGCCATATGCTCCACATTGGGAGCGGACATGGATTTAAAAAAAAACAATTGGTATTGAAAGGAATAAACAAAAAAATATAAATAAGTAACACAAAATTGACTAAAATTAAAATGTTTTTTTTATCCATGTCCGCTCTCAATGTAGAGCATATGGCCTCCTAATGGAGGTATCTCAACAGAAATTTTTTCAAAGTGAGAAGTAGGGAAGGAAGGATAAGGCTAGAACAGGACTAGTGGTTAACTAATCGCTACTACTAAACCCAGTTATTAAAAGATCAGAAGGATGGGAGGAGAGAAAATAATGTGAATTGACATCACAAACACCCAGTCTTAGATCACAACTTTTAACTGAATATTTTTTCAAATTCACTGTGATCTTACCGGGAATTGAACCGAGACCTGCGTGATCGGTAGAGCAAGCTCTAAACAACTGGGCCACAGCAGGCGACAAAATAAAAAATAATAATACCTCTTTAATGTATTTACAAAACTTTTCAAAGAATTGTAAATAGAAGCTAAAGTGGAGACGAATGCTTAATTGAAACAAAATAATTGTAATCTCCGAAAATTACCGATTAATCTCTTTTTATTACCAATAGCTTATTACACCTTACCAATTTCATTTTAATTTGTATAAATAACACTGTAACTTTCTGTAATAATGTAAAATCAGTTGATAATGCTTGTCATCAGCAAAACCGGTCCTGATTTTATTAAATTAAAGTGAGAATTAGTACAAATTTATCTTTTATTTTTTTAATATAATGTCTTTCTATTGAGTATCGACAGTAAACGCCCTAAAAGGTTACTTAAGATTATTAAGGACAAAATTTCAGGTTTATTACATATTTAATATAAATTCTAGTTTTTTTTAGTTTAAAAACTGAGCATTCCATTTCAATTTGAAGATTATCAGCAGTTCCTACAATGAAGGACTTTTCTTTTGTGTACTGGTGTTGTCAATGATATTATATTACTTACTTCGCTGTAACAAGCACTTTTTTCCACTGCAATATTATCATATTGCATGTTTGTACTTGTATCCAGTATAGTTAAATTTCTTCCACATGCCTGGGTTGGTTAACTTGATATCTTGGGAGGCAATCATCCAAAACGCTTAGAAAAATGAGCACGTTTTATGAGTACTATTTTTTATTTAAATTAACAGCTGGTGCCCGAGTACGTGATCAATTTGTATCAAACAGCGGCTCTCAATCCAATCACTTTTATTTCGAATGTAATCGTTACATATGCTAATAAAGTCTACTATTTCTGCTGTACGAAATATAAATATGTGTTATTTTTTTTTACTATTTTTAAAAGCTTCACTACAATTTATTCATCGGTAATTTTTTTTTAAATTTAAATTTGAATCGTTCAAATTATGTACATTCACACAGATTTTGCCAGTAACGACCCGGGTTTTGCCTTTCGGCATCTTCAGGCGTTCAAGTGCAAAGATGAACTTGAACTGAAAAGCGAAACCGAAAGGCGAAACCCTGGTAGTTAGTGACAAAATCTGTGTGAATGTACATAATTTAAACGATTCAAATTTAATATTGAAATTTCACCAAGCACCTTCAGTCGAAATCTTAAATTATTTTTTAATTTAAGTTATTATTTCATTCCACAATACCTTAATATTTGCCAGAAAACAATACGTCGAAAACCTTGCTTTACGATAATCTTATATCATATACTTAACAAAATCAGACAATAAGATAAATTAATAAACAACAATCGACCAAAATATTTACAGCTCAAAAACGTTTAGTCGTCTACTAGTCTGTGGGTAGATTTGGAAATAAGAAACAAAAAGTGTTTCTACCAGTAATAACTGCTAATGAAATTGACTTAGTTCGTATACTTAAATATCGAAATAAATAATTGTAACTTGAGTGAATTTATTTTTTCAAACGTTATAGCGTGTTGAAATCTATTGATCTGCATTTATAGCACCCAATTTTTGAAATTAAAACATCTGTTAGTATAAGAACAATAAATTATATTACTTTTTATCAGAAAAGTTTATGCAAAAAATTGTAGGGTTTTATTTTAACACGGATTTTTTGATATAATAGAAGGTATTGAATAAATTGTGCTGCAATTAATTTTGAGAAGAAACCTTTGGAGTAATTAAACGCAAAATGCTTTCTTAAGTTTGTTGTTGATAAGTTTGAAAAACGCTGCATAGTTGAAATGGAAAAGACCTCATAAAAATAATTGCGTGGCTCTCATTTTTTTCAGGAATTCCTGGAAGAAAATATTTTCTTCCGACTTAATAATAGCAGGCTGGATAAATTCCAAGGCTTATTTTTTCTTACCCTTTTATTGCCTGACCAATTGCCTCCACGTCGTGAAATTAATAGTGCTGGATTATTTATAATTCAGACGAACTTTTATTTCACTTCACAGTTTTAAAGTATCTTTCATCGCCTGGGCTTCGTTTGACATATTTTTACGAATGTTTTTGGTAAAAAGTAAATTCATATATAACGCAAGATACAAGAATTCATAAAAAATACTAATTTTCCATAATTAAATTATAATTTCGAAACTATAACCAAAAACTTGTACCTCGCGCAGGACGTGTGAGTCGTCAGTTCCAAGGGCCGTTTGACTAATCAACTCAACAATCTTCTTCTTCGGGGCCGAGTTAATAATCCTGAAATTCTCGTGACTATTAACTTATAATTTATTCTTACGAAACTATGACCAGAAACTTGTTCCTCGCGTAGGACGTATGAGTCGCCAGTTCCAAGGTCCGTTTGACTAATCCGTTAGTTGCCTATAGAAGTGGACATTTTAAGTGATAATATTGGTGAGCTGTTTTTTAGGTTTTACATTTGTATTTCTTGATTTTAATGTATTATGTACTGTTTTTTTTTAATATTTGTCAAGTGCATGGCGAATTGGCGTCAGCTGTAATGTCATATAATTTACTTTTAATTAAAAAAAAAAAACACAATAATCCTTTGTACTTTATTCCACTTTATTTCATATGTCAGGAACGGTTTCGCTCATTTCGAGCATTGTCAACTGATAAAAAATATAATTTAACAATGCTATTTATACAAAATTGAAAAGTTATACACAACAATTGGCATTGAAAAGAAATTTCCAATTACATTAAAGTGATTCTAAAATAACACAAAATTAAAATGTTCAACACATCTAACATATAATTAAAAAGTCATCCCAGATTAATAAATTCAGAATGCGATTGAAAGTAATTACAAACATAATTAAAATTTGGGAAATTTTTGACAAAGTGATAAAATGCTACATTAATATGCTTAATGATATGAATATGCTTAATGATAGTTTTATGTTTTATGTTTAGTTTTATGTTTTGTGTTAGTTTTATGTTTGTAAAACTATCATTAACCATATTCATATCATTAAGCATATTCACTTTATTAATGTAGCACTTTATCACTTTGTCAAAAATTTCTCAAATTTTAATTATGTTTGTAATTACTTTCAATCTCATTCTGAATTTATGAATCTGGGATGACTTTTTAATTATATGTTAGATGTGTTGAACATTTTAATTTTTTGTTATTTTAGAATCACTTTAATGTAGTTGGCAATTTTTTTTCAATGCCAATTGTTGTGTTTAACTTTTCAATTTTGTATAAATAGCATTGTTAAATTATATTTCTTATCAGTTGACAATGCTCGCAATGAGCGAAACCGGTCCTGACATATTAAATAAAGTGGAATAAAGTACAAAGGATTATTGTGTTTTTTTTAATATAATGCCTTTCCACCAAGTATTGACAGTGAACACCCTAAAAAAAAAACTTTACTTTTAATATTCAAACAATAATTTGCTTCCAAGCAAACTGGTTTGTAGTGGTGGAGTTACACTAAATGTATTGCTTGTCGCGAGTTTCAGGTTGTCAATCATTTAACTCAGTGGTTAACGTCATCAACTTCTGTGACGGATCTCACGGGCTCGAATCCTAGTACGAACAGCATTTTCTCAATCGGTTTATCGATTTCTGTCTAAAGGCATAAATATGTGTAATGTGTAACTATTAATTTGGCGTGTTTCTTATAGTATATCAACTTATAAGTATTTCATTCGCAGGCGAGGAACTATTGCAGAGTCCTAAGTATAGCATGATGGAAGTGAAGCTGAACGAGTATTCTCTGCTGATGAACGTGACAATCAAGAACTTGGAGAAACGAGACTTTGGAGGCTACTCTTGCGCTTCGCTGAACGCACTTGGTAGAGTGGAGGGTTCGGTTAGGTTGCAAGGTAAATAACAAAATTGAAATACTTTGTCTGGTATTTTATAATACTTGCTTGCTTTTTACTTGTATTGCTGAATTACAATCAGTTGCCTTATCTACATTCATGTGCTGCGTATAATAGTTTTCTATTCTTTTGTGTTTTGATTTTTTTGGTGACTTAATATATCGTCGTTTGGCAGGCAATATCGTGTTGGCACTAATTTTACTTGAATTTATGCTTTATTATATTGTATGTGTTATTTTTCACTGTTTATAGACAATTAATATTTGGATAACATTATATGATTTAAAAAAAACCTTTTTAGAATTAATAGAGTTTTGAATCATTCGTTAGAGAAACCGTTATTTATATTTATTGAAAAATATAGAAATTGTATAAACTTTGGAAAAGAAAAAGAACGTAACCCACACGTAACAAATTTTACAGGAGAAACAAACGTGTTTTGACGATTGTTATACAAACTGATTTTAATTGACTTTCTCTAATATTAATTAAATATATATTTTTTTAAAAAACTTTTTTATGTAAATTTTCGTTTTTATGTAGATCGCAACTTCTACAGGTCCTTCTTTTTTCAAACTTAAAATCTGATTTAAAATACTAATTTGACATTTTCAGCTTACATCCTTTTGATAGAAAGTGTACCAAGCTGTAAAAATTGCGATTATCGAAAAAAAGTTGTGGATTACGTCTTTTTTCCTTTCCACAGTCGATATGAAAAAAAGTTTATTTTTTAAATACAAAATAGATGTCCCTTCTCCAGATTTGGGATTTGTTTTTGTATCAAACGCCAAGTTGCATGTTGATCGAAAAAATATTTGACGCGTACGTCTCAGTTTTAGACTCTTAGAGATAATTCATGGAATTAAATTAATCAAACAATTTTTCTACAGAGATAATCTTACCACCAAAAACAACGACAACGACTACAACGACAACCACAACGACCACAACGACCACCACCACAGAAATGCCGACGACCACCAATACGATGAAAGCTCGCAAAAAGCTTCCCACTAAAAGTGGCAAACAACCAGACAAGAAACTCACCAATCACATCCTCCCACCTGACGACACGGAGGCAAAAGACGGGGACACGGATGCAGTGAGTCACGCAGAGAGGAAGGAAAAGGTTATTAAGCCCACGTCAAAGCCTCAATGGAGGATGCATAACAATGCGGCTAACAGGGGTGATTCCTTTACATTTGAACTTATTGGAGCTTTAATACTTGTTAGTAGATTTGTTCTCCATTAACTAGAATTTATAATCAAATATTTATTATTAAGTAGATATCTAGAAATTAATTATAAGAAAAATGTATTTTACTGTCAATTTTATGTTGAAAATTGTTTTTCGCAGACCGTTATTGTTTTCCGTATCATAAAAAAATTATCACATTATAAAACCCGAAAACCTTTCTAGAAAGCATATGAAATATTTGTTTTAAAATAAAGTACATTTTTATAATAAAGCTAAAATTTAGATCAGAGTTTTCTCGGCCTAAGTGCATTTCAAATGATTTAAACACTAACAAAATAGCTCTTATTCATAGGGTCTTAAAACATTTGATTAATAAAAATAAAATGAATGATTTATAATTCAATTTTATTTTTTAATAACTTAAAATATTTGCTCAATGATTAGAAAATCAAGTAACGTGGAATCACAATCTATCGTTCTCAACTGCGTCGTTCTTTTCTTCTTTCCCAAAATAGTCGTTTTTTGAGAAGCATTTAAATACGATACATCAATATTTCACTGTAACGTCTTTGATATTGTAAACTATTTTTGGTAAAAAATAAAAAAAATATGATGTTATATTATTCAAAAAACTGGCTATGAGTGACTAAGCATTTTAATTAGCAATATTTGTAAGTAAACATTTAAACACTTTACTCTACAGTTAAAACACTTGAATCAATTTTCATTACATTAAAAAGAAAAACCTCAATTGAAAGGAAGTTTCAAGCTTTTTGGAGTAGTCTTAAATTTTACTGTTATGTCAATGATCAATCAAAAAATATATTTAATATAGTCACGCAATCATTTCCCAAATACTGTAACTTTCAACGTTTACAAATTTTCGTAATGTCTCTATAGTAAAATTTCAAAGCATCCATAACTTTCCTATATATTTCTGATTTAAGAGTACCTACTAAAATAAGATTCTTAGAATTGAGTTATAAATTTCTTTATTTATTATTTTATAAAGGTACTCGGATTACAATTTTATTAACTCGTAATTTACCTAACATATTAATTAGCTACAATGATTGACTTATTGGTTAAATTTGTAAATCATATCATAATGAACTAATTCTTAACGAATCGTATTAAATGATGACAATAAAGTAATATGACGTTACTGCAGTGTAAAATAATATGTTTGTTTTGTTTAATTTCGTTCGTCGAAGAGGTTTTTTAGCTACATACATATTATGTAATATATTCCCAAAAACAAAATCAAATAATTTATCCGAAATCTTTAATCTGTAAAAAAAACTACTGTAAAAGCTCTGATAATGTGACGAAATTTAGCAGAAGTGTTTGTCTCAAATTATATAATTAGCTAAGCTATTATTTTTATTTAAAAACTTTAATGGTTGCAAATACTAATTTAATTTACTTTTAGGCATGAAGAAAACCAAAATTTTAAAGATCTACACAATAAATATTGTAATATGTAAGATAAAAATCACTTCACGCCCAAATCATTTAAATCAGTGAATATTTCTTTACCATTGAGCTGCTGCTGTTAATTGGGTTTTTCGGAATAATTAGACGATTGTGAAATATTTTTAATAAAACATTATTCAACAAGTGTTGACTTCACAGTTCTTGGTGGTGACTCGTGATGCGTTTTTTTTTCTCACATTTGTAATACACTTTTTTGACATAATATCTGTTTTTTTTATGTACATTTCAGATATTCGTAAACATTCAGTAACGAAATTTATAAATAGAATAGTTATATTGTACATAGAATATGAAATTGTTATTTATTACACATGATTGTAAATGATTTAGTTGTCAGACAATAAATTTGATTAAAATTACACCATTCACAATGTGATATTTTATAGATTTAACAAATGTAATCATATTAGTGATAATCCATATTAAAAAAAAAATATTGTTGTTTTAAAAAAAAAATGATAGAAGTAAGGAATTTTAAGATTTCTGTGATGTATATACAAAACATAATGTCTTCCGTTTTTTAAATATATCCCTGTTGATTTAGGATAAATTTTAGGAAATTTGAAAATGACAATAAATGATTTAAGAAAAAGTGGTAAAAATAGTAAATTTAAAAAGATTCAACTTTTTTTTTGATTATTTTAACTATACCCATTCCTTTTTTACGCGATTTCGATGAAACGCGAGTTTTTTGGACGGCACCGTTTTTTTTAAACGTGATTTACTCGTTGCGCGATTTTTCCTTTCAATTTTTTTTTACAAAAGAAACGGTTAACTATCGCAGTCAGAACAAAAGTCAACAGTTTTGTTTTAAAAAAGACGGAAACGTGATATATTAAAAAAGTTAATACAATTATGCATGTATACATATGTATCTGTTTCTCATTATATTCGTTGTATTAAGTCAGTTTCTGGAACCAATGTTTCGCGTAAAAAAGGATTGCGTGTATTCTGTATGTACACAATAAACAAAGTAATTAACAATGGTTAAAATATGTTTTCATCAAAAAATCAATAATCTTTGATTATATGTGAATATTAAGGTCTTTTTGTGAACATAATATATGTTATATTAAATAATAATGCAAGGTTGCTTACAACTGGTGTGTATGCCTAATATATCGAACTTAATAGTAGACATTATATAACAGGAAAATTTTCAAAAATTAACATATCTAGAAAAAAATATATCAAATAAAATTGTTGAAAAAAAATGAATTTATTTAAATTCTTATTACTGAGATACAAACTTGTATGATATTTTAAATTTAATTATAAAATATTTTATTGATTCGCTATGTATAATATGAGAAAAAAATAACAAAGTTAGTCTATTTTTAGAATGAGCAATTGAAATTCATTTTTTATGTATATATTTGTTTTCGAAGTTGATTTATTATTTTTTTAATCTACATATCGACTGTGAAAGGGAGAAAGGAAGTAAACCACACATGCGTGCATGCATGCTAAGCTTGTGTTTAATTGACATATTCTAATATTAATTAAATATTTTTTTTGGAAAAACCTTTTTTTCAGTCTTTTTTCTTGGTTTAAATTTTCACAAGCTCACCTTTTTTCAAGCTTAAAAGCTAAAATTAGATACTAATTCGGCATTTTCAGCTTACATCCTTTTGATAGAACGTGTATCAAATTTGATACATTGTGATTGTCGAAAAAAAGCTGTTTTGGAAAAAACTGAGGGTTACGTCCTTTTTCCTTTCCACAGTCGATATGTACTAGACTTGACCCTTTAAACTTTATCGTACTTACCAAAGATTTCTTTCTTCATAACACAAAATTGACTGCAGAATTTATTTGAAAAAAACACAGTGGAATCAAACCGTTTATTTTGAATACAATATTTTTTATTACACTTATCATTTGTTGTAATTTAAAAAAATGTTATGTTTTTTTACAATATGTTGTTTTTTTAATATTATTACACATTATTAGGCTAATAAACAAAATATACAGGCAGTCATACAATTGTGCTAATACCCCATTTGGTATGAATAATTTTGACGAAAGATTGTAAAATAACATACGAATGATATTTTAATTGTTATATTATTAAGTATATAATATACTCAAATGTGTATTGTAAGTGTATATAAAGCAATCAGTATTGTATTATCAATTTATATTCGTAATAATAATAACTGTTGTAACATTTTATCACAAACTGTTATGTAATCTGAGATACGATGACAATAAGTTTTAAATAAACGAAAATATATATATCTACACAAAAGTTTATTGTTTTTACTCTTTTGTCCTACTCGCCCTTCCCTACTCACCACTGTTTCCCGGGAGCCGGTAAATTTTTCGAATTTTTTGGTTATTTAAACAATTTTTCACGACTTTTTCTACGAATTTCATTTTTATCTTGTGCGACACTTGTTTAGAGAGTGAATTATAAAAATAATTTTCGTAAGTATTTATTTTAACCGTGTTCGTTCCAAATGCGGAACATATGATCATTTAATGGAGTTTATCTCAACAGAAGTGTTTCTACGAGAACTGCTTATTAATTAGTTACTCAAACTGTTTCTATATATTTCCAGAAAACATAAAAGACTAGGGCTAAGACAACAAACAGACAGAACAAACGGAAACAAATTGATTATTTTGTTATTCGAACAATTTACTGGGAAACCTGTTTCCCGATCTATAGATTTTATTTGAAGGTATACAGAAAATTCACAATCCGACACCTTCTACGTATTGTGACTTCTAAATTGAAAGATTGCAGAAAATTGGTTTAAAAAGACAAAGACTTGGTGTAAGTTAAACTTTTTGCATTTAATACGTATACGGTATCTTTATATCAATTAAGAAACGATTGAAAACTCGACTCAGACATCAATCAAGCTTTTTCTCCTTTAAACCACTGTCCTGTACTGTTCAAGAATTCGGAAATACTTTATGCGGGAAGTGTTGAAACCAGGGCTGTGGAGTTACGTGAAAAAAAGACGACTTTGACTCCGAGGAAATTTTGTAATAATTTCATTTTAACTTATATATATGTATACCATCAGATCATCTTTTGTTAGCCAAGCATGAAATGTTAACAATTTTGACTATTTTTTTTAAATACACATCATTAAATATATTTTTCAAAAAAAAAATCGAGCCGCTCATTTTTTACGACTCCGACTCAGGCCAAAATACCGCGATTCCGCGACTCCGACTTCGACTCCACAGCCTTGATTGAAACGCTTAAAGAGGAGTGGGGAACCTTTTCATTTCTTAATGCCACATTCATTTATCTGATTCGATAAAGCAGCAGTAAAGACAAAGTTGACCCCCCTCCCCCTTTTGTTTCGACTGTCGAACATATAATGGGTTGATTACACTCTTTTTCCAAACGCCAAAATATTTCATTTTGATCAAAGTGAATGTTTTGATCAAGTCAATAAAGTACACATACTGATGTTTTTAATTTAACAACAATTTATAAGATAAACAATTTACAGCTATTTTAATTTTACGCTATCGTGCGAACTATGTTAAAATGGGATTTTGTTTATTTTCATATGTAACAAGAAGATGAGCACGCTTGTCATCTGCAGTGACCAAGCTAATAAATATTAATATTGTCACTACCCTAAAATTATACACATGCCCAGATTTCTTCCGGCAACCTTTAAGCTTCTCTACGAAATAGATTTTCCGAAAAATACAGAATTGTTTATGTATAATATATCGTCCTTAACAACACGTTGCTTAGCAATTCGGTTGTTATTTTTTTTACAATTACTTCTAGACTTTTCCACTCACGCTCCAAATAAGAGTTCTTCGTCGCATCTTCATTATTACAAGTTTTCAAAGAGTAAAAACTCTTTAAATTACTCTCGTTTTTATGAGTGTATTTAAATATGTATTAAGTCATTGATTAAAATGCTTACTATCAAAAATGGTTCATGGAACTTTGGGTTGTTTTGATAAAAATAGGAAAAATTATATGTCAAATTAGTGATCTTTGTCTATTTTGATATGATTTATTCATTTTACCAAGTAAGTATGCAAGTAAAACATTTTTCAGAATACGTATTACTTCTCAATAGTATATATGGTGTTATTATTTTACATGTTATACGTTTTGTGATTTAAAATAACACAAAAAAATGAATTTATTTTTACTATATGGCGAGCAAATGAGTACAAAAAATGCTGAACGATTTACTTTTCTGTTGAGTGGCGCTTTACAAATTGAACATTATTTAAAATATTATTTTATTTTTAAGAGGTAATAAACATTTTAATTTATATATTTCTGTCTACGACTGTTACCATTGCATTTGGTAACTCACTGGATTTGCACATTCAGTTACGCGGAACAATTACTCTTTTAATGAAGGGAATCGATACATCTATAGATAGCGGTCCCTTCTCGCCAGGAGACGTCTGAGGGTCACGCCTATCGCTCGTTTGTTGGAAAGCTTGTGCTGACAACTGTCGTCGCAACATGGCAGACCAGATGGGCTGCGTCCTCTAAGGGACGTCAAACGTATCAGTTCTTCCCGGACGTGTCCTGGAGGATGTAATAAAATCACTAACACCATCACATTGGACTTAGCAAGTTCAATGCAAAACTATTCGCGCTGGGCAATTTGGTTTTAAAGCCGGACTGCTCTTGTGGATGTGCCGAGCAGGACGTTAATCACGTTCTGTGGTACTGCCCTGAGATGGAGTCCAAACGAGCAGAATTGTTTGCTGTGGTCCGTCCTCACACGGGCCCAATAGGCCACGCTGACTTGATTGCAACCAAAGCTAACTTCATGGCATTTGAAAAGTTTGCCAATTTATATGGGGATCTTCACAACCTTGTTTTCTCTCTAGAGTCATTAAACTCGTCTACATCGACGAGCTATCAGTATACGGACTATACACAAGATACTTAATATCAACTTGATTCAAGTGGCTGAGCTAGTCACACTTTTATTATTATTATTATTTTAAGCACATTAGTGCATGGTTAAAAATCAGTCCCGTGCAGTTCTGCTCGGGCTATGAATGTGAAGGGTAGACTCCTTTTTTTCTGTCGATATCGTTGTGGAAGGCGGCCGTTAAACGTTGATTGCATATACACAACGGATGGTAGTGGGAAACCAACTTGTTACCAAAAAAGAGTATTTATTTTACAAAAATATGTACATTTACATACTGAGCTTCACTGTCGGGAATTATTTTATTAATAAATATGATAGTAAAGTATTTACATTATTTTTTCCACGTGTAAAAGTGAATCTCAAAATCCCGGGCTTATGATATGACCGAATTGGTCGAGATACCGAGATTGGAAGCCCTACTTTTTACCCTTAGTGTATTTGGTACACGTGTATTTTATTTATGGTGACGGTTTTTTGTTTTGAAGGGAAGTATTAAAGCCTTCATCATAAATATTAATAACGTCAACTAATTACTCATGGCGTAGCACGTCCTTAATGACAAAACCAGTTAACGGTTAAAGTATTTATATTTTCTGTTATAAAATACGCTCAGAAGTGTTTATTAAAATTCTGAAATACGAAATTGAGATGCCATTAGTTCAATTATCTTAAATTCCTCCGGAGAACATAGCGCTACTCTATTTTCGCTTAATCACCCAAACTTTGGGCCAAGAGGCGTAAGAACATCTCACTTCTACATCTAATCTACGCCATTTTGCCAGTCACGAAAGATTTACTTTTCGATTTTGTACATTCGGAGAATTCTCTGGATTCTAAGATGAACTTCCTACGCAGTGACGCTGAGTGTGAGTCGAAGGAGAATTTAAAAGTTACTGATATTATTCAATGAGAAAATTATTTAAAAAAAAACACCCAATATTTAAACATTAATAATCTCTGGTACTAATTCTACATTTATGTATTAAAAATTAACAACCAATAAGTATTATGTATTTTGTAATAAATAAATTTAAATGACTACATAATAGTTCTTTATTTTTCAAATATCATTCCTCTCCAGTAAGCTTTGACAGTAAACAGTATTAACATGTAATAAAATTAGAATTTCATAAATGATTAATATTTCAAAATTATTTTTGTTTTGTTGCAATACCAGTCCCAAATTAAAGCGTAAGGAAAATTTACGTAGCATTTCAAACAACCCCATTGGTCAACAGACGCACTTGGGCGTTCGTTCACTTCAGTATTAGATTTTTGTCTACAATTTAAAAATTATCCTAAAATCGGGGCATTGCAAGTGTGGTTAGCTAATCATTTGGTCTATCTTAGTATTATTGTTCAACTTTACTGTACATATATGTTTTTTTTCATCCGGAACAAGGGATAACTCACAGCAACACAAGAAAACCCTATTGTTGCTGGAATCTGGTAACTATATGGTTAATCAGCTACGTTCAAAGATGGCAAAAGAATTTTATCTATAGTTGCACTCTTTGTAATTTATATATATGCAGTATTTTTTTTGAAAACAAAAGGTACCGAAACTAAATTTTTGTCAAACCTTTTTTTTCTAATAAATGTCCTTTCTCAATGTGGAGGATTTGCTCCCGTGTGGAGGTTTTTACGAGGACTGTTTGTTAGTCAATTTTTCAACTTCCCTTTTAAAGAGTAAGTATGAAAATATAGAACTGATACAGGACTAGTGGTTAACTAATCGCTCTCGCTTTGCCTTGTTAATTTAAGTGGGAGGGATAGGAGATCACAAATACCAACGCCTTCGAACAGAAATCGATCTTGTAGGTCTCATCTTTACTGTGGTAATTATGTTATTACTTTAATTAGTTTTTCGGCATAAAAAATCAAAAGTTAACAAAGGAAAACAAAAATAAATTTTTGTGAATGTTGATTTGAAACATTAAAAATATTGGGGGAAAAGGTGCCGGAACGCCGTTTCACCGCGTAACATAGGAAAGAAGTACTGCGTATATGATTCACTGTGAAAGTTTGAAAAAATAGTGAATCTAGTGCCCTTCACGCGTACTCAATGTGTTAAAAGGGCTAATCCAACTCTGGCCGTGGACATTAACAACCGATACAATGACCGCCCCAGAGCTTTGATTTTTGTTTTACCATGTCCGCTCCCTAATGGAGTTTATTTTCTAACAGAAGTGTTTCTACGAGAACTGCTTGTTACTCAGTTGCTCAACCTCTCTTTTTCCAAAGAGAGCAGGAATATAAGGATAGGGCTAGGACTGGACTAGTGGTTCGCTAATATGCCCTGTTTATAGGATAGTATGGGCTTGGGGAATTCAATACATCACATACATCCATGCCTTCGAACAGAAATTCATAAATCGATTGAAAAATAAATTCACAAAACTGTCCGAACTGGGATTCGAACCCGTGAAATCCGCAACCGAAGCCAACGACGTTGACCACTCGACCACACAGGCGACGAGAGCGTTGACTATTTGACTTTGATCATTTTCACAAAAATATTTTCAACTTTTCAGATAATTTATCAAAACCACAGCATTGAAAATAATAAAATTAATACAATTTCTTAAAGTATAACTGAATTTTCATTACCATCGACACAATATAATTCTTTTCGTCAGTCAAAAATGAAAGTTTACACTGGTTTTAGTTGAAAATAACTTCTCGGCTTGTGCTGAAAGTTTTCGGTTGAGTCTAGACATTAAGTGTCTTGTCAATAAGAGAAAAATAAAGCGTTCAATTTGATAGGCTGCCAAAAATAAGTATGAACTATTAATACAAGTGAGGCGTTATTGAGTGTTAATTGAATTTCTATTCGAAACAAATGTAAAAGATATGGCCATTGAAACAATCAATTTGGTTATGATATTATCGACATTACCTTATTAAAAGTATTTTTTATACTACTTAAATTATTTTTTATATCGACTGTGGAAAAGAAAAAAGACGTGACCCACAGTTTTTCAAAACTGTTTTTTTTCGGCAATCACAATGTATCCAACTCGACACACGTTTTATTAAAAGGATGGAAGCTGAAAATGCCGAATTAGTATCTAAATTGAGCTTTTAAGTTTAAAAAAAGAAAGGTTTGTGAAAATTGCAACCAGAAAAAGGGACATAAAAAAAGGTTTCTGTTGAACAATGTATCAAATTAATATTAGACTTAGTCAATAAAACACCAGTTTATCAGTCACCGTGCACTTCAGGGTTGTGTATGTTTCATAATTTGCTTTTAGCCTAAAATCATCAAAAAACGTTTTTCGTAGGTTACGTCCTTTTTTCTTTCTACAGTTGATATGTATAAGGCATGCTATCATTCTAAGGTAAATCAACCAAACATTACTTTCGATAAACAGCAGTATATGAGGCAACTCAGGCAATTTTCTTTTAATCAACCCATTACAACAATTTTATTTGCTAGAAAATAATTTTAAAAAAATTGTAGTACTAAATACTTTGATATTTTTACCGCATTACAATGGATTTCTCCCAAATAAATTCCAATTCAATCAATTAATTTTAAGTATCCAATATGGTTATCAGGTGATTCTTTTGAAATCAACCTTTCGCCGCTATTTAAACCCCTAATGTAACTAACAATAAATATCAGTTTAATGTGCTATAAACTGATTTTTTTAAATGTGTAGAACTAAATACTTTGATAGTTTTTTTTCTGTATTACAATGGAGTTTTACCAAGTAAATGACAATTTAATCAATTAATTGAAAGAAGTCGTTTTGGCTACTTAGGTATTTTTTTTTAATCAACCCATCACCGCTACTAAACTCCTAACGTAACCTACAATGCCGGGTCCAATGGCGCAGCGATTAGCGTTGTGAGCTTCCATTCCGGATATCACGGGTTCGAGTCCCAGTACGAACAGCACTTTTTAAATTGATTGATCGATGTCTGTTCGAAGGCATGGGTGTATAAAAGTTCCCTCCCGCCCTTTCCGATCTTTTCATAACTGGACGATGAAGGATGAGTTAACCATTAGTCCTGTCTTAGGCTTATTCTTCTATCCCTATTACTTTCTTTGAAGAAGAGAGATTGTAGCGACTGAGTAACAAAAAGCTCTCGTAGAAAAACTTCTGATCAGATAGCTCTAGTAGGAAGTCATATGCTCCACATTGGGAGCGTAAATTGATAAAAAAATAAATATCAGTTTAATTTGCTATGAACTTTTTTTAAAAATTTTGTAGAACTAAATAAGTTGATATTGTTTACCGTATTGCAATGAAGTTCTACCAAGTAAATGCCAATACAATCGATAGTATATGAGATTGGTGAACCTTTCTACGTTAGAAAGTTACTTTGACTTAATTGGCCGAATTCAAAAAACTGAGAGTTTGCACTATTTTTTTCATTATTAACAGTTATCACTCTTTTTATGGTTCCTGGGAACAATCGTGTGAGGACAGCAAAATTTTTATGTATCATTAAATATGAACGTACGGTTACCCAAGCACTCGATATTTGAGAGTCTCTTTATTTTTTCACGTATTTGAGTGAGTTATTAACAACCGAAAATAATCAGAAGGCGCTTAATAAGTACCAAACACTTTGTAAAATATCTTACATTATTACATACTGAATAAAGTACAATGCTCGCTTTAATAGAAAAGCAGTCTATTGTATTTATTTTCTCTGAAAATTTTCACCAAACAATAATGAAAAACAAACACAATAGCGAAGAAAATTATAGTCACGTAAGGTTAACATATTATGTCTCTTGTTGGCAAACTTCAGGTTCGTAATTTATAATCTGAGAGTATTTAAAAGGGCTCTTTTCATGAAAAGAAACAACTAGATTTTTTTTTAATTTTGGCACGCTTTACTAAAGATTAGAGCAAGTGTGAAAAGGTATTATTTTCTATTTTGTTTATTCGTTTTATGTTGAGTAGCGTGTGTTATATTTTTTGAATCTTATTTAATCTTTCAATTAAAATAAACTTAATTTGTTTGGAATATTAGTTGTATTTGTGAGAATAAAACATTTACTTATGTTATATATTTTGGTTTATTTTGCCACACTTGGTCCCATTTGGAGTATATGACCATGACATGATGCTTTCAAGATATTCTTATCATCGTCAGTATTTTACCTCATCTCAAGAGTCCCAGGTTATCACTGCATCCTGGAAAGCTACTGTGTACATCGTTAATACCAAAAATATTCATCATTAGATTTAAAAAAGTTTATTGATGTTAGAAGTAAGAGACATACTCAAGCTTGAAGCTGGACTCATCGCTGATTTTCTCCACTTTCAGTCCAGAAAGTCCTACTTTTATCTTAGAATTTCTAAGAAAATAAAACTACCGTACGCTTAGTGTCACTTTTCGTTTAAAAAATTCAAAGACAATATTCATTTGTACTTCATTATGGGGTTATAATGCAAAACGTACTAGAGTCAAATACTATAGCGAATAACACAAACAAATAACATTTGCATAAAAATATGATTTCCAATTTGAAAATGACAGTCGTGTAGACATTTAATATTAAAACACATAAAACCAGTCGATTCCTTAGGCTTGAATTACATTATCTGCACACTTGCATTTGTCGCCTGCTGTGGCTCAGTTGGATAGAACTTGCTCTACCGATTACGCTGGTCTGGGTTCGATTCCCGGTAAGATCACAGTAAATTTGAGAATTATTCAACTCAACGTCGTGATCAAAGACTGGGTGTCTGTGATGTCAATTCACATCATTTCCTCTCCTCCCCCCATCCTTCTGATCCTTTAATAACTGGGTGTAGCAATAGCGATTAGCCAATCACTAGTCCTGTTCTAGTCTTGTCCTTCTTTCCTTACTACTCACTTTGAAAAAGTGAGGTTGAGCAACTGAGTAACAAACAGTTTTCGTAGAAAAATTTCTGTTGAGATACTTCCATTAGGAGGCCGTATGCTCCACATTGGGAGTGGACATGGATAAACACAAACACATACCTAACTCAATATCGCTCATTTTGGAAATAGTGGGTTTTGCATTATTTAATTTACAAGAAATCCACAAATTCGCGATAGATCTCAAAGTCTAACATATTTTTCGTTGTGGAGAGTGGACATATGTATATCACAAATTGATGAATGTAAGCCAACATGTCTTGCATTTACTACCTCTGAGAGATAAAGAAGCGTTGAAAGACCAGAACCTTACACGATGGATTGGTTGTGGCAGGACCTGTTGATGCTGGAGGTCAACCTCTGACGTAGGAGGACAGAAGATCAAGTGAGATGGAGAAGATTGATTGAGGTGGCCATGGCTGATCTTGCTCATCACGAGCATTTTCAACTGATGGAAGTCAATTAAGTTGGAAATGCTTATTAAAAACTACTTGTAACTTAGTTGCCCATCCTCTGTTTTCGCGAAAAGAACTTAAGTCGCCCGTTGTGATTCAGTTGATTACAGCTTGCTTTACCGACCAAGCGAGTCTAGGTTCAATTCCCGGTAAGTTCAATGTCAAATTTAAGTTTTTCAATTTAAATTTGAGACCTAAGACATGGGTATTTGTGATGTCAATTTACCTCGGGTTGATCTTGAGTGAAATTTTCTCGAATTATCATCCAACATTAAAATATTTTGCACATTACCATAAGCTGTAGTTCCAAATATTTTTTAATCAATTAAAAAATAAGAATAGAAGGATTGGGCTATGACATAATGGGTGAAAGAAAATATCAAATTGTAGACATGCCTTCAAATAGTATAGACATGAATTGATTGGAAATTAGTTAATGAAACTGCCTGTATATGGATTCGAACCCGTGAGCTCCGTAACTGAAGCTGACGTCATTGACCGCTAGACCATGGGCCCGACATATCGTATCTCAATATGTACCCAATTCAAATGAATATTAATCTTAAAAACAGTGTGAAAACATGACAGACATAGTATAGTAACAGTATAGTAAATCAAGTTGCTGCAATTTTAACATATTTCTTCTTTATACACGAATCTAAATAAAGATCAAAAATATTCACCTGTTTCTCTTATCCGTCATTTCGTTAAGTGTTTGTACGTTATATCAAACCAGCCCCTAAATTTAAGCTGCCATTTATTTAAATATCCTTAATTAAACACAGTCCTTTAACGTAGCATTGAAATTACCCTGTCAGAGCCTTCCAAAGGCTGCGAGTATATTTCACCCCAACTGCCTTCAATTCTTTTTAATCTAATTTAAAACTTTTTCAACCACTTTCCGCCTGTTTTATAAGTTTGATTTTATCAAGCGACGCTTATACAAGTATAATAGAGAAAGACCTACCCTCTTTTTGTTTCGGCTAAATCAGATAACAAGTTTGGTATACTATTCGCTTACCACTTATTAAAATAATTTTCTACAATTGAAATTAAATTAAGTTTAATTAAAAAATAAACAAATTAAAACTACAAATAAGAATTTTTAACATGAATTATTTTATTAAGCTTGGTCGATATTACTTTTCTTCAAACCTTTAATATATTCAGTTTATTCAACGAGGAAAGAGATTTATTAAATTTTGTATAGTAAACTACCACAATACCCATGATAAGAAGTTTTAATTAATTAATTCGATATTAAACTTACTGGGAACATAACCTAGACCCATCTGATTTTTAATGTAGTTAGTAAAATAAGTTATTTCCACTACACCAAATTTAAACGATCAGAAGGTCGCGTATTGAGTCCTGGCAATTATTTCACTGTCGGACACAGCAGTCAAACTCGTCGGCTTATGTGACAATCTCACGGGTTTTAATCCCAGAACGATTAGTTAGAGTCCCGAATTGATTTCTGTTCGAAGGCATACGTGTTTTTGATGCCTGAAAAAAACCCTTTCAATTTTTAATAGGCGTGGCGTAGGGTGGGAGATAATTAAACCATTAGTGTTGTCCTAACTATTTATTTTACCCCTACTATCTTAGTAAAATAAATGTTGAGGAACTGAATAAAAAGAAGTTCTCGTAGGAAAAAATATATGTTTTACACTGGGAGCGGACAATAACAAAACAATATGGAGTATATAAAGTAATGGAGCAGGGTCAGTAAAATTGTACATTATAAGTATTTTATTGCATTATAATTTAGAATGACTTCATTAATAAAGATATAGTATATGAGCCCTCTAAAGGTAAAGTAAGCCAACTAGTAAATTGGTAAAACATTTTTCTTTAACTTGTACGTATTCGCGTTTTTACTTGGTGCTTTGGTGAACTATAATTTTTTTACGCAGATAACACTATCGTAATGCGTTTTATATAAGTTTATTTCACTTTTACGATACTTTCAAGATGTGTAGAATATTACAACGAATCTAGCATTTTTTTTTTATGAAAACCACTTAGCTCACTTGTGGGGGTGGTCTAGAGGGGTCTCAGAGGGGCTCGCGCGAGCCCCTTGCTCAATTTTACCAAGGCCGGCGAGCCCCTTGTTAATTAAAGATAATACAATATTATCAGATCAAATTAGTATATAACTGAAATTTATGACTTGCATATTATCTGCGACAACTTCAGTATACGCAGTAGTACATTTTTAGCCATTATAAGATTGATAAGCTTACCGCGAATTATATATTGTTACATACCGACTGTGGAAAGTAAAAAGGACGTAACTCACAGTTTTTTCAAAACAGTCTTTTGTAGATAATCACAATTTATCAAACTTGATACACGTTCTATCAAAAGGATGCAAGCTGCAAATGCCGAATTAGTATCTAAATTTAGCTTTAAAGTTTGAAAAAGATGACCTTGTAAAAAAATTAAACCAAGAAATAAAAGTTTTTTCTATACAATTTCTTTAATAAATATTATATTTTGTTAATTTAACATCAGTTAAGAAGTTTGCGTGCACTTCAAGGTTGTGTATAATTCATAATTTGCATATGGCCCAAAATCATCAAAACACGTTTTTTGCGCCTGCTGTAAAATTTGATATGTGTGGGTTACGTCCTTTTTCTTTTCCACAGTCGATATTATAAGTGTAGTGGGTAATAATTGATTGGTTATTTAAGTATTGCATATAATTGCATAGGAGTGATAAAAAAAATCATTCCTTCCCCAGAAAACCTAGAATTGCTTTTAGATCAAGCGAGTCTTGCTGACGTATTGGCAGCCCACCGCTGCACACTTCACTTATAATGGGCCCAAGTATATATATTGTGCTTTGACAGCACTAACTAGTGGCAAATATTTTATTTAGTAGGGATGAAAAAAATTTAATTTACCTTTATAAAAATAAATATTGTATAATACGTAAAAAAAACGTAAACATACTTTTATAATCTAATAAAGATCTACGTTCGTCTTAGTTTGAATTTAAATAGTATTAGGTAGGTTCATGAAAAAAAATGAAAGCTTCATTTATTTTTCAAAATTCTCATTTTTTTGGATTGGTGGAAGATTCGATTTAGTGAAAGGGCAAAGCCTGAATGAGAAAAATTAACACTTGATGAAGCATTTTTCGCACATCCGCACAGACTTGCTAACACCATCACACTCGGAATCAACGATTGCCATCATGTCGAGTGTGTTCTGTATTTTCGGTATTATGAAAATAATTAATATGGAAGAAAAATAAAAAAAAATCTTTATTAAAAACGGAACAAACAGCGGAATGATTACAAAGGTATCTTTAATTTTTGTTTCTGCTGCGGCTTTTGTTAACTCAAAAAAAAATATTTATTCAGCACTCTTTTGTTATTTTTATCGATTTATTCCCTTTAAATTGCTGCTGTCACCTGCTGTGGCCCAGTTGGTTATTCTTTGCTCTACTTATCACGCAGGTCTGGGTTATATTCCTGGTAAAATCACAGGGAATTATTCAATTCAAAGTTGTGACCAACGATTGGGTATTTGTGATGTCAATTTACATCATTTCCTCTCCTCCTTTCATTCTGATCATTTAATAACTGAATGTAGCAATAGTGATTAGTTAACCACTAGTCCTGTTCTAGCCTTATCCTTATTTCCCAAATACATTTTTACTCGAGTAATTCAATAGAAATATATATTTGTCGCCTACTGTGGCCCAGCTGGTTAGAGCTTGCTCTACCAATCACGCAGGTCTGGGTTCGATTCCCGGTCAGATCACAGTGAATTCGAGAATTATTCAATTCACAGTTGTGATTAAAGACTGGGCGTTTGTGATGCCAATTCACATAATTTTCTCTCCTCCCATACATCTGATCCTTTAATAACTTGGTGATAGTAATTAGTCAACCACTAGTCTTGTTCTAGCCTTATCCTTAATTCCCTAATACTCACTTTTTAAAAAAGTGAGGTTGAGCGACTGAGTAACAAACAGTTCTCGTAGAAAAAACTTTTGTTGAGATACCTTCATTAGGAGGATATATGCTCCACATTAGGAGCGTGCATGGTTAAAAAAATTGCTGCGTCAATATAATAGTTGGACAATCGACAGACAAAATGTTTTGTACCTATGAACGTCAGTATAGGCAATATATAGTGATGAATCAAATACAATGCTAGGATACATTGTAATTAAAAAAAAAACGACCAACACAGACATCATCTAACGCTATTTAAGATACGTCGTATTTGGGCGAAGTCACTGCGAACGCGATTGGAATACGGTTTATAGCGAAGCAAAATATCAAACAAACTGATGCGTTTTATATATATTAAATTATACTAGCTGTAAGCCCGTTGACCTCAACGGGGGGATTTTTTTTGCATTGTTAAGTTGTCAGAAAATGGGGCAGGGGGAGGGAAAATCGGGGACATCCTTCATACATTCATACAGACGGACCTTATCGACTATTAATAAATAGATATTTTTGTGTCGCACCTAGATGCTTTGCATTCACTCTGATTCCTTCCACGTGAGCCGTACAGTAACAATATCTTTATCGACTGTCGAAAGGAAAAAGGATGTAACCCAAATATAACAAAGTTTACAGGAGACACCAAAAATGTTTTTTGATGATTTTGGGATAAAGGCAAATTATGAAATATACGCAACCTTGATCTACACGGAGACTGATAAAGATGATCT
This sequence comes from Himalopsyche tibetana, assembly GCA_030503985.1. Classification (NCBI taxonomy): domain Eukaryota; kingdom Metazoa; phylum Arthropoda; class Insecta; order Trichoptera; family Rhyacophilidae; genus Himalopsyche; species Himalopsyche tibetana. The sequence continues at coordinate 22,727,976 of JAPJYX010000007.1, forward strand.
AAATTGAATAAACGAAATTATATTTTATAGTGAAAACTCTTTTTATGATCGCGATTTTCGCAGGCTCTTGCTTATTTCTTCAAGCTAAAAAGCTTAATGAAGATACGTTTTTGGCATTTTCAGCAAAAAATCTAATTCATGTTTATTTTTACTATAATCAACACTTTGTTGCCTTACTTTGAAAATGTTCTATTTGCACTTTACCATGTTTTGAGATACAACGGTTTGAATATTTTACTGATCATACGAATGTTGTTTATAAATCGATTATAAAAAGTCTTGTTGTTTCTTAGAAGCTTGAAAAATTACTGTATGAAAGAATGTTTGTAGACAGAAATCTGCTAACTTCTGTATTTAAAAATGTATGACTATTAAATTAATATATCTGTATGTTAAATTGTGTCAAATACAACATTTTCCGACCAAAGGGTAATTTTATGCCAAAATGTCATTTATAACTTTTCCAAAGTAAGGTAAAGACTTGAGTGAAGTTCACTGTCGATTTTGAGTAGAAATTTATAAAAATAAAACATCAATATTATTTTGAACTACTTCTACTATTATTCTACTAAATAATGACCAATACTGGTTTGGCTATTCGCTAGCTTTTTCAACTGATTATTTTATTATTAAAAGTGGCATCAACAACTGTTACAATATAAACATAATTGAAAAATATAGTAATCCAAAAAACATCTCGCGAGATCGAAGTCGTCAGTGGCGGAACCGTGTTTGGGGTAGGTGGGTCGTGAAAATGCCGAATGCCTGCGGCGACAATAGGTTCGTTTACGCAGTAAGGATGGCACAAATGTACCAATCAAGGGCCACTTTATTAAATCTAACTTTATCTTCCGCACGTAGCCGGGATTTTGGCGAACCTGCCTCGTCGGGATATGAGATGTGAACTCCCTATAGAGTGAAAATAAAATATCATTAAAATAATATCGTATTCTGTAAAGATTCGATGGACTCCAGAGCACAGTGGAAAATTGCTTGATTTGACTGCTACAAAAAATACTTTATACTACAAATACGTTTGTCTATCACCAATCCTCATTCAATTTGACACATCATATCGACTGTGGAAAGGAAAAAAGACATAACGCACAGTTATTTCAAAACAGTTTTTTTTCGAAAATCACAATGTATCAAAGATACACGTTCTATCAAAATGATGTAAACTGCAAATTACGAATTAGTATTTAAATTTAGCTTTTAAGTTTTAAAAATATGAACTTGAAAATTAAAACCAAGATAAAAGTCTGAAAAAAAGGTTTTTTCTAGACAATTCCTTTAATTAATATTAGATCATGTCAATTTAAAACCAATTTAGAAGTCTCCATGTACTTCCAGGTTATTTATATTTCATAATTTGCATATGGCCCAAAATCATCAAAACACGTTTTGTGTGCGTCCTGTAAAATGCGTCGTTAGTGACAAAATCTGTGTGAATGTACATAATTTGAACTATAAAAATTTAGTACAATTGAGTACTTATTGAATATAATGCCGTTCTAATTAATTTGGACAGTGAACATCATTTAAGTGAGTTTTTTATTGTTTATTCGATATCAACGACATTAATATCAAATGAACATTCAAATCAATTAATATTACTTATCATCAATTACGTCTAGACACTCTTGACTAAATAAAATTTTGACTAGTTATTCATATTGACTGTGGAAAGGAAAAAGGATGTAACCCACACATATCAAATTTTACAGGAGGCGCTAAAAACGTGTTTCGATGATTTTGTGACATATGCAAATTATGAATTATACACAACCTTGAAGTGCACGGATACTTCTAAACGGGTGTTTAATTGACATAACCTAATGTTAATTAAAGAAATTGTCTCGGAAAAACCTTTATTTCAGTGTTTTTCCTTGGTTTTAATTTTTTACAAGGTCATCTTTTTCAAACTTAAAAGCTAATTTTAGATACTTAGTCGGCATTTTCAGCTTCCATCCTTTTGATAAACGTGTGTCAAGTTGTATACATTGTGATTATCGAATAAAAGCTGTTTTGGAAAATTGAGGGTTACGTCCTTTTTCCTTTCCACAGTCGATATAAATACACGATATAAACAATTTACTAACTGTCATCTCGAATTCTTCCATTTAGTCAAACACCTGAAGATGAAGACACGGTAAAATCTAGGTCGTTAGTTACAAAATTCAAACAATTTAAATTTAACTTTATACTCATAATAAAACCATCATTTTTTTATTATTTTTATAAAAAAAATAAGAACCAATGAAAAATAGTATTATATTAACTTCATTTTCATAAAATGACTCAGTATCGAAATCGAATTCAATCGAAATAAATTCACAACAAAATTTCCAGTCAAAGAAAAAAGACTGAATAGAAAATATATTGAGTTACGAAAAGGTTTTCCTGGAAGACAATACTATACAGTATACAACATAATAAATTTGATATTATTTCTGACACGTATTTATTACTTCTTACATTTGTAACACTTTAATATTTAAGAATTTTATTACATTTATGTGTGAATTATATTTGTACGATATTAAAAGAAATATACATACTACATGAAAGCAGTTAAATTATCATAAAGTTATTAACTTTAGTAATGTAGCATTATATATTACTTTGTTAAAAATGTCCAAAATTGTTATTATGTTTATAATTACCATCAGTCACCACTTTAAACTTATTAATTTTTGATATTTTTTAAATTGTATGTTTAACATTTTAATTTTGTGTAATTATAGAATCACTTCTACTATAATTTGTAAATTCTTTTCAATGACGATATATTAAGTCAATAAAAAACTATTTTATCAAGTCACCGTGCATTTTAAGATAGTGTATATTTCATAATTTGCATTTAGTCCAAAATCACCAAAAAAACGTTTTTTGCGTCTCCTGTAATTTTTTTTATTGGTTGGTTACGTCTTTTTTCTTCCCGCAGTAGATATTTAAACAAAATTTTTTTTGGCATGATATCGTCGTCTGAACTGTTATATATAATACTTACTAAAACTTCAAACAGTACATAAAAGCAACAAGAAAATATTGAGAAAAAAACAGTCTGCATATTTTTAGCGTCATTGTGTTTTTGAAACGTAAATAAATCTGAAAGGTCTGATACTCCGTAGTAGAGTGGCTGCCATAAATCAAGATCAGTTGGAAAAGCGCATTCGACTAAAACTAAAGGGAAGTAAAAAAAGCCCTTTATTCAGTACGAAACTTTTATCAGACAGGTTGAAAATCTATCTGGCTTCGATGCCACTACTTCTGTCAAGCTATTATTGAAAAGAATTCCCTGGAATATAAAAATGAATTTTCGTACCTAACATTACATATGCAGCTCGAGGTTATAGAAGTGTCCATTAGTGTCACAATTGAAACTTATACCACCACAAAAACAAAACTCTTATTTTATTTTATCTCCCTACTAGTATGTATCACCTCCCAAAATATAAATAAAATCTGAAAACCACGCTCCCAACTATGCCCCGGCAAACTTTGGACAGAACGAGGGATATAATAGCACCACCTTACTGAAGATGAAAGGGAAATTGAAGCATGGCTTCACCTCCCCAGAACACGATGGAAAGACACCATGCTAACATTACATACTGTAAAAACAGGGTAATGGAGTTTTAAGCAAACTTTCAAGTGGTCATCAACATCGTTAGCTTCGGTCAAGGTAAATTGATTGTAAATAAAAAAAAATGATTTGTGTTCGAAGGCATGGATGTATGTGATTCCTTAAAAATTCCCTCACACCAATTAAATCTAAAAGCAATTATCTTACCAATAATCTTGTTCTAGTCATATCTTTCTACCCCCATTGTCACCAAATATGGTTGAGAATCTGAGTAACAAGCATTTCTTGGATCTATATGTCTATTGGGAAAAAACTCTCCTAAGAACTCATATGCTTTACATTGGGACCAGCATGGTTGAAAAAGCACGATACGATTGTTCATTGAAAAAAATCAACCGAAATATGGGGGATGATTACTTTCCCACCACTAGGGCATCCAATCAAAGATTCTTTTTGTAATTCCGGAATTGAACATTCACCATTAAGTCGTGCGTAATTTCGGGATTAAAAAAAAATTGGTCGGTGATTTTTAAATATTATTACAAAGGCGTTGGTATTTGTATCCTTCCCAATCTTCCAATCCTTAAATCACCAGGTCAGAGCGAGAGCGATTAGTTAACTATTAGTCCTGATCCAGTGCTATCTCTCTATCCTTATTCTTTTTTAAAAGGAGAGTTAAGTAACTGACTATCAAGCAGTTCTTGTAAAACAAATTTGTTGAGACACCTTCATTAGGAAGCCATATCTTCTAAATTGAAGACGGACATGAATTAGAAAAAAAAATGACAAGAATTGAGTTTCAGCACCTTTTTTTTAAAAAAAAAGGATTGCACAAGTCTAATTATTATTTAAATAAAACCACTAAAAGTGGTACGTACATCAAGAGTTTATTAAGAACAAATTTATGGTGGATTCATTAAACATATCGCAATATAAAGGGTAAACATAATTAATTCATTGATGGCAAGTGCGGCTTAAAATTCATTAAAACCATTTGAAAACGCTAAATGTAGTTAATACACTGTTGTGTTTACTTTTTAACAGACAAAAGTATATAATTGCTTAAAACACGTTGAAAGCTTTTTTTAAAAGCACAAAATGGTAAACCCTCTGTGTGATTCCTTCACATTGAGCTGTTTACAATTTTTACAAACATCAAATGAAACGCTTCAAATACTATAAGCTTTTTTAAAAAGGGTATTTACCAACGACAGTCAAACATATTTGGATAGTAGTTTATTTATTTTTCAAAAAGAATTGTGTCCGTTGAATAAGATTCAGTGTAGACAAAAGTGGATCAAAGGGACTAATAGATTCTTTTCGGCGAAATTTGAAGGGAGAGGATTTCGCCCGGGGATATTGCGGGGAAATAGATTTTAGGCAGTCGTTCTCAAAGTATTCGTGCGATTAACCTAATTCAGGTTCAGACTCATTGTCTTCGTAAAAAAAATAGAAGAGAGAAAGACAAAAGAGCGTCAAATATAATTGTGTAATAAATGATTGAGCAAGAAACAAATAATAAGCTTGTAGACAGTCAAACTTAAGCAGAATAAGTAGTCAAGAAGCATTGTAGAACACTCCAGCATTTAAAAGTGTCCCCAGAATATAAAGGCTAGAGGAAGACTCCCAAGTAGAAAGTATAATGAGAATTTCACTTTCAGTAGTCGTACAAATTGACTTTGGTTGATGATATCTTAAGTAAGTGGGCTTAAATACTGGAGCATATAATTTGTTTTCCAAAAACTTGCAGAAGTATATGCTCATCATGAGCGAAACCGGTCCTGATCTAATAAATTTTATGTGGAAAAAGTACTAAAAATGTTTTATTATTTTTATTATAATGCCATTCCACCAAGTATTGACAGTGAACACCTCAAAAGTGATGTAGTCAATAAGTTTTAGAGTCAGTTGGAGAACGGTTGTCAATTTTGAAATTTCATTAATTATCCTTATTTTCCGGCAGTTAGGAAAAGCAATGAAGCATTGCCAAAGAAATAACGTCTTTTTTGGAGAAGTAAGAACTCAAGATTTTCTGACAAGGTTATTATCAATACTAACTAAAGTCTCCCACGTCAAAGTTTCGCTTGATTTTATCGAATAAATGATTTGTTTTCCAGAGGGCAGTATCCAATGGAAATGTGGCCAAACCTATGCTTGTGTTCGATAGTTATAATCTCTGATTGATTTATCTTGGAGAATTTGCGCATTTATCAGCACCTTTGCTGTTTTAATTGGGTGTTGGTTAAACCATTTCTAAGAGACCGGTTAATACTACAAACAACTTGGTTTGGTCTTCAACTAAGAAGTATTTATGTTGACAAATAAATATGTAGTTTATCACCTTCAACAATAGAATGCCTTTTGTAACAGAGAAATCTACTCCCTTCGAGTCAAAATTCTTACGGAATTAAAGATCCAAAAGTCTTTTATTATGTCAGATTTTGGCTTTGTTGATTTTTAGAAGAATTAATGGTCAAAAGATATTTTCAACTCCAACAAGATGATGTGTGGTTAGTGACACACCATATTAATTAATAAGTAATATTTTTTTATAAGTCAGAAAATATCATTCAGAATACATTATCGTTATTATTAACTAAAAATACAATATTTAAAAAATTCTCCCCGAATTTGAGAAACACTGGGCTAGTCTATCGTCACGACCTCTGTCAAGTTATCGGAAAATGGTATTGAGAAGGAATTGTATGTCTCGCACACTACTATTTAAACTATTTGTCGCGGTATACTTTTCCCAGTGGACACTTACGAATATACTTATTAAATTTCCTATTGGAAACAGGGAATGTAATGATATTTGGAAACAAAAAACGGTATACGCATTCGTTATATAGGTATAATTTAAGATGAAGTGTAAGATTGTGATTCCATCATTATGTTTTCATTGAAGGTAGAATGTAAAAAGTTATACATAGTATAAAAAAGAAAAAAAATGTTTCTGTCTGTATGTCAACAGAAATTACTTGACATTTCTATATGTCATTCTGGCTGCCAGATTTTCTGTATCAACTGTGATATTTTCAATATTTAAAACTATATCAAGTGCGGTCCACTTTAATAATTTTAATTTATTTTTAACATTAGTTAAATAACGCAAACAAAAATATTTGTATTTCTGGTGTTCACGTTTATGTTTTAAATACAACCAGAGCAAAGCTGGGCATTATACCTTATTTTATTTTGTATATAAGCGTGGTATACAAGCTGCCGTATTCAAGCATGTATTAATTTTTCCATGTCCGCGCCCAACATCTAATACATAACCTCTTAATTAAAGTGTGTCGACAGAAGTTTTTATCTACGAGAACTGTTTGTTGTTGTGAGAAGCCTCTCTTTTTTATAAGAGAGTAGTAGGGATGGAAATGATAGTGCAGTACAGAACTTATGGCTGGCTAATCACACTCACTAAGCCCCGTTATTTTAGGATTGGAATGGTGGGGTGGAATTTTCAAGTTATCACAAACATCCATGCTTTCGAATAGAAATTGATTAATCGATGAAAAAATCTGTTTGTACTGGGACTGGAACCAAGGAGTCTTCTGTGCCATGAAACCAAAAACTTACTATTTATTCCAAAAAAATAATTGATGAATTTAATTCACTTTTATTGCGAGAACAATTGTTGTTATGAAGAATTTCTTACTCGCATATTGGATGATTTTTAATAATGTATAATTAAAAAATAAGCCCACGAACTCTAAACTTTGTAAATACAATTGTATACTTTGATCGATTTATATTTCTTTATTCAAACGCATGGGTATTTATTTCTCACTTAGATTCCATAAGCTCTACGCTGGATGTATACGTGGTTAGTAAAAATAAATAAGTAGTTTTTTTTCCCCAATATTATAAAACCATTCAAATTATTTTTTTTATTTTACATAACGTAAGATATTTTTCCAGAATTATTTATTATATGCAATGAGCTTTTCTTTTAAAATGCTCCACTCTTAATATAAAGGAGATGATATTTACTTTTTAAAGTATTTACAGATTTTTTTTAAATATTTCTCAGTAACTAGATTTGTCTCGATGCCTTTATTAAAATATATATGAATCAAAAAATGTGTATTTAAAGAACAGTATATTCTTTAAAATTTCTTAAAAATTATTTAATAAAATGAAAAAAAAAAGGATAGCAGAACGTGGTTTCGATCCACGGACCTCTGGGTTATGGGCCCAGCACGCTTCCGCTGCGCCACTCTGCTGATGTCCAAGCGTGCCGAAATAAATAACGTGAAGAAACAGATTTCCTAGGCTTTTACTATACATATATTGTCTTTATAATATTTGTCAAATACGCGGAGTATTGGCGTCAGTTTTTATGGCATAATTCATGTGAACATAATGAAAAAATAGTTCATATACATTTATTATTTTCATTTATTCTGACAGTAATCAAAGATCATAACGCTTCTTAGAATTGTATAATTAATTAAAACAAATAATTCACGAACGATTTCTGTGTTGGCGGCAATTTCGATTAAACGTCAAATGCTTCACGACGTTATTCTTTAAGATAACCGTTTTTCTTAGGTAACTGCTTTTTACTAAGTTTCTTTTTATCAACGAAAATAAGGAATCAAATGATAGGATTAAGACAAGCAAGCCAATTATCTCTCTTAAGATCAGATGGGTTAGACCTTATTCTAGACATCCTAGATAAATAGGCCTCCAAAACATATTCATACAACGATCGAAAAAATATGTAACGAAACAGTCCGTTCTGGGTTTTGTAGCTTTGCCGAAAATTTGAGCTACAGAATTTATACATACAAAAGTAAAAAATATTTTTTTTCATCATCTTTGATATTCATTAAAAAAATATTTCTTAATGTCTACATTTAGAACCATGAAATTAAATAATTATACTTACACTGGTTTTACTTAGTTTTGCTCCTAGAATAATTTTGAAAGATTGAACGATACTTGATTATTGTTTTTAAATTTATTATGTTATCTTTATGCGATATTTTATTATCAACAACTAAACGATCAGCTGCACATGCCAGGCTCGCCGTTTTTATACCGTATATAAATATAATCATAAAACCTTTTCCGAAAAACAATAAATATAATTCTTAAAACTACTCAATGGACTAATCTTTTCGCCAGCAATGGATTTAAGCTCAATGATACATTTATTTATTTTATAAACACGAAATATTCATTTACTAAGCGTCAGTTCAAGTTCATCCGTGCACTTGAACGCCTGAAGATGCCGAAAGGCGAAACCGGGGCCGTTAGTGACGAAATCTGTGTGAATGTACATAATTTGAACGACTAACATTTAATATTGAAATTGCACCAAGCACCTTCAGTTGAAATCTTAAATTATATCAACAACCCAATTTATTGATGCTTACAGTAATATTCAAAAATCACGCGTTTGTACTAATTTTACATGTATTTAATATGGTCAGTACATAATACTGACGCCATGTATTAGGATGTTATCAAATTTAATTTTATATTAAAAATGAACTTCCACAAAGTTACCTCTGAATCTTTCAAATATGGTTCTATAGTTTATGTTTGTTTGAGTCGCTTGAATTGTGTGTGTTTTTTGAGGGTATTACTTGCAAACACGGCTTATTCCAACATGGTTAAAAAAATAATCTTGAATTTAATTTTAATAAAATATATACTTTTTAAAAGTATTTTTAGTCTTACATTACATTGGAATGATATTTTGGATGTTGTCAATCCATGTTTGAGACTGATTTCTAAAAATGCTTTCAAAATTTATTTATATCTACTAAATAACATTCATGGTTATGTTTTAACAATTTCGGAATGAGCCGGGCTTGCTAGTAATACCCTCATTTTTTTAATCAATGTATTGGTATTAAAAATCACGGAGCTCCGTCGCAACACCATTCTTCATTCACTTTTCTGGTCTGAGAACAACGAGCAATCAACTAGAACTTATTACTTTTGTAGCTAATGTTTTTTTTATTCTGAATCATTCTGTTAAAGTATGAAACTGTCTCAGTAAAGCAGAAATTCCCTTCAGCACGAGCTCATAAGCTTAACATTAGTGACAGAATTTTTTTAATGAATCAAAATTAACCGTGATTTTATTATTGATTTTTTTATTTCTAAAATAGATTTTTTAGTGTCAAATAAATAATATTCGTAGCTCAACGGTGGTTGACTCAGCTACAAAGTGGTTTCTCGGTGGCTGGAAACGAGTTTAATGAATTTAATTATTTTCCTACACTTGCCTAGAGCAAAATTTACTATGCCCCGTGTATTTTCTGAGTAAAAAAAATGTTCAGAAAATCTCATTTTTTGTCTTATTTTTAATGTCTGCGCCGCAAAAAAGGGTGTATTTAAAAATGCGGCATGAAAATGTGTTGTAATAATAATCCGACAACGTGTAAGCCATTTATAACATAGGAGCTCAACTTTCCTCACACAAATTTCGTTAAGTCATCTTAATTCACAGGAATAATTAAAAAATCACGATTAACTATTTTACATATTTAATGAATCTTAAATTTTAAAATATTTTTTTTTTAATTTTCCCAACGAATATAGCACGCTCGGTTATAATCAAATAAAGTCAAAAAACAAAAAAGTCAATGAGACATTTCGCTGAATGCAAATATGCTAAAACAGGCATCAAAAATCATGCGATATCATAAGTAGTCATACGACAGATGTTCCAGAGTAACAACGCATTCTCTTTTTATTCCACTTCTTAGCATTTCGTCACATTGCCTCACTTAAATTTATCTCCCTTGCGAGTAACACCGCTACTGAAACCCTCAAATTCAACCCCTAGGTGACAATCAGGCCTGTAATCAGAACAAACTCTAAAATTGAAAAGTAATCGTATTTTTTATTTACTTTAATTACTTGAGTCATGATGTTTAATTAATTACAAATGTAAACTTTGCAGCAAGGGTTTATACAATTACCGGTTTTATCCAGTTTTCCAAGTTTTACAAAAAATGGATAATTCAATTAAAATAGCGAAGAAATGTTAAAAAATCTTTTTTATTTTGTTTATTTATATACATGATAATACACAACAAGAAATTATTTGGTGCTACTCTTCAGAAAATATGATTTAAGAAAACACAAAGCGTCCACTGATTGATCGTTTAGTGATGATCTAATTTTTGTAACAAAATTTCCTGATATTGAAAATACTCTTTCGCTGGGTAATAATGTGGAGCATATGGTCTTTAAGGCAACAAATAAAGGATCAAATTTTTTATCCTTTTGTTTGTAGACTCGTATATAGAAAATTCGGCCTTTAGTGTAATTAAAATTGATTTTTTTGTCCTGGGTCCTCAAGGAATCTTTTCATGATTCCTCCATGGTTTTTTAAGAATTGTAGGTATAACCAGCTACGAAGTTTGAAAAACCAGTTTTTAATGGCACAAATATGGCCAAAAAACTGGTTTTAAACCCGGTTTTTTAAAACCGACAAGCCCTGATATCGACTGTAGATAAGAAAAATAGTATAACACAGTTTTTTCAAAACAGCTTTTTTCGATGTATGTATGTCACAATATATTTCACAATGTATGTAAGTACGCTGAAAATGCTGAATTGGTATCTAAATTTAGCTATTAAGTTTGAAAAAAGCAGAGCCGGTAAAATTGCAATAAAGAAAAAAAAATCATTTTTTTTTTTAAATATATTTAATTAATATCAAAGAAAATCAATTAAAACCCAGTTTTTGGATGTAAAGTAGTAAAATTTCCCGTCAACCCCGCTCTCTCTATACAATTTACAACACAGAAAAACTTTTATTTAATGGAAAAGTTAATTTAGAATCATTTCATTCACCGCCTGACCTGTCAAGACTGTCAAGCTGCTTATTTAGGGTAGATAGGAAGAACTGTCAATGTAATAATTAAAGAACACGTAAGATATCTAAAACCAATAACTTCCCAGAGTTCGTGAATCATTTGATAGCCATTTTTTTTTTAAAACCATGTCCGCTCCCAATGTGGAGCATATGGACTCCTAATGGAGTTTATCTCAACAGAAGTGTTTCTAGGAGAACTGATTGTTACTCAGTTGCTCAACCTCTCTTTTTCCAAAGAGAGTAGGGATAAAAGGATAAGGCTTGGACAAGATTAGCGGTAAGCTAATCGCTCTCGATACGCCCCGTTCATAGGATAGGATGGGTGAGAGAGGGGAATTCAAGACATCACATAACATCCATGCCTTTGAACAGAAATTCATAAATCGATTGAAAAATCAATTTATAAAACTGTCCGTACCGGGATTTGAACCCGGGCCCTCTGTAGCCGAAGCCAACAATGTTGACCACTCGACCACACAGGCGGCTATCACAATTATCAAAATAAAATGTATAAAAAATCTATTCAGTAAATAAATAATATAGGGTTAAAAATGAATAGCTATAAGTTTTTTGAAATTAAAAAAGTCATATTAAGAAAGGGAGCACTTATAAAATAGGTTGATCACTACCGTTGAATTTATTTCCATTAAGATGTATCGTACTTAATTTGTTATTAATACTATCAATGTTTTTTATCATAACCTCTACCTGCGTAACTTCGACTTTTATTTTGTTATTGTGGGGCTATAATGCAAAACTTACTATATCCAAAACTCAAACTTTTCAGTAGGGTCAAATACTATTACGAATAACACAAACAAAACAATATTTGCATAAAAATATGATTTTCAATTTGAAAACGACAGTCTTTTAGACATTTTATTTTAAAACTAATAAGACCAGTCGATTCCTTAGGCTTGAATTACCCTATCTGCATACCTAATTTAATATCGCTAATTTTGGAAATAGTACAATTTCCATTATAACCCCACAACTGAAATAAAACTTGAATTTCACCGTATTTTGTGTTAAAAACGTTTTCAAAATCAATAACTTATTTTTGACTGAAGCCGGATCCAAGGAACAGTTTTACATGCTAACAAATAAAACATAAATGAGAGATGGGAGATGGATAAATTACACGAACATTCTATTCTTAGGGCTTATAATATTCTTAGTTCGGCTCTTATTGTGATCACTCCAGGCTCGAGATTCGTTCGCCCAGGAACATCGGAGTTATAATATCTGCTTTTTTGTTTATTGCCATTTTTTACGCGTGGATTTGCCTTCAGTCCGGAATGGGTTTCGAGATTTTTAAGACCGACTTACACCCCATGGCTTTATTTTGACGATTACAATAAAAATTGAAATATTGAGGTCGTAATAAAAGGGTCCACATATGAACACACAATTATAAATCCACAGCCTCTTTGTTAGTTTACCTTGTTTTGACTGTAAACTTTTTCAATTTATGTGTTTTACCCTTCGGAAAATAAATTATTTTTATTCTGTACAAAAAAAAAACACGATTATATCGTTTATTTCATATTATTATTTATAAAAAAGGAAGCTTTAATTATATACACCTAATTCTTTTTTTATGCGACACATTGGTTCCAGAAAGTGGCGCGTAAAAAAAACTAATTTTCATGTAATTAATAATAAATCCGCGTAAATCAAAAGTATCAAAAATATTATATATGAAAAAATGTAAAGTTGCCGTCCGGAAAAAAAGCGTTAAATCAAAATCGCATACAAAAGGATTGGGTGTACTAACGATGATATATTGAAATTGTTTCAATTTTTATAAATATGTCTGCTATAAATTTGTATAAATGTGTTTTTAAATACTCATTTACTGTGTTTTAATAAACTTATCAGTGTGCATTAATTATATATACAAATATCGACTGTGGAAAGGAAAAAGGACGTAACCCACACATATCAAATTTTACAGGAGGCGCAAAAAACGTGTTTTGATGATTTTGGGCCATATGCAAATTATGAATTATACACAACCTTAAAGTGCACGGATACTTCTAAACTGGTATTTAATTGACATAATATAATATTAATTAAAGAACAACTACTGGATAAACCTTTATTTCAGTCTTTTTTCTTGGTTTTAATTTTTTACGGGGTCATCTTTTTCAAACTTAAAAGCTAAATTTAGATACTTATTCGGCATTTGCAGCTTCCATCATTTTCATAGAACGTGTATCAAGGTTAATACATTGTGATTATTGAAAAAAACCTGTTTTGATAAAACTGTGGGTTACGTCCTTTTTCCTTTCCACAGTCGATATGCATTATTTTTTCTTTAAAAAAACTCAAACTAATAAGATGTTACTGTTAAGTAATCAATCTCGTTGGCTTTGGTCGTAGTGCTTGCGGGCTCGAATCATAACACTAAATATTTTCCAATCTGCCCAATGGCTTGAATGGATGTGTTGTCTAAAATTCCCTACTACATATCTGATCCCGAAAACAAAGTGTAGCGAGATCGATTAGTTAATCACTAGTACTGTCTTTTTGTGTTGTATCCTTATATTTCTTATATCTAAAATAAAAGAGATTAAGCAACTGAGTAACAAGTAATGTGTCCAACCTCGCAATTTCAGGGTTGACTCATTTTTCCAACCCCAGGATCCCGGAATTTCGGGAATGAACATTCGACATAAAATTGTGTATAAATTGGGATTGCGTAGTTTTTGCTCGGTGATGATGAAATCCTGGGATTTTTCAAACATTTGACAATTCCTAAAACTAAACGAAGCGAGACCTTTTTTAGCTCTCTGGAATTCCCAAAATAAACCAATACTTAGAAACTCCTTTTTTATTTTTTAAATCTCGTTCAATTTTCTCAATCCTGAAATTCCGGGACTAGTGATATCACAATCCTGAGGTTGGAGGCTCTAGTAACAAGCACTTCTTATAAAAAAAAAACCTTTTGATCCCAATTCAAGGTTAATTAAAAAGTTATTTCTCTTTAAGTTCTCGTAGTTTGTAACTCTATATTAGGGGGGAGCATGGTTTTAAAAATAAATATATGGATATATAAAAATATATGTGTGTGTGTACTCTGCTTGTGATTTTGTAAAAATAAAAATCTACCCTCTAAGACAAACAAGTAAAATTACTTTTCACGTTTTTACGGCGATGGTTTTAACAGGGACCTAGTGACAAAAGTATTGTCCTTTGAAACGTTGCAAGAAAACAAAATACTTTGGTTACATTTCAAGCCATATGTACCGATAAAAGATATTTTGGATGGTCACATTAGGTAAATTGCCACCACGTCATGAGGTATATCGACTGTAGAAAATATAAAGGACGTAACCCACACATAGCAAATTTTACAGAAGGCACAAAAAACGTGTTTTGATGATTTTGGGCCATATGCAAATTAAGGAGTGTACACAACCTTGAAGTGCACGGAGACTTCAAAGCTGGTGTTTAATTGACATAATCTAATATTTATTAAAGAAATTCTCTAGCGAAAACCTTCTTTTCAGTCTTTTTTCTTGGTTTAATTTTCACAAGCTCATCTTTTTTAAAAATTAAAAGCTACATTTAGATACAAGTTCGGCGTTTGCACCTTACATCATTTTGTGACAACGCGTATCAAGATTGGTACATTGTGACTTTGAAAAAACTGTGGGTTACGCCACGAAATGTGCCTTTTTCCTTTTCAAAGTTGAATTATAAAACATTATCTTTTCCCAAGCATAATACTTGACTTGAAAGGTATCGTAATATTAAGTGCTGTAATATTGATGTTATTTCATTCAGAAGACACTACTTTATGACTTATAATGCCACGGAACTTTAAGCCACACAGTTAAAAAATATGCTAATTATTCAGTGCATCCATAGATAAATAATTCGGTAATAAAAATACACGACCGGGAACTGTTTTTAAAATTCTCCAAATAACTGCAATAAGTTACAGATTTCCAGCAGTTGACGATGATGATACAGGCTGTTCGAAATTGATTTAAAGGCGTGTGAGTTGGCCTTAATGATCAGTAGTCGTAGTCATAGACTTTGGAGCGCCGGCTGTCAACGTGTTGCGAGTCGGATATTGGTATTCAATAAATGTTAACGGAGGGGTTTTCAATAAGGAAGCAGGAAAGTCTCCTTAGACACTTTACGTCAGTGCTTAAAAACCGCTGCTCTGCAGTGAGTAAACGGAGTTTGGGGACCGAAGAAAATATACTAACACTCAATCAAATAATATAAGAATAAAACACTAGAATAACATTCACCCATATTATGTTACATTAGTAAAAATTGAAGTTCTTAATTTCTGTATTGTGTTGAATGTAAACAAAGACTTTTTTAAAATTTCTATTTTACTTAAAATATTGACTTTATTTTCGATGTCTAAAAAAATCTCTCCCACCCTACCGATCCTTTAATAACTGGACACAGCGAGAGCAATTAATTTACCGCAAGTTCTATTCTAGCCTTACTAGCTGTAAGCCCGTTGCCCAGCAACGTGAGGTTTTTGTTGCATTGTGCTCAATTTTATTTAGTTTAATTTTATTTTATTTTATTTAATTTTATTTCATTTCATTTAATTTTATTTTATTTAATTTTATTTAATTTTATTTAATTTAATTTAATTTTATTTAATTTTATTTAATTTTATTTAATTTTATTTAATTTAATTTAATTTAATTTAATTTAATTTTATTTTATTTTATTTTATTTTATTTTATTTTATTTTATTTTATTTTATTTTATTTTATTTTATTTTGTTTTATTAACTATTAATTTTCAAGTACGCAAACAAATACATTTCGTAGAAGAAGAAAAAGACTAGAGGACATCAGTACGCACACATTTGTGAAAAGTCAAAAGCGAGTGATTATTTTATCGACTATTAATATATAGAATTTAGTATGAATAAAAAAGTGGAGACTGGAAGGTGTGAAATCGGGGACACCGGACGGACGGATGGACGTACGGACCTTATCGACTATTAATATATAGATCTTTCTATTCCTACTACACTCTTTGAAAAAGAAAGATTGAGCGACTGAGTAACAAACAGTTCTCATAGAACAAAAACAATGTTGAGATACTTCCATTAGGAGACCATATGCTTCACACTGGAAGTGGAGATGGATGAAAATATTACTTTTTAATTAATATCAAACGATAGTTAATTTGAAGATGCTTCTCAAAGTGGCGAAATACTTTTCACGATTTGTAACAAACCAGTTAAATAACGAAGTTATCATACTCAATGTTACATATCGACTGTGGAAAGGGTAAAGAACGTAGCCCACACATAGCAAATTTTACGAGAGGCACAAAAAACGTGTTTTGATGATTTTGGGCTATATGCAATTCATGAAATATACACAACCTTGAAGTGCACGGAGACTTCTAAACTGGTGTTTAATTAACATAATTTAATATTAATTAAAGAAATTATCTAGGGAAAACCATTTTCTCAGTCTTTTTTCTTGGTTTCAATTTTCACAAGCTCATATTTTTACAAACTTAAAAGCTAAATTTAGATACTAATTCGACATTTGCAGCTTACATTCTTTTGATAGAACGTGTATCAAGATTAAAACATTGTGATTATTGAAAAAAAGCTGTTTTGAAAAACTGTACGTTACGTCCTTTTTCTTTTCCACTGTCGATATTATAAATGATTTTTTATAAAAATTACCGCCGAATCCATCAAAAATTAAAACTTTGTTATTTATAAGTTTCGTTTTATACTTGTTAGAACTAGTAACACAACACGATCATCAGAATAACAACATTTTTAAGAGAATTCGTATATATTTTTTTTATCAAATAAAAATCATTTATTATTACATTTTTACTAATTAATTCAATGTGATGATGGCAAATTTCTGAATATACTTAAGATCATTCTTCCAGCTACTTAAATAATTATTTTAAATGCTCCAAGTATACGAAAGTTAGAAACCCCTGCAGTATATCCTCGACAGAGATTTGCTGCACACCCCTTTGCGCTTCTGACTCAGCTACACCCTTCTTCTTCTTATACTGTCGATAATACCCGCGAAAGAATTTCCATTTTGAAGAGAAACAATAAAAGAGAAATTACACACTGCATGTGTCGCGCAACACGAGACCCTGACAAATCGAAAAATTTCGACTTGACAATACAAAACAAAATAAGTTGGAAACAAGTATTTTGATATATCAAAAAATGATTGCTGTTTTCCATTCCGTGATCCAGCGTATGAATCATTGGATATAAATGTAATAATTTTAATAACAAGAAACATTTATAAAAGAGTTAAGGTAAGGTAGAATTATTTTCTCATAGCGGCATCTATTATTGCCTATTACCTATTTTCATCTATAATGTAATGTATGATTTCGTCGCCTGCAGTGGCCTAGTTGGTTAGAGCTAGCTCTACCGATCACGCAGGTCTGGGTTTGGTTTCCGGTAAGATCACAGTGAATTTGATAATTATTCAATTCAAAGTTGTGATCAAAGACTGGGTTTTTGTGATGTCAATTCACATAATTTTCTCTCCTCTCATCCTTCTGATCTTTTAATAACTGGGTGAAGCAAAAGCAATTAGTCAACCACTAGTCATGTTCTAGCCTTATCCATCTTTCCCTATTACTCACTTTGAACAAAAGTGAGGTTGAGCGACTGAGTAACAAATAGTGCTTGTAGAAAAACTTCTGTTGAGATGCCTCCATAAGGAGGACATACCTCCACATTTGGAGCGGATATGGATAAAAAAAACAATTAATATAACAGAATTAACGATTGCATTCTGCTCTCGGATGTTCTTATGAAGATTTTTTCTAGTCCAATGGCTATGATGTTCTATTAGATCAAAAGGCCACAATAGGAAAGTTTAAAAATTCTGTTTAGTAATGTAAATTTTTGACGACGCTTAAATAATACTTAAACTAAAGTGATAATATTAGTTTCAATCCGTTCGAAAGAATGACATATTATTACGCATTTTCTCTTGGGTTTTAATGCCCAGATAACAATATGTATTCCGCCTATAATATTTCCGCGGTAAAGCTGACTTGTACCATATTTCTACCACCACAGCCTCCCCTTACACTCCTCGTTCCCTTGACTCTTCACGCAATAAAACCCAGAATTAGAGCGAGAAAATTTCATTCATTTTATTTTCACCCTTGTAAAAGAAGCGTATTGGCTGGGATTATAGGGCGACTTAAAATCAAAAAGGTTTTTTAAATGAATTATTCTCGTAAAATCGTAAAATCGAGAAATATTAGAGATAACTTTCTGTACGAGTAATATAGATTTTAAAATGGCCTATATTTTGTTTAGTTTTTTTTAATCGTTGACATGAAACAAGCTTAATAAAATCATATTGGCTTACAATTGATATGAGTACTGAATCGTAAAATCGAGAAATATTAGAGATAACCGTCTATACGAGTTAAGTTGATTTTAAAATGCCCTATATTTTGTTTAGTTTTTTTAATCGTTGCCATGAAACAGGCCAAATAAAATCAAGTCGGCTTATGTTTGAAATTTATATTATTTAACACATTTGTACTTATTCCCACTTTTATCCAAAAGAATCATGACTGGTTTCGCTCAATTCTCATTAATAACGAAACTGGTTTTGATCTTATTAAAAAAAAGTGTGGACTAGTACAAATGTGTATTTTATTATTTGAAGTATTGGCAGTGAACACCTTAAAAGGGATCAATATTTTTTGTTATTTTTTTATATCGAATGTCTGGTCCGAAATACAAATTTATTGGTGGCACAATCGTTAACATCGTTGGCTTCCGTGACTGATCTCACGGGTTCAATCCCCATTACGAATTTCGCTCGAAGACACGGTTTTTGTTATGTCTACAAAAATCCTCCGATGGCAATAAGCTTACCACAAATCCTGCCATTGCTCAAACTTTTTTTTATCTCTATTCGCTTTTTGAAGATACAAAGGTTGAGCAATTTAGTTTTATCGTAGAAAAAAATCTGTTTGGTTAACTTAAATTAAGAGGCCATGTGCTTAGAATTGGTTGTAAACTTGAATAAAAAAAATACTCAAAATATCAAAGTATGTATTTAGTTTCACAAAAACTTTTTAAGCTAAATATATTAGAATTTTGACCTTATTATAACATTGTATGAACGCCAATTGATATTAAAATCTACGGCCTTCGAATTGGATGCAATATTATAATTTGACCTCAGAACTCGAAAAAGTTACACATGTCTGCTAAATGATAATGAAAGCTTAATACTCCACTTAATACTTCAGTCAACACATTTTTTGGGTTATACTGTACGATAACTTTCCGGAATGTATCACACACCTAACGATGCGAAAATCATATAAAACAATAAAAGTCCTTTTGCACCCCTTCACCATCCCCTCGCACGCTTTGTCAAAAATCTCCATATAGGTATTATTTCCACCGAGCGTTTGTATTCTCGGAAGGCAAGCGAGTATATGCGAGCATGTTGGTAAATATTTTTCCATAATAACGTATATCTTTAATATAATTACTTTTGCATTCTCATATGAAATTGAACTTCACATTCACTGGTGTATACGTATGTATGAAGAGAAAATACTTATTGAAGAATATCATTCTGTTAATAGCTTATACTGGCAATCTTCGACTCGCGACTGGTTACTGAATTTGTAAATAAAAACACAATATTCTTTTTTACTTTATTTAAAAGGTCAGGACCGGTTTCGCTCATTGCGAGCATAGTCAACTGATAAGAAAAATAGATAAACAACACTTGATATTGACTATAATAATAGGGTCACTTATACTGTAATTTGTAAATTCTTTTCATTGTCAATTGTTGCTTACACGTTTTTATTTAAATTTATTTTTGTATAAACAGCACTGCTTATATGTTATTCTAATCAGTTGACATTGCTCGCAATGAGCGAAACCGGCCCTGACCTTTTAAATAAAGTGAAATAAAGTACAAAGGAATATTGTGTTTTTATTAATATAATGCCTTTCTACCAAGTATTGAAAGTGAACACCCTTAAAGTGATACTGTAAATCAGGGGTTCTTAACCTTATTGCGGTGACGGGCGCAGGCCGGATTTTAAAAAAACAAGATTTACATATGTATTAATTTTGTTATTGTTCCCTTAACAGCTTTACATGTGCTAAATTTATTTTATTATTTATTATAAATCGGGACATTATCTATTTATTTGCATTTACAAAAAAAATATAAAAATAACAAAGCACGTTTATTACGATTCTTGACATTTAAATTGTATCTGATATCTTACCAGACGCACCTAAATGGCTCCGCGGGCGCACACGCGCCCGCGGGTACAGGGTTAAGAACATCTGCTGTAAATATACACAAATGGTGGATGTGTTAGAAACGTTGTTTAAATAAACACTAGGTGCTTAATGGAGTTTTAATTTGAATCGTTAACATATTGCACATTTCTACACGTTCTGTCACTGATGACCCGGGCTTCGCTATTCAGCATCTTTAAACAGTTATTGATTGACTTGGCATTTACTGGGTTGAACTCCATTATAACAGGGTAAAAATAGCAATGTGTTTAGTTCTACAGTTGCTATTTAATTCCATGGATGAATTTGACCTTACGCCCAGTGACTCGGTGGCAGTAAAATGATATTATATTAGAGTTTATCACAAATTTAACATTTACCAACCAGATTTTTTTAAATCCGATCTCTTTAATTTCAATCAATGACCTTCTTATGGATAAATATTAACAGAAGTTTTTTCCGCGACAACTGCTTGTTTCTCAGCTGTTCAACCTCCCTTTTTGAAGAGAGGTTGAATAGGAAGATAAGGGTAAGACACAATTAGTAGATTATTAAGTTGCTCTCGCTACAACCCGTTAGTTTAATATTGAAAGATAGGAAAGAGTTTTCAGACATCACAAACACACAGATCTTAGTGAAAAAATCCATGAATCGATTTAAAAACCGCAATTTTATGTTTATGAAGTATTATTTGATTTAAATTATCTTTAAATGTAAGTATTACTATCTCTTTATTGTTGAATTAATAGCTTGTCTGCTATAACACCAATTTTGAGAGTATTGTAATATACAAAGTGAACTAATGATGTAAGCTTTTCTATCGTAGTAAACTGTATTGTTCCTTTATTATTGTCGTTGATCAAAATTTAATTAAAAGGAAGCTCCACGACCAGCAGCTTGCTTTTGTAATTAAAAACACTGATTCTGCTTTGCCAATAAACATGCCTCTACGATGGACTGGAGCCTCTTTTCAATGCAAATTGAGTGCATCGATTTAAGCAGACACAGGTTAGTAAACTGTAGAGTTGCAATACAGAGGGCGATACAAGAAGTCAAAATGCAGTTTAGTACAAATAAATGTTCATTTTTATTAAAGAATTTTTATTAAGCATCTTCAGACTAAGCGTAATGTAAGGAAAAATACTAATCAATGACCTTATCATTATATTAGTTAAATTAATATTCTAGTAAGTATTTAGAACACATTTTGTGTAAATAAAATAAATTTAAAGTATTTAAGTTCTACAAATTACTTTACATATATTAAGGTTAATAGCAATTTCAACACTTTGATATTTTTCCATCTCAGTAAATTCCAATTTAATCGCATTTAAGATTTCGACTGAAGGTGGAGTTTCAATATTAAATTTTAATCGTTCAAATTATGTACATTCACACATATTTTGTCACTAACGACCCGGGCTTTGCCTTTCGGCATCTTCAGGCGTTCAAGTGCACGGATGAACTTGAACTGACGCTTAGTAAATGAATTTTTCGTGTTTATATAATAAATAAATGTACTACTGAGATTAAAGCCATTGCTGGTGAAAAAGACAAGCCCATGGGAATTCCCACAGATTTGAGTAGTGAGTGGTTTTAAGAATTATATTTATTTGTTTGTCGGAAAAGGTTTTATGATTATATGTATATAGGGTATAGAAGTGGAAATCCCGGCATGTTTAGTATTTCATTTAAAATTGTAAGGCAAATTTCCTGGAAATGAGAAATGAGATGAAAATCCTTATGAGCGTCCGTATTTGGGTGTAACATTGTTATTCCTTGTTTCTGATGGAACACATGTCTTTCCGAAATTTAGTGATTAGCAAAAGTATACCTGTCTTTTTTTTTTAATCTGAAAGCTGCCATGTGTTCTGCTAATCTGATATTCAGTGTCCTTTCTGTTTTCCAGATATTCGCCGAAAGGCGAAACCCTGATCGTTAGTGACAATATCTGTGTGAATGTACATAATTTGAACGATTTAAATTCCAATTTAATCAATGTATACCTAATTCAGAATCATATTGTTTTATATATCATAAGTATATTGGCAGAAAGAAATGAGTCAAAAAACATCGTTGTAAGATTGCCACGTGCATCGTTTTTTTCGAAAATTATGAAATTTTAATATCGCTTAAAATCTTCATGAAATAAATTAAAATATTCAAAAGCTTTAAATTATTTATATTTTTTTTGTTGTTGTCAAAAATAAATTTAATCCAAATGGACCTAATGTATATTATGTTCAAACTATGTAAAAATATACAAAATATGGTTGAAATTGTTTTTCAGAAAATAAAGCATGTTAGCATATGCATATACAAATTATGAATTATACACAACCTTGAAGTGCACGGAGACTTCTAAAGTGGTGTTTAATCGACATAATCTAACATTAATTATAGAAATTGTCTAGGAGAAACTTTTATTTCAGTCCTCTATCTTGGTTTTAATTTTTTAAAAGGTCATCTTTTTCAAATTTAAAAGCTAAATTTAGATACTAATTCGGCATTTGGAGCTTGCATACTTTTGGTAGAACGTGTATCACGTTTGATGCATTGTGATTATCGAAAAAAAACTTTTTTGGAAAAACTGAGGATTACGTCCTTTTACCTTTCCACAGTTGATATTTATATTTTTCTGTATTCAGAACTAATTTTTTTAGAAAGTTTTTGAGTCTACGCTTTATGCCAGTACCGACCATATATTCTGAGAAAGTTTAACATATTTTATATGTGTTTGAAAGAGTTGATGAAATTGATCAAATATATTATTTTTTTAAAAAATCAACGGCCATATTTTTAAAAAATATACAACAAGAAGAAAACAACTAATCGAAACAAGTTTTGAATTAAAAATAATTTCATATTTATTTGGAAAAAAAAAACATCTTAAACAAAGATTTAAATTAAAGGTATCAAATCGATTCGATATATTAATTCAATAAGGTCAGAATGTCACCAGACACACTAATCTTATTAATGTAAAAATAAAAAATTGAAACATAATATAATTGATTTACAAATTTACTTTCGAAGAAAATGAAATTAGTTTTACTTGGCTTCAGAAGCATTTTTAAAAATAGTACTAAATACAATTATTTCTTTTAAAAAAATATATGATAAAACAATTAATTTGATCAAGTACTATGATGTCTCAAGACAGATTAAACGTGGATTTATACATAATACACTTTGATTAGTAACACAAAGTTTTTTTAATTCGTCTGGCGTAGAGCATATGAATCTACTTACATATTTGGTGCTACGGTAATAATTGTTTCAGATTATTGTGAATTTATTTTGATTCAAACTTGTAGAACGCTGAATCAAGATTGATATTTTTTACTATACTTTAAATTTGTGGTATAAAGTAAATTGATTTCATTATCGTGTTATATTAATTGAAACTGTAATATATATTTTTTTATACACGATGCTATTGATAAAGTCTATTTTTTGTCGGGTCCCATGAAACAGTGTTTAGCATTATTCACTTCCGTACCTAATCTCTTGGGTTGAATCCTAGCACTTTTTCGATCGATTTCTGTTAGAATGCATGGGTTTTAGTGACCACTTTTCCGATCCTTTAATGAAGAGCGATTAGTTAACCACTAGTGCTGTTCTAGCCTTATCCTTATATTCCTACTGCTGTCTTTGAAACGGAGAGTTTGACTTACTGAGTAACAAACAGTCCTCGTTGAATAAAACTTCTGTTGAGACACGTCTATTAGAAAGCCATATGCTCTATATTGGAGGTGGACATGGATTAAAAAAAATGATAATGTCGATTCGCATATTGTATTATAGTTTAGTGAAAAATCAGCAGTACGTGTTTTAAATCAACCTTGGGCTAGTATTAGAAGGCCATATATACCACATTGGGAGGTTTTTATTTTTAAAATGTTTGGTATACCCGAGAAGTAGCTCGTTATAAAAGTAAATAAATGTATGGAGAAAAACATATATTAAAATTTAACCAATGTTTCCTCGTTACATCCGAGATATCGCTATTTCCGTGATCGCAATAACTGAGTTCAACTGTTGTTATGGATTTAATTACATATAAGCTTTTATATTATTATAAATGTTTCACTTTACTGTCATAACATAAGATTATACAAACATTATTAAAATTATTCACTTGATCAAAAATCAGAATACAGAAAAGTCTTGGTAAGTTAAGCTGAGCTTTTGAACCCTTTGATCAGTACTGACTTGTTTCGAAAGAATGTTTGTTTCTGTCGATCGAAAGCTTATTGTTACATTGAAAGTGGCAATCATTGTTTACGGTTAAGATTTAATTAATAAATCTTTTGGCGGATGTATATTTATGATAATAGTTAATTTTGATTAAATATGTATTGACCTTACATAATATTCAAGTGCAAGTAAATAAGAAAAATTATAATTATAGGATGTCAGGGGTAATCAATATTGTACAGTGAATGATGGGGTGTATACATAACACTGTAGATAAATATGAACACATTATCCAAACATCGTAAAAATATACTTGCGTAGTCAAATTAAAAAAAAAAATATTGGGCGAAGTAAGTCATTTATAGTATAAAAATTAAAAAAAGGTTAATGACATATATTCATTGATTTTATGCCATTTACAAAATACACCAAAAATTGTAATTCGAAATTTTGTATGGGTCCTTAGTCTCAAATAGCGTAGTGGGTTTGACTGTATAGTGTTTTATATATATCAGTTTTATAATAATATCATTCTTAAAAGAAAGAAAATAAATATTACTTGCTGTAAGCTCGTTGCTCTCAACGGGGGAAGATTTGTTTGCATTTTTAAATAATCAGAAAATTTACTTGCGTAAAAAATCAAATGCAAACCTATTTATTGAATGAACCAAAATACCTAAGCATTATTAATTCTCTAAATGATTTTTTTAAGAATACACCTAGTTCTCTAAAAGAACTTAAATACACCGGGATTGCAAAACAAAATACAAGCAAATAGCGGAAAATTCCAGGCACGTGAAAACAGGATTTCACTGAACTGTAAATAATCAAAAATTACGTCCAAATCAAATTGAATAAAAGAAAACTTTTTTCTCTAAAGGTTAAAAAAGAATTCGATTCATAGTAAAAAAATATGTTATTATTTTATAGCTCGTACTTTTCCGGTCAGAATTTATATTTAACGGTCAGAACAAATAGTCATAATTTAAATGAAATTAAAAAAAAAAACTTAACCTAACTTAACCTAACCAAATTGGTATAAAATATTCTGATCGTATAATATTTTTATTCCGACCGTTCTTATTTTTTTTTTACCAAAAATTGATTTAAATTCTGACCATTTAATTTGTTTCCTTATTTTATTGAAAGTTTTCGTAAAAATAAAAAAAAATATTTGACAATAAACCTTTGAGATAGCAGTTTTATAATAATATCATTCTTAAAAGAAAGAAAATAAAACATTATTGTTTGAACAATGTAAACTTTGTAAATTTTAATATACGGCATGTCTCTCTTTCTGTGTACATAAATGTTGATATGGTGAGCTGGGCCAGAGGCGGCGGGTAATAAGGAGTTGTAGGTGGCCCATCAAACAGCGCCGACCGCGAAAACCTTCCTCCTCAAAACTACTTCACTGGTTATATTTGAACTCATACATTTTAAGCTAATGGGTGGTTAAAAAACATTTGATCTTTATCTCACTAATATATTAATGCAACGCTTTCAAGTGTTGAAAAACTA
The DNA here is from genome assembly GCA_030503985.1 of Himalopsyche tibetana. NCBI lineage: Eukaryota > Metazoa > Arthropoda > Insecta > Trichoptera > Rhyacophilidae > Himalopsyche > Himalopsyche tibetana. Next base: position 22,754,427 of record JAPJYX010000007.1, read on the forward strand.
TACTTATAAGAGTCTAAAAATTACTTATATTGTAAATCGTCCAGAATTTTAGTGAGACAGCTCTGGGAAATTTATGGATTAAAAAATTAAGTAACAATTTCTCAAAAAAAAAAGAAACTTTCTTAAAGAACCTTTGCTATCGTTCAAAAACTAGATATTTTTGTCAATTGGACATTTTCATATAATTTTTTATTGCATCAAATTAAACTATACTTGAAATATTACTATAAGCCAGGCGTGGAGAACCTGCGGCCTTTTGGCTACTCTGGTGCGGCCTTCTGGCCAATTCTGTAAATTTATGTAAATTCGTAAATTTCTGTATCCAGCCAAAGATTCCCTAGTCAATGTTTACCGCGGGCTCATGTCGAATCAGAAAAATGAAGGCGGCCTATAAAGAATGAAAGGTTCCCTGCTCCTTCTTTAATCCTTTTTATTTACCAAATAATTTTTATCTCCAATACTTGGTGGAAAGACATTAAATTAAAAAAATAAAATATTCATTTGTACTGATTTTTATTTTTCTTTATCAATATCAGGACCGTCTTAAAATGTTCATCGTGAGTGAAGCTGGTTCTGGTCTTAATAAATAAAAGTGTTCGAATAATATAGAAATACAAATGAACATTTATTTTTTTGAATTTCTTTAGCTACTAATATAATACGAGCTGTAGCGGCCGGTCAATGTGGCATTTGATCAATGCACCCCTTGTATATGCAGAGGCGGCTGGCTATATTTCATGAAATAATATTCAAAAATAACATTTATACCATTACCTCATTTAAAATTCAATAAAATAAAATATTTATTATAGACAATTAATACATGAAGAATTTAAAATGAGTCAATGGTATAAATGTTATGTTTGAATATTATTTCATGAAATATAACCACGCTTGCATATACAAGGGGTGCATTGATCGAATGCCACATTGACCGGCCGCCACTGAATACGAGCAACAGGTTAAAATAAAAATGTTTGTAACTAAATTTTGATTGAAAAAATGATAACTACAACAAAAGAAAACGTTGGTAAGTACTAAGTATCACTAGTTTAATAAACTTCACTAATGATTTACGCACTGTTTCTTTGTGACCATCCGTTACTTAGTCACCGCTACTCAAGCCAGTTCATTAAGCATTCGCAGCGGCTTCTAGCGACCGCAATTCGAATTATATTCCAGAGAGTCAAACTCTCGCGGCCGCCCTTCGTTCTCTGCGCTCCTTTACGCAGATATTATGAGACGAGCTGATGAGAAAACCGTTGTCAGATCAACTCGCAGTATTTGTTTTAACTATACAGCAAAGGTTCTCAACATTAGGGGTAGGTTAACCTAATATCTAACCCGGTTATATTGCATATCATCGCCAATACTGCAAGAACACTTTTCTCAAATTTGAGAGAGAAAAAACGATATTACTGCAAAAATAATAAAAAAAAATAATGCGCTATTTTAATCCATATCCTCTCCCAATTTGGAGCATATGGCCTCTTTATGGAGGTATTAGAACTTTTTGTTACTCAGTCGCTCAACCTCACTATTTTTTCAAAGTGAGTAGTAGGGAATGAAGGATAAGGCTAGAACAGGACTAATCGCTTTTGCTACACCCAATTATTAAAGGATCAGAAGGATGGGAGGTGAGGAAATAATGCGAATTGACATCATAAACAACTCTTCGATCACAACTTTGAATTGAATGATTCTCAAATTTACTGTGATCTTACCGGGAATTGAACTCAGACCCGCTCGATCGATAGAGAAAGCTCTAACCAACTGGGCCACAGCAGGTGACTACGCTTGCTATGGCAAAAATACCAGCACCGGTTTTGCTCATGACGAGCATTATCAACTGATTTTACAGTTTTACTGAAAGTTACTGTATTATTTATTCAAATCAAAATGAAACTAATAAGTTGTTAGGTAACATTGGTTTTTTAATTGATTTATGAATTTTATCAAAATACACGATTGTCTATGATACTTATATTCCATTCCACCTACCTCTAATCAAATTCTTATAGCGGTGCGTAGAGGATGTATTTGGTAACTACTAGTTCTCTTTTGGTAGCAATATTCTAACTTTACCATATTCTTAAAGAGATTTTGTAAAATTACAACTTTTTAAAAATAATAATATCTACAGTAACGTTTCGTACAAATGTGTTAAAAATGACAAATATGTGTTTTCGACCCTCGTTTTCAGTAATTGTTTAAAAATTAAAAGTACTGTGCATGACATAACAGCTGACGCCAATTTGCGCCAATGCACTTGACAAATATAATGAGAAAAAATATTTAAAAAAAAAACTACATAATACATCAAAATTAACATACAAAATCAAGAAATAAAATAGTAAAACTTAACAAACAGTTCACAAATACTGTCACTAAAAATGTCCACTTCTCTAGACAATTAGTTGATCAATCGAACGGCCCTTGGAACTGGTGACTCATACCTCCTAAGCGAGGAATATTTTTTTTAGAAACAAAAGTTTTTGGTCATAGTTTCGCCCAAGTAAGAATAAATTGGGAGCATGTAAGTTAATAGTCATGAGAGTTTCAAGATTATTTACTCGGCCCCGAAGAATAAGAGAATGATTTCAGGAATAGAACGGAAGTCTAAAGCACTAAGTGACCACTAAGTGACCATTTTCCAAATAATGTAAAGTTACTCATTAATAAATATTTTACCAGTTATAAATATGAATACTATGAAATCTGACTATAGCTTGAGAACCATAGAAGGGAATCGGTTTTATCACAAAGCTGGTAAAACCACAGGAAGTAAATCGAGACATGCGGTGAGTCCCCCCCTCTTCCTAAACTACCCACTTTCACATTATTACACTGCTATTTATTGAAGTTTTGACCAGGCAAATAAGAAACTATTCTAACTGGAAATGTTTGAATTATCAATTTTGATTTATTAACGATATTAAAAAAACATTTTTATTTATAATTTGTATGTATTTTAATAATAAAACTAATCATATTAATCACACACTGTAGTGATTGATTGTCAGATAAACAGTTTTCGTAATTTTAAAACGTGTAAGGAAATATGCAGAGGTATGCTGGAGAGGGCTCGAAAGGGCTTGCGCGAGCCCCTTTTTGAATTATACTAAGGCTGGCGAGCTGATTTTCGGAAAATTTGCGACATATGTATTATCTACGACACCTTAAGTATACACAGTTGTACATTTTTAGCCATTTACATTGATATTTTTACGGTACATTGCATATTGTTACATATTATAAGTGTATTAATTAACAATCAATTGCTTTTTTAAGTATTACATTTGATTGCATAGGAGTGATAACAAATTTATTTTTTTCCCAGAACACCTAAAAGTGATTTGAGATTAAGCGCGCCACGTGTTAACGTTTTGGTAGCACACAGCTGGCAAGGTTAAAGAAATAGTACAACACTGTCAAATTAATGTGTAATATAAATTCGGCAATATGTTTATTCTGCAGCTCTAGAACAGTAGATCTTAACCATTTTAGTGACCCGTATCCCCTTGAATCTGAAAATATTTTTTCACACCCCCTTTCAAATTTATTTACTTATTTTGAATAAATTTAATATATTTTTTTTATTTATGTAAAAATAGAAACGTCTCCCGCATCCCCGCAAATGCTTTGTCGCACCCCATGTTAAAAACCACTGCTCTAGAAGGTTCATCTTAAATGCTGCGTGTTCACGTGCTTGATTAAAAAAAATAATAAATTCAAGATATGTTTACAATGAATTAGTGAAAGATGGCAGTCTGGGGGTTAAATCTTTTCTTGGCAATGGAAATACTTCTCTATAGGTTAATTTAGTATTTAGTTATTTGTTTCTTAAGACGTGCGTTTTTGACTGTAAGTATCTAACATAATCGAATTATATAAACTAGCTGTAAGCCCGTTGCCCAGCAACGTGAGATTTTTGTTGCATAGTATTAATTTTTATTTTATTTTATGTTATTTTATTTTATGGTATTTTATTTTATTTTATTTTATTTCATTTAATTTTTATTTATTTAATTTTATTTTTATAGTTAGCAGAAATTTCGTAAATTATTTAATTTTTGGAATAATGTTTATGTTTGCTAACAACCATTTTTCGTAGTAGCAGAAATTTCGTAAATTATTTAATTTTTGGAGTAATGTTTAAGTTTGCTAACAACTATTTTTAGTAGAAGCATAAATTTCGTAAAATATTCAATTTTTGGAATAATGTTTAAGTTTGCTAACAACCATTTTTCGTAGTAGCAGAAATTTCGTGAATTATTGAATTTTTGGAATAAAGTTTAAGTTTGCTAACAACCATTTTTCGTAGAAGCATAAATTTCGTAAAGTATTCAATTTTTGGAATAATGTTTAAGTTTGCTAACAACCATTTTTCGTAGGAGCAGAAATTTAGTAAATTATTTAATATTTGGAATAATGTTCAAGTTTGCTAACAACCATTTTTCGTAGTAGCAGAAATTTCGTAAATTATTGAATTTTTGGAATAATGTTCAAGTTTGCTAACAACCATTTTTCGTAGAAGCAGAAATTTCGTAAATTATTTAATATTTGGAATAATGTTCAAGTTTGCTAACAACCATTTTTCGTAGGAGTAGAAATTTTGTAAAATATTTAATATTTGAAATAATGTTTAAGTATGCTAACAACCATTTTTCGTAGTAGCCGAAATTTCGTAAATTATTTAATATTTAGAATAATGTTCATGTTTGCTAACAACCATTTTTCGTAGGAGTAGAAATTTCGTAAAATATTTAATATTTGAAATAATGTTTAAGTTTGCTAACAACCATTTTTCGTAGTAGCCGAAATATCGTAAATTATTGAATTTTTGGAATAAAGTTTAAGTTTGCTAACAACCATTTTTCGTAATAGCCGAAATATCGTAAATTATTGAATTTTCGGAATAAAGTTCAAGTTTGCTAACAACCATTTTTCGTAGGAGCAGAAATTTAGTAAATTATTTAATATTTGGAATAATGTTCAAGTTTGCTAACAACCATTTTTCGTAGTAGCAGAAATTTCGTAAATTATTGAATTTTTGGAATAATGTTCAAGTTTGCTAACAACCATTTTTCGTAGGAGCCGAAATTTCGTAAATTATTTAATATTTGGAATAATGTTCAAGTTTGCTATCAATCATTTTTCGTAGTAGCAGAAATTTCGTAAATTATTTAAGTTTTGGAATTATGTTTAAGTTTGCTTACAACCATTTTTCGTAGAAGCAGAAATATCGTAAATTATTTAATATTTGAAATAATGTTTGAGTTTGCTAACAACCATTTTTCGTAGTAGCAGAAATTTCGTAAATTATTTAATATTTGGAATAATGTTCAAGTTTGCTAACAACCATTTTTCGTAGTAGCCGAAATTTCGTAAATTATTTAATTTTTGGAATAATGTTCAAGTTTGCTAACAACCATTTTTCGTAGGAGCAGAAATTTCGTAAATTATTTAATATTTAGAATAATGTTCAAGTTTGCTAACCATTTTTCGTAGTAGCCGAAATTTCGTAAATTATTTAATATTTGAAATAATGTTTGAGTTTGCTAACAACCATTTTTCGTAGTAGCAGAAATTTCGTAAATTATTTAATATTTAGAATAATGTTTAAGTTTGCTAACAACCATTTTTCGTAATAGCAGAAATTTCGTAAATTATTATATTTTGGAATAACTTTTAAGTTTGCTAACAACCATTTTTCGTAGTAGCAGAAATTTCGTAAATTATTGAATTTTTGGAATAATGTTTAAGTTTGCTAACAACCATTTTTCGTAGTAGCAGAAATAGACGTTGTAAATTTTTAATTGTGATTATTTTATCGAATATTAATATATAGGTATTTATTTTTTGAAAAACTTATCACGCTTATCAATCGGATTTTATTATTTTCATACGATCAAGATGTACTGTGTTTAAAAAAAAAATGTTATAAACCAAAAAAAAACGCTCGGGGTCAGACTCGAACCACTGACCATCAGCTTACCAATCTAGCGCTTTACCTTTCGGGTACGTTGGAATTAATGAATGTGCAAAAATTAGGATATATATGCTGTGTTTCAAATAAAAAACAAAAGTTTCAAAATTCGAACGTAATACAATATATATAATGTAATTTTATCGTATCTGGCAGTTGTTTGTTTACCCGAGTGGTAAAGCTCTCAACTCATAATTCAAGGACCGTGTTTCGAATCCAGACCAAGGTGCTTTTTTGTATGAGAATTCAATTTTTCAGCGATTTGATATGTTCCATCAAATAATAGTATATAATGACGTCATCGAAAAGGTAGGAATAAAAAATGGCGACATCGAGGCTGGTGAAGGGGGAGGGGGAGGAGGAGAGGAAATCGAGGAAAATCATAAGTAACAGTGTATATTGGAAAAATATGTCTTAAGTATGAATAAAAAGTGACAGCGCGGCTTGGCAGGAGGAGGAGGGGGAGGGGCAGGGGGAGGGGAAATCGAGGACATCTTACACTCAGACGGACATTATCGGCTATTAATATATAGATAATTCATTCCGCTTTTTGATCCCTCCCCTTGAACAAATCTTGACTATATATATATGCCTGCATGAATGTATGAAATAAATTCAACAATGATGATCCACCTATCTTATTCAAACATTATTTAAAAATTTATTTTTATATGACTTTATTTATTTCCAAAAACTCCAAGCTATTCATACTTAACCTTTCATAATTTACTTTAAGAAATATTTTAACATCCTAATGCTTGTCTATTTATTGACTTATTACACTTTTCACGCAAAATCATTTTTACTTTAGTATATAGTTATCTGTTGCCGGCTTCGTGGTTGAGTCATAAATTTAGTTAGCTTTGGAGGTCAATTGTTCGAATCCCAGTACGACAGTTTAAGTCGATTGATTTTTTTTATTGATTTGTGGAGTTCTGTGTTCTGTCCAAAGGCATGGATATACATGATGTCTTAAATTCCCTCTTACTTGAACTATCATAAAAACGGGCTTAGCGTGGTTATCGACCAAGCTAACCATTAGTCCATATGAAGATGCCGAAAGGCGAAACCCGGGTCGTTGGTGACAAAATCTGTGAGAATGTACATAGTTTGAACGATTCAAATTTAATATTGAAATTCCACCAAGCACCTTCAGTCGAAATCTTAAATTATAACCATTAGTCCTTTCCTAGCCCAATCCTTCTATTTCTACTCTCTTTGAAAAAGAAAGGTTGAGCAACTGGGTAACAAACAGTTGTCGTAGAAAAAACTAATGTTGAGATATCTCCATTAGGAGGCTATATGCTCCACATTGGAAGCGGATGTGGATTAAAAAAATATATAAATATAAAATTCACTAGTTATATGAAATTGACATTTAGTATCACTATTTAATTTAATCCCTTTTGATAGATGGTTGACTTTTGCTATTTGCCTAAATTCTCGTAAGTAATTATTCTTTTGAACAATTTTCGCCGCTATCACCTTATTTTTGGACATGTTTATAACAAACATAACATCTTAAAAGAAAAAAAAATCCTCATTTCAATTCAGTATGAGTTGACAATGCTTATCATAAGCAAAACCGGTCCTGATCTCATTAAATAAAAAAAGAATTAGAACAAATGAGTGTTTTATTTCTTGAATATAATGAATGCTTTTCCACCAAGTATTGAAAGTGAAAACCTTAAAAGTGATCTAAAAAGAGGTAAGAAATTTTGACACTCAACTATAGCGATCATATCAAAGTAACGCTACTTTAGTTTATTTTATATCCCAAATGCTTGTCGAACAGAAATAATTTTCAGTTTATAAAATAAACATATTATGTATTTGTTTTCGCATCCGAAGACCCCATGTGTTTAAAACGCGAGGCATTGAAATAACACGTACGTTGTCAAAACCCTGCAGCTCAATCCATCATTTCGCAGTATTGAAAAGTTAGAATCCCAAGTTCGCGTTACTTGCAGTACCACCTACAATACAAACTGAGAGACACAAAGTTTTGTCTAATGCAGAAACACATTTGGCACTATCTGGCTTTGTTTCAAATCTCTCTCGGAATTTATATCGTCGAAATACTTCTACTGTTTTGAACACTTTGAAATAGATTTTCTAAAATAAAACGTCATTATCCTCTAATTTAATGATAGGCAAAGCTCTCGTACGGATATTTTCATATTTCTTTTTATTTTTCGTAATTTTACTCCACAAACTACAACAACTGTTTTCATTTAATACTTTTTCTGTGGAAACAAATGATAAATTAAATTACTTATATAATTATCACATAGACTTGTTCCTACATATATCAGAGATTTTTTATCATAAATTTAAGGTGCTTACTATAGCAATCAATCTGGGACCCATTTTGTAATTCTGAGATTTATAACCTTTCAATTCAGGAATTGATCATTCACCATTATGTCATTCTACAATTGCTTGAAATCATTGCCAATAAGTGGGTTATTAAGAGGTTTCAGAATCTTCTTCAATTTGAAGTGTGGAATTCACAGATTCCACGATTATTTTAAAGACTTTTTATTGCACGATCATCTGAAAACGTTACGAATTGATAGATTGTTATCATGCAGAAGTATTTATAACACTTTTTTTTAAGTCTGTCCTTTGAAAAATTTACGTCTGCCAGCGAGTCCAGCGCTATTGAGCATTTTTAAAAAAATCTCCTTATGGATTTTTACTTGTTATAGTAAATTCCAAAATCCTGAAATTACTATTAAAAATATCCTGGAATAACGGAGTCGCAAAATTGCCCGAGATTTATGGATAAGAGGCCCTAATGCTGACTGTCATTTCTTGGTAAAAATGCGTTATTTAAAAAAATATTTATTTTCTTAGGATGTATTGTATGAGACAACTCTACTTACCGAATGGTATCAACGATCTGCTTTTGGAGTCGCTGGGTTGTTGTGATACTCAACCTAACAGGAAGTACTATCAGTGCAAAACTTACATGATAAGATTGATAAGTGACTTAAGCATCCATCAATGGATTGACAGCGGCTTATGCTGATGATGATACAAGTCCTCTAGCAGAACTAGTCATACTTTTGTCCTCCTTACGCTCGCCTGCGAGCTTACTGTTCAAAATTCATAGATTGATATAATGTATTTCAAAATATCAAGCGATTACTTCTTTATCCGTATTATCTAAGTCTGAGAAGAAATTTTGACAAATAATCAGTTTGCATTTAAAAAAATCGGTTTCATTGTAACATTAAGAATTCATAGTATGTTGTATGCAGCAAAACACTCTCCCGCTGTGATACAGTTGGTGAGAGCTTGGCTCAATATATTTGGCGAATTGGCATCAGCTTTAATGTATTTCTTTTAACGTAAATTAAAATTAGTCTTTCCTCTTTTATATGAATCCTGTATCAATTAATATTTTCATCGGTTGAAAATGCTCGTAATATAAAAAAAGGTATTGAAATTTTAAAAATATTTGGATTTAGAAATAGTGATATTTCGCCGAAAATAAAATGAAAATGAACATCTTTAAAGTGATTATTTTTTCTACTAGAGTGAAGATTTTTTATTAAATAACTTTATAAATAATATGAAATTAGTACAAAATTCTTATTTTATTTATTATAACTAGCTGTAAGCCCGTTGCCCTCAATAGGGGGAGTATGCAAATAGCGGATATAATAAAATATATTAATAAAAATCATAATTGTGCTGCCCTCCTGAGCTGCTATATCCAATATCGACAGCCCTGCAGTATTCATATTTTATCATTTTTAGAATAATTCAAATGTTTCAAGTATGCAAACAAATATATTTCGTAAAAGAAGAAGAAGACCCCGGAACACATATATCGACAGCCCTGCAGTATTTATAGGTTTACCGATGTTCCACACCAAAATTTTCTTAGACCCCGGGACATTATAAATACGAACATATTTGTGGTTTGTGATTAATTTATCGGCTATTAACTCGATGGCTGCCACAGACGAGATATCTTGTAAAAAAATTTGCACTTAACACACCAGAGACGAGTTATCTCGTTGATAACTAATTAAATTAATAGTTGAAAATTATAGCTGGCGTGCTAGGTAATTACTATTAATTATCTACGGCAGCTAAAAGGTTAATATATAGATATCTTTTTGAGAATAGATAGATATGCTGACACTGATGTGTGTACATTCCCAATTAGAGAAAAATATTCAATCCTAATCAAATTCAAACACCTTGTGCGTGTGTTTTCAAAACATGTTTTTTTTTATCTTTTACGCTAAAATAGATTGGTAAATATAAATTACCAGACACTTACCTCGAGTTTATATTCTCATATGAAACAGAAGTTTCTCGTAAATTTTAAGATTACATTGTACATCGAGAATTTCTGCGAGCTATTCTTATCTCCCTCATATTATCCTTAATACCTACATTAAAATATCAATAACCGTTAAGAAATAATGGCTGAAGTAATAATTTTACTGTAAGAGTAATAAATTCGACTTTAATAAGGTTCGGAATTTCATTTTAAAGTTCGGGTGTTATGACGCAGGAGCGGATTTCGTACATACGTAAAACATTATTTTATCTATTGAATTATAATCGGGAGATAATAAAATTATAACAGGCACGTACTTTAAGTTGAGTCTGTACTTTCGCTAATACCTCAACTTAAATAACGGCGGTGTAAGAATAATAATTGTTTACGACAAGGTTGTGCCGTAATCACTTCCGCACACGGTCACTAAAAAGAATGTGTCGTATTTTTTAAACAATAAACTCGCAAAACCATTTAAACATCTACGAATGCATTAGAGGCAATTCACTGCTTTTATCAATCTTTGTAGAGATATCTGGTGTAGACTTTTCATATTTTAAATAAATAAATTCAAAAATTAAAATACTTAACACTTCTTTTACGGTGCCAAAAAATACTTACGATACATTGCTGGCCCTTTAGAAATCAAGTAAAATATTTTATAAATATATAAGTATTTTTTCTGACCCGCCATAATATATAGACTCGTTTAAGTATCAAATACCTACCTACCTTAGTATAAAGACTTCACAAAGTTAGTTTTTTGTATTTACTTAATAGTTAAATTAGGTATCCTTAATTAAATGAATAAACTTACGGCTCATTTAATTGAATCTGTCCCTACATTTTTACAGATAAAAAAAACCTGTATAAAAAATAAATATTTTCATTTCATTCACTTTTTTCTTTGGTAGCATCCAACAAAAACACATTACAGATTCTTATCATCCTATACATATGTGTGAAAAGCCTTTGTGTCAACCTGTACAGCAAGGGGTATATGTTATCATTAAACCAGATGCACACAAACAGCGGTTTCAGGTAGTATTTTTTTATATATTAAAAGTCAACCTTTTTTACTTATTCGAATGGCATGTTTAGGATCTTAAGTGTTAATTCTTGTTATAATATGTTAACAGATCGCCACCTCAATTCTACTTCTAGGTATTTCGTTTCATCATTTTTAAAGGAAATTGACACACTATTTTACTAAAAAATATCTAAGGTTGAATCATTGTCTAATATTAAAATGAATAGTGTTTTTTTGTTTACCTAGGAAGATTGAAAGAAATTATTTATTGATTTGGCATTTACTTTGTAGAACTCCATTATAATAGGGTTAAAATATCAACGTATTTAGTTATACAGTTTTTATATTTATGAGTTGATAGCTATTTCGGCCTTCGCCATCGTCAGAACTATGCTTAAACTTACATTTTGCTCAGCTATATATACCATATGTAAGCATAGTTCTGACGATGGCGAAAGCCGAAACAGCTATCAACTCATAAATATAAAAAAAACTCAAGAACTAAATGCGTTGATATTTTTACCTTATTGAAAGAATTTTCAATTGAATTTCATGAAAATAAATGCAAGATGAAATGCAATAGCTACTCCAAAAACATAGAACTCAGTACAAACAGCATGTTTTTAATCAATTTATTGATTTCTGTTTGGTGGCATGGGTGTTTGTGGTGTTTTAAAATGCCATCATTCTTATCATAATGCAACGACGTTATGAAATAGAACATTATCAATAGCCAACTACTATCTTTTTTCTAGCCTAATCTTCCAATCGCTAGTGTCTTCAAAAAAAGAGAGGTTTAACAACTGACTAAAATCAGTTATACTTCTAGAGATACTTTCATTATAATTCTATATGCTCCATATTGGTAATAGAAGACATGGTTTGAAAAATAAGTTAAATGTTTTTCATCCGAAGGTTATCGACGCCTCAATTTAAGGCTTTTGCACAGTAGTAGGTAAGCCACGCTCACATAAGGGTCGCTCTTTAATGGTCGCACAGAGACATAGCAGGGAAAACGAACCATTGATAATAAAACGTTACAACTGTAGCAGACCTAAGCGTTTGCGAAAAGATATTCATGGGGAATGCTTTACCCTTGTTATTTTACCTGTTTTCGTGCCATTTCTGCTGGAGCTTTTGCACTACTTAAAATTGCGGACCGAATAATGTATTGTCGAGTGTTCTTATTATCAATTATGGGACGCAATGAAAAGCTTTCTTTAAACAGAGCTTAACTTCTCGTCTACCTACTTTTGTTATGCTTTGTTTAATAATTACAAATTATTTATACAACAAACCATTCTTTTATGTTGTTTGCATTTACTTTGTCAATAATTGAAGTCCAACTGTTTTTATTGCAATAATAACAAGGACTGACAAACTCCAACTACAGTATTTATTATACTAATAGACTCCGATTGGAAAAAATATGCAAAATTTCATAAAGGTATGCTTGTAACGATTTTAAGTGCATTTTTCAAAGAAATGCAGTCGGAGTCGTAAAACTTCATAATTCATATTAATAAATATACAATGGAATGTGTTGGATTTTGGCGCACTTTGCATTTTATCACTTAGTAACTAAATATTTCGTCCATATTTTTTGCGGAAAAAACCAAATCCCTTATTTTGTATGAGATTCACTCCCCCAATTACACTACCCCGAATTACACTTTTCCGACTTTAGTGTAAATGGGGGTTTTATTGCACTAAGTTTTAATTAGCACTTACCGCCCTTAGGTGGACGGTAAAAACCATGGACGTATATTTAAAAAAAAAACACTTGGTTCCTAAAGGGCAAGCAAAGTATTCTTTGGCATCGTAAGGGAAGTGATAACTATTTAAATTTTTGAATTTATTTATTAGTTTTGCACTTTTTGCGGAAAAAACCAAATCTCTAATTTTGTATGAGATTCACTCCCCCAATTGCACTACTCCGAATTACACTATCCCGACTTTAGTGTAAATGGGGGTTTTACTGACCATATATTTAAAAAATCAAAGTTCACAAAATATATAAAATAAAAAAAGTTGTCAAGTATGTAGTGTTTTATACTAATATTCTTCGTTCAATATTCCTTGAACAAATGTGATTTATATTATATGATGTTTTGACAAGAATCACTCATTCAAATTAATTTATGCCATAGTGAAATAAATTACTTGTGTTTTCAACCAATAATGTTTACTTCTTATGTACATACACATTAAACAATATTTTTCGTGGAAATCAACTCACTGAGATTTCACAATATTACTCTTGACCATCAATCTATTACTTTGTGACAAATTTAGAAATAAAAATAAAAATACTTTTTTTACAGCGCCACTTTGTGCTTTAATTTAATAGACTAGCGTTATTGGCGAACAAACTTTTCTGTAAATCTATGGCACCCTGTTAAATTGCCTTAATACAAGTATTTTTTTTATCAAATAAACCTTTTTTACCGTATTACAATGGAGTTCTACTAAACTCTAATTCAGTCAATGAATTTTTTTTATTGAATTTTATCTTATTCTGACAATATGTATGAATATTTAAATATCAATGTAGTAAAGTTCGTTTGATTAATTTTAATGTAAGATTATTTCAACATCCCTAATAATATCTATTTTTTATGGCTTTCTTTTATATTGCCCATTAGAGTAAGCATGTTTTTAATTGACTCTCTTTCGAGAAAGTTTATGTCTGCAAACTTGAATCCATTTAATCATTATTTTATTGAATTCATGATTCAAAAATAATAAGTTTAATACATTTATATTTATCATAGTAGATTTATATTAAGCACATCCCGATCCAATAAATAAATTTATAAAATTACTTAGTTGGACGCATTAGGTAAAATAATCTTAAACAAAAGCGGGGCTAAAACCATTCATTTAATTACGAAAGTCTAAAATATAATAATTCCATATTAAGTTATATCAAATTTAATAAAAAGCTTTTTATCTTTCGCTATCCTGCTGCGGGCTTTAAAAGCTATCTTTCTTTGCGGCCAAGTGTAAAGGCTACTGTTAGTAACAGCTTTTAATGCAGGGTAAACAGACCTTATATTGCACCTCAGAGGCTTTCACGGGAACCGATTGTTTTTCCGAGCGATTAGGAAAATGAAAAGCAAAGTGTTTTGTGGATTAGAACCAGAAAGCTCACAGAAACATCTGCGTGTGCTGCTTTAACTTTTACGCTGAATTAATTAGACGGGATGTGGATTGAGAAACAAAGCAAAGAGTCGTTAGGTGAGGTGTAATTTTAGTCAAAAATACAATGTATTATGGCCATTTGAAGAACCTTCGTTAAGAACTTACTTACCCCTGTCACGGTAATAGCTCGCTGGGAGATGTTTACGGAATTAACTGCCGACTAATAATCTACTTGATGCTAATAAAAAAACAAACAGTACAAACAAGCGAAAAAAGCTTTTTAACAATTTGTAACGTTCAAAATAATCTGTGGATAAATTATTTTAAAAAATCTTCTTAAATAGTTTCCGACTATTTTCTGTCACCCGCTTTTTGCTTCAGTTCCTCAATGTAAATATATCCAACAAAAGCAAGTAATTGAGATCTAATAAAATATTTCAACGTAAAACCTTCACGTTAGCGAGCTGTTTTTCCGTTGCTCAAACTTTCTGATACGAATGGTATAAAGACAGAATGATAGTCCTTAAAACACTTATAGTCAACATCTAATTGTTTTCTCTTATTCTCGTTTTCAGGACTGAATAAAAGATGGAGCTACAAAAGCATTTTAAACATGTGTGGTTTTTTATGGAATGATATACCCAAGATGATTTTTTCAATTATTTCCATTTAACTTTCATATCGTATACCTTCAGACCATTCTTGTCACTAGAATAATTCAATACATTTCAGCAATCAATATCAACTGTGGAAAAGGAAAAGGACGTAACCCACAGTTTTTTTCGATAATCTTAATGGATCCAAGTTGATACACGTTCTAACAAAAAGATATAAGCTGCAAATGCCGAATTAGTATCTAAATTTAGCTTTTAAGTTTGAATAAAAATGTCCTTGTGAAAATTGAAACCAAGAAGAAAGACTGAAAAAATGTGTTTCCTAGACAATTTCTTAAATTAATATTAGATGATGTCAATTAAACACCAGTTTGCAAGTCTCGGTGCACTTCAAGGTTGTGTTTATTTCAAAATTTGCATATTGCCGAAAATCATGTTTTTTGTGCCTTCTGTAAAAAAAATTATGTGATGGTTACGTTCTTTTTTCCTTTCCACTGTCTATATGATGATAATAATTTTAATTTTCCAACATATTTTAACAATTTTTCTCCGATATTTTCCACTCTTTTATTCCGCCTACGGAAAATAAACACCTGACTCCACAACTCCCGACTCCAACTAAACATCTTTGGAAAAATCATCAAGAATACTGAGATTTCAGTTTCGGTAATACTGTTATTGCAAACCTTTTTAATAACCTCCTCGCTAAATCAAATACTAAATATGAATGTATTTTAATGAATAATTACTCAGTTATTTTTCCAACATTTATTTCTTAACGGAGCTATTTATTGTCATTGTATTTTTCATGCGATTATACATAACATACTTTTTAATCTTAATATAACTCTTAAATAAAATGATTAATATATTTTTTTATATAAATTAATATCGTTTTCAATGATAATATACATAATAGTGATATATTTAATATTTCTATACATAGTATCATAATCATAACATTTATTTAATCATATCACGTTAACATTGAATTAATGGCTTACACATTTGTATATACATTAATAATATATTATATCAAGTTACATTTAGGTTTATAATAAATTTTAATATTACTAGTTCAATATTTTACAAGAATTATTCAGGTTTATTTTACATTATCAATCTGGAAATATTTAATTTTATACCATTGTTATTATATTTAAAATATCGTTGACAACGCGAAAATAACTCCTATGTGTCAAAAACGTAATTGCTTAGGAGACACTCAAAATTTTAATTTAAGAGTTTGAAAGATTTAATTTTAAAACGTCAAAAATATGCACACTTTGCAGTTTTTTTTTTTACCATATTAACCATATCGTTACCTTACTTTGAAAAGGTTCTAACTGATATTTTGGCATAAAATGACCTTTCGATCGGAAAATGTTGTATTTGCCACAATCTAACATATATATTAATTTCAGAGTCATGCATTTTTAAATAAAGAAGTTAGCAGGATTCAATAGTTCTATCTATACACTTTATTTCATACAGTAATTTTACAAGCTTCTAAGAAACAATATGCCTTTTTACAATCGATTTATAAACAACATTTGTCTTACAGTATTACAAATGAATATATTATTATAAAACTTAAAAGTTTTGAATGAAGTTGCGACAAAATTCAGCTTATACAATCGATCGGTAGGTAGCAACTGTCAAACGCATACTATAGACCAGGGATGGTGAACGAGGGACCCGCGGGTCACACAGTGACCCGCGTGAGAAATTATCTGACCCGCTTGAACTTTTAGAAATAAACTCTGAAAATGATGATGAAAAACGAGTTTCTGTGTCAATCTGGGAAAAAGTATACCAAATCGATAATTTCAAATTCCTCGGTGAGCTAAAAAAAACGAGATCTATAACAATCTGGAAAAAAATTATACCAAATCGAGGATTTCAAATTCCTCTGTGAGCTAAAAAAAACGAGGTTCTGTGACAATCTGGAAAAAAGTATACCAAATCAAGGATTTAAAATTCCTCGGTGAGCTAAAAAAAAACGAGCTTCTGTGACTATCTTGAAAAAAGTATACCAAATCGAGGATTTCAAATTCCTCGGTGAGCTAATCCCAATACCGGGATCCCTGTGACACGTGGCATGATTTTTTAAATCAAATTTGACCCACTTGCGGAAAAGGTTCGCCATCCCTGCTATAGACCGAGTGTAGAAAGTTTAACTGGGCGTTACAACCCTTTCAAAACTCAATTATTCTTGTCAGTTCAGAGCAAAAAGGTTCTATTTACAGTTTTAAGCTCTGATTATCTCCAGATATATTGTGTTTAAATGAAATAAATTTTGCTTTAAATTAGTAAAATAATTATGTTTATACTTGCTCATCATTAAAAGTGCATTTTTTCTTTTCAATTTCTAAATATGATCAGTCAAATATTCAAACGCTTGTTTCTCAAAACACGGTAAAGTGCAAATAGAACCTTTTCAAAGTAAGATAACGATATGTCTTCTTCAGCTTGCCATTATCTAAATACAACTGTAAACTCAAATTTAAAGTTTAAACAAATTATAAAAACCTGTTTATAATGACGACATTGGAAATATTTTTTAATTTGATAGCTGTATTTCTTATCACATGGAACATATTTTCAATCAGTAGTACAATTGAATCTCTCTGCAATTTGTATCAAACTAATTTTCGTTAAATCGATCACATAGGAGGTATTTCTGCATTGACGACGATATATTAATTAATAATATAAAAGTTATCTAAATGAATCGATATTTTAAGTCATTAGTTAGTTTTATGTTTAAATATTTTTCGTAAAGAATTCGAAATAAAGTAAAAAAAAGATTAAATAAAATAACTGTAATTTAATTTACTTTTCAAAATAAAACACTCTAATGCACTAATTCAACATTTATTTACTAAGATCAGGATAGGTAAACCAGGTGCAAATGCTCAAGATTAGCGAAACCAGCCTTAATCTTAAATAGTAAATGAATGTAGAATTAACACACCGTATATTTTATTTAATTCATTTCCACTACGTATTAACAGTAAACACCTTAATAGTGATTTAATTGTACATGGTAAATTGTGGAAAACGATATCTACAATATTTTGAGATTTTTAAAACTGACATGATGAATTTTAAAAAATAAAAATTGTAATATATCGGCAGTATACTAGCAGAAGGTGTTAATTCAAAACCTATCTATTTTGAGTTATGAATGCAAATGTATAGATTTAAATACGCTGAATCTTCCGAAAAAAACATCTCAGTTATACTTGGTGTATTTTTACATAATTTAAGCATAATATACATCATGTCAGTACCGTTCAATTTTTGGCAAAAAACAGTAAATGACTTGAATTTGTTAATCATTATCGAATTTCATGAAGTGGTTGGAATGATAAGTTAAAGATAAAGTGAATAAAAAGAGATGTAAAAAATAATGATAACTAAATAAAAATCCATATTATTGAACCATGCTAATTATATCATTTTTGTTTCGTAAAAATCATTCTTTAAAGATTCTTAAAATGTTAAAATTCGTTAACTGTCTTTCTAGAATTCTCAAATAATTAATAACAAAAATTCATGGTATTTTATTTCGTGCCCGTTACCAATTTAGTGGATATAAGTTAATATTTTTAAAAAATCTACAGAAAAAGATACTGTTTAAAATTAAGTTGCTCATCTGTTTTCTTCAGATAGGATAAGGTAAGAACAGAAGGATGAGGAAGAAAAAGAGCTGAACCTATCAATCTTTTTATACCCTGTTTTTAATATTGGGTAGAGGAGTAAATGATAATAAATTACAATAACATACATGTGTTCAATAATGCTTAAAAAAATAATAAACAATTCAATAAATATTGCCACGAAAAATGTATTATTTTTAAGTTATGTCACTGTTCTGCAATCATAAATAAAAATACAAAATTAAGTAATTATTTTTTTAAATTATCATTCAGTATGGAAATATTATATTATTTAATATATATAATATGTATTATGTTTTGTCATTAATATACCATATTTACAATATAAATATTTAATCACATTTTAGCTACGTAAAATAATAATCAATCGTATTAGTGTTTAAATAAATATTTATTACAATAATATAAGCTATATTGGTAATAGAAAATTTAAATTAACTTTGATTATTCCACGTATTGTGTTACTAACTGTGACACGTGTTTCGCCTCTTTCAGAGGCATCTTCAGACTTACTATCGCAAAGTTTAAGATAATTTAAATTTTCTATTAAAATGAATTTCCACAAAGTTACCGCCGAAACCATCGAAAGCTATATTGGTATTTAAATAACAAAGCCAAATCAGATTAGACAAGATAAATGAAATCGATTTTAATTCTTTAAATTAATGATACAAAATTACATTTATTTTTTACTGTACTTTAACATTAGAAGCAAGCGGTTGGAAGCAAAACTTCCATGTTTTATGTACATTCAGGTTGCTTTTTTTTATTCATTTCAATTCAATATTTGCAGATTGATGTATAATTTAAATGAAATAAATACTTTTTAGCGTTTTAAACTCTCCACTTGTCAATAACATCATAGTTTACCTTTTTTACCCACTACTTAGTTTCATCCGACATATTGAAAATAGAATTGGAAGCATTATAAACATATCTACAGATTTTTTTCTTAGAGAGAAAACAATAATGTCTCTAGAGTCAAAAAACTTCTGATTTACACCGAATTGATTTTGGTTAATAAGCACACATCTCATATTAGTTAAGGTCCACACTAAGGCATCCAATACCTGACCCTTTTTCTATTCCCGAGATTCACAAATTTCGACTTTAGGATTGATCATTTACCATAAAATCGTGCCACAATTATTTTAGATTCTTGGAGAATTTTAGAATTCACAATTATGTAGGAATGTGGGTTTTCGGAATTCCGGGATTTATCACAAGGAACGAAGTGGGAAATTAAGACTCTAAATTAATCTCGAAAATAAGGTCATACACACTTTTTCGGGATTTGGAATTTACAGATTTTACAATTGAGTCGTATGGTATCAAAAGTAGAACTGTTCCATTCATCATATATGGGATAGTTCTACTTTAGATACTATACGATTTAATTAATATGAACTGTGAGAGCTTTTATTTTTTCAAAAAGTTACGACTGCCAGTGACTCCAGTGCAAAATATGTTATTCCAAGATTTTCTACTTGTTATATTAAATCTCGGTATTAGCTTTAACACAATCTCGGTATCACAGGATCGCAAGATTGGCCACAATCCCGGGATTGGAGGCCCTAGACTACACGTTCTTCGTTTTACGCTGTAAATTTTTAAAAACCTAGTAGTTTGCCTTATAAATTTCCAAATCGACGAGGCTTTTCGGTTCAATGAGCGATTGAACAGACTTGTGCAGCTCTTCTCTTATCGTATTGATTAATTAATTAAACTGTCATTTAAATGGCGGTGAAAATTATACAAACGCGAAGAAATGATTTCACTATATGGACAGTACATTTCTTAAAAATTACTTTATTTTGCAGCCTATTTACAACAAAAAAAACCATAAATATATTTTGCAAAAAAAATCAGCGATCAACAGAATCAAACAAATAATAACAGTTTAATACGTAATTAATTTGATATGATAAAATATTAAACAAAGATTTATTTATGATTATTTTATTTTAACACCAAAGAGCATTATTTATATTTGATTGATATTATGTTATAATATATGTAGTCTAACTATTGTTAAAGTATACACAGAGTTTCTACAGAATAAGCATATTACAACAACTCAGCCACTTCAAAATAACGACGGCAGAACTTAACCATAAACAGGGTTCAAATCCCAGCTTTCCTGCGTGGTTGATGTCAACCCGTGGCGGCCGAGATCCCCAGGTCTCAAAGTCCGTTTGATCAGAT
Source organism: Himalopsyche tibetana (assembly GCA_030503985.1). Classification (NCBI taxonomy): domain Eukaryota; kingdom Metazoa; phylum Arthropoda; class Insecta; order Trichoptera; family Rhyacophilidae; genus Himalopsyche; species Himalopsyche tibetana. Next base: position 22,775,398 of record JAPJYX010000007.1, read on the forward strand.
GTCTTTGGCTCCAGCCAGGACCTGGTAGTGTAGTCGTGCTGGCCTTTGCGATCTGGTTTTCTATCTTTATGTCTGTTGTGTTTGTTGTCGTTTTTGTTGTTGTGCTTTCTTGATGGTCCTAAGGTTCTGGAAGGTGATAGAGTAGTCGTTGGCTTGGAAGGTAACTGCAACTCTATATAGGAATTATATAAAAAAAACTTTCATTTAATAATCATTTTTATTTTGTTGACTGTCGATATTTTTTTTTTTGTGAAAAGAATTTATATTCACAAAATTAAAATAAGTTATTTTTAAGAATTGTAATCTATTTTGTAATGGTTCCACTCATTGCGAGAACTTTCAATCAATTGAAATCAGTTGAAAAAATCAATGAACAAAACCATCCCTAAAAATATTAAATTGTGAAATTTAAACAAAAAAGGTTTTTTTATTTTTATAATTAATACTTATTTAAGATTCTATTTTTTCTGTGGGACCAGAGTTTACCATTAAGCGGATTGAATAATTGAATATTTGAAGTTATAACAAATAATATACAAAATAATATATATGAATAATTTAAATATTAACAATCCATATGTTATTTAAAAATATTTTTTATAGTGTAGAAAAGCCATTTTACAAAGCAGATGTTTCAAAAAAACAAAACACTTTTTCGTGCTTTCCTAAATATTTTTAAATGTTTCACTGACAAAAAAAGTATTTTATTTTTTGATATGATGCCCATCCACCAAGAATTGATACCGATGACCATAAAAAAAAATGGTTTGATTGATTTTTCTAGTACAATAATAACACATTATTTTGTCGACAGTTTCATAGCAGATATTGCCAACAGCATGATCCCATATTTCTGTATTTTAAAACTGCCAAATAACCGGTTATTTGTTATAGTAATGTTTATGGTTCAATTGATTTACTTTTTTGTAACCAGAACTATTTGCACATCATATCAAGATACAAATATACAAAATACACCACTCACATTTAAATTTTATTTAAAGAAACATTTTTTATTTATACAAGGTATAAGATATAAAACTATTTAATATTTTTCCAATAACTCTTTATTTTAAGGATATGTATACTTTTTAAATCGCAAATTTAGTATAGAATATCGGAAATAATTAATTCGTTCGATATTGCAATTCCAATTGAAAGTAAACTATTTTCTTGATAGTTTTATTTTACATATAAAGTATTTATTCTAACAATACCTATATTGAATATAAAACACTGATTTATCGATATTTCAATTATTTGTAAGAACGATTATAACAGTATGCCATCGATAGTTGAGAAGGTATGTTCTTATAAACTTTTGTACCTCAAAACATAGAATTATTGTTTTAGTAAAATAAAATTTTGCACAAAGAAAAAATCATTACATTTGTTACAACTTCAAGAAAAAGTTACTGCATAATTACAATGTATATACATTTGTATAATGTATTATATACACTCTTTCCCGCAGAAATCCACTTTTTGTAAGGACAGTTAAACTTAACCCATCATTAACAACGATCATGTCTACGTCAAACAAAGAGGGGATAATGATTACTTCGAAAAACAACCACTTTTATCTCAAATGACTGGTGTAAATTTGAAAGGACCAATTACTTCGTCAAGGATAATGGGAGTTGGGACGTTTTGTATTAAGCCACATTGAATAGATGTCGGCACTCGTCTAGACGAAACTAGACTGCGCTTTCATAAAGAAGCTTGACTAGTTGAAAACACTTCAATTTGAACTAGTTCTTCATTCATTTGAAACGTCATTGAGTCTATCTTTTTGTTAGTTGTCAAAAATAGTGACTATTAAAATGTTTAAATACGATACGATTTAAAGTTATATTATAAGAGAAAAAGCTTAATAATTAAATAGTAACTTTTAAGTTTTTCAAACATGAATGAAAACTGTTTTATCACTACGGTATTAATTTAAAAAAATAAGGCTTAAAAAATATATCAACATATTGCATAATGTATAGTTGTCCAAAATGATTATTCTTTTTAGAGTAAAAAATATTAAAAGTGGCAATTTATTTTAGTTCTACAAATATTTTAATTTGATTGATAGCTATTTTGGTTTAACTCTCTCGTCAAAACTATTATAATACTTACATTAACTTTACTATATGTGTACTATTGGCATAGAAAGGATACACAATACATCATCTTATGTATTTTTTCAACCTGACTTGAGTTGGTAAATAGAGTTTTAAATGAATCGAATTGATTTGGACAAATATGGAATTATTAACTGGTCTTCAATACACACAAGATTAAATTAAGATAATAAATTAATTATATACTCATATTAAATAATTAACAAAATATTGGGCCCATTTGAGGTGAAGTGAGTCAAGTGGTTTCTAAAATAAGTTAGATGCGTTGTAATATTTTACACGTCTTGAAGTATCGTAAAAGTGAAGTAACCTGAGTTAATACACATTACAATATTGTTATCTCCACAAAATAAAAATATGCAATCAAACAAAACGCTAAATAAAGTCCAAGAAAAGCGTTTTAACATTTTACTAGTTGGCTTACGTCGCCTATCGAGGGCCCATGAAAACGAAAAAAAAAAATTTTTTTTATTACATAATAAATTTGACTAAAAATCCATTTCATTGTAAGCAACCACCAGATAGGCAAAAACCGAGACCCTTTCGCCAATTATAAAAACGACACACGTAACCTCCTAGTACAACAAACCAGTATAATACCTTGAAGTCTTACGCTTCCTTCAACTTTTCCTAGAGCGTTGACTGAGGTGCATACATATCCTCCAAAGTCCTTCTTCTCTAATCTTTTGATCGTGAGATTCATATACAATGAGTACTCATTGAGTGCAGTCTCCTTCATCAGATACTTGGAGCCGTCCATCAGCTTTTCACCTACTCAAACAGGTAAAAAAAATATTACATTGAGTATTTTTATTTTTTATTATTAAACTTGTTAAACTTTTGACATAGCAAATTTTTTACAGCTAGAAATTACAAAGTGAAAACGCTACGCATAAATTAATTTAAATGTGGCTTATTTCTGTAGCAAAAAAAATAGTGAGATCAGATCGATCAAATGATAATTAATATATTTAAAAAATTCTCATAACACTATTTTATTTTTAAAATGGGTTTTTAATTTTTTACTCTCAAATTTGTAAAACCGCAAAAGTAAACTAAAAAGTTTAACAATATTTAAGAAAGAGACATCTTCAAAATGTATGGACTTCTACTGTGGTAATTTTCTCGTCCTATCGTCGTATTTATAAGGTGTATTCAATTGCCTCATATTTTACATTCTACAGGGAGTACTTTGCTACAAGATCGATTTTTTAAAGTATATTTATATAGTTTTTATATGCCTTTCATACAACAAGAAAAATGTATTTTCTAGATTAACATTCGTAGCATTATGATTATTTTTATATTTTAATAAAACATTTTACCATTGTCTCTATACCACGAATTCATGGCTTTTGGAGAAGCTTCCACATAGCACTGGACCAGGACATCACTATCAGCAGGTGCAGCCACCAGCTGGTTTGATACTTTTATCAAAGGATGAACTGTTGGATAAAACAAAATGTTTATCAATATCACCTGTTTTGATATATTATAGTTTTAATCATTAACAAAGCCAGGAAAAATACTTGTAATAAAAACTTAATTAATGAAGTAGAAAATGTGCGGTTAAAATTCAAAAAACTCATCACATTGTCAATTACTACGATATTATTTTTTTTGTGTTATTTATTATTTTAAAAATCTCTTTGACTGCTCTGGTTATTTTTTACACAGCTATTTTTTATGTAACTACTTTTTTCGTAAATTACAAAAAAAAATGTAATTGGTATTAGCTGCACCAAATATTTTATGTTGAAATATAAGAGGAATATTTTAGGGAAAGTGCTAAAAATCAATGCGTATGATAAACAAAATTCTTTCTTTGGATTGAGTCCGAAGTAGTTTGCCAAAGAAACGAAACGTACGTCTCAAAAAAAGTGGAATAAAAGATGATCGATGGTAATTTTGTATTGGAATATCAAAAACATATACTCACATTGAACTTGAACAGTGTACCTCTTGCTAACTGAGGGTGGGATCCCATTGCTGGCAATGCAGAAGTACGACCCCATATCAGTTCTCTGAACGTTGCTCAGATGCAGCACTGATCCTTCGAAGAATGCCAAGGCTGCCAACAAAAGAAAATAATATTTATAATATGTGTCACATGAAATAGTATTGGAACAACAATCTTATGTTATATTTTTCAACAAATTTAATGATTTATTACATAATTTTATGAAGCATGTTATCTTGTTTCAATATACGTCTTTAGATCCCTGACTCATATATAAAAACAGCTCTTCTATAATGCTGAAATAAATAAATTAACGGAACGGTAGAGAACTCTTCATTAGATTTGGAAACAAACGAATAGAAAAAACGGATTGCAAAGTATTAATTGATAAAGACAAATGATCTTAATTAAACAATAGAGGAAGGATATACTAGTAACTATAAAATCTGTATCATTCAAATATACACTGAACTTCTCTTATGCTCCATAATAAATTGGGTATCCAATCCCGAATCCATTTTGGGATCCCGGAATCTTGGGACTGGTCATTTACCATGATTTCATGTTAAGTTGTGTTGTCAAAAAATGCTGGTGTTACAGCTAACGGCTATAATGGCATATTTCTTTTTCATCAACCACAGTTGCATGAGATCTTTTGCGAAAAAAGTGTCTAAATAAAATGATTGTAGAATTATTCTGAATACATACACTTTTTTCATTTCCATCCTTTCAAAAACATACGTCTTCTATTAACTAGATATGCACTAGCATTTTTTTAAACTCTCCTCAAGTTTTTCTACGTTTTATAATATTTAAAGAAATTTAGGGATTACGGGGTAGCCAAATTCGTCAGGATCCCGGGGAAGCCCTTTAAATAGTATCAGTATATAGTTATAATATTTAAAAAGTTGTTTTTATTCACTGATGCATAAACATACATTTCTTGTTCTCTTCTAATATTAGTCCAACCTTAAATCATCTCAACAAAGTAAAAAATATTCTCGCTCCTTGGTTTTTATTTGGTTAGTCGTAGTTTTTTATTTGACAGTTTTAAATATATCCGACTTTTAGGTGTAAAACAAAATGATTATTTGGTCTTTGAACAAGAGAAGGTTTCACATGCTTGCACTTGAAGTAACAGTGGATAAAACAAACATTTAAACCGTGTCGATGTATCTTTGTCAGTTTTTATTCAAATATGACTACAAAATATTTTTTAACAAACAATTGGGCCCGTTTGAGGTGAAGTGGGCCAAGTGGTAGTTTAGAAGAAAAAAAGTAAGATGCGTTGTAAAATTGTACACGCCTTAAAGTATCATAAAAGAAAAGAAGTTTCAGTAAATACACATTGCAATAGTGTTGTCTCCGTAAAATAAAAATATGCAATTCACCAAAACATTAAGTAAAGACGTGATTGTACTTTTAAGTCCATGAAAAAAGTTTTACCATTTAACTTGATGGTACACTTTACCTCTCGAGGGCCCATATATTTTAAGTCCCTATTTTTTTATGTAGTAAATGTATGAGTATATAATTTATTTGTTATCTATTATTTTTTCTAAATATAACTTGAAATAAAAAAAACAAAAAGTTAATTTAACTGTAAATAATCATTTAAATTTAAACTCATGTGCATTGAATTGAAGACTTCTTAATACTTCCATATTTGTCACAGTTGTACTGTATTTATCAATGTAAGTCACGTTGTAAAAATATATGATAAGATGTATTGTGTATCTTTTCTATGCCAGTAGTACAAATAAATAAATAGTTATGTTAATGAAAGAAAAACGTTTTACCATGTTGCTAGTTTGCTCACTTCACTTCTCGAGAGCAATTCATTTTATTACAAATATTGATAATTTACTATCGCACATAAAAAACAATATAATTTATTTATTTGAAAAAGACTTATGGGTATTGCAAAGAATAATTAGATTTGTTGAAATCATTAAGATTAAGATGTAAAATATTAAAAAAAAAAAACGACAGCATTAGCTTGTTGATAATGCTTTATATTTTCTATAATTTATAAGGAATACCAAAGACTTCAATCTAAATATACAGATAAGGTGATAATTATTACAACGATGAAATTTAATGTTATACAATACTTTTTCCAGTTGTAAGCACCGAACCCAAAAATAGCAATGCACGTACGTACTGCAGTAAATCGTCGGAAATTCAGCTCAATATTTCACCGATAAATAACTTTCCTGCTGTTGTTGGCTTAAATTCTGACATATTATTTTGTGATAGAATATGTATTGAATAATAATTTTTCGCTATCATGTACTTACTTTATCTGATTGCGTGAAATCTATTCGTAAAAACATTACAGTATTTTATACTTTAAAGTCAAATTTCGGACTTGTTTAAAATAAATTTCATTATTTTCGCCATGCGAATATAATAAAAGAGTCACGGAAGAGCATTTTTCGATCGATTTTATCGATTTCTGTTTGAAGGCATTGGTGTTATGTCTAAAAATGTAATCACAAGTCCTGTCTTAGCCTTATCTTTCTATCCCAACTAATCTCTTTGAAAAAGAGAGGTTGAGTGGCTGAATAACAGTTCTCGTAGAAACACTAGGGATTCTGAGTCGAGACATCCCGGGACTTGTCGGGTTTTTGCTGTCTTAAGTCCAGGGACTTTTTTGGAAAATTTCCCGGGAATTGTGACTGTGATTTATAATGTGCTAATAACATGTACATTTTAATTTTGAAAAAAAACAATTCTTGTGGTTAAGAAACCCTCAAAAGGACTGATGTGTATTGAATGAAAGCAGATATAAGAGGGGACCCCTAAGAAAAACGGACATGACATGGTCAGGAAGTGACACTTACCCGGGGTTTTAGCAAAATTAAGTATGTATATATAAAAGGGATCTGATTTGTTTCTGAAATGTTTGGGATTTATAATTTCGTACAAGTTTCAAATAACATGTGTTTATATATTGTAATATAACTGTAGCAAAAGTAAATTAAAAAATATTAAAATTAAATGTTCATACCGGATGTTGTTTTATGTACAAATGTTTTTTCACTATTTCACAAAGGTACTAATGTTTCAGTAGGACAAAAAAGGTCTAAAAGCTGTATTAAGAAGTTACGTTAGTAAAGTTACTCCTGACGGCGGAGTCATTGATATTTTTTAATAATATGTACCTTTATCATCCCTTCTTAGTGTACATTAACCGTAAGCATTACACACATCCATTACATAAGAAAAATAATAATTATTAAACATTGTATTTAAAAAAACGCTATTTTTACTAGTGCGTACTTTCAAAAGTCACCGAGTGTGTGTTATACATAAATACATGCATACATGCAAATATTTAATTTGAATAAATTATATTTTATTGAAGAAGAAATGAAAGTCTTGAGTCCCGGGAATTTGAAAACCCCGAGACTTCATAATCCCTAAGAAACACTTATGACCTCTATTAGGAGACCGTATGCTCGACATTGAGAGCGGACATGTTTACATTTTACCTTCTTACACGATATTCTATACCTCAGTGTTGTTCTATTTTTTAAAACAACACGGTTTTTAAATAAATGGAACTAATGTTTAAATTGTCTGAATTCTATCATTTTTAAAGACGGTTTTTTGTGAATCACGTATCTACCGTGAAAGAAACGTTTTGAGTGTATATATACTATACAACGAATTTCGAATAATAAATGATAGATTGGAGTTGAATAATATAATTAAAATGAAGTACTTTTACTCTAACAGAGAAATAATTGATTTAATTTATCTGTACATTGAGAAGACATAAATACAATACAGCTAAAAGCTTTTATTTATCGAATATGTCCCTTTACAAAGTCTTATTCCAAGAATTTTTTCAAAACTATTATATCAGCGATTTTTTTCTTCTGTCATTACACACTATATTGTATTACACCTTGACTTTTTAACCGGTAACGATGAAGAACAGAAGTGTAAAAGCTATTCTTGGTACCCACAAAAACTTATTCAAAATTTACTTAGTTACGGTAGTTTGAATTTAAGAATTTCTGATCAGATGGATATATAAGAAAAATATGATAAATTACTTCTTCAATCAATCGTATAGCTTAAAATAACATCTACAATACAAAGAAGGTTCTATTAAAAAATATAATTTGCAGAAAGCAACACTCAGCTCTTTTTTACACGTCAAAAAAGTGATTGTTACCGTGTTATTTGAAGAAAAAACCACATGGCGGTATATGTCTAGTGTAAAAAAAGGTAATAATGAACACTCAATAAGTAAATTACATAAAATAATTATGAAAAAGTAATATTATTCATCGCTACTTGCTAATATATGGTGACTTTCGTGAGGGACTGGAAATAAAGAAATTTCACCGCTAGAAATTTCTTTCACGTATAATGTGTTAGTGTCTAATACAGTTTTTTGTTTGATATTACTGTGCTGTGTTGTTGAATTTCTTGTAATATTTTTTTTTATCCGTGTCCGCTCCCAATGTGAAGCATATGGCCTCTTCATATGCTCCACATATGGCCATATCTCAAAAGAAGTTTTTCTACGAGAACTGTTTGTTACTCAGTCACTCAACCTCACTTTTTTTTCAAAGTGAGCAGAAAGGAAAGAAGAAAAAGGCTAAAACAGGACAAATAGTTAACTAATCGCTTTTGCTACACCCAGTTATTAAAGGATCAGAAGGATGGAAGGAGAGGAAAAAGTGTGAATTGACGTCACAAACACTCAGTCTTTGACCACAACTTTGAATAGAATAATTCTCAAATTCACTGTGATCTTACCGGGAATCGAACCCAGACCTGAGTTATCGGCAGAGCAAGCTCTAACCATCTGGGCCACAGCAGGCGACTGAATAAAATTCACATATTATGGAAACCTTGTTTTTGTTTCCAGGAATCGTGCAAAGACAAATAATTCGTCTTAAAATATAGTGTTCGTTTTTATAAGTGGACCCAGGTAATTCGTAACCGTTCAAAAAAAAAACTGAGTGTACGTTTAACTAAAGTGTAATGGATGTTGATGTATTATAAATAAGTGCAAACTTTATTAACCGTTAAAAGCTCGATAAAAACAGTAAAAAATAGGCATAACAAAATTTCCCTTATTTAAATCATCCCTCATATTTTCATCCACTCCATCAAGCCAATATTTGAAACTGACGTACATACATCAAGCACGCTGCGTGAATCAATATTCTCTTTTTACATATTGACAGAGCAGATCCTTCCGCATGGCCTGCGACCCTTGACGGAGCAAAGCCTAGCATGAACTGTGACAGGCCCTTGGGTTTATTTCGGACATGTCTTTTTGCTACCCCACCGATAAAAACATAGTCGATCAGAACGACAGAAGAACTCATTAAAAATGCGAGGATAAGCTAAGCGTCGTTTGTATGAATTTTGTCTCGTAGTTTTATATTATATTGAATAATAAATTTCATTTAAAATCTTATATTTAAAATAGAATATTAAAGACTAGAGACAAATTTAATTTATGTAATGTAATGTCGGGTCCTATGGCGCAGCGGTTAGCGTTGTGGGCTTCCGAGCCAGACTTCATGGGCTCGAGTCCCAACTCCCAGTACGGACAGCATTTTTTCGATCGACTTCTGTTCAAATGCATGGGTGTTTAAAATGCTTAAAAAATTCTCTCACCCTTTCCGATCCTTAATAACTTGTCGTAGCGAGAGCGATTAGATAACCACTAGTCCTTTCCTAGCCTTATTCTTCTATCCCTACTACTCTCTTTGAAAAAGAAAGGTTGAGCGGCTGAGTAACAAACAGTTCTCGTAGAAAAATATCTGTTGATATACCACAATAAAGAGATCATATGTTTCACATTGGGAGCGGACAAAGATAAAAAAATAATGTTATTAACTAAACATGGAATAAAATTATTACACACACTTACAAAAAATATATCTCGTTCATGTTGCAGAGTTTTTTTTAAACTTAAAATGATAATCAATAAAAATTATTATATTAATGACCAGATAGAGAGGACACTACTTTAAAAAACATTAAAAATAGATAAACATAAATTTTGTTTTTACTCGGTTTTTATTAAATTCATTTTTTACAGTAATTCAAGGTTGGTAATAATAATGCCGAACCTCACGGGTTCGAATAACCTTTTAAACTCATTTCAGGACATAGCAGTTTCGCTACCAAGCTTTTCAAGCTTGGTCAGATAGATACAAGGACATGCACATGTGGCATGATGCAAAATGCTGATCACATCCTCTAAGATTGTCATCTCATGAATAATGAACCGGAGTAATTAATCAAGTCGGTCCACAGGCCACGCTATCTTGGAGCTACATAGCATTTTAAAAAAATGCAGCATCATATAAAGAAAGAGTAGATTTACACTCATAATGCTTCCGGGCATTTTTTATAGGGCAATTTTTTGCACACTACGTGCAAGCCACCAAGTCTTGGTCAATTGTTCCTGGGATAATAGCACAAAACTGAACAACGCATAACGTTTGTTACGCTACGGGAAACGTCTGTTGGACACAGATGTATGGTAGAGGGAATTGTGATGAAACAACGACATCACACTTAAATCTCTATTATAATAATCGTTATTTGATATCTTCAATTTTTCAAGTAGACAGAAACAGAATGACATTAACAAATATGGACATGGCTGTTGGTGGAGTATATTATTCTCGAATAACTCGTGCTTACTTCACGTGGTTTTAAAAAAAAAATTGCCTTGACTATTATAAGCTTTGGAACAAATATATTCTTTTGAATTACTCAAGTAAAAAATAAGCGATTCTAATTATTCATTTGTTTTTTATTAGGTCTAAAAATAACAAAAAGAAAAACAAGAGTTCTTAGTGTCAAAAAATATGAACTCATCCAACATTCAAATAATCTGTGCTTAATTTATTTAAAGGAATATTTTTTTTACATTTCGACCGCTTTGTCCTACTATGGTTTTGTTCCAAGGGTAGATCCCATGATGCTCTCACGTAAAACAATGACCCCTAAACGCTTCGACTCTACAAACCTTTGCCCTTTTGGCAGGGAAATATCCTACGGGAGTATTTGCATGAAGGTTTACGTTTTGATTCCTCTGTGGAGTGGAATTTCCTTTAGTAAAAACGTTTTTTTACAGAACCATTTTCTGTCTTTTATTTTAGTTGATATTTAATATTTTTTTCAGTGGATTGTTAATTAAAAATAGTGTATCAAGTGCTACATGATAAAAAGTTTAAAGCAACTGGTGTTTTATATATATTTTAATTGAATTATCAAGACTCAAGTGATGATGAACCTTAATTTAGCAACTACCTGCTAAGACTGCAAAACTTTGAACCTTACGCGCCCTTGGACTTTGAGTTCTGTCGATTTGATATCCAATGTAAATATAAACGTAAAAATAATATTAGACAATGAGAGGTAAAGTTAGCCAAGTGGTGTATAAGAAAAAAATGAGTTAAGTTACAATATTCTACATGTCTTAATATACCGTAAAAGCGAAGTGTGCTCAATAAATGAACAATAAATGTGCAAACTCACACATTGAAATAGTGTTATTTCCCAAAAATAAAAATATGCAATCCACCACAACACCAAGTAAAGTCGTGATTGTACTTATAAGTCCAATAGGAAGGTTTTACCATTTTATTATATGGCGCACTTCACTTCTTAAGGGCTCATATAGTATAAAGACCAAAAAACTGATATGCGCCAAGTATTTCTATGCTTTTTGTTAAATCACATGAGATAAACAGAATCAAGATTGTTTTGAAGTCACTCGAAACCAATTCGAAAAGGAAATATGTCACGAATATATATTATACGGTATGAAGAGCGACTAGCTAACCACTAATCCTGTCCTAGCTGTATCCTTCTATTCCTACCCTCTTTGGAAAAATAAAGGTTGAGCAACTGAGTAACAAGCAGTTCTCGTGGAAACACTTATGTTGAGATAAACTCCATTAGGAGTCCATATGATCCACATTGGGAGCGGACATGGTAAAAAAAATAAAAATATTATAAGACATTGCTGGGATTAAGCCCAAGCTTACATGGTCTATGGGTAAAGTTTTTTTCAGCCATTACCGTTCTTACCGAGCATATTCATCTATCTTCTAATTTATCTTAATAGATGCTTGTCACTGAATTACCAAGCCTCATTTTTTAGAGAGTATAGATATAAGAATAGGGCAATCGCTGTTGCTATTGACGATATGGATAGTAATTTTCAACATCAAATACATCCATACTTTTGCACACAAATTGATAAATCGCCCCACAAGCCCTTCAAAGCTTTTACCATTCTTCTTTATATTCAATATGTAATAATACCACCTTTTTATACAAAACATAATCTAGTTCTACACAAAAACAACAGGGGGATCTTTTACTTGAAATAATATACTGCGGACTCATATAAAATTCAATCCCGAAATCGTTACACGACATTCGCAGTCCTTCGCTTAAATATGGTTATAATTATTTTTTTCATCCCTAATGAAAAGGAAGCTTGAATATTGTGTCAGACACTTGAGACCTTGCGTCTCGTTCACTTCTGTTCATTCACGGCGGCACAATAGTACTGTCCCGCACAAACAATGGCGACACAATGTGTCATATCAACTGTTCTAACGTCACTTTCAGGCCACCCTTCAGCTGCACCGCGTGGGAGGGGGTGGAGTGAACGAAAAGGGGGTGGGTAATACGTGGCAACAGTATGTGGAAAATTGTATCCAGTGAAGTTTTGTTTGACTTTTATATTGTATAACGACTGTCAAAAAATGTTTACTTTACAGATTAACTTTCTTTCACTTCAGGAAATACTTAAAATCAATTTGTCAAATTTGTTCATTAATTATCACGATATAAATTAGGATTCGAATCGTTCAAATTATGTACATTCACACAGATTTTGTCATTAACGATCCGGGTTTCGCCTTTCGGCGTCTTCAGGCGTTCAAGTGCACATAAGTGATCATACGAGAAAAACTCGATGAATTTTCTTTATATATCTCTTGAGATCAACTAGATAATAATTGACATCACAAACACCTACTTCATAAGTGTCAACTTTTAAATTGAAAAAAATCTTAATTTGAAATTTACTAAGAATCAAACTCAAACCTACTCGATCGGTAGAGTAAGCTCTAACCAACCAGACTACAGCGGGCATTATATTAATTATAATAGTTTAGTAACAGTTAAGGTATAGTACCGTAACTATTGAAACCATAAAGTGACCACCTTGTCAAACCATTATGCTTTAAAGTCGAAATGGTATATAGTATTACATAGTGTTTTAATTGGTTCTGATACCTTAAAAAATATGACATTGTGTGTCGAATCAACACGAAGTCTTATTTAATAATAATAAAGTTCATTAAACAAATCCCACCAGTGTATATTTCAGGTTATTACTTGCAAACCCAACTCAATTCAAAATTGGTGAAACATGAACCATGAATGTGATTTAGTAAATACAAATGCATTTTTAGAAAACAGTCTCCAAACTGTCATGATAAAATACAAAACATCATTCAAAAGTCATTAAAAACTAAAAATATTTTTTAAAAACAAAATAAAAGTTTTATTTTTCAACCATTTTGGAATGAGCCGAGTTTGCAAATGACAGCCTTTCATAAATTAGAGTACTAAAATTTGCAGAACACAAATCCATACATCTTTGATAACATATCACAATATGTATATATATACCTTGTGCTCAAATAAATAGCCGTCTATAAACGATTCGATACAAGACCATATTTGCCGACGATTTGAAGTGTATCTGTGAAACGTCTTAAGATTTTAGCTGATATCTATATCAAAAATGATGATAATAGACATATTTATAATAACTGATTCCGTTAAATAAAAGTTAAAGCTATCCCGTTACTACGAAAGTGGCAAGTGATATTAAGCAAAAAAAAATGTTCTCACAATATTATATTCCATGGCAAAATAATTATTTTTCCTCCGTTTTACGCTGAAGAAAGGCTATATTATTATTTAAACATTAGCCTACAACACCGTAGTGACACGAAATCTAGCATAATATAGTAATTTATAGGTCGTTACACGTATTTCTATGCAGCTTTTACAACTATTTGTATGGAGTGCCAGGCTTTTTTCATCGCTTTTCTCCTCTTCTCTGCCATTTTCTATGCTTTGTATTGAGTACGCTCGCTTTTTTCTTCATTACTTCCACACTATTCTTTACAACAGACCGCTTTTCACAAATAAAATCATTCTCAAACTGTGAAAAAAAAAACTCTCAATTTGTACACGATGGAAAATAACTATTTACTCGTTAGCGATAATGTAACAAAGTGTGTAAGTTTGAAATCCTTTTTCAAATTTTCTTCGTGTGTTTTTAGTGCATCGATATTTTTAGCAACATTTACAATATATTTTTTCTTGCAAAGTAGTAAGTATTGATCGTTAATCTGGTATTTTTATAGAAAGCACTAAGAAGACATTGGACATTTGTTTGAAATAGTAACTTTCAAATGGAAAATTATTAAAAAATAATATCATTATTAATGTAATTGATTTTTTTAACGTTTACTTAAATTTAAAAAATAAATAATGCGTTTTGGTTGATATGCGACTGGTTAAGCACATCACTAGCTCTTTAATAATGAGAAATTTTTAACACATCTGGATTTTTTAAAATCAAATAATGATTAATTCTATCAATCAAAGGAATGATTTTTTTTTTTTTTTTTTTTTACATTCCCTAGGGTACTCAACGTTGTACCCACCACCACCCGCTACGGCTTCACACTCTTTTTATAGGATGTATTCCGTAGCGTAACAACGTTAGTCGTGTTCAAAATTTTGCCAGAAATGTCCCGAGAAGAAATTCTTCAAGACTTGGTTGCATGCACTACAGTGTGCAGAAATTAAAAGTTAATTAATATTTAAGTGCAGTTGAAAACATGAGATTTTATCTATTTAACTCAACTTTTTTTCCAAATGACGCGGAGAATTCTTTAAATGCCCTATAATTTGCCTTCGATGCAACCAAGTCGGCATGACCGACGGGGCCGACAGATCCGACAGATAGTCGTATCGTCTTGAGCAATTTTTCCCGTTCGTTATTTAAGTCTGGACATTCCCAAAGGATGTGATCAGCATCCTGAATCATATATCCGCATTTACATTCAGGGCTATTTACTAACCGGCCAAGCTGGAAGAGCTTGGCAGCGAAGTAACCGTGGCCAGTTATGAATTGGCTGGTCCAGAAATTAGGAGTCAGGACTTTGGTTATCTCCATTCGCCATTTGACGTTCGGAAAGAATTTAAAAGTTTGCCTCCCCTTAGAAGATTTCTCCCATCGAGCCTGCCAAACTTTCATTGCAGCTTCTATCGCCACGCTGCGCGCTGCTATTCTATGAGCCTTAGAATTGTAAGGGTCTGGTCGATGAGGAGGCAGTAACTGAATTTCTCCCACCTGGGACTCAACACCTTTGTACAGCATAACTGTTGCGCCTCTAACTTGAATGTGCAGGTCCAACGGAAGTATACCAGCCAAGACCGGCAATGCATCCGTAGACGAGGATCTGTATGCTTTGGTTAGGGCTATCATCGCACTGCGTTGTCCACTTAGAAGGATTTTCTGTATCGATTGAACGGTGCATCTTTTGTACCATGTGCTAGCGGCGTAGCCAGCAATCCCCATGTATATGGCATCGTAAGCGATTTTAAGGGCACTAGATCTTAAGCCCCAATTTCTACCTGCTAGGCGTGAGATTGAGTAGAAGGCAGAAGTAGCCTTGCTCACTGATGTCTTGGCATGGTATGAAAAAGAAAGTCTGTCGTCTAGAATAATACCAAGGTAAGTGACCTTTTCGGAAACTTTAACCGTCGTAGATCCCATGCGTATAGTGGGAGGTCTTTGTCTGCTTAGACTGACACCACCCTTGAGAAAAATAGCTTCAGTTTTTTTGGGAGCGAAAGACAGTTTGTTGGCGTCGCCCCAAGCTAGGATTGATGAAAGCGCCTCTTTTGCTGTTGTTTCTATACCCGTGCGACTATTTGCACTTACTAAAAGTAGAGCATCGTCTGCGTAGGCAAAAATACTGCAGTCAGGTGGAAGAGAGATGGACAGAATATCATCAAATAAAATGTTCCACAGCAAGGGGCCAAGAACGGAACCCTGTGGACAGCCCATTGTGGTGTTTCGTTTTACAATCTGTTGTCCATTTTCATATAGAACAGATCTGTCATTGAAGTAGCTTTGGACCAAGGCATAGACATTTCCAGGTATTTTTCTCAGTCTGAGTTTGTGCAGTATAAGTGGCCAAGAAGCATTGTCGAATGCTCCGGCAATATCCAAAAATATTCCCAAAACATATTTATTAGGGGAGGATTTCGAAGTGGCAAGTACTGTGGAAATTGCATCTTCGGTACTCTTGCCTGGTCTGAAACCAAATTGGTTATTAGATAGTGGTGCTATTTCAGCCAGATGAGCTTCAATTCTAGAGCACATGAGCCGTTCCAACACTTTCCCAAGAGCCGGCAGAAGCGTAAGTGGCCGATAAGCTTTAGGGTCTGATGGAGACCGGCTACCAGATTTTGGAATGACTATAAGTGTCCCTGTTTTCCAACAATCGGGAAATATGCCGCTAGTGAAGCATTGACATAATATATTTGTTATTTCTGGAGCGGCAAGAAACCAGGATCGTCTGACGAGAGTATTATCGATACAGTCCGGACCCGGAGCTTTGTTACATTTTAACGAGAGAATAATTTTACTGACTTCTTGCTCAGAAGGCAGTGGTGAGTGAGCAGTGTCAAGTGGAAAAGTAGCCAAGAAGCGGGCTTGTCTGAGGCGTTCATCGTCTAATAATGGAGTGTCTTGTGGAATAAGCGCATTCAGCAGCACCTCTGTTGTTTCTGATTGGGTGCTGGTAAAACCATTTCCAAGAGGTCGTTCAATGCCACAAATAATTTTATTTGGTCTGCAGTTATTTTTAATTGCCCGATATGGAGGACCCCAAGGATTCCAGCCCCCCAAGTGAGATACAAAATTTCGCCAATGGTCTGATTTAGCCCGAAGTATTGAGTTTCGATATTTGCATCGAGCTGATCGATGCCTGGCTTCCAGTAGTTCAATGATGGAGGGTGGTTTTGCAGCCCGGCGAGCATTTTGGAGTGACCTCATGGCTCTTTTGAAGAGTGCCCTTAAATCAGAGACGGCCTGGGTCCACCAGGGAGATTGCGTCCGATTTCTCGGCTTACAGCGGCTTATAGTGCGCTCTGCTGCATTAATTATATCATTTGTCAGCCGTGAAGCAGCCAAATGCAGGTCCGACACAGGATTCCTAGCTGCCCGGTCAAGCTTTTTGATGAGCGCGTTATCAAATTCTTCCCATTTGTCATGTCGCGTTCGAAACCTTTTTAATATAACTGGTGAAGAAATTCTTGGGACAGCTATTCCAAGATTTTGTCGCAGCTCAAATGTCATGAGTCGGTGATCGCTGATAGAAGCGTCTTCGTGAACTCGCCAGCCACTGACTTGAAAAAACGTTGCCTCTGTAGCCAGTGTAATGTCAATGTGGGACTTTCCCATTGAATTCACAAATGTGGGTGGGCTATCAGGATCGTTAACAACAGTCAGGCCATGTTGAGCTATAAATTCTTCAATGACGGAACCATCGGTGGTTGCGTGGTTTATAGGAGCCCATAAAGGGGACTGTGCATTGGCATCAGCTCCGATGATAACATTTCTACCCGCAAGAGAGCCAAGAACTGAGTCTAACAGCCGTATTATATAGTCTGTTGAGCTTTCATAATTAAAATATACAGAGATCACCACAACTGTGGCACCTCCAGGAATGGAGATTTCAGCGCAGGCGATATATTCAGATGAGAGATGAGATAGGTGTAGTACTCCAATCTCAGAGTTGGCTACGTAAATACAAGCCTTAGATGTCGGGCTGTCGTGGATCACGCGACCTTCCTCAAAACCCAAGGAATGATTGTAAATAAGTCACATAATTAATAAAAAACACAATATTCATTGGTAGTTCATTTTTATATTATTTAAAAAGGTCAGGACTGGTTCCGCTCATGGCGTGCATTGTCAACTGATAAGAAATATAATTTAACAGTGCTATTTAATTTAATGTTTTTTCACCAAGTATTGACAGTGAACACCCTAAAAGAAATCACACAATAGTGGATTTCAATAATAGGTTTCGCTGTAGACCTCTACACTCGCCCTTGAATTAATACTTTAGTGTTTAAACATAGCTTTTTTTAATATATTTTTGACCTTTTGAATCGTAAATGAATTAACGTACATCGACGATAAAATAATTCAAATGCGAAATTCTCATAGTAGAAATTTTAAAGCACTTCCATTTTTACGATCTTTTTTTATGCTCCTATGAATTTTAAAATTTTCAATTGAGATAATAAATACAAGCATATTTTTCATATTTATGTTGGCACATTAATATGTTTAGTTTTTTGCTACATATGCTATTATTGTATAGCAAAAAAAAATACGTAATTAGTTAAAACTAAAACTAAAACTAAAAAACTAAAACTAAAAAAGCGGATTGTATTTTTTCATTAGTTTTCTCGTCCTAATTTCATCCTCAGAATAGAACCTTAATAATGATTAAATTAAAGTAATTTAATAATCACCGCTGAACTAAATTAGTCAATATGATTCACTGTTTTATAAAGAACTACTAATTTCATAACAATATTCTTGTTTCTTCATCATTTCCTCTCCTCCCATTCTTCTGAACCTTTAATAACTAGGTGTAGCAATAGCGATTAGTCAACCAATAGTCCTGTCCTTCTTTCCCTACTACTCACTTTGAAAAAAGGTGAGGTTAAGTGATTGAGTAACAAACAGTTCTCGTAGAAAAAACTTTTGAGACACCTCCATTAGGAGGCCATATGTTCCACATTAGGAGCGGACATAAATAAAAAAAAATCTTGTTTCTATTTATTGCTCATCGTGATCGTCAAAAATATTTTTATCTTACGAAATCTACTAGATGAACAATTCCAGTCATTTAAGGTCAACTAGAGGACAAAAAACATTGCAAATACCCACTCTAAAAAAATACGCAAGAAAACAAGACAAATTTCTCTCAACCTTATCATCCTAAATAACGGGGTTTACCGACAGCGATTAGTTAATCACAGTTTTATCATTCTAAATAGTGCATATGGAGTTCCCGTGAACTTCTTATTTCTGTAGCGATCACACTCTTCCGTCTGCAACGATGGTGCAACGAGGGAATACAATTGACCTTGACGATTTTTAGCTCCATAAATTTGATACCCAAAAAATAAATCATTCTAGCTCTACTTCTCTCTTTGAAAAAAAGCGGTTAAGCAACTGAGGAACAAACAGCTGTCGTAAAAAATACTTTTGCCGAGATACTTCCATTAGGAGGTTATACGATTAACATAGGGAGTGGACGTGGCTTAAAAATTACTGTTGATAAAAAATAGCATGATAAATGCTATAATTTAAGTATGTTTGAAAAGATTGCATTTTAAGAAAGCCTGCAACCACCCACACTCTACCCACCCTGTGGTAATTCTCTCCCCAGAACCGAACCCTCTGCCTCTTCTCCCGGAGGCCTACACGCTTAACTCACTAATCCTTCACATAAATTCACCAGCCTTGCAGAGAAGGAGACACAAATGTATTTCCAAGTACCCACACATCCTACTTCGGGTTCTTCATCAGCTCAACAAGGAGGAAATGATTTTTTATGATCATGTGAAGTAGTTGCTGAAGAATTTAATAAAACAACACCGTAAAAACGGCTCCTATAACATCACTTTATACAAGTCGTTCTATTACTGCACGTTCGTAAATTGTTGACAATATCAACCTTGTGTGTACAAGAATTATTTCAACAATTTTCGGGAAAAGTACTCTATAGTTTTGGCATAATGAAAGCATTTTTATTTCCAATACGTCAGTATTTTTTATTTGCAGAGGTTTGTGGCGCGGCAGTTAAGGTAACTGATTTCTGTGACGGATGTTCGAGTCCCAGTACGAACAACATTTTCTTCAATTAATTTGTTTTGAATTCTTTCCCACCTTTCAAATCCTAAATAAACGAGAGCAATTAGTTAACCACTAATCTTATCCTGAATCTAAATGTTCCTGATTATTTTTTTCAGAAATCGTGGACATGAACTGTTTGTTCTCCCAAGGTGTAGAACCAGCCTGCCAATGGGGATGCCACTGGGGAGAGCTTTAACGGTGTTCAACAGTATTGCTTCGGATGTCGACATATTTCACGTGGACGTGGGTGAGTACGACAAATACTATTTTTTATGTATTAGTGCTCTCGTCGGAACTTACTCAGTTGACGTCCTTGTCATTTGCTTTCAACTACTTTTAATATTAAATTGTTCTATTTTTTTCTTCATTGCTAAAGTTTTAAATTTATAATTTGTCAACCTTGTGCAATTAATTGTTAATTAAATAAATAAATAAAAATAAAAAATCATTACTCTGTCCGAAAAAGAGAGTTTTTAAATGAAAACTTCTGTTTAGATGCCTTCATTAGGAGGTCATACGCTTAACATCGGAAGAAAACTTTATATATATATTAATAGTCGATAATGTAACGTGTAGGTCTGTTTGTCTGTCTGTCGGTCCCCGATTTCGCTTTTTCGATGACGTCAAGAAAGACGGTCTATTTCTTCTACTACAAAATATATTTGTTAGCATACTCAACCATTTGAATTATTCTAAAAATGATAAAATATGAATACTGCAGGGCTGTCGATATTGGATATAGCAGCTCAGCAGGGCAGCTAAATTATGATTTTTATGAATATATTTTATTATATCCGCTATTTGCATATTTTGTTTTGCAGTCCCAGTGTATTTTAGTTCTTTAAGAGAATTGGGTGTATTCCCAAAAAAACCTATTTAGG
Source organism: Himalopsyche tibetana (assembly GCA_030503985.1). Lineage (NCBI taxonomy): Eukaryota > Metazoa > Arthropoda > Insecta > Trichoptera > Rhyacophilidae > Himalopsyche > Himalopsyche tibetana. The sequence goes on from JAPJYX010000007.1 coordinate 22,796,410, forward strand.
GAATTGATAACTTTAGATTTTCTGGCTTATTCAATAAATAGGTTTGTAATTTATTTTTCACGTCAGTAAAACTTACTCAAAAACTTACTACTTGAATACTTAGTACTTAAAAATCCCCTCCGTTGAGGTCAACGGGCTTACAGTTAGTATTTTTTAATTAATTAACACCCGCGTGTTCAGGTGGTCAACGTCGTTGGATTCGATAACGGAGGCCGCGGGTTTGAATCCCAGTATGTTTATAAATTTATTTTCTAATAGTTTTATGAATTTTTGTTCGAAGGCATGAATATAATATGTAATTTCTTGAATTCTCCTTCTACCCATTATATACTAAAAACAAGACGTAGCTAGAGTGATTATCTAACCACAATTCCTATCCTAACCTCATCCTTCTTTTATTACTATCTTTGGGGAAAAAAAGATATTGAGCAACTAAGTAACAGGCAGTTTTCGTAGAAACACTTATAAACTCCAAAAAGAGTCCATATGCACTACATTGAGAACGAACATGGTTAAAAAAATAAAATAATTACGTGTGGATTTTTTTTTTAAATATTGTTGTGTATAGGATGTTTCATATGCATATCGACTGTGGAAAGGAAAAAGGACGTAACCCAGAGTTTTTTCAAAACAGGTTTTACCTACCCAAAATTTCGGATAATCGAACCCCCTTTCACCCCCAACCAGATAGCGTTTGTCGTACACATGTATTCCGTTCGGTAAATTGGCTAATTCTGAGGTTGTTAGAAAACGAACAATGAACGAGAATGCTTACCTCAATTGTCCCGCAGGGATATGAATAAAGATTCACCGATACTTATTACGTTGTATTCACAAATATAAACCGTATTTTTATTATAATATAACGAGAATTGATTGTAATGTATCGGATTCAAAAACTCATGTTTCACTTTTTCTGTTTTTCTACATTATTTACTTTAATTTTTCACCAAATAGATTACGGTACGCTAGAAGTTTCGTATGTAGTTTAAATACTCAAAAAACAAAACCAAAATGTAAAACTTTTTTTTACCGTGTCCACTCCCAATTTGGAACATATGGACTTCTAATGTAGCTTATCTCAACAGAAGTTTTTCTACGAGAATCGCTTGTTACCCATTTTCTCAACCTCTCTCTTTCCAAAGAGAGTAGGCATAGAAGGATAGGACTAGGACAGGACTAGTGGATAGTTTATCGCTCTCGATAGGCCTCGTTCATAGGACAGGATGAGTGGAGGGGGAATTCAAGACATCACATACATCCATGCTTTCTAACAGAACTTCATAAATCGATTGAAAAATCAATTTTTATAACTGTCCGTACTGGGATTCGAACCCGTGACTTCCGTTACCGAATCGTAGTTCTTTTGTGATACCTCCATTAGGAAGCAATATGCTTCACATTAGGGGCAGACATTAATAACAAAAAAATGTAATCAAATGAAGTAATAATTCAATAAAATTCATTTCAACAGAGAGAAAATGTAAATTCTTGGAACATTATTTCAGGATTGTTCTTTAGTCATCTTATTTGAATGGAACCAGTTTATGTAATATGTTAATGATGATCACTTAATTATCCTGTATGACATTTATAATCGCCTGTCCCAAATAGATTTTCAGACTATTTATCATTATTAATGGAAGTATTGACAACCAGAGCCCAAACTGAACATAATATTGATGCCATGTTTCTACAACAGATTTCAGCTCTGTTTATTGTATAATAATTCACAATGAATTTAAAAACACGATAATTTTACAAGTTCAATAAATTTAATATGAGGCGTTTAAAAACAAAATTCGGTATCGTTTTTAAAAACGTTTTTGTGTGAATTTAAGTTGTATTGATTAATTATTTGATAAACAATCAACTACGCTTTGTAATACATATTTTAATAACCCATTTCCGCTCCCAATGTGGAGCATGTGGCCTCTTAATGGAGGTATCTTGACTGAAGTTTTTCTATTTAAAAAAATTAAATATACATTTGTACTAATTATCAATTGTATTTATTACACACATTTTTTATTAGTCTTTAATGAATTTTTAATTGTATGTCATAGGTGCTAAGCATTTTAATTTTTTGTAATTGTAGAGTCACTTACAGTGTAATTTGTAAACTCTTTTCATTGTTATTTGTTGCTTACACCTTTTATTTCAATTTAATTTTGTATCAATAGCACTGTTCATACATTTTTCTTATCAGTTGACAATACTCGCAATGAGCGAAACCGATTCTGACCTTTTAAATAAAGTGGAATGAAGTTCAAAGGAATATTGTATTTTTATTAATGATTTATTATTATTGAATACGTATTATTTCTTGAAAAGAAATCGTTCGCTAGTCGTAATGAAGACATGTATTGAGAATTGATTCTTCACCCCCTAATCACGCTGTTCAGAGGAGTATCTGTAATCCTCCACCAAGAAAGACAGAGAAAGGTTTATTCGGGTAAAGGTTAAGTGGAACGAAAAAATCGGCGAAAAAATCAGAGATGTAATCGAATACGAATTGCGGCTATCGAAATTGCCTCCAATAATAATATGATCACATTTTTGTGGATTTCTTTTTTGAGATTTTTACTCTGGTGGCGTTATTTTTATAAACTAAGAGAATATAAGATTATAATATAAGATTACCTAAATAGTAAGACGTTATAATATCGACTGTGGAAAGGAAAAAGGACGACAGGTTTTTTTCGATAATCACAATGTATCAAACTTGATACAAGTTCTTTTAAAAGGATGCAACCTGCAAATGCCGAATTAGTATCTAAATTAAGCTTTTTAGTTTGAAAAAGATGACCTTATAAAAAAATTTAATAAAGAAAAAAGACTGAAATAAAGGTTTTTCCTAGACAATTTATTGAATAAATATTTGATTATGTCAATTAAACACCAGCTTAGAAGTCTCCGTGCACTTCAATGTTGTGTATAATTCATAATTTGCATCGATAGCAGTCGACAAAAATATCGGTAACTGCTTTTTTACAATCTTTATAAAGACTCACTCTACTTTTATATTATTAAAATCGAAGAACGTACGGTAAATTTATTATATAAAAATGTTTGTTTGTTCGCAATAAAACTTTGACAATCTTTTTGTTTGCACTTCCGGGAAGGTCACAGGCATAGTAAAATTAACTTACAGTAGGTCTTATACATAAAAATCAATGTTTGTATGTCTGCCATGCAGTTCATTTTGACAACGTATGCTTGCACTTTTACGAAAGTAATAGTACAATTAACTTACAGTAGGTGGCCTGTATGTCGTATTACAGGCAGCAAACGTCAGAAACAGACAAAAATAAAACATACATTTCAATAAACACAATTAAAACACAAACATTTTCTTTCTTTGATTGGCATTGCAACGTTTTTTAATAAAGTTTAGTTTAATATAAAATTGAATATGATAGCTTTGTTATTTTACTGACTACGTTAAAAATTATTACTTGTTTTTGTTTCTCTAAGAAGCTATTTTAGACTTACTATTGTAAGACATTCATAAAGTAAAAACTGATTCGTAATTTTTTCTTCTTTCTGGATTTCAATTTTATTCACTTTTGATGTGTTTGCTGTCAATACTTAAACAATAGTAGAAAAAAGTGTTTTATTTTTTTAAATATTTACTTTATTAATAAATAACTTTACGTTAATTAGTTTAAAAGATTACACATGATTTATTTTTTCCATGTCTGCTCCCAATGTGAAGCATATGGACTCTAAATGGAGTTTATCTTAACATAAGTGTTTCTACGAGAACTGCTTGTTACTCAGTTGCTAAACCTCTCTTTTTTCCAAAGAAAGTAGAAATAGAATGAAAGGGCTACGACAGGACTAGTGGTTGGCTAATCGCTCTCGATACGCCACGTTTATAGAAAAGGATGGGTGGGAGACGGGAATTCAAGACATCACATACATCCATGCCTTCGAGCAGAAATTCATAAATCGATTGAAAAATCAATTTATAAAACTCTCCGTACTGGGACTCAAGCCCGTGATCTCCGCAACTGAAGCCAATGACGTTGACCACTTGACCACACAGGCGGCATTAAACACATAATAGTTATAATATAATTTTACTGAAATGCCCTTATAATCGTCATTGTTTCCCACAGTAAGACATCATATCAAAATGTGATTATTATTGAATAATATTTGCAAGTTCTTATGGTATAGAACAGTGCTCTTCAATATTTTTACATATGCGGACCGGTAAAAATTGGAAAAATATCTCGCGGACCGGCGTCAACCAACATCACTCAATAAGTCCATAGAATGACTTCTAGATCACGCTACTATTGACAAATCCATATGATTTTTGGAATTTTCTAAACAATGGAAAAATCTGAATTTCGAGTGTTGATAAAACAATGCTATTTAATGGGAAAAAATACCGTTCAATCAAAGTTATGGCTTGACAAGTGCTATTCGGAGTCTGTTATCTATAGCTCTGACGATGGCGAAAGCCGAAATAGCTATCAACGCATAAAAATTATTAAAAACTGTATAACTAAAATACTTTTATATTTTTATCCTCTGATAATGGAGTTCTACCAAGTAAATGCCAAATCAATTAATAAGTTAGAGAAGTAGTTTGCTGATTTCTGGATGCTCATTTCATGATTTCTGAACTAAACGTTCTGGTCGCCCAATTTCGGCAGTTGTTCCACAAAATATAATAGTTTTGACCGATTGTAAATTGAAGTTGCGTGAGATAGCTGACGCCTTAAAGATATCAGATGGTAGTCCATTCACCATTTTGCATCAACATCGAGGAGATAATAATGTCGGAAAATTTTCTAAACATAAAAGTCTTCGCGGACCATAGATTGAAGAACACTGGTATAGAATATATGTAAATTATGTATCGGTGATGTTCAGATCACCGATTGCCATCCGATCTTGTGGTACAACAAACAATAATGGTTTTCCGTCAAAATTAATTACAATACAAAGACAATGCGTGAATTGATTTGATACGAGTTATGTTGCGTTCACTTATTTTTTATTAACGATATTCACGTGTTATTAACCATCATTCAAACATTTTTTTTAAATCTATGTCTGCTCCCATTGTGGATCATACGGTCTTATGAGGCTATGGAGTTATATTAACGTTTTTTTTTGTATTCTATACTTCCATTTTTATTTAAAAATATCAGGACCGGTTTCGCTCACGAAGAGCATGATTATTTAGCAAAACGGGTCTTGATATTTTGAAATAAATTTTGAAGGAATTTTACAAAGGAATTTTGTGTTTTTCTTCTCTAAATAAATAGTTTGTCTTTATGAAATACGTGCTAAGATCATAGATCATCTAGATCAGTGCTTCCCAACCCGTGGGCCGCGGCGCCTTAGGGGGCCTTAGGATTTCTTGCGGGGGCCGCGAAATTCAGTAGAAAGTACAAAAATCTATATATTTAAGTCTATCAAATCGGTGTTTCCCATATTGGGGGCCGCGGAATTTCTTAAGGGGGCCGCCTGAAGAAAACGAGTTACGGAGACAATTGAGGAGGGCCGCGGATTATTTATTTTAGATTTAGGGGGCCGTGGAACGAAAAAGGTTGGGAAGCACTGATCTATATCATATGATCATAGATCGGTTGCGACTCATGGCACCTGACAAAGACTGTATACCGAGCATCGAGAACAGATGCTTGCGTCGGATAATTGGGGTGAGGTAGTTTGTTTTTGTGAGGAATTCGGAGATAAGGGAACGTGCAAGACAGCGTCCCGTCACGCCAGTGGTTATGGAGAGACGCTGGAACTATCTGGGTCACGTGTTGCGAATGCCTCCGGAAAGCCTCAATCCTGCCTGCTTTTTCTTTCGACCGGTGGGATTCCGGCGCCCCGGACGTCCGTTGGGTATAGCATGTCATGGGAGGAAGCAAAGTAATTGGCGGGATACAGGGAAACATGGAGGTGCCGCGTGGCGGCCATATGCTCTACATAAGGAGCGAATACGATGAAAGAAGCTGTGGTCTAGTTGATAAGAGCTTACTCTACCGATCAGGTGAGTCTGGGCTCGATTCTCGGTAAGGTCAATGTCAAATTGGTTTTTTTCAATTTTAATTTGAGATCTAAGACATGGGTGTTTCTGAAGTCAATTCTCTTTGAGCTAATCTCATGTGACTTACGAAAATTCTCATCGAGTATATCTCGTATGATCTTTCAAATTCAAAATATTTCACGCATTAACGTGAGCTGTAATGTCAAATATTTTTTCAATAAATAAAAAAATCAAAATAAAAGAAGAAGAAGAAGATCGTAGGGAATTTATTGTTCTTAATCGATCATGAAAAACAAAATGGTCTTATCATAATGAAGACATAAATGGCATTACAAACTATCACTATTATGAGGATGTGGTACAATTTTGATTAAAACTAAGCAAATCTTTTAATTAAGTTGAAGATTAACAGTGAATGTATCAATGGACTTGTGCGATGTTGCTACAATTAATTCTCCTCAAACTCAATTAATCGCTACAACAATGGCCTCGATCCGGCCCTGCTGTAAAACGAAACGGGTATACAGGAAAACAGAGAGCGAGACAGCTTTATACTGCAGCGCTTTATTTGAAAGTCAGACATAAATGGTTCACCTAACAAAGCGGAAAAATAAAGACAAATGTTTTTCCAGAACGGGGTAGAAGAGAAGAGTAGTCTCACTCGAGCGAGGGTTGGGGGGTTGATTTGGAGGCTCGCCGACAAATCGTCTCGAGGCTTAGGTAATTGACAAACAAATTGAATCATAAACTTCGTATGCTGTATTGCTCTTCTTATAGAATTAATGTTATACTTTAAAAGATTTTTAGAGTACTAGAGAGCAGGGTTTTAGTTATTTTAATTTGATATTCAACTGTGAAAAACAGATTTTTTTGATGATCACATTTTTTTTACCATGGCCGCTCCCAATGTGGAGCATATGGACTCCTAATGGAGTTTATCTCAACAGAAGTGTTTATACAAGAACTGCTTGTTACTCAGTTGCTCAACCTCTCTTTTTCCAAAGAGAGTAGGAATAGCAGGAAAGTGCTAAGACAGGACTAGTGGTTAGCTAATCGCTCTCGATACGCCCTGTTCATAGGATAGGATGGGTGGGAGGGGGAACTTCAAGACATCACATACATCCATGCCTTTGAACAGAAATTCACAATTCATCGATTGAAAAATAAATTTATTAAACTGCCCGTACTGGGATTCGAACCCGTGACCTCCGTAGTGGTAGCCAACGACGTTGACCGCTTGACCACACAGGCGGCAATTGTGGGGTTATAATGCAAAACGTACTATTTTAAACACTAACGAATATCACAAACAAAATAACATTTGCATTAAAATATGATTTCCAATTTGATAACGACATTCTTTTAGACATTTTATCTTAAAACTAATAAGATCAGTCGATTCCTTAGGCTGGAATTACTCTATCTGTATACTTTACTCAATATCGCTCATTTTGGAAATAGTACGTTTCGCATTATAACTCCACAATTATAAACAACGTATACAACTTGATAAACTTTCTATTAAAAAGGTGTAATCTTCAAATGCTGAATTAGAATAAAAAAAATAGCTTTTAAGTTTAAAAATTAAAGGCCTGTCAAAATTGAAACTAGGAAAAAGGACTTAACAAAAATGGTATACTTAAAACAATTCATTAAAATAATAGTAATTGTCTTTGACCCAAAATCATCAAAACACGTTATTTGTGTCTCTTGTAAATCAGTCGATATATAATCAGTCAGTTATCAACGTCGTTGGCTTCTGTGTCAGATCTTATGGGATCGAATCCCAGTACCAACAGATTTTTTTTTAATCGATTTATCGATTTACGTTCAAAGACATGAATGTTTATGATGTCTTAAAAAATCCTGTCACTCTTCCTGTCTTAAAATAACGGAGTGTATGAGCGTCCGTTCCTAATCAATGTTCGCCAAAAAACACGATTATTTTTTAGTTAAATCATTACTTTAGAAATTCGAGCTGCATAATATAAATTAGCAAAAAAAAATCAATCTTTCAATATGTTGGAAAGTGAAATATGTCTTTAAGAACTAAATGGAATCGAAATGGGTCATATTCTTCGTTCCACAAACGTAAAGATTCTGGTTAAGTTCAAAGACGTGAATTTTTTTAATATCAAAAATCTCTCCCACCCCACCAATCTAAAAATTAACGAAACAAAGCTAGAGCGATTAATGAAACACTAGTAGTGGCCTAGCCCTAACTTTATATCCTTACTCTCTTAAAAAGGGTAGGTTTAACAACTGATTAACAAGCAGTTATCATAAAATAAAGTTACGTTGGAAGCCATATTCTGCACATGAATTAGAAAAAATCCTAACAAAAAGTGATTTCCTGTATCTTTTTTTTCAAACAAAAAGCAACGATGATGTATATTTAATATTTATTCAAAGCCGGATATGAACTGTGTGGTTATACAGTTAAGGTTGCCAAAAGAGGGGGTTGTATTGTGAATTATCTTGAGACTTTTAGAATGGGAAAGCTGCGACAGGCTTCGACGGATTAGTATTCAAAGTTATTGGTTTTTTGTAAGGCCGTTAATTGACCTCTGCTTGTTTGGAAAGTAGGCATTGTATATTGTTGGGAAATAAACAGAATTTGATTTGTATTTTATTCGCTCTAATTTTTAATTTGGCGAAAATAAAAATATCATATTCTTGTTTTGCTACTGATGGAATTTTTCTCAGTTCGTTTATTTTAAAGATATATAAAATATGTTTTTTTAATGTATTAATTTACTTCGAATTCAGCTAAAAACTAGATTATAATAGTTTTCTTGGGTCAAATAATTCACTTTAATTCTCATTGTTGATATTTTTATCCATGTCCGCTCTCAATGTGGAACATATGGCTTCCTAATGGAGGTATCTCAACGGAAAATGTTTGTTACTCAGTCGCTCATCCTCTCTAACGCCAAAAGATCACACGTGAAAAATTTGATGGGAATCTTTTTTAAGTCACTTGAGCGAGATCAACTCGAGGTAAATTGACATCACAAGCACCCACGTGTTTGTTATGGATAATTATTACTAAAACACTTTTAAACTGTTTGTTCAATTTTTATTCCACACATAATTGTTTTACACTTTACTTTCAATCGTTTATCTTATAATCGAATAATACAACGTGAGTTTAAAAATAGTTTCTACTAGATCGATGACCGTTCGATTTGAACTCAAATTTGTAACTGACTGGGAGGAGAGTAGGATATTGGTTTTGGGCGTTGAAAAGTTATTGTTACAATTATAGTATGGCATAGAGTATTCACATTGTACTCTATGACAAAATGTCGAGTATACATAACATGTTAGGTCTCAAATTTAAATTGAAAAATTTAAATATGTCATTGACCTTACCGGGAATCGAACCTTAACCCACCTGATTGGTTGAGCCAATTGTCAAATTAAGCCAGTGCTTCCTTCCCTACCTTTTTCCATGAAAAAATACTCTGCGGACTTCCGATGTTTTTTTATTTAAAATGTTTGTATTTTAAAGAATGTTGAACTAATGAAAAATTTTCGGGAAGCACTGCTATAAGCAACTAGACCAGTGTTTTTCAACCTTTTGGGCACGTGGCCTCTTTTGAGTGTCATTATTTGTCTGTGGTCTCCCTTACAATTGTTTTATCTTCTTTTAATTTTATGTGAATTTATGAATTTGCAGATTTGCCCAGAAAATAAGCATGGGAGCTTTTTTTTAGCTCTTCCGAGGATTGTGATTCCTGGAAATTTGCGTGATTGCAGTAACGCTGTGTTCCCCTGGAGGGCTCCCGGTTGAAAAACCCTAAACTAGACCACAGCGGGGAAATGTTTTTTTATTCACAAGAATACCTCACTTTATTTGATACCTTAATTTATTTTCTGTCTGTTTGACGTTTGCTGCCGATTGTATATGGTACAACCATTGTCCAAATTTTATTGATTCTTTTTCCAAAAAAAACAAACAGAAATAATGAGATTAGTTTCTTGAGACAAGACTTATCTTGATTTAGAGCTGCAAAACACGATACCAATTTTCATGCATTTACGAAGCTCATCATTCAATACCACAGACACGAAAAATCCGATTGTCTATTATTCACAAATCCATACGGTAAATCCAGAGACTTCCACGATTTTGATTTTCGAAATCCGCATTCGAAATTTAAACACACATCCGCCGCACGAGGAGTGCAAACAATCCGCGACTTGAGACGTGAGATGTCTCTTGGAGCACAGTACGTCGAAAGTAAACACTGTGAAATTATTTCAAAGTATACTTGATCCCAATGAAACCGATTCTACGTATTGTGTTTGAGGAAGTTATTATTATTTGATTAGACGATGTGAACTGAAATATTGAGTCAATAGGGATAACGGGTACATCAAGGATTTGACACCATGCTTTACCGAATAATGCCAGTATGAAATGAATATAGACTAAGATAACATAAGTATCATTTTCAAAAATTGTAACGTTTTTTATAACAATGTCCGCTCCCATTGTTTCGTATGTGGACATTGTGGACTCTTCTATTACGTTCTTTTTCTACTGGACCAATAATTTCGTACTCTACTCCAGTGCTTCCCAGCCTGGAGGTACGCGAAAATTTTCATTCTTTCATTTTTCTTTGTGATAAAGTATGAACTAAAAAAAACGAGTTACGGAGACAATTCGGGAAAAAAGTTTATCAAATCGAAGATTTCAAATCCGTCGGTGAGCTAAAAAAAACCAGTTACGAAGACAATTAAGGAGGGCCGTTGATTATTTTTTTTAGATTTAGGGGGCCGTAGAACGAAAAATTTTGGGAAGCACTGTTCCACTCCACAAGCATATCGACTGTGGAAAGGAAAAAGGAAGTTACGCCCACAAAATAAATTCCATATGAGATATTTTTGACGGAAAACTGTTTTTGATGTTTTTTTTCGTGAAATCTCTCTAAAGTTTCACAGCGAGATAGGTAAACATTATATTTCAACGATCTCTTAAATTCATAATAATAATGAAAACACAATTCTTAGGAGTCGTTTTAGGTCGAAAACAGGTTTACCCGACCACCCTTCATTGATTTGATTTTCCTTCTAAAAATTAATACTGAGCTGAAAATTTGTCAATTTTTTTTCGAAACCAGTCAACTTTGAAAAATGTAGATTATTTAAAAATCTCTTAATTTCGAACTTTTTTTTCAGAGATCGATCCCGGAATCCCGGAATCCAGTAAACTCACACCCCTGAATAATTAGGAATCCCGAATCTCTCCGAGAATCTCAAACAATTGTGACGCGATTTTATGGTTAATCATCAATGCCGGAATCCGAAAAATTGTGAAGTGTCCGGGATTTGATGCTTTAATACCAACCGTCAAAATCTTATACTAAGAATAATTTTGCATGATCATTTAAATGGAAATTTGATTAATAAGTTATTATATGTGAAACCAAAACCTTCCCATTATGTTAAGCTTTAAGTAATAGTTTATATTCAATACTGTTTGTCATACAATGTATAAAGCTTTATTTGAAAGCTCACGAAATAGTATAAACATGAGCAGATTTTTATATCCTTGTTCGAAACGAACCATCCAAAAACAGTATCTAATGGATTCGACATTGGGAGTTAATAGAGGAAACTGTGACCGAGCGAGACGAGGGTGGCCATCCTTTGCGGTGGAAACGTGCGGCCAGACGACCCGTCTCGCCCCGGCCTACCCCGCAAATAGGGGGTCACTTTTACAAGTAATTTATATAATTTGCCCGACGCCCCGTATCCGCAAAATGTGGTCACACTATTTTAGAATTATTTGACCAAGCTTTTTCATCCGAAAAACTTTAAATTGACGAACTTTGCTACGTATTAAAAAAAACTTTCTAATGTAGCAGCTTCGAGCATATATTTTTAGTGTGTAAAAAAGTTTAAGCAAAATGGATAGTTGTAATTGATGCCCTCCGGCTTGGTTAAAGCTAAATCTATTGTTATATTTTTTTCAACTTTTATGTAGAAATTTTATTTTAAACGTAAACTTTTTCGTATTACATTTTTCCAAAACGCAAATTTTTGTTTTGTTTTTAAATGCAGTCATTTTATTTGTTTCACAGAATAAAGTTTCATTTTTTCTACCGCTGAATAGAATAGAAGGATTTTAGGACAACCAAATAAATATTAATGAATATATTCTTTATTTATTGACTTGGTAGAACTCCATAATAATAGGGTAAAAATAGCAACGTATTTAGTTCTACAGTTTTCTGCCTACTGTGGCCCAGTCGATCACGCAGGTCTAGGTTCAATTCCCGTTAAGATCACAGTGAATTTTAGAACTATTCAATTCAAAGTTTTGATCGAAAACTGAGTGTTTGTGATGCCGATTCACATAATTTCCTCTCCTCCCATCCTTTTGATCTCTTAATAACTGGGTGTAGCAATAGCGATTAGTCAACCACTAGTCCTGCTCTAGCCTTATCCTTCTTTCCCTACTACTCACATTGAAAAAAAAAGTAAAGTTGAGCGACTGAGTAACAAGTAGTTCTTTTAGAAAAAACTTTTGTTGAGATACCTTCACATTAAGAGCGGACATGGATAAATAAGTATATATACATAGTATCAATAGGAAATTTTCCAATAAAAAAAATAATAATACATAATTAGATATTATTTATTAACTACACGTTCATAAATGAATAAAAAAAATGGCTGCTTGATATACACGTTATATAAATCGTGCTAATGAACGATTTTTACATATCGACTGTGGAAAGGAAAAAGGACGTAACCCTCGGTTTTTCCAAAACAGTTTTTTTCTATAACCACAATGTATCTAACTAGATACACGTTCTATCAAAAGTATTCAAGCTGCAAACGCCGAATTAGTATTTAAATTAAGCTTTTATGTTTTAAAAAAGATGGGTTTGCAAAAATTGAAACCAAGAAAAAATACTAAAAAAAGAGGTTTTTTCTAGACAGTTTCTTAAATTAATATACGATTGTGGCAATTAAACACCATCTTAGATGTCTCCGTGCACTTCAAGGTTGTGTTTATTTCATAATTTACATTTGGTCGAAAATCTTCAAAACACGTTATTTGTGCCTCCTGTGACATTTTCTATGTGTGGATCATGTTGTTTTTCCTTTTCACAGTCGATATATAATAATAATATATGTTCTTTAATTTTTCGTGTTGATCACAAGCCGTGTTGTTGTGAGCACTATTTTAAAACAATATCGCTACCTTACTATTAAAATCTCTCTAATTTTCCAGAGAAGGAAATATGATAATAAAAACAAGCTATACATAGCAAGATAATACAAGCTATTTAGAAATCCTCTATAATTAATGAATCTACCAACTACTTTTTTAATTTCTTGTTTGGAACCAAGAGACTTACGATTTTTTATTAATTTGTCAATAATATATAGAAAGCAGTTCCGAGGTTTTAACCTTTTAGCTGCCGTAGATAATAAATATTAATTACCTGACACGCTGGCTATAATTTGCAACTATTAATTTAATAAGTTATTGACGAGATAACTCGTCTTTGCCATTTTGAGCAAGAATTTTTTTACAAGATATCTCGTCTTTGGCAGCCATCGAGCTAATAGAAAAAAGAACTTAAAAAATCTTAGGTCGTTTATTAACACCTGTATTTTTTATACCTTATATAATATTATATTTTCGATTGATTTCACTTCGTATCTTTTGATTATTTAAATAACTATTATTTGCATAAAGGTGGTCACTGTCAATTAATGTTGGACATATATATTATAATAAAAATATAAGGCTTTTTGTAGTAATTCAACATATGATCACCCAAAAAGTGAATTGAGCCAAGTGTTATTTTAGAAAAAAATAATTTAGGTACTTCAAAATTGAATATGAATCGTAAAAATGAAGTTACCTTATTAAACGAAAATATGCATTTCACAAAAACACTAAGTAAAGTCTTTATTGTATTTACAGTTAGCTACTTGGCTCACTTCACTTCTCAATGGCTCAAGTGTCTTAAGGACTGACACATTTTTTTGTCCAAGACGACCATTATCAATAATTTTGTTATTAAATAAACGTCATATTTTGCAGAATTATATTCAATTTATTAAAACTGACTAATCTGCTGTGAATCAAATAGCTTTTTTTAAATAGATTATAAAATGCTTTTTATTAGAAATATAATATTCTAAATAAACAAATTGGGTGGATTTAAAATAATAATATAAAATTATACAGGTTTAAAATAACTGAAGGCAATTTTAAGCCAACTTTCAATACAAGACTCAACGTTATTTATGATTATTTCAAGCTAAAATAAAAATACTTTTCAATTCTTGTACTGCACGGCTTTATCCGCCCCACTTTCCTCTCTATAGCAGATAAGTACACCCTCTGTACAACAGTCTACAATCTAGATTCCAGATGTAATATCAGCGATTATAAGGCGAAACCACATTTTAAAAAGGGGACGTCGGGCGAATTTGGAGCAGTGGCGCACGCCCCGCCAAACACGTCCCAGCCAGACCACGCTCACATATTATTACCCCGGGGGCCGGATTACCCGCCTCTCCCCTACGTGATGTGTGTATGACTGTATGTGCTACGATTTTCTTATTGTTTGCCTGTACAGAAAAATAGTTTTGTTTGACATTTTTAAACCAACATACTTTTTACAATGAAACAATGTGTATTATTTTTGTGAAATTTCACATTCTTTCTTTATTAATTTTATAACTGAACAACATCTATATTCTAACAATTTAATGGTTTAATGCCCAATTCAAAATTAAGTTCTGGTCAATTATTTATTTATTGCTTAAAAATTCAAAATACAGTACATGACATCACAGCTGACGCCAATTCGCCATGCACTTGACAAATATAATGAGGCAAAATATAAAATAAAACTACATAATACATAAAAATCAACATACAAAATCAATAAATAAAATAGTAAAACTTAACAAACAGTTCATAAATACTGTCACTAAAAATGTCCACTTCTCTAAGCAATGATTTGATCAATCAAACGGCCCTTGGGACTGGTGACTCATACCTCCTAAGCGAGGAATAAGTTTTTAGAAACAAAAGTTTTTGGTCATAGTTTCGCCCACGTTATAATAAATTGGGAGCATGTAAATTAATAGTCATGAGAATTTTAGGATTATTAACTCGGCCCCGAAGGCGAAGAGAAAAATGCTTTAAACTTGAAAACGATCTAAAATATCTATATTCTAACAATGTAATGGTTTAATGCCTAATTCAAAACTAGGGACTATTCAATTATTAATTATATTAATAAGTACCGGTATTATCCGAATCGGGATTCCGGTATTTATGGTGTTTTTTTTTTCATTTTAATTCATGTCCACTCCCGATGTCTTAGAGCATATGCCCTCTTAATGAAAGTACATAAAAAGTGTTTTTACAACATTTCTTGTTACTCAATAATAAAAAAAAAGAAATTTGGCTATAAAAGTACTCACTAGCTTTAGTTTATAAATTGTCATGTGAATGCAGAGCTATCTATCTTAGTCTATTAATAAAAACACAATATTATTTTGTACTTTATTCCACTTTATTTAAAAGGTCAAGACCGGTTTCTCTCATTGCGATCATTGTCAACTAATAAGAAAAATATATAAACAGGCTATTTATACAAAAATAAATTGAAATAAAAAGAGCGAAGCCGTTCCTGACTTTTTAAATAAAGAAGAATAAACTGCAAAGTAATATTGTGTTTTTTTATTAATATAATGCCTTTCCACCAAGTATTGACTGTGAACAACCTAAAAGTTACTCAGTTCTTCTTTCTTTTTTCGAAGAGATGAGAGATATAGAGGAAAGGGTTAAGGCAGGACTAGTGGTTAGCTAATCTCTCTCGCTACGCCCTGTTATATTAAGATTGGAAGGATGAGAGGGAATTTTCAGAGATTACAAACATCCATGACTTCATATAATTTATTTATCAAGATCAGAACCAGTTTCGCTCATGGTGAGCAATTCAACTGAAAAGAAATAAAATTTAACAGTGCTATTTATACAAAAAAAAAATAATTAAAAGGTGTGACAAACAACTGTCAATTGTTTGTTACATCTTTCATTTCAATTTGTCTTTGTATAAATAGCACTTTATATTTATTTTTTCTTATCAGTTGACAATACTCGCCATGATCGAAACCGGTCCTGATATTGATAAATAAAAGTGGAAATTGAGAGTAAAAGAATATTTTTTTTTCTTGATACTTCTGTTTTCAAGAAAGAATAGTAGGGTAAAAATAGCAACGCATTTAGTTCTACAGTTTTTATGATATTAGTTAATAGCTATTTCGGCGTGCGTCACCTTCAGAACTTCTATATTCTACTAAGATAGTTCTGGCGTCTGAACTAAGTCAAAACTCGTCAGAACTAAGATATTGAACATAATTCACTTTTATTGCTATAAATCTCTGGAAACGATTAATGTATTAGAATCTAATGAAATCTTTTGTTTTTTTGTTACTATTCTGAAAATCGCGTACGGACAAACTATTCATGCAAAAATATTGCCTTGTTATTTAAAAACTTTGTAATAAATGAGTTAAGCGTATTTGAAAAATACATTTTTTCAACATGTCCGCTCCAAATGTGGAGCATATGGCCTCCTAATGGAGGTATCTCAAAAGAAGTTTTTCTACGAGAACTGTTTGTTATTCAGTCGCTCAACGTCACTTTTTTCAAAGTAAGTAGTAGTGAAAGAAGGATAAGGCTAGAACAGGATTAGTGGTTAGATAATCGCTATTGCTACACCCAGTCTTCGATCACAGCTTTGAATTGAATAATTCACTGTGTTCTGACCGGGAATCGAACCCAGACCTGCGTGATTGGTAGAGCAATTACCTTATTATGTTAATACTATATCTTTTAACCCATTCAAAACATATCACTATCTTACCATACGCTCAAACCGAAAGATTAGTTTTCATGCGTACGTACATATGTCGTCGTTTGAATTAACTTGGTGGTGCAAAAACAATAGTTGTATCAAAGTTCATTGGTTAATGGTTAACCATTTGACTGCGGTTGACATGTGTTGACTTGAATTGAAATTTGTGTTGCTTCTGCGGTTGACGTATTTATTTGTCGACGTAAGTGCGTTTACACATAGTTGACAACTTGAAAGTTAATCGTAATTTTCTTCAACTGTATAACCGAGTTGTCAACGGTTTTGTAAGTGCGAACGATTGATCACAAAAAAAAGACCACGAAAGAGAGATTAGACTTAACATCACTCGTTTTCTAGTTCTACCGTGAAATCCTCACCTTCTTTAAAAACGAGTGATTAAGTGACTTTATACTTACTAGTTCTCGTAAAACCACTACTGTTGAAATGTTACATTTAAGTTTCATATTAAATTAACCACACTACGAGATTGAATGTATAGATTTCTGTTCGAAAGCATGAATGTATGTAATGTTTTGAATATTCTATCTTAAAAAAAAGCGCAGCGTAGCGAGAACGATTAGCTAACTACTAGTTCGGTTCTAAGCCTATATTTCTATCCCTACTCTCTTAGAGAGATTGAGCATGTATTTAGGTAATTTATTCTATCTTTATTGCTGACTAATAATTTATCTAACTAGTTTTTACAATAAAAAGCTGAACTCTCTTTTAAGTGACCTTTTTTCTCCTTATTGGTTTGAAGATACTGAATATAAACACCGTAATGGTTCATTATTCGTGTAACACTCGCTGGTCGTCTATATTATTTATCATTTCCTTTTAAACGTATTCAAATTGAGTACCAGATTTATAATAAGCATTTACATTTTATACATTTCTATTAGCCTCGTTAAAGTTGAACTATGAAAATAGTACCTCGTAAGTTAGTGTAAACACTAAATATGTCGGTCTATTCTTTAATTATTTTCATCTTGAAATAATTAATATCTCTGTTTTGTTTCATGTACAGTTTTAAATCTTTAAAAATATCGGAACTTGTCGTGATCGCTTGTAACAAAAATACAAGTTTTGTTTTTAAAAAAATCATAATGCTTGATTCTTTCAACTACTGTCTCAGTGTATGCAGACCTCATGTGTCAGACGCTGTACAAACCTAGACAAGAGGTAAATAAAGTCTCCAACAAACTGAAAGTCAACACCTTTGGGGACAACCACACAGTTAACTATTAATGTGGCAAGCGTGAAATCAACAGGTGGCACTGGAAGAGTTAAGTTAACTGCATATAATAACGTACAACGAGACTTCTTGACATTGCTGAGTAAATATTATTGAACGTGCCTTGTGTGTAAACCGATTATTATATTCAATATTCACAAGATTCGTTAATGACATTTTTAAATAGCATTAATAAGCAGTTAATTTATAATTTAAGATTTCGACTGAATCGTTCAAATTATGTACATTCACAGAAACGACCCGGGATCTGCCATTCAACATATATAGGCGTTCAAGTGCAAGACTGTTTGCTAAGTAAATATTTCTCCAAGCCTAAATTCTCTAATTAAAATTAAGTCATAAGTAAAGTTAACCCACGTCACCATCAATAGCTTTTAACTTAGTGCTTAATTTATTTCTCATATAAACACAATACATTTATTTTATAAGCGTTAGTTTTAAGTTCATCCGTGCAATTGAACACCTGAAGATACCAAAAGGCGAAATCCGAGTCGTTAATGACAACACTTGTGTTAATGTACATAATTTGAACGATTGAAAGTTAATGAACACGTTTAATAAGTGCATTATTTAAGATTTCGACTGAAGGTGCTTGGTGGAATTTCAATAGTAATGTATTTTATCTTTATTGTTAACTAATAATTTTCCTAAAGAGTTTTTACAGTAAAAAGCTGGTCTAACACTATCAACTAGCTGTTTTTTAATATTAAGACTTGTATTTCCTAAATAAATGATTCTACGCCAATACCTAGTATGATCTATGTCCTTTGACACTATACCTTTAAATAAAAAAAATTCTGCAAGTGTAGTTTGTTTTTTTGATAAAAGATTGTCTAGCTTTAAACGCAATGATACATTTATTTCTTTTATAAACACGAAACATTCAATAGAAAATTTAAATTAACTTTGATTATTCCACGTATTGTGTTACTAACTGTGACACATGTTTCGCCTCTTTCAGATGCATCTTCAGACTTACACAGTTAGTAACACAATACGTGGAATAATCAAAGTTAATTTAAATTTTCTATTAAAATGAGCTTCCACAAAATTACCGCCGAAACCATCGAAAGTAACGAAACATTCATTTACTAAGTGTCAGTTCAAGTTCATCCGTGCACTTGAACGGCTGAGGATACTGAAAGGGGAAACCCGGGTCGTTAGTGACAAAATCTGTGAGAATGTACATTGTTTGAACGATTCAAATTTAAGTGCATTATTGTTTATTGTTAAATACATTATATTACTAAAGACTCATTCTTTTCGAAAAAGAAAACAAGCTTTGTACTGTTAAATATTTTCTTATCAGCGGCTTGAATTGTCCTTTAGTGACATAACACACTTCTTTCGTGTGTACAGGGGTGGGCTGGAGTGAGCTTGGAGGGACTCGCGCGAGCCGTTTGTTAAATTGGACTAAGGCTGGCGAGCCCCTTGTTAATTTACGAGAAAAAAATATTCTCAGATCATAATGGTATACAACTGCAATTTCTGACTTATATATTACATTATCTTCGACAGCTTCGGTATTCATATACATTTGTAGCCATTTAAATCGATAAGTTTACATTAAATTGCATATTGTTACATATTATAAGTGTATTAAGTAAGAATCGATTGCTTATTTAAATATTGCATATAATTTCATATGAGTGATAAAAAAATCACTCCTTCCCCAGAACACCGAGAATTGCTTTGAGATTAAGCGAGCCTCTTGTATTGGCAGCCTACCACTGCGTGTGTATCAATATTTTTACTTCAATGTGCAGCTTTTGAGCGCTATGTACACACCCTGATTGGTATGCAGAGTATATGCCCTAAGCCAGTAAATGATATACAAGGTAACTACCTAATATAAACTCTGTTGTGTTATTATATTTAATGCTCGAACTCCTGTTTAATTAACATCAAACACTCATTATCTAAAGCAGGGTTTCCCAATATATTTTCCGCGGAACACTGGTGTTCCGTGGGACCTAAATATATGTTCCACAAAAATTTGGGATGGTAATATACGCTGCAACACATTTAAGCATCTTCTTCTTCATCTTCAATCAAGTGATCGTAAATATTCATCGATGTTTAAAACGTCAAATATATAGAGTAAAGGTGCAGATTTTGAATCACTTAGAGCTTTATTTACTCATATTTTTATGTAACATATTTTAAAAATAATAAGTAGTTTGACTTTTCCGGTTCTAAGCTCAAGAAATGCGACCCCAATACCAACATTTTCTTAAATATCTATTTTAATATGGGTGATACAATGTTTATAATTAAGGTATTCTTATATCATAGTTTTTTTGACCTTTTGTAGTTTATATAAATACGCGATAACGCTATCAGGCGATAAGCGCCTGCGATAACGATCGTTCGTAAGATAGCTAAAAACACTTGTCAGTTGTAAATTCATATGTGTGCTGGGATGACGTCTTTTTAACGCGCAACTTAAAATATGATTATTGATTAAAAAACCACGGATTTTTATAAAAAAAATGTATGAGGAATGATGCAGAGAGATATTTTAAAGCACTAAGTTTATTTTTTTTTTTAAATTCATAAGAATAAGTCCAATAATGAGGAAATCACTCGGGTCACAAAAGATCCCCATCGGCAGAGAAGTATTTTTCTAGTCTCCGAGCCGCGAGAGTTAATAACATATATTTTTTTAAATATTTTTACTACTATGAAACATTGGGTACAATTTTAAAAAATAAGCTGTGTTACAGAAACATTTATAGATTTGCAATGTGTTCCATTGCACAACAAGTTTGGGAAACCCTGATCTAAAGTGTCACAGAGCATTCAGTAATTCTATACAAATATATCCAGTGATAGCATTATACTTTCGTATACGTTTCATTTATAAATCAGAGATGTCCCACTAGGTATAGCTTTAACGTTAAAATGGCGTGCTGCCGCTCGCTGTTTTATCGATGGGAAATTGCATCACGTTTAGTAGGACATATATTTTAACTGTAACAAGTTAATGCCTTCATATATCAAGAGCCTGAAAGATTAAAGCGATCTATATATTTTATTGTCCATGTATATTATTTATCGCTTGATGTATTATATAAATTAAAATGATATTTAAATTGTAATCGTTCATATTTTGTACATATCGTCTTCAGGTTTTTTTCGACAATCACAATTTATTAAACTTGATACACTTTCTATCAAAAGGATGCAAGCTGCAAATGCCGAATTAGTATCTAAATTTATCTTTTATGTATGAAAAAGATGACCTTGTAAATAATGAAAACCAAGAAAAAAGACTGAAATAAAGGTTTTTCTTAGACAATTTCTTTAATTAACATTAGATTAAATTTGAATCGTTCAAACTATGTACATTCTCACAGATTTTGTCACTAACGACCCGAGTTTCGCCTTTTGGCATCTTCAGACATTCAAGTGCATGGATGAACTTGAACTGACGCTTAGTAAATGAAAGTTTCGTGTTTATATAAGAAATAAATGCATCACTGAGTTCAAAGCCATTGCTGGCGAAAAGGATAAGCTCATGGGAATGCCATCAGATTTGACTATTTAGTAGTTTCAAGAATTATATTATTTGTTTGTCGACAAAGGTTTTATGATTATATGATTATATAGGATATAGAAATGGAGATGCCGGAAGGTTTAACATTTCATTTAAAATCGGAAGACTATGCAGCTGTGCTCTATTTATTTACAAAATTTCCTGGAAAAAGAGCTTATGACTGTCCGTATTTGGGTGTAAAATTTTTATCCCTTGTTCCTGATTGAACACGTGTCCTTCAAATATTAAGTGATTAGCAAAAGTAGACGTGTCTATTTCAATCTAAAGGCTGCCATATGTTCTAAAACTCGGATGTTCAGTGTCCTTTCTGTTTTGCTGATATAAAACTTTGTACAACAAGATCATTGCAAATCTATAAATCCCGGATTTATTTAAGTATTGTATTTTATCTTTATTATTAACTAATAATTTGCCTAAAGAGTTTTTACAGTAAAAGGCTGCATTGAATTTTTATGGATCACAGCATCCGAGAACGTTGGCTTCGGAAATATTTTGAACTGTTGGCATTCCCATGAGCTTATCCTTTTCGCCAGCAATGGCTTTGGACTCAGTGATGCATTTATTTTTTATATAAACACGAAACTTTCATTTACTAAGCGTCAGTTCAAGTTCATCCGTGCACTTGAATGCCTGAAGATGCCGAAAGGCAAAACCCGGGTCGTTAGTGACAAAATCTGTGAGAATGTACATAGTTTGAACGATTCAAATTAAATTTTGAAATTCCACCAAGCACCAAACACCATTTCGGAAGTCTCCGTGCGTATAATTTACTTTAACGTTGTGTATAATTTATAATTTTCATATGGCCCAAAATCATCAAAACACGTTTTTCGCACCTCCTGTAAAATTTGATATGTGTGGGTTACGTCCTTTTTCCTTTCCACAGCCGATATCTATACTATTTTCCTTCACTTAAGGCACGGGATTTGCCTTTACGCATCTTCAGACATTTAATGTCAAAACGTATATACATTTAAATTTAATAATAATATTGTTAAGTTTTTATCTTAGGTTGAATGATAACATAAGATTTAATTTGATATGGCCGTCAATTTGACTCATTAATTTGTCGGAGGGTTTTGCATGATAGAGCATAATATTATATCGACGGTAGTAAAGCAAAAAAAATGATAACCCAGAAGACAACAAAATACAGGAGGTTATCAGTTAGTTTTTATCAATTGACAATGCTCGCAGTGAGCGAAACCGGCCCTGACCTTTTTAATAAACTGGAATAAAGTACAAATGAATATTGTGTTTTTATTAAAAATCAAAGAGATTGATTGTAAACCGATAGTGAGACACCGTTTGAAAGTTCCCATAAAACCGTTGCATTAACAATTTCCAGATCATTTTGTTTGAGTTTAATTTTAAACTGTGATCCATGGGACATTTTTATAGCCTCCGGGGAATAAGCGCGGTCACAATGGATGCCCGATGGTAATTTATTATTTCATCGCATGCATTACAAGTGATTTATTATTTTATTTTATGGGTGTAAATTGTCTCATAACTGTTACGTTGAAAATGTAGGAATACGATAAAAATGCATTAAATATCATCCAGGTATTGAAATATTCTATATGAACGAGAAAATGTGTAATTTTTTACAATCTCTTAATCATATTATTGACAATATTCAATGGTCACTTTAAGGTTGTTCACCGTTAATACTTGGTGGAAAGGCATTATATTAATAAAAACACAATATTCTTTTGTACTTTATTCCACTTTATTTAAAAAGTCAGGACCAATTTTCCCTCTAATTTTCGGAAGGCTATGTGCGCAAAAAATATTGGCTGTGCAACTTTGACAAGAAATAAAAATATTTGCGCGCCACATAACGGTGTTTAGACCTACTAAACGAAAAGGTTGATTTTTAATAATGATAATAAATAACAACACTATTTAATGTCAATTAATCTATTCTGGTGAGAATATAGCTGAAGTAATTTTTGTGCGCTCTGTTGTAATGTGTGAAGCTTAGAGGGAACACTGGTCAGGACCAGTTTCGTTCATTGCGAACATTGTCAACTGTTTATATATTATATATATACAATATTTAAATGTTTAACACCTCTAACATATAATTAAAAAAACATCAAAGATTGATAATTTTGAAGTGGCAAATGATGATAATTATAAATATAAACATATTAAAATTATGTTATTGTTTAAGGTGTTAAATTTTTTGTTATTATAGAGTCACTTATAATTCAATTTGTAAAATCTTTCCAATGTCTATTGTTCTTTACACCTTTTTATTTGTGTATAAATAGCACAGTTTAAATATTTTTCTTATCAGTTGACAATGCTTGCAATGAGCAAAACCGGTCCGGACCTTTTAAACAAAGTGGAATAAAGTACAAAGAAATATTGTGTTTTTATTAATATTTAATGTATTTGAATTGCTTACTTTATGTATATAAAAAAAATATTAATTATCATACTGCAACTAGTTGAATAAACATTTATTAAATAGATTTAATAATTGATTTGGCATTTACTTGGTAGAACTCCATTTATAACAGATTAAAATAACAAAGTATTTTAGCTCTACAGTTTTTAATAATTTTATTCGTTGATAGCTATTTCGGCTTGCCCCATCGTCAGAACTCTTCTGAATAGTCATCGTCAGAATAGTTCTGACGATAGCGCAAGCCGAAATAGCTATCAACGAATAAAATTATTAAAAACTGTAGAGCTAAAATACTTTATTATTTTAATATGTTATAAATAGATTTAAGGTTACAGGTATTTCGATTTTTGCTAAATGATATCTGTTTATTTCCATAAATTAAAATTTTCATTCAACAACTATGTATTTTAGTGCCTGTTTTTAAATTGTATTTTTTTTTTATTATTGTTTGATTGATCACAAAAAATTTAAGTTGCACGGTATTCATGAACCATCGTTTAGCCATTTATTGTCCTAAACATCTTTTACGACGCGAGTTGATATTTTTCTTGAAATTTGATTACTTTGTTATATCACTGATTTTGTTATCAATCGTAACATTGTTCGGCTCTTTGAAAAACATTCTCCGACTGATTTTAAAAAAAAAATCTAGTCTGCTCCCTATACGAAGCATATGGTCTCCTGATCGAGGTATCTCAACATAAGTATTTCTATAAAAACTGCTCATTACTGAGTTACTCAACATATCTTTTTTTCGAGGTGAATATGGATAGAAAGGATAAAGCTAAGACAGGACTAGTGGTTGGATACATTATTATTTTTGGACTTATATACTTTTAAACAGAATTCGATTTAAAAAATGGCGTTTGTACCGGGATTTGAACCCGTGATGTACGGCATGGGACCAACGACGTTGACCACTGTGCCATGCATCCGACTGACTATCGTTAGGTTATTTATTTATAAATTAAACATTGATTCTTAACTTTTTATTACAAAATGGCGGTTGTAATTTTTTCTTTACGGGTGAGAGAAGATTAGATAAAAACAACAGAATAATTTATGGTATTACACTATTATTTAAGAATTAATTACATATATTGAAGATATTTTTTAAGAGAACTATTAGTCGATTACTAGTTTGAGACTAAACCTTACGATTGCCTTAAATTATGCATTAAGCGTGACGCAATTCAAAATTGGTTAAAATAATGCAAATGTAGTTTGTGCTTTTTTCCAGATTGATAAACTACTCGTATATATGATGAGGTTTGACAAAGTACGCCATGAAATAAGTCATAAGTATAAAAATGAAAAAAGCATTCAAAATTTCCCCCGAGGTATGAAAATTGAATATAGTTACGTGCCCGTCGCGGTTCGTGCGTCCACTGTAAGAATGGAAACCTTTTTTCAGGCTGACTGATTTTTCAAAGGCTCCATTTCGCGCGCGGTAATGCACAGGGGGTGTTTACGCTGCGCCCTCACGTCCGCGCGACCTCATTATATCAGGCTGTATACGGGGCTCTTCGAGGCGGAGAGCGCGAGAGCCTTCATCCTTCATATCCGGTTCTCAATTTGAAACAAAGTGGATTCTGCAACAATTGAATCCGCCAGACATTTTATGTGCTTTTAAACGAGTGATTTTTGTTCTTTGTTTTTACTTTGAAAGCTGTAAAATGATGATTTATACAAAGATCTTCTCAGCCATTTATGATCATGGTGTGTTAAGTAAATTCAACCACAGATAAAATTAAAAAAAATAACATTTAAGCAATGTTGTAAATAAAAATGAAGACTTTTCTTAGAATATGACTTTCCAAACTATGTTCCGCGGAACACTGGTGTTCCGTGAAAGATAAATGGGTTTTCCGAAAAAAAATTCGGGATTGAGAATTTTTAGCAAATCTCGAAAAGTATAGTGATTTGAAGATTTCAAATTTCTCGGTGAGCTAAAAAAAATTAGTCACCGAGATATTCTGACAAAAAAGTAGAGGGATTTGAGATTTTTAAATTTCTCGGTTAGCTAAAAAAAAAAACGAGTCACGGAGACATTTTGGTGAAAAATTATAGCGACTCGAGGATTTCAAATTCGAAAAAAAAAACGAGACGATTTCACGTTGAGTGCCTAATCCCGGGATTCCAGGATCCCAGGATTGAATATTAATCAATCCCGAAGTCCCGGGATCGGATACCTCTATACACATTTAAGCATCTTTTACTTAATATAAAAAATCGAGTGATGATAACACATGATATCGCCAAATATTTAAGTTAAAGCGGAAATCATTTAAAGTTTTATTTACTTATACGTTTTCAAAACATGTTAAACAATGTGATATTATAGCATATATTTTGTTCGATATTTTTAGTATTATGAATTACTCAACCTAAAAAATAAAGTGTGTTCCGGTAACATTTCCAGATTTGTGAAGTGTTTCATTCCACAATAAGTTTAGAAAACCCTGTCCTAGAACATTTTAATTTTACGTTTGTTTATTCAATTCAAAAACAATCAATCAAATTGAACGTAAATTTTTCAAGTAACTACAAATTATAGTCTCCACTATTCGTCGTGGGCTACGCCATTTGGGTCGAATTTCGTATTATTATTATTGCAGCAACTTTCCAATATTATCCATGTCCGCGGCGAAGTGGTCAACATATTGCAAACTTCGAAGGCATGGATGATTGTGATGTCTCAAAATTTTCCCTCACCCTTCAATCCCATAATAACGGATTATTTTAAGAGCGACTAGTTTACCTATACTTCTAGACTTATTGTTTCTATCTATAGACTCTTTTGAACAGGTTGAACAATAGAGTACCTCGCAGTTCTCATAGAAAAACTTGCATCAAGATACCTCTATTAAGAAGCCATATGTTTCACATTAGGAGTGGTCATGGATTTAAAAAATATATATATTCTTGAAGAAAAATATTAAATATCCCACACTCACTTTACTATAGTTTTCTTAAGACGCAAAAATTCCCTCAATATATTTAACTTAAGTCAGCTTAGCTGACCGAGCCGACAGTTGCTTGCTTGACTTGTATAAGTTTACTGTATCATTGTCTGTTTTGTGCTAAAATAATATAGCAAGTATCGGGGCCAGTATAATTGACTATTGAGTGAGTATAATATTTTTATAAACAAATCAATACTTACAAGTATATTTGTAACGTTTATTTTTCTATCTTTATTTGAAACTTGATTACAAATTAGATATAATGTAAAAAGAAACGTGTTCTTAACCTTACAACCTTAAAAATCTTCTTTTTTTTAATATTAACAAATAAACGTGTTCTCTTAATCAAACTTTTAACAATTATCGATTGTTATTTTTAATAATTTATTGGATTAATTATGTTTTAAATATTAATTAGTTTCAATAAAACTATATAAGCAAGATATAATGATAAAACATAGAACTTACTTACTATACTTTTTTAAATAATAAAAAAAGTAAACTAAGTTAATCCTTTACAATTCATAAAACATATTAGTATACGCTCTCAATATAGAAAATACGGCTTGACAATAAAGGTAAAACAGCAGTTTTTTTTACGAGAACTGCTTTTTATTCAGTCTTAACTTCTCTTTTTTAAAGAATGTAAGAAAAAAAGGATTAGTCTACAACAGGAATAGAAGCTAGCTAATCGCTCTCACTACGCTTTTATTTTGGGATTGTAATGGTGGGAGAACATTTTAACACATCACAAACATTCATGCATTTAAACAAAAATCGATAATTGAAAAAGGCTCGTATTTTTCTGGTCAGAATTTAAATAACATTGGTCAGAATTAATATTAAGTGGTCATAATATATCGGTCAGAACAAATAGTCATAATTTAGATTAAATTAAAAAAAAAACCTAACCTTACCTAACCTAACCTAACCTAACCTATAACATATTCTGACCGTATAATATTTTTATTCTGACCGTTCATATTTTTATTCTGACCAAATATTGATTTAAATTCTGACCATTTAATTTTTTCCCATTGAAGAATACTGTTCGATCTGGGATTTGAAACCATTAAGCTCGTGAGATCTGTCGCAGAAACCAACGACGTTTATCACTGCACCAAGGACCCGAAAAACCATTTTACTAAATGCAATGCTTCTCTATCGAGAATTGAATGTTAGTACCTCTTGAATGATTGATGAATATATACGATGGGTTTCAAAATATTTTATGTTTAATGCTGTCCTTTATTTAAAACTACAATCAATATAAGCATTGACATGTTTAATAACACGAAAGCTTTTTGAGACACATACACCATCTAATTTGTATGCTTGAGTTTCCAGAATGCAAAGTAAACTAACTCCTCTTTATACAGTACTATACAAAAGCTGTTGATTGAATAAAGAAAAGACTTTTTCAGATCCACACATTCCCCGGAGATACAAATGTTCATATCTATTCACTGTGGCCACTCGTGAATAGTAAGTCTAAGCACAGCGACGTCCCAAACTAAAGGGTCAATATAATAATATTAAAAGTAAAACATTTATGTTTTACTTTCTTTTTTTTTACCATTTTTGCTCCCACTGTGGAGCACATGGAATCCTTATGGAGTAATCTCAACAGAAGTATTTGAACGAAAACTGCTTGTTACTCAGTTGTTCAACCTCTCTTTTTCCAGAGAGAAGAAGGAATTGAAGAATAGGACTAGAACAGGAATTTTTAGCTTATTGCTATCGACACTCCTCGTTTATAGGATAGGATGGGTGGGAGGGGGGAATCCAAGACATCACATACATCCATGCCTTCGAACAGAAATTCATAAATCAATTTATAAAACTGTCCGTTCTGGGATTCGAACCCGTGACCTCCGTAACCGAAGCCAACGACGTTGTCCACTGGATCACACCGGTGGCATGTTTCACTTTATTCACCATAAAACAGATACTGTGGAACTATATCTTTCGTGTTTCCGCGTTTTCAAGCGATGAACTGAAGTTCAAATGTATTTGGATAAAAGACAAAAAAGCTTTATCATATTACGCTAGATTCAAAAGTTTAAGTAAAGTAAAGGTATTTAATTTCAAAATGGAAGAAATATACAATTCTTTGCGAACAAACCCATAATTTTATATCTTACATGGACGAAATCAAAGCGACTCGATGCGGTACGAAAATATCAAATAGTCTCCGCCACTATAGAGTGTCATACGTGACAAAAAGCACTCCGTGATCAGTTTATTTAATATTTTGATTCGCTGTAAGCCGCGTTCAAGCCGTGTTTGCAGTGACTTTTCCATTGAATTATCAAATAAATTATTATTATGAGTTACCAACCTTTATGTCACTTTTATTTTTTAAATTAATAACACAAAGTATAAAACTATTTTCCGTATAATTTGTAAGTGTTTTTTTTGTGTAATAAATCATAATCACCAAAAACTATGTTTTACCATAATTGAACCCTCAAGAAATGAAGTGAGCCAAGTAGTAAAATAGTAAAACATTTTTATTTGATTTTATGTACAATCACGCCTTTACTTGAAGTTTTTGTAGATTTCATATTTTAATTTTAAAGAGATTACACTATTGTAGTGTGATTTTACTAATCTCACTTCACTTTTTTGATACTTCAAGATATGTAGAATATTCAAAAAAATAGCTTCTGGCTCGGTTCACCTCACAGGGGTTAATAATTATGAATTGATGTTGTATATTTAATTTAAGCATACTTTTTTACTTAAGAACGATAACCAACAATATTTAATCACTTTAAAATTTCAATCGACAATTTTTTTAAAGCCATTTCAAAAAAAAAAGAAACGCCGACCATTTTAGTATTAATTTCATTTGAATCTGCCTTTGAAACGCCTGAAGATGCCGAAAGGCAAAACCCGGGTCGTTAGTGACAAAACTTGTGTGATTGTACATAATTTGAACGATTCAAAATTAATATTGAAATTCCAACAACCACCCTCAGTCGAAATCTTAAATAATATTTATTTCATGTCAACATTTTCATATTAATAAAAGTTTTGATAATTTTAAAACAGTTTCATCTGCAATTAATATGTTTATGATATGTCCTGTCAAATAAACATATAAATAATCGCTTCTGTTTAAATATGGTCTTATTTAAAAAAAAAAGTCATAATATTCAAGTAGTTTTACAGGGACTTCACTGGACCGTTAGATTCAGTCAATCCTAGTTCTTTTTTTCCAAAATAGCTAGAAACACTTTGAGAAAAGAATTCAGGGCGCACTTTACGTTTTCATATCAATTCCCGAATCAAGTCGAATAAAGAAGAAATCTTTCGGAAGGGAGAAAGGAAAAATACATTTTTTTGTGTTGACAGCCGTCCAGTAGAACCTTTCCAGACACCGTCTGGGAAAGCGATCGGAAACTTTAAATAAGGTAAATTTACAGGTTTGATAACATTTAAATCTAAGCGTTACTAGTTGAATATGAAGCATTTAAATATTCTGTACCAAAAATAACCATTTATTTATTTATTTTGGAGCAATGCAGTCAAAATACAAAAGCAAAAAATTTACAAGACTTTTTTCAGAAACTGTTAGAATAGATGTAACATTTTTTTTAACTTTTCATTGCTTCTTGTTTATTTAAAACGGATATCTGGTATCAACATAACTACATTTTTTTTAATACATACATGTAATAATATGTAAAACATTTTTAGTACCTTTTCTACATAAAATTTGTTGGATCAGGACCGGTTTCGCTCATGGTGAGCATTTTCTACTGATAAGAAATACAATGAAACAGTGATATTTATACAAAAGTTAAGTAAGAAAAACAAGGTATGACAAACATTTGGTGTTACAATTAATTATGGTTGACAGAAATTAAGATTTATTTATTTATTGTATGAATTAAAACACAATATTCCTTTGTACTGCATTCCACTTTATTGAAAAGGTCAGGACTGTTAGAGGTGTTAAGCAATTTAATTTTGTGTAATTATAGAGTCACTTGTAATTTGCAAATTCTTTTCAGTGTCAATTGTTGTTTACACCTTTTTATTTCAATTTTATAGCACTATTTATATATTTTTCTTATCAGATGATAATGCTCGCAATTAGCGAAACCAGTCCTGACCTTTTAAATAAAGTGAAATAAGGTACAAAGGAATATTGTTTTTTTATTAATAGACTAAGATAGATAGCTCTGCATTCACACGACAATTTATAAACTAAAGCTACTCAGTACTTTTATAGCCGAATTTCCTTAAAGATACAATATAATTAGCATATTATATATATAAAATACCCCATAGCCATTCTCGGCGAACACAACCATAACCCTTGGGTATTTTAGGCATTCAAAAATAGTTGCCGATCTACCCAACAGAGTAACACTTCATAAAAGACACTTAGTATATCCATTACTGAATTTCTGAACCCCTCACGACGTGCCCTGAATAAAATTTTACACCTAACACGGGAGCGAGTGCACTCCCATTGGTTGATATGAGATATTCAAAAGCCATTCGACATTGATAGCAACTATTTACAAACCTCACTCACGTATTAAGTACAACGTGATATTGTTTTTGAATTTTTACATTATAAATAAATATCAACGAATTTTTATGCTATAATTTTTTTTACCATGTCCGCTCCCAATGTGGAGCATATGGGCTCCTAATGAAGTTTATCTCAACAGATATGTTTCTACGAAAACTGCTTGTTATTCAGTTGCTCAACCTCTCTTTTCCAAAGAGAGTAGGAATTGAAGGATAGGGCTAGGACAGGACTAGTGGTAATCTAATCGCACTTAATATGCCCCGCTTATAGTAAAGGATTGGTGGGAGGTCCTTTGAACAGAAATTCATAAATCGATTGAAAAATCATTTTATAAAACTGTCTTGTATTGGGATTCAAACTCGTGACCTCCGTAGCCGAAGCCAACGACGTTGACCACTCGACCACACAGGCGGCTGTTATCTTGACAACACTATTTTTTTTCTACCCGGTAGATTCGTTCCACTAAAAACCGTGTAAATAAAATGGTTCTATAAATTTAATGATTGGTTGCGTGTAGTGAAAAATCCGTGTTATTTGCAAAAACAATACCATTACGGTAAATAAAATCGTGTAAAAAAAAGAAAATAATGAAGACCCATTAAGTAATTCACACAAAATGTTAATCATAATGTGTATTTTACTACAAACTCTCTGTGTTGCTTTATCGGCTAGCGTTGTCCTGCATAACACTTACATAACTACAAACGGATGTATAGCAAACGGCTTGCGACCACCATTCAAATAATTTGTTACTCAAATTTATTAATCATTTTTTTTACAGTAACAAATTGAAAAATGTGTATAACGTTGGAAACCTCGAAAGAGCTACACAAAATTACTCTATAAGTTGCGTACAGGCCAAAACACATGCCTGAAGTAGATTTAATAATGATTATGATATTAAAAATTGTGCCTATTTTTGTAAAAGAAATGTAATAAGGCACTGTTAGGTTTGTATAATGGAAATAATTCATGCATAAGTATCTACGTTCCAAAAAAGGTTTCGTCACTTGATATGCCACTCTCGTTGCACGTATCATCCAATTTACATTTGAGATATACATTGTTACGAAATGAAAGTGACAAAATATTTGTATTCTATTGTATACAAAGAAAAAGTAATGTATTGCTGATTATTGTAAATAATAACTGTTTTGAATACATTTTTTTAGTTCTTAAAAGCAAAAAGCTTTCTGTCTTACAAAGGCTTGAAGGCTACATATTAAAAAAAAATCTTTAGATATCATTGATTATAAACATTTTCACACGCACATTTAAAACGAAATCGCTTTTATCACTTGAGATATTCAGAGCCTGTTTAATATTTCTTTCCAAATTTTCGGGGTTGCATAAATAAACCTTTAACTGCATAGTATTTATAAGTAAGAACATGCAAGGTATGTATAACCGTGTAAAAAGTAAGTCCAGATGATACGCGGTAACATGTTTTATACATTGAATTAATAGGCTAATTAATATCACGAAACAAATCTCGTCGTTCTAATGATTCTCAAATATTTTTAGTAACGGAAAGATTATCATAAAGTAACACCGCCAAAGCATACCTTTGAATATTTGCGTAATGTATAAGTACATAAGTTTATTTCATATAATCTGAAGTCGTACCAAAGCTATTAATTATTACATAATTCCTGTAATTTGTGTGCTCGCCGTATTGTTTTAAATTTTAATACCTTGTCACAAGTTTGAAATACGTTTCCTATCATTTTACGGTCATCTTTCCACCTTTGTTTGAAAATAAGATCCGGAGTCGGGATTTTATTTGCCCCATTCCGAAATACATCGCCCGCTAAAATAAATCGTAACAAACGGTCTCCGACTAAATCGCTGACCGGACACTTTATATTTAGCCCAAAACGACACTGTGCGGAAAGGGATACCGACAGCAACGTTCGCACGCCAAACATTCGTCGTCGTATTTTATTATAAATAAATTTTGATTATTACTTATTGTGATTGCGCTAGGCAAGTTGGTTGATAGGCTGGATTGTACTTTTACTCACAATTATCAAAACGGTACTCAGGTACTGTGTAACTGTTCTGATGTGAATGCAGAGCTGGTAGCAGCAGTCTGCCCTCTTACGGGTCCAACAGGTCACGCTGTCCTGATCTCAACCAAGGCCAACTTTGAGGCATTCCAAAAATTTCAACATCATATAATGCAGGGTTTCCCTAACATTTTCTGCTGTGGAACACTTAAGAAATCTGGAAATTTTAACGGAACACTTAGCTTTTTTTAGCTTGAGTTGTTTGTAATAGTTAGAATATTTACAGGCAAATATGTTATTAAAACACTTTGGAGGACTCTTCTGACGAACTCAATTATAAATCATAAAATGATTTCTAGTTGAGTTTCAGTTACATTGTAAATCACTTGAGCTTAAGTCTACTGTTTAAGGGGTTTCATCAAATGGATTCTGAACCCTGGAATCATCCTTAATGGTAATCGAAAAATATTGCAAAATAGGTGTTTTCAAGTTTTGGAGGTGTTCGCGGAATACCTATTCAGGCTCCATGGATCATCGGTGTTGCGCAAAACATAGATAGGGAAACCCTGAATTATTGTGGACGGGATATTCTTGATTCCCCATTAGATTCAACTGCAATCCAATCTGTTCCGCCACGGCAGATTATTAATTACAGGCAGAAGATTAATATAAGAATATATAATATGAGAACCATAACTCAACAAGTTTTCTTAACATATTTTTTGTATCGAAGTCCACTCCTAATGCAAAGCATATAGCCTTTTAATGGAGGTCTCTCAACAGGATTTTTTAAATATGAGAACTGTTTGTTTCTCAGTTGCTCAACTTCTCTTTTCGGAGAGAGTATGTAGTAAGTATAGAAAGTATGGGGCAGTATTTGACTAGTGGTAGGTTATCACTCTTGCTACACACTCTAATTTTTGGATAAGAATGGTGGGAAGAGTTTTTAGACATCACTAAAATCCATGCTTTCACACTCAAATCGAAATTTTGATTGAAAAAATGCTGTTTTTATTGTGATTCAATCTGTGAGTTCCAAAGCTAAAGATGTCTATTCGTAAAGTTTATCCATGTTGCCATCAATAGCTTTTAACTTATTTCTTATAAAAACACGATACTTTTATTAACTAAACGTCAGATCAATTCCATCCGGCATTTGGACACCCGAAGATGGTGAAAGACAAATCCCGGGTCGTTAGCAACAAAAGTTGTTAGAATACATATAATTTTAACGATTCAAACTTATAAATATTATTGAATAATTTATCCGTCGACGAACCTCGCAAAGTGTCGCAGACCAACCCGAAACGAGTTTCTTTTCAAACTAAACTGCGTTGTTCTAGCGGCAATAAATTTTGCTCATGGTAGCCTTGCCCTGCACTAATGATCTGAGAAACGGCGATCAGATGGATGTTTCAAAACATTGCAGCTGTACCTTTATTTAAACACCAACTAAGCATTACACAGGGCTCGTAATGGACCAAAGCGCTGCGCCAGTTTGCAAAATTTGCCATATTATGATCGCTCTGAAACGTTGATATGTGGAATTATTTATTTTGTCACGCCTAAAATGTTTGCTTTTGCTTAGTAATTTATTGTTAAAATAAATTATTAATTCCATAGTCAGAAATTTTCTGATTAAATTGCTTACCTTTCTTTTCACGCCCTGCTTCGTGCCTAAAGACAATGCTCCTGCCCCCATCGCGTTTCCATACTACGGTAGGTCTTGGAACTCCTGTGGCAGCGCAGCGAAGTCTAACAGCTCCGCCTTCTAATGCTACTCCAGTTCCACCTTCCTCCTCATTCAGGATATCTGGTGGAATAACCACTTCCAAAAAGCCCATCTGTGGAAAAAATATGATGACATTCAGTCAATATATTCAATTGCGTATTTTTTATCAAACAATTCACGTAACATTTATTTTTACTTTATTAAATTGGAGTTCCGCTAAGTCAACATTAAACCAGATTATATATTTTTTCATTATTAAGCAATGCATTTATTCGATACTAGTTTAAAAAGAATGTTAAATAATTCTGTTACATACATACATCTTTCATTTACTCACAACTCTTTTGCGCGGTTTTTTTTTATACACTTTCCACTAAAAAGAACAAATAATTTACTTTTACACGAATTACTTGTTCTAATACGATTTAGAGAAACAAAAAACACAGAAGAGGTTAACAGATTTCTTAATATCGAGAAATTCAGCAACACACGACAGTAATAACAAAAAAAAGACTTCGTTAGATTTATTTTGACATTAGACGTGTCTTTTTTTAAAAAGAAAGCGATTTATGTCTACTTCCACATTAAATCCCTGTGCATAATCAATTAGCAATTAATAGTAATACTTTTTCTTTATTATAATAAATATTGTGAATAATATTTTGTGTAATTTACTTATTGAGTCTTCATTATTATCTTCTTTATACTACAATGTTGTTTTTTTTTTTAACTAAAAACGGCTGTTTTAATTTAGGCAACCAATATTCAATTTTTCAATAAATTCTGAAACCTTTATACACGTATACACGTTCAGTGACGTAGCTAATTACATTTTTTTACAAACTCCGGTCCCAGTATCTTATAGAGTTTTTTTTTTATAAGATACTGGCTCTATAAAAATAAATGACTAGAGCAGGACTAGTGCTTAGAAAACCACCCACACTACGTCCCATTTCAGAACCGAATGGGTGGAAAAAAAAAATTGACTTCACATAATACAATTATGACACATAGCGTATAACACGTGTAAAAATAATTTTCATTACCTGGCTTCTCATGGGGTCAGTATTAATTTGGCACATGTACGACCCTGAGTCGTTGGCTTGCACATTTGACACGTGCAGCTTCCACGTGTTATGATTGTTGTAGGTGACGGATAATCGAGGATTCAGGGCCACCATGTGCGTGTGGATTGCAAGTATGGCCTTCGAGTCTGATTTTATCCACGCCACCTGGCAATAAGAAAAGAAATTACATTTATTCTATCAGTATATATACTATTCACACTGTACGTTAACTCACAGATTGATGTTTTTGTCGACACAATAATGTGCTATCATTGACGGAATATGAAAGAATCAACGCAGATTTATTCTAAAAAGAAGCTCTTGATTCAACTTGGCAAATGACTGATATTTTTCTATACAAGATACACCATGCAAACCATTTTATTGCTTTGTTATTTAAACTTCATACATCTAAAGTTTAGGCTAGTATTTCTTAAAGGGAGGGTTTTTTATAAATATTTATATGGTGCACGTACGAGGGGAGTTCAAATGATTTGCGTTTATTTTTTATCTGATTCTCCTTCAATTATTAATTTCTTTACAGGGTTTATTATTGACAAGACAGTTTTTGTTTCCAGATTACTGTAAATACTGAATTGTTCTCAATTCATTTCTTTCCTTTTTCAACTGATATTACTTTAGTTGTGACAGAGAAAGAAAGCAACTCATTTGTGACCATGACTAAACTATTTCAATAGAAGCCAACAAGTGACTCCATCTCGACAGAAATTGACGAACAACACATATCTAATGTGATATAATATTCAAATTAATCAGATATAATAATAAACATTCCAATCCATGAATATATCGCAAATTAAGTTTAATTTTTTTTCGTAAGCTTATATTAAATTCTGTCTTCTTCTAATGTGGAGCATATAGCCTCCTAATGGAGATTCCACAAAAACTGCTTATTGCCCAGTTCCTCAACCTCGTTTCTTAACGAGTTTAGGTAAACAAAGAAAGGGGTAATAACAAGACTAGCTGTAAGCTATCGTTCTCGCTACGTCCCATTATTTTATGATTGGAAGGGTGGGACTATATTTTTAATAATCGCAAACATCCATGCCATCGAACAGAAGTCGATAAATCAATAAAAAACAAAAAAAAATGTTGTTCGTACTGGGATTCGATCCTGTGAAATTCGACATTTTTTATTTGTAAAATTGCGCCTAGAATACGCACATATTTTTTCCTCAATCTTGATAAAGTGTTTATTTATCGCTTTTTTGTAACTAGTCGCTTCAATCAACACTTTTTTGCCATATTCAAGAATAAGATTACTTTGACCGATAATATCAATTGTTTTTATATTTATAGTAATACCGTGTCTAATGGATTTTGCGTTGTTTTTCCACCGCCCCAAATTTTCTTTCAAACCTTTATAAATATGTTGTAAAACAAATGTCTAACGGGCAATTATTCTAACCCTCTTTTTCCCTACCCTACAACTTAACCTTATTTGAAATTGGATTGCTGGACAGTAGATTTACTCTTTTTCCTAGAAGATTGATTAAATTGTAATTATAAAATAACATATGGTAGAGGTAAGAGAATTCGAGTCGTGATAGTGTCTTTGTTTTAGTTATTTATAACTGGCTTGTGGAGTCAAATAAGGTTTAAGAGACACAGTTTGAAACTTTTTAAAAGAGCTTTAAGAAAATACAATATCTTATTTGATGAATTTTCTTGCAGCGTTTTTCTTGCAATTTTCATCGCATTTATAAAAAAAAGAATTTAAATAGGGGAACATAAAAACAAAATGGCATATATTTTTCTAAATATTGACATTTTCGATGGATTAAACTAGAGGTGGGGAACCTAAAGGCCGCATTCATTTTTCTGATTCGACATAAGGCCGCAGTAAACATTGACTAGGACGGGATCGATTAATTTTCAATCCCTTACCCTACTTTTTCCCCAGATTATCTCCAGACCTCGTTTTTTTTTCTTTAGCTCACCGTGGAATTTGAAATCCTCAATTCGCTATACTACGTCGTTTTCCGAATTCATGAATTTACATAAGTGTACAGAACTGCAGAAATGGCCAGAAGGCCGCAGGTTCTCCACGTCTGGATTAGACGATAATTTCGTAAAAGTTTATTTTTATTATAAAATTAAATTTGATAACTTTGCGACTACATTTGTTGTATTATAAATTGTGTCGCGTGTTTCGCTTCTTTAAGATCATCAGAGATAAAATTAAAAATAATTAACTCAAAATTGACTCTATACTTTTTCTCATTTCTACAGGACGCAGGGAGGGGGTAAGGATACAAAAATAATTGCGTACCAATAACATGTCTTCTATTTGTTCTTGTTTTAAAAATTGTTGTAAAAAATATTAAATTATTTTTTATTTTAGGTGTCAATGCTTAGGCCAGTCATACTCAACCTGCGGCGACGCATGCGGCCTAATCAGATTTAATGTGTGACCCGAAACAGTCATAAATTGCTATATCAAACATCCCGTTTTGTTTTCCAAATTTAACGTTAACAAATAAATATATTTAATACATTTGTATTCATGTTTACTAAAATTTGTCTGTACACGCGTATGTGTATATAATACATACATGTATGCATATAGTTAATTGTAATATATATATATATAGGTATTACTAGTAATACGTTGCGGCCCACGTAACGTCGCAAATATCAGTATGCGGCCCGGATAAAATAAGATTTTTGGAATATATGGATATTCACGTCCGTTCTCAATGGCCTCTTAATGAAGGTATCTCAACAGAACTTTTCTACGAGAACTGTCTGTTACTCAATCACTCAACCTCTCTTTTCCAAATAGAGAAGTAGGGATAGAAGAATTAAGCTAGAACAGGATTATTGGTTAACTAATCGCTAATAAGAATCGTAAGGATGAGGAGAAAAATTTTAAACATCACAAACACAAATGCCTTCGAACAGAAATCGATAAATCGGTAGAAAAAAATGATGTTAATGACTCGTAAACAAACAACGCTAAGCGTTGTACCACACGCCCCGACGTGGCTGGTTTTGACCATTGATAATTTTAAATTATTTTTATTATAACGGCATAAAAAATAATGGTAAGAGACTGTTTTTAAAATAATTTATTTTGATCTTAATAAATAGTTCCTTTATCATCTTTACATTAGTTTCACCGTGTTAATAATGGAATCGTGCATAATAAATCATTGTATATATGTTTAAGGTATCTGAGAATCTATGCAAACAATACGAAAGTGCCTAGTACGATCTGTTTAAATGTTTATCTTTCGATATAGATTGACGAGCTAAAATGGATATGTGAGCATACATAGGTATATATGAAGTTTATAAAATCCACCATTCATCGTATGCGAGATTCAATACGTTTTCATTCCATTATACACCATTCGATGTGAAATCAATTCTTTTCAAGTGCCATTAAATTTGCTGGGACCGCGGGCTTCCCACCCTTCCGGAGAAAGGGTACGAACTACGATATCCTCTAAAATAATCGCAAAGGGTGCT
Organism: Himalopsyche tibetana; assembly: GCA_030503985.1. Lineage (NCBI taxonomy): Eukaryota > Metazoa > Arthropoda > Insecta > Trichoptera > Rhyacophilidae > Himalopsyche > Himalopsyche tibetana. The sequence goes on from JAPJYX010000007.1 coordinate 22,836,393, forward strand.
TTATTTTTCAATATCACGACTATAGGTAACAATAAATTTAGAAAACGCCTTACAGTTTTTAATATTTAATCATATCAGTGTATTTAGGTTTTTCTTTGTAATTTAGTCTTTAAGAGTTTAGATCTAACAATGAAACTAATATAAGCTTACGTCGCTGTAAGGTCAATGTGAAATTTAATTATATATATAAGACAAGAGTGTTTTATTTTTGCTCTCAATTCTTCTTGTGTTGTTATCGGGTGATTTATTAAAAATTTTCATCGAATTTATTTCGTGTGATCTTTCAATTAATAAATAATGTCAAAAAAAGAAAAGATTTATTTTTAATCCCTCTTAATTAAAGTTTTCCTAAGAGAACTGTTGGTTACTCAATAACTCGACCTACTTTTTAAAAAGAGTATTAGGGATAGAAAGAAAAGGAGATGACAGGACTTGCGGTTGCCTAATCACTCTCGCAACACCCCGTTATTATAGGATTTGAATGGTGGGAGGAAAGATTTTTAGACATTACAAACGTACATGCCTTCGAACAGAATTCGAAAAATCGATTGTGAAGTGATAAATAAATTTATTTTTTATTTCATTGGTTATGTAATTATAAGTTAAGCACGTTTCAACTCTTTGACAAAAATAGTTAATGATTGGATTGGCATCAACACTGGCTAAGATGGTTGTCAAGTACACAACGTAAAACTTGTCATATACGCAATAAGTAAAATAGAATTATTGTTTACTTTTGAATAAAAAATATAAGCCATATTTTTAAATAAAAGTGAGATTTGTAGTTGATAGTTGCTTGGACGCCTCATATAAAACTGCGTTAACTAGTAAATGTCTTTAGGACTTCTTACAAAGTTTTGTCTACATCCTATACACGTAAAAGGCGTCGGTCGTAGTAGAGGCGTCCCGACGCCCCATACAAGAAGAGGCTAAATCCGCAATAGTCGAAGATGGGAGAGGAAATCGAAATCGATGCTAGAAATTTTACTATCAGTACTTAACGACTTCTACTTGAGCATGGGAAATATGCAAGGTACTGACAACCACAACCTTACAGACTCAATAAAGAAACGATTCTAAAATGTACACGAGACTCTTTTGAATTTATAATTTGGAGATAAAAGACTGTATATGGTAAAATGAATCTCTTGTTTTTTATGAATAAAATATTACTTAAAGAAAATATGTCGAGTTTTTTTCACTTTTTTCGCTCCCAATCTGTAGCATATACATTTATGAAACTAAACAGAATCGATTGTAAGCTAAACTCAACTAGTGGTTTTCGGTTTTCAAGTGAAATTCACGACATTTCAAAGCCGTTTTTTATTTTAATAATCCGGTTTCAAATTAGATATTATAATTCATTAATAAAAACACAATATTTTTGTGTACTTTATTAATTAGGTCAAGACCAGTTTCGCTCATTGCGAGCATTTTCAACTGACAAGAAGAATATATACACAGTGCTATTTATACAAATTGAAATTGAAATAAAAGGTGTAAGCAACTATTAACAACGAAAAGAATTTACAAATTAAATTATAATTACACAAATTTAAATGCTTAACACCTATAAAATACAATTATAAAATCTTCAAAGACTAATAATTATAAGTAGTAAATGATGCCAATTATAAACCCAATTAAAATTTGGGAAATTTTTAACAATGTGAAACTCTACATTATTAAAGTAAATAACTTAATGATGATTTTGTGTGATATTCCTTTTTTTTGTTATCAATTGCCGCTTTCAATGTAGAGTGTATGAACTCTTAATGAATGTATCTTAACATTAGTCTTTTTCTACGAGAGCTACTTGTTACACAGTCGCTCGCCTTTTCTTTTTCAAAGATATTAGTAAGGATATAACAATAAGGCTAGAATACGACTAGTGGTCAACTAATCGCTCTCGCTACGCCCAGTTATTGCAGGATCGTTAAGGGTGGGAGGAAATTTTAAGACACCGGGAACACCCATGCCTAAAATGAAAAATCGATCGAAAAAATGCTGCTCGTACTGGGACTTGAATCCGTAAGAACCGGCACGGTAGCCAACATCGTTAACCACTGCGCAATAGGATCCGTCATCAACAGAAATACTGCTTCACGTAATCATATAATATTATCGGATCGCTATCAATCATATCATTGCATTCCTTAAAACCATTGACTTTAATATGTTTTTTTTTTATTAAATAAAAAAATCTGCATGGTTGTTGCAATGCAGTACACACAGTTGACGTCAATGAGCTAAATACCAAGTCAATTAAGTAACGTATTTATAAAACTGTACTACCATATATCATTGATTGGAGTTTAATTAAGCTTTCAGCCATAAAGCTCCTTGAAACACCACCCGTATAAAATCGTATCGAGCACTAAAAATAAATTGAAATGCAACATTGTGTGTGCTTTTTTTATTGAAATAACTTTTTTCTACCAGCACTAATGGAAGCAAGATTTACGTTACATGTACATCTACAACTCATATAGTGTGCAACTCATACGTTTTATATTTTACCCCGTAAGTAAAATATTGAGCCAATACTCCATAAATCAGGATGCAATCAGAGCGCGACCGGAGGTATACCCCACGAGTACACAATATTTTCAAGTTACGCAAAAATTCTAGCATGTTTCGGTTAGAATATTGTATAGATTTTACAAGATATAAGATATATTACGAGCCATGCAGTTTTGTTTTCAAAATATACAAAATTGAATGACAGGCAATTTTTGTTTTATTGAACTTGACAAATTTAAAAAAAAGCAAGTTTTTTTACTATACATTGAATATCTATTCTTGTACATATTCTACAATTAATAACAAAATATCGTTATCAGGAATAATTTGCTTAAACAATAAAATAAGACTGTTGTTGAACTGATACTGCCATAAATTGATTTACTGACTTGTCTAAATGCATCAATAAGGAGCTCAAAGAACAATCAGCCAAACCCACATTTTACAGTTCATTTAAATTGTCCGATATTTTAATTTACCAATAACCATTTCATACGGAAGAGCTAAAAAAATAAAAGCTTTCTTCATTTTAGGAAATCCGCAAGTGATTGGGTTTTTGAAAAATCTCAGGATTTCAAAATCGCTAAACAAAAATGTTCTCAATTCCGAATTCCAACTTATACACGATTTTACGTTGAATGCCAAATCCTGGGGATCCCACGATCTTCGAATTGAAAAAATTATCAATCCCGAAATTCTGGGATCACAAAACGTTTCCGGAATTGGATGCTTTTGTTGAGATATGACATTCATTTCTTTGGTCATTTGTGTATGATTGAGAAGCTTGACAGATCTTTCGACACCATCAAATTTTAAAGAGTAGAAACTAAAAATCTTTAATACATATAGCATTTGTATGTAGAAGAATTATGTTGTTTTATTGCAGTTTGTAAAACATGCTAACTAAAAATTGGATTGACTCAAAACACTGCCTTAAGACTAGAGCGGTTTGTCTTTTGAGCTCTTCAAATGTATTGATATTTTTATATTTTTATTTCCACTCTCTCAGAGAATAAAAATGAACGTTAAAAGAGAGATTTTTCTGTATGTTTCATAATTCGCTACCCTAAAACAACAGTGAAGTATAAGTCGAAAATATTAGTTTCGAGATACTTGAACTTTAATGTTTGTTCTGATTAATAATACCAGTTCCGTCAGATAGTTCTGACGATGACGAAAGCCAAAATAGCTATCAACTAATAAATATAAAAACTGTAAAACTAAATAGATTGCTATTTTTACCTTATTAAAGTAAAAAAAATCTTTTAAGCGTAGCATTTTCATTTCAAATTAAAATATCTCAACGTTTCGTTATAAAGGTTTACTTTTCAGCAATCCGTTGAAATACTTATCCTAAAATCGAAGTTTTTCCACTTTATCACACTGTTGCTTTATCGTAGCGATATGATTTTTAAGTCTGAGCAATACATATAACTCATGGAATCCAACCGTCTAATTACGCATTTGTTAAACATGAGTAATAAATATGTTGGTTGATTTTTTTATCATTTACAATGTGTTTGTTTTCGGCTTATTAACTTATTACAAAGATATACACAGTATAAGCTTTACCTTATATTCGGATAGGTGATTAACAACACACGTAAAGTGGACATCTCTTCCTTGGGTTATGGTAAGGTTCTCCAGTGGCGCGAGGAATTCTGGTTGTATGTCTGGCTGAACCGCAATCTGACCTAGAAGACCAAAAATATATATTTCAATATGATAAAACAAATTCCTCGTTTCAGCTCCTTTGCCAAGCCGATTAACCATGAGCAAAATTTGAGTCAATCGGTCCTAGCTTAAGCTGACTTAAAAACTCTAATTGCAACCAATCAAAAGCATATACACAGATTTTTTCGTGTGATACATTCTGTTGAGACACGTCATAAGAAAGCCATATGCTACACATTTCGCGAGCCGAGTACTACAAGGTTCTATGTGGACAGCTGAACCAAAAAAGATATGGGCATTTGAAATTTTGAATGCTTGTATTTTGAAAATTGTAAATGTTTCCAAGTTTCTTTTTGATTGTATATATCAATGACAGTACTGGCATAATATAACTATTAATAAAATATTGTTAAAAATAGTCCTTTATAGTTAATTATAAATACCTAAACTTCTATCAGAACCTTGTCCATCTGAAATTCAAACAAACCACCAGTGCTAAATGGTTCTAACTGAAATTTGTATGAAAGCACAGGTGATTCAAAAAACAGACTTACGCTTTTTATATTAAAATAAATTCGACTTCATATTAATACAGCATGTAAATAATGCGACACTTAGAACTTTGTAGTACTCAGCTCGCGATTGGTTGTTTTTGAAAAAATAGTAATAATAATCAATGTTTGCAATTATTACAGTAGTTTGCCAAATGCAATTTATCACATGAGAAAAATTATTCTAGTAAATAATTCGAATAGCACCAATATTTTGATATTTGATTTTTTTACCACATAAACTAGTCTAGTATTTTTTATTCCACGTGAATAAATAAAAATAAATAGACGCATTAGAGGTGAAGTGAACCAACTATTAAAATAGTAAAAAAAAATCTTATACTTTTAAGTATTATTATGTCACTTTTAAGGTGTTCACTGTCAATACTTGGTGGAATGGCATTATAATAAAAATAATAAAACATTTTAGTACTTTTTCCACATAAAATTTATAAGATCAGGACCAAGTTGACAATGCTCATCATGAGCGAAACCGGTCCTGATCTAAAAAAAAATATGTGGAAAAAGTACTAAAAATGTTTTATTATTATTATTATTATTATGTCTTTACTCGGCGCTTTGGTGGATTGATTTTTTTATTATTTTACGGATATAACACTATTATAACACTATCAAAAAATCTTCTAAAATACCACTTGGCTTACTTCATCTTTAAAGGGTCCAAAAAGTTCCATGTCAACTTTTGGCAGTATGTTATGTTTAAAATAAAACTTACTTATTAGTTTTATATCTTAATAATCAACACTTGGAAGGTAAAAATGCATTACTTTTTCACGACTGAACGTTTTTAAAATAAATAATTTTAAACTAGCAACTTTGTAATCAGAAAGTAAACATTTTCGTTTAGCAAACAAACAAACCCTCATCAGCGCCTCTGGCGGGCGACTCGTTTAACTATCTCCGTTGAATTTTTCTCACTTTTTTTCTATCCTTGTTTATTTTAGTAGTTCTTCTAATTAGGAAATGTGTTTTCTAAAGTCTGAAGACGGTGGAATCTTAAATTTTGTTATAACGTGCGTAGACACTAGTTCAAGCGAATATTTTTTGTAAGAGAGTTTTTTCATTAATTTAATATCGTGCAGCCATGGCAAAATTCATATTTCTTTTTTGCTAAATATATATCTAAATGTCTTATTAACGAATGAGAGCAAAATAAACCAATTTATTTTAATAAAGTAATTCACAATAAAAGTTCACAATTCTTTCTAATTTTACCAGCGTCTCAGTTAATTGCAATCTGTGTTTGCTATTTTTTTTAAATATTAACATAATAATTTTCCAATGCATTACACATTCGCAGAATATTAGTTTTCATCTGGTGATATTAATAATATATTAAAAAACGTACTCCCAATAGTATAATTCTTTTATTTTAACGTTTGGACTTCTTCAAAAGATGAGTAGAAAAGGTTTTTTTTATTATCACACCATTACACAATATTTTGTATAACCTCTCAAACTAGATCCGTTCATTTAAATCGTTATTAAGTTGGCAGTCTAAGATTTCTATTAATGTCTTGTTACCAAAACAGTTTTCAGCAATACTTAATTAATTTGGCAGGTATTTTTTTACTGTGACACGAGTATTGCCTCTTTAAGAAGCATCGTCAGACAGAACATCTCAATACTTACGAATAAACGGCTTCGATATTCTGTTTGATAACACTTTTCATATAGACAATACAAATGTAAAAATTTCTAGCACCACAAATGAAGTAAAAAAAGTAATCAAATATAATTTCATATAAAAATTAATTCACAAAATTAACGTCTTATCCATCGAAAGTATAGTATTTTGTTAAATTGTTTCATAAAAAATCACCTGTGATGTCTTTTAGTATTTGATAATCTTTTTCGAGTAAATTTTCAAACAATATGACAGTAATTAATTATTTAACAACTTGATGGTCAACTGTGAGAGCTTTTTCATAAACATTCGATGAATTTATCACGCTTTTAATTAAAGCTCGTTTTAAGAAACGATGTTTTATTACAGTTTTTTAAGTTAGAATGATACAATAAAAACACCAAGAGGGCGTTAAAAATCTTGAAACTTTTTCATAGTCAGCCCGCTTAAGAAATTATAGTCCAGATAAGACGGATTTTAATTCTCACATTGGACACGAAGTATGGAAAACTTTTCAAGAAATTAGCGTTTTTAATGAATTAGTTTTATGAAGCTTTGAAAATTTTACTGTTGGTATTATTTTACGGCAAATATATTAATCATTGTTAAGTTTTCCTTTTATCGTATTTAAAAAACTAGCCATGATAAGTGGCCAACTTCCAAATAAAACCCCTTTACTTATTATAAAAACTATTTCTTCTTTTTACATTAATCGGTTTTGATACAAACAACTGACCATTTAAGTGCTCATAAAATAATAGCTAATCTTGAAATGTTGGCAAATCAATCAAAACTTTATTTATTAAATATTCTTTTAATATTAATACAATTAATATATTTGCTTTTTAAATAACATTTACTTTGTTTTATGAAATCCATAAAAAATTTTATGCCAATAAAATTGCAACGAATCAACCTAAATGTTGATATTGTCTAGGTTATTACTCATATATTTATTTGTCTTTCTACTGAACCTGACCTTACTATCTTATCTATAAACACCTTTTGATAACATGTATACAACTTCGGAAAATATGAATAAAAAAAATCTTAATTTATGGTGACCATAAGCAATGTAGGAAGGGGTCGAGCCACTTGGGGCGGTCTTTGAATTTGCCGCCCCCAATATATCCTCTAATTTTGTTTTTAAATCACTTCTACTTTTTTTGATCACTATACTAGAAGTATTTACTACAAGTGGCTTAGTTTTTTTTATGTAAAAATAATTGCCGCATCCCCCTAGCTATGCCACTGGTGACCATTACAATATTTCAGGCTAGTAAATAATAGATCGGGTGATTTTGAGCTGTATAATTTATTATCTGGACGATTGATGAATATGTAATATATAATAAATAATTGAGGGTATTACTTGAAAACACGGCTTATTCCAAAATAGTTAAAAAATGAAATTTAAATTTAATTTTGAAAAACTATGTACATTTTAAAATTATTTTTAGTCTTACATTACTTTGGAATGATATTTTGGATGTTGTCACTGATTTCTTTTTGAGACTAATTTCTAAAAATACTATCGAAATTTATTTTTATCTACTTAATCACCAACTTTGGCATCAGCCGGGCTTGCAAGTAATACATGCACTCAGTGGCGGCCGGTCAATGTGGCATTGGATCAATGCACCCCTTGTATATGCAAGGGTGGTTATATTTCATGAAATAATATTCAAACATTTATTTATTGTTAAAAATTAAAATTACAGTATATGACATAACGGCTGACGCCAATTCGCCATGCACTTGAAAAATATAATAAGACAAAATATAAAATAAAAATACACAGTACATCGAATTCAACATAAAAAATCTCAAATCAAAATTTTTGCTCATTGTTTCGCCCACGTAAGAATAAATTGGGAGCATGTAAATTAATAGTCATGAGAATTTCAGGATTATTAACTCGGCCCTGAAGGAGAAGAGAAAAATGCTTTAAGCTTGAAAACGATCTTCGACCTTCAAGAGAGCTTCAAACATAAAATTTATACCTTTCACTCATTTTAAATTATTCATGTATTTATTGTCTAAAATAAAATAAAATAAAATGTTCTAAAATAATATACAAATATTATACATGCATATACAAAGGGTGCATTGATTCAATGCCACATTGACCGGCCGCCACTGCATACACTCATATATTAAATTATATTATCTTGAATTACATCGTTTTTCCTGTGTGACAGGTATTATAAAAAAGCAAAAGAGAAGAATAGTTTTAAAGAAAAATCACTAAACTTCACCAGTATTTTGCTTTCATATGTCGCCTGCAGTGGCCCAGTTTGTTAGAGCTTGCTCTACTGATCACGCAGGTCTGTGTTCGATCACAGTGAATTTGAGAATTATTCAATTCAAAGTTGTGATCAAAGGCTGCGTGTTTCTGATGTCAATTCACATCATTTGCTCTCCTCCCTTCCTTCTGATCCTTTAATAACTGGGTGTAGCAGTAGTGATTAGCCAACCACTAGTCCTGATTTAGCCTTATCCTTCTTTCCCTACTACTCACTTTGATAAAAGTGATGTTGATCGACTGAGTAACAAACAGTTCTCGTAGAAAAACTTCCGTTGAGATATCGCCATTAGGGAGCGGACATGCATTATAAAAAAGAATAAATAGAACAATTAACCCCTAAGCTACAGTTTGTTTTAAACAGTAGTTATCAAAATTAGCCATGTAATTGATTAAAAATTAATTCATTTCTTTGATTTATTCGTTAATTAGTTAGTATGTTGTGTATTCTGTATAAACACAATCACGAAAATATTGATTGGAGTATGCCGTGAGCTTATCTCACATTACGTGGTATTTATGATTGAGTACATGTGATAATCTATTTGCACTGACCATTCATTAAGGGTGCGGCCATAGAACTAAACAAAAAAAATACTGTGCTTGAATTGTTCTTAATCTGCGATTAAATTGAATTATTCATCTATATATTAATAGCCGATAATGTCCGTCTGAGTGTAAGATGTCCTCGATTTCCCCTCCCCCTGCCCCTCCCCCCTCCCCCTCCTCCTCCTGCCAAGTTGCGCTGTCACTTTTTATTCATACTTAAGACATATTTTTCCAATATACACTGTTACTTATGATTTTCCTCGATTTCCTCTCCTCCTCCCCCTCCCCCTCACCAGCCTCGATGTCGCCATTTTTTATTCCTACCTTTTCGATGACGTCATTATATACTATTATTTGATGGAACATATCAAATCGCTGAAAAATTGAATTCTCATACAAAAAAGCACCTTGGTCTGGATTCGAAACACGGTCCTTGAATTATGAGTTGAGAGCTTTACCACTCGGGTAAACAAACAACTGCCAGATACGATAAAATTACATTATATATATTGTATTACGTTCGAATTTTGAAACTTTTGTTTTTTATTTGAAACACAGCATATATATCCTAATTTTTGCACATTCATTAATTCCAACGTACCCGAAAGGTAAAGCGCTAGATTGGTAAGCTGATGGTCAGTGGTTCGAGTCTGACCCCGAGCGTTTTTTTTTTGGTTTATAACATTTTTTTTTTAAACACAGTACATCTTGATCGTATGAAAATAATAAAATTCGATTGATAAGCGTGATAAGTTTTTCAAAAAATAAATACCTATATATTAATATTCGATAAAATAATCACAATTAAAAATTTACAACGTCTATTTCTGCTACTACGAAAAATGGTTGTTAGCAAACTTAAACATTATTCCAAAAATTCAATAATTTACGAAATTTCTGCTACTACGAAAAATGGTTGTTAGCAAACTTAAAAGTTATTCCAAAATATAATAATTTACGAAATTTCTGCTATTACGGAAAAATGGTTGTTAGCAAACTTAAACATTATTCCAAATATTAAATAATTTACGAAATTTCTGCTACTACGAAAAATGGTTGTTAGCAAACTCAAACATTATTTCAAATATTAAATAATTTACGAAATTTCTGCTCCTACGAAAAATGGTTGTTAGCAAACTCAAACATTATTTCAAATATTAAATAATTTACGAAATTTCGGCTACTACGAAAAATGGTTGTTAGCAAACTTGAACATTATTCTAAATATTAAATAATTTACGAAATTTCTGCTCCTACGAAAAATGGTTGTTAGCAAACTTGAACATTATTCCAAAAATTAAATAATTTACGAAATTTCGGCTACTACGAAAAATGGTTGTTAGCAAACTTGAACATTATTCCAAATATTAAATAATTTACGAAATTTCTGCTACTACGAAAAATGGTTGTTAGCAAACTCAAACATTATTTCAAATATTAAATAATTTACGAAATTTCTGCTTCTACGAAAAATGGTTGTAAGCAAACTTAAACATAATTCCAAAACTTAAATAATTTACGAAATTTCTGCTACTACGAAAAATGATTGATAGCAAACTTGAACATTATTCCAAATATTAAATAATTTACGAAATTTCGGCTCCTACGAAAAATGGTTGTTAGCAAACTTGAACATTATTCCAAAAATTCAATAATTTACGAAATTTCTGCTACTACGAAAAATGGTTGTTAGCAAACTTGAACATTATTCCAAATATTAAATAATTTACTAAATTTCTGCTCCTACGAAAAATGGTTGTTAGCAAACTTGAACTTTATTCCGAAAATTCAATAATTTACGATATTTCGGCTATTACGAAAAATGGTTGTTAGCAAACTTAAACATTATTTCAAATATTAAATATTTTACGAAATTTCTACTCCTACGAAAAATGGTTGTTAGCAAACATGAACATTATTCTAAATATTAAATAATTTACGAAATTTCGGCTACTACGAAAAATGGTTGTTAGCATACTTAAACATTATTTCAAATATTAAATATTTTACAAAATTTCTACTCCTACGAAAAATGGTTGTTAGCAAACTTGAACATTATTCCAAATATTAAATAATTTACGAAATTTCTGCTTCTACGAAAAATGGTTGTTAGCAAACTTGAACATTATTCCAAAAATTCAATAATTTACGAAATTTCTGCTTCTACGAAAAATGGTTGTTAGCAAACTTGAACATTATTCCAAAAATTCAATAATTTACGAAATTTCTGCTACTACGAAAAATGGTTGTTAGCAAACTTGAACATTATTCCAAATATTAAATAATTTACTAAATTTCTGCTCCTACGAAAAATGGTTGTTAGCAAACTTAAACATTATTCCAAAAATTGAATATTTTACGAAATTTATGCTTCTACGAAAAATGGTTGTTAGCAAACTTAAACTTTATTCCAAAAATTCAATAATTCACGAAATTTCTGCTACTACGAAAAATGGTTGTTAGCAAACTTAAACATTATTCCAAAAATTGAATATTTTACGAAATTTATGCTTCTACGAAAAATGGTTGTTAGCAAACTTAAACATTACTCCAAAAATTAAATATTTTACGAAATTTCTGCTACTACGAAAAATGGTTGTTAGCAAACATAAACATTATTCCAAAAATTAAATAATTTACGAAATTTCTGCTAACTATAAAAATAAAATAAAATAAATAAAAATTAAATGAAATAAAATAAAATAAAATAAAATAAAATACCATAAAATAAAATAACAGAAAATAAAATTAAAATTAATACTATGCAACAAAAATCTCACGTTGCTGGGCAACGGGCTTACAGCTAGTCTATATATTAATAGCCGTTAATGTCCGTCTGAGTGTAAGATGTCCTCGATTTCCCCTCCCCCTGCCCCTCCCCCTCCTCCTCCTGCCAAGCCGCGCTGTAACTTTTTATTCATACTTAAGACATATTTTTCCAATATACACTGTTACTTATGATTTTCCTCGATTTCCTCTCCTCCTCCCCCTCCCCCTCACCAGCCTCGATGTCACAATTTTTATTCCTACCTTTTCGATGACGTCATTATATACTTTTATTTGATGGAACATATCAAATCGCTGAAAAATTGAATTCTCATACAAAAAAGCACCTTGGTCTGGATTCGAAACACGGTCCTTGAATTATGAGTTGAGAGCTCTACCACTCGGGTAAACAAACAACTGCCAGATACGATAAAATTACATTATATATATTGTATTACGTTCGAATTTTGAAACTTTTGTTTTTTATTTGAAACACAGCATATATATCCTAATTTTTGCACATTCATTAATTCCAACGTACCCGAAAGGTAAAGCGCTAGATTGGTAAGCTGATGGTCAGTGGTTCGAGTCTGACCCCGAGCGTTTTTTTTTTGGTTTATAACATTTTTTTTTAAACACAGTACATCTTGATCGTATGAAAATAATAAAATCCGATTGATAAGCGTGATAAGTTTTTCAAAAAATAAATACCTATATATTAATATTCGATAAAATAATCACAATTAAAAATTTACAACGTCTATTTCTGCTACTACGAAAAATGGTTGTTAACAAACTTAAAAGTTATTCCAAAATATAATAATTTACGAAATTTCTGCTATTACGAAAAATGGTTGTTAGCAAACTTAAACATTATTCCAAAAATTCAATAATTTACGAAATTTCTGCTACTACGAAAAATGGTTGTTAGCAAACTCAAACATTATTTCAAATATTAAATAATTTACGAAATTTCTGCTCCTACGAAAAATGGTTGTTAGCAAACTCAAACATTATTTCAAATATTAAATTATTTACGAAATTTCTGCTCCTACGAAAAATGGTTGTTAGCAAACTTAAAAGTTATTCCAAAATATAATAATTTACGAAATTTCTGCTACTACGAAAAATGGTTGTTAGCAAACTCAAACATTATTTCAAATATTAAATAATTTACGAAATTTCTGCTCCTACGAAAAATGGTTGTTAGCAAACTCAAACATTATTTCAAATATTAAATAATTTACGAAATTTCGGCTACTACGAAAAATGGTTGTTAGCAAACTTGAACATTATTCTAAATATTAAATAATTTACGAAATTTCTGCTCCTACGAAAAATGGTTGTTAGCAAACTTGAACATTATTCCAAAAATTAAATAATTTACGAAATTTCGGCCACTACGAAAAATGGTTGTTAGCAAACTTGAACATTATTCCAAATATTAAATAATTTACGAAATTTCTGCTACTACGAAAAATGGTTGTTAGCAAACTCAAACATTATTTCAAATATTAAATAATTTACGAAATTTCTGCTTCTACGAAAAATGGTTGTAAGCAAACTTAAACATAATTCCAAAACTTAAATAATTTACGAAATTTCTGCTACTACGAAAAATGGTTGTTAGCAAACTTGAACATTATTCCAAAAATTCAATAATTTACGAAATTTCTGCTACTACGAAAAATGGTTGTTAGCAAACTTGAACATTATTCCAAATATTAAATAATTTACTAAATTTCTGCTCCTACGAAAAATGGTTGTTAGCAAACTTGAACTTTATTCCGAAAATTCAATAATTTACGATATTTCGGCTATTACGAAAAATGGTTGTTAGCAAACTTAAACTTTATTCCAAAAATTCAATAATTTACGATATTTCGGCTACTACGAAAAATGGTTGTTAGCAAACTTAAACATTACTCCAAAAATTAAATATTTTACGAAATTTCTGCTACTACAAAAATGGTTGTTAGCAAACATGAACATTATTCCAAAAATTAAATAATTTACGAAATTTCTGCTAACTATAAAAATAAAATAAAATAAATAAAAATTAAATGAAATAAAATAAAATAAAATAAAATAAAATACCATAAAATAAAATAACATAAAATAAAATTAAAATTAATACTATGCAACAAAAATCTCACGTTGCTGGGCAACGGGCTTACAGCTAGTTTTATATTAATACTATTCGTTTTGTGTGTACGTTTAGAAATTGCAACCAGGACGAATATATGATATTTACACTAGTATTTAATGTATTTCATATAAGATACTTGCACAACAAATATTGTATATATATGAGTAATAATAATAATAATAAATATTTTAGAAAAAAATATTTTATTTTACTTTATTGAATTTAAAATGAGGGTATGGTATAAATGTTATTTTAAATATAATTTCATGAAATATAGCCGCCCCTGAATATACAAGGGGTGCATTGATCAAATGCCACATTGACCAAATGCTAATGGATGCAATATGCTTCACATTGGGATCGGACATAGATGTCGCCCGCTGTGGTCTAGTTGGTTAGAGCTTGCTCTACCAATCAGGTGGCTCTGAGTTTGATTTCCGGTAAGGTCAATGTAAAATTAGAGTTTCTTAAATTTTAATTTGAGATCTAAGACATGAGTGTTTGTAAAGTCATATCTCCTTGATTTAATTTCATGTGACTTTCAAAAATTCTCATCGAGTATATCTCGTATGATCTTTCAACTTCAAAATATTTGACGCATTGGCGTAAGCTGTAATGTCAAATATTTTTTTTAAAAAAATATATAAAAAAAAAATATTTGAGAAGCTACGTTAGTAATTCAAATTATTTACAGTTTTCAAGAAATTTATCAAATAATATGATACTAATAAATTAAAATATGATTAAACCTTACAAAAAACATTAAATAACTAAGCTTCAGTAATTCATTTAAATATAATCAGGCTTTACGCTTCTTATAATAAATTATCTGAAGAGGAGTTATAAAATAAACAAAACTCAGGAAATATAACGATTTCACCTTTGCAGATTACCTATAGGTAATAATTTATCTTACGCAAATAATACTAAAACAATCAAATGCCGTAACAAAGCAATTAATCAAATAACTGATCACTTTATTGGGCAATCCATAACGGCTGTCAATGAAGCTCAAATAGCAACAGAACATAATTCCCGTGCAGCCGTTTCGAAAATCGTACAATATTGGATCAGGTTCACCCTTTTCCTTTGTGAGGTAAGCTTTCGTCCACTGCCTGCCCTGAAAAGACTAGTTCCGGTTGCTAACACGAAGCTTTCAACTCTCAACAACTTCCGGAGCGGAGCCTTTTAGACGGGGGTTCAAAAACAACGAGAAATCACTCAAGATTATCCGGTTTTTTTACTTTTTGAACCGCTAGAATACGTGAAGATTCGTTTGCCTTTTAGTATTCATTTTCCATAGTAACCTATTCTGTAATTAAATGAGAATGTAATTATTTTTCCATTTGAAATGTATCTTAAATTATAACTTAATGTTTAATTGATGGTGTCATTCTATCATATACCGATATCTTAAAAACCACTACTTTTAGTACAAATTCTACTGTTTATTTAAGCTTTCGGGTATCTTATGTTGCTATTATCTCAACATCAATCGATAAATCTCATTTTTTTATTTGTATTTATCCGCATGGTATATTGTTAGACAAATATATAATTTTATTAAGTATTATAATTAAAAAACTATTTAAAACATACATATCGACTGTGGAAACGAAAAAGGACGTTACCCTCAATTTTCCAAAACAGCTTTTTCGATAATCACAATGTATCAAACTTGACACACGTTCTTTCAAAAGGATGGAAGCTGAAAATGCGGAATAAGGATCTAAGTTTAGCTTTTATGTTTGAAAAAGATGACCTTGTAAAAAATTTAAACCAAGAAAAAACACTGAAATAAAGGTTTTTCCGAGACAATTTCTTTAATTAATATTGGGTTATGTCAATTAAACACCAGTTAAGAAGTACCCGTGCACTTCAAGCTTGTTTATAATTCATAGTTTGCATATGTCACAAAATCATCGAAACACATTTTTAGCGCCTCCTGTTAAATTTTATATGTGTGGATTACGTCTTTTTTCCTTTCCACAGTCGATATGAGATAGTCAAGATCACTGATTAAATTGACATTTATTAATAATTTGAAAATGTGGAAAAATTTCATGGAATTTTAGTTTTACAAATATCATTTTATATATGATTGATAACTATTGCAACTTATTTCTTCTGCAGAACTATAAGCATATACCAAAATAGCTATAAATCATAAATAAAATAATATTTGTATTACTAAAATACTACGATATTTTTTCACCTCATTAAAATGGAGTTCTACCAAGTAAATTACAATTCAATCAATAGTTCATTTGATTCAATAAAAGCTTGTAATCATTTCCTTGTAACTAATTACGAATTAAAAATAAATAGTTTTTACACTAACAACGAGTAAATCAATAATTCACACATGGTTGTTTTGCAGGCAATTAAAATTTAACTATATTTTCAAATAATTATTTTTCACCGAGCTTCTTTTGTGTCAGCGATATTTATTTTTAACTTTCTTTTCTTTAATTTAGGCACTTTGGTTTGTACAAACAAATTTATTTTCTTAAATAGCATTGAAACAATTCTCAAGAATAGGAACAAATCACTTATAGAGTTAAATAAATAACAGAATTTTTAACGATGGATTACTAAGCAAGAATAACACATTAATCTAAAGAAATCATAACTATTTTACAGTAATACTGAACGACTTGAAGTATGGAAACCAATTTTGATAATTATTTATGAGCTGTTTTCTCCTACAGTAAATTTACAATACGGTGTTAGGTCTGTGAAATCAAAAACCATTAAATTTGATAATCGATTTTAACGATAGCAATTAAATCCGAGATTGAAGGTTCATTGTTGTTAATAGTTCATTTTCAGCCCCTTCATTTTCATCCCTCTATTTGATAAAATCGTGGGTTGGTGTTTAATGTTGCCAGCAAACCAAACATCTTAAATGTAATAATAATTACAATATTCTATTGAAACATTATATAGTAGATAGTAGCTTATTATAGAGATAAAGATAATGTTGACATTGTGGAGCTTAAAACTGTATAATAACAAAAATATTTTTGAACGTTAATAACAGTAGATTTTATATGTAAATTCCTGATTAATTAATCGTGAAAATTTGTTTCGGGAAGCATCTAATAACAGAGTCAATAATTATACTTATTAATATCCGATCCGATTAATTAAAGCACGAGAAACAGTTCATGTTTATCTTACTAACCTAAATATAACGCAATATTTTTACTTAAAATATTTTGTGTAAAAAACCATTCGCAGTTTAGTTTAGAGTGCAGTAGTTCAATGTTTCTTAACCTGGTTAAGAAGCATTGCATCAGTCAACATCGTTGACTTGCGTGACAGATCTCGCGGGTTCAATTCTCAATACGAAGAGCATTTTTAAAACGTATCGATTTCTGTTCGAAGACATGAATGTTTGTGTTGTCTACAAATACCCTCCTATCTTCCTAATCATAATAAGTGTCGCGAAAGCGATTAGCTAACCACTAGTTTTGTCTTACCGTTTCGTGTCTATCTATAACATCTTTGGAAAAATAGATCAACTGATAAAAAATCAGTTTTTCTAAAAAACTTCAGCTACAATATCCATAGTAGTAAATTTTTAGCCATTAACATTACAAGTCAACGGTAAATTGCATACTATTACATATTGTCAGTGTATTAAGTAATAACTGATTGCTTATTTAAGAATTGCATATAATTGCATAAGAGCGTAAAAAACACTCGTTCCCCAGAACACCAAGAATTGCTTTGAAATTAAGCGAGCCCCTTGTTAACGTATTGGCAGCACACCACTGGCTTGTATATTCCATATTTTATTTAGATATAAGTTTCACTCAACTATTTATCATTTTCATTTCAATTATTACTAATAAATGGAATTTTATTCTTAATATTGCGGCAACACTGGAAAGAATATACTTTTATACCACCTCTATGTTGATAAGATACGACGGTATGCCATTGTTCAATATCATTTGCTTATCTATTCGGGGTCATGTGATATAGGTTTGGGTCAACGATTGAAAATTCGATTCCCGAAAGACTTGACCTAAGCCAGATGTTTCCTTTTTAATATCTACGTTATGAAAAAGTTTGAACCCAATCAATATAATTTAATAGAATACTGTTTTTAAAGAACAAAGCTTCAACGTTTATTTTCTCAATGCGGAAAACATACACTTCTAATAGAGTGTTTAAGTAGATGTTTATTGGTTAACTGGGCCTGGAGCTGAATAGTCAACATTTGTATTCTTCAGTTGCAGTTTCCATGGAGACGAACCTAGTACGATCGCCGTCTCCATTAACTCCCAAATCTTCTACCGTAGAAAGGGGACTTGGAGAAATCGATAAGCAATGTTCTGCTTCTTTAATCATCATCCACATTATTGCTTTATTCTTTTTCGATCAAAATATCATAAATCCTACAATGATGCAACTTTCCAAGGGAACTAGCAAAAAATATCTGTATTATAAATTAACAAACCCTATATATCAATTTATATAAAGGTCTTGAATAAAGATTTATTTATTTATTGTTAAAAATCAAAATTACAGTACATGACATAACAGCTGACGCCAATTCGCCATGCACTTGAAAAATATAATAAGACAAAATATTAAATAAAAATACACAGTACATCAAATTCAACATAAAAAATCAAGAAATACAAAAGAAAAATTTATCAAACAGTTCACAAATACCAAAACCAAAAATGTCCACTTCTCTAGGTAATGCGTTGATTAGTCGAACGGCCCTTGGAACTGGTGACTCATACCTCGTAAGCGAGGTATAAGTTTTTAGAAATAAAAGTTTTTGCTCATTGTTTCGCCCACGTAAGAATAAATTGGGAGCATGTAAATTAATAGTCATAAGAATTTCAGGATTATTAACTCGGCCCCGAAGAAGAAGAGAAAAATGCTTTAAGCTTGAAAACGATCTTCGAGCTTCAAGTGAGTGAAATGATAACATTCCTAAAAGAAATTTGGTGGGGTAGTATTCCTTTAAGGAATTATCAAAGGGGAAGAATTTAAAGATGTGTTTATTTAGTAGTTCGGTGACAAATGCTTTATTAAATAAGACAAGTCAGGTCTTATGGAGCAGCAGATAGCGTTGCTGGCTTTCGTGCTGGATCTAGCGGGTTCGAGTCCCAGTATGAACAGCATTTTTTCGATCGATTTCTATTCGAAAGCATGGGTGTTTGTGATGTCTTAATTTACCTCTCACCCTTCTCATCTTTCAATAACTGAGTGCAACGAGAGCGATTGTCCTGTTCCAGCCTTATCCTTCTATCTCTACTACTCTCTTTGGAAAAGAGAGATTGAGCGACTGACTAACAAACAGGTCTCGTAGAAAAAATCTCTTGAGACATCTACATAAAGCCATGTGCTCCACATTAGGAGCGGACCTGGATTTAAAAAAAAACATATTTGATGTTCTTATAATGTTGAACTATTGTTAGTTGGTTGGTATAGTTAGTTGAGTATATTGCTTCCAAAGGGATTTATCTCAATAGATTTTTTCATTAAAAATGATTGTTACTCAGTTTTCCAGACACTTATTTTGAAGAGAAGGGATAGAAAGAAGGGGCAAAAAAAGAACTAGTAGTTGACTAATCGTTCATTTTAGATTTGAAAGAGTGAGAGGAAATTTCGAATACACTTTTGCCTTCGAAAAGAAATCTTTTAAAAATCCATCCATACTGGGATACAAATCAGTGATTCTGCAAACGAATCCAACGACGTTTACCACTGCGCTACGGATCCGAAATTGTTTTTTTTTGTTTATTAACTAAAAATATAATAATTATCACATATTTAAAAAAAACATCATCAGAGTATGTTATGTTCCTAAACTTAGAAAAGAACTAAGAATTTAAAATAACTTAATTTAAGATTTCGACTGAAGGTGCTTGGTGGAATTTCAATATTAAATTTGAATCGTTCAAACTATGTACATTCTCACAAATTTTGTCATTAACGACCCGGGTTTCGCCTTTCGGCATCTTCAGGCATTCAAGTGCACGGATGAACTTGAACTGACGCTTAGTAAATGAAAGTTTCGTGTTTATATAAGATATAAATGCATCACTGAGTCCAAAGCCACTGCTGGCAAAAAGGATAAGCCCATGGGAATGCCAACAGATTTGACTAGTGAGCAGTTTCAAGAATTATATAATTTGTTTGTCGGCAAAGGTTTTATGATTATATGATTTTATGGTTATATAAGGTATAGAAGAGGAGATGTGGGAAAATTTGATATTTCGTTTAAAATCGGAAGATTTTGCAGCTGTGCTTTGTTGATTTCTAACATTTCTTGGAAAAAGAGCTTATGACTGTCCGTATTTGGGTGTAACATTTTTATCCCTTGTTCCTGATTGAACACGTGTCCTTCCGATATTAAGTGATTAGCAAAAGTAGACGTGTCTTTTTTCAATCTAAAGGCTGCCATATGTTCTAAAACCCGGATGTTCAGTGTTCTTTCTGTTTTGCCGATATAAAACTTTGTACAACAAGAGCATTGCAATCTATAAATCCCGGATTTATTTAAGTAGTATTAAGGGTTTTAGAACATATGGCAGCCTTTAGATTGAAAAAAGACACGTCTACTTTTGCTAATCACTTAATATCGGAAGGACTACTTAAATAAATCCGGGATTTATAGATTGCAATGCTCTTGTTGTACAAAGTTTTATATCGGCAAAACAGAAAGAATATTGAACATCCGGGTTTTAGAACATATGGCAGCCTTTAGATTGAAAAAAGACACGTCTACTTTTGCTAATCACTTAATATCGGAAGGACACGTGTTCAATCAGGAACAAGGGATAAAAATGTTACACCCAAATACGGACAGTCATAAGCTCTTTTTCCAAGAAATGTTAGAAATCAACAAAGCACAGCTGCAAAATCTTCCGATTTTAAACGAAATATCAAATTTTCCCACATCTCCTCTTCTATACCCTATATAACCATAAAATCATATAATCATAAAACCTTTGCCGACAAACAAATTATATAATTCTTGAAACTGCTCACTAGTCAAATCTGTTGGCATTCCCATGGGCTTATCCTTTTTGCCAGCAGTGGCTTTGGACTCAGTGATGCATTTATATCTTATATAAACACGAAACTTTCATTTACTAAGCGTCAGTTCAAGTTCATCCGTGCACTTGAATGCCTGAAGATGCCGAAAGGCGAAACCCGGGTCGTTAATGACAAAATTTGTGAGAATGTACATAGTTTGAACGATTCAAATTTAAAATAACTTGTTTCAATCTCGCATAAGAAACATCAAAATTGCGTGGCGTTGTGTTTGTATTAAATGTAATTGTACGTTTATTATTTCCCTAAAAGGGTACTTTTAGACATATGATTACTTAAGGTATTAGATATTTATATATATGTATATATAAATAAACGATCTCATCTCTAATATCTTTGTCACTACAATTATATATATATAAAAAATATATTTACATAAACTCTATTGAATAATATTCTGCTGTCAAAACGTAGAAAGTAAAAAATACCTTTTTTATAAAACAATAGCACAATCAGAGATTTATTGAATATTGTTCATACCTGTAACTATGATGCTAAAGAAAGCAGTCAGCCAGAAAAAGGTGCCTGGAGGGTCCATGGAGACCAGGAAGGTCAAAGGTGGAAATCCTACATTACGTCAACCCTGAAAAAAGAGTGAAAATTATCAGTGTTAACAATTTTCGTATGAATTTTTTGAATATTATATGAATCGATTATTGAGAAAGCTCTGAATTTTCGTTATATAATATTATGCAAGATTTTTTCAACGAAAGTTACACACATTTTGTCATTCAACACACACACACTCTAAATTAATTAACGAAAATATTATAAAGTTAATGTTTCTATATAAAAATATGTATATAATTTTTTAAATGTCTTCTTTATTTTTTTAGTCCAAAAGTTTAACGAAACTTGACTGTAATTAATATAGACAAGATACAAAATAAGAATGAGTGGCACAAAATTGAATATAATTAAAATGTTTATTACATTTTACAAATATCATATATACAAATGTTTTATTATTTGAAAACACCTTTCCACCAAGTATTAAAAATGAACAACTTAAAAAAGAAACATAATAATATTTTCATCTTTTATACATGTCACAATCAAAGCGATTGGCCTATTCTATGTTTATTATTCTTTACCATCTTTGGACCAAGTCTAAGTTCAAGGTTATCTTTAAGAAGCATATGCTTTAACTTAGGTACGATTTTTTTTAATATTTTTGAAAACAGCCTTACTGTTTTGACAGAACAATGTCTTTGTTTGTTTGTCAAAAAATACACTTAAATTTGGCCTTTCTCAGCACTCAAAGAGTTAAACATTTCTCGTAGAATTTCTTTATTTTCTTATTAACTTGTTACCAGCATTGGTCTACGAGCACAAAATCCCATTTAACTTTTTAAAGTTATTATTACGCTGGGACTTCATTTCTTCTGGTTTATTTTGCTTTTTAATGCGGTTCGCTAGTTAAATTTCATTTATCTTTATTATATTATACGCTTTGCTTAAGTATTGTTAATTTAAATGTGTATACTTATTAAATATCTGAGTATCAGTAAATTAGATTTCATTTTATTCATAGTTATTTGTGTGACTTAAAGTGAAAAGTAAGAAAAATATGAAGCTACGTTTTTGTGAAAATGTCTGTAGAGTCTATACTCTACAGACATTTTGACGGACAACTCTAAATTGTTAAAATTGAAAATTAATTAATTTAACACATTGGTTACGGATGACTCGTATACGAGTCTTTTCGCCGGTCTGACTGACGCGTTGAAATATATACATCCAATGCGACAAATGTTTTAGATTCTCTACGCAGATGGCGTAACAAATGCTTGATGCATCATTTAAACAATAAAATATTAAAATATATGTACAAGTATTTTTTTTATTCGGTGATTTCGGCGATGAAATATATAATTCTATGTCAAATACCCGATTTTCTATATTAAAAAATACAAAAGTTGAGTATCACTAATAAAAGCAGGCTAAAATATAATAAAGTATTATGCAACAAAGTGTCGCACAACTGGTGTCCAAATTATTTTTTTAAATGTCAAACAGTTTTAAAGTTAATAGAAAATTTTAATTAACTTTGATTATTCCACGTATTGTGTTACTAACTGTGACACGTGTTTCGCCTCTTTTAGAGGCTAAACACAGATAGTTTTAAAGTTATACCCTTTTTTCAAAAGTACCTATTTTTGCAAAATTTCGCAAAAATGCCCCGATGCGAATTAATGTATCTCTGATATAAATGTTATAAGATATTTTTGCTGGTTTAATTTTTTTTCCAAAATTTCAAAAATTGGTTTTCATACTTCAAGTCGTTCAGTATTACTGTAAAATAGTTATGATTTCTTTAGATTAATGTCTTATTCTTGCTTAGTAATCCATCGTTAAAAATTCTGTTATTTATTGAACTCTATAAGTGATAATATAGAAATCACAAATGCATTTGAAATAGTTTATATTTTGTGGAATCAGTTAGAGGTTGTTTTATTTTAGTACTGATAATAAAAATAATAAAAAAACCGCGCATGCGCCATTCTATTTCCGCGGAAGACCATCATTAGGTAACTTCCGGTCGACGGATGTGCCATCTTTTTTTTATTTCATATAAAGTATTTCAACCGTCCCGGCCAACCGATGAATGAAAATGTTCTCCCGCTAATAAATTTCCATATTCCAAGTTTAAAAAGACTTAAGGAAGCATTTCTATTCGATCGATTGATAATCCATTATAACAGGTTAAATATATCAAAGTATTTTAGTTCTACAGTTTTTTAATATTTTTTACGCGTTGATAGCTATTTCGGCTTTCGTCACCGTCAGAACTATGTTTAAACTTATGTTTTGCTCAGCTATATATATACTGGCTCTGAAGAGATACACAATGCATCAAGTTATTCACTCTAACATCCTAATTCAAATTATAATTACAATATTACACTTATTAAATGTGATTCTAGTGTTTCAAAGAACAATAAGCAATCTGGGTTTTTTCTTTAAAACATTAAGTAGGATAAAATTAAACTGATATTTATTATTAATTGCATTACATTAATTTTTTTAACTATGGCTTTAGTGTTTCGAAAAACAATAAGCAAAATGGGATTTTTCAAAGTAAATTTAGATAAATTATACTAATATTTATTATTAATTACATTAAGGGTTTTAACAGCGGTGATGGACTAATAATGGTTTATAAATATAAGTTTAAACATAGTTCTGACGATGGCGAAAGCCGAAATAGCTATCAACGCATAAAAAATATTAAAAAAACTGTAGAACTAAAATACTTTGATATTTTTAACCTGTTATAATAAAGTTCTTATGGATCTTAAAATATTCAGAATGAGTAAATAATTTTTAGTGTATTTGGAAATATATTATTATAATTACTTAACACTCAGATTAACGACAACAAAATATAGTGTGAAGCTCACTAACCACAGTTTTCTCAAAGCTTCTAGTGATAAAAATGTCGTCTATATAGTTAAAAATTCCGTTTTTTCTGTCAAGTTTTGTGTTATTTGTTTCTTTATTTAACAATAGTTATCACTAATTATAACAATACAATGTTGAAATTAAGATCAGACCAGGATTAAAGACAGAATTTTCTTGAGTAATAATTGAATATTATCATATAGCATACCGTTTTTCTATACGGCCGTATATTTTTTTAGTATTTTTCCACTATACACGCTTTTCGCTGTAAATAAATTGCTTGGCAGATATTAAAACTGCGGCATTTAGTTTTCAACTGCTGCGGCCATATAAATCCTCGGCCAATTGTATGAAACTAGATATTTGAAAGTTTCTCAAACATGTCCACATACGTAGATATTCTTTTTATGATTCTGTGTATATCTTTTTATTCAACTATTCAGCTCTTAGTGTGTAACATATCGACTTCTTAAACGACATCTATAGATATTTTTTGTTAGTATCTTCCGCAAAATATTGTTACATTTACTACTACATGGCTTTCGAGATTCCGTTTACAGCAGTGTTTCTTAACCGTATTGAAAGAATCGCTCCCTTAAGCAGAAATAAATTATCCAAAATTATCTAACGACCCCCAAAAAAAACGAAATTATAAATTACACAATTCTCCGTGTAGTAATATTATTTCATGCAATGGATTTCCTACCACAAATAAAAAAATGCTAAAAAGTACAAATAAAACGACATTTCCCACTCGCTTCGCCCCCTCGCATTCCTGCAGCGCCCTCCAAATTCTTAAAAATTTAAAACGCCCCCCCAGACTTATAAGCGCTCACCAGAGGAGCAGAACCACCCCCGTTAAGAACCACTGGTTTATAGCATTAAAAGATGAATTGACTAATTTGACAAATACTTATATTTTGTGTAAAAACTAGTTCTGACGATGGCGCACACCAAAATAGCCATAAACTCGTCTTATTAAAAAATGTAGAACTAAATACATTGATATTTTTTAACTTTTTATAATGGAGTTCTACCAAGTAAATGCCAATTCAATCAACAAATTCTATTTTATGTAAATGTTATGGTAAAAAAAAATACTCTCTAAAGAAATTTCAACCGTTGTATAGTTGATATTTGGCTCGGTTGACTAATGAGTGTGCCGACCACTGGCTTAGGATATCCTAGAAATGCTCAATTCACCGGAATGAGAATTTAATAAACAACGTTTACTTTAGTCCGAGAGCAATTTATCAAAACATTTCAGCAGCATAAGTTTAAAAGCTTTGAACTAACAAAGGGCGCGACATGAAAAACTCTTAGATCCACTTTGAGAGCTGCATGGGAATGCATTGAAATATGTTTTTGAACCAGCGTGCAATGCTCGCCCAGCCATATCAGCTGTTGCGTTTTTAGTATTATTTTTTCATTCATTCTTTTTTTTTTGTTGCAATGTTTCGTGCTAGCGAAACGGGTAGCGGCGTCGTCGAAAACTGTCAAACAAAACTCAACTGATAGACCGCCATTGCAAAGCGGGAGTTTTTAGTTCATGCCATTAGTCTATGCTCGGCGAATCGATGGGGCGTTTAATTTAAGTGCAATGCATTACAGGATATGGAAAATACGTAATAAGAGGCTTTTATTCACATTTCTGTTATTTGGTTTACGCTATTTAGAAACTAAATTTCCGAATTTTTTAACTTATGGATGTCAAATGTGTCAGAAACAAATTCTTGGTAATATTAATCTCGGCTTAAAAAAAGTGTTTTATGTCGATGTCTTCTCAATGGTTTACTGTCACATTACAAACAAGTTTACAAATCTGTTTCTGTTTGAAGACATAGGTTTTTGTGTTGTTCGAAAAATCCTTCTTACTTTTCCGAACTCTTCCAAAAACGAGGTGTAGCCACAGCGATTAGTTAACCTCTAGTACTGTCCTAGCTTTAATCTTTCTATTCATATTCTCGAAAAAAAGAGATTGAGCAATTGTGTAACAAGCAGTTCTCGTAGAAACACTTCTGTTGAGATAAACTCCATTAGGAGTCCATATGCTCCACATTGGGAGCGGACATGGTTGCTCAACCTCTCTTTTTCCAAAGAGAGTAGGGATAGAAGGACAGGGCTAGGACAGGATTATTGGTAAGCTAATCGCTCTCGATACGCCCCGTTCATAGGATAGGATGGGTGAGAGGGGGGAATTCAAGACATCACATACATCCATGCCTTTGAACAGAAATCATAAATCGATTGAAAAATCAATTTATAAAACTGTCCGTACCGGGATTTGAACCCGGGCCCTCTGTAGCGGTAGCCAACAACGTTGACCACTCGACCACATAGGCGGCCAAAATATTGGGATGGGAAAAAGCAAAAAAACATTTATAAATAAAATGCTTGTGACAAATTAAAAAGAATATTTTTTTTGCTAATTCAATTGTTCGAGACCATTTTCAATTGATTAAATGCTCGTGTTGAGCGAAACCGGTCCCGATCGTATTAAGTAAGTGTGATATTCACCGTAAAACTCCGATTTAACTTTTTTTATCATTTTTATTAAAGAATATACACATATTTCCAAATTTCTTAATACATATTTATTTACTTATTTGCAGTTTGGCACTTCAATTTTAATGAAGATATTTCAAAATCGCGTACTTCTAAATTAACTCTTTTTGTAATTTAAAATTTCGACTGAAGGTGTTTGGTGGAATTTCAATATTAAATTTGAATCGTTCAAACAACTTAAAGATTCATCGGAATAGTTAGATAAATGTAATAAAATATAATTTCCTTCGATTATTTTATTGAATATAGAATATGACAACCTGAAGATTCAACGGAATAGTCTCGCAATTCAACGAACTTTTCAGTCTCGCAATTAAAATGAATATCTTTTTTTCGTAAGTACAGTCTAACTTCGTATTTTGAGCAGAGTTTCAATACGGTAACAATGGCACTTTGTGGAGTTTATGTTTTCACATATGGGAATTCGCCGGTTGGTGCTATAAATAAAATGTAAAGGAAATCGATAGATTGTGCAAATTTTCTCTGTGGAACAAAGTCCTACATAGTTCTTGCAATATCGGTATTCTGAAAAGTGACAAATATGGTAATATTTAATAGTCTTCAAAACAAAATAGTTTAAATTTCAACGATTATATTTATCACCTTTAGGGTGTTCACTGTCGATACTTAATGGAAAGGCATTATATTAATAAAAAACACAATATTCCTTTATACTTTATTCCGCTTCATTTAAAAGGTCTTTGATGATTTTTTAATTATATGTTAGATGTGTTTTTAATTATATTTTGTGTAAATAGAGAATCACTTTTACTGTAATTTGTTACTTTTTTTCAATGTCAATTGTTGTTTACACTTTTTCATTTTAATTTATTTTTGTATATTTTTTTTAAAACCATATCCGCTCCCAACGTGGAGCATATAGACTCTTAACGGAGTTTGTCTCAACAGAAGTGTTTCTACGAGAACTGCTTGTTACTCAGTTGCTCAACCTCTCTTTTACCAAATAGAGTAGGGATAGAAGGATAGGGCTAGGACAGGATTAGTGGTAAGCTGATGATGGGGGAATTCAATACATCACATACATCCATGCCTTTGAACGTAAATTCATAAATCGATTGAAAAATCAATTTATAAAACTGTCCGTACCGGGATTTGCACCCGGGCCCTCCGTAGCCGAAGCCAACAACGTTGACCACTCGACCACACAGGTTGTATAAATAGCACTGTTGAATTGTATTTCTTATCAGTTGACAATGCTCGTAATGAGCGAAACCGGTACTGACCTTTTAAATAAATTAGAAATGAAGTACAAAGGAATATTGTATTTTTTCTTAATATAATGCCTTTCCTCCAAGTGTTGACAGTTAACACCCTTAAATTTATTAATGGTTTGAATGCTTAAAATCCCGACCTTTACAACAAAGTGTAACGATAGTGATAATCTTATGATTATATCCGTACCCTTTCAAAAATAAGATGTTTTGTGGCGCATTAATAATCAGTTATCGTACAACATATTGCGTTACTAAAAGATTCATCAGTAGTCCATATGCTTCAAATCGAGAACGAGTATGGCAAATAATACATTTTTGTCATTTTCACAGGAGCAAACGAAGAGGCAATATACCATTCGTTCACCGTTAAGTAGAACGGTATCATTTATTTTTTTTATCATTTTTCCATCGCTGTGTATGCAAACACCGAAAAATAGAAAACTGCGAAAATTCCGGAAAACGTACGCCCGATGACTTTTTCATTTCTGACGTACGTACAAAATAAAAGCAGATTGACGGAGCGAATGCATATTGTTGAACGAACGATATGTTATATATTTGCGTGATGTATCGCCTCACTTTGGCGTATGGTATTGCTTTTTCGAAAAGACTTGGCGATATTAAACGTGAATCAAATGTTTTAACGCAATCTGGGTTTTAATATCGCGAGGTAACGTGAAAACGCTGTTTTCGCATACCCAACAACCGATGGGAGTATTTCTTTGCAAAAATACCACGTTCGGAAAATATTTAAAATACCGGCCGACTTTAAAAGGATATAAAATCGTGTAACAACGTAAAAATAGCAACTTATTTAGATTAATATAAGTCAAAAAACAATAACTACAAAAGACTTACTTTTTACAAAAGCCAAATAACGTTTTCTATTGTTTTTTGTAACTTTACAAAAAGCAGATTTAAGTTTTAAAAATCTGATACTAAGTTTAGTTTTAATAATAATTCTATCAGAAATTTAAAAAAACTATTACAAAATATCCTAAAACCATGTGGAAACACTTTTTTGGCTTGATTTACTTGATTGGGCAGACAAGGGTAAGGTTTTTGAATTCACATATTGATTATTTCATAAATGTATGGATTTGTATCCAAAGACATGAATACCAAACGAAATAAGTCTTACCTTTCCTAATTTAATCCCTTAGGAATTAGATTGAGATTTAACCTATCTAATATAACTTTTAAGGTGTTCACTGTCAATACTTGGTGGAATGGCATTATAATAAAAATAATAAAACATTTTTAGTACTTTTTCCACATAAAATTTATTAGATCAGGACCGGTTTCGCTCATCGCGAGCATTATCAACTGATAAGAAAAATACAAAAACAGTGATATTTATACAAATTTAAATTGAAATAAAAAGGTGTAAGCAACTATTAACAATTTAAATTGTTAAATCCTTTAAATTGTTAATAGTTGCTTACACCTTTTTATTTCAATTTAAATTTGTATAAATATCACTGTTTTTGTATTTTTCTTATCAGTTGATAATGCTCGCGATGAGCGAAACCGGTCCTGATCTAATAAATTTTATGTGGAAAAAGTACTAAAAATGTTTTATTATTTTTATTATCTAATATAAGTAAATAATATGTTAGTTCTATCAATGTTCGTATTTTGGTATTTTCCTGTGTCTTGTAGAAAAGGACAAAACCCTAGCTTTCATTTTTTAATTAATAACTTAAGGATTAAAATCAACTCTTATTTTACTGGTAAACTTTGCGATCGTCTGTTTTATTATGCTTTTAAAAGACACAAAACACGCGTCACAATTTGTAACACAAAAATTGGAGTAACAAAGTAATCAAGCTTAATGTTATACTACCTCTCATCTGATCTTAAAAACCAAGTGCAAATCAAATAAATAACAAATATCCAGTTCAGGAATGGTCAACTGAAATTACTTGGTGGGTCAAATAAAATAACGCATGTAATAATAGATGATATGGCTACAAATTGTTTTCTGGCTCAGATAAAGGTAAGAACAACATAATATCACCTATAGATTGATGTATTGATCATTGTTTAAACTAGTATATTTTTTAAAAATTGATCACGCAATTAAGAAGAGCTAAAACGTACACAAGATAACCATTCAGTCACAGGACTTAATATCTTATTTGAGTTGTGAATACAGCTAGAAAACAAAAGTACCAACATAACTTAACCACTTAAAAAAATGCTGAAACCCTTTTGAATAGATTTAGCTGTAACAGAAAAAAACAATATTTTTCTTATGCTTAATTACACTCTAATATTATTTAAAGTTTTTTAATATAAAATTCGCTTATAAACCTAGCTTTAGTAGAAATTTTTTTCCATCATAATTTATACCACTGAAATACCTTGGATAAAAGATGGTACTAAAATCAAATTAAATAATTCATTCTTCGTTCAAAAGTTGAGCAAGTTAGTAAGATTCAGTTGCGTTATCTGAAAACTTCTGCTTAAGTTGTTTAAATTATTACAATTTCTTATAATGAAATTTTATCAGATTATGTGATATATTTAGAGAATAATTTTATATCTCGATCCAAAACGAGACTTAATTCACAAACGTTCTCGAAATGAAAACTGCATCCATTGTTCTAGTACAAGATTTACTACTGAAATTTCTCAAATCCGTTTAAGCAAAATCTCTTCCGTTGCAAGTTAATAAGATTTAAAAGCTCAAGTATAACAATAACTTGAAATTTATGAACACTTACACAAAATAAGGTTGTATATCTGCCAAGCGAAATTTGTCGTCGTTGCTCATTTCGGGTTCGTTTAAAAATTCACATATAATTTTAAAGTTGGTACTACTTACAAAACTATATCGCGCTCTTCACGTTTGACTTAAAGTTTTGTGTTAGTTGTTTTCATAGAAAAAGTTACACCTCACAGTTTGTTGAAGTTTTTAAGGCTCGTAAGAGCTTTCCGTGCATGTGTCAAAAAAGCTTATTGTGGAAAACATTTTTAAAAAAAATGTATTTTTTGAAAATTATTAGTCGAAGATGTTTTACTAGAAATATACATTTTTTAAATTTCTTTAACTTCAAAATTCGTGTCTTTTATAATTGATTGCGCTTTTTTGAAAGCATTTAAATAAATTCAATGCTAAGGCTAGTTAGTGATTTTTTTTATTTAATACATAATTTAATACAACTATTTTCTTTGTTTCATTGTTACTAAACGAAGTATCTGGTTACAATAATCGATATGCACACATTTCCATTTTTGAAACAAACGTTTTTATGTTACAAGCAAAAATGGTTTGTTTGAATCAATAAATATTTTGATCTATTTTTCTCAATAAATACTGTTTTTTTAATCCATGTCCGCTCCCAATGTGGAGCATACGAACTTCTAATGGAGTTAATCTCAACAGAAGTGTTTCTACGAGAACTGCTTGTTACTCATTTGCTCAATCTATCTTTTCTAAAGAGAGTAGAAATAGAAAGATAGGACTAGTGGTTAGCTAATCGGTCTCGATACGCCCCGTTCATAGGACAGGATGGGTGGGAGGGGGGAATACAAGACATCACATACATTAATCAAATTCATAAATCGATTGAAAAATCAATTTATTAAACTGTCCGTACTAGGATTCGAACTGGTGACCTCCGTAACCGAAGCCAAAAACGTTAACCACTAGACCACACAGGCAGCACTTACTCAATATTAGCGTTTATTATTTGATAAGCCATACAATTAAATAATTATTAACTATTTTTTAACTTAAATTAACGTAACTGCATATATACTGATAGACTGGTATAGAAAAGCAACACAAAACATCTTCTCATATATTCTAACTAGGGCTTGTCGGTTTTCGAAAACCGGTTTTTTTGCAAACTTTGTGACATTCAAATACCGGTTTTTCAACTTTGTAACCGGTTGTGCCGAATTTTCCATAAACGAGTCTATAGACAAAAAGACAGAAAATTTTGATATTTTTTTCGATGGCTTAAAGAGCATATGCCCCACATCAGCCATTACCCAGCGAAAAGGTATCTCGCTTGCTGGACGCTTTGTGTTTTCTTAAATCATATTTTCTGAGGAGTAACACCAAAAAAAATCTCATTGTGTATTATTATTTATATAAATAAACAACATAAAAAATGAAATTTTCCCCGCTATTTTAATAAATTGAGTTATCCATTTTTTTGTGAAACTTCTAAAACCGGATAAAACCGGTTTTTGGAAAATATTGACATTCGAAAACCGGTTTTTTTTCAAAAGTTTTGTATTAGCCCTAATTCTAACATCTTAACATATCGACTGTGGAAAGGAAAAAGGACGTAACCCACACATATTAAATTTTACAGGAGACGCTAAAAACGTGTTTTGATGATTTTGTGACATATGCAAATTATGAATTATACAAAACTTTGCAGTGCACGAATACTTCTAAAATGGTGTTTAATTGACATAACCTAATATTAATTAGAGAAATTGTCTGGGAAAAACCTTTATTTCAGCCTTTTTTCTTGGTTTTAATTTTTTACAAGGTCATCTTTTTCAAATTTAAAAGCTAAATTTAGATACTTATTCGGCATTTTCAGCTTCCATCCTTTTGATAGAATGTGTGTCAAGTTGTATACATTGTGATTATTGAAAAAAAACTGTTTTGGAATATTGAGGGTTACGTCCTTTTTCCTTTCCACAGTCGATATGTATATTGAAAAAATATATTATTAAATTTGATAAATTGACATAATGCGTTTCCTGGAAAGACAACAAGAGTTAATAAATAGCTAAGTTATTGTAAGTTTAAACATTGTTATGATGAGACCGTCAGATTAAATATCTATCAACTATATTCAAAATAATATCTGTAGTACTAAAACTTTGATATTTGTTTACCTCGCCATATTGGGATCAATAAAATAAGGCATTATCATATAAAGCATGGTCTGTTTACCAACGTGACAATAAATAATACTATTTAACAATTCAAAAGATCGCTTCCTCCAAACACTTCATAAACACGAAAGCTTATCTTGCCATTATCAGAAGTTTGCTGCGGTCGTATTAAAGCATCAAAACATAACATTATGAAACGTTAAGACTCTAGTTCGTTTAAGTTTATATCCTACGAAATTCAGAGCTTTAAGCTCGCTCTAAACTCTCCTTGAGGTAACATGAATCTTAAAATCCCATAAAGTAATAAAAGCTTTACTGAGATTTTCGGAACAAAGTTATTGTCAGACACTACCCATATTTTTAAACGTATCTATTATATCAAATATAATATATTGTAAGAAAAGTTTATTGTTTAAGATTCACACAAGTTCGTGGCAAGTTTTGTATTGTTCTTCAAGTCGCTATTTTATATTATAACATGTTATATATATATATACGGTATACTTATAATTATGTTCAAATTGAATATTTTTATAATAATTATAACAGAATGAATAAATTATTATTTTTGTAGACAAAAGTATAAACATTGGAGAGCAGAACAAAAAAATAATTATAATAACATAAAATTAAATTTGACAACTTTGTTAAATTTCAATTATTTTTATTCTGTACACTTCGAACTGACTATCAATTAGGTTAACAATTATTATACTGTGCAAATACACTGTACATAGACAATGCAAACCGTTCGCTGCCCGTCAGTTCGAGTGCATTCGTGCACTGGATAAAACCAGAAGATGCCGAAAGGTGAAACCCGGGTCGTTATCGACAAAATTTATGGTAGTGTACAGAATAAAAATAATTCAAATTTAATATTAAATTTCCATCAAGCACCTCAAAAGTCTAAATTATGAAAACTTTGTTATTATACTACGTGTATCGCCTATTTAAGCAACGTCATCAGACCATCATAATATTTACAAATATGCTAAAAATCAATTTTAATTATGTTATAAATAACAAAATAAAATTCGTGTTTTGTCCTTTTCTACTGGACACAACAAGGGGTTAGACGCAAAATTTGATAATACTAATTAAAAACTTATTACTTGACATAAATAAATTCAACAATGGAGAACCACCTATCTTATTTTAAATGTTATTTACTTATACATCCACTATATTAACGACTTTATTTATTTATTGACTTGGTATTTACTTGGTATTATAATAGGGTAAAAATAGCAATGTATTTAGTTGTACAGTTTTTATATTTATTAGTTTATAGCTATTTCGGCTTTCTCCATCGTCAGAACTATGATTAAACTTACATTTTTCTCAGCTATATATACTGGCTCCGAAGAGATACACAGTGCACCTTGTTTTTCACTCTAACATCCTAATTCAAATTACAATTATAATATTACATTGATTAAATATGACTCTATTGTTTCGAAGAATAGAAGATAAGCGATCTGGGTTTTTTCTTAACGTAAATTAGACTGATATTTATTATTGATTATTACATCAACCATTATGACTTAATTGTTTCGAAAAACAATAAGCAAAATGGAATTTTTCAAGGTAAATTAGGATAAATTAAAATGACGTTGAACGCTGCGCCACGAACCTTGCACTTTTACTTTTCGTTCGTATGTAAACATTACATATACGACTGTGGAAAGGAAAAAGGAAAACTATTATTTATTTTTAGAACAGACTTTATTTATTTTCAAAAACTCCAAGCTATTTATTCTTAACTTTTTTATTATTTATTCTGTTACACAACAAGAAGAATAATTAAATAATAAAAAATAACATAAAAAAACCAACTATTTTATTACTAATAAATTATTTTTTTATTTGTACTGTTATCAAAAACAAATTTATCACGTGTTTTAGTAGGTTCGATTTTTTTTTTGATAGCCTTACTGTAATTTCACTACTTGCGTTAAAAAATAAGACACCAGTTTCGCCTCTCTGAGTAGCATTTTGGTGGTGAAAAATCTTCATAAATGTGTTTTTTTAAAGTAATATTTAAATATTTAATATCATAAATTGATCTTAGAGCTCCAAATCTTGGTTTAACGGAATTTTCTTCCAAGTCACATAAAATTGTTTTCTTTATAGTACAAGTTACAAAATTTGCAATTACGTGTTTATCGACTTTTTTATCGTCGTAACATACATTTTTTTTTTGAAGTATGAAAATTGGATTTTATATTGAAGGATGTGTTTGATATAAAATGTATTATACGCCTCGAACAATTTGATTGATGGACTTGGCTCCTTTGTGCTTGATTGATTTGAAAAACATCCCTTAAAATAAAATAAAAATATATGTTTTCTTATTATCAGATATTTCTTTCTATTCTGTCAATTGCAATTACCCTGGTAATAAATAAAAAAAAAGAAAATGTAAACAGTTGCCACAATTAATATTAATTAGAATTTCCTTTTTTTTTTTGGTCCAAACAGAGACTAAAGATTTCAGAGTATAATATTTATATTAAAAATACCATCAAGTCTATGAACGAGAAGAGTCTTAATATTGCGCAGAAACACCTTCTTCCGTGAGTATTGTGATGGCAAAATGTTATTTTTAATCGGGCCCGTTAGAAGTGAAGTGAGCCAAGTGGTACTTTATAAAAAAAATATACATTCATTGTAATATTCTACACGCCTAAAAGTATTGTAAAAGTGAAGTAACTTCAAATTGTGTTATCCCCGTAAAATAAAAATATGCAATCCTGTAAACCACCAAATAAAAACGTTATTGTACTTAAAATTTCAATAAAAAAGTTTTAACATTTTACCAGTTGGCTCATTTCACCTCTAGATGGCTTATTTGATGGTGAACGAAACCGTCTTATAATAAACTATGTGGAATTACAAAAAAAAAATATTTTATTACTTTAAAGTCGCTGTCGCAATTTAAGATTTTAAGATTATTTTTTTTAATCCATGTGAAGCATATGGCTTCCTAATGGAGGTATCTCAACAGATTTTTTTACGAGAACTGCATGTTAGTAAGTCGCTCAAGTATGGATAGAAGTACAAGACTAGGAAAGGACTAGTGGTAAACTAATCGCTCTCGCTACGCCCAGTTGTTGAAGGATGGGAAGAGTGGGAGGGAAATTAAGACATTACAAACACCCATGACTTTGAACAGAAATCGATAAAATCAAAAAAATGCTGGTTATACGAGGACTCGAACCCGTGAGATCTGACACGTAAGCCAGCAACGCTAACCGCTGCGCCATATGACCTGAAAGTTTTTTAAGAATTACATTTTTTATGGTCCTGAAATGACCAAAAGTATTTTTAATATAAGTCTTTCGTAAGATATTGAATATGAGCTTTTATGTATACCTTTTCTATAGATAAATCAAATAAATCTAAAGCTGAAATAAAGTGTTTCGATATTTAAATTATTAATGAATATTATATAGGAATGCTTCATAAAACACAAAATATACAAATTTTTATCGAAACTCGATAGATATATAAATTCGTGGATTGCCTAGAATTTTCTAGGCACATTCTTAATTGTAATAAAATTTTACAGAAACTCTAAAATTATCTAAAGAGATAAATAATGTTCCAATCAATACTTCAATTTATTTAAATTATTTTGATTTCCTACACGCGTACCAACTTCACTTGAAAACTTTTATTGTAATCAGCTTGAATCTCTTCATTATAAAAGATTGGGTTTATTTATGAATAAAATTCTCGAATAAGTTTCCGTATAAATAAAATTATACAAAAAAACTGTTTTTGTATTTAATATTAAAAATGCGTGGAAATATCTTACGCATCTATTTAATAAAGAAACGAATTACAACACTAAAATAAATTCATCTTTCATTGTACAAAACAGGTAATTCTTTAAAAAATATATCATTTCTATTGCCACACAAGTATCAAGTGTTGTTCTAGCTATAATTGAGTTTTATTTACTTAAACGTTTCATTTAGGTACTTTGTGTTAGTTACATCGTACGATAATCGATATTTTTATGGGTGTAAATATTTTAATATATATAATAGTGGGGTCATATGGCGCATCGGTTAGAGTTGTGAGCTTCGGTGCCGGATTGCACGGGTTAGAGTCCCAGTATGAATGGCATTTTTTTCGATCGATTATCGATTTCTGTTTAAATGCATAGCTGTTTGTGGTGTCTAAAAATTACCTCTCCCACCCTTTCCGGTCCTTCAATAACTGGGTGTAGCAAGAGCGATTAGTCAACCACTATTCCTATCCTAGCCTTATCCTTCTATCCCTACAACTCGTATTAAATAAGACAAGCTGAGTGTAGAAAAACTTCTGTTAAGAAACCTTCATTAGAAGGTGAAGAAGACACCACATTGGGAGTGGACATAGATTTTAAAAAATGATTTTATTTTTGACAAATTCCACGGTAAATTTGAGAAACTTAATTAATTAAACATTATTAATTTATTTTTTGTTTTAAAAAATGTGACACTTGTTTTTTTTCTATTTTAGACGCATCATCAGACAGAATCTGATGATGCTTCGTAAAGAGGCAAATCATGGGTCATTATTAGTAGGACAGCAAGTGGTGTAACAAAGTTATCAAATTTAATTTCTATTTAAAAGCTAAATTTAACAATGCATTTAGTCTTGCACTTGCAACACTGATTTTCATTTTTGAATCCACTTAAAATAATTGCTCATCTTCTTTGACTCATAGCTTGCTTGTGTATAATTATTAAATCTTGGGTCTTAAACGTTGTCCATATTGAGAAAATTGCTACCAAACACACTACCTGAATTCATTTTCAACCGCTTATACCTTTGCCCGAGCGAATCATTCTGGCATCACTTAGTTTCCGAATGAACCCTATTAATAGTCTTTGATGGTATGAGAGTTACCTGGGTCCCCAGTGATCGAAAAAGGGGGCAAGAAGGGTTGAAGTTATCCATATTATGAATGTCAATTACGGTGTCAATATCTTGTGAATCTCTCCGTTGCTTTGACTTTAGGTCTTTTCAATTAAATAAATGTGTTTTTGTCTTTTTCATATATATTAGGAATAATCAATAGTAAATTCAAGGAAAAATGGTATTAGCTAGTTCTCACTAGTCACTCATTGTTTCCTTTCAAAACAGTAGAACAAAACATAGACTTTTTGTTAAAAGATTAATTACCTTATAAATACAACTACCAATCATTTGATAATTAATATTTCTTTCCGAAAATTCAATCCCGAGAATATG
The DNA here is from genome assembly GCA_030503985.1 of Himalopsyche tibetana. Classification (NCBI taxonomy): domain Eukaryota; kingdom Metazoa; phylum Arthropoda; class Insecta; order Trichoptera; family Rhyacophilidae; genus Himalopsyche; species Himalopsyche tibetana. Next base: position 22,874,968 of record JAPJYX010000007.1, read on the forward strand.
TCAGCAAAAAAGCTAATCTAAAAAGCAATCACATGACTTAGACAATGGTATACATCACTTAGCACAATTATTTTGTTTTAACATTGCTTTCTGACGAAAAAGAACTTATTCATTCACGTATGTATACACTAGAGCAGTGCTCCGCAACCGGTGCGCCGCGGCACACTGGTGTGCCGTGAGCCGGATACAGGTGTGCCGCGGTCAAACACATAATGAAAAAATATTATGACCAAGAACTTTGGGTTGTGCTGTCAAATATCGAGCCGAATATATAACCTTTGTGTTCATTTAAAGAAGCGCAGATATCAAATTGATTAGTTATAATTTTGTGATTGCATAAAAGTAAATATATTATGGTTTTATGTATGTATACTGTCAAATAAAAAACAAAAAATTATTGTAAAATTTGTGTATTAATTTAATACCTAAATATTTTTGCTTTTGGTGTGCCGTGGAATTCCATGAAGAATTTTGGTGTGTCGTATGTGAGAAAACGTTGCGGAGCACTGCACTAGAGGTCTGTACGGGCCAAAATTTTACAAAATTACCCGTCCTGAGCCCGAAAGACTCAGGCCCGACCCAGCCAGGGCCCGAGTCTTATACCACAATTGTTACCCGAACCCGACCCGAAGCCCGGATTTATACTCAACAGACCGAAAAATATCCGTTTTTTTTAATTTACAACAATTTACGATTCTCTATAGAAATGGTAATAATTAAAACAAACATTGTCTGAAATATTTTTCTGAAGAATAAATTCTTTACCCGGGCCCGGCCCGAGCCCGAATCTCAATTGCGCTTACCCGCCCGAGCCTGGCTCGCGGGCCGGGCCGGTTAAGGGCTCGAGGGCCAGGCCCGGGCCCGTGCAGACCTCTAGTATACACTTACGGTTAATTAACGATAAATGGGTTAAAATAATAAAACAAAATGTTTAACCGTGAACAGCTGACAAAAATGATAAAAAAATACAGCAACTTTTAACTTATTATTAACTACAAACACTTTCTGAAGTAAGTTAATGATGTTCTTGATAGTGAAGGTATACCTATGTTCATAATTTCAATAGCAAATAATCATCAATAAGACCATATACTTGGTTTGTAGTGTAACTTGTGTTTTTAATTGTACGCAACTTTATCGCTAACTTAATTTCAACCTTTAGCTTAAAGTGTATACGTGTATGTATCGCTGCGCATTATTTTCTCACATTTAAAAATGATTTTTTGGGTATACTCATAAGGGGAGACATACATACTAGGACAACCAATCACGAGATCTGGGATCCCGATCAATTTGGCGATACCGTGATCCCGAAATTGTCTTAATACCGATCCCAGGATTTCGTGGTTTACTGTAGCATGTTAAAAAAAAGATATTTTAAATCAAAATTCTTCCTGAATTACTATAATATTTTTTTTATAATGAAACAATTCCCAACATTGTGTTTATATACACATTTTTGTATAATATCTACAATTAACAAATGGATTGAGGAATGGACTCCTTTTCATATTTTTTAGCAGCTGTAGACTAGAACAAATAGTTTTTTTCATAATTGTATAAAAAAATTCTATCAAAGAAATGTAAAGTAAAGAAGAAATGATTATTTCTCTTTTAGGGCGGGATGAAAAAAAAACAATTTTAATTTGAGATCTTGGACACGGGTGTAAGTGACATCTCTTCTACCCGAATTGGTCTCGAGCAAGTATAGTTTAATAATAAAAAAATATGTCACTATGGCAGTTAGCTGTAATGTCAATTATTTTTTTTTATTATAATTATGGATATGTAAAAAAATAAAATAATGATAAATTGAAAAAAAAGATTGAAAATTACATAATACCCAGATCGAAAAGTGGGTCCATGATTAGATGCCCTATAGAAAATACATAGATGTGTTGTATGACAAATTCAATAAAATTAAAAAAAATAAAAACCTATCAAAATTTAACCAAACTAGCAATAAGCTGAATTGACATGAGTGATATCCAACTGTCGTATCACTTCATCATTCCGTTGCCAATCCCTTCCAGACAGTTACTAAATAGTTCGACATTCGTGCAATAGTATATGGTTTTGAATGCTGATCACATTCTTTATTAATTTACTAACCAAATGATAAACAATACTTAAAACCATAGATCAGTGGTTACAGAAATAGACCGGATGATTTTTTCTTTAAACATTAAGGACCAGGCGAAAAATATTTTTGTTTGAATCTGTGAACAAATAGAGTTTATGTTGGAATTTATAATAAAATATATATTAGAGGTCTGCACGGGCCCGAGCCTGGCTGTAAGGAATTTATTCTTCAGAAAAATATTTCAGACTCTGTTCGTTTCATAAGTCAGCCATGATGATTTTAATTATTACCAGCTCTATATAAAATCGTAAATTGTTGTTAATTTGTAAAAAAAAAACGGGATTTTTTCGGGCTGTGGAGTATAAATCCGGGCTTCGGGTCGGGTTCGGGTAACAATTTTGGTATTAGATTCGGGCCCGGGCCGGGTTGGGCCTGAGTCTTTCGGGCTCAGACCGGGTAATTTTGTAAAATTCTCGACCTCTAATATATATGTCAAAATGTGCATGTATCGGATAACGGATGAAAGTAATAATAAAATTATTCGAATTTTAATACTTGTTTAATAATTTCAAATATTATCTGAATATTTTGTTTTTATTGATTTTGTAAATAATTATTACAGTTAAGAGAAGTATTATCTAAATTAAATTAAACACATATATTGAAATATTTGTACGTGTTTTTTTATTATAAGAAAATTTTACAATTATCATATGCCTGAAATCTTTTAGCAATTTTAAACGTCTCTATGAATCGCTCCTCCCGAAAAACGCATTATTATTTATGGTTGGCGCCCTTGGCGAATTCGTTATTCTTTTGTTTTCTTTTCTTCAAGAATTTTCTTACCAACAACAAAACGACGAATGCTTCATTTGATTATAAAATAACACCAGAATATTAAAAAATATCATTACAAGGGGTCAATAAACTGTGTGAATACTCAGGTACTCATTTTGAAGATTTTTTTTTACTAGTTTGACAGTCTGTACATTCAAAATTTTATCATTGTAAAGTTTGAACTTGTTCAAATGAAATGGCTTGTTTTTTTTTAATTTTGAGGTATAATGCTGCCACTTATTTTCCAGATATACGAACAATAATTCTTAGATTTTATATTTTTCAGTTGAGAGCATGTTCTTGTTCCTGCATCTAGTAAAAAAGAAGAAACTCAGATTTATTTTTTAATTAATAACATAAGAATTAGAATAAATTATTAGTGTACTCATAAACTTTTCAAGATGTTACGTTTGATGATACATCTCAAAGAGGCGAAACAAGATAAATAGTTAAGTTATCAAATTACTTGTATACCATTATCCATTGATGTGTTGCCGGGATTTATAAATTTTATCAACAGGTGCCTACAGATTAGATACTGAGGATGGATACAGTATAAGAATATTTATAAATGTTAGTGTTTTTACTCAGAGAACACCATTATGCTGTTTAACTCTTTAGAATATTATCAGAATCCGCATTATTTTCAAATTATCTGATAACTGTACCCAATCGATTTTTTTTATTTATAACTGCATACTGAACCTCAACTTCAACTTTTTTTAGATTTCAGACTGATGAACTTGACGATCAAAATGATGAAGATTAAACTATCAGCTTCTTAATAGACTCAGTGTACATTATAGTAATGGTATTTGATAAACAAATAATTGCATAAGTGTTTAGAATATAATGTGAAAAAAAAAATGAATAATGTGTGAATAGTAAAGGGCTGGAAAGATATTCGTACAAAAATTATCTCTACTCGGTAGAAACGATAAAAAAAACCAATATAATATGTGCGTTTTGAATCTTAATACCAAATTAAATTTGATAACTTTGTAACTCAACTTGTTGTGTTGCAAATTATGACACGTGTTTTGCCTCTTTAAAAGGTATCATAAGACAACATCGCAAGTTTTACAACTAAACTCAAAGTTGATTGTAATTCTTAAACTATAAATTACAAAAATAAAAATCTTTTTTTTTTCTTTGTTTCTGAGTTTCTTCCTTTCTTACTGGTCGCAAGGAGGGGGTAGGATACACAAATTGCTACTACTAATGACAAGTTAACTACTTACAATGGAAATAAATTCAACAACGTTGAGCCGTTAATTTTAATTATATATGTGAGGAGCAAACATTCAAAAAGTGATTTGTCACACAAATACAGAGCTTGGGAAATGATGATTTGAGTGTTGGAGAAATCACGGTTTGCTTAAATGTATCAAGTTAATGATTATTTTTTATACATAAAACACTTATTGTGATTTATATTTATAGATTTTATTATGGACAAACAGAATTGATATTAAACAGCATTTTTATTAAAATTTGTGACAAATCACTTTGTAAATGTTTGCTCCACATATATAAAATCCAGGCGTTCATTTTGTAATATATAATTTAAGAATTAGAATCAATTTTTAATATATGCGTAAACCTTTAGATTTTCTGTCTAGTGATGATTTTTAAAGAAGCAAAACACTCGTCACAATTTGTTGCACAAAAAATGAAGTAAAAAAAAAATAGAATTCAATTTTTATATACTTCCAAAAAACTATCGTGGAATCGATCAAAAATTCAAATAATTTTTTTATGAAATCATTGATTAATTTACATTCATTCTTATGTTTTATAGTGTTCTGAAAGGGTATAAAATTAAAAATTCTAAGTTTATTTTAGTGTTGAATTTTGATTATTATCACCTACATATAATATTTTTTGTTTTTTCATTTGTCATTACTCATTAATTAGAACAAGAAATAATTGGTTGCCGTTATAATACTGGAAAAAACATTCTGAAATGTCTAAAATATATATTTATTTAATATTTTACATTACTCTTTTTTTCATTACATCGTCTTTATGTATCTTGATTGCTTTCTAATAGTTACGTCAATATGTTTATGATATAATAGACATATAATTAACAAGAACAGCCACCGAGTAATTATCTTACTGTTTTTGTTTATTTCCAAAATATAGTTGGCTCGCAAAACTCTCGAAAAGTTTTGGCTTTTTTTCGGGCGAAAGTTTTCCTCAAAAACTTGTACTCTTTTACTACTTATAAGTTGTTTTTCCGCACTGCATGAGCGAGCACTTGGACTTTTCTTTTGAAACAATTACGCCTTTTCGTCAACCACTCACTCAGCAGGAAAACAAAGGAAACCATTAATAAACCGTGCCACGATGTTGGAAGGGGGGAAAAACTAAAAAAAAATAGTTTAGCATTCTTAGAAAGTTTTGTACAAAGACTTTTTGGCTGTTGTTATTAATTTTAATTAGTTCGCTGAAAACGTGAAATTGTGTCACGCGAAATTCGTTTTTCAGTTTCATTCTAAACTTAGAACAAAATATGTCTACCCACAACAATTTTATTTATGTAAAATAATGCGTTTCCTTTAAATAAATGTTTTAAGCTCGCTCACCAACAATGGTCAAACTAGGGTGTAAAACCAAGCATCACAATCGGGCCACATTACAATAAACTAAAATTAAATGTAATCATTTTTAATTTATTTTTAAATTTAAAAATATATATTTTACATTACAGCTAATGCCAATTCGTCAAATATTTTAATGATGAGAATTTCTAGTTAGTCACTCGAGATCAATTACAGGTAGGCATCATAAACACCCACGTCTTTGGTCTGAAATTTAAAAATCTAAATTTGACATTGACCTTACCGGGAATCGAATATATATATATATACATAAAATAACAATCGTGCAAATGCAAGATTTTTAAAAATAAAATTTAGTGTACGAAAGCAGTACAGTAATATTTTCGATGAATTATAAGGACACATAACAAATAATTATAATCAAAATAAAATTAATAGATTTGTTATTCCACTTGTTGTGTTACAAATTGTGATACGTTCTTCGCCTCTTTGATAATCAATATCAGACTTAATTACTACTTTTCTTTATTGAGATCATGGCTAGTTTGGCCCATGACAACATTATCAACTGATCAGTAAATAAAGAAGGGAGTAAGTACAAATGTATATTAAGTATTGATAGTGAACACTCTAAAAGTGATCCGACTAAACATCACAACGTTTACGAATACACACACAATTTATTTTCATTTTGTAATATATAATATGACTTAAGAATTACAATTAAGTTTTTGTTTATTCGTAAAGCTTGAGATTTTCTGTTCGATGATAATTTTTAAAGAAACAAAGCATGTGTTACGATTTTTAACACAAGAAAGAAGAATAAAGTAATTATTAAACTATATTTTATATAAAACTTGACAACTTTTTTTGGCCATTAAATCGTCAATATTTCAAAAACATATGCCGCAGTATCGAAAAAAAAATCGCAGCGTGTTTAGCATGTCTGACCTAGAGCTTTCCTTCTACTCAGTTTTGCATCACATGTCTGAATTCAAAAATGTACATTTTTATACATCGATTTTGTAATCAATGCATACCATACCATATATATGTTTTCAATAGCATGGATTTTTGTAATATGTATCATAGTTCTCCACCTTCTCTTTCTAATTCATAAAACTGGGCGAAAGAAAAAAATATTTGACTTCTAGTTATATAATGTACTCATATTTCATTTTTAATGTCTCTAGAAAGGTCGAGGGACCAGCTTACAATCAATCAGTTCTTGGTAAATGACCTTATTTTTAAACGCGTCGTTAGAAATTCAAGCAGTACTTTTCATTGTTTACTGGGAATAGATAGAGCCGAAAAAACTATTGGCTAAAATGCCACGAACGTGGTCGAGTGTCCAACATCGTTGGCTTTGATTACGGAAGTCACTGGTTCAAATCTCAGTACGGACAGTTTTGTAAATTTATTTTTCAATCGATTTATGAATATCTGTTCGAAAGCATGAATGTATGTGACGTCTCAAATTTCCTCCTCCCAACATTCCTACCCTAAAAAAGAGGTGTTTTTTTTGGATATCAAATTTATGGAGCTTTAAGTACCAGGACGCGCTAGCGTCAAGGTTCTTCTAGTCTCCTTCATCGGTAAAGTTTTTGAAGAATTGTAAAATGTATCCCCTTACCATCGTTTGCAGACGGAAGGGCGTGATCACTACAGAGATAAGAAGTTCACGGGAACTCCATATGGATCATTTTGCAAATCACATTCTATATGCTTCCCTATACTGCATCCGTACATGTACACACACATACGCATACATACATACACACATACAGTACACAAAAAAGTCAAACAAAGAGAGTCATTTTCGTGATGCTAATTTCGTTATAAAATTGGGGTGTCGTGATAGCGATTAGCTTACCGCTAGTCCAATTCTAGCCCTATCTTTTTATTTCTACTCTCTTTGGAAAAAAGCGGTTTAACAACTGAGTAACAAACAGTTCCCGTAGAAACACTTTTGTTTAGATAAACTTCATTAGTAGTCCATAAGTTACACATTGGAAGAGGACATCGTAATAAAAATTGTCACTAATTAATTAACAAAATGATTATTCCGTATAATACAGAAATAGGTTTTATAATTTAAGGCGTTTGTGAAAAGTCGCTCAGAAATTTTATGAGTGACAATTACACAAATTTAATATCTCAGTAGTTTTAGTTACATAAGACTTGAAAAAACGACACTTTTTAATATTCTATAGTCTATGTAAGTTATTTTTACTTTCTTTATAAGCTTTTAAAAAATATTAGATAAATTAAACAACGAACTGTGAAATAGTTAATTTAGTTAATATGCTTTATGGACATGCTACCTTTTTCCACTCCAAACCTGTACCAAATGCCGTTTATAACAACGCAGTTTTGAACGAAATTTATTTACAAATATGAAAATTAAAAATTATCACTCATAGAAATCAGGAAAACCGATAATGTACGCAAAATACGAATACAATATCATTATCAAAAACTCTACATAATTATGTAAAACGGAATTTCTCACAGTAAAAAATTAAACAAATATGAAATACTGCGACTTATTTTCGAAATAATATTTCGTAATTCGCATAAACTATCGGTTCATTTGTTTTTAATGATTAATGTTTTGGTATTTTCCTGTTTGCAAATTAATATTCTAGAGAATCGTATAGTTTTTAAGACATTATTTACCGTATTATTATTACATTTTAATCAAAATATGGTGATGATTATGATTATAAAAATAATTTTATATTGACGATAAATTTGTTTAAAAAAATGTGTTGCGATGACAAAATTATTATCGCTTTGATATTATCCGTAAGTATATATTAAAAAAAAATAAAAACACTCTTTTGTACTGATTCCTCGTTGGTTGAATATGATCAGTAACTGTTTCGCACATCACGAGTATTTTCAAACGCTCATAATCGGGTCCAGATCATATTTAATAAATGTGGAATTAGTACAAAGATGCCTGCCTCTCCACCAAGTATTGAAATTAAACACAATTAAATTAAGTTGGTAATTTAGGATTTTGACCGAATGTCTTCTTCGTGGAATTTTACTATTATGTTTGAATCGTTAAAATGATGTTACAACCCGGGTATCGCTTTTCGGCATCTTCAGGCTTTCAAGCGCACGAATAGACATGAACTAACGTTTAGTAAATAAATTTATCGTATTTTTATAAGAAATAAATGTATCAATACGTTAAAAGCTATCGATCTCGATATGGATAAACTTTACTAATGATTTAATTTTAATGACACCTTTCACTTGAACGCCTGACGATTTTGAATCGATTAGAACGGTTCAAATGTAAGTAGATAGGTATTTTATTTTATGATAATGGCTTAAAAAATACTTTCATATTACACTTCTAATTAGCAATAAACCAAGACAATATCTTTTTGCATATTTTAAAAAACATTCCTTTTTTCTAGGACTGAAAATTAAAAATGCTGGAGATTGCAACAGGCGGTAATAAGCAACTGCGTTGATGAAAAATACGAGCTTAATGACAGTTAAATGTTTCAGCTCTAGCAGATTTTTTTGTGTTAGTATGGATTGTTGTTTTGGATGAGACATCTAAGGTTAAAACTTTTAATTACTGACGTCTGCTGCAAATGAGAAACAATTACCTAATGAAAATACTCAGGTGGTAATTATCTGAAGTGAACATGTATTCGACGTACGGATTTCAATTATCAAAATACTCTTATTTAAATTGTTCTAGATTCTTGACAAAACAAATAATAAACACTCCATTCATTTTATACGGTGGTGTCTAATAATATATATTAATTTATTTTTAACTTCATCAATTTACATAAATATATAAATAAACGTTTTCACTTCGTAGGCTATCGAATAATATAGAAAACGATTCAGCGTTGAGTGATTTATGACTCTAGCATCAAAAAAACTATTTTCTGTTTTTTTTTTATGTCGGTAAACATTATGAACTATATTCGTTTAATAATGGTTTCCTTCAACAATACTTTACTATCAATATTTCTTTGCAGGATTTACGAAAAAGCTTTTGATTTTACAGCAACGCTTAGAGAGATACGTTTTAACTAATTTTATTAGTAATTAAAATTTACAAAGTATACGTCGTTTTTTATTTTTTAATATATTTAACGATGTCTGGTTTCAAGATGCTAAACTTTCTTTCCACATACATAAGGGATAGAAGAATAAATACAAGAGAGGACAATTTATTAGTTAAAAGGTCGCTCTGCATTTTTCAATATTAAGACGGAAAGGAAGAGTTGAAACATTGCATTGACTACCCATACGTTTACAACATAAATTATTAATTATATAAATGTATACTTTTATATTAAATTCAACGTATATAAAAAAAATAATCTTACAAGTTTTTCTCTTGATTAGAAAACAAATAATGGTAAAATTGTTGGACTGTTACTACTTGACTAAGCTAATTGGCGTAATATACATATGTTGAAATTAAAATTACAATTATATACACGTAAATTTCAGAGACAAATATAGAGAGGGGTTCCAGTACAATTTATGTGTAAGTATCGTTTAACTGACTTGTAATAATTAGATATCAGACAATCTTTAAACAGTTGTGTTTATTTTCTAACTTTACAAACTTTCAAACTCAAATGAAATTAAGATATATTTTAAATAGAGGAATACATTTTATCTTGCATATAAGCGTCAAGAAAATCAATTTTCTAATCATCATAAAAAATCATGTAAATATGAGGCCATACGTTATCAATTTAATAAGTATTATAAAAGCAGGATTCTGGCACAATAATACTTGCAACTGGTATTATAATTATAAATTATTAATAATAACTTAATTAGAACGAATAAATAAATTAAATTTTAAGGACATTCAATAGATTTAAAACATTTTAATCTTTTTACATCAGACTAATTCGATCCCAAAAACGATATGTAATGACAACAACTATCTTACTGCGTATCATTTTCTTACACCATTTTTCAAGGTTTATTCACTCACAAAAGAAGCGATCATCTTTTCGTAAAAATAAGTTCATTGCAGAATATCGATGGAAGAAATAAAACGAAAACTGTTGGTATTTTTATTGAATCCCACTTCATTACAAAAGTATCTGTTTTGTAACGGTCATAATTAATTATTATAGAATTATCAGCGTTAATAAAGTATTGTTATTTAACAATATAATTTCATCATTTCGTAGAAGTGTTTCCTACTTTTTAATATTAAGTAATAAACGCTATTTCCTATAACTGAAGTTACTATTAAAATATTTTTCCTCAAATAAATATTTGAATATAAAATAAATGCCGATAATTTAACAACATTTGTATTTTTAGTAAAAATTAATTAACTTTTCGCAGAATTGTGATAAGTACAATAATTCTTCAGAATTTACAGGCATTATTTTCATTCCATACTTCCGATCCGCCGGAAGCAGTTGTTAACTAAATATAAAAACTCTTTTTCAAAGTAACAGATATATTATTACTTGAAGGTTAAAAACATTTATTTTTTTAGCATATCGATTGGTTTTCATGTAATTAAATAATTAAAGCTAGCATTCTCGCTTCAGTTAAAAAAAAATCATAATACAGTTATAAAAATGTGTCTATATTAAATTGAAGAAAATTGATTAAAACATATAACATTTTTTGAAATTGGGAGCTAAGTTGAGTAAGTAATATTTTGCCGTGTTCATCGAAACAAACTCGACGTTCAATTACAGAAAATAAACTTATTCTTTTTTGAAAAAACAAACCAATACTTTGTACTAACATCACAGTTTATAAAAATTATCAATACCAGCTTAGCTCATTCATTGCAAGAAAGAAAAATAATATTCTATTCTATTAGTGTATTTTTAGATTCACAGTGTTTCATCATCAAACATAGACGTTTTGACCGCTTCATGTTCAAAAGGGTAAAAACTAAAATAGCTATTTTTATTTTTAAGATACTTTAAAATAATCATTTTTGTTTTTAATAAACAATGACAGTTTTGTTAAAATTGTTCAAAGTTATAAAAAAATACTGGCTTTATTTGTGTGTTTTTTTTTAATAGACTCATTTAAATTTCGGAATACAAAACAACCTTTTCTACCAAGTGAATATTTTTGCAGTCTATCATACTCAAAATGAATTAAAACATTTAAAATTAAAGACATCATTTAACTATCAAGATCAATTATACATTTTAACAACATCAATAAACATGTACTATTTTCACTTACGTTTAATGTTCATTTAAATCCTTCTTCTTCAACCAGCATACTTTTCATTTACTTTTTGTCACTTTTTGATACTAAACAGATAGTATTTATATAATAAAGAACCTAATGAAACCGTGTACAGATAAATAAACAATCTTACAATATACTAAAATAATTATCGAATCATATTATTTTTCAAAAAATCCCTTCATTGGAATAAAAATATCTCATTTATCAAAAACTAACACTTATCAAGAAGAACAAGAGTTCGGTTTTTATTAATCAAAAATATAATTGGGTTAGTAGTTTGAATTTCAAAAACGAAATCTTTTATGTTTTATCAAGCATTATAATATTAATATAATACTTTGTATATAAGTTAACAAATAACTATCCAAAAAAAACTTTACAAAACTTGCTTATCTAAAATTTTAATTTCAGTTTTGATGTAAAAGTTTTACATTAAGCATAAAACATTATTTTTCTTAGACTTTCTTTAAAAAAAATCAAACGATCGCGTGCTTAATGTCAAGTACTTAAACTTTACATTATTTGTTTTTTTTAAAACTATTTCAAGTAATATTCTATTTATTCTTGAAAGTTTTTCAACTGGCGATAGGATCTTTCATCATTAAAAAAATATAAGTTGTTTATATATTTTGTTACAAGATAATTATAACTTTTTAAAAACTCTTTGATCTAGGAAGTAAACAATTAAAATTAGTGACAGTATAATAATTACAGCAACCTTGAAAGCTTATTAAATATTACCCACCCCCAAAAAACCACCAGTCGAAAGTTCAGACGTGCAAAATAAAAACAAATGAAATCGCAATTGGCAACCGCAAAACTTTTCGAGTGATATCAACGCGTTGATTCGCAACCGGCTCGCCGCGCGACCGACTCTTCGTGAGGCCAGATGACAACTGGCATTGGACAAAGTATCGCGCTACGAGGGGCTTACCTCTGTTGGCTCTACGCCGTTACGAGCTACGCTTTCACGGGTCTACGCTTCTACGGCAGGCGCATGCTCGCGGAACTTATATTATCTGTGGGGTAACGTGGGAGCACTGCGAGTGCTTTGAGATATGATATGCAATTCGAAAGTAATTCGTAAATAGTTGATACGTCATAATGGTATGAGTTCCCATTCCGAATTCGCTCCTTATCGCGATGAGGTTAATGGAATAGAGAGATGCTATTATTATAATTGTGTGTAACTCAATGTTATGTATAAGTGTAGTTAGGAGATTAATTTAATGTTTATTTGTTCAATAAATATTAACATATTGACTGCGAAAGGAGGAACTATATAACAAATTTTACAGGAGACACAATAAACGTGTGTTTCAATCATTTTAGAACAAAGGCAAATTATGAAATACACACAACCTGGAAGAGCATGGAGACTGATAAACTGGTTTTTAATTGACTTTATCTAACATATTTTTATTTTCAAAATAAACCATTTTTAACCCTTTTTCCTGATCGCAATTTTCACTTCTTAAAAGCTAAATTTAGAAACCAATTCAGCATTTTCAGCTTACATCCTTTTGATAGAACGTGTATCAAGTTGTATATATTGTGATTTTCGAGAAAAGGCGGTTTTTAAAAAAACTGTGGGCTACGTCCTTTTTCCTTTCCACAGTCGATATGAATAATAGTTCTTACTGTTTTCTCATAAATTCTATATTTAAACATACCCAACATTTTTACGCGTTTTTTATTGCCTGTTTTGAAATATACGATTCATTAAAAAAAATACCATATTTTTACACGTAACATTTGTTCTAACACGATAAGCAATAGAAATGTCAGACATATCTAACGATTGATGTCCATAATGTCTTTCATAATCGTGACCGTTTGTTCATACATATATATCAATGAATACTATTATTTTTCTTTTATAAAAAACATATGTATAAATAATAATTAGGATATTTTCATACGATTTTCTATACCACGATGTAGTTATTTTTTTAATTAAAACTATTTTCAAACTTTTATAGCTACGTTATCATCTATTTTTGCATGGTTTTGCGTGGAGCGCTACCGTGTCAAAAAAGAATTGAATGTATATATTTATATTGTTCTCATTTTTATTTTAACCATACTTGTTACATTTGAATTGTTCAAACTATGTACATTCTCACAGATTTTGTCACTAACGACCCGGGTTTTGCCTTTCGGCATCTTCAGGCATCCAAGTGATTTTAAATGAAATACTCAACTTACCTGGGTCTCCACTTTTGTACCCTATATAAATATAATCATAAAACCTTTGCCGACAAACTAATAAAATATATTTCTTGAAACTACTTACTTCTCAAATCTGTGGGCATTCCCATGAGCTTATCCTTTTCGCCAGCAATGGCTTTGAACTCAACGATACATTTATTTCTTATATAAACACGAAACATTCATTTATTAAACGTCAGTTCAAGTTCATCCGTGCACTTGAACGCCTGAAGATGCCGAAAGGTGAAACCCGGGTCGTTGGTGACAAAATCTGTGAGAATGTACATAGTTTGAACAATTCAAATTTAATATTGAAATTCCACCAAGCACCTTCAGTCGAAATCTTTAAAAAAAAATACTTTTTACACGTGAAAATACTTATTATTAATATATTGTCTATGTACCCTTTAGAACTCCATTAAAGAATTTTGATAAATAATAAATATATTTAAACGACTACAATTTGAAGAACTTCTAATATTTAATTAAAATTTATTGTATGTAATTTTAATAATTTCACAACCGTGTGCAATTTATTTTTAAGGGTCGCTTGTCGCTGTTCAACTGATTTTTAGTTGGTCTAAAATACCCTTGATAAATCAAATTAACCCTGAAAACTGGCACTAAGTTTCGTTTTTATGAAAACAAAAAAATCTAAAGTCAGTATCTTTGTATTGGAAAATGAGATTGCTTTATTTTCCTTTTTCATTCAAATTCGGCATTTACCCGACGATGCCTGCAACGTCATGGCAATATGACAGAAAAAATGAAAAGCATGACATTGTAAAAAGTAATATGGCTTTTACTCCTGGGATAAATTGCATCAAAATTTCATTTCAAGTGCATAATGAGAGGCGTTTAGACACTGTTTGCATGCAGATAATGCAACGTTGAGCAATATCCAGAAGCTTAAAAGTCTTTCACACATACCAACGACAATAAATAACGTTAAGTCAGTTATTTGTGAAACCAGGCTAGAGCAGAATACTTTCCCACGATATATTTAGATTGAAAATCCTAAAGGTGATTTAAAAGTGTAGTTAATTCTTGAAATATCATGTAAAGCTTATTACAAATTTATTATTATTCGCCAACTGCATTATTTTCTCTATAACAAGCAAAAATTATTAAGTTCTGACAAGTACACCATTTGGGGAGCCGATGATTATCTTTGGGTGAGAAACGACCAGCAATGTTAAGGCTCTCTGTAGGCCTCCGCCACACATCTCTACCAGTTCAATCGTCTCATCATGACCACTGACGCAACTAGAAACTCCTTTGTCTGTTATTTTATCTCCTTAGTCTTTACGTAGTCAAAATTTTTAACTCTCATAATTCACTTCTTTGCAAGCGCTTAAACAAAGTTTTTTTACTTTTAAAGTTGTGTATCTTAGACTGTTGAATCACATGCGAATCTTTGCGAAAAACGAGCTTCTTTTTGTCGTATTCTGGGATGTTTACTTCGATATATCGTAAAGTGGAAGATGTCAACCTTTCCAATGATTCTTCCTTAACTGATAATAGTCCTGTTATAGTCAAGAGTTCTCAATATATTTTTTTTCATTTAATATGTAATTTTTGAGACTTTTGATTTTAATGTATATTTTTTTCGTCTTGTAAAAAATGAATTAATAATTACCCGATATTCCGTCCATAGTCGTTTAATGTAACTTGCGCGGAAACTATTTCACCAACTGTATGAGTTAGACTTAATAAAAGTTTCAAAAATCTTACTTTTGGGGTGAGAAATGTGCATAGTTATTATGAATATACCACTTTTACAACCCTGAAAATACAACTGGATTCTACAATAAAAAATAAATATTTTATGTTAAGTCAAAAAAATTATTAGATAAAAATACCTACAGTATATTTAGAAGCATATATAATATTTTGTCATCTACAATTCACTCATTTTTTTAAATGATTACTTTCAACAACAAACAAGAAGTAGGATAAGAGTTTTTTTTACTGTAAGTTTTATATATTATTAAAACCATAATGTTTATAGGAGTGTTTTTTTTTCTACATCGATTTTTTTTCGGAGAGAAATGTATCTGGCCATATATTTCTTTCGATTAATACAAGGCCAAAATAAGAATCTCACCATTCTTGAGAATATGAATCTTAATGTTCTTAATTATTTTTTGAGAAGTTGTGGACATGAATTGTTTGTTCTCCCAAGGTGTAGAACCAGCCTGCCAATGGGGATGCCACTGGGGAGAGCTTTAACGGTTTTTAACAGTATTGCTTCGGATGTTGACATATTCTACGTAGACGTGGATGAGTTCCAACGAATACTATTTTTTTATGTATTAAAGTAGAGTTCGTCGGAGCCTACTCAGTTGACTTCCTTGCTATTCTTTTCTACTGATTTTAATATTAAATTGCACTATTTTTTTTTCTTTATTGTAAAAGTTTTAAATTTATATGTTGTCAATTTTGTGCAATTTTAGTTAAATAAATAAAAAAAAAAAAATCATTTCTAGCAATATCTTGTTAGCTTCTGGCTCTAGCTCTTCGTTGTAATGCAGGTGCGGCATCAGTGGAAAAGACGGCCAAGATGCATTTTCTGCTAAAGAGCATTGCACATTATACTGGATGCTATTATTTCCATATCCCTTTAATACATTTGTTTTATCCACGTCATTAATGCAGCATCTAAAATGAATATTCCTTCTGATATTTTGCATCAACTTTTAAGCATACAAAGTTGGTTACATTCGTTAAAAAACGCAAAATCATAATTATTATTGTTGATTTTTTTAGATATCAAATTTATGGAGCTTTAAGTACTACGACACGTTAGCGTCAAATTTCTTCGACTCTCCTTTATCGCTAATTTATTGAAAAGTTGTATTCCTTTACCATTGTTGCAGACGGAAGAGCGTGATTGCTACAGAGGTAAGAAACCTCTTGTGAAGCCAGTTCACGCGGACTCCATATGCATTCATTTGCAATCAAATTGTATATACTTCCCCACTTCTACATTCGTACATGTACACATGTACATACATACATATACACATACAGTACACAAAGAAGTCAACCGAGGAGTAATTTTTATGACGCTTAATTCCTTCCTAAATAGTTTATTATTTTTAGACGAACCATAAAATCTATGGTGGGTCGTCGAGCAGAACTGCTCTTGATCTTAAACGATTCTCAGACAGTGTCTTGTCATAGCTGTGGACATTAGAAATCGTTGGGTTATAATGTTTTCCTACTTCGCTGTGAAACTTTTGAGATATTTCACGAACGAATGGTAAGTATGTTCAAGTCTCTGTAAATAAACTGTCGTAGTCAGATGATTTCTTCAACTCTTCAATTTTTGTATCAATTATGATGCAAAAGTATTAACGTTTGCTTATCAGCGGCATAATTTAGGAGGTAAGGCTATTTACCAATTCGATCGATAAACACTCGCGTAAGTAAGTATATAAAATAACTTTCCAAGTATAATAATCTGACAGCAATACACTTCTGAAAATGAAAACAAACCAAAGACAAGGGCTTCAGCGCGTTCTCTCAATATGTTTAGTTAGTAAACACGCATTTCTTCGTATTGCAAACAACATCTCAAAATAGTTCCCCATCCTTTGTTCGTCGGCTTAAATAAGACATGGCAGGTAATTTGCGAAGCAATGTTGTTTGTTTTACTTGTGTATGTGCATTTTTTTTAACGGAAATAGATTTCATCAATTACTTTTAATTATTTGATAATAAAAACACAATATTTCTTTATACTCGTGACTCAAAACTAACAGAAATTAAAATATTTAACACATGATCATTTTAATACTTTCGATGGTTTCTACACCCCCCTCCTTGCTCCTCTTAAAAGGAAAAAAACCCAAAACTCCATTTTGTAATTTCATAATTTTAAAATGTTTCATTACTTAAGCAAACTTTGCGATAGTAAGTCTGAAGATGCCTCTGAAAGAGGCGAAACACGTGTCACAGTTAGTAACACAATACGTGGAATAATCAAAGTTAATTTACATTTTCTATCATGATCATTTTAATTACATATGAGAGAATAAACTTAACTGACGCTTGGTAAATAGTCGTGTCGTGTATATATTTAAAAAAATATTCTCACTTGATTAATAGTTCAAATTCATCCCTAATTTTGATTATTTTCTCATTTTGTCCTCCACTTTTATATTTCCTGGTTTTCATTGTAAATATATTTGTGTGTTTTCATATTATAGTTTTATTAAAAAAAGGCATTTAAAATTCCTAATACTTATGCAGTTGATATGTTTAACTCTATTTTTGACTATATTTAAACTTCTTAATAATTGAGTTTTTTTTTTACCATGTCCGCTCTTAATGTGGAGCATATGGACTCCTAATGGAGTTTATCTCAACAGAAGTGTTTCTACAAGAACTGCTTGTTACTCAGTTGCTCAAACTCTCTTTTTTCAAAGAGTGTAGGAATGGAAGGAAAGGGCTAAGACAGGACTAGTGGTTAGCTAATCGCTCTCGATACCCCCCGTTCATAGGATAGGATGGGTGGGAGGGGGGAATTCAAGACACCACATACATTCATGCCTCTAAACAGAAATTGATAAATCAATTGAAAAATCAATTTATAAAACTGCCCGTACTGGGATTCGATTCTCATGACTTCCGTAGCCGTAGCCAACGACGTTGACCACTAGACCACACAGGCGGAATTTTTTATTGTTTTAGTACTATTAAAAAAAACATTCATAGCACTCGAACAGTTAGATCAAGCTCATCCCCGCACTTGAAACTCGAGTCGTATAGTCACGGAACTAGGGCATCCAATCCCGGGATCCGGGATCCCGTTCAATTTTCTGATCCCGAAATTCCGGGATTGAGATGGCCGCGATCCCGGGATTTCGGGATTGAGACATTTTGAGCAAATTCACGAAATCGGCAAATTGAAGAATTCAAAAAAAAAAACGAGTTTTCGTGAGATTCTGGGAAAAAGTATACCAAATCGGGGATTTCAAATTCCTCGGTGAGCTAAAAAAAAAAAAAAACGAGTTTCGGTGAGATTCTGGGAAAAAGTATACCAAATCGGGGATTTCAAATTCCTTGGTGAGCTAAAAAAAAAAAACGAGTTATCGTGAGATTCTGGGAAAAAGTATACCAAATCGGAGATTTCAAATTCCTCGGTGAGAAAATCTCAATCCCGGGATTCAAAATAAATCAATCCCGAAATCCCGGGATTGGAAAAAGGCTTCGGGATTGGATACCCTAGACGGAACGTACGGAAATGAACAAATTTTAAGCAATTGAAATTAAATATTAAAATTCCATCGAGCACCAATACTTAAATCCTTCAATTACATTCTAATTCCGTTCAAAAACAGTTTAGAGAATTAAATATAGTCAGTTTTTGTTGAAATGCACTATTAGAAGTTCCTAAAAGCTTTATTAAGAATAAACACTGCGTCATTTTATATTTATTAAAAATAATAAAAATGGTATATTATCAGTTTTTTAATGTTTGTTTTACAATAAATTGAACCTTTACAGTTATTCTTGCCTATTTTAAATAATTTGCAAAATGACCACCATAGTTCGCGATTCTTTCATTGCCATATTCATAATTTGATGAAAAAGAATTGCGACGTTTCCAAGTCGTATAAATAAAATTATAAAATATTATTTTTTGAATATTCATAAACTCCGCCCCTAGCGCCATTGTTGTGAAACAACAGCAGAAAAAAAAGTATAACAGATTTTCATTATGCCAATTTGGGGATGAATAAAAGGCTGCGCCGCGTAGGCATTTAATTGCCGCCATTTTGCGGAGCGGCGAATTCAGTTTGGTTTGAGCCAATTCATAATTTCATCGACACTTTATTTTCGGTTTTATGATGGATATTTAAAAAATCTGGAAGAGCGTTATTTACGCACCTGTCACTGACACAAACCGGGATACGGGACGCTTATGCACGGGAACAATATGCATATTCAGTCGGGTTTAATGCAGCTGTACACATTGGCAAATTGTGGAATTTGTTAAATAAAGACATTTTCAATTTTAAAGATATTTTGTCTTGTCGATCGTGGAAAAACCAGTCCTTAAACAATCATAAAAACGTTATATTAGTAAAAAAAACTTATTTGTTTATTTTTAAAATAATCATTTTTCAATCACACGTTATGTGTATGTGGTCACAGATTTGATGGCCACTTCAAAAAGCGTACCAAAGATTAAGAAAAAAGAAAAATTATACTTTTCACGATACTGGCAAGCTGCAAAGCTGTACAAGACTTACCCTTTCCTTTTTATCCCCACTCTCTCCGTAAAAAAGAGGTTAAGCAACTGAGTAATATGCATTGTCGTAAAAAAACGTATGTTTACTTACTATCTGATATATTATATATAATTCAATAGGGTCATATAAGAGTCGCTTTTATACTTTAATTCTCATTGATAATTTAAAAAAAATGCTAATCTTTAATAATCACCTAAATACTAATTAAAATTGAAAGTGGTCACCATTCACGTCCCGTTATTGTTAGTGTTTTTAACTAAGCACTTTGACAACAATTCTAACTTTATTAACGACCAATCACGGGCGAGCTTTTAACTGAATTAAAGGTGACCCACATGAAATTAATTGAAATTGGATGGGATGCAAATACAAATTAAAAAAACAATTTGAATTAGAGTGAATTTAAAATTAAATATCGTTTTTCACTAGTAACTCATTTCAAAACAATTCTTCTATTACTGTGAGGTACGAATTTCATGCTGCATGAATAATAAATAGAAAACTATTGAAAAGTCTGAACAAAAACTGTTTAAGGAAAACAGGTTGTAAGTAATTCGGTCAAACCTCGGATATATCATATTTATTCACACACATTTTTTTAAAGATGCGTAGTTTCTTTTCGATTATCGTTATATATACAGCTTAATACACGTTCTATAAAAAGGTTTTAAGCTGCAACTTCTGAAATAGTATTTACATTTAGCTTTTAACTTTGACAAAAAGAAGAATCTATGAAAATCGCAACCAAAAAAAAGGATTTACAAAAAGATTTTTCTTCAACAAATGTTTACATTAATAATAAATTGATTAAATAAAACACTAGTATACTAAAATTCGTGCAGTTCAAGGGCTATGTTTATTCAATATTTTTATTTTGGCTCAAAAGCATAAAAAACGATTTTGTGCTTCCTGTAAAAAAATGTATGTATGATATATATGTCTTTTGCATGTTTGTAGTCGATATAAAGAAAAAAGGATGTTATTAAAAAGTTTCCGCCTGTATGGTCGAGTGGTCAACGTCGTTGGCATCGGTTACGAAGAGCACGGGTTCGAATCCCTGTACGGACAGTTTTACAAATTGATTTTTCAATCGATTTATGAATTTCATTTATCTTTAAATACATTTTACTGTTAACACGGAAAGCTTAATAAATTCAATATTTTCTTCTTATTTTAGAGATTTATTTGGAATATAAACTTTCTCCTCTTGGTAGCGTTTTGAAATGTAAATAACATGACACATTTTGTTTTTACCGTGTCCGCTCCCAATGCGGAGCATATGGACTCATAACGGAGTTTATCTCGACAGAAGTTTTTCTACGAGAACTGCTTGTTACTCAGTTAGTTGCTCAACCTCTCGTTTTCCAAAGAGAGTAGGAATAAAAGGATAAGGCTAGGACAGAACTAATGGATAGCTAATCGCTCTCGATACGCTCCGTTCATAGGAGATGATGGGTGAGAGGGGGGAATTGAAGACATCACATACATCCATGCCTTCGAACAGAAATTCACAAATCGATTGAAAAATCAATTTATAAAACTGTCCGTACTGGGACCTCCGTAACCGAAGCCAACGACGTTGACCACTCGATCAAACACCACCAATTTGATTTTCGTATATATTTTTTTTTCATCTAGGTATTTTATTTTTTAATTGTGTTACACAGTGCACGAAGACAAAGGGTATTGATATTTATACTACAGTGCTGGTATAACAACCAGTAGTTAACGCCTGCGTCCTCATGTTATTATGCTCAATCTGGGAAGAGAGGTTTTTTGAATTCGTAATATGGACGAGCAGTACCGCATCGATGTGAAAATTTCTTAACAAAATCGAAACTGAACCTCGCTAAATCAAATTAGTATTTTTCAAAGTGACAAACAAAACGAACGGAAGTAAGGTGAACCCTGAACCCTGAACTCGGGCAACCACCCAGTCCTGCGGTTTTCCACCGCGCGAGGGAGACATCGAGGGTTCGGTGCGACAGAGGGGCCCGACTACCTGTTATTCTAATGTTCTATTATTACGTGGCACAACTGTCTGGAAATACCAACTCTCCTATTTCAATTGTTCACTTAATTACACACACTAACCCGCACAGTAATAGGTGAGGCAGAGTTGCTTTCAATTATTGTATTTATCATTTAAAAGCTATGCATGTGTATGTCAGGTCGATTTATTATAGTCCGTTCAGGAAACTTGTCCTTATTATGTTAGGGTAATGAAGCACTTATTGGCCTTGTCCAAAAAAAAAAGTAAATTTTAAATCAGTAAGTAATTAATTAACATACAACACATACGGTACAAATATTACCCACTGCTGTTGTGCGTATATAAACATACCAAAAGGCAAAACGCATAAATTCACTGTACAATTTTGACGAATATTAAGAAAATAATCTCTAAAAAAACAATAACTGCACATAAATAATTAAAAATAATATAGCCATTTATTTATACACCCAATTCTCTTTTTGTACGGATAAGTTCCATTAAGATACGTTTCATTAGATTAGACTGTGCAATTTTGAAATTGTGTAAAAAAAAAAACACCCGTACATAAAGAGAATTAGGTGTACTGTATCTGCTTATTTATAATATATGTTTTCTTATTTACTTTATTCATACCTGTTTACGTTTAAGATATTGTTTAATAAGTATTGTTAAACTAGGCTGATCAACGATGTTGGCTTTGTTTTCCAAATCACTGATTCAAATTATAGCAAGGACATATTTTTAAATCTATAAATTGATTTCTGTTCCAAGGTTTAGGCGATTGTGATTTCCAAAATTCTTTCTTACCATTTTTTTGATACAAAAAATGATATTTAAGAAATAGTTGACCGTATCTCTATTTTTCTATTCTTACTCTTACACATACAAATAGATTAAGCAAATGAGTAACAAAAGGTTTTCGTTGAAAAAAACACCCCTTAAGATATACTCCATAATGCTAGATCCCATATATTCTACACTGGGAGTGAAAACGGTATACAGTTGGTAATAAAAATATTCACTTTTGTTCTAATTAAAAGTACTTGTTTTATTTACCTGACTTTTTTAAACTAGTTTGTTTGTACCGTATTAAAATTAATAAAATTAATTATATTTGCAAAACTTAATAAGAGATGAAATTTAAACCCAACCAATCTCACCAAGGACCAAGCATTTGATATAATAAGCATTCTTCTTATGATAATGGTTGACATGTTGACGTTGGTTATTCCTCGAAAATGGTTTTTATAATTAAATTTTCCTGAATACAAAATCTCTTTAAAACAATAAAAAAAACACTTTCACCATAAATCTGATGATACTTTATTATTGATGCTCACTTTGGACGATTATAATTGAAGGTGGCCAATATTTTATGTGTTACCCTTTACATAAATTATTTGAATTTACTTTACAATTATATTTGACAAAAAACTGGTATTCAAAAGCAATTTCCATTTATAATAATATTTAAAAAAAAAAACAAATTTAAATGTTAATCAATCTATAAAGCATACATATACACATGTATATAATTTAATTATTAAGTTGTCGGGTCTTTAGCACATAGGTAAACATCGTTAGCTTCCGTGTTGGATCTTGCGGGCTTAACTCCCAGTACAAATAGCATTTTACAATCGATTTATTGACTTCTGCTTGAAGACATGGATGCTTCTGATATCTGAGAATTGCCTTTCACCATTCCAACAAGAGTGTATGTAGCACGAGTGATTACGAGCTACTTGTATTCTCTTAGTCTTACCCTGTCTGACTCAACTGATTAACAATCAGTTTTAGTAGAAAAATGTGTATTTATTATATTTATCTTATACAAACCAAATGCTAACTGTCAGAGATTTTTAGCCAGAACTAATAAAAAAGATCATACAGACGCTAAAGTAGTAAGAAAAAGGTAAAGAAGAGAAAATAATAAAAAAAGAATACGATTAAATAAACAACATCAAAATACATGAGAAGAAAGAGAAATAGAGCAAGAGCTCTTCTCTCTGTAACATATGAAAGAAGAAAATATATCAGCCCGTTAGTTAAAGTTAATCATAAATTGTGTTCACTTTCTACTTCTGGTGAAAAATTAAATAATGCTAACCCAATTCATAGAATGGTAAGGAGCTTTTTCACATTGCAAATTGCATTTTTTTAAATCGAATTGGACTGATTCATCTGAAAATTCTTCGACACAGAGATGCAGGTGCTTAGAATGCTGTCGTATTACATAATTAATTGTTTAATTTGCATTGTATACAGATTTTAATAAACTGTTTGATTGTATACCCTAAATCTTTGATTGGTTAAACCTATCTATGAAATTTAACATTTGAAAACAATAAACAGTTTAAATCGACTTGTGTAATCTTCATCTCAGCGGTTGTTTCAGACAAGACCTTCTGAATATTCTACACTTGATTTATACGCTTTTCACCCTTAATGGTATACGGAATAATGTTTTGAAATTCAATCGCGGGATGGCGGTGTGAAAAATATTTGAAAACCGTATCCGGGCTGTGCGCCGACATGAGCGGCATCTGTTGGTGTGTCGGAAATTCGCGCGCGTGACGTCACACTACCCTAAAAACAAAACAATGCCTCGGCGCGGTTGATCGACCGTTAATTAGGAGGCAGCAAAATGAAAAACAGCCCTTTGTATTGGTTAACAGGATAATCAGTGGCGTTTATACTCGAGGATTATTCATTATACCAAATTTATTAAGCACGTTTTTCAATCCTCTGAATTTACAACAGCTTTTTAGTCAATAGTCAAGTCCGTTTTGCTGTTATTCATTTTTCACCTTAAATACATTATTACTTTGATGGATCTTGTTAGACAGATAGTTCTGCTCAAACTAACAGTAAATGCATCTTAAACAAGATTGACAGCGTTGGATTTAGGCAAGCGAACCTTTCAGATATCAAGTAAACGTTAGACACAAACATTTTTGCTCTAGCCAATTTATAGATTGATACTAGGGTATCCAATCCCGGACCTTTTTTGTGATCCCGAGATTTCTGGATTGACAATTGTTCAATCCCGGAATTTCGAGATTGAACACTCAACATAAAATTGTCTATAAATTTGGATTCGAGATTGAGAAAAATTTTCAGTTCTCGAAAAGATATTGAATAGTCAAAGTAAAGGAAATTTTTGAAATTCGCGCGAGAGCTAAAAAATGCCCCAATTTTTTTCATTTAAGGAAATTCGTAAATTTTCAGGACTACTAAATCGCCGAGCAAAAATTTCTCAATCTCGAATCCTGAATTTTCACGCGATTTTGTGATGAATGATAAATTCCGGGATAGCAAAAAGGGTCCGGATTGGATGCCCTAGTTACTGTTACCTAAAAGTCCATTCCTAACACTGTCTTTTTGTATTTACTCATTCGAAAGGAGAGAGGTTATTATGTTTAATAACACGCAATGTTATTTTGTTTTATTAAATCTCTTTAAAGTGTAATATTCGCAGGGTGTCACTGCAGAAAGCACCCTTTTAACCAACTATCAAACTACCCGCCCATGCAGCTAGCTAATGCTGACGAGCACTTTGATAAATGCACCGGAAATCGACACCAAAATGTGGAACAAAATGTCGAGCGAATTTCTACAGTAACCAACAAACTGCTAATGCAAATATTGCGAGCTCCAGCGTGCCGCCATTATTACAATAAATTCCGCCAATTTAGTATGCATTTCATAGACTAACAATTTCAAAGGCTTATATTCTGATAAATGTCCTCGTTATATCGTGAATTTTGATGATATTGTAAACTACAGATAAAAAAATGGCATCGCATATATTTGGTCAGTCGGAGTAAACAAAAGATTCCATTTTTTGACATATAAGAAGTAAACTTATTCAAAATAAAACGAAGTCGCTTAAGATTAGCTTATCTTGGAAATAAAAATATTTTAAAACCAAATTTAAAAATCAACAACGAGTATTGAACTTATGTTGTAGGGTAATAGAGCTCGCTGATCACTGAATGTAGAAGTGTTTCTGCAATATTTTTTCGTTCTATATAAAGTCAAATTCTAAAATTACGATTTGATTAAAGGTTTCTCAAAATTTATAATTTTTTATAAATGTACATTTAAAAAAATTCAAAGAATCTGTAACGGTAACAGTTTGAGGCGGGCATTATTTGTCAATGTACTTATTTGTTTAGCATTAAAGTTCACGGATTTTTCGGGTTCAAGTCTCAATCTAAACAGCATTTTTCAAGAATGTTTGTCATATCTTTAAACTCTATCTCATCCTTACATTGAAAAATAGTAGGGCTTAGCAAAAGCGATCAGTTTACAACTAGTCCAGCCCTAGACTTACTTTATATCCTTACTCTTCAAAAAAGAAAGGTTGAGCAATAAAGCAACAAACAGTTTTCGTTTAAAAAAAACCTGTTGAGATACTTTCATTAGAGGGCATATGCTTTGCATTGGGAACGAAGATGGGTTAGTAAAATACTTACGTACACTAAATGATTTTAAGGTTTCTCATCATTTAAGCGCGATTTATAATTAACTTCATAAATATTTAAAAAAATAGTAAAGCAAAAATTTATTTAATGACTAGCGTTAGTTGTTTACGTCGTAATTTCGGCCCACGTAATTGTTATTCAAAACATAATTTAATAATTAAACCAGATCTATCGCACAGTTACAATGACTATTTTGGATTATTATAAGAAGTCCCGTGGTGATTTTGTGAACTAGCATATCTTCAATCTTTTCGGCAGCGATGCAAATAAACAAAGATAAATAAAACTTAGGTACTCGGCACTTAAGCTATAAAACAAATATTAGTTGTTTTCGCATATACGAGTTGTTAACGATTAAATTTTATTTGTAGTTTATTAAATTCATAAAGTTGTGCTTTAAAAATGAATTTTATAGTTTTCATAACAAATAAATTTGTTTCGCAAAAATGAATGTTTTCCAATGTTGTCAGACGTACACAATATGTTTACACTTTGGCCTTTCACGGCGCTTTGCGTTGTTTTATTCTTTCTACGCTAGAGTCCTACGCATTTCATACAACTCATATGAGTACAGAAATTTTCATTATTAAATCGAGTTATGACCTCCCCGTACACCGTGGCATAAAACCAGCATTAAAATTAATATTGTTTTCCAGAATTTATGAGAAGAATTTTCTAATTTAAATTTTATTTCTGCTTACTGCAAAACCTTCACTACATTCGATTTATTTTTCTGTTTAAACGGTATATTTAAAAAACGGCAACTAGTTTTTTGTGAAAATGATATTGTAACTATGCATTGTGGGCAGTTGAGAGACGTAGGAAACTCAATTTATAGCATTCATTTTGTATTATCAAAATATATGAATAATTGTGTATAGTGCTTTATTTAATCGGTTTGAGTTCCAGTACGAACAAGGGCCTCCAATCCCGGGATTCAATATAATTTTTTGATCCCAAAATTCCAGAATTGTGATAGTACTAATCCTTGGATTAAGAGATTGAGAAAATTTGAGATAGTTGAGCGAGAGCTAAAAAAAGGAAGTTCCCAATTTTTTTCAGTTTGAGAATTCCGCAAATGTTTTTGAATTTGAAAGTACGGGAAGAGCTAAAAAAAGATCTCGCGCCGTTTCATTTTTGGAATTCCGTAAATTCCTGGATTAACATTAAAAACTTCTCAATTTCGAATTGATACACGATTTTTTTAATCGATTTACCGAGTTCAGTTCGATGGCATGGATGTTTTCCATAATTTGAAAATTCTCTCCCAATCTTTCAATTCCTAATAACGGAGCATAGCAAGATCTAGGTTAATCATGGCCTTACTTTATCTTTTATATGCTAACTCTCTTAAAAAAGATAAGTTAGTCAACTAAGTAACAAGCAATTCTCGAATAAAACTTCTGATTTAATACCTCCATTAATAGGCTATATTCTCTACAAGCATGAATATATGAATATATATTTATTATGGTCCAAAAAATATCTGCTGCAATTTTTTAAATTAAACTTCAATTCCAGAATATTGTTCGTACATTTAAAAAATAAACTTGGATTCTGTATTTACTGTGTGCTAGCACTGTGTTTTTAAGTTGCTTGTAAAATTTACGCTAGGCTTTTCTAGAAAGAATATAAACATAAAATACATTTTTTTAAATAATTTTAACCTTCATGGGACAGTCGTTGGTCATTCCAGAAGATATTTCATTCCAAATATTCTCGCCGTTTTATCATGTTTTCAATTTGCATATTGTTCAGACTGGCCGGCATCTTTTTATTAAAAACATGTTCTTTCGCCCTTTTATTTAAGACAAAACCGTATGATAAAAATGACACAGCGCAATTTTGTATTGCACTTTAAATATTGTTATGTTGCATGGATTTCTGTGATGTCCTGAATTATCACCCATACGTCCTATTAAAAAACACGGCGTAGAAAAAACGATTAGCAACAAGTCCTGTCCTATAATATCAGTACATCATTACTCTCTTCAAAAATAAAATGATTAAGCAGCTTAGTAATAAGAATTTCTCCGTTTAAAGATTCATAGCCTTCACATTACAAGCTGACATGCCTAAAACACTGCTATAATTGTTAAAATTTGAGTAACATCGTTATTGAACTCAAGTATTCAATCTGATGTCCGTTCTCAATGTAGACGTATTTCAATTAATTTTTATTTTAAAAACTGTCTAGTTTCGGATAAAGTACTGGTATAAAGATGAGTTTAATTAAAAGCACTTATTGTTAGCTAATCCCACTAGTGAAGATGATTTCAAGTATCAATTGGTCTGTAGAAAATCCATTACATAAATTCTTTAATTTGATTAAAAAATATATGAATATGATATTATTTGGGATGGGATGTAAATCTAGGAATTAACAGAAAATCGTTCAATTTTTAGGCAGAATTTCTTCAATGTCTATAAAAACTAAGCATATAAACAAATTGCACGATATTATTTTAACGCTGAAATGGAAACTAGTGGTAAATTCAAACATTATTATAATGCCGGATTTTTTTACAAAATATATTTATAATGATATTGTAATGAACCTTATTACTCCTTGACGAGTTTTAAAAAAAAATGTAGTCAATTTATTGTCACTTATTTATATTTTTTACCATTATTTGTTAATTCTTTTGTTTGTTTATTAAACTTTTTTATTTAATTTTGATTTGTATTAATAACACTGTAAAAAAAACAGTTGATAATGCCCGTCGATAATGCTCGTCGTAAAACACTATAAAATAAACAAAACCTTCTTTAATTTTATAATATAATAATTATATAATAAGTAAAACAGTACATTATTTATTTTAAACTGATATAAAAATAATGGTATGTTCTTATAGTGAAATTTATATTTTTTTATTACTTATTAAGTAATTAAAATCATTTGGTGCCGTATAATAAACCTCGTGCGATATTTAATAAGCCTCTCCATTATGAAGACAGTTGTAACAGATACATATTCCCAACATGATCGCTTGTGCTGTTTATATTACAATAACTGACTTTTGTAGTGAATTAAAATATTTAAAGACACTCTGTAGCTTAACAAAAAATATGATTAATTTTCAACATTAAGTTTTAAACTGAATCATCTAGTAGTTTTACTTTTCGGTGGTATGGTGTTATAATTGAAATTTATCACGCGACATTTTCGAAAACTATTGTTGGTTTTATGTATTTCAAAAATATATGTTCATTAAATAATAAATGTTAGTACAAATGCAAAACATACAATTTAATACACGTTCTATCAAAAGGGCGTATGTTGCAAATTCCGAATTAGTATCTAAATTTTATCTATTCAGTTTGAAAATGAAGGGTATGAGAAAAATGCGATCAGGAAAAAGAACTAATACAAAGATTCTCCCATCGTATCTCAACAATTTTTTTTCTACAAGAGCTGTTTGTTACTTAGTTGATCAACCTCTCTTTTTATAAAGGAGGAATAGAATGATAACATTAGAACAGAACTAGTGGTTAGCTAATCGCTCACACTACGTCCGTTTTTATGATAAGATGGGCAAAATTCAAGAGATCACATACATTTATGCTTTCGGGAAAAAATCCATAGATTGAAAAATCAATATACAAAAAATATCCTGTCTCCGCTACTCAGTAAGCGAAGTTGACCACGCAGTCGGCTATATTGCAATATAATTGGCCTTAATATGGCCAGTAATTAATTGTTCATAGATATATGAAAGGAATCTGCATATAAAGATTCATCAAATAAGTAAGTGACACTTAATTGAATTTTAATTAAATGTTTACAATTTATTAGTTATTTATTATACTGATTTGCAATCGCATCAAAAAAACAATTAACTGATTAAACCATATCCTGTCCTGATAATATTTAATATAATTGGAATTAGTACAAGATAATACAGATTGAAGCGATTTTAGCACCGCTGTAGTCAAATGAAGCTTTTCGTTAAATATTTAATTTCCGGTCTTTTTTTATCGGAAAACGGGGACTAGACTAGGACTAAAAACAGTTGAAAAATCCAAAATCGTTAGGAGCATGTACATATGTATAAATTTTCTTGTTAAACAAGTTTTGTTTTAGGAAATTGAAGTAAGGGTTAACAATATTATAAAACAGTTGGAATATTCTTTTTGTAGTTGCATTTCGATAAGCTATTTACAAATATAGGTTTTTTTAGTTTACCAATTTTATTACATTTTATATATTATAAAACTGAATTTATTAATTAAAAATAAATAAACTTCAAATTTGAATTGTCTGAATGCTCTACTCTTCCATTAATCTTGTCGTTAACGACCCGGGTTTTGCCTTTTGGCATCTTCAGGTTTTTTTCAAGTGCACGAATGCACTTGAACTGACGAGCAGCAAATGGCCAAAAGGCTAAGCCCGGGTCGTTAACGACAAGATTAATGGAAGAGTACAGCATTCAGACAATTCGAATTTAAATTTGAAATCCCATCAAGCACCTTCAGTCGAAATTATAAATTGTATGTAAACTTTTTTTATTTTTTTAATATAATTCCTTTCCACTAAGGCTTGTTGGTTTTCAAAAACCGGTTTTTTGGCAAAATTTGTGACATTCGAAAACCGGTTGTGCCGAATTTTTCATAAACGAGTCTATAAACAAAAGGACAGAAAATTTGGATCTTTTATTTGATGACTTAAAGACCATATGCCCCACATCATTACCTAGCGAAAGGGTATTTTCGATATCAAGAAATTTTTGACGCTTTGTGTTTTCTTAAATCATATTTTCTGGTAAGAGTAACACCAAATAATTTCTTGTTGTGCATTATTATGTATATAAATAAGCAAAATATAAAAAAAAATGAACTTTTTCTAGCTATTTTAATTGAATTATCCATTTTGTTGTAAAACTTCAAAATCCGAATAAAACCGGTTTTCGAACAATATTGACATTCAATAACCGGTTTTTTCAAAGCCCTACTTTCCACTATGTTTGGACACTTTAGCCGTATTGAAATTTTTTTTTTTTGACTCTTTAAAACTTTTGAGTTTTACACAGCGGGCTGACGATATTTCTGCCAATACGAACGACATACATCATATAGCACGTATATACACATTATACATTTATATGCAGTGTGAATAAAATGCCTCGTATTTGTTTTAATGTAGGCTCGTGAATTTTATGACATTTGTCTGTCAGTAATGGTAACTGATGAAAATAAAAATGAAAAGTTTATAGCCTCCTCATAAATATTTCGCATAAACCTATATAGAAAAAGAAAAGGCACACGTAGGCACGCACATACGGGATATTATTTTGTTTACGTTTTTTTTTACTTGTAGAATTCGTGAATCTCTATAAGACTGCAGTGTATTAAATTGCGTGCTATTTTTCGCACATGTAACCAATTGATCAACGCTTGTGTTTGCTGTATCGATTTTTAATCGGTTAAAAGATTTATAACTTTTAAGGTATTTTTTTTCCATTTTTTAAAATCTATGTCTACTCCCAATGTGGAGCATATAGCCTTCTAATGGACGTATCCAAAGCCCCCTATAGTGAAAGCCATGCTATGGAGTTGAAAACAGGTCCTTTTTTCAGATGAGCGGTCCGGATTCATAATGTTCAAAGTAATATCACATCATTATGAAACCATTTGTTTCTGTTATATTGTAGGAAATACATATTTATGTTGTAATTATATATCTTTTCAATTACATCTTTTTCAAAACAAGAAAAAATCACATTTTTTTAACTAAGGTTTTTAAATAAAAATCTCGGAGAACAAAAGTAAACAAATAAGGCAAATCATTTTTACAATTATTTTTTTTACAATATTTCAATACAGAATATGAGGTTGGATAGTTCATTAAAAAAATCAACGTCATTATTGGGATTTTTATCAATTAATAATTAATCTCAAAAGTTATTTGTGCACACTGGTTCGTTACTCAATCTTTCCATAGGATTTCTCAAGTCATATCAGTAATCAAAAATCAGTAAGTCAAACTAGGGTAGCACGTTTCACTTCATTATTTTTAAAATACTATTATTGATTAAATCATCATTTACTTGGTATATTGTCATTATTATATGATAAGACGCAGCATTTATTTCATTATATCACAATAGGCGTCAAAATCTTATATAATATAATATGAATTCCGCTTGTTACTGTTGTTTTATGTAATTTATAATTATTTTTTTATATAACTGTGATATTTAATAGTGGGAAGTTAAATTTTATTTGTTTTACCACTCATCGCATTTCTTGCCATTCGCTATATTTCTTACAATCATTACTTAATTTGCATATATGACCCTTCCGATGTATCGTAAATTATAAATTAATAACACTAAAGAATCACAGAATATCCATACAAGAAATCTTTCAAACATACATGTTATATTTAACGAAAAATAAGCTCATAAATTGGAATTTAGAGTTGATTTACGTATAACCGCCATACAATTTGTTATGAGAGGCTGGGATTCAACGGCCCGGTCTTTTTTGCTGTTTTTTCTACAACACTGCTTGGAACTTAAGACTGCTATGACGTATCTCAACAGAAGTTTTTCTACAAGAAATGTTCATTACTCAGTCGCTCAACCTTTCTTATTCCAAGAAAGTAGTATGGATAGAAGAAGGATAAGGCTAGAACAGGATTAGTGGTTAAAAAATCGCTCTCGCTACACTCAAATGATCGGAAAGGGTGGGAGGGAATTTTTCAGACATCACAAACACTCGTGCCTTCGAACCGAAATCGATAAATCGATCGAAAAAATGCTGCTCGTACTGGGACTTGAACCCGGTAAGTCCAGCACGGTAGCTCACAACGCTAACCGCTGCGCCATAGGACCCGGAATCGATTTATCGATTTAATGGCAATACGTGGTGTAAAAAAAAATAATAAGAAATACGATTTTGTGCATATTTCATTATTTTTTAATTAATATAATGAGGACCAGTTTCACTCGCGACGATTATTTTTCATTGATAGAAATTTGCAAAATATACAAAAGCAAGTAATAGCACTTTAGGTACCAAGTCTTTTTTGCTCAGTAGATACATTCCACGAAAAACAGTATTGAAAAGTGGTAGAATTCATCAAAAAATATAAATTGTTTCGCTGAGTTTAAAAAACGTGTTATTTGAAAAAAATAATAACATTTTAGTTTTGAAAATGGTGTAAAAAAGGTAGTAATGAAGAATTTATATGTAAGTTACACCCTATTTAGTTCATTATGTGTATTTTAATTAAGAAAAAAGATATTATTCTTGATCGCTACTTGATTACACGGGTACTTTTATAAGGGACTGGACATATCGCTTTCATCGCTAGAAATTTTATTTTTTTAATATAATAGATTTACGTTCAAATATAATACATGAATTTCTTTGACAGAAACTTGTAATAAGCTAAAAAATAGCCCTTTTATAACTTTATTTTTATATCACTTTTAAGGTGTTCACTGTCAATACTTGGTGGAAAGGCATTATAATAAAAATAAAAAAAGATTTTTAGTACTTTTTCCACATAAAATTTATTAGATCAGGACCGGTTTCGCTCATCGCGAGCATTATCAACTGATAAGAAAAATATATAAACAGTGATATTTATACAAATTTAAATTGAAATAAAAAGGTGTAAGCAACTATTAACAATTTAATGGATAAACAAATTACATTATAATTACACAAAATTAAAATGCTTAACACCCATAACAATTAAAAATCATCATCAAAGAATAATAAATCTAAGTGGCAAACGATATCAATTATAAACACAATTAAAATTTGTGAAATTTTTAAACAAAGTGAAACACTACATTACTTTAGTAATTTAATTGTTTAGATCTGAGAAACAAGCAGTTCCCGTAAAAAAGGCATGTTGTTAGATTGCGATAAGAAGGTTTTATGCTTTACATTGGTAGAGGACATGGATTAAAACATATATTTTTAGGGTAATATCCCTGAAACAGGGGACGGCGAAACAAATAATCCCTTATCTGTTTGTACATTAGTTATATAGTTGTTTTATTGTTTGTTTAAACCATGTCCGCTCCCAAATGTGGAGCATATGGACCCCTAATGGAGTTTATCTCAACAGAAGTGTTTCTACGAGAACTGCTTGTTACTCAGTTGCTCAACCTCTCTTTTTCCAAAGAGAGTAGGGATAGAAGGATAGGGCTAAGACAGGATTAGTGGTAAGCTAATCACTCTCGATACTCCCCGTTCATATGATAGGATGGGTGAGAGGGGGGAATTCAAGACATCACATACATCCATGCCTTTGAACAGAAATTCATAAATCGATTTATAAAACTGTCCGTACCGGGATTTCAACCCGAGCCCTCCGTAGCCGAAGCCAACAACGTTGACCACTCGACCACACAGGCGACAATATCTGAAATCTGAAAGTACAATTCCAACAAGGATTAAATAACATAAAAAAAAAATATTTCATATTATTTTCATTATGTACACTTCCATAATACTGTGTACATAATGAAAATAATTCTAAATTAACGTTGAATTTCCATCAAGCACCTTCAGTCGAAATTTTAAATATTTAATACGTTCATAGTACATAATTCAAAAATCCAATAATAACTTTTATTAATAGTGTTTTCCTTCCATTAACGGAAAAACACACAAATTTATTTAGTTTTTTCACAGGGTAAACAAACAAAAAAAAATGACCTTTTAACTATCAGCGACTCACAAATTGATTTGTTGCGTCATCTTTATTTACATCGTATTTTAACTGGCAAGGAGAGCTGTTCAAATATTATTAATTGACAGGCACAGTGAGCAGTTAATTAATTTCCGCTCGGTACTAGGTCGCCGAATGTAGCTACTTGGAGGGCGGTAATTGGTGGTCAATAAAAGTATCAACTTACATTTTTAACTTTCATAGACAATATATTTAGCATTTTAATTTCCATTATGAATGTCAACATTTAAGCAACTTTATTTGTTTCGAAGAAATAAAATGACGTCAAGATTATTTTTTCAACACAATATTTCTAAAAGTTTAGATTTAACTAGGCTAAATATTAACAATTAGAGTTATTAAAATAGCTCTTTTTTTTAAATTATGTTTACTTAAGCAACAAAAGAAGCCTTTATGAGGTATAATTGATAATGAAACAACGCACGCTTTCCAATTATTATATAGAGCGCAAATCAATGAAATAATTAGGATGTAATACATTAAAAAAGTCTTTTCAGTATTGAAAACTATTGCATTGCAGACTGGGATTAAGCAGTTGTTAATAAACGCAAATTGATGCATTGCTATCATTATTGGTATTAGATCTCGCGAACGTTTTTTGCCACACTATTCCGAAAACCCAACGTTGACTAACAACCAATGCTCGTAGTCAAACGCAAAGCGTCTAAATTACAAAACCGCCATAAATGACTTTTTACTTTGTGTAATTTATTTCTAGTCATATACAACGCGCTTAAAAGTTGCTGGTTGAAAATGAAATTGTTTGAATGGCCAACAATCAGCTCTTGTGTATTGAACACTATTCAAAATGTTTTTTTATAAATGGCCCATAACCAATTAGCCCAAATAAATTGTTGAAAAACAGTCATCAAATATATATTACTTACTATACTTAGTAACCAGCACAGTGATTTTTTTTTAGAAATACAACACTAATTATTTACTCTTATAATAACACATAATATATCTGCAGTAATAAGATTTAAGTTATACCAACTGTAAAAACAAAATACAAAAATTATATTGTGTTTTAATAACCCCCCCTAGTATAAGTTTTAGAATAGCCCCGCTGGGATAGCTTTGATTCAGACCGACTTTCGAAAAGCTATGTCCCTCCGTCATGCTGCAGACTCGGACAGTCATTGATTACCATCGATAACATATAAAACTGTACTCAATGGATACCAATAATATTAATCCGATGGTCGTTCGCGTATCAATCATCCCTTTGATTCAGCGCTGACACGTGAATCGAAACATTCTGCACACAAGTTCAGGCGACACGTAGGGCCATCTATTGACCCTGTGATTAATGAACTCGTGCGGTGAGTCCAGTTTATTAGCCGGCGGCCATTTTGTTCGGAGACGCCATCTCGTTTTAGCAACGTCGGCCATTTCAAATAAATAACTAATATAACGATCGCCATGCAGGCTGTAAATCATTTTTGAATTTTGCTTCCTTTGAGTTTGATCAAATCCTCTAGATATGTATATTTGTGGATATTAAAGGCATATCGTTGACCGTACTCTACCGGTCGCCATGGAGCGCTATTGAAGATCAAACGTAAACTGACGTATAAAAAACAGTTTAATTAATTGGAAATTAAATAAGGGAAACATAGTTTAATGTGTATTTTACTTTTGTGTAAGATTCAGGATTTTTGTGAGATAAAAAAATGTACGCTAGCTTAAGTAATTTGTAAACTTGTTATCATATTCTCTAATACGCGATTTTTAGCTTCTTAGAAGATTGTTTTAAATAATCAGCATATTTTTAAAAGTATAATACCTTTCTGCAAAAGCAAAAGCAAAAACAAAAGAATACATTGCAAAATAAAATGCAACACAGAACAGCTAAGTTGCAATAATAAACTAGATTCACATGCATTCATTCATTACTCGATAGATATTTTATATAAAACATTTTGCGTTGCTATGTGTGGATTTACACTTCAATGTATCACTTTTAAGGTGTTCACTGTCAATACTTGGTGGAATGGCATTATAATAAAAATAATAAAACATTTTTAGTACTTTTTCCACATAAAATTTATTAGATCAGGACCGGTTTTGCTCATGATGAGCATTGTCAACTGATAAGAAACTCAATTTGGTTGACAGACATTAAGATTTATTATTATTAGATTAATTGGTTTTTGTTGTAATCGTTTTCATTGCTAAGTGGTCTTCAACTTTTTATTTATAGTTTATTTTCCTTGTATTTTGCTTCAATTCTTTTGCTAGGTTGTAATACCAATTGTTTGTCATACCTTGTTTTTATCACTTAACTTTTGTATAAATATCACTGTTTTATTGTTTTTCTTATCAGTTGACAATGCTCATCATGAGCGAAACCGGTCCTGATCTAATAAATTTTATGTGGAAAAAGTACTAAAAATGTTTTATTATTTTTATTACTTCAATATATATCGACGATTTACTTGAAAAAAGTATCTCCCTTGTGATGTGCTTTACCAGAAATTCTAAATAATTTTGTAAAGCAAAAAATAACTTCTTTTTCTTGTAAGCAATTATAATTTATTTTGTGTTGTTACATTTCAAAATACATGCGGTTGACTTGATGGTTTTTGTTAAATAGAAGGTTATATTTAGTTTTTGCTAAGTAGCCATCTTTTTGGACACACCAATAGTTAAAAGTATTCAATACAATGTCCGTGTCGGTCAATGTTAAAATAACTAAAAGTTAGTTAGTGTAAAAAAATAACTTCTGTTAGAACCTTCAATATGGTTCACATTGAAAGCGCACGTAGCTGAAAACAAATTTGAAATAAAAATTGATTAAAACGACTCACAGATGTATATTTTCATTTAAAATATAGTTGAATTTTTATTTTACTGCCAATAAAAAAGCGACATGGACGGTTTTGAAAAAAGACGCAACATAATGTATATTATACCTATCTCACGTGATAGTGGTGTGACGATGGTGGTGTAAAAACACATAGCAAATGCGAAATGATACATGTTATCGGATCAAACAAAAACGGCGATATTCCGAGATGATATGACAACTTTTCATAAACATCGTGCGTCATTCTCGTCGTGTATTTTATCTACAGTTATGTTTATATTACATAACACTATACGTTCGTCAAAATTCACGTTTTTATTCGAATAGTGAAAGGAAATATTCACTGTAAACATCTTCTCAATATAATTTCAAACACTTTTTTTAAATCATGTTATATTTTTTTATTTTTTTTATACCATGTCCGCTCCCAATGTGGAGCATATGGACTCTTAATGTAGTTTATCTCAACAGAAGTGTTTCTACGAGAACTGCTTGTTACTCAGTTGCTCAACCTCTCTTTTTCCAAAGAGAGTAGGGATAGAAGGATAGGGGCTAGGACAGGATTAGTGGTAAGCTAATCGCTCTCGATACGCCCCGTTCGTAGGATAGGCTGGGTGAGAGGGGGGAATTCAAGACATCACATACACCCATGCCTTTGAACAGAAATTCATAAATCGATTGAAAAATCAATTTATAAAAACTGTCCGTACCGGGATTTGAACCCGGGCCCTCCGTAGCCAAAGCCAACAACGTTGACCACTCGACCACACAGGCGGCAAACCTTTATTACAAGTGAATAACTGTCTGTTATTTAATTTGTCAATGTCTTTTTTTCCGAAGAGAGCAAGACTAGAAACATATATCTTGAATAATGTTAGTAGTCAGCTAATCGCTACCACTTAGTCACGATTTTTGAATTGGATTATTGGGACGTAATTTGAGACATCACAGACATCCATGTCTTCAAAGACATTTTATAAATCGATATTTGTGATGTCTAAAAATTTTCTCTCACTCTTTTTATGTTTAAATAGTGAGAACGATTAGTTAACCACTAGTTCCGTCCATCTTTATTCTTCTATCTCTACTATAAAATCCAATCCTGGACTCTTTTTGAAAAAATAGAAAATTCTGGGAACCCGGGATTGAAAATTCACCATAAAATAGTGTGGAGATTCGAGATTTGGGATTGAAAAATGTTTGCCTTTTTTTAATCTCTTCTAAGAATTTCCAATTTCAAAAATCCAGAAATTTATCGAATTCCGATAACCTTTATTTGAAGAGCAAACATTCAAAAAGTGTTTTGTCACAAATTTTGAAAAATGGCGTTTTATATCAATTCTGATAGCCCATAATAAAACCTATGAATGGAAATCAAAATTAGTGTTCAAAAAAGTTTTTTTTCATATTAAAATGAAATCATAAAGTTGACACATTCATACAAACCGTCACTTTTGCAACACTTAAATCATCATTTTCCAAGCTTTGTATTTGTGTGACAAAACACTTTTTGAATGTTTGCTCCTCATTTTAGCTCACGCGAGAATTTCTTAAATAACTATTACTAAAAGTACTATCACAATTCCGGGATTTCGGGATCATAACATTGGACGGGATCCCAAGGTTGGAGGTCCTAATACCTACTACAAACTTACTCTCTAAGAAAAACAGTACACGCAGTTCTCGACGAAAAAACTTCAGTCGATACGTTCAATAAGAGGCAATATGTTTAATATTGGAAGCGAATGTGGATTAAAAAAAAAAACATTGAAATAACGACATGCATATATTTTGTAAAATATTACTTATTGTCCTGGATTCTTGATAAATCTTTAAAATCATAGTCTTTGTTAATGAACTCGAACCAACTTGAATACTATTTCATATACACAGTTAAAGACTTGGAAGACAAAGCCTGGTTCGTAAGCGCGAAACATGGAAGTGTACAAAATTTTAACGATCCAAACATACTGGTCTAGTTAATTAATGTCGATCGATCAGCCATTATATTTCGTTTAGTATAGATTTAAAATTTGATACAACATTGAAGAAGCGCAGTTTAATTGTAGGTATTTATATAACAGTTGGTTGCCATGGCATTATTTCCGTACAATTAATCATGGCGGTCCGGGTAAGTTTCCCAAATATCAACATTTATATGACAAAGGAAAATGTACGAATTCGCATAATTACGTATGGTCGTTCAAATAAACCGAATGAAATAACTGATCCGATGCAGTTTTTGTAAACAAGCGGCATACATACTGCACATTTCGAGAAATAATATATTTGCACTATTTTCATTATTTAATAAGTAGAATATTCCATATTATAAAAGTAGTCAAGTAGTTTAGGTCACGGGTTGAAATTCCAGTACGGACTGTTTTTTCAATTGATTCAAGGGCTTGGATTAGAAACTCCAATTACTCGACATCTCAACTACTCGAGTATCGAGTAGAAATTTTTAAAAATACTCGACTAGTTACTCGACCAAAATATATGTATGTTATAATCCAAATTTGTGTTTATAAATTGTAAATAGATAATGATTAAATATATAAGCTTATTTAATTTTATTAATACATTTATTTCAAATTAAAAAAAACATATATTTAAAACGGCATATATAATCAACTCTTAAATTTTGAATTGGTTCGAAGTTTTGTTTTTATAATTCCCACAATAGAAAAAACTCTTTCTGTTGCTGTGGACGTCGGATTTGTAGTTCATAGTGAATAAGGACATGTAAAAATTTCTGCATTTATTATGCCACAGCTGCATTTATTAGTCGGAAAATCAAAAAGGTTACTTTTCTATATTTTATTTTGTCTCTTGTTATCATAGACTCTCCTCGTCATAAACTTGCCATTGATAAGATAAGTCAACAGGACCAACAGCAAAAGTAACAAAAAAAATCCTAGCATAGCATAACCAACGGAAAAACTGGGCAAAATCATTTAAAAATATTATATATATTACCTGATTGTAAAATCCACGCGCAAGATTCAGTTTAATGCAACGGTTAAACATTATACATATTTTTAAAAGTACGTAAATAAAATTTGCCGCCTGTGTGGTCGAATGGTCAACATTGTTGGCTTCGGTTACGGAAGTCACGGGTTCGAATCCCAGTATGGACAGTTTTATAAATTTATTTTTCAATCAATTTATGAATTTCCGCTCGAAAGCATGGATATATGTGATGTCTTGAATTCCTCCTTCCCACCCATCATATCCTATAAACGGGGCGTATCGAGAGCGATTAGCTAATCACTAGTCCTGTTCCAGCCCTATCATTCTATCCCTACTCTCTTTGGAAAAAGAGAGGTTGAGCAACTGAGAACAAACAGTTCTCGTAGAAACACTTCTGTTGAGATAAACTCTATTGCTACACATTGGGAGTGGACATGGTAAAAAAATAAACAAAAATAAAAATATAAATTACGATTATTACTCGATTATTTTTCAAAATACTCTTGAGGTCTGGCACGGTACTCTACAACGCTAACAGCTGCGGCCGACTAGGACCCGACAATGAAACAAATCATTACAATATTATATTCGTAAAGTTTTGATAGATCTGTTTCAGTTTCATATACAAAATGTTAAGAATCACTGTCATATCGGTAGATGCGCACGCAACGCCGATTAAAATGTATAATTTTATCGAGCTTTCATACACTAATTGAACACAAAAGGTACGAATTGATTACGGCTTATGAATGCGGCACATCCGTCATTGTCACTGCCAGGAACAATTTGTGCCGCTTCGCAGTCGTATGTGCTGTTTGGACAACCCCGTGGCACAAGAGTGCAAGTGTCATATATTTTACCTAACATATAAAGTTAAACTCAAACATTTTATTTCCGAGGCCTAATGCTAGAAGTGCCTATGTTAAATGTATCAAATTTTCAGTAAAGTTAATTATATTTTTGTTTGCGGTATTTATGTAGTCTTCTAGTGCAGCGGTGATTTTTCGTACTATAACTGCCCGAGTGAAAATTAACACTTCTTACACTAATAAATATCAACGTCTGATCATCTATAGCTCTGTTCTTGTTCTGTATTAGAATCTTAAAGCTTTCAATTCGATTCTAATTCGAAAACAGTTTGCAAACAGTCAGCAAACCGTCAGAAGTACGCAAAAGAACAGAGTTTTTGTGAACATAAGAATTTCTTGGTGCAAAGTATGCTTCAACATTATTTAGACACACAAATCGGCTTTCATTGTATTTCATTCATTTTAAATCGAATCACATAAGGATTTCTAGCAGTATTTTAAACTATTTTCTGAATCTTAACTCCAAATAGTCAAAATCTGACGCTTCTAGCTTTAAGGCCCAAATTTAAGCCTGACAATAAATACGTGCCAAAGATACTTAACATTTAGTTAGTAATATTTTGTATGTGTCGAGTAGAATATTTCATAAAACAAAGCCATTTGACCATTTTTTAAAGTGCAACTTGAGATAACGATATAGATTTTCACGGTCTTTTTAATTTGTATCTGTATCTGCTATTTAATCAATCCCATGGCTCTAATTGTATTAATTTTGGGTAAGACATTTGTATTTTTTTTTCATAAATTTACTTATAATCTTGAATGGCAAA
The DNA here is from genome assembly GCA_030503985.1 of Himalopsyche tibetana. Taxonomy (NCBI): domain Eukaryota; kingdom Metazoa; phylum Arthropoda; class Insecta; order Trichoptera; family Rhyacophilidae; genus Himalopsyche; species Himalopsyche tibetana. Next base: position 22,917,789 of record JAPJYX010000007.1, read on the forward strand.
CAGTTTTAGGTTCTGTTAAAGATTACATGTTGCTTGTTTCAAGTTTTGATTATGCATAATTTGTATGCGCGTACTTCTTTCAGTGTATTAAAGTTCGCACTACAAAGTTACATATGTCATTAGCAGTATATGGCAGATAAGGTTTGAGTGACCACAGTGAATTATCATTATTTAATCTCAAATAAAATGCCGTATTTTATTACAGTCAAACATTACAGTAAAATTTTCTGCCTTTTTTATTTTTAACGTTTTTCAATATGTCAAACATAAAAAAATAATTAACTTTCTTCTCATAAATCAAACTTAATTAAGATACATTTGTATTGAAACACTAAGGGAAACGATAATTAGAAGAAAAATGTTGCTACGTATTATTTTCAATGGTCGCTTCATTTATCACTAAATATTACTTATGCCATATAAAGTTAGCATTATGTATTTCAAAAATGTTGTTTAAATCATTATGTGTTTGGTGAGAGTATTTGTATGGTGAAGTGATAAATGAATTTCATCTCAATATTCGGGGTTGAAAAGAGTAAAGCTATCACACCAAATTAATTTATTATTCGTCGATTTTAGAAATCAAATCGTACCATTTCGTCTATATCTATGTCGCCTATGCCCCATTACTCGTTTGATTTGAATCTGTTCGATGATCACTATTTGCACTAAATTTGTCGATTTTTTACAAACGAAATCTGAGCGGACATCGACCTTTCATGCTCTCAAATGACTTAACCTCCATTTATAAAAAAAACAGACAGAGATTTTTAATTCAAACTATACAATATTTACATCCAAACTTTAATTTGAAAATTCAACTGAATAAAAGAATTTGAAACAGATTCGAGGGTACTCAACAAATTTCCCACCATCGCCGGATGAGTTTTTACTAAATGCGGGATATAAAAACTAATACAATAAACGTCATACTGGTATGTTTTCTAGAAATCACAAAAAATAGTTCAACTTGTTTTAAGTTTTCTGCGTACGTTATTGACATGATTTAAAAATATATATTTACTAGCCTTTAAGATATTTAAATACCAAACCATTTTTTTCGGGTACTACAGACATCTTTACTGCTAATTTAATTCTGAAATTTTTATAAGAATGATTTCTAAGAATTTATAATAAAAAATACTTTCTTGATTTTTTACCCATTTCAAAGCAAAGCAATTTCTAACATATTCGTTTTGTATGACAGTTGACCTAGCTTTAATCAAAACGTGAAACAGGTTTAAAAACTAAGTTTTGAATTCTTATTTAAAAAAAACTAAAAACTTCCTTCACACGACAATACACAATTTTGTTAAAAAATATATGGAATGGATAAAAAACCTTGCTACCAAGTAAATTTCACAGTGTCTTTGGTGTGTATAAATTTTTATCTATTATCTTCAAGAAAATATAATCATGACTTGGTCTTCTAAAATCTACTCGCTCTCATATTTTGAATTTGTTTTAGTCGCAAATGACAAAAATTTAGCTACAAAATGTACATAGAAAGGGTACAATTGAAACAAGCTTAAAGGAGATTCGTATTTTATAATATAAGCGACCAAGAACCACTTAGAATAATTGTAACGATGATGATAATAATGCTGTCATTTTAGAAACATTATTTCAGTCATGATATTATGAAAATTTTTGATTTAACTATATTTTTATAAATGTATTAATTCTGAGAATATTAAAATACGCAATACTGGGTTTTCATTTTGAAGGCTTCGTAGGCCAACGCGTGACGCATTGCCTGGTAAAATTTGGTCGATTAATTGACCCTTCCATGGGTCACATAGCTTAAAGCTTAAATGATAATCCCACCGCTTTTTATAAGCCCCAGCTTACGCTACGCTTTGATGATCTCTGTTATGAATATCTTTTACGTTTTAAAATCTTTAAAAAAGCTCAATTTGTAGTTTGAAATAACAAAAGCTTATAGAATTTGACATATCGTATACATGAAATTGATTTAGACATTTTTTTTATTTATTATATATATTTTATTTAATAGAAGTCAAAAAATGAGTTAGGTCTTTTAAATAAATGCTTTATCACTATCGAGTAATATTCATTCCACAATGTGTCACATTTTTTTATCCGTGTCCACTCCAAATGTGATCATATGGGCTTTTAGTGCAGGTATCTGAACATTAGTTTTGCTATGGTTAGCTAATAGCTTGTCGTCTACTGTAGCCCAGTTAGTTAGAGCGTGCTCTACCGATCAAGCAGGTCTGCGTTCGATTCCCGGGGAGATCACAGTGAATTTGAGAATTATTCAGTTCATAGTGATCCGGATATTTGTGATGTCAATTCACGTTATTTCCTTTCCTCCCATCCTTCTGATCCTTCGATAACTGGGTATAGCAATAGCGATTAGTTAACCACTAGTCCTGTTCTAGCCTTAGCTTTCTTTCTTTACTACTCACATTGAATAAAAATGAGGTTGAGCGACTGAATAACAAACAAAAAAACTTCTGCTGAGATACTTTCTCCACATTGGGAGCGGACATGATTTTTAAAAAATTGACAGTGAACACCCTTAAAGTGAATAATTATAATCGCTTGCTTCAAAGTATTACCTACAAGATACAAATACAATTTGAAACAACCAATCATACGCAATGTTGTATAGTGTATTGAAACGAAAGCAATCGATGCTTTATTTTGGACAATCAATCAAAGCGATTGTTTCGAGAACAATGTTACAATATTAATCCTCAAGGAAATATGCTTGAGTATCGATGTAGAGATAATATAATAATGTATACGACGTATATCGGTCAAATATATTACAGAATGACCAGAAAATACAGGTTGCTTAAAATATACTCTGTCCATATCTTAGTTGTCTTACTTTTTTTACCGTAGCCAAGCTGCCGACTCTAAGTCATGCAATCCCGAACCCTTTTTGGGATCCCGGAATTTCGGAATGCAATCACGCGCTGAAATATTCGCCACAAATCCCCCAATTGCACTGTCGCATTCCATTGTCGTTGATACGAGACGGTCGTCTCTGCGGCGCATACAGTCAAATGTTGGCTAGCGTCTGTGTATTCAACACCTGCCAGGCTATACACGTATAGCCGGGCGACTGTCTATGTACTGGATTTTGGCGCGCTTTGCATATTATCACTTAGTAACCAAATATTTCGTCCATATATTTTTTTTTGCATAACTATGAGAAATCTTTGTTTTGCATTTTTTGAGGAAAAAACTACTCCCCCAACTACACTACCCCGAATTACACTATCCCGACTCGAGTGTAAATGGGGATTTTACTGTACTGTTCACAATCTTTAATAATAATTTTACGTTTTCATTTTTTACGTATCACTATTTTAAATACAAATGAATACTAGCGTTACAGCTAACTGCCAAAGCGACAGATTTCTTTTTTAAAAACCACAGTTGCTGGAGATCAATTCGAGTAGAAAAAATATCACAAGCACCTGTGTCGAAGATCTTAAATGAATTAAAATATTTTTTTTTTAACAATTGAAACAAAAAATGAAACAATTGCAACTGAATTTTGTTTAAAATTATGAAAAAAAAAACTGTATTTTCCTGTCTAATTGAAATATCCTAACCTCAAATTTTGTATAGTTGCCTAGTCCCCTATAACATGGTATTTTTATAACGCAGTCCTAATCTCTAAGCCATTGGGTGGTTGACTGTACTCTAAACCAGTGCTTCGCAGACTTTTTCATGCCACGCACCCCTAAATCTTAAAACAATAATCAGCGGACCCCCGATTTTTTTTTCATACTTTATCACACGGGTTCCCAACCTGCGGGTCGCCAATGGTTTCCTGGGGGGTCGCTTTTTTTTTTAAATTTTAACAATATAGCAAACCGATGATTTCAAATTCCTCGGTGAGCTAAAAAAAAAGGAGTTTCGGAGACAATCCTGGCAAAAAGTAAATCGAGGGTTTCAAATTCCCAAAAGGGGTCGCCACCCGAAAAAGTTTGGGAACCTATGCTTTATCACAAAGAATGTTGATTTTTTTTTTTAAAAATCGCGGGCCCCAAGTTGGGAATCACTGCTCTAAGCAGTGCAGCGGTAATCTAAAAAATGGGACGTAGCGAGAGAGAGTAGGTATCCACTAGTTGATTCCTACCTCTATCCTTCGTCCTTCTTTCGAAAAATATATGTTGAACTACTGAATAACAAGCAGGCCTAGTAAAACATTCTGTTACCATACACTCCCATATGATTTATACTGGGAGCAAACATGGTATCAATATATACTAACCCCAAACATCGTAATTAATGTCTGACGGTGAAATCTTCTTAAATGCATACTTAATATTTTATATCTTTCAACGAAATTTTAGAATATCGTGGTTAATGGTTCATAAATAATGTTGAATGTGCATCACAAGTAAATGCATGTACGACATGAGATTAGTAAATTTAAATATCGTCAGACGTTTTGAGCCCTCTTTAAATTACTATCTACAGCATATCCCATATATTTACTCATACTCCCAGTCTGCAATACGAAAGGAGAACTACATACTTGCAAAAAAAAACAATTAATATTCTACGGGGCTATTCAATTCTTCAAAAAAGGTTACTATCAACAAATTCAGTACAATTTCAAATTAGTATTTTTTAGTTATATTCAGTTTAGTGTCATTTTTTTATATTTGTAGAATTATCATTTATTTCACTACTTATCAACTTTTAAGGTGTTCAGTGTCAATACTTGGTGATATGGCATTATAATAAAAATAATAAAAGATTTTAGTACTTTTTCCACATAATCAACCTGATCCAATAAATTTTATGTGGGAAAAGTACTAAAAATCTTTTATTATTTTTATTTATCAACTATTTGTTACATCCTTATTTAGTATTATATTTTTTTTATAAATCTATTAATGTCTATTTGTATTAGTTGAAAGATTTTCTGATAAGCGAAACCAGCTGCAATGCAAATAAATAAGAAAAGGTGTATTTTTAATATTTGTTTATTGACTCTTTAGCTTTCTTATCTGGTTTCAAATGTTTTTTTTTAACACATACGCTCTTTACTCGAAGAATGTGGCTTCCACGCTATACGTCTAAGATTATTTGTCCCTGCTAGACTATTTTCTTCCTCAAAGGTTAATGCAACGTTTCGTAAATTCATCGAATACATCCTATGGATGATCATCAACGGCTTTCCGGGACAAAGAAATCCATCCGGCTTATAGCAGAGATAAATATCCAAACCACCTTCGTCATTTTTTTTTATTACTTTTGATGTAACAATAGGCAGATTATTCCACTTTCTTTGGAGTTGCTGACAAAGTCCAACCAGAATATTTATATCATTTGCAGCAGGCATCTGTTTTAGCAGCACAGTTTGTATACAGTTACGTTGTGCTTTCATTATTTGTCGTGACTCCATTATGAGATGTAGAAATGTTAATTAGGTGGCACTTAGTTTTGACTAAGAACAACCGTAAGTAAAAGATTTTCCAAAGATGGACTCGGTTACAGAAATCTTTAAAAGGATAAAATTTGAAATACAAAAAAATTTGCGATGCCATTTTATGGGCTATGGAGTTTTCAAGCAATAAAACCACTCAGCTTAAAACACGACTTGAATTATTATTTTATTATTATTATTTTAGGCTAATTAGCATGCAGCAGCGCAACTTTTGACCCTAGTGGTTTGAATAAACATTTTTTTACAAATACTCAAAGTTATTAGTTTTTTTCGAGTCTGACTCCGACTCCATAGTCCTTGTTATTTTGTTACATATTTTCGTTCAAAAACACAATGAATGTCTTAATCGTTAAAATTTTGTACATTCTGATACTTCTTAGCAAGTTCATGTGTGCACTTGAACGCCAAGCACCTTCAGTCGATGTCTTAAATTATACAATGATTATTACTTTTTAACTCCATTCAAAAGGCTCGTATTTTCCGGTCAGAATTAATATTACATTGGGCAGAATTTATATTAAATGGTCATAATATGTCGGTCAGTTTAAACAGTCAAAATTTAAATGCAATTAAAAAAAACTCAACCTAACCTAACCAAAATGGTTATTTATTGGTTAAAAATTAAAAGTACAGTACGTGACATTACAGCTGACGCCAATTTGCCATGTGCTTGACAAACACAATGAGGAAAAAATAAAAAAAAACCCTACATAATACATGAAAATCAACATACAGAACCAATAAATAAAATAGTAAAACTTCAAAAATACTGTCACTTAAAATGTCCACTTCTCTGAGAATGGTTATAAAATATTCTGACCGTATAATATTTTTATTCTGACTTGTTCATATTTTTATTCTGACCAAAGATTGATTTAAATTCTGACCATTTAAAAATATCACTCGCTTTTTGTAAGCCATCCTAACATCTATGCCGTATGCTCAGCCACAATGAATATATTCAGAGCGTTTACTTTGGGTCAGTTTTAGTAGAACGGGAAATACCTCGCATATTATACGAAAGCTTTGCATGAAGTGCTTGCAATGTTTCATAAAAGCTCTTGCTAAAATGTATGTATTATAATAAACGTACTGCATATTTTAATCATATTAAAATTCATTATGGACATAAAAATGATAACGCAGTATTTTTATTGCGTGGTTTATGTAGCAGAACAAAAAACACCGTTGGTTTTTCGTATTACTCAGCTGCGTGGTCGAGGGTTTAAATACTATTATTGAAAGAAAACTTTTGCGCATTGGTTTATTTATTTAATTAACATTGCACAAGTTTGAGAAATTATAAATTTTAAACTTTTACAATTAAGAAAAAAAAGTACGTGTTCAATCAGGAACAAGGGATAAAAGTGTTGCACTAAATACAGACGCTCATTAATTCTTTTTCCAGGAAATTTTATAAATAAACAGAGCGCAATTGAACAGTCTTCCGATTTTAAATGAAATGTTACACATGCCTGACTCTCCACTTTTATACCCTATATAAATATAATCATCCGACAAACAAAAATAAATATAGTTCTTAAAACTACTCACCATTCAAATCTGTGAGCAGTCCCATGGGCGAATCCTTTTCGCCAGCAATGGCTTTAAACTCAGTGAGACATTTATTTATTATATAAACACGAAACATTCATTTTTAGTTTATCGGTGCACTTGAACGCCTGAAGATGAAAAAAAGGCGAAACCCGGTTCGTTAGTGACAAAATCTGTGTGAATGTACATAATTTGAATGATTCAAATTTAATAGTACAATTTAATATTAAAAGCAGTAGAAAAAAAAATGGCAAGAAAGTTAGCTGAGTAAGCTCTGACGAACTTTACTTTAATACATAAAAAATAGTATTCGACAGAACTCACCCACGTTTATGTGGAATATGTCGACATCCGAAGCAATATTGTTAAAGCCGTTGATGTTTTTTCAATACAATTATTTGTAATTGATTAATATCTGTTGTATTTTCATTACATTTAAGTAACCTCCTGTTTGATTCTGAAAATAACAAATGAACAAAACGCTTGTAAGTTTACAGTCCTTCAATGCTTACCTTGTAGTATGATAATAGTTGGGCAACTGACTTACAACCAGATCGTTATAAATGTGTGATTTATTATAACTTTGTGAAGGTTCCGTTAACAACAAAATATTATTTAAAACCATTTTAGCTTGCTTTTATCACCTTCGATTACTTCAAAATTCTGTTTAAATACTTCATTTTGAGATTTTAATACCGGACGAATATATCGATACCGGGTATTACGAAAAAAGATTTAAATAAATCACAAAGCACGATCAATTAGGATCTCAATACCAGGCGGGTATTTTGATATTTCACATAAAATACAGTCATTAAAAAATATATGATGATCATACAAACTAGTGATTTCTAAAAAAAGATAAATAATTCTGGTACCTGTAAAAATTGATAAAACTTAGTGGATTTAAAATATTCATTTCTATAGAATTAATATTAAGTTAATTTTTGAAACTGAAATGTATTTTTGCCTTTTCATAACCGATATTTCTAAATTGAAAAAAACATTATGAATACGAAGATCCCGGTTTTGATAGTACCGGAATTGCGATCCCTAGCTTTATATGCAGTCCATATATTTCACATTGGGAGCAAAAAAATATTACAATCTACTATAAAAACATTAAGTCGTGTCATATTTGTGCAACGGTTAGCGTTCTGGACTTCCGTGCTGGATCTCACGGGCACCAGTCCCAGTACGAACAGCTTTTTTTCGATTGATTTATCGATTTCTGTTTGAAGGCATGGGTGTTTGTTATATCTAAAAATTCCCTCCGACCCTTACCAATTCTTTAATAACTGAGCGTGGCGAGAGCGATTAGTTAACCGGTAGTCCTGCCTTAGCTTTATCCTTCTATCCCTACTATTCTCTTTGAAAAAGAGAAGTTGAGCGACTGAAAAACACATTATGAGGCCATATTCTCCACATTAAGATATTTAGATAACAAATAAAGAAATAAAAACATTGAGACACCATTTATCTTTTAAAGAAACGATTTTTTCGTAAGCACATACATACATGCATAAAAACTCCCTATTTACAGCAATGGGCTGCCAAAATGTTAACAATGGGCTCTGTTAACCTGCGAGATATTCGCGGTGTTCCAGATAACGGGTGAATTTTGTGTCACTCTTATAGGATGATTTTTCAATAATTATGAAACCAATATGATTATATTATGTAAAAATATACTGATATATAAATTTTAAAAACATATAATATCTTTTAGGATGCACCAGAAATAAATGTATTTTTCGAAAAATTTCCCAATGCAACAGGATATTTTGTTTCATTATACATATAAACCAGAGGTGGGGAATATTTTCTTCTCTTAAGGCTGCATTCATTTTTTTGATTCGACATAAGGCCGCAGTTAACATTGACTAGCACGGGATTGACTAATTTTCAATCCCTTACCCTACTTTTTCCCCCGATTATCTCCAGACCTCGTTTTTTTTTTAGCTCACTGAGCTTTAAGACGTAGGTTCCCCACGTCTGATAAAAACCATCTACAGAAATTACTGTTGTTCTGAAAATATGTTTTTACTTCAACAAGAGGCTCGCGTGAGCTTCTCCGAGCCCCCTCCAGCCCACTCCTGCCTATTTCATCTTAAGCTGTTAGTTGTTGATAAAGTTTACTGTGGCAGTTAATTTTATCAGGAAATTCTTAAGATTTACGTATCAAAAAATTCAAAACAAACAAAGCTCGCAATTCTCATCACGTAATGATAATATTTGATTGTTTCACGAATGGGGATGGTATATTGAAGAAAGCATCTCTTATCGCATGGCAAGAGAGTGCCCTGCCACTATGGCCATAAACACTGGGGCAGTAATAAATCCAGCGATGCAAAATAATCCAGATTATCCCCGGGAAGGCTTCGCTGCCGTTTTGTACACGCCCCTATTTCCCAAAGTGTCGCATAGTAATATGCCAATCATCCCGGAGCGCGAGAATGGGGATGATAAAATTGGACGTAAAAAATTTAAAGCGGGCAATAAATTAAATTTACTTCTTCATTGCTGCCATTATTGATTGACTGTTTTATTAATTCCTCCTCAAGCAACTTACGTTTAATTGTTAAAAACCCTTTCTTCTTAAACTATTTATTTATTTTTATGCCACATTTCATTTACTTGTTAATAAGTGAACAGTTATAAGTGTTACAAGTTTATATCATAAATCACTTAATCAAATTAATCAAATAATATAATATGATTGTTCAAACTGAAACCTGTATCTGCAGTTGGAGATTTCTGCTATATTATGTATAGATATTAGTAATACAAGACGCAACAAGCAATTTAATTTTACAAATACATAATATAAGCCCTCAATAAGTGATTTGTTTTATATCAAAAGTATGGACTTGTAAGTGAAAGGGCGTGATAGCGTCAAATTTCTTCGAGTCTCCTTCATCGCTAATGTTTTGGAAGTTAGTATCCCCTTACAATCGTTGCTGACGGAAGAGGGTGATTGCTACAGAGCTAAGAAATCTTTAGTGAAGCCAGTTCACGGAGACTCCATGTGCATATCAAATGTATGGACTTGTAAGTGAAAGGGCGCAATAGCGTCAAATTTCGTCGAGTCTCCTTCATCGCTAATGTTTTGGAAGTTAGTATCCCCTACAATCGTTGCCGACGGAAGAGGGTGATTGCTACAAAGCTTAAAAATCCTTAGTGAAGCCAGTTCACGGAGACTTCATTTGCAAATCACATTACATATGCCTCCTCTCACACTATATTCATACATGTACACACACATGCGCATGCATATATATATATATTTATTTTTTAATCCATGTGCGCTTCCAATGTCGAGCATATGGCTTTCTAATAGAGGTTTTTTTTCTACGAGAACTGTTACTCAATCGCTCAATCTCACTTTTTGTCAATGAGAGTAGTAGGGAAAGAAGGATAAGGCTAGAACAGGACTAGTGATTAACTAATCGCTATTGCTACACCCCGTTATTAAAGGATTAGAAGGATGGGAGGAGAGGAAAATAGTATGAATTGACATAAAAAAACAACCATCTTCGTTGTCTTCGATCACAACTTTGAATTGAATATTTTTAAAAATCACTGTGATCTTACCAAGAATCAAACCCAGACCTGCGTGACCACAGCAGGCGACGTGTATTCTTTTGATACCGTTTTTTCCATGGTCGTGATTTAAGATTTCTTAGAGTGACTTTACAAATCATTTTTAATAATAGCAACGGAGTGTATTTCAATATTGTTTATATAATAAGACAAACGTATGCTATATTTTAAAAAAGTCAAACTGATATACATATAATTAAAGTTTTGTTTCAATATTTAATTATTCTAAATACTTATGAAGGTTGTGAAACGGGGATGTTTGCCACCCCGAAGTTACTCTGAAACCCAATCCCTTCGCAAACAAATTACAATGGTAGGGTGGCGTAAAGAAAACAGTATCATGAAACGGATTTACAATACAATTAATTCCGGCATGTGTAGATGAATATAAAACGCCAAATTAATTATTTCTTCGCGTTTCTTATTAATTATAATTGCAATTTTTAATTGATTCAAAGATAGTTTTAAAATTATATGATAACGGAAAAGTGAGATGAATCGTTTTGAGTTTTATTTCCACCTGCATAACATAAAGTAAATCCGAAAAAATGGTGAAATCTCAACAGCTCGTAATATGCTTTGCAATACATATTATTAAAAGATTCCCAAAGTTGAAGAGAAATAATGTGTTTTGTTATGAATTTGTTTATAAATTTTGTTTATCGCCTGGCTCAAAAACACTTAACCCATTTAAACTTTAGCTCAGTGTTGTATAATATTTTGTAACGGGAATAAGTGTTTATAAAACAATATCGGAAAGTTTGTGCAGTGTGTTGCTGGTGGAAAGTTGGAGAAAAATTTGCATTCATCCGGGCGTCGCAGATGGTCAGCGAAGGAGTAAATTCAAATAAAAGAAAAGAGTTTAAAAATATACTTCGCTAACTGGGGAAAGTTCGGAAAACTTGTGTTTGTTGATTTTAGTTTTAATCCTTTAAGTCGATAATTTTTGTATCGCTTTGTATTTCATAAATTGAAAAGTCTTTTTTCTGTTCGTTAAATATTATTATTTCACAATAACAAAATGTGAAACGCTTCAAGACGTATTTTATATTAGATTGTAGTTAGGGCAATCCTGGACCTTTTTTGTGATTCCGGTATTTTGGGATTGACAATGTTTGCAACCCCGGGATCCCGGGATCAAATCCGAACAAAACTTTACAGTTGACATACGCCGTCTTAATTTAAAAAACAAACCATAAATCTGATGACAGCAAAAAAAATGTTTTTGAACATTAATGATACGTTTCAACTATTATATTTGATTCAATTTCTCATTTATTAAATTTATATTCTTCGCAACGAAATTATATCGACTCGTAATAGGCAGAAAATCGTAATTGACAGTTTATTAATTTCACAGAAGTTTTTTTTAAATTACTCTCGAAATAAAATCGAAAAAAGAATTCCTCAAATGCGGTTAGTAAATAGCAAAATATGGTAAATGTCTAACTTGATATTATAAGAAAATTGTCTGACAACTTTCAGTTCTCTAAATAAGCGTTTCTCAACCGGAGTCTACGAAGAACGAACAATAACGAATTAAAACACTAAAATGCTAAGGCCCTAAAAACATCATCTGAAAGAGATAACGCTTAAAAATAATTAAACTAACGCCTTAGGGAAAATTGAACTATTATTAGTTTAAAATGCAATTTACCAAATTATGTCACTTCAGCTCTTTTGCTGATTGTGGGTTGATACGTAAAGTGTTCACTGTCAATTCTTTGAGGGAAATCATTACATAAAAAAAACACTTTTCTTTATCGTATATAATGAATAGGAAAGAATTTTAGTATAACTGATATCCACACTTCTTCATATGATCATTAATTAAACAATGTATACATTCTTTTAACTGATAATCGAATCATTGATTATTAAATGGCATTATTACGTTTAATAGGATGCCATTCGCCAAATAAATTAAGAAGACTACTGAATGAAAGCCAGATCAAATTAAGCAAGTGATGTTGAATAACTCCATTGGAAGCAGGCTTGATAAAACCGTACTACCATTACTCCGACATCACTGATACAATCTCGTAGAGCATTTTCTATTTGCAGTGCAAACGTCTCAATTTTCCAGCCAGACGCAAGACGTCGTTTGCGAATGGTGAGGAGCGGCCAAGCGGGACAGGGGTGCGGTGCGATCCGACCCGTAAGACCTGCACAGCCTTTGGAAGGCAGCGCTGGAGTCCAATATTGACCCCGTCCAGCCGATTGGACGGTCTTGCCCGCGGACTAGCAATAACGCGACGCGTATTGCTCCTTACATTGCTGTCGTACTATTACACCGGGACAAAAACGGCGACTCGCCTGGTTCACAAGTCGCAGAATGAAATCAAAATACTATATTTTTTCAAACGCTTTTGTAGTATAATAAAACGGAAGGTAAACTTTTCCACGCAGGACTTGAGTAAAATTCTATCTGAAACAGGTGACTTACATTCAACATAAATTTAGTAATGTTTCAATTAGCCTATACTCGGAGGACCTCTATATATTATAGCTCACACTACAGCTAGCAGCCAAGATGACATATTTTTTTTCCTAAGCCACAGTAACTCAAGATCAATTCAAGTAGAATAGATATAACACCTTTGATTAACATCTCAAATTAAAGTTTTTTTATACCGTTCTAAAAAAATACGCCCAGTTGGTCAGAACTTGCTCTACCGATCACGCAGGTCTGGGTTCGATTCCCGGTAGGATCACAGTGAATTTAAAAATTATTCAAATCAAAGTTGTGTTCGAAGACTGGGTGTCTGTGGTGTGAATTCACATCATTTCCTCTCTTCCCATCTTTCTGGTCCGTTAATAACTGGGTGTAGCAATAGCGACTAGCCAACCACTAGTCCTGTTCTAGCCTTATCTTTCTTTCCCTACTTCTCACTTTGAAAAAAGTGAGATTGAGCGACTGAGTAACAAACAGTTCTTGTAGAAAAAACTACTGTTGAGATACCTCCATTAGTAGGTCATTTGCTCCATATTGGGATAGGACATGGATAAAAAAAAAATGAATGCAGCTGAATTGTGTATACAATTATTTAAAAAAAACTGTCTTTTTCGGTTTACGACTGCTACAAAATACTAAAAGTAGTAATACCGCAATTCATTTATTGTATATGATGGTATTATACAAAAATATATATGTAAACAAACTTTGGTACACTGTCGCAAATTGTTTTATAATTAAAATATATGGTAGTAATTTAGGAAAAATTAACATTTAAAATTTTATAGTGAATCCCGAAATTGGTATTAGGACGATCGATTGGTTGCCATAAGCACAAGGGTGTTCTTAATTTATACCAGGGCAGGGTGTATTACATTTAATAAGGACAGGCATTGGAGCTAGGTGAATTTCTAGTGTGTTGACCATTTGAAGTTGACACATGGTTTCACTTATATCCGGGGCACGGCTAAAAGTATTTACCTGGTAACTGTAATAACATAAATAAAAACCAACATGACCATTTAATATTTTTCAAATATTTGTCAGTGTTGTCGCCCATTTATGGCACTTCAAATCAAATTATATCGTAAAAAAATTGTATACACCAATGGAAGAGAAAAAAAAATACATTCCGAGCAAAGTTTCGCCTAGCGATATTATGTTTTATTTATGAATTCAAATCATTTGATTTTTAAAAAATACATTTAAATAAATCTGTTTTTTTTTAATTAATATACTTTCAACGTACTTAAAAAATGATAGGCTAAAAATTGATATACCTGAGTATGTGTACTAAAGATTTTAATGAGGTTTCATTGGTATTTAAAACATCAATATAAGTATTTAAAAAAATGTTCAAACAATGAAAAAATTACAGCAAGTTAAAAATATCAAAGTATTTTAGTTCTGTAGTTTAACTGTTAGTTAAAACTATAGTTTTACTGTTAGTTATAATGGAGTTCTACCAAGTAAATTTCAAATCAATTAATAAAAAAGTTACAGCCAATTAGGATCGCAATACCTGACGAGTAAATGAGGGGGTTAGAAGCAAAGGTAAGCAATCTTAAAAAAAAAAAACTATGGATTCATAATCAAAGAGATAAAAATTCTTCATCTTATATTTCAATAGAAAATATATTTTCAAAATTAAAGAAAATTACTTCTTCACTTTAAACGTCTCGTCAAATACAAAACATCGTATTTAAAATTTGACATATTCATTGTGAATCACAATATTTTACTGTTAAGTAATAACACACATAAATTAAATTTATTTATTAGTAATGCTTTTTTACGTACAATTTTCAAAAAAAAATTGTGATAGATTTCTGTCTGTGCTTTTACCCCCTCAAATCAATTATTTCGATATATCATTATATGATAAACATAAACGGTTTATTATCATAAATATATTTATTTAATCCATATCCGCTCCCAATGTTGAGCACATAGTCTCCTAATGGAGTTATCCTGACAGATTTTTTTACGAAAACCGATTATTACTCAGTTGCTCAACCTCACCTTCTTTTTCAAAGAGAGTATGTATAGAAAGGATTGGATAAAAAAGGGATACGTGGTTAGTTATTTTAATATTGGAAAGGTGGGAGGCATTTTTATACATCACAAACATCCAAGTCTTCGAACAGAAATCGAACAATCTATTGAAAAAACGCTGCTCGCACTGGGATACGAACCCGTGAGATCCGTCACGGAAACCAACGACGTTT
This sequence comes from Himalopsyche tibetana, assembly GCA_030503985.1. Lineage (NCBI taxonomy): Eukaryota > Metazoa > Arthropoda > Insecta > Trichoptera > Rhyacophilidae > Himalopsyche > Himalopsyche tibetana. The sequence continues at coordinate 22,933,072 of JAPJYX010000007.1, forward strand.
ACACTGCGCTACGAACCCGACAAATAACTTCTATAATAAAAAAAAATATACATATATAATCATTTTTTTAATACATGTCCGCTCCCAATGTGGAGCATATCGCCTCCTAGTGGAGCTAAATCAACAAAAGTTTTTCTACGAGAACCGGTATTTTTTCTGTTGAACGCCCTGAATACCGGTATCTCTGCTTCGGTAATTCAGTGGAACCCCCAATTACACCACCCCGAATTACGCGTTGGCTTGAAATATTCGCTGCAATTGCACTGTCGCATTCCATTGTCGTTGCTACGAGACGGTCGTCTGTGCGGCGCATGCAGTCAAATGCTGGCTAGCGTATGTGTATTCAACACGTGCCAGGATACACATATAGCCGTGCGACTATCTATGTGTTGGATTTTGGCGTGATTTTTATTTTATCACTTAGTAACTAAATATTTCGTCCATTATTTTTATTTTTTTTACAAAACTATGGGAAATCTTGGTTTTGCATTTTTCCTTAATCCTTAATTTTGTATGAGATTTTACAATTACACTACCCCGAATTACACTGTCCAGACTTTAGTGTAAATGGGGGTTTTACTGTACTGGTATATTGTAATAAGTCTAGTCTCAAGTTATAATAAATACGACAAATAAATGAATATCTAATGATTCTTATTTCATGTCAAACAGAGAAGCTGTGGGGGTCTTCGGTATAATATTGCATTGCTTAAATAAACAATGGTATTACTTTACAAAACATGTTTCTTCACTCTCTTTTATGGCCTTGTTTCAATCCTTAGTTACGTATGTAGATATATTCTTGATACAATTATTCGAAAGGTCTTCGCCTGCAATACATTCAACAAAAGCTTAGTCAGTTTTAATGATATGTTTTTCTTATAATACATCAAAACCAGTTTTTGCACTAAAAATCGTCAAAATAGAAAACAATCTAGTTTTTTCGCACGATGAAGTGCTTCTCAAACTTTTTTTTATATTTAGACTACGAAATTAAAATGCATACATGGGCTAAGTGTGTAGAGTAAACATGGAAACATTGAAGGTGTTCACTTTCAATCAGGGAGTCGGATTCGGAGTCGCGAGGTCGTGGTATTTTGGCCAGAGTCGGAGTCCCGGGATCTCGAAATTCCGGGGTTGATACGGCTGCGATCCCGGGATTTCGGGATTGAGAAATTTTGAACAAATCCCGAAAATTGACACGAAATTGAGAATTTCAGATTCGTCGGTGAGCTAAAAAAAAACGACAATCGTGACAATCGGGAAAAAAGTATACCAAATCGAGGATTTTAAATACCTCGGAGAGCAAATCCCAATCCCGAAATCCCGGGATTGGAAAAAGGCCTCGGGATTGGATACCCTAGTTAGGAACTAACTCAGGTCGCATTGGTTTTAAAATTAATACTAGTAAGACCAATGTGATGTGTAACCAAACCTGTCATGACTCTGATAGGACCCTTACCAGCGCGGGACAGATCATCGAGAAGGTAGACAGCTTCAGATACCTCGGCGTACATATATCCGAAGACGGTAGTAGAAAAAAGGAGCTCGCCATTCGTTTAGGAATGGCTGGAGCCACATTCAACTCAATGCGGACTGTCTGGGACACACAGCTGTACTCGATTAAAACCAAATGCCACTTGTTCAACGCTTGCATTCTGCCGGTAATGCTTTACGGTTGCGAATCATGGCACTTGACGAAAAACCGTATACTGAGCTTCGACAACAGATGCTTGCGTTGGATAATAGGGATAGGGAGCGAACATGGCCAAAGAAAAAGAATAAGTTAAAGTGTTGACATTTCATGCTTGGCTGACTACAGATGATCTGATTGAATACATATATATAAGTTAAAATGAAATTATTGAAAAATTTCCTCGGAGTCGGAGTCATCTTTTTATTACACGACTCCACAGCAACGTTCCCTCTAAGCCGAAGGTTTAGATGCGCGGAAATTTCAAAGTCTGCGCGGAGGCTGCGTGGAGGCTGCGCAGACCGATCAAATATCAATTAAGCAACTGTTTTGTAGTGCGCACCAACACGGAATGAGTGCGCGGGGACTTCTCAACTGCTGCGCGGCCGCGCACGCGCGCAGCTTAGCGGGAACGTTGCTCCACAGCCCTGCTTTCAATACGTGGTGGAAAGAAATTATATTCAAAAAATAAATACTTATTCCACTTTTATTGAATTAAGATCAGCACGTATAATAATAATAATAAGACATGCTTGATAATGCTCGTCATGCGCGAAACCCTTTCTGATAGTATTAAATATACGTGTAATTGGTACAAATAAGTATTTTATTTTTTTATTATTAAAACGATAGTAATAACTAACTTCCAGTTGACAATGCTCGCCATGTGTAAAACCGGTCCTGATCTTAATAAATATAAGTGGAAATAAGTACAAATGAATCTTGTGTTTTTCTTAAAATAATGGGTTTCCACTAAGTATTGACAGTGAACACCCTAAAAGTGGTAATTATAAAGAACTCAACGTAAAAAAATATATGAATAATGTTATTATTAATGGTGAAGGACTTGGAAGATACATATATAAAAATGTTCTTTGTGAGTTGAAATGATTTAACAAACCTATATTATATATAATTTAAGATTTTGACTGAAAGTGCGAGGTGAAATTTAAGTATTAAATTTGAATTGGTCAAATTTTGTATATTCACATAAGTGTTGTCACTAACTTACGCAGTTCAAGTTAACCCGTTCACTTGAACGCCTGAAGATGCCGAAAGGCGAAACTCTGGTCGCTAGTGACTGTACAAAATTTGAACGATTTCAATCTACAGAATATGTTTTGAATCTAAAGATAAAATTCAATTTGATAACTTTGTTACTTCACTAATTGTTGTAATTGTGCTACAAATTGTGACACGAGTTTTTCTTCTCTAAGAAGCAGCATCAGAATATCGCATGGATTATAAATTAACTAAAAATTGACGATTTTTCTTAAATTATAAATTACAAAAAAGGTTCGGAGTTTTTTTTTATATTGGACGCAGGGAGAGGCAAGATATAAAAATTGATAATACTTGTTATATATTATTTAGAGGTCTTAAAAAACATGAATCAATTTTGTTATTAACAATTATTCCGTAAAGCTTTCAAAACTACTTTTTATAAAAGCTCTACTGAACTTTTTATACAGTCATCTATTCAATATTGTAAGGATTCATTTTAAGGATGCTCAAATGTCAAAAAACCATCACTTGTGCAACTGTTTGCATTCAAATAAAACTCTTTTGGTTTCTCTCCCCTTGAAAGGTTGTCAGGATTGTCTGAGCACAGGTGTGGAACGACTGTTTTAAATTTTAAAATACAACATAAATAGTATTTACTCCTTTCGATGGTTTCGGCGGTAACTTTGTGGAAGCTCATTTTAATAGATTTTTTTTAAATTAACTTTGATTATTCCACGTATTGATCCAATACGTGGAATAATCAAAGTTAATTTTAAAAAAATCTATTAGTATTTACTCCATTGACAATTCTACATGTTACAAAAATCAATCCAATATTTTGCTTTATATGTCATTAATTAATAATTAAAATATTATATTTACTACCACTTTTCAATTATACTGTAATATCAATTGTAAAGTTTTTTTTATCGGACATCAATTTATTTAATTTAAATCCTTCCAAGGACAAGCGTGACCATATGGTCACATTAAACACTGCTGTCAATTGATCCCACTATTCATCCTTTTCTACCTGAATATTGTTGCTTTCACTCAATTTTGGATAAAAAGGATACAGACTTCAGTTAGTCATCTTAAACACCATGACTGCTTCCAATGTGAATCATATGGACGAATGTGATTGAAATGGTATTTCACTAAAATAATTAATAATAATCTTTTATTTTAAAGAAAAATAGCATAAATATACATTTGAAATAATAAACGAGATCAACAAACAGCATAGGCATAACGACAATAAATTTAATTAAAATATTTTTTTGAGAAAAAAATCATGATATCTCTGCTTTGAGCAAAAATGCCAAAACAGCGATAAGAACGGGCATTGTTCACCATCTAATAAAAGAATTATTTTTCCGGCTAATCTTTTTTTAATTAATCTTCTCCGCAGCCACTTAATTCGCCGTGTCCCAATTTCGGCCCTGTCCAAAACCATCCCTTGTCTTGACTTCCCTTACAATTCCTTCACCCTTCCTGCCGCCCCCTTGCACACGTCACTCACTTCCTACTCCCACCCTCTACTTTTACATTTCATTTCCGCACAGATATCAGCTTCAACTTGAAATTAAAATTTATGTCGGCATGTCATGTCTACCTCCAAAGAGAAGAAACCTATTATTGCCATGCAGCATTGCAATGTATTTGTATAATACAGATGTAGAAAACAAAGCCTTTTTTTCAATTGAGTACGCTTTTTCAAAGTGCATGGTACAAGTACAATTTACATGGTTTCAAATTTACAATATCAAATAGTAACGTACAAGTTTTTATTTAAGTGGTTTTATTAACAAAGACATTTTTTCAAACAGAAAAACGAATTAAAAACAAGCTTAAATCAATCTTCTTAATCTTTTTATATTTAGTTTCATGCATTTTCTTTCGTGCTATTGTGTGCGCACGGTTTGTAAACTAATTTAAATGACTTCTGAGATTTATGTATTTTAAATGAAGCTTATATTCTTAAATGGTGGTTAAACAAGCAATCATAATATGCAACAACTTCAGCTTTCTTTCTTTAATTTATCCATGATACTATTTAATTTATACGTTTTTAAATTGAAATAATTACTCGTCACCTTACATGCTTTACATTGATTTATATAAAATAATTCATATTCAATTATTTCAAATGAATACTAGCTACCTGGTCTCAATCAATTTGACCAACATGACATTTAATTGAGTCAAATAACAGTGTGACGTAGCTTAAAACATGACAAAGACTGTTTTTCATAACCTGTATTTTTTAATGAAAAAATAATCATTACTCACTGGGAAAATAAAAAAAAAAAGTTACGTGACATACAACTTTAAATGTAAACATGAATCTTAAAACATCAAGTTGTTTTTTAATTCGCATTGTGAAACGATGATTAATAAATGAAAAATAAATGTAACCTGTGAAAAAGTGTAACCTTTAAGCTTATATTCGAAGAAAAAAAATAATAATAAATATTTTTTATCAATTAGGGCATCCAATCCCGGAGCCTTTTTCAAATCCCGGGATTTTGGGATTGATTAATTTTCAATCCCGGGATCCAGGGATTGTGATTAGCTCACCGAGAAATTTGAATCCCCAGATTGTATCCAAACCTCGTTTTTTTTAGCTCACCAAGGAATTTGAAATCCTCAATTTGCTATACTTTTTCCCCGTATTGTTTCAGAAACTCGTTTTTTTTTTAGCTCACTGAAGAATTTGAAGCCCTCAATTTGCTATACTTTTCCCCAGATTGTTTCAGAAACGTCTCGTTTTTTTTTTGCTCACCGAGGAATTCGAGATTCTGAATTCGCTATACTATTCCACCAGATTTTTTTTAGCTCTTGCAATTCCAAAATCGTATCAATTTTCGAGATTTGCTCAAAAATTCTCAATCCCGAAATTGACATTGTCACGATCCCGGGATTTCGGGTTCAGAAAATTGAACGGATGCCCTAGTGTCGATGAAGGCTTAAAATTCAGCTCAAATAACTTGTTTGTAGACTTCATGGAACAAATTTTCACCTGGTATTATGATCAAAGATAATAAGTCATTGATTAAAACAGTCTGTTCTCGTAAGATTTAAGTATTTTCTTTCCCACACAATGACTAATTGACACAATCTTTAAGAAAGCATTTCTTACCTAGCTTTTAGTCTGTACTTACTTTAGATATTGTATTATACAAGAAACAAGGTGATCATTTGCAGACTCTACAAATGAAGAGCAAACATTCAAAAAGTGTTTTGTCACAAATTTTGAAAAATGGCGTTTTATATCAATTCTGATAGCCCATAATAAAACCTATGAATGGAAATCAAAATTAGTGTTCAAAATGGTTTCTTTTCATATTAAAATTAAATCATAAAGTTGACACATTCATACAAACCGTCACTTTTGCAACACTTAAATCATCATTTTCCAAGCTTTTTATTTGTGTGACAAAACACTTTTTGAATGTTTGCTCCTCAAATACTTTCAGAAGGATAGTAGGTAAGCAAATAAGTAACAACATCATGTGAACGATAAAGAACCACAACAATTTTTTAATTAAAAAAAATACAAAGTAACGTTAAGATTACTTTTTAATATTATTAAATCACTTGATGTGAACATTATTGATTTTCTACCTTCGTTTTCAAACAAACATATAGAAATAAAGGTGGTTTAAGTCAAGCCATCTACGTAAGGTTTGGAGTAGAATTTATATTCATCACGAGAACAAAGTGGAGTCCAGAAGCCTTAACCTCAATGTAAGAGTGTTTAAGTAGAGGTCAAATAGATTCACAGTCTCGGCCAACTGCAATCCTTCCATGTCTCGAAGTATCACCTTTAAGCTTGCCCATCACGTGTGTATAGTCGGGTAATCAAAAATATTTAAGAAAATTTATATTTTCCTCTTCCTAGTTTTCTCTCATATTTTAAGTCCTCATTTTCTTTCGGTGTTCAGTCTCTCTTTTTAGAAGCTTCAGTTTGTGACAAGATCAGTGATTGTTTAGCGTTTTTATCACTCCATTTTAATAATTTGAATGAAATTTATTAAAGGTCTGGACTGGTTTTGCTCATAGCAATCAGTATCAATTAATACTATATGTTTCAATTAATATTGAAACTGATCTTGTTCTTCAATAAATAATGTAGAATTAGTACAAAGAACGTGTTTTTGTAGATATAATGTCTTTACATCAAGAGTTATTGACAAAAGTCTTTAAATTGTTAGTAAAATATTTCTTTATGAATATATTAAATACAACAGATACGTTTTTGTCAAAAGTCGTTTTAAATTTGTATTGATCACCTGTTTATAAATTGCTTACTTATCAGCGTTGGTAACATACAATTATATAAATTATATCTGCAGGTAAAAGGAATCAACTTAAACTAACCAAATTTTACGGGGGGGGGGACAAACATTTTTTAAGGTTAAAACATTAAACAAACACAACCTTGAAGTGCACAAAGACTTATAAAATGGATTTAAGTTGCTTAATAAAACTTATTATGAAGGTCTTTTTTTCCTGGTCGAAACTTACACAGTTCTTCCTTTATTCAAACATGAAAACCTAAATTAAGTTACTTATTCGACATGTACAGCTTACATCCTTTTGATAAAACGTGTATTAAGTTGTATGCATCGTGATTATCGAAGAAAACTAATATAAAAAAAACTGAGGGTTACTTCCTTTTACTTAACTACAGCAAAATGTCAACCGCTGTGTCCTGGTTGGTAAGAACTTATCTTTACCGACCAGGTGAACTTGTTTCGATTCCTGATAAAGGCAATGTTCAATTTTTGAGATTTTACTCGATGGCTGCCACAGACGAGATATCTCGTAAAAAAATCGTGCTCGACACGCCAGAGACGAGTTATCTCGTCGATTAGTTGCAAATTATAGCTGGCGTGCTAGGTAATTACTATTAATTATCTACGCCAACTAAAAGGCTAAATTTGAGATCTAAGAAATGGTCATTTGTGATGTCAATTAAAAATCGTTTTCGATTGACTTACAAAATAAATCTTACAGAATTTATCTCGTATGATCTTTCAACGTCAAAATATTTAGCGCATTAGTAATAATTGTTTGCCAAATGATTTAATAAATTTCAAAAAATATTCAGAAAAAAACCGTGAGAGTAATGCTTAAGATTTAGCCGCTACTCAATTTCACGGTCCCGCCGGATCAGCCCTTATGTAGTGGACTCGAACCCGGGACGTCTCAACCGTGAGAGAATGAGATACAGAGCACAACACACCTATCTCGCTGCCCACTTGATTATCTATCTGCAACGTAATGTACGAGAGGGATTAGTTCGTGGCTTAAAGGATTATGAATAGACTCGAAATATATTTTAACGGAAATAAAGACAGTGTAATAAAAAGTATGTGAAAATAATTTCAATATACGATTTACATTATTATTGAAGGAGCTATAAATTATATGAATTTCCATGAATCATATCGAGATTAAATTTCTAATAACTAGAGACCCGATTTCTTACTATCAATTAATAACAACGCCTGCGTGGTCGAATGGTGAACGTCGTTGGCTTCCGTTAGCTTCGAATCCTAGTTCGGACTCTTTTATAAATTGGTTTTTCAATGATTTATGAATTTCTGTTCGAAGGCATGGATTTATGTGATCTCTTTTTTTCCCTTCCCACCCATCTTATCCTAACAACGGGGCGTAGCGAAAGCGATTAGCTAACCCTTACTTTTGCTGTAGCCCAATCCTTTTATTTCTACAACCTTTAGAAAAAGAGAGGTTGAGCAACTGAGAAAAACGCAGTTTTCGTAGAAACATTTTTGTCAAGATAAACTCCATTATTTTATGAGTTTAAATGTTACATATTGGAAGTGGATATGGTAAATAAATTGGTATGGTGGTTTTTTTTTTACTAAAAACCGGGGTTTTACCTTTTGACATCTTCAGACATTCAAGTGCACGGATGAACTTGAAATGAGAGTGGTAAAAAGTGTAAAAAACTTCTCAATGACTATTTTTGGTTAAACTTTTTATGTTAAGTTTCAATGTCCAAATTAGGATATTTTGTTTGTAATAGGTTTTAAGCAAATTTCGATCGTTCAAATTATGTACATTCACACTGATTTTGTCACTAAGCACTTTGTTTTAAGCACTTTAATTATAGTCAATTTTATTGTCAATTATTTATATTTTTTATGATTATCTGTGTTATTTCAGATTTTATAATTTAAGATTTGATTCAAATCTGTGGGCATTCCCATGGGTTAATCCTTTTCGCCAGCAATGGTTTTAAGCTCATACATTTATTTTTATATGAACACGAAACTTTTAAGGTGTTCACTGTCAATACTTGGTGGAATGGCATTATAATAAAAATAATAAAACATTTTTAGTACTTTATCCACATAAAATTTATTAGATCAGAACCGGTTTCGCTCATGATGAGCATTGTCAACTGATAAGAAAAACAATAAAACAGTGATATTTATACAAAAGTTAAGTGATAAAAACAAGGTATGACAAACAATTGGTATTACAACCTAGCAAAAGAATTGAGGCAAAATACAAGGAAAATAAACTATAAATAAAAAGTTGAAGACCACTTAGCAATGAAAACTATTACAACAAAAACCAATTAGGTATGAATTATCATTAAAAAAGTAAAAACCAACAATTGTTGTATATAATAAATAAATCTTAATGTCTGTCAACCAAATTGAGTTTCTTATCAGTTGACAATGCTCATCATGAGCGAAACCGGTCCTGATCTAATAAATTTTATGTGGAAAAAGTACTAAATTTTTTTTATTATTTTTATTATAATGCCATTCCACCAAGTATTGACAGTGAACACCTTAAAAGTGATATATTGAAGTGTAAATCCACACATAGCAACGCAAAATGTTTTATATAAAATATCTATCGAGTAATGAATGCATGTGAATCTAGTTTATTATTGCAACTAAGCTGTAAATAAATCTTAATGTCTGTCAACCATCATGCTCATCATGAGCGAAACCGGTCCAGATCTAATAAATTTTATGTGGAAAAAGTACTAAAAATGATTTATTATTTTTATTATAAACACGAAACATTCATTTACTGAGCGTCAGTTCAAGTTCATCCGTGCACTTGAACGCCTGAAGATGCCGAAAGGCGAAACCCGGATTGTTAGTGACAAAATTTGTGTGAATGTACATAATTTGAAAGATTCAAATTTAATTATCTGTATATTTTTTTCATGTGTCTTTTATCAAATCTTTGTAACACTCTTACAAGTCTTTCTTGTTTTGTTTAAATATCTCTAAATTGTATTTTATGATCAGTCAAAAATGCTCGTGATGCGTGGGACTAGTCTTGATCCTGATAAAAAAAAATGTGAAATAAGTACGAAAAAGTGTTTTCTTTATATAATAACTTTTTATCGAGTATCAGCAGTGAACACCTTTAAAGAGATAAACACAATACATTGAATTTGTTTTAAGGGAGGAAAATTCAAGGTGGAATGAAAATGGCGTTAATTTATATTAAGGGATTGGCCACAATTGAAATCCCCTTGACCGTTGTACAAGCGACTGCACTTCCCAGGCGAGATAATTTCCAAGATACCCCCAATCCCACCAACAATATAATGCCTAACGCAAATCAGGAATATAATCAGTGCTTTAGTGGTAAACTTCACGGAGGGTATAGTGAGTCTCTATTTGTGCGATATCGTAAACCTTATGGTCTGTAACATATTTACCAATATTGTAATAATTATCTAATATATAAAAAATAATGTTTGTTTGTTCGTACTCTATGGGCTGTCAAACTGCTGAACCGATTGCAATAAAACTTCGACAAACTTTTTGCTTGCGCTTCCGGAAAGCTTATAGGCATATTAAAACTAACTTACAGTAGGTCTGTCATATCTTTCATGCAAAATTGCGCAAAGGATATACCTATGCATAGTACAATTAAACTACAATAGGTGGTGCGTGTGTCGTACCATAGACAATCAGCAGCAAACGTCAAACAGACAAAAAGAATACATTTACTTATTGAAGTACATGAAGTACAAGACTTTATTGAAACACAATTAAAACACAAACACTGTCTTTCTTCGAGTGGCATTGCAACGAAAGTTGAATTAGTACATAAGAGTGTTTAATTTTTTTAATTAAACACATACATATTTTTTGGTGACTGCCGCTTTCATCGTAGATCTTGTTTTCAATGATTTTTTCGGCAAATAAAAAGAATATTTCAGATTTTTACCAACTAAAAATTAAAGGAAGTTCGAAAAATTTACGTCCATTATTCAGGATTTTCAAAGATTTTGAGACGAAATGAGGCTATGAAAGTTGGGTGGTTAAAAATCACCAAAATCGTTTGACGTCAACAGAGTTTCATAAACGGTATTGTGACTAAAAAATTTAATAATCAGCTTTTGGTAGGGCTAAAAAGAATACATGCGTCGAAAGCCAAAAGGAAGATTAATAATGTCATACAATATTATTTACAAAGCATTTTATTTTTTATGAGGTGGAAGAGTAGTTTTTTGAAAAAAAAGTGTATTTGCTATTTCTACGAATATAGGAAAGGGTATACGGCGTATACCTTCCACTAAAACACTGGATATATCTCACTAGAATGAAATAAAAAAGATTGTCATTCTTGTGGGAAAAGAATGGCTGGCCTTGAATTGATAAGCAAACCAACATATATTATAAATCTGAGATAGTATATAGGTTAATTGGCTACGTCAAAAATCATGATTGCTGCATTTGAAGTGAATAAAATCTCCAAGCCATTATTGAGACGCCGTTACATCCACAAAAAGTCCCTCTTTGGTGTGCTTTATGGGTTGGTAGAATCATTGATCCATTTTTCTTCAAAACTGATGCCGTCCAGAACGTTACAGTCAACAAAGAGCGCTATAGATGTGTGGTTACTGGCATTTTCGTTCTGAAATTGAATGTAGCAAGCTGTGGCTTAAACAAGATGCCGTAACATCCCACCCAACTCACGCTACAATCAATTTATTGAATACATTCAATGAGCGCATAATTTCACGTTATAAACCTGTGAATTGGCCTCCAAGATCGTATAATTTAACACCTCGGGACTATTTCCTGCGGAGGTATTTGAAATCACTTTAATCTACCCTGATAAACCAGAAACAAAAGACTGCTTAGAAGCCAATATTCGTCAGGTCCTGTGGCGCATTGGTTAGCTTTATGAGCTTCCATGCGGAATCACACGGGTTTGAGTCCCAGTACGAACAGCATTTTTTCGATGTCTCGATTTCTGCTCGAAGGCATGGATGTTTGTGATATCTAAAAATTCCCCTCCAACCTTTTCGATCCTTAAATATCTGTGCATTGCGAGAGAGATTAGTTAACCACTAGTCCTGTCCGAGCTTCCTATCTTTCTATTCTTACTGCTCCACATTGGAAGCGGGTATGGATTTTAAAAATGCTGACATACGGTTTCATCTACTCCAAAGCGACAATTGGACTTCTAAATTACACTTTCTTCAAGCCATCCGCCCTTTTATGCCCAAAATCATATTAAAACACAGATGGCATAAAATTATCTTTTTAATAATGCCAATACCATGGCCAGTACGATAATTTTTGTTTACTTCATTTTAAAATGTTTTTTATCACTATTTTAAACAGCTTTAAAAAATACATTTTGTTAATACAAAGCCGAATACAAGGGAAAGTTTCTTTTGATTTGGTACGAGACTGTATTAAAAATTAATATTTAGCTTGATAAAAGTTGTATCAAAAATTGTTTTACTATAAGTTGATATATATTTAATTTCAACACGTTAAATTTCTTATCAAACTAGTTGTAATCTTATCACAATGTTACGGTTCTGTTATGATGTACACTTCTCTTTACATCGTAGAGCTATTTGATAAATTCAGAAGCTCTGTCCTGAAAGCTCACAGGTATTTCGCCCGTGGGCTACATTTTAATTTGCTGTACATAGTTGGCGCTTTTGTCGACCGGACTGTTGGTTTGAAGCTTGGCTAAATGCCCTCAAGACTTTAACGTCTTCATACCACAAAGTTAACAGCAGATTGTAACGTGTGCAAGAAATAGTTTGACCATTCCACAAGTTGAAATAGAAAATAACTAAAAGATGACGTAAAAAGTTACAAGTAACATTTTTTCTTAATTATTATCTCTCTCAACGTTAAGTATACTATTGATGGCTTTGAGCTAAAATATTTTATCTCCATAAATCATAATGTTTGCAAATTTGGCTTCGTGATATAAAAATAATTGTCTAGTTACATATCGACAGTGGAAAGGGAAAATAACGTATCCCGCACATACCAAATTTCACAAGAGGCACAAAAAACGTGTTATGATGATTTTGGGCTAGATAAATTATGAAATATACAAAAACTTATAGTGCACAACGACTTTTAACCTGGTGTTTAATTAACATAATTTTATATATAATTTCAAATAACAAATATTAATTTCATAAATTGTTTAAAAATATTTTTAAGTTATTTTTTAAGTTTTAAATTAAAAGTCTTTTTTTCTGTTTGCAATTTTAACAGGTCCAACCTTTTTAAAAACTTTAAAGTTAAATTTAAATACTAATTCAGCATTTTCACATTTTTACATCCATCTGATAGAACGTGTATCAAGTTGTATACATTGTGATTATCGAAAAAAACTGTTAAAAAAAACCGTGGGTTACGTCCTTTTTCCTTTTTACAGTCGATATTATAGTTGATTTATTTACCTTTCGTATCTAAGTGATAAAAAAAAGGTTTTCTCACACTTTATAATGTAAAATAAGTTCACTTTTAGGGTGCTCATTGTCAATATTTGGTGGAAAGGCATTATATTTGTAAAAACACAATATTTCTTTGTACTTCACTCCACTTTACTAATTAGGTCATGCCAATGCATCAATTAGCCAATGCTCGCAATGAGTGAAACCGGTCCTGACCTTATAAATAAAGTGTAATGAATTACAAAGAAATATTGTGTTTTTACTAATAAAATAAGTTCATTTTCTGATAAGGCATGAAAATTGTCATTTATAATAGTTTAGAGATAAGTATATTGTAAAGTAAATAAAATATCTCTGTTCATTAAAATATTGGCTGTAAGATTTACAATACTATGTTTTAATATTTATATAATCTATAGAACAGTAAGTTTGGAGATGCAATATTTTAACAGATAAAAATACACGCTTTTTTTAGCAATCAACTATTTTTTTTACCAAAGTAGGATTCGCAGACAGCAACGACGATGTCATCTGGCAATTTCAGCACACACCTGACCTTAATAACCTCAATGGAGAGCCAGACATTGTCTGATCTGTCAAAACTCAACGCCTAAGTTGGGACGGACATATATCAGGCATGGTTGGAAGATCGCGGCTTTGCTGAATGAATGGGGTGTCAGAGGACCTGCTAGTGCTGAAGGTAAGCAACTGGCGTAGGAGGGCGGAGGATCGAGTGGTGAAGAGAATATTGATTAAGGCGGCCAAGGTTTTCCCCAGAGAATCGCTCCAAGAAGAAGAAGAGGATATCAAATTTTAGCTTAACAGCTAACATATCTTTAATTCAGTACAAAACTATTAAGTATAACAAAAAAATCAATACAATATTTACATCTTTAAATCCATTTTCGTATTCGTCAATTTCACATTGTAAGTAACATATTTCTAGAAAGCTATCACATAAAGTAAAGAAGAAAAAGGAGAAATTTCCGTGAAATTCTTAATTCTACTAAATATATATACTTTGATACATTCATCTTCCACAAAACTATCAATTACGTTACCCGCCTAAAAACGCACACCAATTAAAAACAAAAATTTAAAATTGTTAAAATTTTCATATCAATTGTTGCTGAACTAGATGTGACTCGACTATTCTTCGGGATAAATTTATCGTAGCAAATGTCTTAAATTTTTCAATAAAAATAACATCTGTTTCTTTTCCTAATGTCACTGTTTATGTTACGCTTGTTTTTCATACATTTATATAAGTTTTTTCACACCGCTTATTGATAGAACAGTATTTTATTTTATCGAATAAAACGTTTAAATAAAATACCAGAAGACAATATAGTCTACAAACATACTTTTTTACCGTATCCAAGTAATGATAGAATATCTATAGGTTTCTATCCATAGAGAGATGTTATTTTACGCGTGCAAAAGTACGGTGATGCATATACGCCCTATAATGGCTATGAGATCCGATCAGGTTTCTTTTACACTAAATAATGTTCATATTGTCACTATTCAAAAATTCTACAAATAAACTAAAGTTATTATTCTTGCCTATTAACTGCTCCTCTGAAAGATACTTAATTATTTATAACTGTTGCCTCTGACTACGCTGTGATTGAGGAGTCGGTTGTTATTTTTCCTTGTAGACTTTTCGATACTCCGATTTGTAATTCTTCGCCGCATTTTAAAATATAATACGCGAATTATTAGTATAGTTTAAAGGAAAATTATTAGTATAGTTTGATGGGAAATATTTTGTTTGTCGGCATGAGAGAGTCATAAAAAATTACTTTAAGCCGGTTGTATATTTTAAAACCTTTATAAGATTTAGCAAATGCCTGCAATAAAAATTAATAGATTATCATAAAAGTTGTCCCTTAAAATTATATAAGTTGTAAAGGTATGCCGACAATTTTTGCGAACGCATTATGGCAACTGAAAGCTTAATTGTATGCAAAAATAAATCATTTATTAAACAAATATGTTGTTGTTGAATTTTAATTGCAAATGATAAAAAAACAGTGCTGGTTATTTACAATTGTATTTTTACTTTACTTTTTGTAAACACATGTTGCATAAAAATCGCTTTATTTATTAACTTATGATTTATTATTTGGGCATGTAATTTTATTATAATATTTACAAATAGCCAGCACCAATATAAATAAATAAAGAAATTAAAACGGTCAAAAAAGTGTTCAAACTCTTAAAACTCTTCAATTTTTTTTACTATTAATATTCATTTCATCATCTCTTGCATAAATTTATCATACAATTGTCTTAGAACTTAATATGAACTTATATTTCATAATAATATACGTGATTTATGATCAATCGATTATTTGTAAGATAACAAAATTCAGCTTGATAGCACAGTTATCAATGTCAAGGACTTCACGGGCTCGAACTTATTTTTTTCTACCAATTCTAAAATAACGGGACTTAGCGAGAGTGATTATCCAACCACAAGTCCTTTTCTATCTCAATTACTTTCTTCTTAGAAGCGAGGTCAAGCGACTGATTAACAAGCAGTTCTCGTAGAAAAGTGGTAGCGGACATGGATTAAAAAAATACTATTTTATCAGGATTTCTATTTTCTATTGAGGAATCTCTATCGATTATCTCAAAT
This sequence comes from Himalopsyche tibetana, assembly GCA_030503985.1. Taxonomy (NCBI): domain Eukaryota; kingdom Metazoa; phylum Arthropoda; class Insecta; order Trichoptera; family Rhyacophilidae; genus Himalopsyche; species Himalopsyche tibetana. The sequence goes on from JAPJYX010000007.1 coordinate 22,949,146, forward strand.
TGAATAAGAGCCCAAAAAAAACTGAAAAAATTGTGTTGCAGGTTTTGTTTTTTTTTGCTGCAGCGGTGTAGACAACGTAATATTGAAAATTCTACGCTATGTGACATACCATAGCTGACTCACGTGTTTAAGAGTAGATGGTAAGGAAAGGAATTTCCCTCAAGAGACGCTATTGTTTCATACGGTGTAACTATATTCAAAATTTCAAACATTTTTGACATAGTTCCTACGTAAAATATTCATAGAAGAGTACCGATCAAAATTTTGCACTGCTTTAACTACTCTGCTCACATCAAAGTTATTATGACCTAGATTTATTAAAAACGATTATTTTAGACATTTAATATTTTACGCTCAAGAGTAGACTTCAGATTGCTTTTTTAGATCGATTTCCAACTGTGAAAATATCTTATTATTCTTTATATCACTTCACGGAAGCAACATAATAAGAAAATTATTCTGAAATATGTAGATGAACCAATTAATATATGTATATAATGAAGCACTGATTTATTTAACTCTTTCGGCTCTGTTCCAAATAAGGTTAAACTGTTGCGTCTTTCGGGCCAATTTTTAAAAAAATTACATTTGCTCTTAAGCTAAAATAAATTTAACCATGTTTACTCCCAATCAACTAAGCTGAGCGTCCACGCGGCCGCGCAGCAGTTGCAAACCTCCCACGGACTCATTCCGGGTTGGCGCGCACTACAATACAGTTGTTCAATTAATATTTGATCGGTCCGTGCAGCCTTTGAAATTTCCGAGCAGCTAATCTTTTTCTCCCAATATCGACTATTTTACTTGATTTTTCATTTTAGTTTTACTCACAAATCAATATTATATATCATTGTTATTGATTGAATAATCATTCATTTGGTATAACTCCATTGTAATAAAGTGAAAAATAACAAAGTATTTAGTTGTAGAAATATTTTTTTATATATATTTGAAAGCTATTTTGGCCTGTGCCTACATAAGAACTATGTTCTATTGTATATATGTAGGGTCTCCAATCTTGGACACTTTTGTAATCCCGAGATTCCGGGATTGAACATTCATCGTAAAATTTTTACTGGCCGATTTTCGAATCCTGAAAATTTAAGGAATTACGAAAATAAAAAAATACGGGAGCTTTTTTTTAAGCTCTCGTGTGGATTTCTGAAAATTCAATATCTACCGATTTCAAACAGCTAGGAATTTACGGATTTCCCTAAATGACAAAAGAGCTTTTATTTATGTTGCACAGTTTTTAAGAATGTCGCACTACTTATCCTCAATCCCGAAATCCCGGGATTAGTACTATCAAAATTCCTGTATATCGGAATCATAAAATTGTACGGGAACCGGGAAAAAACTAACTGCTTTGCTATTTTTCACCTTAGTATATTGTTGTTCTTAAAATAACAATTGTTCCGCGCACTTCAAAATATCCACATTACCAATTGATAATAACTTGGTATAATTGTACAGTTCATTTTTTTATAATATATTCCATATTGTGAATTAGTATTCAAATTGAAAGATACCAGTGCTTTAGTTTGTTAGCGTTTCAGAAAGACATCGTTTGCATTTCGTGAGATGCAGTGTTTCTACGAAAGTAGCTTTTATAAAAAGCTCTCTGGAATAATAAATTTTCTTTTCCTATATGGAATAACGCAATATCGAATTAAGCTGTTTATTATTGCATTACCGAGTTACAGGACCTCGAGCGATGGCTTTCTAAGTCTCGCAATATTATTTTTCGCAGAAGACAGTCGACGACTTAGTGTGATGTCAAAAAAATATAAGTCGGTATTCGTGATACTTTTTATATTATGTTTTTGACGAGAAAATGCCTTTAAAACGCGTCACATTTTCTACGCGTGAGGGGAGAAGAAACGTCGCAAGACCAAAAGTTTGCTGAATAGATCAGGTGTCACAAAACTTGTGAGTGCTGAAGGTCAGAGATTGACCCAGGAAGGCAGAGGATTAAGTAAAGTGAAGGAGACTGATTAAGGTTTACCTCGGACTGCAGCGTAAGAATTTTTTTCCATGGCCTCCTAATGAAGATATCTCAACAGAAGTTTTCATACGAGAACTGTTTGTTACTCAGTCTCTCAATCTCCCTTTTTCCCAAAAGAGTAGTAGGGATAGAAGGATAAGGCTAGGACAAAACTGGTGATTAACTAATCGCTCTCGCTACACCCAGTTTTTGAAGGATCGAAAAGGTGGGAGGTATGTTTTGTAAATTGGGGATATTTTTTTTTCTTGAATATCAAATTTATGGAGCTTTAAGTACCAAAGTTCTTCGATTTTCCTTCATCGCTAATTTTTTGAAAAATTGTATTCCCTTACAATTGATGCTGCGATAGCTACAGAGATAATAAATTCTTAGTGAAGCCAGTTTACGGGGACTATACATGTATTAATTTTCAAATCACATTATATATTAACAGATTAAAAATATCAAAGTATTTTAGTTCTACAGTTTAATTTTTATGCTTTGATAGCTATTTCGGCTTTCGCCATCGTCAGAACTATGTTTAAACTTATATTTTGCTCAGCTATATATGGGTATATATATATATGGAGTTCTACCAAGTAAATGCCAAATCAATTAATACATTATATATTCTTCCCTTCATACTTTATCCATCCATGTACACACATGCGCAAACATACATATACACATACAGTACACAAGGAAGTCAACCAAAGAGTCATTTTCATGATGCTAAGTGTGTTCTTAAATAGTTAATACCTCAGTGGTAGATCATTCGACTGTAAACATACTACCCCTGAAACCATCGTCTCATCCCAAAAAAAATTTCTATGAGTTGAATTAATTATCTGCAGCAATATTTATGTTACTTGAGTTGTCTTGAAATATAAAAGGATCAAGAAACGGAAAAAATATCAGGAGACATTCGAGTCTCATTTTAAGAAATAAGCAGCAGATTACAATTTTGTAATCTACAAAATTAACTTGCTTTCGCTATTGTGGATAAATATCTACTACAAGCATCAGTGAAATCACTGATGCTTGTGTTAGAACGGCTGAAAACATAATTTAGTGCAACCTTAATTTCCTACGTCACTCTTAATCGGTTGTTTTTAGTATATCCAGAGGCGGAAGTGCAAAGTGCAGTCGCTTGTCCTCTCTGTGGCTAACTTTTAATGGGTGGCGCCCCACTTCACTAGACGCATCTGCTCCGTGCGATATGCAGTCCGGTCCTGCGCTATCTCTTTTTCCCGCCAGTGAAATTGACAAAACTCGTTTTCATAAATTGGCAAAATGCAATCTGAAAATGGTTTTGTGTCTTTGTTTTTCTTTGCTAACGTAACAGAAACATAATACATAATATCCGTACGGAATATTCGTGGTGAATGCATCATATGATGACAACACAAAGGAACCTTGATAAATCGTGGTAAACGTTTTTACTGGAAATATAGTTAAAATTAAATTTAAATTGATTTATTAAGACACAACAACAAATCGATTCAGGTATTTCGATATTTTATAGTAAACAAGGATATCATTGAAAACTATGCAAAGAAAACAGGACGTTACCTACATATAACAAATTGTATAGGAGACAAGAAAAACGTTTGATGATTTTGGGTTAAAAGATAATTATAAAATATACACACCTTTGAGTGCACGGAGATTAATAAACTGATTTTTAATTGACTCAATCTGTTATTTTATATTTTAAAAAATATATTTGGCATTACAGTTAATGTCAATGTGCCAATTTTTTTAAAGTAATAACTCGATGAGAATTTATTGTAAGTCACTCGAGATCAGCCCGAGGTAAATTGACATCACAAACACCAACGTCTTAAATTGAAAAATCTAAATTTGATATTGACCTTACTGGGAATCAAACCCAAACCCGCCTGTTCGGTAGAGCAACCTCTGATCAACTAGAACACAGGGGGCGGCAATATTCGTTTAATAAATTGATAAAGAAAAAACATTTTTTAATTCCTTTTTTCTGCTCACAATTTTCACATTCCTTTCTTTTTTCAAAGATAAATTTGGATAGTAATTATAATATGACTATCGGAAAAATCTGGTTTGAAAAAAACTGTGGACTACGTCCTTTTTTCTTTCCACAGTCGATATCACATGTTTTAATTTCAATTATGATTTTCATGAATCGTTAAATATATTGTTTTTTTAATAATATATGAACAATCTGTCAATACTGATAAAGAATTCGTCCAAATCAGTAAAGCTTCAGAAAAAGCTTTATCTGTTAAACTATCTTTGATAGAACTTTGATATATTCCAATACTGAAAAATCAGTGTTAAGCATTTTTAAAACTGCTGTTTTGGTATAGAATAAATTTTCAAAATACCGTTATCCCGTTTCAAAGACATTTATGATTGTAATATAGCAATATTTTTGACGAATTTGACAGTTACTTTGGGGAAATTCATTTTTAATATTAAATATATTTTGAAAACTTTGTTATTTCACGTGGCGTGCTAAAAATTGTGACACAGGCTTTGCTTTTCGGAGAAGCATCATCAGACAGAACATCAATGTTTACGAATCAACTAATTTTGTTTCTTCTGATTTGGTTTATTCGTAAACTTTACTAGGTTCTGTCTAAATATGCTTTTTAAAGAAGCAAAACCAAAACACGCGTCACAATTTGTAACATAAGAAGTAATTTAATAAAGTTATTTAATTCAATTTATACTGAATGAGTGGAAAATGTGTGGTTTGATAAAAAATACAAATATGGTGAAGAACCATTTGGTCAGATACATCGGAAGGATATACGGAAAGAAGCTAAACAAAGTTACTTTAAAATTGATTTTTTCAATAAACAATGAACCAATTCGAAGCAATGCGAAACTTAGTCTCGTTTATTCGCTTCTGATTCACTTTCGTCGGCGAGCGTCGAATGGCCGTTTAAAGTTTTGTTTTGGACGCTGGCTCGGGGCGTCGCGACGGCGCATGGCGGTGCCGACGCCGAATTTCACTTTGCAAGGCATTATGCAGATTATTGCGATGGTCATGCAAATTCAAGGTGACAACGCTTTCAAAATAGAAAAGGAACACAAATCGTTTAAGTCAGTTTATTATTGCATATTCTAAATTAAATATGATTATAGTTGAACACTTTCTGCTCAGACTGTATATTATTTTTTATTGAATCTTAAATATTCTCAAAATTTCAAATAAAATTGTACCCAAATGAAATATGAGAAATTTTGTTCTAAATTAATTATTTTAACAGTTAAAAGTGGATTTAAGTATTGCCTTAAATCAAGATTTCCAAAAATTTCGGCTCCCTTTCTTCGATTGCAAATTTAAGCCAACAAGCTCTTGCCACCACAACATATATTTACAAAAATTGAAATAATGATTTGTATTTTACCATTAGATATAAAAATATGTGTTAAATCGACTTCTTATTCCCAAATAAAAGTAAATCTTAGTTTGTACTTTCATAGTATAGTATGCATTTAAGGGTTGCTATTTAAAAGTCAGTATCAATAAAAGCATTTTTCAGAATCAATAAGTTTTTGAATAGTGTATTATCTTTTCTAAGAAACTGATAATTTTTAATAACAATCATTTTTACCACCACTTAATTTTTATTACTCTTTGTAATTACATGTTAGTGGTGTTGAATATTTTAATTTGTGTTAGCTTAGAGCAGTGTCTGCCAAACTGTGTGCCGCGGCACACTACTGTGCCGCAAGAAGTCTCATGTGTGCCGCGGTGAAAGAAGCCTTAAAAATGTCAATTTTAAATAATGCCTATTCAAAAACAAATATTCGTCATGTAGAATTTCGGAAGCAAAACGGTAGCAAATCGAGAATTTCAAATTCCTCGGTGAGCTTAAAAAAAGGAGTTTCGGAGATAATCTGCAGCATTTTGGTAAGCTAGTTTCATTGCGGTACTAGTTCCATTCATCGGTGTGCCGTAAAGTAAAGAAGTTTGGCAGACACTGGCTTAGAGTCACATATTCATAATTTTTACTGAAATTTGTATTTTTTTTTCAATGCCAATTGTTTTTTACACCTTTATATTTCAATTTGTTTTGTATACATAAAACTGTTAAATTATATTTATTATCTGTTCATAATTCTCCCTCCATGAGCGAAACCGGTTCTGATATTGATAAATAAAAGTGGAAATAGGTACAAAGTAATATTGTGTTTTTATTAATTTAGAATCATAAGTGATTACGAGATATTTTTGGTGACGGTATTTTAAATAAATCGCTTGATATTGCAATCCTTATCAGCTGTATTTGTTTGTTTTATTTAAAATACGTTACCGCCTCTGCAAATTTAACGACCACACCACTGTTTATAAACTTCACATTTAAGCTTCAAAATAGCATTTGATTAAAAGTATTATTTTGGATTTCTACGAGTCCATTACTATCTTGATTTAAATCCATGGTCTTCCTACCGGTGAATTACTTTTGGAAACGGTATTGTCGCAAGACGAAGTTTGGCAGGGGAGTCACACTGACCACAGACACGTCCGGCCACCAATTCAGGTTTAATTTGTCCGCAGGAAATGCATTATGGCGACAAATTTAACTAATCATGACATGCATCAACTTGTCGTTCTGTTACGACCTAGCTCGTATGCCAGTATAAATATAACGTTAAGTGCAATACATCAATAAGTTGAAGCGATAAATTTACCCAAATTTAAAAGTACACTTGAACAATTTACAAGTCTCGCGTCTCAAATAGGTTAACCTAGGCATAGTGTTAACAAACATGTATTACATTTACCTCCACTTATTATCCTAACCTTTCTCCCACTATTATATTTTTTTTAGATAGAAACATACATGGGAACATGACGCTGTAGTTCTGTATCTATTTTCTTATACTAATTCTAGAAGATAAAAATTTAATGCTAAAAAAGTGTATAACTTTTGTACATATAAATAAATAATTTGATTATATCAAAATTTGATCAGTGCGGTGGAACTCCCAATTACGCTACCTCGAATTACGCGCCGAATAAAAATATTCGCTGTAAATTTCTATTTGATGTCATCTGTCAAACAATAAAGCGTGAATAGTCTCATAGAGATATAGATTTCGTAAGAATTCAAATAAAAAATCAACTGGTATTATGTGAAAACAGTCGTGCATTATAAATACGTTGCATTGCTCGTCTCGAGTGTTTTATAAAAATATCATTTAAAAATGAAATTATTTATCTTTGCTCAGTACAATTAAAAAGATCTTAACTCCTAAAAGTGCTGCCTAATTAATAAAAATATGCTAGCAATTAAGCAATAGATTCAAAAGTTTTACTTATTAAGGTGAAACACAAAGCCGATAATTCATTTAAAATCTATGAAAGTCTCAATAGACAACACTTCACACTTTATAGCGCTCATAAAACTTCTTCAAAAGGTAACTTTTCAGCGGTGGTTGTCAAAGCTTTAGCGCCCGATCAAAAATAAAGATTTTATTTGAGAAATATGTTTAAAAAATGATAAGTTGTCATCGTGATTACTTATCGATAAAAATATTGCTAAAATCGTGTTTAAAAATTGTTTAACTTTCGTTTGTTAAAACTTTTACCTACTTATATTTTATAAAATGTGAAAAAGGCAAGAGTTCATTTTTAGGGTCTTCACTGTCAATACTTGGTGGAAAAACATTATATTAATAAAAACACGATATTCCTTTGTACTTTATTCCACTTTATTTAAAAGGTCAGGACTGGTTATCCCTTGTTCCTGATTGAACACGTGTCTTTCCGAAATTAAATGACGTGTTTTTTTTAATCTGAAAGCTGCCATGTGTTCTTTTGATCTGATATTCAGCGTGCTTTCTGTTTTCCCTATATAAAATGTTGTACAACAAAAACATTGCAATCTATAAATCTCGGATTTATTTAAGTAATGTATTTTATCTTTATTGTTAACTAACATGTACACGTGTTCAATACAATGTTACACCCAAATACGAACGCTCATAAGCTCTTTTCCCAAGAAATTTTGGAAATAAACAGAGCACAATTGGACAGCTTTCCGATTTTAAATGAAATACCAAACATGCCGGGTTCTCCACTTCTATACTCTATATAAATATAATCATAAAACCTTTTCCGACAAACAAATAAATATAATTCTTAAAACCACTCCCTACTAAAATCTGTGGGCATTCCCATGGGCCTATCCTTTTTGGCTTTGAACTCGTTGATATATTTATTTATTATATGAAGACGAAATATTCATTTACTAAGCGTCAGATCAAGTTCATCCATACACTTGAACACCTGAAGATGCCGAAAGGCGAAACCCGGGTCGTTAGTGACAAAATCTGTGTGAATGTACATAATTTGAACGATTCAAATTTAATATTGAAATTCCACCAAGCACCTTCAGTCTAAATCTTAAATTAAAAAATACAGATTAGATTTGAAAACGATCAAGTAACCTGCGTTGGGTAGACAGTTTAAACATTTGAAAGTTAAAATCAAAGCAGATTTTCATAAAATATCTTAATATTAATATTTTTTATGACATGTAATCAAAAACAGTAAAATTAATTATTTAAATATACTCAATCGAGTAAAGGAATAAATGTGTACAACTTAAAATCTTTGAGATTGCGAATTGTAGAGATCTTTTCCATCTCCTTCTTTAATATTTTTCAACAAAAAAATTATGGTTAATTTTAAAATTTTAAATTACATGAAACAAGTTGTCTTTATAGTTTTTTTTGTTGTCACCCTTCGTTACTTTACAGAACCTTAATATATGTAACAAATCATTCATCATACGCTTTATTATGACTAATTTATTTTCTGTCATATATAATCTTGATGCTTTCAAATATTTATATTAGTTAAGATAGGCAGTCTTTAAATTCTTTTAATTATTAAAATTAATTTTAAATGTTTTTTAGTTCATGTCCGCTCCCAATGTGGAGCATATGGCTTCCTAATGAAGGTGTCTCAACTAGGGCATCCAATCCCGGGATCCCGTTCAATTTTCTGATCGTTCAATGATTGAGATGGCCGCGATCCCGGGATTTCGGAATTGAGAAATTTTGAGGAAAACCCGAAAATTTACTCGAAATTGGCAAATTCTCACAGTCTTCGATCGCAGCTTTGAATTGAATAAATCTTAAATTCACTGTGATCTGACCGGGAATAAAACCCAGAACTGCGTGATTGGTAGAGCAAGCTTTAACCCAGGGTTTCCCAAAAATTTTCTGGAATGGAACACTTCGAAAGTCTGGAAAATATAACGGAACACTTTGCTGAATTTTTAAGTTTTTTTTTAAACTGTGTTGCAGCGTATAAAACCATTCCAATTTTTTTCGAAACACCTACGCTGGCTCTGTGGAACATAGTTTGGGAGACTCTGCTCTTACCAATTGGGCCGCAGCAGGTGACAAATACTTACCTATATTTTAAATAAACAGCTTATTTTTATAAACATTGTACCAATAATTTTGTTATGGATAAATTATTACTAAAACACTTAATTTAAATTCAATGTTGTTTCAACTTTATTCCATATATATATATGTTTTACACTTTATAAAATTAAACCACTTAATCTTATTTATCAAAATAATATCGAACTGAGTATTGAGAAGTTTCTACTTGGCTGTCGATCTTTCGATTTGAACTCACAATTTGAACTGGCGAGAAAGGAGAAGGATATCGGTTTAGTTGAAAGGTTTATTGTTACAAGTTGTCATAGATAATTTAACATAGCACTCTATGCTTTAATGTTGTGTATACATAACAATTTCAAAATTCATATCAGTAATTGAAAAAAAAAACACTTTTCTACTGATTTTGAATTATCGGATTGCAGAAATTGCATTCCAGTAAAATACATACCATGTTTGTACTGCTAGATCGTTTTTCTTTACAAGATAAAAAAAAAGGTAATAAAAAAAATGTTTGAGAAACTCTTTTCGTTAAACGCATAGTTAAAGAGGCACTAATCTAGGCAGTCGAGATTAAAAAAGTTTATCCGATTCAATATCTCCTTTTCACCGTCACTACTGCGAGACAATCGGGCGAGACTGAGACGCGAATACCAAAACTTCTTTCTTAGTGTTGCTTAAGTGTTATATTATTACGTTTATTAGTTTTTCGCCTAAGGCTGTAGCAGTACTAAGCTTTTTTATTTTAATTACTTCCACTAATTACCAAGACAATTGCTTTTTTAAATATTTTATATTAGCATCGTCATTCTGAAGTATCAGCTTTTTTTCATGTCTCGGGACACGAGACATACAATTGATGTTTTGGGAAATTCATGCATCCCGAAGCTATAGTACAGTAGTAATTCAATTTATAGAATATTTATATGATTTAACACTGTCAGTACCTCGCAAAAACTTATCTTTTAAATTAAATATTACAAACGATAAAAAAATTAAAACTACTTTTTTATTACATAACATTCGAGGGATATGGTTTTACCGATGAAAACATTTCCTTCAAAAAATAAAAACTGTTATTTTATGGTTATTATAGCATCTCTCACATGTACGTACAAATTCCGAAAAATTCTAACCTTTTATTTTGCAAAGAATGAATAATTCAATTAAAATAGCCAGAAAAGGTTCAATTTTTTATGTTGTTTATTTATATACATATTAATACACAACAAGAAATTATTTGGTGTTACTCTTTAAAAAATATGATTTAAGAAAACACAAAGCGTCCACTGATCGTTTTGTAACAAAATTTCCTGATATCGAAAATACCCTTTCGCTGGGTAATGAATGATGTGGGGCATATGGTCTTTAAGCCATCAAATAAAAGATCCAAATTTTCTGTCCTTTTGTTTATAGACACGTTTATGGAAAATTTGTCACAACCGATTACGAAGGTGAAACCCCGGTTTTCGAATGTAACAAATTTAGCAAAAAACCGGTTTTTGAAAACCGACAAGCCCTAATGCATACTGTTAATATTCATAACATTTTATTTTGAAATTTGTATACGGTAAAAGGGTCAATGATGATCCGATCTCATCGTAAACGATTCTGTCAGATTCGAATCGAGAAAATTAGGCTTCCGATCGAAACGATTCATGTCAGAAGTGACGTCACGTGGTTGAATCATTCTTCACGAGCGATGACGTGCAACTTGTGCGCATCACTCACTCCGAACATTGAAAAAAAATCCATCATTTTTCAATTCGCCCTAATGAAAATCAGTCGGCAGATGGTTCGGTTTCGGCGCTCGCATGTTTTTGCGGTGGCGAACCTTCGGGGCGGTCATTCTGATACCAAATTGCATTGCAATGATGACAAACGATGCGCAGGTGGTTGCACAGTTGGTCGCCGCGTTGCACATTTTGGCTGCCCCTCGACAATTATTTTACTCTCGTAATGTTTATAAAAAAACATATATGATAAATACACATCACTTATTGCAGCGGCCATAAATAACCGACCTCTAAAAATTAAGAATCGTCATCAGGTGAAAACCATATAACATATTTTGTCATTTAGCCATAAGATTACATAGTAAAAGTAGGTAAGTTTAAGTATGATGGGAAGCAATCAGGGGTGGGGTCGAAGTGGCTAGCGCGAGCTCCTTGTTTTTTTTGTTACTTAGGCCGGCGAGCCCCTTGTTAATCTAAGAGAAAACAATATTCTCAGATTAATTTGGATATATTTGCAATTTATTTTTATTTATTTAATTAACATTGCACAAGCTTGACAAATTATAAGTATAAAATTTTTACAGCGAACAAAAAAAAATAGTAAAATTTAATATTAAAAGCAGTAGAAAAAAATAGCAAGGAAGTCAACTGAGAAAGCTCCGACGAACTCTTCTTTAATAGATAACAAAATAGTATTCGTTGGAACTCAACCACGTCTACGTGGAATATGTCGACATCCGAAGCAATACTGTTGAACACCGTTAAAGCTCTCCCCAGTGGTAACCCCATTGGCGGGCTGGTTCTACACATTGTGAGAACAAACAATTCATGTTCACAATTTCGAACAAAAATAATCAGGAACATTAAGATTCACATTTTCAAGAATGGTGGAATTCTCATTTTGGCATCGTATACGTCGAAAGAAATATATGGCCAGCTATATTTCTCTTCGAACGTTCAAACTATTAAAGTTAGGCATTTATAAGAGAAAGTCAGTTTATGATATATATTATCTACGACAGATTCAGTACACACAGTATTACAATTTAAGCCATTTTAATTGATAAGTTTACGGTAAATTGAACATTGTTACATATTATAAGTGTATTAAATAACAACCGATTGCTGATTTAAGTATTTCATATTATTGAAAAAAAATCACTTCTTCTCCAGGACACCGATAATTTCTTTCAGATTAAGCGAGCCCTTTGTTAGCGTATTTGCAGCTCACCGCTGGAAGTAATCTGTAATAAATAATAGTTGTGTTATTAATAAAACCTTTAAATATAATTGGTTGAACTAGGAGTATAAAAAAAACGTAAATCACCTCTGAGGAATATTTTTTAATATATGAAATATGCCACATAATTAACAACGGTATTAAGGTTATTTTGTAAGGTTTATTGTAAGTCTTGTATTAGACTTATTTTGTGTCATATACCAAAAAACCTTTTTGCATCTTCTTTCAATCATCAAACAAATTCATTTTAATTCTTCTTGTCACTGAAACTTGACACGTTTAAGCCTTGTATGAATGGTAACATTTCATAATTTTAACGCAGCAAATGTTGCCCTTTTCCAGTTTGAACGGGTTAAATATCATTAATCCAGAGGCGTCGAGGTTAAATAAGTATTATTATATTGAAAAAAATATATATTTCAAAATTGATCAAACCATTATAACTGTATCAGATCCAATGAAAACATTGTGAATTGCAGAAAGAAATATGTTGATAAGAAGAAAGATAAATAGAAGATATGATAATTATTTTTGAACCGTATTTTTTTGTACAAGCTGGGAATTTTAAATTTTTGTTCAAATTTGCACTGACTTAAAAGAGTTACGTGTAATTTTTACAATGACTGCTCTTAAACCAGAACTTAATTTAGAAGTAATAAAATCATTAGTTAAATTGCAAAACACGTAATTTTAGAAAAGAAAAATTGTGCGACAGGAAAATTTATAAAAGAATCGTGAATTTTGAATAAATTGCGAGTACGATCGCGATAATGCTTTCGACTAACCCTGGAAATTATTTGACTTTAAATCAATGGTTTATTATTAAAATATTACAGCAATTTAAAACTATGATTAGTGAAAAAATTATCGTTTTCTTGGTAGATAAGTTTTAATTTATGGGTTTAACCTAACGAAGTTCCAAAATATGGTCACAAAAGATAGAAAAGATATATTGAAGGTGCAAAAACAAAAATTTTATTAAATAAGATGAGACTTACTGGCAGGTTATACAAAAAAATAGGTATAGAAACTACAAATGTTAACAGGACTGTCAAACAACTAAGAAAGGTTAAGAATTTTGGGATTTGGTTGCTTGAAGCTGGTTTTGGAGCAAACGGTCAACCAAAGTCACAAGTATTTTCAGAGGCATGAGCTATCTGCGTAAATTAACGTACCGGAGATTTAAAAACATCTATTCAATATTTTTATGTTTTCCGTAAAACGCAGTGTGTGGACAAAAATTGTCCTAAATCAGATCCAAATCGTAATATTTACGATAAAAAAATAATGCTATCCGTTTGAAAGGATGAAAGAAGAATATCTCACAATGAATGATGAAACGGAGCATGACAATCACTGCAAACATGTATTGTTTGTAATAGTTTTAAAGGTTACAGAAAAATCTTCCAAGAATTTTTCAAGCCACATCAATGGAATGAAAATATTGCTACCTTGCAATCCATGACCACATGATTTTAAAATAACACAGGAGAAAAAAAGTCTGTCAGTTTTGCTGCACTTGTCATTTCTCTCGCACTTTGCACTGTATTTTTTTTATAATTTCGTTCTCGTTGCAAGCACTGTCTCGAGCTCAATTGACAAATCCCGAGTCCCGTATTGCACGTCCTTCTAAATATCTCGGTTTAAGAAAATGTGTACATGTATAAAATTCTTCGAAATAATGAATGTCCTGATCTATGATTTTGGAAATTTGACAACCCTGGTTGCAAGACACATTGTGAAAATTTTTGAAGAGAATAGTTTCGGTCCTAAAATGCCAGCCGAAAGAAACTTCATACATAGTAATGAAGATTATGTTTTTTAATGTTTGATTCAAAAAATATATGTTTTATTGATTTGAAAATTTTAAGCCTACCACTGGGTTTATCTGGCAAACCAACGGACCGATCTATAAGGAGAGTTCTGCGCCGGACATTAATTTTGATAAGCGAAATGATGGACTGAAATCAACGTCAGATTTCCCTCGTTAAAAATAATATATTTTACAAACACACTTAGACAGTGCGAGATCAACAAGTAGATATTTTACAAACATCATACTGGATAACCCTTCTTTAAATGATAACGCTGATGTGACAAAAGATGACAAAGTTCTTCAAAAGTCTTCATTAATGCCGTATATTTTTTGGATATCAAATGTATGGAACTTTAAGTACCAGGACGCGTTAGCGTCAATGATTCTTCTAGTCTCCTTCATCACTAATGTTTTTGAAAAATTGTATTCCCTTACCGTCGTTGCAGACGAAAGGGTGTGATCACTACAGAGATAAGAAGTTCACGGTAACTGCATATGCACTATTTTGCAAATAACATTCTTTATGCTTCTCCCCATACTATATCCATACATGTGCGTACATACATACAGTACACAAAAAAGTCAACCAAAGAGAGTCATTTTCGTGATGTTAAGTTGCTTAAATTGTCAATTTTAGACGACATAAGATCTATGGAGGGTCGTCGAGCAGAACTGCTCTCGGTGTAAAACGATTCTCAGGCAGTGTCTCGTCATAGTTGTGGAGATTAGAGATTGTTGGGTTAAAATGTTTTCCTACAGCAATACCGTAATTACATTCCTGCTTTATTTCTTCAGAAAAGCAAAAAGATACACATCATTGTTCAAAAATTATATAAATCTTGTTCTTACATCAACAAGGACTGACATTTTAATTCTTTGAATAGACTGACTATATGCTATGGGAAAAATCGTAAGCAATCATATTTGAATTCATGCGTTGATGAATGTTAAACTGATAGATTTAATTGTTATTAAGCTATATATAATGTGGGTGACAAATATTTTCGAATACATTTCGGCGTAAAACCAACAATAATTGTATTGTATTATGTCATAATGCGTCGTTGGCTTTCGTGACAGATCTCATGGGTTCGAATCCCAGTACGAACAGCATTTTTTCAATTTGATTTATGTTTGAAGACATGGGTGTTTGTGATGTCTAAAAAATCCTTACCATCCTTCCAACCCTTCAATAACTGGGCATAGCGAGAGCGATTAGTTAACCACTAGTGATGTCCTAGCTTTATTCTTCAAACCCTAAATCACTCTTTGAAAAAAGAGTGATTGAGCGACTGAGTAACAATTCTCGTAGAAAAAAGCGGATACGGTATATTTTTTGTTGATAAGATCACTTACAATGGAGTTTATCTCAACAGAAGTGTTTCTATGAGAACTGCTTGCTTCTCAGTTGCTCAACCTCTCCAAAATCCCGACCGAGACATTTTCAAAAAAATTCCTTGGACTTAAGACAGCAAAAAATTCGACAAGTCCCGGGACGTCTTGACACAGAATCTCAAGTCACAATAAATAATTACCGTGTTTAAGATTGATGCTCCCATGGGTATTGGAAATTGTATCATATTTTCTAAATATTATATGGTGTTTTGTTCATAAGATATGATTATTAATGCCACTATATCCGGCTATTTTATTTACAGTGAAATAACCAGCGTTTTAGCAGTGTATATTGTAAATTTTCTGAATAAATATAAAATAATGTCATTAGAATTATGCTCAGAGTATCGCATGTACAATCATATGTAGGACATTTGCTATTCTACAATTCATTTTTTCCCAAAGCTGAGCTTCTTTGTTTTAATGTTTGTTTTTTTCTTAAATTTTATGCCTAAGGAGAAATCTTGGTGAAAAAAAATATAGACTGTTGACAATCCCATTTCTCTACATGTTACATTACAATTGATACCAATATATCCAATGCATCTGGATGAGGCCTAGCGATTTTGTATGACATAAGAAGGCTAGAGACAAAATATCAATGAGTCCAAGAAGGAGTTTTTTTTATCCATGTCCGCCTCAACAACAACGGTATCTCAACAGTTTTTTACGAGAATTGTTTTTCACTCAGTTGCTTGACCTGTCTTTTCTCAAAAAGTGTTAGCATATTTGGACAGGGTTAGGAAAAAACTAGTGGTTTAATAATCACTCTTGCTTTTCTTCAAAGATAGTTGGGATATAAATGATAGGGTTGAGACAATACTAGTTGTGAGCTAATCGCTCTTGCTACAACTGTTATTTTAGGATTACAAATATCCATGCATGCATGAAATCCATAAATCGAAAAAAAATGCTGTTCCTACTTATATTTGAACTTGTGAGGTCCGGAATTTAAGCCAACGATGTTGACCACTGTGCCGTTGATCTGACAATAGAAGATTTAGCAATAAATACACATATATGTTATATACCATAAGAATATAAAAGGTTTTGTTATAACTATGTGTGGAAATAAACTGTCAATCAAAAATAAAATATACTTGATTGCGTTGAAAGACCAACTTATAGTTCACCATTTTTATTTATCTTTTCCAATACGCATTGGTGGATCCAGAAATTGTCCAAGGAGGGGACCATTCAATTCGAAAATAAACATCATACAAAAATAATACATTTAAAAATAGATGATTTAAAAATAATATATCTATATAAAAGTAGTCAATACATAATTAAGTATGTATTCTATAGAACATCGTAAACTAAACAATTTAAGATCCCATTTCACAGTAAAGTTTTAATAAAGTAGAAAAATGAAGAAAAAAAATCTTCCCAGGGGGGGCATGCCCCCCCCCCCCTCTTTGGATCCGCCAATGTCAATACGAGAGGTTAAGCTATTGACTACTCTTCATATATATATTTTTTTGTATACACTATTGTTAATCCTTCAAATCGGACATGGAGAAAAAACTTTATAACAAACAAATATAAAATCTAAACATTAAAACGTTTTCAAAGTCATAGATCACTCTTCGTAATTGTGTGTTTTATATTATACACTAGATGTGATAACGTTCCGTGAAAGTTTGCACGGCCGCACGTTTATTTTGCATATTTTTGCA
The DNA here is from genome assembly GCA_030503985.1 of Himalopsyche tibetana. Taxonomy (NCBI): domain Eukaryota; kingdom Metazoa; phylum Arthropoda; class Insecta; order Trichoptera; family Rhyacophilidae; genus Himalopsyche; species Himalopsyche tibetana. The sequence continues at coordinate 22,966,409 of JAPJYX010000007.1, forward strand.
GCCGACAGAAATTACGCATGAGCAACGTTGTTTCAAAAATACAATACGAAAAAATAGACGATGCAATTTTTCCATACACGACATTTTTTTTTATTCATTCGAAAACATCTTAAACTGTTTGTATTATATATCGACTGTGGAAAGGGAAAAGGACGTAACCCACAGTTTTTTAAAACAGGTTTTTTTCGATAATCACAATGTATCAAACTTGATACACGTTCTACCAAAAAGATGCAAGCTGCAAATGCCGAATTAGTATCTAAATTTATCTTTTAAGTTTGAAAAAAGACTGAAAGAAAAGTTTTTCTTCGAAAATTTCATTAATTAATATTAGGTTGTGTCAATTAAACAACAGTTTAGAAGTCTCTGTGTACTTCAAGGTTGTGTATAATTCATAATTTGCATATGGCCCAAAATCATCAAAACACGTTTTTTGCGCCTCCTGTAAAATTTGTGTGGATTACGTCCCTTTTCCTTTCCACAGTCGATATGTATATCAAACATTTTTTTATTGTATTGTATCATTCGTGACTTGGCTAAGATCGGAAGAAATAAAATATGATTTGCTATATTGATTTCAATCAGCATTTTTATGTAAGATTTGTTCTACGCTAATGAGCAATTCGACTGTTTCCTTAATGTATTGAATCATTTAACTTTAATCTTCGAATTCTTTTAAGTATCTTTACAACAGAAATATTACATCTTGGTAAAAAATCTTGATTAAAATTATTTACATAAAATCATTACTCAACGGCTACGCTTTACTTTTAGGGTGTTCACCGTCAATACTTGGTGGAAAGGCATTATATTCAAAAAATAAAATATACATTCGTACTTACTCAAACATTTGTTTAATAAGATCAAGACCGTTTCTGTTCATCAGTTTACAACGCTCATCATGAGCTTAACCCAGCGATTTCCAACCTGGGAGGCGCGCCTCCGTGAGTAGGCGTTGACTATTGCAAAGGGAAGCGCGAACGGTTCAAAATATTTATTTACCCTTTAAAACTTGCCTTTATTACTAAGAAATTAAGAATGGGGAGGCGCGAAAATATTTTTTCATCAAAGGGAGGTGCAGTGAAATAAAGGTTGGAAACCACTGGCTTAACCGGTTTTGGTATTATTAAAAAAAAGTGAGAATTAGTTCAAACTTATGTTTTATTTTTTGGCTAAACTTTAATATAATATTGGTAATTTAATAATTATTTTTAAAATACCGGAAGATTGCAGTGAGTACTATATATCGACTGTGGAAAGGAAAAAGGACGTAACTCACAAATAACAAATTTTACAGGAGACATGAAAAACGTGATTTTATGATTATGAGCTAATGGCAAATTATTATGCATACATAACCTTGAATTGCGCGAAAAGTGATAAAATGGACCTAATAATAATTTGATTAATTTAAAAAAAAAACTTTTTCTTGAGGCCATTTTGGTGATTGAAATTTTTGCAGGCCCTTATTTTTTTTAAACTTAAAGTTAAATTAAGATATTTATTCGGAATTTTCAACTTACATCCTTTTGATAAAACGTTTATCAAGTTATAACTTGTGATTATCGAGAAAAAGCTGTTTTGAAAAAACTGTGGGTTACGTCCTTTTTCCTTTCCACAGTCGATATTAAATATTGAAATTGAATTAAGCACTTGTAGTTGAAGTTTTAAATTAAAGCATATTTTTAATTCAAAGCATTGAACGACCAAGTACCGCTCCGCCACTGATCGTAGTATCAAATATGCATTTATGAATTAAAATTTAGCTGGAAAACGTCCGCTCCTAAGCGCTGCAATTTCTGTAAAACATAGAAATTAGAATAACGAACCTCGGCACAAACGAGCGTAAGTGTACCGTTTACATTCATAATGGGTATCCATGAATTTCGAAGTTCTGGTCTCGTAGATGTTCCTAATAAAGTTAGTGGTATTAAAAAATTTAAAATTGTCCACGGTAAACATATTCTATTTTAAATTAAAACTGAAAAAAGCAAGTATACGAAGTAGAGCAATTACAACGTTTTTTTTATAACATGCTCACCAATCTATACATTAATAGCCGATAAAATAATCACAAATAATCACAAATAACCACAAATATGTTCACACACTTCTTCTTCTCGGAAATTTACATTTGTTTGCATATTTGAAACATTTGAATTATTCCAAAAAATATTAATACACAAATACTGCAGGGCTGTCGATATATGTCCCGGGGTCTTCTTCTTCTTCTACGAAACATATTTGTTTGCATATTTAAACATTTTAATTATTCTAAAAATTATATTAAATACAATTTAAATGCTGCAGGGTTGTCGATATGTGTCCCGGGGTCTTCTTCTTCGTCTCCGAAAAATATTTGTTTACATACTTGAAACATTTGAATTTTTCTAAAAATGATAAGACACGAATACTGCAGGGCTGTCGATATTGGATATAGCAGCTGAGCAGGGCAGCGCAATTATGATTTTTATGAATATATTTTATTAAATCCGCTATTTATTTATTTTGTTTTAAGAGAATTGGATGTATTCCTAAAAAATCCGTTTAGAAAATTAATTACGTTTAGATTTTCTGGCTTATTCAATAAATAGTTTTTCAATTTATTTTTCACGTCAGTAAATTTTCTGACTATTTAAAAATGCAACAAAAATCTCCCTCCTGAGGGCAACGGGCTTACAGCTAGTCATTAACTTAATTGATAATGATAGAGATCAGTTCTACCAACCATAAGTCCAATAAATAATGTGGAATTAGTATCTCTGAATAAGATTCATTGGATGTATATTTACCTAAAAACGGAATCTTACCCTAAATCGTGATGAAAAAATGTGACATACATATATCGACTGTGTAGCAAAAAAATAACGCAACCCACAGTTTTTCAAAACAGATTTTTTCGATAATCACAATGTATAAAACTTGATATACGGTATATCAAAAGGATGTAAGCTGCAAATGCCGAATTAGTATCTAAATTTAACTTTTAAGTTTGAAAAAAGTTGGACCTGTCAAAAAACAGTATAATAAACTTAAAAAAATGTTATTCTTAAACAATTTATTAAATTATTATTAGATTATGACAATTAAACACCAGTTCACAAGTATTCGTGCACTTTAAGTTTGTGTATATTACATAATTTGCCTATGGCCCTAAATCATCATAACAGGTTTTTTGCGCCTCCTGTAAAATTTTGTATGTGTGGGTTACGTTCTTTTTCTTTTCCACAGTCGATATTATAGATCTTAAAAACATTATTCTTAAAAAATATATATTTGTATACAAACTGTAACACAAAGAAAACAGGAAGAAGATGATATAGTAATTATTAGTATTCAAATGCGAAATGTCAACATGAAGTTGGCTTGATTATTAAAGATAAACATCTTAAGATGGAATTAAAAATGAAAATAAAACAATTAAATAAAATATTCATTTCCTCTTTCTAATTAATTTTGTATGTTTATTTATATATATTAAATAACTACACCATAGCTAAGTATTTTCATTTGAATGTATGTTTGTTGTTATAGCAACACCGAGTTCTAAATTTAAATTTAAATTTCTTAATTGCATTTAAAAATAAGAATATTCCTTATCTCGTTACTTTTCCTTTGTCTCTTTGCAAATATTTCCGTCGCGCCAAATCATTAAAGCAGTTGTTCTGAAACTGTTAATTAAAACTATTCTTATTTTTTCTACATTTTATGTATAGTATTTATCAATAACTGAAATGGATTGTTTACTCGTTATTTATTGCCAATATCGGGTCTGTGGCATAGCGGTTAACGTCAACGGCTTCTGTGACTGTCTCACGGGTCCAAATTCCAGTACAAACAATATTTTTCAGTCTATTTATTGATTTCTGTTTAAATGGATAGTTGTTTGTGATGTCTAAAATGTTTCTCCAATTCTTTCAATCCTAAGATACCGGGGCTTTGCTAGAGCGATTAATAAACCACTAATTCGGTTCTACCCTATCTTTATATCATTTATTCTCTTCAAAAAAGGGAGAGTTTGAGCAACTGAGAAATAAACAACTGTCGTAAAAAAAAATGTTGAGATACCTCCGTTAGGTTAGGTTAGGTTTATATATTTTATTGGCAATATTATTTTCTAGCAATGTGTAGTATTTGAATTTTTGCTATTTTTACCCTATTATAATGGAGTTCTACCAAGTCAATCAAGAAAATATATTATTTAGCATTATTAATAGGATATAAAATATTCGACTGCATCAATTAATCAATTATTAATTTCGTTGATACAGATCAAGTTTCGGTAACATTATAAAAATGGAATATTAAGAATTGAGAAACACTGTCGCAGCAGATACGGGAATCCAAATATCTTAGAAATTTCTCGTTCCGGAAACTCCATTTATACGCGTCATCAAAATTAAATTATAATAAACATTTAATTAAGAGCATTAATTAGTGCATATCACAACAGTATACGATAGGGTGACCGCCATTTTAAACGAAAATCACAACAGAGGTGAATTTGAATTAATTTAAATAATAATCTAACAAAAACAACAAATTATATCACAATTTTAAGAACATTATTCGTTAAATAAAACAAATTGTTCAGCTATAATTGAACATTTCCATTAAATACAGTTATTGAAATTACTCACCATTCATATCTGTAGGTATTCCCATGGGTTAATCCATTTCGCCGGCGATGGCTTTTAACTTAGTGAATAAATATTTTTTTTATATACAAACACGATACATTCATTTACTAAGCGTAAGTTCAAGTTCATCCGTGCGCTTTAACGCATGAAGATGCCGAAAGGAAAAACTCGGGTCGTTAGTGACAACACTTGTGTGCATGTACATAATTTGAATGATTTAAATGCAATATTGAAATTTCACCAAGCACCTTCAGTCGAAATCTTAAAATATGTATTTCTTATTTATATACACACGATACATTCATTTACTAAACGTCAGTTCAACGTCTGAAGATGCCGAAAGGCTAAGCCCGGGTCGTTAGTGACAAAACTTGTGTGAATGTACATAATTTGAACGATTCAATAATTGTCACCCAATAATTAGGACAGTTCATAATTCCTATAGAAAAGCTTCTTCAACCTTAGTTTTATTCATTAATTGAAAGATACTGCCAATATTGTTATGCCATCTTATATATAAAAATGAATGTTTGTTTGTTTGTAATGTATGCGTTGCCACACCGTTCATCCGATTAGTATAAAACTTTGACAAACTTTTTGGTTGCACTTCCGGGAAGGTATATTAAAATTAATTTACATTAGGTCTCATATATAAAATCAATGTTTGTATGTTTGCCATACCGTTCATGCAACTTGCGCGAAGATTAAAAGCGTAGTACAATTTAATTAAAGTAAGTGGCGCGTGTGTCGTACCATAGACAATCGGCAGCAAACGTCAAACAGATATAAAAGAAAACATGCACTTCAATAAACACAATTAAAACTCCAAACACTTTCTTTCTTTGAGTGGCATTGCAACGCTTGCTGTGAACCGGCTAGTATACTTTAAAAAGACTTCTGTGATTCCGTTTTAATTTTATGTTACCGTACAATGAAATTCTATTTTTTTATATACCTAATCCCTACTCAAATATTTCCTTAAAAAATGACATTATTTTTAACCTAGTATTTTTATAATGAATATTTTAACTAATTTATACATTTTATAATTGCTTTTAAAATAACTTCTTTGTTGGTTTTATTTGCTTTTGTTGCTTTTAAATATATATTCATTATGAGTTTCGGCCTACTAAGATCGTCTGTCTGTTACTTGATGGATACTTCATTATTACAACCATTATTGAACTTTCCATTACTCGTAAACCAAAAGTAGATTGATTATTCTTCTAACCACAATCCAAATCTAATATGTCTGTTGTATGTTTGTTTTTAGCGTATTTCATTTGTGCTGTTGTTTATTTTATGTTTAAACGACAAAAGAAATCCAATTAACATTTTAAGTACTACAACAACGTTGTTACTATAAAAAGCTTTACTTTATCTTCTCTCAAAATATTCGTATTGCACGATGTTATTTTGTAAGATACAGCGTACCTATTGTTGGGTATAATTTTCGGTCAAGAGTTTTTTCGCAATATCCTTACAAGAATATTTTATTTATGTACCGCGTGGGAGTGTTATCAATTCATAAATGACCCCCAAAAGGTAGGGGCTAGGACACGCAGAAATTCGCGCGAAATAAAAGGATCCCGAAGCTACGCTGGGCGAATAATGGCCGCACTACGACGTAACCGAGAGCGATTCATCAATCAATTGTGACGTGCGTTAGTTAAAGCGAAACCTTAGCGTAGCGGCGTAATAGCGTCGAAGCCTGCAGACCGGAAAAGCTTCCCTTCGTTCGTAGTATCCGGTCGGCGCGGGCACCTGCCCTCACCAATTCGACGAGTACATGCGAGCTTTTGTCAGACAACAATAAAGTCGACGGGCCGTATGTTTATTTTATTTCAATAAAATAAACTTTGTTTTGCGCGACTGCACAATTTATCATAAATTTTAATCTTTGTTTTATATTAAAGAATCATTTTTGTCTACTCTCAAGCCTTTGTATCACGATAACTGTAATACATTAGGAAACACAAACAATGAAATACGTGTAATGTTTTGGCATCTACGGCCATTGTAATAAATTTTAAACCATAGTTTTAATTGCTATCATGAGTCTTAACGACACAGTATTTTTAATATTTAAACTTATCCAATAATCTACTATAAGCTTCCTATCTATTTTATTTGAAACTAGCCGGTTCCCGGCAAGCGTTGCAATGCAACTCAAAGAAAGAAAGTTTTTGTGTTTTAATTGTGTTTATTGAAGTGCATATTTTCTTTTTCTGTCTATTTGACGTTTGCTGCCGATTTTCCATAGTACGACACGCGCGCCACCTACTCTAAGTTAATTTTACTATAACCTTCGCGCAAGTACAAGCATACGTTGTCAAAATGAACTTTATGGCAGACATACAAACATTGATTTTTATATATAAGACTAACTGTAAGTTAATTTGAATATGATTATAACCTACCCGGAATAGCAAGTAAAAAGTTTGTCAAGTTTTATTGTAATCGGATGAGCGGTGTGACAAAGCATAAAGTACGAACAAACAAACATTCGTTTTAATATATTAGATTTCCACTAAGTTCATCGAGGTTTAGTTATATTATAAAACACAACAATATCAGAACATCCAGAACGCTTCGTCTATTATTCGCCGTTAGTGGATAAATATGTAGTGAAGTAAGTGATGTTGATCAACTGCAAATATAATTTAAATAATTAAATAATGCGATAGTTTACCTTTACGGTTGTGAGTTTGGCTGTTTACTTTGTCTTGCGTAAAAACTATTTGGCTCACTCATTTAGTGTCGATATATCAGCTTGTTTTCCCCATCTGTTGAAGTATCACTAAGAAAATGTTGAAATAAATTAATACTTTCAACATTTAATTTATATTTATAATAAGATTTATTATCATCAAGCTAAAAATACCAATTCATTTCATTCCACAAGACCTGTGCCATAAATGTAGTTTATTTTTTAAACTGTTTTCTACAAATGTGGAGCCAGTTATTTACTTTTAGTTGAGAACCTTAGTGGAAGATATTTTTACGGGTAATTTGTTAATTAAAAAATAAATTTGATAACTTTGTTATTCCATTGATTAACAAACTGAGACACGTGCTTCGTTTCTTCAAAAGGCGTATAAATACTTACTAATTTCATTGTTTAAATCTAAAGTTTATTCACAATTTACACGTCAAATATTACTGTAAGTTCTTTCCGACGTGTAGTCTTTGTAACTCTTCCAAAATACTTTTTGGTTTGAAGGTTTACAAAACGACTGCATGATTGCGAAGAGAGTTTCGATTTTTTATAGTGAATCTGTTTTTTTCGCTTCCTTCAATATCTCTTCTCAACGATTGTCGTTTTCTAAAAATTACCCGCTTTTGACGATTCTAACAGCACACATTCAATTGCTTTTTCACTAACACTTAAATACATGATTTTCTACTTTTTACAAAAATGCATGGTTTTTATCCAAATTACAACATTTTGCTTAATTTAAATTATTTTGACAGTTATTTTATCGTAAATAATCCATAAACGTGTATTAGAGAATACAGTTATATTTTTTTACCGGTGAAAATCGAATTTTTTAACAGTTAAAAGTGAATTTGAATATTGCCTAAAATCAAGTTTTACAAAAACTCTCGCTCTTTTTTTTTATTGCAGATTAGAACCAACAACCTCTTGCCACTACAAAATACATTTTAATGATTTGTATTTTACCATTGGGTATGAAAATATATATTAAAGTCGACTCTAGTTTTGCAAAAACAAATAAACAATTGTCTGTACTTTTTTGTGTAAGCATTTAAAGATTCATTTATATCGAAAAGAAATAACATTATAAGTTAAAAATTTATTTGGAAAAAAAATCCAACTGAATATTTAAAGACAATTAATCAGAATCAAATTACACACATTGAAATTTCTCTTATAAATAAGATAAGTATTGTACGGTCAATTTTATATTTTTCGTTAAATCTGTTTGATAGAAATCTACCATCGTTTTCTACTGAAATGATAATATTTTAAAAAGAACTTATAGTTGATTTTTATTCAAATTTATATGAATACTTACATTTTTTAGCAAAAATCCATTTCAAACTTTTCAATTAAGCAAATATTTATAATATTAGCTTTACAGAAAACATGATAAATGCAAACCTTTCAAGAGAATTCTATATCATTAATATGCTGCCATACTTACCTAACGTAATACTCTGGTTTTAAAAGCTAAAAAATATTGAAAAATGCGCTCATATTTCACTTGATTTCAAATGGTCAAGTTGTTTATACTATAACTGACAAAACACGAGCGCTAACCGTTATTGAATAGTTATTATTCGTAAAAGTAGTTCGCGTATAGAGCTCATTTTCTGCTACAGATACGATCTCATAATTTAGGATCTATATCGAATATTTAAATATATTCAGCATTTTTGTGATATTTGGTAATTCGAATATTTGATAAATTATATCTTTATAGTATATTAAACCACTGGGTTAGCAAAAAATGTCTGTCGACGTCGCATTATCTCTTAATAAAATATATTTTGTTTATTCAAAAATTATATTAGACACTCAAGACAAATGCAGTTATATATGTATATTAAGAATTATATTTAAATATATATACATTGTGAAAGCGATCCAGTTTTATAATTAAACTTTTTAAATGAATTCAGGTAACGAATTTATTACATATTAAAATATGTATTTTCAACACAATTTGGAATCTTTAGTCATCACTATACGTTATATAAAAAGTTTGGGAAACATTTACTTCAAATCAAACATGTGAAACTATGTAAGTTCTGTTATCATATGTAAAAATACAGCTAATGATAATACAGATTAATGTTTATCAATGATCAATATGCCTATCAAAAAATATTTGTTTTCATTTATTTGAGAACACATGATTGTGTCGGATAATGGGGGTGAGGTGGTTTGATTTAGTGGAAAATTCGGAGATTAGAGAACGTACAAAACATCGCCCTGTCATGTCAGTATTTATGGAGAGACGTTGAAACTGGCTGGGTCACGTGCGGATGCCTCTTTAAAGCTTTAATCTATCCTGCCACTTCTTCCAACAGGTGGGCTTCTGGTGTCCTTGACAACCATCGGGTACTATTCATAGGATCTACTTGAAGGAACTGAGGGATCCAGGCATCTCGTGGGAGGAAGCAAGCAATTGGTGGGAAACATGGAGATGCCGCGTGGCGACCATATGCTTCACAAAGGGAGCGAATATGGTCAAAGAAGAAGATAACGCAGAGTGCAACACTCCTATAGTCACATTGCAAGATACGCATTCAGAATGCGAGTATGCATAGACTAATTAGAGACCTTAAGTGATGTCAATTTACCTCAAGTTTATCTCGAGTGACATACAATATTATAATTCTCATCGAGTTTTCTCGTGAGATTTTTCAACTTTTGAATATTTGACGCATTGGCATTACCTGTAATGCCAATTATAAATAAAAAATATTGCAACTTATTTATAATATATTTTATTTTGAATGTTTTATACATCGTGTCTCGTGGATTGTGTCATAAATGCGCACAATAAAATGTCTGTGTATATTGAACATATGGAATCCATCACTTCTAGAACAATACGTAGTGCCCATTTCTGTAATGAGAATACACAAGCAGCGAGGGCATTTCAAAACCATTTGTTAAGTCCGCAAAAAAAACGAGAAAAACTCTTCAACTGTATTTAAATTCCGTACATAAATCCTCACAAAATATACACACAGTGAGTCCGGCTATGAAAGCGTTAAACAATACCTCTTTGAATTCAATAGGAAAATATTCTTTTACCGCTGAGAACGTCCGCGGTAAAGGGTGAAGCTATACGATGGTGCAGGAACTCTCAATCTTTTCGAGCCGAAACCCCCATTTATGATATCATCATAATAAACTATTTAACACATTACAAGCGAGAAACGTAAAAATACGTTTATCGTGTACTGTCAGTTCTGTTAGTATATTGACTCATAATTTAATGGTTTCTTCAAAACAACTGCCGCGGCAAGTGACCCTTTTTGAAAAAAAGCAATGGACCTCATAATTTATTATGCCCTGAATGTTCGTTCACACATAGTATTTTTTTTAAAAGGTGACGCATGTTTATCGAATATTTAGGGCATAAGATTTCAAACTCCCAGTGATTTTAAATTTGTAGGAATGAGGATTGTATACTATAATTGTATTGTATGGATTAATGTTATTTTGTATACAGAATATTTTGAATATTTCATATTGATAACAAGTGGAGTGCTATTTACTAAATTAATAACAGGTTTTTATATTCAGCTTAGAAAAGTAGTGAAATTATGATGTATTCAAAATGTATTTATTTTATTTTTAATGATTAAATGTCACATATGATTTCTTTGAAAATTTCAGCAGAAAATATTATTTGGCTTAGAAGCTGTGTTGATTTTAAGAATGTTATATATTTTTGCGCTAATCACTAAAAAACGCCCGCTTATAAAGTGTTAAGAACGAACATAGCATCATGAAAATTACTTTCTTTGGTTGATTTCTTTGTGTACTGTAAGTGTATATGTATGAATGCGCATGTATGTCTACATGTATGGGAATAGTACGAGGGGAAGCACATATAATTTGATTTGAAAATTAATGCATATGGAGTTCCTGTGAACTGGCTTCACTATGGATTTCTCGCCTCTGTAGCGATCACGCCTTCCCGCCAGTAACGCTGGTAAGGGAATACAAAATTCCAAAACATTAGCGATGAAGCAGACTCGAAGAACTTTGAAGCTAACGCTTCCTGGTATCAAAACTCCATAAATTTAATATCCAAAAAGAAAAGTCTTACGTAACAGGCCAGCGATCAACAAATGACTAGCGATACATAAACGGTGATTTTGTCAAAATGACGTGTGTTTCTAATATTTTACTGATTATTTCAATCGATGATAATATCATTAACACAGCGGCTCTCAACCTTTTTTGCTCCATTCCCCTTTTACATCATTGTTCAGAATACAATTCATCTCCTACCCAATAAAATCGAAATCAAAAACGTGCGTTGCGCAAGAAAGGATGGAGCGGTAGGAGCGGACCGCCCCGTGCCACTTGTTTTTGGGGTCGGAATTTTCAACATTTTTTTTTTAACCATGTCCGCTCACAATTTGGAGCATATGGACTCCTAATGAAGTTTATCTCAACAGATGTGTAACTGCTTTTTACTCAGTTGCTCAACCTCTCTTTTTCCAAAGAGAGTAGGAATAGAAGGATAGGGCTATGACAGGACTAGTGGTGAGCTAATCGCTCTCGATACGCCCCGTTCATAGGATAGGATGGGTGGGAGGTAGGAATTAAAGACATCACATACATCCATGCCTTCGAACAGAAATTCATAAATCGATTGAAAAATCAATTTATAAAACTGTTCGTACCGGGATTCGAACCCGGGACCTCCGTAACCGAAACCAACGTCGTTAACCACTCGACCACTCAGGCAGCAAATCAAAAATTAGCAAACTGTAATTAAAACTCCTAGTTCATAGATAAAAAATAGTAGAAGTGATTCAAAAACAAAAATAAAGAAAATATTGGGAGCGGCAAATTCGAGAATCGGCAGGACCGCATTTTGATGTGTAGGTATTTATTTATATAATATTATAAATGTATTGGAATAATTGCTGAACAAAAACTTTATTATAATTATACGTAATTTAAAAATGCCGTATATGTATATTAAAAATAATTGATAAACATGTCATGCTGTAAATATTTAAAATATCTCTTTTAAAGAATTTTACAAAAAAAACTTGCGATTCAACTCTTTAATACCTCCTTATGGAAGAAGGGCTCACTGTTTGGGACCCCTGCACTAACCAAAGAATTTACCGTTTGCTGTGTTTCGCCAGTAGTCAGAAAACTCGTGACCCTTTTTCATACTGCCGTCATACGAAAAAGGCTACTATCGGCAAAAAAATAGTGATACATAAACGGGATTTTTTCATAATAACGTTTGCATAAAATATTGCAGTGCTTCCCAACCTGGGAACCGCGAAAATTTTCAGTAGAAAGTACAAATATTTATTTGTGAACATTCTTTGTGATAAAATATAAACATGTGAAATCAAAGAAAAATCGGGGTTCAGCAGATTATTTTGTTCAGATTTAGGGGCCGTGGCATGAAAAAGGTTTGGAAGCACTGCAATATTGCACTGATTTTTTTATACGGATGATAATATTATTAAATTAACCAAAAGATGTTCCGTTCGCTGTATTTTTCCAGTAGTCAAAAACCTCGTTACTCTTTCTTCCATTGTAACATTATCATAAAAATGCACTTCATACAATTCAAATAATACATATCAATCAGATTAAAACCATAGTCTATTGTGCTTTTTTTTTAGTTTCTGCGATTTATAAATACAGTGATAGTTTATAAAAGTTATAAACTCACCCTAATCATGGTAATATTTTAAGTTTAAAGACTTTATTAGTCTTCAATTACTTTGAGGAAGCAACTTTCGCTGTATCCGATATTAAAAAATTGTGATATAAATATAAAAAAGAGTTTTTGATTACAGTCTTGATTGTTTAGTAGTGGAGGAGCACGTGGAGCTAGCAATCTACCGGTTAGAAACCAGTGCTATTAAGTGTTTGGAATATACCGTGAACGGTTGGACACTTGACAGAATAGAATTCACATTTTCCTACGCAAGAAAAATGGGCTTTGCTTTTCTCATTTACGAGAAAAGTCTGTACTTTTTTAAGCTGTTTTAAAAATTAAAAACTTTTATTTTAAGAAAATACTGCATTTTCTAACCAATTAAATAAAAATAGGTGGGTATCTTAGTAACAAGGATTCATTCTTTACCTATGTAAAGCAATATCAGCCCTCAGTTAAAAAAGCTTAAATTTTAGCTTTCGAAATACATTAATTACTTGAAATCTAAACCTTCGCACCGCGCTGTTTCAATTTCGAATTCGCGAAACACAAAATTACTCCCGCTTTGTCTATTGTAAATGTCTGATAACGCACTTGCATTATTAAAGCTCCAGGTTCATTGTACCCGTATTCATGGAAACAGTATTAAGGTAGGAATTACAGCTAAGCTTTTTCGTTCGTATGCAGCCTAAAGTTCGTAACAGGGGTTTTAAAATGACAACCTGCGGTACAACGCTTACAATTTAAAATGATAATATTGCTGTATGTTGACGGTCGTCATGTAAAAATTTGTTTATATCATCATATAAATCATTTCTCTTTCCAGATACTAGTTTTTGATTAAATAATAAGCTGACGCTATCGAAATACTTATACAGTTTAGTATTACATCAATAAATATATTTTTTATTACAGTCATATAGTCGATCGGACAACGCTTTTGGTCAGTTGTTTTATTAAATAGAATCTGTTCAGTAGCAGTGACAACGATTTCAAAACAACAAATGATAATTTCAGTACTGTCGATGATATCGATTGAAATGGCATTTACTTGGGAGAACACCATTGTAATACGGTAAGATAAAAAAATAGCATTTAGTTCTACAAAAAAAAATCTGACGCAGGCATACGTCGAAATAGCTATCAACTGATTTTTAAAAAAATGTAAAACTAAACAATTTGCTGTTTTTCATTCTTTTTTGTGGAATTTCTTAAGGTGTTTTTCACTGACAATACTTGGTGGAAAGGCATTTAATTCAAAAAATAAAATACTCATTTGTGCTAATTCCATCTTAATTTTAAGTGATCAGTATTGGTTTTGCTAATGACGAGCATTATCAGTTAGTTGGTCCTGATCATTTAAAATAAAAGTAGAATCGTTGAAAATAAGTATTTAATTTTTTGAATAAAACTAAACTTGATAACTTTGTTACTTCACTTGTTCGTTATAGATTGTGACACGAGTTTTGTCTCTGAATCATCATCCGACAGAGCTTCGCAAGTTGTAATAAATACAATTGTTTTTTTTAAGCCAACACATTTATCTAAAACATTTTTAGCGGCGTGTAATGTTGTGAGCTTCTGACATTTCAGTGATATTTCTCTTGAAATATTTACCTCTGTTTCTAGCTTAAAATTTTCTTACAAAAAGCAACCAAATAATTAAGATCTAAAGTCATCGTAAGTCTGCAAGACTTTCCAAGAGACAGTGAAAATAAAATATGATTTTCTTAATGATAAACTATCACAATTATGAACAAAATAGTTGAATCGGTAGAACTCTGTTAGATAAAATTATTATCAACATTGTTGAGTCATCAACTTTGTTGGCTTTTGTCTCGTTGCACTCGGGCTCAAGTCCCAGTACGCGCAATTTGATTTCTCAATCGAACGACGAATATGTGTGATTTCTGAAATTGTCTCGCATCGGTCCGATACAAAACCTTATATCCTCTACTTTATTTGAACAAGAAAAGTTGAGCAACTAGGTAACAAGCAGTTCTTGATGAAAAAAAAATGTTTAGATTATAACCATTTAGGGTTCATATGCTCTTCATGGTATTTACATAATTCGACTGTGGAAAGGAAAAAGGACGTAACCCACAGATATCAAATTTCACAGGAGGCGCTAAAAACGTGTTTTGATGATTTTGTGACATATGCAAATTATGAATTATACACAACCCTGAAGTGCCCGGAGACTTCTAAGCTGGTATTTAATTGACTTAATCTAATATTTATTAAAGAAATTGTCTAGGAAAAACTTTTATTTTAGTCTTTTTTCTTGGTTTTAATTTTTTACAAAGTCATTTTTTGAAAATTAAAAGCTCAATTTAGATACTTATTCGGCATTTGCAGCTTACGTCCTTTTGAAAGAACGTGTATCAAGTTTGTTTCATTGTGATTATCGAAAAAAAACCTGTTTTGAAGAAACTGTGGGTTAAGTCCTTTTTCCTTTCCACAGTCGATATGTACATGGATTGGTTGATAGATATTTTGATTCATACGCCAACTAATTCTGACTAAGGTGTAGTGTCGAAGTGACGAAGTTTACTGCAGAGTATCTATAATAACGGTCGGCAAACTTTTAGGGCTCATAGACCACTAAATTCACAATTTTAATCCAGCGGACCACTTGCCAATTCGCTCAAAATACCAGCGTGACTCTTTTTTTTAGCTCTTCCGAGACTTTCGAATCTTTATAGTTTTCTTATCCGAAGTTAAATAGTTTTCTCTAAATTTCCGGGACAATTTAGTACACATCCGGGATACGGGACAGCGATTTCAATTCCGGGATAATCTCGGCCAATCCGGGACACCTGGCAACTTTAGCTGTGACAGATAAAAAAGCTTTTTCGCATAAATATGTTATGGAGAATTGAATTAGAATTAAAAAAATTAAATAATGTCAGATTTCTCTGTGGACCACCAAAATTGTCTCGCGGATCACACTTTGCCGATCGCTGATCTATAATATGTAACAATGAATTTAAATATTTAACTATATTACAATTAATTTATCAATTAGGTCTTTTATATGCGTGTTCAACCCCTTATGGGTGTTCATTTTTGGCTGC
The DNA here is from genome assembly GCA_030503985.1 of Himalopsyche tibetana. NCBI lineage: Eukaryota > Metazoa > Arthropoda > Insecta > Trichoptera > Rhyacophilidae > Himalopsyche > Himalopsyche tibetana. The sequence goes on from JAPJYX010000007.1 coordinate 22,982,531, forward strand.
AGGGTCCACAAGCTTAAGTCCCAGCACGAAAAAAAACTTGTCCCAAGTAGTAAAATGGTACAACTTTTCTATTTGATATTTCAGTAAAATAATGTCTTTACTTTTGTGTTTTGGTAAATTACATATTTTTATTTAAGGGGTATAACACTACTGCTGTGTGTATTTACTAAAGTCATTTCACTTTTACGATATTTTAAGACATATAGAATAATATACCGCGTCTAATTATGTTTTTTTCTAAAATACCAATTGGTTAACTTCACCTCTCAGGAGCTCATATGTACTTTATAAAATATCGTCGATCTTCTGACACATAAACCTGTCAACCTTTGATTTATGTTTATAGAATTGTCTCCTTTTCAAGCTTTACTCTCTGACAAAACACTGGAATTCATTGAAATTCAAATCGAAAAACACCTACGTCAAGAAACAAACAGGAATGCAAAAACAGTACATTTAAATTTAAATAAAAAACCTTTTTACGCTGGTATCTTATCACTTGATTTACTTTCATTTATTGCATGAACAGTTTATATGTCTACGGTAAAACAGTATCACAATAAAAATCTTTTAAATTCGTCGAGTTTTTTTTTAAAGTAGCCAAATTCAATAAAAGTGTTTTTGGATCAGGATGTCTCAATTTTTTTTTTATTTCATGCCCCCTCCTAATGTGGAGTATGAACTAAAACTGTTTGTTACTTAGTCGCTCAACCTCTTTTTTTCCAAAGAGAGACGTAGGGATAGGAGTATAAGTCTAGGCAGGACTAGTGGTTAACTAATCGCTCTCACTATTGAAGGATCGGAAGGGTGGGAGGGACTTTTTAGACATCACAAACACTCATGTCTTCGAACAGAAGTCGATAAATCGATTACAAAAATGTGGTTTGTACTGGGACTCAAACTCGTAAGATCAGGCAAGGAAGCCCACAACGCTTACCGCTGCGCCATAGGACCCGACAATCAACGAAGCATATTTTTAAACAACAGATATACCGGCTTTCAATTAAATTCTTTAAATGTTTTCTATCCATGACTGTTCATTTAAATAAATCTTATAGAAATCACAATAAGAAAAACATTAAACAATTAAATAGTACATATTTAATCATCGGTCGGTTTGTGTACAAGGCGCAAAAAGGTAAAGCCGGGATTTCACTAAAACACAAACACAAGCAAGCATTATACGTTTAACATTACAAAACTAAGCAAATACGAAAACTTTATTATTCATGTGATATTAATATTCCGAGGGAGTATTATTTGCTTTAGGGCATGGCGATGGATGAATGGTGAGACGAGCGCAGTGGCCCTCCTGCCTCAAAGGGTTAAGTGAATTTAATTGTAGAACTTCTATATCTCTGAAACTGTAATGAAAAGTGATTTGTTTTGTCATTATCACCAGAAGTAACTGAATATTCATATTTATCCTAGCAGTATTGGTACCATAAAGATTATGATCCCCTCGGACTGCTTCCAGTGTGATTTTTCTCCGTTTCCATAAACAAAATGAAGTCTTAAGGTCTTTGGATACTCCAATGTATATTCAGATTTTTCTTCACATTAAATTACGTTTTGTTCATATTATTATTTCAAAATCGCAATATGCAACACAATATACAAAAATATTTAAAAACACAGTAACTAGTCATTATTATTATTTGATTAACAGCTAATTTCAATGCGCCAAACATTTTTAATTTGAAAGATCATCAGGGAATTGATTGTAAGTTACTCGATATCAACTCGAGGTAAATTGACATCACAAACACCCAAGGGTGGGCTGGAGGGGGCTCGAAGGGGCTCACGCGAGCCACTTGTTAAATTTTATGAAGGCTGGCGAGCTTCTTGTTAATCAAAGAGAAAACAATATTCTCAGATCAAATTAGTATATACGCAGCTTCAGTATACACAGTAGTGCTATTTTAACCAATTGGATTTATAATTTTACGGTGAACAGCATATTCATTAAAAAGTTCATTATTAACAATAAAAATTGATTGTTTATTTAAGTATTGCATATAATTGCATAGGAGTGATAAAAAAATCACTTCTTCCCAAGAACACCGAGAATTGCTTTTAGATTGAACGAGCCTCTTGTTACTGTATTGGCAGCCCACTGTTGCAAACACCCATGCATTAAGTCTCAAATTTAAATTGGAAAATCTACATTTGACATTGACTTTACCGGGAATCAAACCCAGATCCGTCCTGTCGGTAAAGCAATCTCTAACCAACTAGACCACAGCGGGCGACTAATTTATATATTTTTTTTCAATTTATAATATCTATCATTAATGTTTAATCTGTATGAAGATAACACCAAATGTTTATTTAAAAAATGATTATGTTAACCGATTTCTTATTTTTTTTAAATTTTAACAATAAAAACTGTTTAATATCAGCTCGAATTTAACCATGAACTTAAATAACTGATAATGCCAAAAGCTGAAACCTGGGATTTCTGTGACAAAACTTATGAGAATGTCTAAAATTTTAATGATATTGAACAATCGTCAAAAACTCTCAGTTGTTGTTTTAAATAAAATATAATATTGTTTTTTTTTTTGTAAAAAAAAAAGTAATCTAATTAAAATAATTATATAATGTTGTAGGCTATTTTAACGACTTCATTACATTTTTTTCAAGACGGCTTTCAACAATATTAAACAAATCTTAGAGAAGAAAATAGATTGCTCGTTTCTATATAATAATGGACTTATTAAAATATATATTCAATAAATCCAATTATTTATTTAAATAAAAATGATAAAACAATCAAAATAAAATATTTGTCTAAATGTATGTATAAAATAATATGGTTCCGTGTTTATTTTTCACCCAAGAAAAGGGTATAATCTAAGCGCCACTGGTCGCTGGTGGGGAAAAGATTAGGGATGAAATTAAAAAATGAGTAGGGTTAAATTGTTTTCAAATATACACAAGAACTTTTGAACAAACTCTTCTTAGATCCTATAAAAGGAAACAATACAATTTTAATTAAATAATTTTTCTTTAGTACGAATAAATTTACATTTAATATCAACTGCAACAATTGACTAGTAGCTAACCATTTTGTTCAGCAAACCAGGGCTCTACTATTCAACATGTGAGATCTGTACTGTTTATTCGTAAACGTTGAGATGGTCTGACGATGCTTCTCAAAGAGGCGAAACACGTGCTACAAATTGTAACAGAACAAATGTAATAACAAACAGATTGATCTTTTTCTCTTTATTTCCGATTATTTTGATCGTTTTCTTTTTCTATTTTTTTTTTCAACAAAGAAATAGGTCAAAGTTATCATATCTAATTTTATTAAGAAAAAACAATACTATTTATCGCATCTTGTTTATAAATGGGGGCCTTTTATGAGGGACTGGACAAAAACTGCTTTCATATCTAGAAATGTATAAGTATCAAATTAAGTATATTGTGTTGTTTAGTTTATTCTTATTATGAAATCCGATATCCGCTTATTAACTATTTTTTTATATTGTGTAAGAAAAAATAATTCGTTTAAAAATATAGTATTTCCTATTTTTAATGAACCGTAACTATTTTAAAACAGTGTGAAAAAGAGTTGAGTCCAAAATTAAAACTTCACCTATTATTAAATCTATCACCTATCGTTTAACAAGCATTACTCTAATAAGTGAGTGATGTTGTCAAAATTATTTACGACAGATATGATGAAAATTTAGACTTTATTCAGTGCCATAAGTTGCATTGAAGTCATTGGCAAACCAATATGGTCATATCTTGAATCAAAGTTTTGACATATTATATAAATATGTCCCTAGTAGGGATTCTGAAGTCTCGGGGTTTTTAAAGTCCCGGGGCATCCCGGAACTCGAGACTTTTATTTCCCCTTCAATAAAATTATAATTTTATTTAAATTAAATATTTGCATGTATGTATTTATGTAATACATACACTTGTCGCCTTTTGAAAGTACGCACTAGTAAAAATCACGTTTTTTTAATACAATGTTTAATAATTATTATTTTTCTTATGTAATGGATGTGTGCAATGCTTACGGTAAATTTTTGCCAAGAATGGATGATAACGGTAAATTTTATGAAAACATATCAATGAAGCCGCCATCAGGAGTCAATTTATGACCGTAACTTCATAATACAGCTTTTGACCTTTTTTGTCCTATTGAGACATTGGTACCTTTGTAAAATAGAGAGAAAAAAATTGTTCATAAAGCAACATTAGGTATGAACATTTAATTATAATATTTTTTAATTTACTTTTGCTACAGTTATATTACAATATATAAACCCATGTTATTTAAAACATCTACGAAATTATAAATCCTAAACATCTGTTTTTCTATCAGATCTCTTTTATATATGAATACTTAATTTTGTAATAAAAATAATAAAAGATTTTTAGTACTTTTTCCACATAAAATTTATTAGATCATGACCGGTTTCGCTCATCGCGAGCATTATCAACTTAATTTTGTTAAAACCTCGGGTAAGTGTCACGGCCTGACCATGTTGAGTCTGATTTTGTTGTGGCTTCCCTCTTATTTCTGCTTTCATTCAATACATATTGGTCTTTTTGAGGGTTTCTTAACCACAAGAATTGTTTTTTGTCAAAATTAATTTGTGCATGTTATTAACACATTATACCACAGTCACAATTCCCGAGACATTTTCTGAAAAAGTCCCTGGACTTAAGACAGTGAAAAACCCAACAAGTCTCGGGGCTTTTGTCCCGGGACGTCTCGACACAAAATCCCTAGTACCTAGTGTAACCTTCCCACAGAAATCGTTTGACAGGAAGTTAAGCCAGTTACCTTAAAGCACTTGCAATTAACTAATCATCACGTTATCTGAAACTGAATGGAATTAATGTCGCCATGCAATTGGATAGATCTCGTTATGGGCTTATACTCGTAAAACCATTGAAAAATGAAGTTGCATTGCCGTCCATTTGGGAATTCGAACTACAAACAATAAAAATGACAATCGTAACATGGCTTTAAGACTTGTATTTTGTGTGTTTACAGCACTGAAAATATTTTATTTTGTTTAGCCACAAAATTATTAATGCTATACGAAAATTTTATTTTGGTTTGAAGTACCCTTATCATTTTATGGTTGGCATTTTAATTACCTTAATGCAACAAATATTGAAAGCTGTAAAATAGCAATACGTTACTTAAATTTGTTGTGAATCGTATAGGTGTTGTCGAAAAATTAATATAACCAATAGAAGGTGTAAAAACGTATTTATAATATAAGATACAATTTTTAAATATATATATATGTAATTGCTTTATAATACATAATAGTGGTTCGATATTAAAAAACTGATCAAAATATTTATAACAAACAACCCACTAACAAAATTTATCTTTAATGTGTAAGTGATTTTTCAATCATTTTAGCTTTACCCTACTACGGCATGCAAAGCGATTGTCTAACTATCATTGTTCATATTATTTTTTTTCCAAAGAAATCATTAATAGATGGACAGGACTTAAACAGGACTAGTGGTTGGCTTATCGATTTCTCTACGCTCCGTTTTAAAGATTGGATGGGTGGGAGGAGGGAACTCAAGACATCACATATGTCCGTGCCTTCGAACAGAAATTCATAAATCGATTTAAAAATCAATGTATAAAAACTCGAAAACGCAGCCGGATTCTGTCGGCGCTATTATTACTGTATATTAAAAATAAATTGCGATAAAATAAAAATGATGAATGCAAAATTTAAACTCTTCACCATAGAAAGTTCTTGTGATAAATGATATTATTTTTCTTCTTTTGATCACTCCCATCTATTTCCACGTCGAATATGTCGCAATACAATTTATAAAAAATGTAACAGAAACTAGTCGTTAGCTAGCTATTTAACCAGCCTTGCTATCATAGCTGTCGTGAATAAGATAATTGAGAGGTAGTTCCTTTTAAATTCTATTGAGATACTTCCATTAGGACGCCATATGCTCCACATTGAGAGCGGACAAAGATAAATCTTCCTATTGGACCCTTACCGTTTTCTGTCTGTAGCATTTTCCATGTCCCCCACAAATTGTGTTGTTTCCCATTCCAATGAAATGCCAGTATCCCTCACTTTCAAAATTTGATGGATAGTGTTAACATGTGAATAGTTCTCATATATAAAAAAAATCTGTCGTGATTAACTCTATAATATGGCCAAATGCTTCACATTGGAAGCGGACATGGAATTAAAAAATTATAATAATAATCTACAGTTGGAATTATTAAAAAGCAGTGGATATAGAAAAGGAAAGTTTTCATTAAATGCTGTAGTGAAGCTTAGCGTTTATTTCCTTTAACCCTTTTCGGAATTCAATCAAGAAATACACAAATTGTCTGTTTAAGGATTAAGCATATTTGGTATTAAAACCAACAATATACAGGATTTAAAATAAACCCAGTATCATTTGGACAGACCTTCCAAACCTAAATAATCAAATTCAAGCACTGACTGTAAAATTACTACCTCCCTTGTGCTGCCCCAGTAAATAAATATAATATATCTTTGATTCTTAGATAGATTTAATTAAACTTTAGATTAAATTGCAACGATTTATAAACAATTAAAGATTGGTTCCTTCATACGGAACAGATGTTTGTTTAAATAAAGACTAGCTGCCTGACACTGCTTCGAATAGGATGACAGGAACATAATTTTGTACAGTTGTTAGTAATGTTGGTCATCTTGGAAAATAGTCAAAATTTCAGGGAGATAACATCAAATAACATATTTTATTTTATTTTTTGTAAACAAATCTGCCCCTTAAGGGTGCCCTTTTATTACAATTTATTTTAGCTGACGAACCCCTTGTTAAATTAAAAAAAATATTTACACATATATATATATATATATATATATATATCGACTGTGGAAAGGAAAAGGGACGTAACCCACACATATCAAATTTTACAGGAGGCGCAAAAAACATGTTTTGATGATTTTGGGCCATTTGCAAATTATGAATTATACACAACATTGAAGTACACGGAGACTTCTAAACTGTTGTTTAATAGACATAATCTAATATTAATTAAAGTCAGTTCAAGTTCATCCGTGCGCTTTAATGCCTGAAGATGCCGAAAGGCGAAACCCGGGTCGTTAGTGACAAAATCTGTGAGAATGTACATAGTTTGAACGATTCAAATTTAAATAAATTGTCTAGGAAAAACCTTTTTTTCGGTCTTTTTTCTAAGTTTAAATATTTTACAAGGTCACCTTTTTCAAATTTAAAAGCTAAATTTTTAAACTAATTTGGCATTAGCAGCTTGCGTCCTTTTGATAGAACGTGTATGAAGTTTGATACATTGTGATTATCAAAAAAAAACCTGTTTTGAAAATACTGTGGGTTACGTCCTTTTTCCTTTCCACAGTCGATATATATACAGCAGTTTCTGCAGATACAATAATTATTTACGATAGTTTAAGTATAAAGTTTGAAACAGAATTTGAAACATTAGCAAAATCACATCATATTTTCGTATCAATCTTGAATTTTTCACTCTTGCAATCTGATATAGACAAGTACATTTTACAGCTGTTGACATAAACTAGTTTACGGTATATGGCGTATATACTGTTTGTAGCATTCGGTTGTTTTAAAACTTTTTGCGTAAAATTGTAGTTGTAAGGACGATTAAAAAAATTAGACCCTTCCAATTGACATCGCTAATAGCTCTAAGATTATGCGAGCTCTTTGTTAACGAATTGGCAGCCCTCGCTGCTGCTCTTGATTTGGATGATATGAATTCCCTATTGAGCTTATTTTAGAAATTTTTGCTCTACAAAACCTGCGTGTAACTCAATAGATCATGCGACTATGACCAAAATTCTGGATAGGAAGATGTTTCTGCAACGGTCGGACCGGTTATAGAATCGAGTGGTCAAGAGGGAATTTTCAGTCACCCATACTTTTTATCACAAATCAATAAATTAATCGAAGAGTCAATTAATGTCTTTACTGGTATACGAGCTTGTAAGCACCGTGACTGAAGCCAACGTCGATAACCACTCAGCCAAAGACATACTTATACAATATGAATAATTGAATACAATACCAAATTTTGTCGGTTTTTTTTTTTTTGTAAAATCGTATCATGTTTCAACTCAAAAGTAAAACGAGAAATGGTTCAAATTTTTATTTTTAAAATCCCGAATGGTCAAAGCCTCAAATGGATAATTTCAAAAATCGTTTTAAAGTTAAGAATATAATGTATTTATAACAAAAAGTACCGCTTACAAATTTTGGATAATTAATATTTTGCGTAATCTTTTTATAACTTTTTGATGTTTTAATTTGTGTTGTCGAAATATATAGTGATAATTCGGTAGTCATTCTTGTATCTGATACAAACACTTCTTCATGCACTATCTACTAAAATAAGGAATAATTATCGAAGAAATTAAGGAGAGACATCCCCCTATTCTGAAGTTTTGATACTCGTAAAAAATTTAAAACTTTTTAAAAGCTACAAAAGTTGTTATTTCCAATTGGTTGAGAATGAGAACAAACTACCGGAAATATTCGTTGACATTTCATAATGGAAATTCTTAAAGAGCGTTTACACGGATCTGGTTCTAACGAAAAACCCGCTCGAAATCCTGAATACATTTTGCGGACCCCGGTTTGTTATTTTATTATAAATTATACTGCGTTAAGATCCCGCATAACGATGGTTTAGGAAGCCTGACATAGTCTACCTTCACGGCATTGTGTTCGTGGGGTGGCACGCGACCCTGTGGTGGAATTTTAATACATTTGAATATTTTACCGAGGGTTTTTGTACTCGCCACCGTGAGCAACCACTTTTGCACTCTTCCTGTATTTTCCAAAATTATTTCTATCCTTAAAGGGGATGAAAAAAACTTACGGGTGGTATTTTCTATGCTAAGCGCCAAATCTTCCTAGTATGCTACACATTTAAGCAGTTTATGATATTTAAAAATAGTTTACTTTTCATTTTTTATTATGTCCGAGTATTGGCTTATTATATATTTTTTCTCTTCGTGCTATCTTATTAGATAGTTTGGTAACTATTTTGAACTATCTATCTCTATCTTGTACGTGTTCTATTATTGCGTTATAAACGCTTTGGACATTCTGCAGTTTATGAACATTTTTTTAATGTGATAAATTGGAGAAATTCATAATCATAACGTTTTGGTGGAAACGAACGTCATTAACACGTGATGTTATGTGACAAAATGGATATGTCGTATGTATTTTTATATATTTTGCCACATCGCTCGCAGACTTCTTTGTTATTATACAGTTTGTCACGTTGTCTCACCAAGGAGTATGATTTGATTAAACAATATATTATATTGTAAAGTGTTAGCTCGAATAAAAAGTATATCTCGTCCGCCAAAGATGTTCTTAACAGAAGATATGGTCGAGTAATTTGTTTCTCATGTTTAATAGTCACATCATATTTACATGACTGCAATCTTTCTTTTAGGTAAGTATTATATATCAGTCATTCTTTCTTTTCCTATACAGCCACATCTTGAAATCCATCAGTCGTCTAATAATCCATTCCTATAACTCGTCATAAAGGCAAAATGCTTATCAATCGTAAAGGTATAAAGAGATTTTCATGTCTTCGAAATATCCAGTAACATTGACCTAGGATAGAAAATCTTGCTGTAATTTAATCGTCAATTTTCAATATAGCACACACAACACAAAATGGAGAATCAAAATAAGATGTTTGTACAAATCGGCACGTATTTCAGAATCTGTATCCCTTTTTTTGTTCGGAAATTTTTACTCGCAGCATTTAGCTTGAGATAAAATTATTGCCAGAATATTTGTACTATTTTTATGCTTAAAATTAATTTAAACTGATTGTAAGTAATACAATACACGCGGTTTCAAAATAAACAAACAAAACAATACAATCCCTTTTTCTTTTATGTTGAAATTCTTCTTCTTGGTGCTACAGTACGGGGTGAAACTCCTCAACTCCACTCGATCCTCCGCCTTTCTACGCCAGTCGTTGGCCTTCAGCATACGCAGGTTTCTATGACACCCACCCATCCAGCGAAGGTACGGTCTTCCCACGCTTTATCCTCTTACAGGTTATAGTTAATGTGAAACATGTTGTTCGTTTACATTTATCGTATGCTATGCAACTATTTTATGAAGTAGTTTGCCAGTTAAGAGTCTGTCTTTTTATTATTAAATGACTTTACATAATTTTTATCTTTATTCAATATGTCCAGTCGTCAATCTTATAGACGTACTTATAACAGTGCAACCCCAATTCTACGTGTTTCAAGGGACCGTTATAAACTAACGAAAAATACGGGAAACCGATAATACGGGAAATCTTCAAATAATGCCAAAGTAAATGTTTTATTTTAAAAAAAAACCTATTTATTTACATTTTTTTATATAAACAATATATATACATATTGTAATTGTTTTATACATACTAAGCTGTTAATTTGCAGTTTGGCACTTAAATTCAAACAGAGACTTTTTCTAAGTTAACTCTATTAGTCATGTCAATTTATTTATATCTTGGATTTTTTTAACGTCTTGATTTGTTTTAAGTTTCTCATCTAGAGTTCTAGTTTTCTTCATGTATATATTTTAGTTGTTAGCTAGAAAAAATCACCAAATGAGATGCGAGGCTAGACTACATTTTTATGAGGGAAATGAGAAATATTCAACAAAAACGGTCAATCGGGATAATATTTGTGACGGGACCATAATATTTAGACGATAGATCGAGGAAATCGGTAAATCGGGGAACAATCAATGTGGGATTATTTAACATAGTTCGTATGGGTGCTTGGACGGGACTATGAAAAATAAATGATCCATGCGGGAAAACGAATTATACGAGAACGGTAGATCGAGGTTCCACTGTATAAATAATAATCGTAGAAGTAAAATAAATCGATTAGCTCTTTCTTTATAAATTTACCCACTCCTTAGCCAACTGAATATCAACCAGCTTTTTCAAAAACAACATCTGTTGAAACGTTCCAATCCCAAATTTAGAAAAGTCATGGTTGAAATAAATTTGATAAATTCTACTATAACGCAGTAAATTGTTTATTTAGTTGTATTTTCTTACAAGTCACGAAACAACTAGATTTATTACATTAAGTTAAGAATTCAAAACGTTTATTGTTTATTATGGAAAGATATACAAAATTTCGGGTGAGAAGAATAAATAAAGTATTATTGACTATTTACAGTGCTTGAATTTTAAGTAGAATAACTTTTAACACTGTGAATACCAAATATCTATTAGAACGTTATTTTTCGTTAAATATTTTTTGCTTTCGATACGTTATTATACTTCACGTAAGATATGATTTCTTATAACAGATGCACTAAAACTTATAACCAGTGCTGTGACGTCGGAGTTGGAGTTGGGAATCGAGCAGTAGGGTGTTTTTTTTCCAGAAGCGGAGTCGGGAAAGTTGGATAAAAATAATTAGGTATGGACAAATTATTAGTTTATTCATCACATTGATTGGTAGAAATGTACTAAAATTATTCTAGTGACTATGAAATTAAAATGTTTAAGAAATAATTTGGAGTCGGAGTCAGTTTTTATTTTAAATCTGAAGTCGGCGTCTTTTTATTTATACCCGACTCTGCTTAGATGATTACAGGTGATATATTTTACACCACGAATTCATTATTTTTTATTTTAAATATATTTAAAATGATCGATTTGATTGTATAAACTTTGACACGCATTCTACACTTTTTAATTATTACTGACTAAAAGCAATGTTCTGATGATGACGTAACTGCCAAAATAACCATCAACAATATTTTATTTAACAATTGTTGTCGAATTAAACACTTTGCAACATTTACATAATTATAAAATATTTTTTCCTGAGTTTATGTCAATACAACCAATAACAATCGTTAGAAGTAATAAAAATCCAGGCCAGTAGCCAAGTTATCAATGAGTGTTTACGGGTTCACATTTCAAAGAGTAGAAAGCTTTACAAATTGATTCTTCAATCGATTTAAAGATCTTTTCTCGATGGCATAGATGTATAATATGATGATGATGTCTAAATTCCTTCAAACTCATTCGGTTCTACACAAAGAATGACACCCAAGCGAGCTAACCATTAGTTATCCTTATCTTTCTATTTTCATTTTTTACCGTGTAATATCATTTGAGTTTTAATCAGTTTTCGTAGAACAAGTTCTGATTAGATAAACTTAATTATTTGATATTACGAATAATGAATGACTTGATTATAGCAAAGCTTTCTAAGTAATTCGTGTATTAAGAGTGCTTCATGCAACAGTAAAGTGTAATTGTAATAACTAATAACGATGAAAACAACCTTATAAATAAAGTGTTTCATTATTGAAATTTTCTTTTTCTTCGACGGGTTAAATTTAAGAAGGGGACAATAGAATGGGAATGGGGGCGAAATTCATCAGATGGAAAAACAAATATAAGTTTTGAAATTGAAAACAGGGCAGAGTTTGAGAAAGTTACTATTTTTAAATTAGGTATAAAGTCGACAGCCATTTTCACTTTCAAAATTATTACAATAAAACGTATGTAGTGTATATGTATTATATAAATGTACGTATATTGACAAATTTATTAGCGTTGAGCTGTCATTTTTCTCATTTAACATGAAATATTTTTATTCTCAACTGCTTTATTTATATCGCGTGTGAAATATTATTTGACTGTGTTGAAATAATACATTATTTGAATATAGAACACGCATACCGAAACGCATAGACAATAATATTTTTCAAATTGGAGACGAAAAACAAAAGCCGGTTGAAAATGGAATAAAAAAAACAAATGACAGCTTGACGTTTTTAATTATTCATCAAAATATTATGTCAAATCCGTGTAATTGAGAGATAATTTAGTTTTGATTTTAGCATTTGACATGACAAATTTAAGCTGTCAGTTTATTTTTCATGATGAAATTTTGGGTAGGTAGATAGGCAGTTTATATAATTAAAGATAGTCAAATTATCTTTGCGAATATAGTTATTTTTAGTTTTTAACTGTTCATTATAGTTTTAAATTTTAATTTCGTGAAAAGGAAAAATTAAAAAAGTGCTTATTGATTGTTCTAGGTTAGTATAAAGGTATAACAATTAGTTTATATACATCAACTAAAATCAGTTTTTGAAATTATTTAACAACAACTTTAAATAAGAAGTACTTCGTCGATTTTCACCAATTTTGTGAATTTTAGATATTTTTGAATCAGCATTTTAGCAGCAATACGATTAATGAAAATTTTTAAGCAAATAATATCTGTGTCATTTTGTGAGATGCGTGCTCTTTTTTTCTAGCAAGTTGCAACGACCTTTTTGGAAAGTTTGTAGAAAATAATTATTTAGATTCAGATTTAGATTTAGATTTAGATTTCTATATAAAACAAATGAATATAGGAATTGTTCAGCTTTGACAAAAATGCTAATCCATATTACGATGAATTGAATAAAAACAATAAAATCATGCAAATCAACTAAAAACTCGAGTTTGTATCAATCAATGCGTGTGATGTAAAATTTAGTATGTCTTTTAGCGTTTTACTAGTAAATAAGATATGAAATATCTTAGAAATCATTCACAGACATCCATGTCATTTGATACAAATTCAAATAAAAAAATTATGTAAAATAAAAATGTATTTAAGAATGTTTTCAGTCGAGGATTCGAATTTGCTACCACCCAATTAATAGCAATATTTTCTATATTATAGACACTTTTCTTTTTGCCAGCGCTGCGCAGAGGGAGAGCGTGTGCGTGCAAGCTTAAGTGTTTATTTCACAGGAAAGATGGATATGTCATTAATACACAGCACATACAAACACTTTTTTTCTGTCTGCACATCATCTATTTCAAAATACTGAAAGATGGCACTTTCACCTGGTAATAATTTCTAGTTATAAAATTTTAAGAGAGATACCAATCGGCTTCAAGGCTGACTTTTGATGGTTTGTTAATTAATATTTAAAAAAAATCAAAGTAAATTTCAGATAACTGATATAAAATTCAATTACATATTCAATTTACCTGCTCTACCAATTCAAGAATTTAAATATTCCATTACAGTTTATAGTAACAAAAACACCGATTTCTTTCGCGACCCCTTTGGCTTTTTCTGATTTTCTTCCTGATAACTTGCTTAATAAATGTCGTTCCACATTTAATTTCTCGCGTACTAAATTTCAAAATCTCGGTCCCAATCTGCATCGGGGGACAGTTAATCTAACTTGGACACCCCTGACTGAAAGATTTATTAACTGAAACTAAAGAAATCGAAAAGGAAAGATTTAACTTTTTAAACAGGAGATTTTTCTCCTTAGATATAATTCAATAAAGTAGTTACAACACTCCTGGGCAATTATTTTTTACCAATATACTATTTAGAAATAAACGATACCGTATTCATTTAAAAATAAATACAAAAAATAGACTATTTGTTTATTTATCTACAATATTGATCATACCCAGTTTTCATATGTGATGCGCTCTCATTTCAATTTATTTTTGTATTAATAGCACTGTTAAATTATATTTCTTATCAGTCGACAATGCTTGCAATGAGCGAAACGAGTCCTGACCTTTTAAATAAAGTGGAATAAAGTACAAAGGAATATTGTGTTTTTATTAATATAATGCCTTTCCAACAAGTATTAAGAGTGAACACCCTAAAAGTGAAAAATACCAAACACTTATCTTGAAAACTACGCGCATATTATATTATTCTGCAAAGCGTTCAGTTCTTTCCCTTGATTGACAAGAGTGTCTCAGGACCAATAATTCAACAATCGTTTGACGCATAGCATGTCAAAATAAAATCTTTTTTTCGTAAGGTCATGAATGTAGTATATTTTCCGTTCGTTAAAAAAACACTTGTATGTATAAACTCAATATTTTTTCATAGAAAATCTGGACCAGTTACGCTTTCCATGAACTTTATCAATTAATGAAAATACGAATTGATAATTGGTGGGCTTCTAATACGTAAACAAGGGGCTCGCTTAATCTCAGAGCTATTCGCGGTGGTCTGGGTAAGGGATATATTTTTTATCACTCCTAAACAATTGTGAGAAATATTTAAAAAAGCAATCGATAGTTACCTAATAAACTTATAATATTTGACGATATGCAATATGCCGTAAAAAAATCAATGTAAAAAATGGAAATGTTTTTAATTAAACGGTCGTAGATAACATATTATTCAGAAACTACAGTTATGTACTCACTTGATCTAAGAATATTGTTTTCTCTTAAATTAACAAGGAGCTCGCCGGTCTTACTACAATTTAACGAGGGGGTTATGCAAGCCCCTCTGAACTCCTTTCAGCTCGCCCATAATATGGGGTTATTTATATTGATTAAACGGGTCCTGATTTTATAAAATAATGAATTAATGACAAAAAATTAATGCCTTTTACACCAATAATAATTCACAGTGAACGCCTAAAAAGTTATTTGTTATTCTCGGTTCCTTGAAGGTTAGCTTGACCGACCAGCCCAAACTTAGGTCGGACAGCTCAAAAACATATTTTTCATCGTTGTGATTGTCTATGGATCTTTTTTATTTCCATATCAGACAATTATTGCATTCGATATTCGCGCATTTGAATATAGAAAGAAAATTAATGATGGCCATTTTTTCGATTTTGATTTAATTTCTTTTTGTATTGTTCTTAGCTACATTTATTTCAAACAATATGTATTATTAATATAAATCTTAATCAATTGATTATTACAAGAATCTTTTTATTTTTGCGCTTTAAAACTCGAGTATTTTGATATAAAGAAAATATGAAAGAAGAAAGGCATTGTCTTGAAGCTTGAAAACATTTTGTTTTCTAAAGAATTTTGATAGAAACATTCAAAAAGTTTTAACAGCACTTTGTTAATCAAACATTATTGATTGGAGGTGTTTGATTTGAGTTGTCGCTTAGCAAAGTAAAAATAAAATATTTATTCTTTGTATAATCCCTATTGATCTTTTATTTTCATCATCTAAATATCCATGAGTTCAAGTAGTAAATATCGCTGCTTGATGTATCTTTGAAAATGATTACGAAATAAGCATTAGACATCGTTTTTTATATGTAAATTAAATGTAATTTTGAGATTGAATCTTGATTGACTTTTTTTATAAATTCCGCTCTCAATGTGGAGAGTATGGTCTCCTAGTGGAGGTTTCTTAACATAAGTATTCTGAAGGACTGTTTGTTACTCAATCGCATCTGTGAGAGTCAGAGACTCGAACTCGATCTGCCACCAATAAAGACGTTGGCCACAGTATTACAAATCTGGCAATATAAATATTTTAAAAATATAAAGTATTTTGTTAAGGATTAACGAAGCACAGTTGATTGCTACTTTGATTAGCGAAGCCGTCAGAACTTGAGGAACAATGTTCGTGTTGATACTGACGAGACATTGTATGTTATTTGAAGTCTTATTTTAGTATAATTGGAACAAGTCAATCGGGTCCAATTGTGCAACAGTTAGCGTTGTGGACTCACTGGTTCGAGTCTCAATACAGACTTTTCGATCGATTTCTGTTCGAAGGCATAGGTGTTTGTGATGTCTAAAAATCCCCTCCCAACTTTTTCCGTACCTTAAATAACTGGGCGTAGCGAGAGCGATTAGTTAACCACTAGTCCTGTCCTAGCCTTATTCTTCTTTTCTTACTTTTCTTTTTGAAAAAAAGAGTGACAAACAGTTCTCGTAGAAATCTTCTTTTGCAATTCCTCCATTATGATGCCATATGCTCCACATTGGGAGTGGACGTGGTTAAAAAAACATTTATTTGTATCGAAATTATGCGAAATTCGTGACGATATGCTCCACATTAGAAGCAGGCAAGGACTAATAAAAAACACATTCCAATAGTGATTATCAATCACTTCACTAAGAACTGATGACTAGGAACCAGTAGCGGCCGGTCAATGTTGCATTTGATCAATGCACCCCTTGTATATGCAGGGGCGCCTATATTTCATGAAATAATATTCAAAAATAACATTTATACCATTTCCTCATTTTTAATTCAATAAAATAAAATATTATTATCTAAAATATTTATTATAGACAATAAATATATGAAGAATTTAAAATGAATGAATAGTATAACTGTTATGTTTGAATATTATTTTATGAAATATAACCGCCCCTGCATATACAAGGGGTGCATTGATCGAATGCCACATTGACCGGCCGCCACTGCTAGGAACTCTCTTCAGCTCTACTTAAAATCGTCGTTGCACTTAAGTAGCACTAGCACGTTTGTCTATGAATCTTTGACAATGTTTACTTGCTAAGTGTAAACACTGCTAATCTATCTATATTTTAAATTTAGAATAATTCTGCACTGTAAGAAATGTACTTCATAGAGCCATGTTATCAAAAATTGTCGATGAACAAAATTACACATTTATGCTCAGAATTGACCATTTTTTTCCATACAAATCGCTAATAATCTTTTTCATGTTTTGCATTATTGACAAAGACGTCCCAACTTTTTACTGAAAAGTTCCTTTTATCTTTTTTTTCAATTAACAACTGTTTCTGTTGACCAGTCAACGAGAGAGTATTTAGAATGTCTCCCAAGACTTAAGTGTAAAAAACGGCGATTACGTATCTGTCTAGATACGCCGTTGTTATATTTTATTTGTAATACCGATATATGTCATTGTATATCAGATTTATAACATTCCAATGCAGATATTAGATTTAAATACAAACAAAAATAAGATAATCAGGTATGTCAAACACATCCGACAAAAGAAGATAGTAACGCTTAATTTAAAAAATCTCAGGAGAATTCATTTTGAGGCGCGTTAAAATGACTGTTTCTATCAATCTTCTATCTATAACATATCGACTGTGGAAAGGAAAAAAGGACGTAACCCACACATATCAAAGTTTACAGGACGCGCTAAAACGTGTTTTGATGATTTTGTGACATATGCAAATTATGAATTATACACAACCTTGAAGTGCACGGATACTTCTAAACTGGTGTTTAATTTACATAACCTAATATTAATTAAAGAAATCGTCTCGGAAAAACCTTTATTTCAGTGTTTTTTCTTGGTTTTAATTTTTCACAAGGTCATCTTTTTCAGACTTAAAAACTAAATTTAGATACTTATTCGGCAATTTCAGCTTCCAACCTTTTGATAGAATGTGTGTCAAGTTGTATACATTGTGATTATCGAAAAAAAGCTGTTTTGTAAAATTGAGGGTTAAGTCCTTTTTCCTTTCCACAGTCGATATAATACATAGTTTCTAGGTCTTTTTGAGTCTCATATTCGTCCCCATAATATGTTCTACGTGTCCCCCTTGGAACATGCTGTGGACCCCGTTCGAGAAACGGAGTGGGAGTTTGGGAGGGCACAACATGTTCCAAGGGGGCCACAAAGATTTTTTTTTACGGGAGCCACAGTTAATTACTACTTTCATAAAAAATATACAAGTGACGTAAAACGATTCCAGTGTATATTCACTTAATCGAATATGCTTGGAAAATTACTGTCTTCTAATCATAATAGATTAATAAAAAAATGTGATTTTAATATTTTTGAATTGTTCTGTGATAAG
This sequence comes from Himalopsyche tibetana, assembly GCA_030503985.1. Taxonomy (NCBI): domain Eukaryota; kingdom Metazoa; phylum Arthropoda; class Insecta; order Trichoptera; family Rhyacophilidae; genus Himalopsyche; species Himalopsyche tibetana. The sequence continues at coordinate 23,001,153 of JAPJYX010000007.1, forward strand.
TTCATTTTTAATATAAAATGTAATTTGATAACATTTTTATTCCACTTGTTGTATGAAAAAATGTAACACGCATTTCATCTCTTTGAGAACAACATCAAAAATTTTACAAACACTATTGTAATTATAATTGACTATTTCGCTTTCTGTATGCAACGGACGTATAACTCGGTCAATTTCTTGCATTTGCCGAAATGTAGATACGGTTTCTGAAAATGAGATAATTATACGCATAAAAAATACAAAACTGTAATTTGATCAACTAATCAAAATAATAATAAACTTTTTGGTTGATAGGGCACTATATTAACTATGTATTTGACTTTTTAATGATCAACAGTTTCATGAGACGAAGCTGCCACAGGTAAAAAAGCGTCAGGCCGCACTTGGTTCATGAGTTCTTAAAAAAACTTATCTAATTTTCTCTTTTTTACAAGGATGCCTAAAACAGCCCTCCTATGTAATAGATCATTTTAAAAATATGTTTTCAGGATAGTTCAGGTTGCATCCGTTTATTTTTTTGATTAACATCTCTGTCATTTAACGCATAATGTTTTAGTATCAAAAAAAAACATATTAAATTAAGATGTATTTCTTTTTCTTTAATGAACAACCACTCAACTATGCATCTGACCAAGCGAATAAATTGAGCCACTGAAATCAGCATCTACGTGGCCACACAGCAGATAGTGGTAGAACATTTAACTTGTTAACAATTTTAGCATCCGTAAAATAGCTTCCGTTAAATATACAAATACTGTATGGCATGCCGCATCTGTGTGTAACACAATAAATCACACCAAAACATGAAGGGCCCACTTGTCACTCTTCAAAGCGCAAAACGCGAGTGTCTTATTATTTGAACGGGGAAAGGGAGACGGATCCGTCGTCGCGAAGGGTGGGGGAGTGGTAACTGACAAGCAGCCGTGAAAGAGCATCGAGGGTTTGTTATCACCGTTCCGCCAAAATAAAAACCAGATTGCTAATTCGCGTTGAATTATTCAAAAAAATGTAAATTTCGACCCCCGCTGCTAGATTTACACACATAATGCTGAGGTTTTAAAACTGGGGCGCGGGAGGTGCTGCAAATGACAAAAGCCTTGCATTTTATTTATTAACTTTGAATACTATCTTTAAAATAATAATCAAGAAATAAAAGCTTATTAATACCAGTTAACTTTTTAATATGATCAGAACCGAACAGAAGTACAAAAGAGTTTATTTATTTTTTATTAATATAATGCTTTCCTGCTAAGTATTGAATGTAGTGATTTTCAAAATAATACTTTTTCATTCATCCAGCGGTGCTGTTATTAAATAAGCATTTATGGGATTTTTTCATTGTTTTGTATTTTTTTATTGAAACCTCAGAATTTCCTTAACTATTTTCATCAATTCTTATCCGCTCTGGCTAGCTTTTTTTTTACCCTTAACATACACTGATAAAAGTGGTTAACAAACTGACTTACTTCCATTTGTTGTTTAACACTTTATACATATTTTTCCATATCGTCGATAATTTTCTTCTAACACTTATCTCATCTTCTGCCAGTTTCGAGTTGATTGGTTTTTTGATCTAACGAATTCTGAATTTTAATACACACATATTCATTTAACTCGCATAAAAAATATATGTTATGCTTTATTTAAATGAATACAAAATAGTTGCCGAATACAATGGTCTAATATAGCATGGAAGAAATGGTCAGATGAATGGAAACGTCTTTTCTTTCTTCCTTATTAACTTCCTCAAAGATATTGAGGACAAAACAACTCCAGTGAAACTATTATAGCGAGAGCGATAACAGTAGAATAAAGGACATTTATGTGTCTCTTGAAAACTTGTACTTTTTGAGATTTTAGGTTGTAGAAAATTAACGACAATATTGTCGGTTTCGTATTGAGTTTTGGCTCATCTTTCAAGAGTAGTTTAAACATTCGCTTCCATATTTGAAGCATATACTTCAAAAGTGGATTAAAGAGAGAGAAATATTTTTTAAATCTTGTACAATTTTTCATAACATTACCAATTCGATTAAATGATTAAGTTGTTTAAATGTGTATTTTTAAATCTGAGTATTATTTATTTAGATGCACATAAAGGATATTGTTTTGTTTTTTTTATTCAAAATTATCATGTATATAAGCTTTTTAATATTTACTGAAATAAAACTTTGTCGCTGTGTCGCTCAGTCTATACGACATGGTTTGAAACTAGCACAGAAATTCCTGTTAATAAAAAATCAATTTTCACAAATGTTCATTTGAAGATTTATTTTTGAAGCAGCGAAAACTAAGCTAGGCTGAAAGATGTTGGGTATTATTAATAGCGAATAATTTAAATAGACAACAATGAAAAATGATAATATAGTAGAATATATTTGAGAAGCGCTGCATTGAATGGTACATCTTTCAAAAGCTCTATTATGAATTCATTTCCATCAAAGCCGCTTTTGGGATATTTTTCGCTTTTTTCTTTCTTTTTTGAGTCGGCCATCGAAGTGCTGCGACCGGCTTCCTTTGCATTCTGTAAATCCTCCTTTTTTGTGTTTTAAAAGTCAGAAAATCTTACAGTTCCATTAAGTTTAAGGAATCACTATGTCACCGTTCAGGGCTGACACAATTTATTATATAGCAATTTATTGTCAACATTATTTTCAATTATAATATAGAATTGATAGACGTTGTAGAAACAAAATGTATTTAATTATAATTATAACACGTGAATTTATTATAAACTCTTTCTCTCTTTTTCGATATGAAATACAATTTCATTGATCTAAATTTCATATTTTAAAAAACTTTTAATTAAAATTATTAATGTGACTAATTTTTACATTATAATATTTTTGAAATTATACTTAATAATATGTTTTCTTATAATCACTTTTAGGGTGTTCACTGTCACTACTTGGTGGAAAAGGCATTCTATTAAGACAAACAAAACATTCCTTTGTACTTATTTTCACTTTTATTTACCATGATCAGGACCGGTTTCACTCATGGCGAGCATTAACAACTGATGATAATGCTCGCCATGATCGAAACCGGTCCTGATTTTGGTAAATAAAATTGGAAATAAGTACAATGGAATATTGTGTTTTTCTTATATTTTCTATAATATATAAGTAAAAGATTAAAAGCAGTTGTTTTGTTGCAAATTTTCTTTCCTTAAACATAGAACAGGTAAAGCAAGGCAAGTTCGACAACTATCAGAATTTTTAATAAATTAGCAAAAAATACAATGATGATAATTAATTAATTCAATTTCAAATATATATACCATTTTTTATCTGTATTTTACATTATCATGTACGCTCTAAACGTAGAGTATATTGACTTTAAATAGAACCTGTTAGTACAAATTTCTTGAGAACCGGATGTAAGCCTTTCCTTTTGGAAAAAGAAAAAAATGAGGGGTAGTGTTAAGATAAAACTACAGAGTAAAAAAAATTGCTCTCTCCACTAGAGAATCGGTTGTGAGTAGGAAGGGAGAATTGTTGAAACTTGAAACTATCACTTTAACTCGTGTTTTTTAATACATATACATCAATCGATATAAATATCATTTGACGACTTAAGCCGTTAATATCCCAGTCAATTCACATGAATTCTCAGAAGGATCGTCTATTGAAATATTAATTATTTGACGATATTTATGAAAATCTGTATTAAACGTAATTGTAACATTTTGTTGACTATATTGACTGTGGAAAGTAAAAAGGACGTTACCCACAGTTTTTTCAAAACACTTTTTTTTTCGATAATCTCAATGTAACCAACTTGATACACGTTCCATCAAAAAGATGTAAGCTGCAAATTCTGAATAAGTATCTAAATTTAGCTTTTATGTTTGAATAAAGATGACCTTGTAAAAAATTAAAACCAAGAAAAAAGACAGAAATAAAGGTTTTTTCTTGATAATTTCATAAATTAATATTAGACTATGTCAATTAAACACCAGTGTAGAAGTCTCCGTGCGCTTCAAGGTTATTTTTATTTCATAATTTGCATATGGCCGAAAATCTTTAAAACACGTTTTTTGTGCCTCCTGTAAAATTTGCTAGTGTCGGTTACGTCCTTTTTCCTTTCCACAATCGATATGTATACACCATATTACACGTAGAAAAAATAATAACACTTTGAAATTATTTTTAAAATAAAAATCTAAATTTGAGAAAAATATAAGGAGGGGAAATTATTCATTCTGGATTGAATTTACTTTGCATAATACATGTATTTCAATATTACACGATAAAGGCATTTATTCAATGTCGTATTTTGTATATTCCAATAAAATGCAATAAGAGGGAAATTCAATCCCAACGGAACGCTATTTAAAAAGAGGGGGAGACATTCGTCATGTTAAAAAATCAACGCTCACATTCATTTTTTTTGTAATATTTTCAGTAAATAAGTGAAATATGAGTAATTTTTTTTAATAAAGTTGACATTCATGTCGACATTTAAAGTTTTTGTTTTTAATATAAAATTAAATTTGATAAATTCGTAATTGCTTTTGTTGTGTTACAAATTGTGACACGTGTTTCGCTTTAATAAGAAGAAACTTTGCGATGTTCTTTCTTATCATGCGTGTCACAATTTCTAGCACAAATTGAATAACAAATTTATCAATTTTAGGGTGTTAACTGTCATTACTCGGTGGAAAGGCATTACATTAAAAAAATAAAACAATTATTTTTACTAGTTCCTATTTTTTTATAGTATGATCGGGGCCGGTTTTTGTTCATGACGAGTAACAGTTGATAATGCTCATCATGAGCGAAATCGCTCCTGGTCTTATTAAATAAAAGTGGGAATGAGAAACTTACTGTCGAATCAATCTAAAATATCTCTGTTTTTAATTATCTAATATATAAAAATTAATGTTTGTTTGTTCGTACTTTATGCGTTGCCACACCGCTCATCCGGGAAGATTATAGTCATAGTAAAATTAACATACAGTACGTCTCATATATAAAAATCAATGTTTGTATGTCTTGAAATACAGTTAATTTTGACAACGTATGCTTGCACTTGCGCGAAGGTTATAGCACAATTAACTTATAGTAGGTGGCACATGTGTCGTACCATAGACAATCAGCAGCAAATTTCAAACGTCAAACAGACAGAAAAAGAAAACATGCACTTCAATAAACACAATTAAAACACGAACACTTTCTTTCTTTGAGTGGCATTGCAACGCTTGCAGGGAACCGGCTAATTTTAAATAAAAACCTATGCTAAGTTGAAATCAAACAATAAATTCTGTATCCGGATTTCTTTTGTATTTTCATTTACAACAAATTTTTGAAAACATCAATTGGCTGTCTTGCACAATGGTAAATTCAGATTAGGTGGGGCAATATAATATATGTTATGTGTATATAAACATTGATTCCATATACACAACGAGTGTTGGTAGAAAACCAATTGTCTACCCTTATATAGATTCCAATATAAATTCCGACAACTTATTCATAGATTGAAGTAAAACAATAATGGTATCTAACATACAAATTCAGTTTAGTTTTTTTTTTCTCTCAACACAATGGCGTCTAAAACAATAGCAGCTGGAAAATTTGTGAAATGGAAAACTCGTTTTTTTGTTCCTGGCAGTGGATAAAGAATAGAAAGAGATAGTGACTAAAGCTTGCCGCGGTAGTCAAGTTGGTAAAAATGACGGGAAATAAAAAACAAATAAATCAAACTGTTTTACGAATTTATATTCAATGGCGTTTATGTGTATGACGGTCTTAAACCTTTCCGTCTGCTTGCTTGCGCGATTTTGAAAAAAGGGGCGTAAAAACGTGACAAGTTAGTCTGTTCGTGTTTCATATCAATCACCGGAATTACAAAATATATAATATGATGTCTAGTAAGAATTATAATATATGTCTTAAATTAAATGGATGACTGCGAGAGTTAATGTATGGTATAACTAGTAATTTAGAATATTTAAGACGCCTATCACACAATTTCACTAGCCCTGAGGTAAGATGAAGCACCTGGAAGACCGCGTCTTCGCTGAATGGACGGTGTGTCACAGGATTATTTAGTCGTAAATATAATAACTTATGTTTGTACTTATTTGTATGTTATTTATTATTTGTGGGCGGTTTTGTCGGGGCGGCAATGTCCTGACGGCTTTAGGAGTTCATATTCTCTCTTTTAATAATCAGACATCGCTTAACTATTATTTAATTTAAAAAGACTATTTTATTCTCTTGCTGCATTTATTTTATAATTTAAAAATTGCGGTGTAATACTGCGGTCTTGATTTATTTGTCTGTCTGTAACATACATATAGAGATAGTGTATGTTTGAGCTTGAGTCTTTAAATTATGCTAACAGATGGCTCCACCATCTTGGTGAGTGGATTGATATAATATTACTTGTGTATACACTAGGGATTCTGTGTCGAGACATCCCGGGACTTTTCAGGTTTTTGGCTGTCTTAAGTCCTGGGACTTTTTTGGAAAATGTCCCGGGACTTAAGTGTCTATTCAGTTTCGAAAAAAATGCATTATATTCAGGCTTAAAGATTAAAACCTGGGGTTTTCAACAAAATTTATTATGCATATATAAAAGGGATCTGATAAAAAAACAGATTTTTGGGATTAATAATTTCGTAGAAATTTCAAATACAATGTATTTATATATTGTCATATAACTGTAGCAAAAGCAAATTCCAAATATTAAAATTAAATGTTTATACCTCATGTTGTTTTTTGTACAAATGTTTTTTTCACTATTATACAAAAGTACCAATGTCTTATTCGGAAAAAAGGTCTAAAAGCTGTATTGTGAAGTTACGGTCATAAATTTACTCCTGACGGCGGTCGAATTCTTTGATACTTTTTTATTACATGTGCCGTTATCATCCCTTTTTAGTAAAAATTAACTGTAAGCATTACACATATCCATTACATAAGAAAAATAATAATTATTAAACATTATATTAAAAAACGTGATTTTTACTAGTGCGTTCTTTCAAAAGGCGTATAAGGCATGTATGTAATACATACATACATACATGCAAACATTTAATTTGAATAAAATTATAATTCTATTGAAGAGGAAATAAAAGTCTCGAGTCCCGAGATGTCCCGGGTCTTTGAATTTATCACGCCTTGAGTCTCGGGACTTTTAAAATCCCGAGACTTCAGAATCCCTAGTATACACACATGTAATATTGTATATTTTTATTATTTCAATATTTAAGCGCTTGTTGACGGAAAGTGAAGCTTCTATGTAAGTGACATCTATTGATAACATTAATAAGTTATTCCATTTTTTATTAAAACATTTTCAGATATTCTTTTCAAACATACAAAACACGCCGCGTGAGACCTAGTTTTTTTACCACTGGAAAAATATAGTTATAATTTTAATATTTACATTCAATTTTTTCTTAAGTGGAATATTTACGCAAAATTAACAACGTATGGTTTAGCACACCGCAATCATTTTCAGCTGAATCGGTGAAATTAGTTTTAAAATAAAAACATGTTAATAATAACATTAAACTACGCCTAATAATCTTTACATTCTACGAAATGTTTCAACCATACCAGCAATCACTGAATAAATGTTATTTCCCGACACCTCGGCGAAAATAATAAACACACAATAATTCGACCGAATCGATAGAAAAAATGGCGTTGACATTATCCAATAACCATCACATCCTTCCTCCTTTCCTTCCTGCAACAACAACGGCGTGAAGATACTCACGTAGGAGATGAGGAGTTGGTCGAGAATCGAAATAAAAATGAGTCGTTTTATTTCCATTAGTCGCTCTAATGGAGTGCAACAATCAACCGTCAAAAGGAGACAGCTCTGAGCAGACAACGTAGAGGGGTGAGTAATATGGGGATGATAAGGTGTTTAGGGTGAATACTGATATAGTTTTAAAACTATAAGTTAATACAGTATTAATCTAGGAGTAAGAATCTCAGAGACATTACCACAAAATCATGTTTTGAATTAAGTCCTGTTTTGGTTATGTCACAATTGCCCTCGTCGTCTTGTTGATAAGAGCTCCATTCTACCGGCTAGACGGTTCTGGGTTCAACTCCCAATAAGGTCGATGTAAAATTTCGATCGACTTCAACCCAATACGTTTTTTAATTTGAGATCTAAGATAGAGGGTGTTTATGATGTAAATTCTCCTCAAGTTTACCTCAAATGCTTTCCCACTAAAAATCCCATCGAGTATATCTTTTATGATCATTCTTTCAATTTAAAAATAATTGTATCATTGCAATTAGCTACAATGCCAAATATTTTGTATTTTTTTAAAAATATTAAGAAAAAATCATGTCGGTTTTTTAAGTGCTTACTATCAATTGTTTGTAGAATGGTATTATATTAAAAAAACATAACATTTTTTTACTATATAATTTCACATTTACATGTTTTATTTACGTACTGATTAATTATATAAAGATACAAGGATGTTTTCATAAAATTGAATACTTCTTAATAACAAGTTTTCATTTTGAATCGTTTAAATTATATACCAAGCGTCCGTTCAAGTTCATCCGTGCCCTTGAACGCTTGAAGATGCCAAAAGACGAAACCCGGATCATTAGTGACAAAACTTGTGTGAATGTACATAATTTGAACGATTCAAATTTAATATTGAAATTTCACCAAGCACCTTCAGTCGAAATCTTAAATTATACAAGTTGTCGTACTAAATTTTGTATAAATAACCTTTTTTGCTAGTCAGTTTCAAAGACAACTCTGCCGATCATTTAATTGCTTGGAGAGATATGTAATTTTTAGAAACGAACTTTGTGTGTTTTTTTTCGTTTACTTATTTTAATTGATGTTTTATGTAAATAGTTTTGTTTTATTTCACGTGCTATCTATTTGCATAATGTTATAATATGTACATGACGCATTGATGTCAGCTATATGTCTGTGTCTTGTATTTTACATTTTACAATATGTATATAAATAAAGCCTCTTAACTAACAAGGTAGAGTTAACAAGCTAAACGTGATTAATTAATAGTATACCGCGTCTTCTTACTGTGAAATGCGATCATGAAAATAAATCATTTTAGAATTTACTTCTCTATTCTTATTAAACACAGAATCAAGTTAACTTCTTGTCTTAGCAGAAGTGAATTCTAATCATTTCAGTAGCAGCGGGTACTACGAAAAATATTATCTTAATGTAGATCCCAACTTTGAATTTACCAATCGAAAGAAACAAAGCGATCCCATACTTTCTCCCCCATTTCGTTTTCACTCCGCCTCCTTTCTTTTGGCGAGAAAATGAGCCAGTAAATAACAATAAATAAAATACATAACGCACACATAATAAATTGAAAACGTCAATCCGTCGCGCGGTAATTTTTCAGCGAAATAAAGTGCCAGACCCCCTCGAACCACCCCGATTGCCCCCACCGCCCCTTTATTGTATTATTATTATTTTGTAGACTGGCAACTTCGCGAAGTGGCCCTCGTGAAACAATTTTCCGGTGATTAAACCGTTGCGAGTTTTCCTGGCCGATACGGTTGCGATTCTGCGTTGTGAGGCCCCTCCCTACTTAAAATGAGGGGGGCGTAAAACAAAGGCCTGCAAACCTCTCCGTCATTCATACAATTCATTGCTTTTGGTAATTGAGTGTGGAAATTTAAAAAAATCGACTGCATTAATCAAGTCGCAGTTGCCGGGTCAACAACGTATATAAAAAAGTAAATTGACTTTTTACAAACAAACTGCTTTCGCTTTTTATCGTCGGTAACAATATCCCGGTAACTTTTAGCAGTGGCTCTTTTACAAACTTCATACGGTTCGTGAAATATTTGTGTACCACTTTTCTATGCTCATTTTACTTTCCTTTTTGACGTTCAATCTGCTTTTCGTTTTTTTGCGCGGACAAACGGCATTTAAACTACACTAGCTGTAAGCCCGTTGCCCAGCAACGTGAGATTTTTGTTGCATAGTATTAATTTTAATTTTATTTTATGTTATTTTATTTTATGGTATTTTATTTTATTTTATTTTATTTTATTTTATTTTATTTCATTTAATTTTTATTTATTTTATTTTATTTTTATAGTTAGCAGAAATTTCGTAAATTATTTAATTTTTGGAATAATGTTTATGTTTGCTAACAACCATTTTTCGTAGTAGCAGAAATTTCGTAAAATATTTAATTTTTGAAGTAATGTTTAAGTTTGCTAACAACCATTTTTCGTAGTAGCAGAAATTTCGTGAATTATTGAATTTTTGGAATAAAGTTTAAGTTTGCTAACAACCATTTGTCGTAGTAGCCGAAATATCGTAAATTATTGAATTTTTGGAATAAAGTTCAAGTTTGCTAACAACCATTTTTCGTAGGAGCAGAAATTTAGTAAATTATTTAATATTTGGAATAATGTTCAAGTTTGCTAACAATCATTTTTCGTAGTAGCAGAAATTTCGTAAATTATTGAATTTTTGGAATAATGTTCAAGTTTGCTAACAACCATTTTTCGTAGGAGCAGAAATTTCGTAAATTATTTAATATTTGGAATAATGTTCAAGTTTGCTAACAACCATTTTTCGTAGGAGTAGAAATTTTGTAAAATATTTAATATTTGAAATAATGTTTAAGTTTGCTAACAACCATTTTTCGTAGTAGCCGAAATATCGTAAATTATTAAATTTTTGGAATAAAGTTTAAGTTTGCTAACAACCATTTGTCGTAGTAGCCGAAATATCGTAAATTATTGAATTTTTGGAATAAAGTTCAAGTTTGCTAACAACCATTTTTCGTAGTAGCAGAAATAGACGTTGTAAATTTTTTAATTGTGATTTTTTATTTTATCGAATATTAATATATAGGTATTTATTTTTTGAAAAACTTATCACGCTTATCAATCGGATTTTATTATTTTCATACGATCAAGATGTACTGTGTTTAAAAAAAAATGTTATAAACAAAACAAAAAAAACGTTTAAGGTTAGACTCGAACCACTGACCATCAGCTTACGAATCTGGCGCTCTGCCTTTTGGGTAGAGCGGAATTAAATCTACGTGCGAAAATTAGAACATATATGTTTTGCTTCAAATAAAAAACAAAAGTTTCAAAATTCGAACGTAATTCAATATATATAATGTTATTTTATCGTATCGTATCGTTGTTTGTTTACCCGAGTGGTAAAGCTCTCAACTCATAATTCAAGGACCGTGTTTCGAATCCAGACCAAGGCGCTTTTTTGTATGAGAATTCAATTTTTCAGCGATTTGATATGTTCCATCAAATAATATTATATAATGACGTCATCGAAAAGGTAGGAATAAAAAATGGCGACATCGAGGCTGGTGAGGGGGAGGGGGAGGAGGAGAGGAAATCGAGGAAAATCATAAGTAACAGTGTATATTGGAAAAATATGTCTTAAGTATGAATAAAAAGTGACAGCGCGGCTTGGCAGGAGGAGGAGGAGGGGGAGGGGCAGGGGGAGGGGAAATCGAGGACATCTTACACTCAGACAAACATACGGACATTATCGGCTATTAATATATAGATATTTGCTACACGTTTCAGATGATTCTTGTTATGAATTTCAGCTAAATCAGAAATACAGTAAATCAAAATGTTGTCAGAGTAAAACTAATAAAATTAAAAAATTGCATACGTAGTAAATTTATTTACAAATATTTACAGAGGAAAAACATATTGTATTGTTAAATTTTTTCTTTTATTTAACCTGACAATACAGTCTTATAGATCTAGATTATAACTTCAAAGATGAAATTTTTATTTCAGCATTTATATTTATAGTAAAATCGTTATGGGCGAGGTGGGCTGGAGGGGATCAGAGAGGCTCGCTTGAGCCCCTCGTTAGATTTTACTAAGGCCGGCGAGCCCCTTGTTCATCTAAGAGAAAACAAATTCAACATTCTCAGATCAAATTAGTACATATCTAAAATTTCTGACTTCTATATTATCTACGATAGCTTTAGTATACACAGTAATACATTTTCAACCATTTACAAAATTGCATATTGTTACATATTATAAGTGTATTCAGTAACAATCGATTTCTTATTTAAGTATTGCATATAATTGCATAGGAGTGACAAAAAAAATCACTTCTTCTCCAGAACACCGATAATTGCTCTCAGATTAAGCGAGCCTATTGTCAGCGTACTAGCAGCCAGTGGTGTAGTGGTAAATAAATAATTACCAGGTCGGTCATTGATTTTTTCCCTATTTTTTTTTTGTTTTTTTTTATCCGTCCGAAGTTAAAAAATCACAAGTTTTAACAATTAAATCAATAAAAAAAACGTATTTATTTTTATAAAATCTACCAGGTAGATCAATTTTGATATAATGCTTTTAAATTTTATGAACAGTTTTTTGAATATATGGATCTACTTGAAAATTAAGTTACAAGTCAAAAAGGTGGCAGGGCGGCGTCCTGGCTTATTTCCAGGTGCCAGGTCGCCGACCTGGCCCCACTACACCACTGCTGGCAGCCCACAGCTGGTTATGTTTATGTTATGTTAATTTTCATACAGTCTTAAAAACAAAAAGTTTTACCCTTTGATTGATTTATTTACTGATATGATTTTAAAATAGTAAGTTACTTTTTAATACGAAAAAATATGCATGTATCCAATCCTGTCCTGGACTACACATATAGACAAATAAAATAAAGCATACAGGCAAGTTTTTATGAAACAAATCTAAAATGAAGTACGTAGTACCACGCAAATATCTAGAATATTGCTTTTTTTTTCTTTTGACAAAGGGCTTGCTGGTCAAAGTAAAATTTAAGCAGGTCCTCGCGTGATCCCCTCCAATCCTCTTCCAGCTCACACCTGTCAGGTAAAAAAGACGACTTCCATTGCGAATTCAACTAAAAAACCGACTCCAAATTGATTTTTTCAAATACATATTCCCGTCTGACTAACGCATCTGTACACCATCAGATCATTCTAGTTACTAGAATAATTCTAATAGATTTCACCAATCAATATGATCAATAGACCAATAATATTCAAATATTTTTCTCCAGTTTTTCCGACTCCGAATCAGACCCCGCCTCCGGAAAAACACCCGAATTCACGACTTCCGACTCCACAGCATAGATGTAGTCTCTATTAAAGACTCAATCTACTTCATGAGCTCAAAATTGTAAACAACTGGTTTGCTTTAGTTCACGATCATTCAAACAAAATTCATCATTCATTGAGATAGCTTTATTATATAATATGTAAAATCTTAAGTGGTTTAGGTTTAGGACCACTAAAGTCAAAAAAATTATCCAGCGGGCCACTAACTGGACTTTTGTGTTTTATAATATTGAATATTGAAATAAAAGTGATCGAATGCGTTTAAAAATGCACCAAGTATATAAAAAAAAAACAGATTTCCCTGCGGACCACCAAAACTTTCTCGCGAACCACACTTTGCCGACCGCTGGTCTAGTTGGTGAGAGTTTTGCTCGAGCAATCAAGTTTGTTTGTGTTCAAACACTAGTAAGGTCAAAATCAAATTTTGGTTCTTTGTAATGTTTTTTTTCTCATATTGATCTTGAGTAACTTGTCACTTTGAGTTTATCTCGTGTAATATTTTTTATTCGAAATATTATACCATGTTTTTAATTAAATATACCAAATATTATTTTTAAAAAAAGACAAGGTTTTTTTCCTGTCAGTCCTAAACTATTTATGGTTAAAATAATCCTGTGCATAAGGAATTTCTATTTTCTGACGTCTAGCTTATTCTAGCTGTCAAAACAAAGCTGAATTGCTATGGCCTTAAAGATAGTTTATTTTACCGTATTTACTTACATGTTCCGACAGATAGGCCATTAGAATTAAAATGTTTGCAGTTTCCGGTGCGAATCGCATTTGGACAATCGCTACAAGTGTGGACTGAATTTTAAAAATCCATGCTTCTCACATGAACAGCTATATCTGGCCTGCTCACGCGTTGAAAAACCTTAAGATCTATTCATATACGCACCAGACAAAAAAACAATATATATCCAAAAGCACTTCAATAAACATAATTAAAACACTAACACTTTCTTTCTTTGAGTGGCATTGCAACGCATGCCGGGTCAGCTAGTATGTATTACATATATCTTCCAATACTAAAAAATATCTAACTTATTCTCATTTCTTCATTGTATAAACTATTATAAATTTAAAACATGTTTCATTCCTTTTTAATTCATTCCCAGACAGTGGATATTAAAGCTATTTATATGCATTTCTTAGGTGTAATTTATAATACTTATTGCATTATAATCATCTCTTTGAAATGAAGAATATTTCAGCAATAATAGAATAATTATCAACTCTATGTTAGTACTGATGACACACATTGACATTTTTCTGCGTGCAATCTTCGACAGCAGATTTGTAGAAATCCACATAGTTGTTTTATAGCACGAAATAACATCACTGCTTTTACAAGAACTTTAAAACTTACTGTATCGTAAAAATTGATCTTTATGTAGGTAATTAATTTTCTTGAATTTAATAAGTATCTCCGTAAGCTTTGGCTGTTGGCTTCTTCTTTTTTATGCAATACCTGTTGTCAGACATCGATGGTGATATTAGTAATCTGTTGTTTTGTTGAGTGTGGAAATTCAACAAGTCTCTCACTTGACTGTTTCATTTTTTTATCAAATCTTACTGTTTAACATTTAATCATCATTGAGCTTTCAAAAATACTGATTTTCAGAAACTCCCAACACTCAATTAATTGTTTTATATAATATCTTCATTCTTAACTAAAAATTACCAGTTCGCAGTGCCAACTGTCATCATTCTTAGATTAGACTCAGTTCTGAAACAGAAATTATTTTTATTGACAATCAATTCATTAATTTGAATAATTCATATTTATTATTGACATTCCACGAAGCACCTTCAATTAAAATCTTAAATTAATTAATTCATATTTAGACTAGATTATATAGGTACAATAGAAAATACACTTTAAACGTCAAAAATATTTGAAAACATCCAGTACTGCCATCTTGTTTATTATGCAATTAGCTCACAATTTTTTTTACACACACTATAAAATATTTCAATATTTTATTTTCATATTCGCTGTTTCGTACTAAAAAAATACTGGTTTTTTCTGCCATACTGCCATATTCCTATTGCATATTTTTTTAGGTCATAACACTTCATTCAGAAATATAAAAACATAAATAAACTAACTGACAATATTATTACATTATTGCAGTCAAAAAGTTTTTCACATTTCACAGATTTAGAGTATTTAGAGTATCTTAGTAGGGGGGAATAATACTATGAAAAATAGTGAAAGGAGGAAATGGGGCAAAAGAGTTTGAGAACCCCTGCTTTATAATAATGAGCACTGGTTTATTCATATTCAGTCAGTATTCGTCATAAGAGTTTATCTTTTTTTTTGTCCCCAGACCAGGCTTTCAGTTGACAAAATTGTCAATTATACAGTACGTAACTAAAATCGATAAAGGGGGATTTCTATTAACCCTAGCAAAAAAATCACAAGGAAACTTAGAGCTAGCATTGCAGACCCTAATAGGTTTTAGTAGGTGGGATTTTTTTAAAACCAAAAATGTTTCGACTATATTCTTGCTAAATTATTGGCTAAATAATGATGTCTCTGCGACCCATTTTTTTAACCTTTGTGACAGCTCATTTAAATTAGCTTTTGTGGTATAATTATGTCGGTATGCTATTGAACAAACTTGTTTCGATAAAAAGGTATTTAACGGTCTGAAATTTTCGTTATTTGTACATGACATTGTTCCAAATGATCGCCAAAGAAGAAATTTTTCTACAAATATTATTTTAATATCTTGAGACAAAGTGCTTCCTGAATTATTTTTCTTGGCGTTTCCGGTCTCATTTCCGAGCGTCCGGAAGCGGCAAACTGTGGCGGGAAAACCCAGAGACAAGAATTATTCCAGCCCTCGTTTATTATTTATGTCCTTCATTTAGGTAAAATGCACAGTTTATAATTAGCTTTTTTTGTTTATCTTTTGTATTATACCCATTTCGGAAATTTTAAAGGAATCGATGTTCACATTTAAGAACAATTTTAATTATTATTTGGGAGCAGTAATTTTGTATTTAAGACATATTATATACAAGTCAAAAATATACATTTGAAAGATCAAAGGTTTGCCTTAATAATAATGTTGTTTTGAAAAAATATTGTACCTATATATAATACTAAATTAAATAAATAGTAGATAATAAAATAGACAGTCAATAATTAAATGTTTATAATCTCACCCTAAGCCCTCAAATAATTATTTCATATTGTGTTGCATCTGAGGATTCCAATACTGGTAAAAAAATAAAGCAAAATCGTACGGGCGAGAAAATAACAATAGATATTTCATTTAATTTATTTTAGATTTATTAACATCATGACAAAATCTATTATAATCATAAACATACTTCAATTCATGGTGAATTTTTTTAACTGTTTCCATACATTCGAAATTAGATTTAAGCTTATTTTCAATTCCGAAATACCAGTATTGAAAAACACCATAAATACCGGGATTTTGGTTTTGGTATTTTTAAATAAAATAACATTGTAACATAACCTTACGTAAAACTTTTTAATTAGATTGCATCCAAAACTTTCTCAAACCCGTTGTTTTGTTAGGTTAGGTTAGATTCGGTTGAATTGCATAGAAGTATTTTAGTCTCCGTCAAGTTTAAAATTGTGTATTATATGTTATTGATAAATATGTAAAGATAAAGAATGTAAACAAATAGTTTAAACCCACGATAACAGGAAAGTACTTTATTTTTAAATATTATTATATATAAGAATTTAATGATAATTATGTTATAGTATGTAAAATTGAAAAAACTTGTTCTTGTATTGCCATAAAATAACAAACGTAACAATTACCTTTTTATGTTGATGCTCATTTTCTTTACGTAGTGTATTTTCACAATGCTATTGTATTTCCATTGTCGTGCGTGAGGACATCACAGAATACATTTTTATTTTTAAAAATATACAATCAAATGCTTTCAAATCCTGTAGCCAAATGGTCAACATCATTATTTTATGTGCGGTGTTCATAGGATCGAATCCTAATACAGACAGTTTCATCAATTGATTTTGCAATCGGTTTTTTGTGCGCAATCTTATTTGAAGACGAAGTTCTTTGGATGACAATTTTTCATAGAAAATAAACATAAATATTAAAAACAGAACTGAATTTATGTTGGTTAACAATTTTGTACGACTTACTAGTTTTGATACCCTCTAGAGACGGAGGCTCCAAAATCTAATAATAAGGTGAAAAAATATCAACATATTTTACTTCTACAGATATTATTTTAGATAAAGTTTATAGCTATTCGGCTTACGCCTTCATCGGAACTAAGATTGAACTTACACTACTTAGCTGTATATACTGGCTTAGAAGAGATACACAATACGTCATCTCATATATTATGAAAAATATACTATATAAAAATATAAACCCCCATTTACGTGAAATTCGGGACCGCGTGATTGGGGGAATGAATCTCATACAAAATTGTTTTTCGCTAAAAATGCAAAACTGCCAAAACTAAGAACAAATGAAAAACAATATATGGACGAAATATTTAGTTACTAGGTGGTAAAATGCATAACGCTCGCCAACGTTTGACTGTATGCACCACACAGACAACCCCCCGGCTGTGTGTACAGCAGCAACGAACATGGAATGCGACCGCGCAATTGGGGGATTTACCGCGAATATTTCTATTCGGCGCGTAATTCGAGGTAGCGTAATTGGGGGTTCCACTGTTAATTGACTTTATGTGTTTCCCGGAACAATGACAAATGTTGGATTATTAAGTAGTCTTCAAAGCGAATTAGTTTAATTTTAAGTTATTATTACATTAGCTTCTTGTAACTGTTTTAGTAACGGTGATCAATTAATATTGTAAAACAGAAATGACAAATCGTCGCATAATATCTGTATTGGGACATCAAGAATAGGCTTCTTTGTTTCACTAGAGAGATTCTTTTTCCTTCAATAATGTGTTGGTTGGTAGTGTAATGCTGTGTTGGGATTTCTGCCCTAAAGAAAAACTCTCTTTTTATGATAAAAAAACGTTAACACGTTTTATAATATTGCTCAACATTGCATAGCATCCCAATACTAGATTTTTGCGATGTACAGATAGCTCCCAGGCGACGAAATCTTAAAATCAAAGTGGACATTTCGTTGTGAATTATTTGTTTTATCACCGGTTTTTATACTAATGACTTCAATATATATGTGCCCACGAAGAACAACGTTTTATCCACTTGAATACCAAGCGGACACCGGTGTCCGGAACATATGCAAGCGAACACGGATGTCCAAGACATTTAAAAAATCAAATACTTGGTATTCTTATAGAATATAAGCAGTATTTTGATGAATATGTGTAGTGTTATCTATACTGTGTAAAAGAAGGTTTTTAAAATATCGAATTCGAGTGTAAATTAGGCAAAAATATTTTTCTCAAAAACACGCAGTATCTCTGGGACATATTAATGATTTATTTACGCGGTATTCAAGCGGTTAAATTGTAATCCTTCCTTAAAAAAACATAGCGCGCATCTGTGTTACACGTTGCATTTTCACGTCATTCCTGCATACTTGGAGTAATATGAACATCGCGTATGAGATCAGGTGCGGCAATGCACCCAAACTCATGAATATTATATTACATTATATGAACTGAACGGGGAATTCTGAAGAGTGATTCAGGGAAAACGCATTCGTACAATAATTCCCGAGCGAAATATGAACGTTCACATCGTATTCTTTGGCAATACACCAACCTTCTTCATAGTCAGACGTTTTTAATTCACTGATGGATGAATTCCTCTCAATGTCTCTTATGTAGAACCTTCTTTTTCTGTTATATTATGTAGCTTAATGTCACAGTGGATGACATAATATATAATACATCATATTTCATCTGGTATCCCAACCAATGGGTTAATTTTTGAACTAACCTGAATATGACTGAATATTTTTGATTAAGAATAAATATGATGCCTCCAATGCCTTTGATAAAAAAAAGTGAAGAGAAAAACATTTTCAATGGCAATAATATTACGACCGATGGCTTAACAGTATAGTTGAATTGATCGCAAAAATCTTCTTTAAATATGACATTTACCGATTTTAGCACTATAGGCGGCAAATAATGTTATTTCAAAAATATAAAATAGTAAGGGCGCTATTTAAAACTCTGCCTAGGGGCGGCACATAGCCTAGGAACGTCACTGATCGTAATGTACCAAAGTTGTATGCGAAATTCTATCTGTCACTATAAAAATATTTGTTTGTTGGTATTCTTTTATTTGGAACAATTCAAATTTTATATATTGAAAATGTATTTCGAACGCAAATCTCATGCTTGTTTTTTTAACTTTAATTTCTTTTGTGAACTTAATAATATGGTAAAAATTAACGAATAGTTCCACAATAATAACAAAACTTGCCGGTTCTGTAACCAGAGGGTCCCGGAAAGTCACGATCTAAGTAAATTCGTTTGGCGTTGCAATCTTTCATACAATGGTTGTATAAAGGGTTGCAGCGCCAACGAATTTTCTTTGAGCATGGCGTTTCGTGACCCTTTGGGTTAGTCGAGTGGGTTCGAAATGTTCGAATCGAATACCAGTAGGGGGAGTTTCATAAATTGATGTTTCAATCGATTTATAGATTGCCGTTCGAAGGTATGTTGCTGTTTTATATCTATTTTTTTTCTTCCACATATCCAATCCTAAAAACGGTTGCGAAACAAGAACGGTTAGCTAACCGCTAGTTCTATCCTAACCATATTCTTATAAATTCTAAAAATTAATATTATCTGTTGTACTAAATCCAAATTTATTTATTATGATTAAGCATTCTCAACTGATTTAAAAAGAGTGTTTTATTTTATTAATATAATAATGTCTTTCCACCAAGCATTGACAGTAAACACCGTAATTAAAAGTGAACCATACTTATATCCCTACTCAGTTCAAAAAAGAGAGGTTGAGCTACTTAGTTATTATTTTTCCAAGCAATTTTAGAGATAAACAGAGCACAACTGAAAAGTGCACCAATTTTGAATGAACAGCTATATATGCCAAATTCCCCACTCTTATACCCTATATCTGAGTAAATATAATCATAAAATTTCTCCGACAGACAAAAATAAATATAATTATAAAATTTTTTAGGCATTCCCATAAGTTAATCCTTTGGGTTAATCCGTTTCGCCAGCAATGGCTTTAAACCTAGTGATACATGTATTTATTATTAAAACACGATTCACTCATTTACTAAGCGTCAGTGCAAGTTCATCCGTGCACTTGAACGCCTGAAGATGCATAAAGGCGAATCCCGGGCCGTTAGTGACAAAACTTGTGTGAATGTACATAATTTTAACGTTTAAAATTTCATATTGAACTTCCACCAAGCACCTTCAGTCGAAATCTTAAATTAGACATTAAGCATTTTCAACTAATACGTATCATTCTAAAATGCTTACTCGTTGAGAAAAATCGGTCCTAAATTATAAATATTTAAATTATTTTATTTATAAGTTTTTTTTCTTAGATAAAAGCTTTTGAGGTTTTTTTCCGTTTAGAACTCTCAAACACTATCAATAAAATGTTGCGTTATGTCTTTAAAAATCTCTCACGTCATCCCACCTTTTTGACGTCGCACTGGACTAAAAATACACCTACTTCACAAAAGTTTTGGAAGCTTTCCAAAATGCCATTTTTTTTAAAAAATATATATTTACATCATTCTCTTGTTTTTCAGATATGAAATAAGTATATCTAATTCGAATTGAAAATTGAGGAGTATATTTATTGGTCAATACACCCATACCTCGCTATACGGCCGCTCTTTATGCGGCATTTCGCTATAACGGCCCTCTTCAATTAAGGCACGTTTTCGATTTTCGGCCTAAAATGTTTCGCTATAACGGCAAAAAAAACTTTTTTTCGATGTCGATGTGAGTGTTTTATGTACATACATATTTATTACTGATTGTTACACATTAACTGGAAAAATTTGAAACAATTAGGGAAATTTTTGGTACGCAAGTACATATGTACAAATTAAAAAAAAATGTATTTTTTTTACTTATTTTATAATTTCATTCAACGAAAAAATTATCGACTTCGGAGACTGATAAAAAGAGCTGCCGAAAATCAGTCACGCTAGAAACTAAACTAGAAGTATTACGTCGTATAGAAAGAAGCTGGAGAGAAAATTGTTGAAATTTACCATTCAAACTATTCGCGATAAAAAAGAAGACATTAAAACATATTTACAATCTGCTGCACCTTTAAATGTCTCGAGATTAACACGTCAAAAGATAAAATGCATTTTGAATGATAAACCATGATACATATTTAAAAAAATTGAAACCGATCCCATTGAATTTTTATGAATTTGTATTAGAATAATTGATTCCTTATACGGCTTTTCGCTTTGCGGCCAAGTTTCGAGGAACGTATCTAGGCCGTAAAGTGAGGTATGGGTGTATACCCATAATAATTTTCCTTTGTTCAAATACCGTTATTAATTTTGATTATTTAATCGAACTAGTAAAATCCAGGTAGATTCTTTTGTAAAACTATTCCCGCTTTTAAAATTATACGCAAAACGTTGGTTTCATCACTAAAGTCACAGCGGACACACCCACAATGCGGCGAGGGTTTGGCATCTAATAATTCAATATGTATCGTTATTTGAATTATATTTTGCGGTCCTGTTCCCGAGCGGTCAACCCTTCTGTATATATTCGGTGTAACGGACAATTTTGTAACTAAGTTTCCAATCGATGCATCGGAATTATGTTCAAATCAGGACTGCGGAGTCGGACTTTTTTTTACTGGAGTTGGGAGAAATTAACGATTCCCACTATTATTCAATTTGTTTGTGTATACAATTCGCTACAGACTCTAAAGTGGCGTCACTGTGTGCTACAAAACCTGTGAAATGTGCCATTCGTGCCTTCGAACAGACATCGATAAATCGACTGAAAAAAATCTGTTTGTACTGGAAGTCAAGTTATATAATACACATACTTTTAGGGTGTTCACTGTCAATACTTGGTGGAAAGGCATTATATTAATAAAAACACAATATTCTAGTGCGAAACCGGTCCTGACCTAATAAATAAAGTGGAATGAAGTACAAATAATATTGTGTTTTTATCAATATAATACACATACATTTTTTATTGAGTTTTCAATAATTATTTTATGCTGTTCGAATAACTGAGTCTCCAAAATTTATCGCGCCTGGGGACTCCCAGGTTCGTAGTCCGACATTGTTAAAAGACTTACTCTACTTAAAAATAATTCTAGACTAGTTGGAATGTTTGTATCGCTGTAATTATTCTTTTATCTATCGTACGTAGATTGTACAGTTGAAAAACTTTACTTGTACGTGCAACATTGTTATCTACAACAAATATTCTATTTTTATGCCCGGCATAGTTTGTTTACACACATTTCTTTTCTTTCGGGCTGCACAATACGTCTGTGTCAGGGCTCGAACTAGAAAAGTTCATGAATCGGAATAGTTATATAATAAACTTTTTTTAAAAATGTGTTTTTTTTTAACATTTACAGTTATTAACGGAAACTTTGGTTGTTGGCGCACCATTCCATAGCGATTCGTTCGACTTTATATGAGAGTCGACGAAAAATCATTACATTTTATTCCATGTATCAAAAAAAAAACATTTTGCCCACCGTTGGATTAAGCCCATAAGTATTAACGCGACCGTCAAATTTATCTTCTGTTTTGAAATATTATTTGGTTGATTGACTTCAACGTGCTATTTTACGTGGTAATCAAGGGGTCTATAACATAACGAATCCCTAATTAACTAATATATAAAAAATAAATGTTTGTTTCTTCATACTTTATGCGATCCCACACCGCTCATCCGATTGCAATTAAACTTTGACAAAATTTTTGCTTGCACTTCCAAGAAGGTTATATTCATAGTAAAAATTAACTTACAGTAGGTCTTATAAGAAAAAAAAAAATGTTTGTATGTCTGCCATACAGTTCATTTTGACAACGTATGCTTGCACTTGCGCGAAGTTTATAGTACGATTAACTTACAGTAGGTGGCGAGTGTGTCGTACCATATACAATCAGCAGCAAACGTCAAATAGACAGAAAAAGAAACATGCACTTCAATATACACAATTAAAACACTTTCTTTGAGTGACATTGCAACGCTTGCCGTGAACCGGCTAGTAATAAATAAATAATGTATCGGTTCCAAAGGTATCCAAATGTGTAGAAATAATCTTCAACTTTGATAACTAACAATTTTCAATCAAATTTATAAATACTTTTATCGCCTATAAATAGTCTATGGAGCGATACCAATTTTATTTAAATTTATTTATAATATACGAAGCTCTTTTTCCGCCATTCGTATTGTGTTGCAGCGTTTTCTTTCAATAAAATGTCATTCGCCCGATGGCTAATAAAATATTCTCTTCTCTCTCTGTCTAGCGAACAGGCCCGCATTTTTGATTTCTTATAGCTGGAACCATAATATTCGAGAGAAACCTGAGATTTTTTCTAAGAAATTTCATTTGCATAAGAAGTTATAATGTGAAACAACCGGGGTGGAGTAAGACTTTTGTGAAAGAGGATAATCGGTTATTAGCCGAAAGAAAACCTCCCTATGCATAACGGTAAATTTGTATTCGATTCGCATTCGGTTAAATAATAAAAGATAACACAATTGATAATTACAATCATTCAAGTTACACAGATTTTAAACAAAATATTATCGTTAACCGATGATAAAGCAACACGAGGTAATACATGTCCACTCTCGCAAGCAGGTAAACTTTGGCTACCGGAGAAAATCGTCAGTCTTTATAGACCCAGCCAGGGGGCGGCAGACTTTCAAGTGAAAAGAGCCAAGTTCTCAAGAAAACAAAGGTGTTGGAGAGCCATAAATATGTGGATTTTTAGCTTGAAAAATGTGACAAGTTCAAGAGTTGATGTCTGTTGAGCTGCAGACGCCTACATATTAAACCATATGCAGCGTGTTGCGGTTTTTTAACCCTGGACTAAGCGATGAAGAACAAGTAATAAAATTTACAAAAATCTGAAGAAAGCTTACCACGAGACGAGTCTACGTCATACATATTAACTTCCAAAATAATGAATATTCCTTGCTTTATCATCCCTATGATAGTGAATTACGACACTGATTGTTGCAAAATGACAGTTCTGGGCATTTTGCAAAACAGGAGTGTGTTAAATGGTTAAATTTTCTCAGTCATATTATATTCGTATTTCTCATAAATTATTAGTTTCTCTGATTCTCATGCATAGTAATTTTTAAATGTTGTAAATCATGTTTACCATAAAATCTATAGTAACACTAATACTGATATTCATCAAAACTAACACCCAATAAAATGATTATCTTTAGTTCGACAAAATTAAATGGTCTCGTTACCAGTCTTGGGACTTGGAAATGTGTGAGTTTGATAATGCATTTACACGTAATCTTATGGGATTCCAAAAGCCTTGTCTTCACAACGTGTCGTAAATGTTAAATTTGAATCGTTGAAATTATGTACATTCACACTTTTGTCACTAACTGTCAGGCCTTCAAGTGCACGGACGAACTTGAAATTACGTGCGTGACGTTCATGCGTGCACTTGCAACGCCTGAAGATACCAAAAGGCGAAACCCGGTTCATTCGTGACAAAATTTGTGCTAATGTACATAATTTTAACAATTCCATCAAACACCTTCAGTCGAAATCTCAAATTATGTCGTAAATGTGCTACATTTTTCAATGAAAATATATTTTTCGATCTTAAACCAATACAGTTTAAATGAAACACGCGCAGGGGTCTTACTAGTGATGGCTACGACTCTGCATTGCAGCCTATAGTCTTTTAGATATTATCATAAGTTTGACATTAAAGTACTTGAATGCGACACAAATACGTGCCTGGTGAGAGGGCGTAGGTATATTGTGTGGAACAAGTTTAGTTATACAGTGCTTTCTCGTGATACTGATAAACTCACGTAGGCAGTTCGCTTCTGAACGCTGAGTTATTTATACGCGCGTTGTATTTATACTTATAGGTGCCACAAACTAAAGATGCACCGAAGTGTCAAACTTTTCAAAACAGCTGTAGGCTGCGTCAAATGCCTATCTAAATATAACATTATAGCAAATCAGAGACTTCAAATCAGATCAAAACAATTACAAGTGACGTGTGTGGGATGCAGTGTTCAAAATAGATCTTATCAAACAAATAGCGGAGTATATGGTTACAAACCAAAAAGTATTCAAGATTTCAATGGTAATTATTATTTTTTTTACAACTACACCCTGCGCCGACAGATGATTTGTAAACAATAGAGCTTAAAATCTTACCGGCTTTATTGTCTATGTTATGGATAAACGTCAAAGTTTAGTAAGAAAAGCCCGGTTAATTATCATTGTTTACCGAATTATTTTTCAACTTCCTCGCAGGAAGTAGATAAAATAGGTAGAACTTGATTATTGAACTTTACGTAACAGTAACATTTTCCTTTTGCGACTCGTAAGAATTTATGTTATTACTTAAATTGGCGTCGGTATTCTCGTTGGCTCTTTAATAATTTATTGATTGAATTTGATTGAGCAGACGAGGAGGGACCATGTGATGTTTTCGATGCTATTCTGGGAGTCCGTTATGCCAGTTAAATAAACTTGACATTGACTTCCGACGTAGAATACGTATTCATTAAATGTATAACTTTTATTTGAACCAAACCCGCTTTGATTATGATTTTAACAAATATAGTAATTATAATACATCACTTAAATTGTAGTACGTGTAAATTAATAATATTATTATTAATCTTAATATCAAAACAAAAATTATAATTTCAATCCACTATGCATGTCGATTGGTAAATATTAAATGACTTCGATGGAAAGACGATGAAGATGGTTGGTTGAACAAACTAATGATTTTCGATAGTCTCTTAACCCTTTGAGTGTGGAGTTAATTTTTACTAAATTAGGATTTTTTTATATTACACAAGAATATAGAATAATATTTAGGAGGTAAATATTTTTTTTATAATTTAACTACGCATAATTAAAAATGTAAAAATACCAACAACCATTCTTACTTTCAACAATTTTCATGAATACTGATTTGTGTACAAATATTAACCTTTTTTAAAAATTCCTCCTCCCAGGAGTCTAAATTGCGTCATATGTTAACCCCCCCCCCCTTATTCGTTAAATATTATGTTGTGTAACCATGAAAAAAAATCTCCGAAATATTTATAATATAGTATGTGAAGACACACCCCCTTAAAACCCTGTTTGCCAAACATTATATTACCACCTCCTTACATGTGAGGCATAGCATCATACTTCATGAATGATAAATGGGGACTTCTGTTTTTGCCAAATTTAATACTCTTCTGTCACTAAGAATCGGATGATAAGAAAAATGTATCCACTAAATTTAAATCAAATGAAAAATTTATTCACTATATATAGATGTGTGTTTTCAATGCTTATATTATATTCCCATCCCACCATTTACTTTTCTTATAACACCAATGTCATTTTAATGAATTTTTAAAAAGTATAATACTTAAAATATTTGTCAACAATTTTTTTCAATATTTATACCTAACTCATTTTTATACGGTTTTGAAAAAATATGCTCCACTAAAAAGAACTAATACTATATTTTTACACTAATTATTTGGTAGAATAATTACCATAAACAAATATTAACAGACGATAATAACAAAAAAGTCTTCATTAGACATGTTAGACATTCTTTCTAGTGATGAAAGCGATTTATGTCTAGTCCAATGGTGGTAAACCTTTCATTTCTAAAGGCCACATTCATTTATCTGAGTCAACATAAGGCGGCAGTAAAGAAAACGTTGACACCCCCTCACCTTTTTTAGACTGTTGAACATATAATGGGATGATTACACTCTTTTTTCAAACGCTTGCATATAATATTGATAAGTCAAAAGGTCGCGAGTTCCTCTCCACTGGTCTAGTCCCTCTTAAAATAGTATATTTTTTTTCTTAAATAAAATACATATTTATGAATAATTATATTTTTGGATTTTAATAATTCCTTTTTTTTACACAACTTCCTATGCCACAATTTTGTTATTTTTTCAAATAGCACACATTTTTTAATTCGAGGAACCAATTTTCAAATGAATTCCATCGCTTTTTTTATATGCTATTTTTTATACATGGTTATTTGTGGAATGCATCTACCATGTCAAAAAGAATGTATAAGTAAATGGCAAAAAGAATCAAAACTGTAAAGATCTTACATTATGTTTTTTTTTCAATATTTACATATCGACTGTGGAAAGGAAAAAGGACGTAACCCACACTTATCAAATTTTACAGGAGGCCCTAAAAACGTGTTTTGATGACTTTGTGACATATGCAAATTATGAATTATACACAACCTTGAAGTGCACGGATACTTCTAAACTGGTGTTTAATTGACATAATCTAACATTAATTAAAGAAATTGACTCGGAAAAACCTTTATTTCAGTGTTTTTTCTTGGTTTTAAATTTTTTACAAGGTCATCTTTTTCAAACTTAAAAGCTAAATTTAGATACTAATTCGGCGTTTTCAGCTTCCACCCTTTTAATAGAATGTGTGTCAAGTCGTATACATTGTGATTATCGAAAAAAAGCTGTTTTAGAAAATAGAGGGTTACGTCCTTTTTCCTTTCCACAGTCGATATTAATTCAATAAAAAAATGAAACCAATACAACGAAAACATATCCCAACTAGTACCCAAGACAACATTTAAAATCTACTGCTTATTTTTATTTCAATTATATACTCTTCTTTGCAATATTGATGACAGCCACTAATTAAAAATATTGTTTTCAGTATCACAAGAAGTATTAATCGCCAGACAGAAACAAAGCAACTTCTACAGGCTGGTCACAGCATACCGAGAACTGGCACACAAAACTGCAAAAATAAACCCGGTGAACTTGAGAAATGATAACGGGTATGTGTTTTAAATGATTTCAAAAGATTATTATGTAATAGATAAGGGGCTTGAGGCCATCAGAGGGCTTGCTATAGTTGACAATGAGCATTTTTAGACACAAAAAAAATTAGATGTCCTCAAAACTTCAGAGGTGGACACATTTTTTCTAATGTGGATTGTGGAAATAGTGATTTGATATTTTGATATGTAAGGAGCTTATAATCAATCATGCCAAAACACAGTTTTGAGAAAAAAATGAGATTTTGCTATAATAATAGAGTACTACTGATTCAAAAGAACAGAATTTATTTTTTTACATTCTTAAGAACCTTTTAGTTTCCATGCAATTAAGGGTTAAAAGATGATCTTATAAAGAAAACTGTCGTAAGTATTTTATAAGAAAAGTGTGTTTTTCTCTGTTCAAGAAAAAGTTTATCTGATCGTTTATTGTCTCAAGTTCCTCATATATTATATTTTCAATGTTTTGTAAAGAAGGGGATCAACAATTTTAGTTGAATACAGATTTAAGTGAAAAACTAGTTTATTTCACTTTAGTAATATTCTTCTGTCTGTGGCGACAGCCGGGTCTGTGGCCCACTGATTGCGATACTTATGGGCTCAAATCTGAGTACCAACAGATTCATAAATGGATTTTTCAATCTGTTAATGGATTTGTCTGTGATGTCTAAATTGACAGCTAGTCCTGTACTTGAACTATCCTCCTATCTTTACTCTCCTCGAAGAAAGAGAGGTTGAACTACTGGTAAATACGCAGTACTCGTAGAAAAACTATGTACTGTTTAGTACATTGAGAACAAATTAAGTTAACAAATGAAATATTGTTGTGTAAAAATGGCAATTTCGAGAATGATAAATCAGACCTCCATTGTATACATAACAATTTGAGTCAAGTATCATTTTCACCAGCAAGAAACAAAAATCGACGGGCTTGAGTAATATCTTATGAATGGTTTCTTTGTATCAAGTAAATTTTAATGAATTATAAAAGTCAATGTGAACATTTTGTTGTTTTTCTTGATGACACTTCATCTTTGAGTCGATTTAACAATAGTCTTGATTCATCAGTAGATCTGAAGCTAAAAGGGTTTAAATTTATTAATATTTTTTTTTCACAGGTGTGTTTTGCCAGACAACAGATCTTGATAAAAAAAATCATTTTGATTTTTAAACAAGACATTTCCGTCTTTTGCCAAAATGGAGCATATATTATCTTTTATCTCAAAAAATCTTCGCATAAAATTCAAATCGTGTTGGTAACTCAGCACCTGTAAAATCCTCTATCAAAATCTTCCATATTTGTCTTGTTACATATTTTATCTTTTTTATCATCAAATAATTTATTCAAACCACTTAACTGATAAGATTACATCAGCTGTGATTTATTTTCCATTGAAATACAATTTAAATAAGTTTAAAAAATTCTCATTGTCAAGGCTGGAATCCACTTTGATACATAATTTCGATTAAATACATCATTTTTATCTTATCTCTTTTTCAATTGACTGTTATAAACTGTTCATACATTGTTATCTATTATTACAGAGATGATTTATAAATAAAGTTATCTTAAATATTACATATCAATAGAATATTTGACAGGATGTATACTTAGTGTTTACACTGTAATATATTAAACACATTTTATTGTATTTTTATAATTACAATTTACCCACTAGACTGACATGTGTTTATAGAGCAATAATCTTTTCATACCGACAGAAATTTTTATTTAAATTCATTCACATGCTTCTATCTCACTATAAGTAATATGCAATCACATTATAGGTCATTGAATGTTTACCTTGACTTGCACGCATCATTAATGATAAAGTATTTACATGTATTGACCATTTTATGAGTAACTATTCCTTTGTTTTTGAAATGAGGCAGACTAGTAAAAAAAACCTGACTGCCTTTTTCGTCTTTGGCTTGTCACTAATAGCGGGAAATAATTTTCCAATCGAATATTAAACAGTCTACGAAAATCTCGAACTAATGCCTGTGATGACTTGGATCTTTCCTCCTCGCGTTGATCTGCTGATATAACTTTATTGAAATTCTCCTTAAGTTTATCAACTGGTAGATAAACAAGGTAATCAAATTTAACAGCTTAACGACCGCTGGACGCGTATTTGAGTCTTTGACAACCAATGGTTGCTGGCCGGCGTCATACATTCCATTCTATTGAAAAGTATCTGGAAGCTAGAAAATTAAATTTGGTAAAGATATCTCAATTGGTTTACAAATTATAGTGAATTTAGTAAAATTACAATTTTTTGCGAATTTTTCACAAAATTTGCTCGGCCGCCAGGTGAAATTCTATAAAAAAAACGTGCAGTCGTTAAGCTGTTAATATTAAAAATATGTATCGCCAAATCCATGGAAAACATTTTCTCTACATATCTGACTTATTATCTAAATTGCGTTTTAAATCAATAATTGTTCAATATCGTTTAGGACGTCAGTGACAAAAATTTCAAACGTTATCTCATTCGCCTGATATTTTTTAGGGCCTGTACATTTTAGCATTTTGTATTGTTATCGTTTGTTCCACCTGGACCCCGGTTGAGAAACTCTGATCTAGAGAATTGAATGTAGTCAGTATAATATCAGGATAGGCATTGACCATATATTACTATTTCCTAACCGCATTTAAGGAATTCCTCTATCGAACTTAGTACGAGAGTAATTTAAAAAAAACCTTCTCCCGTTAAATGAATTGATTTTATCATGAAAAATACTAACGATTTATTTATTAAATCATTGCAAAAAAGCTTTCTTTAAATGAATTGTGAATCGCTCACATGTCAGCAAAATTTTTGAACATGCCAACTCTGGCACACGTATCTTGAGTGCGCCATCTTTGAGGTAGTTCATTATGATCAGGACAGTTAACATAATGCAATTCATTATTTGTTACAGATCCTTAAAAGAGTTAGACCCTGCCCGCTTCGGACTCTCTTCATCTGATGAATTAGACTTTAGGGGGATTTTAAATGTTCCAACAACAAGCGGGACTCTAGCAGACGCTGTCAAAATATTAGAAGAATTGTACTGTGGACATATTTCATCGGAGTTTAGTTATCTGGAAGTGAGTATCGACCGCCAAAGTGTCAATGTTCTATTATCTACTATATGGTAAATAACATTTATCTTGCAGTATTTGTAATGAAAATGTTTTGAATATATTGAAATATCTTTTGATTATTAGACAGCACAATATTCGACTTTGTTCACTGAATAATTAAGAATCAAAATTCATTTATGTTATAAATAAAAAACCTTACTTAGACTGAATGTTTCTCAAAGTCATAAAAGAC
The DNA here is from genome assembly GCA_030503985.1 of Himalopsyche tibetana. Classification (NCBI taxonomy): domain Eukaryota; kingdom Metazoa; phylum Arthropoda; class Insecta; order Trichoptera; family Rhyacophilidae; genus Himalopsyche; species Himalopsyche tibetana. The sequence continues at coordinate 23,032,544 of JAPJYX010000007.1, forward strand.
TAATTAATAAAATAAAATAATTTAATCAATCAGCAATATTATCGATTGACAACCGAGAAATATCAATTGAATAAATTGGGCAAAAATGGCCATTTATCCTAATTAAATGCGAAAGTAAGATTTTTTGTATCAATGTATAGGAATGCTTATTGATTTTATTCAAAAGATATAATGTTAGCTCGCCGACACAGGAAATTAGATAGCAAATAATTGATGGCCTAGTTTTATAGAACGATAAGTCAAAAAATTGATGTTTTTAGTTATATTAAACATTATTTTCGAATACCTCTCTTCTATAGCTCCATTCAATTACATCTAGAAAAAATTATAGATCCTTTCATATTGAAATAAAGAAATACAAACAATCTTTTCTAAGATCCATATAAATATAACTCGGAATATCATATTATGGTTTTGTCAACGTTGCAATTAATTTGAATACATGACTAAATGATTCATTTAAAAGATGAGACAAATAATAATTACCACTTTTTTACAACTCAGCTTTGAGACTTGTCAAAACTTTGGTCAGCCATATCTGTAGCACTATGGAACTAAGTCATCGAAATATTTTTTGGACTTGTTGCATTCAATTTAAGATACTTTTTGCTCCATTTCATCATCACTTTTCAACAAGGAATCATTTGTTCCTCTTTATTGCCTACAGCCATATTGATTTTTGTACTTAAATCAGAACTGCAGAAATTACACGCAAACATTGGGAAAAGTGAATTCCGAAACGATAAAATCTGGCTTTCACTGTATTAACTTAAATTGTTTGATAGCAAAAAGAAAAATGTACTTAATCATATAAAAATGCCATCTCCTTGAAAGTATATTGATTTCAGACGGAAGAAGAGCGAGAATGGTTTGCGGAACGTATCGAAAGCATCAACAACGAAGAATTATCAGCGGAAGCAAAGCAACTCATTGCCAAAGAGATGATCAAGTCTCAGGCGTGGGATAACTTCCTGGCTATCAAATTCGCTATGGTTAAACGATACGGAGGTGAAGGTGCTGAATCAATGATGGCTTTCTTCACTGAACTCTTCGATCTTACTAGCAAGGGTAATTCATTGTTTATAAACTCGAAATTTACATTGAGTTTCTATATTCAGAAACGTTCCTGAATTGTGTTTAGAAAAAGAACTGGCAAATTTAGTAAACAATGTGCAGAAAATTGTATGCCAAGATATTTCAATACCCATCTTCTGAAAACAAATTTATAAAACACAACACAATTTTTAAAAAACAAATAAAGCAGGAACCCAAAGCTCTTTGACCGTTTGAATACCACGCAAATAAATCATTAATATGTTCCAGAGATACTGCGTGTTTTTAAGAAAAATAATTTTGCCTAATATACTCTCGAATTCGATATTTTAAAAACCTATATTGACTCCATATAGATGGCACTACAAATATTCATCAAAATATTGCTTATATTCTATTAGAATACCAAGTATTTGATTTTTTAAATGTCTTGGACATCCGTGTTCACTTGCATATGTTCCGGGCACCTGTGCCTGTTTGGTATTCAAGTGGTTAATTAGTTATTGATAGATATCTCGTCTGTGGCAGCCATCGAGTTAAGATAATAAAAAAGTAATTTGCACCTGGTTAAAAATAAGTAACAGATTACTGGTGAAACCTGTTTTTTGGCTCTCCAGAATAGCGATGAAAGCAATTTATGTCCAGTCAATCATATATATCCCCGTATATAATCAAGTAGAAATGAAAGCAGAGTAAAATGACATACGTTTCTTTGGCCCTAAGTGGTTGATATATATTGTGGCATATTCAACTTTTTTTTAATTAGTCATAAACTCAACACCCTTTTCTTTTCACACACAGATATTGCATAACATCCATAGCAATAATTGATATTATATCATTTCATCAAACTTCTAGATACTATTGAATCTGTGATCCTCGGAATGCCGCACCGTGGAAAGCTCAATCTCCTGACCGGTCTCCTTCAATGTCCTCCGGCGAAAATATTCATCAAGTACCGAGGGCTGCCTGAGTTTACAAAGTCCACACATGCCATGTGCGATATACCAAATCATTACAGTTAGTGATATTTTTTTAATATTTAATATTTGGACATTAATGGGTATAAATTAAGATATCTATTTTTGTGAAAATACAGCACTCTTTTTTAGAAATTCTTTTTTAAACCCATAACCACATGCATAGAATATTGAATCGTATAAAAGGTTTTGTATTAGTTCTATTTGTAAGTCACTCAACATCAATCATCAGTATTATTATGGAAGGATAGAAAGATAGGGATGGTCGACAAGTTGATTTACTTTTCCCTTTACTGTCTGTAGTATATGAAAAAAAAGGGATGAAAATAACCCAGACATCCATTCTGCTTGATACAAACTCAAAGACCAATTGAGCCTCAAAGAGGTGAAGTGAGCCAAGAAGTTAAATGGTAAAACTTTTCTTTGAACTTTTAAAAAATCACGAAATTACTTGATATTTTGGTGGATTGCATATTTTTATTTTACACTATTACAGCGTGTTTTTACTGAACTCGCTTCACTTTTACGATACTTAACCCTTTGACCGCGGTTGACTGCTATAGCAGCCCAATCTGAACCGATTTGGATCCGAGCCGCGGTCAAAAGGTTAAAGACATGTGAAATATTATAACGCATCCAACTCAATTTTTCCTTAAACACCACTGGGCTCACCTCACCTCTCGCGAACTCAAATGATTGAAGAGAAAATTAATCCTTCACTGTTATCTTTCGGCCATATAAAGATCGTTTGTACTTGATAATATGTCACCATGTCCATATCCAATACAAAGCATAATTATAGAGCATCTCACTGTACATTGTCTTTCGAGAACTGGCTATTATTCAGTAAGTCTAGTACTTGTTTTCGGAGAGTGTAAAGATAGAAGGAGGGGGATGAAAATGGACAATTTGCTTATTATTCTTGATTTGCTCGTTTTTTTAGAATCGAATAGACGGAAGGGTAGGTAAATATTACTGACTTTACATCCTTTCGAATACAAATTCATAAATTAATTGAAATATCAAACTATGATAGTGTTTGTAAGGGGATTCAAATCAGTTAACAACGTAATTGAAGTGGGCAAACGCCTGAAAGTGTTGGCCAATCAGCTGCATTCCCAGTAAAAATAATATACTCTATTTATTTGATTTCCTTTTCCAGGTGTTGCCACCGATATTGAAGTCAACGGTAGAAGCTTCCATTTCTCAATGTTGAATAATCCTTCTCATCTTGAAGTAAGTACTATCAGCCATCACATGTTTTTCACAATTATTTTGTTGACAATTTTAAATTGAATGGAAAATAACTAGATACAAATTTATGAAATATTTGTCAAATTAATTAGATGGAGTATCTTCTGGTATTAGTGGAAAATGATTTCAAAAAAGATACAAATAAAAATTGGTTCTTTCTTACAGATTGTGAATCCGGTTTCGATGGGGAAGACCCGTTCTAAGCAGCAAGATGCCAAGGAAGGTGATTACTCGGACAGTTCCGATTCAACACGTGGTGATAAAGTATTAAACATTCAGGTAATATTGTATTGCTTTTACATATTTTCAATCAAAGCCAGGTAATGTAATGAAAACAAAATCACCTTTACATATTAATTGAAGCACAAAATGTACACTCTCGTATATCAATACATAAAAAAATGATAGTGGAGTAAAAATATCATTACATTACAATAGCAATTAATATTTTTTAATAATAATAGATAATACGCTTCGTATATAACTTAAAACGGGATAACAATTTTAATATTCCTCTCCATTGCTGCTGTATTAAAATCTTAGTGGTTATTCCTTAGAATTGATTCAAAATCATCATTCATATCTAGCAGCAGACTCTTCTTGTTTTACCCTTTTTAAATAGTCTGGTATTGATTTTTGTGTTCTATTTAATTATTATTGAAAAAGTTTTATTTTCCTTGACTGTCTCAAAGTGAAACAGCGTAAAACGAGTCTTGCGTTAATTGAGGAAAGGGTGTACTCTATATTCTGGCAAAACATAGAAATACACTGCATCTCATTTATAGCACGAAAATATCAATGTTGATGATGTAACCGAGTGGTCAACGACTTACTCTTTGGTTGTGGTATACACAGTTTTAAATCCTAGTCGCATGTTTATATTTTTTAGATTTGTCTTCAAAAGCATGTATGTTTGTAATGTCTAAATTCCCTCTCTCACCGGCTTCTAAAAACGGAGTACAGTGAGAGAGAGATAAGCTAATCAATTGTCAATCCTTCTATCCTCCATTTCTCTTATGACAATAGGTGAGGAATAAGTGACTAAATAATGAGCAGTTTTTGTGTGAAAACTTCATTAGAGATGCTCCACATTGAAAGTAAACGTGGTAAAAGAAATGTAAAAAAGCATGTAAAAATAATGAATAAGAATAATCAAAAAAAATTAATATATACAACTCATTTAAGAATACAAAAATATGTGTTCCTATTTCCAGCTTCATGGTGACGCAGCTTTCGCCGGTCAAGGAGTCAACCAGGAGTGCCTCATGTTGGCCCAGACTCCTAACTTTGATATCGGAGGAACCATTCACATGATCATCAATAATCAGGTATATACCCGTACCTATCTTCTATTTACACGTTTCTCAAATCTTATTCATTTTTATTACTAAGTATATTAATTATAATTCCACCATTATTGTCACTGTGTGGGAAGATCGTTGGATAATTGAATCATATTTTTTTTATTGTGCTACTGGAAAAGCCTGTGTCAAAATTTAAATGTGGATTTTATCCATTAAATAGAGCAATATAAAATTAATATGGAAAATGAATCACTTAAGCTTTATGAAAAAGTTCAAAGGCATCAGCACGCTCTCCGATTCATTCTTACTGATTTAATCAGTCTGGAGAGACGTTGGAACTGGCTGGGTCACGTGCTGCGGATGCCTCCGGAAAGCCTCAATCCTGCCTGCCTCTTCTTTCGACCGGTGGGATTCCGGCGTCCTGGACGTCCGTCGGGTACTATCTATAGGATGTACTCGGCAGAACTGAGGGATGCTGGCATGTCATGGGAGGAAGCAAAGCTATTGGCGGGAGACAGGGAAACATGGAGGTGCCGCGTGGCGGCCATATGCTCCACATAGGGAGCGAACATGGCCAAAGAAGATTTGATCAGTCTAGTTGTATCACTGCGTAAAGTTAACGAATGATTTACATTTCAATTCTAGTCATATTCTCCACGAGTCATTTTTTTGATACTATTGACAAAGCGTTATGACATTGAAGTGATTAACAGTGATTCTAATATTTACATAGAGGTGAACAATTGATTATCTTAACCACAGGTTGTTTAGATTCTTTCGTGAACAAATCAATTTCAACATGAAGTCGTAATAAATAACTTTTCTTTCTTAACCTTTCTAAAGTCGCCGTGCACTTTTGATCATAGGAAAATATTTTATCATTTTTTTTCGTGGTGCTCTTGCAACAAGCTCGCGGTGCACTGGCACTGGTTAAGAACCACTGAGTGAGAATAAAAAAAATACTACTGAAATAATGATCCTTCTATAAAATGGTTTTATAATCATATAAAAAAAAATCTATATATTTATGCATTTGAATGAAGTTGTAACTTTATCGGATGGCATCATAGCAGCAATTTATTTTCAATCCGTAACAAAAGTTATTGACAACGTACAGTTTTCACATACTGACTTTTGTTGTATTCCTGAATTTTTATTACAGATAGGATTTACTACTCCAGGAGAAAGAGGAAGGACTAGTCGATACAGCTCTGATTTAGCTAAGAGTATTAATTGTCCCGTAATACACGTCAACGCAGATTATCCTGAGGTATGTTACACTGATATTAACCTGATCTGTGCCGCGCGGTTTTAATTTGGCTGTGCACGGAGGGCCGTGATTTTTTTTCAAAAAATAAAACCTTATAAATATGTTGATAATGCTCGCGATGAGCGAAACCGGTCCTGATCTAATAAATTTTATGTGGAAAAAGTACTAAAAATCTTTTATTATTTTTATTATAAATATGTACTTTTTGGACATATAATAATAGTACACCACAAACACATACCATATAAATCCACAATGGTCATTTCTGCCATCATTTATCGAAAAACGTCTCAAAAACGGAAGTTACCGCCACTGTAGCATTGCTAGCAACAAATTTGAACACAACAAAAAAGCTCTTTTTAAAATCGTATCGTTTAAGTATCACACTATGATTCCAAGAGATGTCACATATGCATGATATTTTATAATTATTAAATACGTTTCTTGTGGCCTTTAAACCGCGTCTCAAGTACTGCGTGTAAACACACACATTTTGTATGGCCGACCCTACGAGTACGAAATTGTATGGCGTGTAAACACGTCCGTGGCAGAGAACCGGTTAAGAGTTAACAAAAAATATGTTTTTTGTTGCACCTCTAAACTCCAAAGCTATGATTTATCCTACCACTACACCAAGCAGTCACAAAGCGAATCAGTCAGCTCAATATTAATGTATCAAATAATTAACATAATATTAAATGACTATTCGAGCCAAGAAATCAGTACACTGGTAGTGCACATAGTAGTTGTGACCCCTGGGCTTTTACATTGGAACTCTTAATGTATGTTTTGAAGCTTCTGGTTTTGTTTATTTTTAATCCATATCCTATCTCAATGTAGAGCATATGGCCTCCTGTTGGAAGTATCTCAACAGAAGTTTCTACGAGAACTGTTACTCAGTTTCTCAATCTCTCTTTTTCGAAGATAGAATAGTAGTATTGATAAAAAGATAGAGCTAGGACAGAACTAGTGGTTAACTAACCACTCTCGCTAAGATTTTTACTTAAGGATTGGAAAGGTGGGAGGGAATTTATGAACATCACAAACATCCGTGCCTTCAAACAGAAATCAATAAATCAACTAAAAAAAAGTTGTCCTTACTGGGATTTGAACCCGTGAGATCTGTCACAGAAGCCAACAACATTGACCGCTGCGGCATGGACCCAACATATAATATTTGGCTAAATTACTTATTCCTTTTCATTATAATCTTCAACTTCATTCTGAGGAAGTCAATTCCACCTGACCGAGGTGTGACCGTTACCCCCAATCTAAAGCTATGCGACCTCGAGTATGCAGACGACGCTGTTATATTTGATAAATCTGTCGAGGGTATTCAAGAGACAATGGATAGACTGCAGAGAAACTCATATCGCATCGGTCTTAAAATCAATGCGAGTAAAACCAATGTACTCTGCAACAGTGCCTGTCCGGACCCACACTACCCTTTGACGAGCGCCGGTCAAAACATCGAAAGAGTTGACGGTTTCAGGTACCTGGGGGTACACATCACGGGAGATGGCAATCCGTGTAAAGAGCTCGCGATCTGATTAGGGATAGCTGGAGCAACCTTTAACTCAATGCGGAAAGTCTGGGACTCACGGTTGTACTCGGTCAGAACCAAGTGCCTCCTATTCAACGCATGTATCTTAACAGTGCTGCTTTACGGTTGCGAATCATGGCACATTACGAAAGCGCAGAGTAACCGTATACTGTGCTTCGAAAACAGATGCCTGCGACGAATGCTAGGGGTGAAATGGTCTGACTTTGTCAGGAACACGGAGATAAGAGAACGGACTAACCAGCCTCTTATCACGTCAAAAATATAGAAACGGCGGTGGACCTGGCTTGGACACGTGTTGAGGATGCCTGAAGAGAGCCTGAACCCTGCCTGTCTCTTCTTCCGGCCGGATGGATCCCGGCGTCGTGGAAGGCCACTGATGACTATCCACAGGATGTACTCGGCGGAGTTACGGGACGCTGGGAGGAGGCGAGGAGACTGGCTGGAGATAGAGAGTTATGGAGGAGCTTCGTGGTGACCATATGCTCCGTATAGGGAGCGGATATGGATTAAAAAAAAAAAAAAAAAAATTACTTAAACTTAATCCAGGAGCAAAATGGCTTTGCTCTCAGTTTGTTAAGATTACTAATTGATTGTGTAGAGTTTGCACTATAAATAGTTTATAAACCAGAACAAATCAATATGATCTAGGATAGTTATAGACGAATAAGTATTTTTTCTGTTTCAGCTAGTTGCAAAAGCGACAAGAGTAGCATTTGAATACCAAAGAAAATTCCGCAAGGACGTGTTCATCGATTACAACTGCTTTAGAAGGTGGGGCCACAACGAAATGGATGATCCAACATTTACCAATCCACTTCTGTACCAACAAATTAAGAGCCGCAAGTATGTCGATCATTCAATCTTATTTTTAAAAATATTTTAGAATGTTTCTTGTTGATTTTGCTTAATATATCCCTATATAAGTTATATGTTTTAAAACTTCAATATTACAGTAAAAATATTCATGTACACTTTGGCTTGTTGGATGCTGTATCTCATTTTTCTTTACTTTAAAGGAAATACCAAACAAGACATCGTAAAGTGTGAAATCATTTTTACACAACCATTCTCAGAATAATGTAGAGAAGAAAACTTAACAAATAGAATATTTTTATCTTGATCTGTCATACTTAAAATACTTTTTGACTGCAGATCAATTCCTGATCTTTATGCCGACAAGCTGATAGACGAAGGAGTAATGACCAAGGAGGATGTCAATAAAATCGTCAATGACCACAACACTTGGCTGACAGATGAGCTGAAAAGCGTAGACTCTTACAAGCCTGAAGTAAATATCTATCTATGTCATTTTTATAATCTTTACAATAGATTGTGAGCTATTTAAAATAAGCTAAAAACATACACTTTACGTTCACTATCAAACAGTTTGTAACTCATGAAAAGCAAAGCGATATCCCAAACTTTTTCATTTCATATTTATGCTATTGAATGCCAAAATTATAACTATTCTGTTAAATTAATAATTATTATCATTGTTGTTTTTCCAGCAAGACTATTTTCAAGAACAATGGTCTAAAATGACATTAGCACCGAAAGCTATCGAGACCTGGGACACCGGAATCACTTCTGAAGAGCTGTCAATGATTGGAACCAAGTCAGTCAGCTACCCATTAGATTTTGTAAGTATTTTCAGATCAATTGGTTGCATGTATGTATATGAAACATTTTCGTTAAACATTGAGAGTGGGTCCCAAAGTGGTATACATATATGGACTACTAATTAAACATTTAAGCAGGTGTTTACAAGAAATATTATCATTTATTTTAGGCTTTGATGGTAAGACTCTTATGCCTTGGTCTACAATTAACGCCATCCATTCTTCTTTCATTCTTGGATGTGGCGGTATGTCAGTATTTGTGACCAGACAGATTGATGGTTTATTTTATTAAATAAGTCAAAAATCATTTACATGGTTGCAATATGAAGTTTGAAGAGTATTTGAGACTCATGGGGAACAGTTTTTGAATGTCTTGACCTTACTTAAAGACAATCTAAGAATATGTATTTCTTAATTCTCTTTATTTAAATAAATTAAGACTTTGTTTAACTAATAAAATTGATGACTCGTTCTTTTCTTTGTTAAATTTGTCCATCATCGTCAAGATGTCACAACGTCCGGACACTGCAATGCTCAAAAATAAATAAAGACAGGCAGCGTCTGGCATCTCGACGTCACATGCAGTATTCTTGCGCCACACTCGGTATAATTATGAGACCACACTAGTTAATTTTTACAATAAGCATTCATGACGATTCAAGTAACTGACAGCGTTAATTGTTGACTACTGCCTTAATGATTTAACATTTTTTTCTATTTCTAAACAGAATGTTCATCCCCATCTGCTGAAAAACCATGTCAATTCTCGTCTTGGAAAGATATCTGACTCAACCAATTTGGATTGGTCGTGTGCAGAAGCTATGGCCTTCGGTGAGTTTTATTTTTCTATGCCTTACAATTTTTATGATTTATTCTCTCATGGCAATATGACATATTGTATCAGTGCTTTTTTTTAAAAAAAAAAGGTACAGGAACTCACTTGTCAAGCTTTTTGCTAAAGGTTTTTTTTCAAATCCATGCCCGTTTCAAATGTGAAGCATATGGTTTCCTAATGATGGTATCTTAACAGAAATTTATTTTACGAGTACTGCTTGTTAATCAGTTGCTCATGAATACTTTATATTGTATTTGTTTTAATTTAATAAGTCTTAAAAGTATTCGCGATTTGGCTCCTTCAAAAAGAACTTTGTCAACAATTGAAATTCTTAAATAACAAAAATTGAACTTTTATCTAAATGCACAACGTCTTTCCTTGTGAATTATCTGGTTTTTCGTTATCCATACTACCTTCATCCCCAATAAGTCCGGATAATCGAAATTCTACTGTATATTAATCAAAAATCTAATGTAATAAGAATTGACTACATTCAAGAATTTCAGGATCTCTCCTGCTACGAGGGCATAACGTGCGGCTGAGCGGTGAAGATGTCGGCAGAGGAACGTTCTCGAATCGTCATGTGATGCTGGTCGACCAGGAAACCAACGATATCTTCATTCCTCTCAATGAGATCTCCTCTGAACAGAAAGGATTCTTAGAAGTAAATATCATTTCACATAAATTAAATCGAATAGTGTAACTAATTAGTTGACATACCTTTTTTGGCAACATAGTCAAAACTATGTTTAAATGATTTTTTGTATCTCTATCACATTCAGCTTAATTTTATATTAAAGTAACATATTGTCGGGTCCATGGTACAGTGGTCAATGTCGTTGACTTCCATGCCGGACATCACGGATTCAAATCCCAGTACACACCTCATTTTTTCAATCGATTTCTGTTAAAAGGCATGAATGTTTGTGATGTCTAAAAATTCTCTCCCACCCTTCCAATCCTAAAATAATAGAGCTTATCATTAGCATACCACTAGACCCCTATACTAACCCTATCTTTTCTATCTCTAATCTCTTCAAAAAAAGAGAGGTTGAGCTACTGAGTGACAAATAGTTCAGTTAAGATAAGACATGGATAAAAAAAAATTTGAGAATACAAAATTTAATCAATCTTGGTTATCAATTCATATTTAAATGCCACAATGTTTCAATCAAAGTTCTTTGTCAGCAAAGAATTAAACTTTTAGATGAATCGTAATTTATACTATAGGAGTCAGATGTGAGATGATTAATTTACATTCGTTAAACTCGGATGACTTCTATTTCAGGTGGCCAATAGTATTCTTTCAGAGGAAGCCGTCTTAGGCTATGAATACGGAATGGCGATGGATCAGCCCAACAATTTGATCATTTGGGAATCCCAGTTCGGAGACTTCTTCAATGGAGCGCAAATTGTCATCGACACATACATTTCATCGGGTGAAAGTTAGTATTTCATATAATTTTAAACTCTTAGTAAACCATCATATTTTTACATGTTGGTTCCTACAGTCAATATGAGCGCTTTTATGTATATTTGGGATTCAAAAATACTTAAGATCTAATTAAACGTTCTGTGAAAAACATCCAATAAAAAAATTTAAGAAGGCACTCATCTCAAATGTGTAATTTTTCTGTATATCTATCTCATTAGAAATATACTCATTTGTATTGCAGCCAAATGGATGAAAAGCAATGGTCTTGTAATATTACTTCCTCATGGATACGACGGAGCTGGAGCAGAGCATTCCTCGAGTCGTGTGGAGAGATTTTTGCAGCTCACAGATAGCGATGAAAAGTCACCGGACGGAGATGATATTAACATGCATGTTGTCTTTCCAACAACTCCAGCCCAATACTTTCATCTACTAAGAAGACAGGTGCGTTGACAATCATCACACATATTCATTGAAATATCGTACAGACTAACATTTAACTTTTTAGACTTATGTGTCATAAATACTATGAACCAATTTTATTCAAAAAAAAATATCAAACATTCAAATACCTATCCGAATATCAATATTTTTTTGATATTCAAATATTTGATTGTAGTCCCCAAAATGACATCTGTAGGCATGCCTTGAAAGCAGAAAAAAATGATAAATTTAATAAATACTTCATGGTGGTTCGAGTTCTATTGCCGTTTTATAATTTCAATTTAAAAAAAAATTATAAAACATATGGCACTTTGGCTAATATGTATTTAGCCGGGTGGATGGTCGAGTGTCAATGTCGTTGACTGCTCAAATCCCAGTACTGACAGTTTTTATAAATTAATTTGTGAATTTCTGCCCGAAGGCATGGATGTATTTGATGTCTTGGATTTCCTTCCACCTATCCCATCCTAAAAACGGATGAAGTGAGAACGATTTGCTAACCACTAGTCCTGCCCTAGTCGTTACCCTTTTATCCTTACACTCCTTGAAAAAGAGAGGTTAAGCAACTGACTAAAAAACAGTTCTCGTAGAAAATTTTCTGTTGAGACACTTCCATCAGGAGGCCATATGCTCCACATTTGGAGTGCCTAGCTTTTTTCTAAGTTATGTCATCATAAAACGTAACGGCATGAGAAAAAAACCGACAGAGACACCTTAATCGGACAAACAATATAGATACTTTGTTTTCCCACACCGCGTGCCTTTTGTAAAAAAGTCACCGTGTGCCATTGATATTTATACATGCACATTATAAAGTATTGTTATAAAATGAATTGTAAATATATTTTCTGGGGAACATTTATAATATAATCATTGGATTATAGAGATTGTAAAGCAACCTGTAGCCAATGAAAAAACAATAGGAATCACTGAAACACACTACTGTTCTGTTTGACGACGGACACGATAACAAAAATCGAATTAACAATGAAAACATGCCAGGTGTCTCTGGTTTCGCAAAGCAAACTGTGTCAGTCGCGTTTTCAGCACCGAACGTGTTAAGAATAGTATTCTCAATTTTAATATTCGAATTTCCTCCTTTTAAATTGATCGATTTTTGTTTCAGATTGTAAGAAACTATAGAAAACCATTGATCATAATATCTCCCAAAACTTTACTCAGGCTCTCTGAAGCGACATCTACTATAAAAGATATGGCACCAGGAACTCACTTTTTACCCGTTATAGGTATATAATTATTGTTTTTCAGATTTTTCTCTTTACCAATATTACCCAACGTATACACGATGGATGGCTGACATGAAACTAAATTTCACTCAATCAAGTTGACAATAGCTTGTCAAAATAAAATGGCCACAAAACACAAATATGTTTTTAAATTTTAACCGAAAAAGCATTCCTTGCTAGATTTTATGGTAATATGTAGGTATATATAACATAAGTTTTTTTTGCTGTTGAAACAATCTGGTGTCATACAAATCAACAACCAGATATTCTCTCTGCGATTCAAAAAGAAAACCGAAATTTTTAAAAAATTGTTTTTGCAAGATAATTTAGATTATTACAATTATTTATCAATCACAAATAAACCTTTATTTATATTGTCTTCTGTATCAAAAGAATATTGTTCATTTTTGATAATACGACCCATCAATGGCTTAAAAAATATTATATCATTTTTCAGGCGACAAAATGGCAGACGCTTCGAAAGTAAAGAGAGTAATATTCACTAGCGGAAAACATTATTACGCCCTCGACAAAGAAAGGAATGATAAAAAAATCAAAGATGTCGCTATCGTACGACTGGAATCATTATGCCCGTTCCCTCTTGTCGACATACAGAAGGAATTGGCGAAATACAAAAATGCCAAAAGTATGTAACTCTACTTAATATTACATTTATTATAATTGAAGAATAGACACCTCATCCACTCTGACATTCTAAGCCGTAAATCACATTCTCCGAGAGTGTTTTCTAAGCTGGTATGTGTAAAAAAGCACATCGGCATTTGCCATTGAGACAAATAATAGTAAACAATTTTTTTATCACACTTTCTTTCGACTTTAGTAAGTACCCTTCTTTCTAAAAATAAAAATACTATTAACCGATCATTATACCTTGTCCACTGGCAGAATTCGGAAATAAAGTATTTTTAAACCATGTCCGCTCCCAATGTGGAGCATATGGACTCCTAATGGAGTTTATCTCAACAGAAGTGTTTCTACGAGAACTGCTTGTTACTCAGTTGCTCAACCTCTCTTTTTCCAAAGAGAGTAGGGATAGAAGGATAGGGCTAGGAAAGGATTAGTGGTAAGCTAATTGCTCTCGATACGCCCCGTTCATAGGATAGGATGGGTGAGAGAGGGAATTCAAGACATCACATACATCCATGCCTTTGAACAGAAATTCATAAATCGATTGAAAAATCAATTTATAAAACTGTCCGTACCGGGATTTGAACCCGGGCCCTCCGTAGCCGAAGCCAACAACGTTGACCACTTGACCACACAGGCGGCATTTAGTATTTAGTCTAGGGCAAGTACTGACATACCTAAGTGTGATAATTTTTTTTCACTATTAGTAACACTGGAAGAAAGCTATGCTAAGAGTTTTTCAGTTGTACCGAGGCGAAGGGTCTAATAAAACAAATAATTCTTACCTATTTCACCATGGGTTGTGTTGCGACTACACATAAAAAAAGGCATTTTTCAGTACAAAACTGCGTTTACTTTCCACGGATAATAAATGATTACATTCATTATTTTCAGTATTCGTTTGGAGTCAAGAAGAGCCTAGGAATATGGGGGCTTGGACATTTGTCAAACCTAGATTTGAAAATCTGGCAGCAAGAAAGGTACAGCTATTATATTTTAACAATTCATATTGTCAGAAAAATTCTGTGATTGATTTCCTTATTTGACCACCACGAAGTCTTCAGGTAACTTAAATTTGTTTGAAAATCAAGTTACAATTAATCAAATTATATGTACCATAATTTTTGAAAATTAAATCATCAGTCTACTGGCAAAAGGCGATAAGTCAAAAACCGGCAGATAGATAGATTTTAACACACTCTTCTGATAAAACAAGTTCAGCCATATTTTGTGTATTTTTACATAATTCGAACACATTGTATGTCAAGTCAATTTCTATTTTAAGTTATTTTTGGCGACAAAAAAACTATAAATTACTTGTAAAATTATAAATATATTAACCAAATTCGTTATCATTATGGATTTTTATGATGTTTTCAAAACGATAATTAAAGTGCCTAAATAGAGATTTCATTTCATTATTATCTCAAAACAAGGTATTTTGACTTATCTGTCAATATTCCGACGATATATGTAATAACAGTGTTTCGTAGATGACTATGGATTTTTTTTATAATAATGAAGTCCTTAGTTCATCACCGGCCATGAATCCAAATAATACCAGCACTCAAATAAACTTCCTCATCACCTTAGCCAACATGTTCTAATGGTCAATTAATCATGATAATCAATGTTTTATGTTCTACGACAGTATGAATGACTGATTGTTTGTTTATTTCCAGCTGACTTATTGTGGGCGTGAAACAGCTGCTTGTCCAGCGGTAGGCGTGAGCAGTTGGCACAGAGAAGAAGCTAAAATCACCATTGAGTCTCCGTTCAATCTTAAATAAATATTATAATACCCTTGGAAGTACAATAGGCAACCTTGAATAATGCATTTGATTAATTATTTTTAACTCTTTCAATGTCTTTCTTATTTTTTTAAATGTGTAATGTTTATTTATATATAAAGAGTGTTTATTTTTTTACTCTTATAATTTTCGTAATTTTAGTTATTTAATAAAAGTATTATTCATTTGAATGCTGTTTTTTTTATTTTTATATTTGTCCCATTGATTTGATAAGATCCCTCCAACAACCTATACAAAATGTTTATATCATGGTCCTGCAGCTGATTTGTTAATGCTCTTGAACACGCTGTTTGATACATTAAAAGAAAGCAATAATTTAGTTCACTGTCCCATATTTAATTATTGTCAAAATAAGTGTCTTTTAGAACCAAACTGCATGCTCAAAGTTTACACTATGTATGTTTTTAAGGTGCCTACATGATATTCCTTTCAGAATGTTCTAAAAAATATATTTTTACTACCACGAGCAGATAAAACATATTTTTTACATATACATGGGCAATCAATCTGCTCCTTGACAATAAAAAAGTCAAATGTCGCTGATTATTTGCATGGATACGGAAAAATAATAATAATCATAAATGTTTGATCATTATTGTCATAGCAATGTAATTTGTTTTTTATTACGGTGTTTTCTCATGTTTGAGAAATGTCATAAAATTTTGTGATATTTTTAAATTTGGAATTACATCCAAGCTGTCAATTCTTGACCAAAAACAATACAGGTAACTGTTTGAAATTGAATCATAGATAATTATTGTAATTGACAAGTTAAATGCCGGGAAAAGGAAAAAAGAAAAAAAATTCAATCCCAAATGGAGGCGAACCGAAAAAGAAAGGAAAGAAACCAGCTGGAAAAGCTAAAAAAGGAGGTAAATCCAAAAGCAGGTGCAATGTTGATATTTTCACAGAAGCTGCCATGGACAACGCTTATTATGTGTGCCATAATATTCAAGATGTAATGAAAATCCGAGGTTTTCCTTGGCCAGAAGCGAAGAAGAAAAAAGGAAAGAAGAAGTAGAAATATTACATCTATTATGACTATTTAAATATCACTTGTTAATATATATAATATCGTTTACTGTTAATCATTAGTGGAATGACATATGTTTATAATGAATTACCTTAATAAACTTACATCCTTAACTTATCTGTTGCCAAAGAAACACATTATTGTTTGAAGTGATATTGTAATCAATTCTAAAAATAAACTGATATCATTTATTATATGAAATTAAAGTTTTATGTTCTCGTTTTGCACAAATAAGAGAGTTATAAGCCATTAGAATTGTTAATTAAAATACATTGGAATCATTACCATTTTCAAAGCTGCAATTGGCTGTTTAACACAAGAATAAGATACATAGACAATAATCGTCAGAAGCATTTCCCACTGTTGTCCTACTTATAACCCTATGGCATTACTTTATTAACTGGTTCATTTTCAACCATACATGATCTCCCAGTCTTGACCGATTTAGCTGTGCTATCATAATCATACAGCCCATCACATCAGCAATTTTTTTTTGTTTCCATTTCAGATATTCTTTTGTTTATCAAAAATATTTATTCAACATTCATTTGATAATGTTTACAGGTACCCGGGTATCTAGTGAATTTTGTTTTTTTGTTTTTAAATTCGATAATAAATTATTTACACACTTTTGTTTCAAGATAGGTTTTTATTAGTACTTTATAAAACATTGATTACATATAGTGCCATACGCTTTGAGAGTATTCTTAGATAATATTGATCTAAACATAGAATATATATTTTGATAGTAAAATAACAAAAAATTATAAGTTTGAGAGATAAGATAAGAAATATCTGAAGTTGACATGAACATGACAATCCAATACTATTCAATTGTGTTTATAAAACATTTTTCTTGTATCAGTTGATTGTTAAATAAACAAACCTATTCTATAATATAACATATTTTAAATAAACAAAACTTGAATGAATCAAACAAATCATAAGCATTAAATTTAGGGATGTCATTAAATCGGATATTTTCTTAAAAACAACCTGTCGTCTTTTAGTTATTTTAACATTATAGACAGAGAAAAAAGAATTCTGTTTAAATATTTAACTATATTATCAGCCTTGAGTGTTTATCTATTTTTATATTTATTAATCTTTTCTATCAATTTTAAAACTATTACAAAAAAAATCTCAATAATTATTAATTTTACAGGTTAGAAGATAGCATTTTAGGAGAGTAAATCCACGACTCCACAATCTTGGTTTTGACACTCTTCTTCACAGTTGTAAAAGCATGCATTTGTGTCTGTCGTTGATTCGGTTTTCTTTGGGGAGAATATCAAACCTTTGATTCTGGGTGAAATAAAATAAAGTAATGTAAATATTATTGGAAAATATGTGAGGTCCTTATATTACCATGAAATGTCAATATTTATGATACAAATCGTATAGCAGAGCATATCTGGTACACTGATTTTTATGAGTCCTGGATTCATAACTCATAACACAAGTAAAACTTTTTAAAATAACTTGAAGAGAGTCACAAGTACTCGCTACGCCCAGTTATTTGGAGTATCGGAAGGGTGGGAGGGAATTTTTAGACATCACAAACACCCATGCCTTCAAACAGAAATCGAAACTTTCAAGCAAAAGATATTTCTTCACAAAAACTCATTATTTATGGGAGCGCTTCCTTTTTTACAATTCACCGTATTGAGAAAAAGAAAAAAGAATATTTTTCGGAAACTGGATTACTACTTTGCTACTATCTTAAGTCTACTTGAAATACTAGTAAACTGTGACTGACCTATTTACTCGTAATCACAATTTTTACGCACTTGGTTGAATAGAACCTGCACTTTTTTCGTATAATGTTTCCCACAAGTCCATCCTTTCCTTCCATGGCATAGTTTTCATCTGTAAATCTTTGCCAATATTCATCATATGGAACTCTTTTTCTGTCATCGGTTCCCATTTTTTATTTACGAGTGACGTTTGCTCCGGAGTTGGATTGCTGAAAACAAATCAATGATAATTAATTAAAATAACTAACCGCTATTAATATCACTTTGGTTTGGTTCGTTATGGTAGAGAATAGAGAGTTTAGATTCATATTCGTACGTACATATCGCCAGTATATTGGCAGAAGGCGTTAAGTCTAAAACTGGCTGAGCTATAAATGCAGATAAATAGATTTTGTTACGCTGTTTATTCTGATTAAAGTTATTTTTTGCAACAAAAAAACTATGAATAACATAAAGCTTTTGAATATGTGCATCAAATTCGTTAATGAGAGAAACATTCTTAGATAAACTCTACCATAAGATTATTATTGATAGCTAAGACGTTGATTCAAATTCTTAGATTGTAAATGAATTCATTGAATTCGATAAATCCAACAGATAAAAATAGCCATGTAATGATTATTTAATGCACTTACCCAGTTTTAGCAAAGTCAGTCCACATCTTGACCATTCGGCTTCTCACGGTTTTGTCTTCTGGAGTAGACAAAGCTTCGCTTATCTTTGCGTTTAATGCAACATATCCAGTATCGTCTCCGTGCAATGTTTTCGTAGCAGTTGTGAGATTAAAAGCTATTTTGACAAAATTGATGTTTCCCAAATAAGTAAACATATAAAGGTAGTTATTTTTGTCAGAAAAGCGCACCCTGTTCTTGAATGATGTGTAGACTCCGCCGACAAAAAGAAGGTCCGATAAGAACGCATTGACATGCCAGTCGGGATCATTTTCATCAGGTTTATAAAGATTGTTAAAAGCTTCTTCGTAGAAAATCCTGTCTACTTTAAATGATCTGGGCAAAAAGTCGATCAAGTTCCTTTCTGCTAGCCTGCCAACTACCGGTTCATAGAAAAATTTAAACAACTCTCCTTCATTTTCGCAAACTCCGCAAATTGTCGGTACTTGGGTAAAATTGCCAGACTTCAGCAAATCTAAAGGTTTTTGATCCAAAAACGGCTGCACACCGTCAAACTTTTTTTCAACAACCGGTGTGAATGGAAATATTTCACCGGATTCTATACTTTCTTTGTCAACCGATGAAGCGCACACACCAACTAAAGTATTCACATCAACACTCTTTAAAAACTTCAAGAAGTCATTTGGATCTTTATTTTCTGTTCCGAATTTCTTTGCAATCTTTTCAACCAGACTCAGGGGATCTTTCGATCCTGCCCACGAATTCAAAGCAGATCCAGATTGAAGTATAGCTTTGTGAAACAACCCCCGTGACATCGGTGATAAGATTTGATACTCGACAGACGCAGATCCTGCGCTTATTCCGAAAATAGTGACATTATTTTTGTCCCCGTTGAAGAACTGTATGTTTTCTTGAACCCATTTGAGTGCGAGACTCTGATCTCTGAGCCCCACGTTACCGGGAGCATCAGGAATATCGAGACACAAAAAGCCGAGTGGACCCAATCTGTAGTTCATTGTGACAAGAATAGTATGTTGTTCAATGATAAAGTCCGGACCGAACTCGTCCGATGCGCAAGATCCACAGACGAATCCCCCTCCGTGGATGAACGCCATGACAGGTAATGGGCCGACATTTTCCTTGTCTGATGGCAGTTGTGGAGTGTAAACATTAAGAAACAGGCAATCTTCGCTACCATCAAACACTCTACTCATTAAATCAACCTGAATGCACTTGCTTCCTTCTTTAGTGGCATCTTTGACACCAGTCCAAGGTGCATGTGGAACAGGAGGCTGAAAAATTTAAATTTTAATACAATAAATTATACCATATTTTAAATACAATCAAGCATTCACCATTAAATTCCTGTCAACAGACGACACACTTCTTTTTTATTTTATTTATCTTCACCCAATGTAGGACATAATACAGACTTCGTAAAAATAAAATTATCCATTGCTCCTAATATGGAGCATATGTCTTCTTAATGGAGGCATCTTGACAGAAATTTTTCTAAGATAACTATTTATATTTTATGAACACATGCTGCGAATTAAGACTTTTTTTTTGCTAAATTTGTGACATTCGAAAACCGGTTGTGCCGAATTTTCTATAAACAAGTCTATAAACAGAAGGACAGAAAATTTGGATCTTTTATTTGATGGCTTAAAAACCATATGCCCCACATCATTACCCAGCGAAAGGGTATTTTCGATATCAGGAAATTTTGTTACAAAACGATCAGTGGACTTCTGAAGAGTAATACCAAATAATTTCTTGTTGTGTATCTTTATGTATATAAATAAACAACATAAAAAAATGAACTTTATCTCGCTATTTTAATTGAATTATCCATTTTTTGTAAAACTTCGAAAACCGCATAAAACCGGTTTTACAACAATTTTGACATTCGAAAACCGGTTTTCTTTAAGTCGGTTTTTGTATAAGCCCTACAGCGAATGCCTCAAGAGAGTCTATACCCTGCCTGTCTCTTCTAGCAACCAGATGGATCCTGGCGTCGTGGAAGGCCACAGATGACTATCCACAGGAGCTCTCTGACGCTGGGATGACCTGGGAGAAAAAGACTGGCAAGATAAAGAATCTTGGAGGAACCATGCGGTGGCCATATGCTCCGTATAGGGAGCTGATATGGAAAAAAAATATATACAATATTAACTAGTAATATTATACACAAAATTGCAGTGTCAGCCGTCAAAATTCACCCAACATTGTTGGGCGTTACGAAAAAAATAGATAAACTAATCCAAATGATATAATAATGTATTGATGTGTGAATTTATCAAAACAAGGTACTTATTATACCGTTTTTAATAGCCCTGACTATTGTATCATAAGAATAAAATTGTCGCCAGCTGTAAAGTGATAGTAAACAAAAACCAGTATTTAAATAGCACTAATGATTATTTAAATAATTATTGTTCACAATAACGTAGATAATCGAGTCAACGATTGCATAGTATCAAATGCGTCAATAATAACAAACAATGATATTTGATATATAAATATTATTTATCCATAAAATTATTTTTATTACAGTTTACATTTTCTTGTCTGCCTAAAGTTCTTGTCACAATTAATTAAATCTCTGATTAATTCAGTTATAATAATTTATTAAAATATTATTGAAGACATTAATGCAGTAGTGTAGGAAGGGGTCATGCCGAACGGGGCGTTCCTTGAATTTGCCGCCCCTAATATTTACCTCTAATTTTTTTGTTAAATCACGTCCACTATTTTTTATCTATGAACTAGGAGTTTTACTACGGATGGCTTATTTTTTTATGTATAAATATAATCTCTCGAAAAATATTGTATTTATTTTTGAAAATGCCGCCCCTAAAAATGTGTTGCCCGGGGCGGTCCGCCACTACCTCAACCCTTTGTTACTGGCTTTCCAATCCCGGGATCCCGTTCAATTTTCTGATACCGAAATCCCGGGATTGGTATGGTCGCGATTCCGGGATTTCGGGATTAAGAATTTTTTTAGCAAATCCCGAAAATTTATAGGATATTGGATTTGAAAGGGCTAAAACAATACCAGTCGCGCTGATATTTTGGGCAAATCGGCCAATTCCTGGGTTTTTGGGTTTGGGGATCACAGAAAGGCTCCGGGATTGGATACTCTACTTGCTACGCCACTGCACTTATGCTATAAAAAGCTACAATTATAAGAGCGCGGTCTATAAAAACTAAAGCTTGTCGGTTTTTAAGCGAAATTCGCGACATTCAATAGTTCGTATTATTTTCATTAATTTATTTTTTTCAATCCGGTTTCAAATATAAGAATTTATATTGAAGTTGTTTACTATTATTCAATTAAAATCGTTAGTATGTTGACCATAGAAACTTTGGTTATAATTGAAACAAAATGGAATATATAGTTGAATAGTCAACAATGAATGCGTTAAAAAATATATAATTTGGTTAATCGACAGTTTTATTGGATATCCCTTTTTATGAAACTTCGAAAACCGGGTAAAACCAAGTATTAAGATATATTGGAATTCTAAAACTGATTAATTCAAAAGTCGGTTTTTGTATAAGCACATAATAGAAACTTATGTCATGTTTGATTTCTAAAAATTCTCTCCCCAATAGACCCCCATTGTTATACATCTATGCACCCTCTTTTTCGGGGATGTGGTATAGTAAGAGATGACGAGGGTCAACTGCTATTTGACGAATATCAGTTACACCAGAATTAGAAAATTTGAAGGGGCCCGTTCTTTATTTTTATTATTATTATTGTGAGTCAGTCTTTCGATCTATCATTCAAAAAAAATGTGTAGAAAAAGTCGTGTTTCAGATATTTATTTACATGTAAAGAAATGTTTATTTTTACAAGTTAACTCGACTGGCAACACATACATTAAACCTCTTTAAAAAACATGTTTATAAATAGATGAGCAAATTGTTATAAAACTTACAAAAAAGAGCTTTTTTTAAATCAACATTTTGTAGTTGTGTTCACGTGTATTAACTGATTTTATTTTAAATTATACTTACGGCTTTTTTCGAATGATGAACAAGATTTCTCAAGCATTTCGCAAGGATGACCACAATATCTTCCATTGTTTTCAATAAGTTATATAATTTAGAATTCAATAACATTTTTTGTTGTGAAGTCATGTTTAATAGTTAGGTCATTTATTAATCACGTCACAATGCTTACATAATTAATTATTTTTATGAATAACTAGTGGATTTTTAATATGTTTTAATTTAATATAATCGCACCTGTATTCAAATTATACCTTTAGTTATGAATGTCAACAGAGTGGAACCTCTAAATTCCTCATTAATTCTTTCCTGTGGGGCTAACGAATATGGAATATGACAAAACAATTTATCCCATAAGAAATGTCTGGAATTTATTTAACTGTTCCCATCCGCTAAAAATGCAGCAAATATAAAAAAAAGTGTGGTTAAAACTTTATCTTTATTGTACTAAATAGATAAAAGTGGTAGAAACGGAAGAGAAGGATCGTTATTGTTGATGAAAAGAAAACTTGCTAACGATTGAAATATCAGTTAATTCCAACTCTGATCATGAGGTCCGTTTTCAGTGTTCAGTATGATTTAATAAAATTGTCCAATGTTGTTTACTTTTATCTGCTTTTTAAAACTTTCCGGAACTAATAAAATCACATTATATTTGAACATATTTACGTTTTGGTTGACCATGGCTAATTTGTGTGCCGTGCTTTGTACGATGGTCAAATTAGACAGCATTTGATTAATGATAGCGTTATGTATGGATGCTTTACTTAACCCTCACCAGACGAAATCATTTCAGTAGCTTGGTCTTTATGAAGCTTCAAAAGTCCTCACTATCAACATTCAAACACATGGATCTACTCAGGCACACAAATTCACCAACAACCGATGTGTGATTTTCTAATATTATTTTAGAATTGAAAGAGAAAATTATGAATTACAGTGCGCTTGCAAAATTTATCAAAAACAGTTGAACGATTTAATAGCGAAAGTGATTTTTTGTAATTACAGCTTACTGAAAAAAAAAACAAATTTATTTATTTGCTCGCCAATTTAGAGAAGAATATCTTTTATCGTCGCTAGTATCTAATATATTGTGAAATGGTGGGGTAATTGACCAAACAATCAACATTGTTAGATGTACAATTGAAAATGTCAAGATAAAATGTCACGTTCAGATGAAAGATGTTTTTGTTTATTACTTGTTGCATCTTGTGTGCGATGGCATACTGAAAAGGTGCATGTGTACTCGTAAAATACGGAAGGTCCGTAAAGATGTCACGGGCTTCCGCAGTGCCGGGTTTACACTTGAATGACCTCTGGGACAATACATTTTGAGAAACAAGAAGAAAAAAAACACATATTTTAATCATATTTGAGACGTTCAAATTTAACAAGCTTTCAAATTCAATACCGTACCGTCACTAAGACAAGAGGCTAGCTGCGCAGAAAATTCAAAGGCTGCGCGGGCTAATCCAACAAATGGGCGGCATAATTTGTCATAAAAATGGTGTTTTTTTGTATTTGTATATACATATTATAATAATATTATCATTTGATGATTTATAAATAAATTTTGATCAATAAGTGTATCAAATAACAATAACTAAAATGATATAAATAAAATAACCCCTAATTGTTGTAATGCTGACGTGGAGACAGTTTTCAACATCATTACGCAAGCGATGTTAACTGTTATAAGATTTTCAATAATCTTGTGTGAAGAGCGCCTTGAATAAAATCAAGAGTTGTTTCAGACAGTTAATAATAAAACAATGGAAACAAAATGAATGGTCAGAGTTTAAATCAATTTTTGGTCAGAATAAAATATTATACGGTCAGATTTTACAACCATTTTGGTTATGTTAGGTTAGGTTTATTTTTAATTTCATTTAAATTATGACTATTTTATTTAAATTCTGACCATTATTTATTTATTCTGCCCTCTGTACACTGACCGATATATTATGATCATTTAATATAAATTATGACCAAGTAATATAATTTACCGCTTGCTGTGGCCCAGTTGGTTAGAGCTTGCTTTACCGATCACGCAGGTCTGGGTTCGATTCCCGGTCAGATCACAGTGAATTTGAGAATTATTCAATTCAAAGTTGTGACCGAAGACTGGGTGTTTGTGATGTCAATTCACATCATTTTCTCCCCTCCCATCTTTCTGATCCTTTAATAACTGGGTGTAGCAATAGCGATTAGCCAACCACTAGTCCTGTTCTAGCCTTATCCTTCTTTCCCTACTACTCACATTGAAAAAAGTGAGGTTGAGCGACTGAGTAACAAACAGTTCTCGTTGAAAAAACTTCTGTTGAGATACCTCCATTAGGAGGCCAAATGCTCCACATTGGGAGCGGACATGGATTAAAAAATATATATAATTTATGAATTCAGACCAATGTGATCAAAATTATGAACGAAATGTATTAAAATTCAGACCGGTTAAATACGACCCATTGACATTGTTTTTCTTCTTGAAACGAAAATTCAAGTTTTTATTTAATAACTGTGGCAAATTGATTTTGTACGCATTTACAATGTTCGTTGAAGCGATTTTTTTACTAGCACGAGTTTCTCATAATTTTGCGAAGCGATTATGAAGTATTAAAGATCAGAATCCGACTATTACAATCAACCAACAAACAAAAGAAACGTATATCATCAGCAGGGCCGGCGCCACCATACAGGCAAAATAGGCAACCCCCTAGGGCGCAAACCATTAGGGGGCGTGTAAATGGAGTATTAAAATTATTGCTATATACTCTAATAATAATAAATAATAGTAAATTATACTTTAATTTGATTGTTGTAATTATGTATCGTATTCTATATGATTCGATATAGAGTGGTTGAGCGACTGAGTAAGAAACAGTTCACGTAGAAAAACTTATGTTGGGATATCTCCATTAGGAGGTTATATGCTCCACATTGGGAGCGGACATGGATTTATAAAAAAATAAAATATATAATGATCCCGAATTTTTTTTTTGTCATTATTTCGAAAAAAATGAGACGATGTGTTAAAAAGGGGGCGCGCCAATAGCTTTTGCCTAGGGCGTCAAATAACCTCGCGCCGGCACTGATCATCAGTACATAATTACATGTTTTATGTGAATAATTTTATTATTCATACACATTCGAACATTATTGGGATAAAAAAGATTTGTTGAGCATAAAAAGTCTTCTTATGCGTGGATTGTTTTCCGTTTTCAAAAATATTTATGCAACGATTTAGTAACGTGTGTAAATATGTTATTAAACGATTGGCTTATTATTTTACATAGCTTACGTGACAATTTTGTTTCCCCCCAAGCCGGGACACCCAAAGAAAATTTGGTACTTTTAGGCGCCGTTTTAGGCCCCTCACACTTTCATACAGTACAATTGACTAGTTAGATCAGGCGTGGGGAACCTGCGGCCTTTTGGCTACCCTGGTGCGACCTTCTGGCCAATTATTGGGATTATTTATGTCAAAATCCTTGAAAGACCTAAAAAAAAAGGTCCAACGCTGATAATTTTGGGAAATCCGCAAATTTTTGGGCTTTAGAAATTGGCATGAAAAATTTTCCGGCTACAGATTCCCTAGTTCAGGGTTTCCCAAACTATGTTCCGCGGAGCACTGGTGTTCCGCGGAGCCAAAGTAGGTGTTCCGAAAAAAAATGGAATTGTTTTATACACTGCAAAAAGTTTTTAAAAAATCCTTAAATTGTGCCGTTATATTTTCCGGACTTGCGAAGTGCTCCATTCCAGAAAATGTTTGGGAAACCCTGCCCTAGTCAATGTTTACTGCGACCTTACGTCGAATCAGAAAAATGAATGCGGCCTTTAGAGAAGAAAAGGTTCCCAACCTCTGATTTAGACAATAGTTTCTCAATCTTTTTTTAGCCGGTGGCCTTTTTATTACTACTAATTTAATGCACCCCCTCGCCTCTATCTACTTGTCTTGATTCTACCGCCAGGATTTTGATTTTGCGCGTTTTTTTTTAATTGCTTTTTAAACCATATCCGCTCCCAATGTGGAGCATATGGACTCCTAAATAAATTTTTCCAGTTTTATAAATTGATTTTTCAATCGATTCATGAATTTCTGTTCAAAGGCATGGATGTATGTGATGTCTTGAATTCCCCCCTCTCACCCATCCTATCCTATGAACAGGACATATCGAGAGCGATTAGCTTACCACTAATCTTGTCCTAGCCCTATCCTTCTATCCCTACTCTCTTTGAAAAAAGAGAGGTTGAGCAACTGAGTAACAAGCAGTTCTCGTAGAAACACTTCTGTTGAGATAAACTCCATTAGGTTTTTAATTGCCACTGTGAGTTTTTCTCTTTTTTTAAAACGGCACATTTTGGCATCCCGAAGCTGTGTTCGGGGACACCAGGACACACCGCCCGAAAACGGGACATCTGGTCACATTAAACATACCCAATAGTTCCGTCAGACTATTCATTTAGTTGTATCGACTAATAATAAGGGTTTCCCAAACTATGTTCCGCGGAACACTGGTGTTCCGTGGGACCTAAATAGGTGTTCCGCGAAAATTTGGAATGGTAACATACGCTGCAACACATTTAAGCATCTTCTACTTCGTATCAAAAATCGAGTGACAGTAAATCTCCAGTGATGTTAAAAACGTCAAATATCTAGGTACAGGCGGAGATCATTAATCACAATGAACTTTGTTTACTCATATTTGTATGTAATATGTTTTTAAGATAATTAATCAATGCATAATAAGCGGTTTAATAACTAATATTTTTACTTTTGAGACCTAAAAAAAAAGCTGTGTTCCGGTAACATTTCCAGATTTGACAAGTGCTCCGTTGAATTTTCTGGACTTGCAAAGTGTTCCATCCCAGAATAGGTTTAGGAAACCCTGGACTAATACGTAGAACTAATCAGTGACATAATTAGAAAAATTAACAGCGACCCACTATTTCTTTTACAAAAAAATAATAAACATACAGCTTTTGCCGTTGTACTCGTATTTTGATATTAATTGAAGCCTCCCTTATGAATAACTGTCGTATAGGGGTTGCAATAACACTATTAAGGACACTGGAAATAATAACGAAATACCAGAGTTTAAAATGCTCAATTTCAGTATTTAAATATTGAAAATTAAGCAGCATCGAAATGTTACTTTTTTTTATCCATGTCCGCTACCAATATGACCTCTTAATGGATGTATTTCAACAGAAGTTTTTTATGAGAACAGTTTGTTATTCAGTCGCTCAATCTCTCTTTTTCAAAGAGAGATAAAAGAAAATGGCATAAAAGAAAATGGTAGTACAGAGCTAGTGGTTAAATAATCGCTCTTGCTACGCCCAGTTATTGAAGGGTCAGAAGGGTGGGAGGGAATTTTAATACATCACAAACACCTATCCCTTCGAACAGAAAACGATAAATCGATCGAAAAACATGCTATTCGTACTGGGACTCAGCCCATTGAAATCGGCACGGAAGCCAACAAGGCTAACCGCTGCGCCATAGACCTGATGATAAATGTTACATAATGTAGTTTATTTTTTATTCAACATAAAGAGCGACGTACTTTTGGGCCACCGAGTGGTCACGCCCAGTCCTAGGTGACATTGACTGAATGAGTCTATATTTCTCTGAAAGCACGAGTAAAAGCATTGTGCCTTGTCTTCAGTCATGCGTTAGTCCTTGTAAAGTTATTTTTTTATATTTTAGAATGATTTTAACAATTAAATAAATTAAATTAAATCTTTGCGGCGTAAGATCAGAAACAGTTTGTGTTAATTGATTTTTTCATTTATAAAAATAATAGTTTTTTTTTCGTTTATTGAAAATCGAAATTAATTTTCCCGAGATGTTGTGACGCCTTTGTTTTTAAGACGAAGTATTATTTCACTTATAATATATTCATCAATTTAATATGCACATTTGATGTTTTGATCTTTTGAGACTATAGTAATGTTTTGATAAAAGCACAACGATGATATTCACAATCCTGTACGTCAAAAACAATAAACATTGATGTTGTAATCAACTCTCTATCGATATATTTTCTACTAAAACGAAACTGGTTGGGAAATAAAACGTAGATTATGCAATTCCATAAAATAATATTATGTTTATTTTTCAGGCTGACCACGTGATCTCGAGAAAAAAAACTGATCTGGTCAAAGGTGATACAAAGTTTAAAGAAAGCATAATATCAATTTACACAAAAAAAAATGTACTGATCATCAGTGCAGCAGGCAGGTGAAAACGGGGCTATGGAGTAGGTATGAATATTCTACAATAAATCAGTTGTTCACTTTATCCCTAATCTACTGGGGCAGAAATATACAATTTAGCCTAGGATGATCAAACGGTTTGTCTGGTAACTAGGGTTGCCAGGTGTCCCGGATTTGGAATCGCTGTCCCGTATCCCGGATAAGTACTAAATTGTCCCGGAAATTTTAGCAAATCCCGAAAATTGATAGGGTTTTGGAATTGGAAGAGCTAAAAAATGAGTTTCGGAGATAATCTGGGGGAAAAGTATAGCGAATTGAGGATTTCAAATTCCTCGGTGAGCTAAAAAAAAAACAAGTTTCGTAGATAATCTGGGGAAAGGGTAGAGTATGGGATTTAAAATTAATCAATCCCGAAATCAGGATTACAAAAAGGCTTCGGGATTGGATACCCTTATTCCTGGGTTTTTGTATTTGAAAGTTAGCAAATCGGACAAATGTCCCGGATTCACTTGCAAGAAATCTGGCAACCCTACTGGTAACGCGGATAGAAGCTACAAGTCGTGCGCGTCTTACTAACAACATACAAGTTTTTTAGCCCTTCTTTCGCTTAGTCTAATTTTATTATTAATCTTATTGCACAACTAATTTCCACTAGCTATCAAAACTATTCAAAAACTTCGATTGCAATGCACTCAATGACTTTCAAATATTAATTTTCAATGTTTGAAAACATTACATTAATGGCGACCGGAAGAATAAATAAAATGGCACTGATATTTACAAAATGTGGCTTATGATCAGACTACATTTATCGATCCTATCAACTTATTATTCACAGTTTAAATATTAAATTTATAATTATAGATATAGGTACCTGTTTTAAATACGATTAACTAAAAATGAATACAATTCATATTGCATAAAATAATATCTAACAACAAACAACCCGGACGAGTATTATTGACAACCACTTTGAAACAACGTTACAAAATTATGTAAACTTCCAAAAGTATAAACAAAAATGCAATATAATGTTTATTACCGAAACATATATACTTACAAGATATCATTGTTAAGTATTATGAGAACAGAACATGTATTTAAGTATTGTAAAATACATAATATATTATTACATACACGGTATTTGCTTGATCTGAATAAGTTTTGCTAGTAAGCGTTTCAAATCGATGCAAATGTAAGCCGAATGAAATACCTGCCTAAGTATTTAATTAAATGTTGAAATCATTTGAGAAGAAACATGAAACAAACGAAATTATTGAGTGCGTCACACTCATAGGTACTCTAAATATATATCTAATCGTTTCCATTATATTAATATTATCATAAAAACAAGTATTTACATATCTACATAATTACTAAAATTGATAACGACTACGTCTTATTTATAGCTACATAGGTGTAATAAGGCTATTAAACGATACACTGTTTGTATGATAGAAAATAGTTACGATTATTTATTTAATTAGTCTAAAAACAATTAAACACATATTATTTAAATGGAAAAAGATACATTTATTGCTGGTAATCATTGAACCAACGCGTCGTGTTTTAGTTTATGGAATGGATTGACAATGACGATGGGTACTATAAGTGTTTAACTAGTGCCTACAAAGTAACTTATAATCATTACCTTGAACCTGAGTTCTCCTACAGGTGGCTCTGCATACGGAATTCCTCTGAAGCTTGAATATTTTTTTCCGCCAATTGTGACAGCTTCCAAGCCTTCAAGGTCGCCTTGTTTGACAGTTACTCGGGGATTAGACATTTTTTTAAAAATATAATTTTGAATTCGTACACAATGTCGCGCTACTGTTGCTGCACTCAGCGTATTTTCAACCCAACTAAGGAGCAGTGTCTGAACTTGATTCATATATACATAAGCGTTCTATGTTTGTTACCCACTGCACGCCAGATGTTGCGAACATTTTTTGTAGATTTATCTATCTAATACGAAACAATATTTCGAATTTCAGCACGCATGCGGTTGTTACTAGATTTTTTTCATTTGACGTTGCAGATTTTTTCCGTGAAAACCAACAAGGCGAGCCAAATAAAGACGTTATGATACAAATCGACTGTGCGTAAAAGGAGAAAGGACGCAACCCACAGTTTTTTCAAAACAGCTTTTTTTCGATTATCACAATGTATCAAACTTGATACACGTTCTATCAAAAGGATGTAAGTTGCAAATGCCGAATTAGTATCTAAATTTAGCTTTTAAGTTTGAAAAAAGATAAGCTTGTAAAAATTTAAACCGAGAAAAAAGACTGAAAAAAAGGCTGTGGAGTCGGAGTCGGAATCGCGGTATTTTTGCCGGAGTCGGAGTCGTGAAAAATGAACGGCTCGATTTTTTTTGAAAAATATTTTTTATGATGTGTATTCAAACAAAATAGGCCAAAGTGTTGACATTTCATGCTTTGCAGACTAAGGATGATCTGATGAAATACATATCGACTGTGGAAAGGAAAAAGGACGTAACCCACACATATAAAATTTTACAGGAGGCGCTAAAAACGTGTTTTGATGATTTTGTGACATGGGCAAATTATGAATTATACACAACCTTAAAGCGCACGGAGACTTCTAAACTGGTGTTTAATTGACATAATCTAATATTAATTAAAGAAATTGTCTCGGAAAAACCTTTATTTCAATGTTTTTTCTTGGTTTTATTTTTTTACAAGGTCATATTTTTCAAACCTAAAAGCTAAATTTAGATACTAATTCGGCACTTTCAGCTTCCATCCTTTTGACAGAATGTGTGTCATGTTGTATACATTGTGATTATCGAAAAAAAGCTGTTTTGGAAAATTGAGGATTACGTCCTTTTTCCTTTCCACAGTCGATACATATAAGTTAATATGAATCTTTTGAAAAATTTCCTCGGAGTCGGAGTCGTCTTTTTTACACGACTCCACAGCAGTGTTCCCTCTAAGCTGTGCGCGTGTGCGCGCGCACACGCATAAGAACAGAGCGCACAAAAGTTACACCAGCTATACTACCACCGAAATAAATTAATTGTCATTATATAGTGTTGTTAATTATGTTCATTATAAAAAATAGTTTGCTATGTGTGGGTTACGCCATTTTTCCTTTCCAAAGCCGATATGTATACAGTAATATTTTTATTTATAATCATCTCAATGTTGGAAAAATGGCTTAAAAAAGTATTTAGATTTATATAAAATATTCTAATTATTATTTTTTATCAGTCAATTAAAATTATTTACAAATTTTGAGCACCATTTAATACGAAGACATTATTATATTAAAATATTTGTTTCCATTGAATTAGGTTTATTAGTGCATTTATTTATGTCAATTCCACGATGTCGATGTTTGAAATACTGAAGAATTTTTTTTTTGGTTTTTTTTGGTTTGGTGTCTTACACTTGGTTGTAGGGCCTTATGGATTACTCCAATTACCCTTTCGTCTGATGTTGGGGTTTCCCCTCTTTTTAGTGTTGGTTCCTGTCTCTTTTTATTTTTATATATTTTTTTTTATATTTTATTTTTTTGATCCCATATTATTTATTTTTTTTAAATATGAGTGAGACAGGATAGTCGTCTGTATTGTATTGTTTTTTTTTTTTTTTTAGTTTTTTTGGGGTACAGGTGATACAGTTTACAAAAATAATGAAGAAGAGGATAGTACAATGAGCAAAAGTAGTAAGAAAATAAAAAGAGAAAAAGAATACAGTGAGAAAAGAGTACAGTAAAAATAGAAAAACAAAAATATAATGATAAAAGATAAAAGAAAGAAAAGGCGTGGGGGTCGTGGTTGTTGGCAAGTCGACGTTTTGTTGACGTTGGTTGACACTGTAGGGTGATTCATTAACCTCGAGCAGCATTGTTATTTTTTTTGTTTTGTTTTTTGGGGAAATGCTTGTCTGTTTAGTTTTTAAATTTAAATTTCAATTTTGGGAATTTATTTATTTTTTTATAAATTCCGTGTGGTCCCTCTTTTTTTTGTTTTTTACCCTCGAGAGGAGGTCGAGCCTACAGTGTCAGCGTGTGTCGTATGCCGAGGGTGGTTTTTGAAGACACCCCGGTGTATGCGCCCATTTTGTGGCGTACCAGCATGTGGATGAGGGGTCGGGGAAGAGCTAGGGAGGTTTGAGAAGGAGAACCTTCCTTGGCCGCGCTATGTCTGTGTGTGGGTATTTTATGTAATCGTTTAGTAGCGATTTGATAGTGTCGTTTGGGTGGTCTGCCATGTCGCTGTAGAATTTCTTCGACAGCTTCATGACGTGTTCGAGTATGGTGTCAGTTTTGGTGTCTCTGTGGAGAGTGGTATTTCGAACGAACCAGGGTGCGCCTGTTATCATTCGAAGTGATTTGTTTTGTATAGTCTGGAGCGTCTGGATGTGTTTCATGCTTGCGTATGCCCATATCGGGCATGCGTAAGTCATGATTGGACGAGTAATCGCGGTGTACAAGAGTAGTTTGCTGTTTATTGCAAGTTTACTTTTGTGCCCAATCATCGGGTAGAGTTGGCCTGTGACTTGGGATGCCTGTTTTTTTTTTACAGATATATGTCTGCTGAAATTTAGTCGCGAATCAAGAGTGAGGCCGAGGTATTTTACCGTTCGTGCCCACGGGATGTCTGTATTTCGCATCCGGATGCATTTGATATTCTTACCGTGTCTATTTGGCCTGCGACTGAAGGTTATTGCAGTGCTTTTTTCTGGGTGTATTTGAATGCGCCAGTTGGCGCACCAGGCTTGGATGTCCGCACTTGCCTTTTGTACAAGTGCGGTGGCTCTATTTCTGTTTAGCGATCGTGCTAGGATCGCTGTGTCGTCTGCGTACTGCGCGACGATTGTTTCGTTTACCCCCGGTATGAAGGCGGGTAGTGGGATGTCATGAGTATAAAGATTGTACAGCAGGGGCGATAAGGCGGACCCCTGCGGCACACCGGCTGTCGGCGTACGCGTCGTCGATAGTTCGCCGTTGACTTTAGTGCGGAAAGTTCTGTTGGTCATGAATGAGTTTATGATTTTTAACATTGGACTTTCGAGGCCGGCCTCGGAGAGTTTGACTATCATACCTTCTATCCAAACCTTATCGAAGGCTTTGGCTATGTCGAGAAATAGGCCAGTGGTGAAACATCGGCGGTTGAAACCTTCGCTGATGAATTCAACAACTCTGAGTAATTGGTGGTTGGTGGAGTGTCTGTGACGGAAGCCGTGTTGCTCATCCGGGATGAGTTTTTTTTCCGTCACAAACTCTTCCAGTCGGGATTTAGTGAAGAATAACTCAATACGTTGCTTTTATACCAAATTATGAGTAGAATCCCAATAAAATTTATACATCCGCAAGTGAAATCATTTTGAAATCAACATAAAATATTATTTTATATTGTTGAAATATTACATTCTATAGAATAATAATTATACTGTAGAAAATGTTGTAGATCGCTTATAGGGGCGATGTAGGTATATTTTTTTATGTAACCATCTTTTGTGGGGTTGGTCAATAATTATCGTGGCTGCTCTATCCACCATCCCTAGCGTTTCGATAAACAAAAACATTTTGTTGATAAAAGGAGAACCCAAATACTTCACCATGTTGTTCTGTTTTTGTGGAGTTATCGACAACTTTTGATGCTTTTATCTGCAAACTTAACGTTCATTTTTATCGTAGTTGAAATGACAAAATGTTTAAAAGCATGAAACAAGGAATGCAGAATGTCTCCCGCAGCTAGGTTAAAAATATGGACTGGATTCGCTAAATGAGTGAACAGTTATGAACATATATGTGTATTTGCTCAACATATTTATGACTAAATTTGAATTGTTTGAATTTTGTACTTTTCCATGAGTTTTCCATGAGTAAAACTCATGGAAAAGTACAAAATTCAAACAATTCAAATTTGATATTAAAATTCCATCAAGCAACCTCAGTCGAAATACTTAATTATATTTATGACTTGAATAATCTAAAATATTTTTAGTATATTTATCTATCAATTTATTTATACTGTGAAGTGTAAATGATTATCCGAATACATATCGAAAGCAGATGGATATCTGAAAAAAGCCCATGTTCAAAGTCTATTCAGATCATAAAAAAGTAATTTGCAGAAATAAAATGATTAAAGTAAACTCACACAGCTCACAACATTCGAAATAATTGACAAAACTCTCAACAATGGCGAACGTACCGTTTGCTTCCGGTTCATGATTGAATTCCAAAGTCTTATTATCGAACAATAAAGGTTAATATAAAATTTAATATTCTTTATTAAAAAAATATAACAATTAAATTATTCAATACAAAGTTAACTATCACTGAAAAAATCTTCTTCCTCTATTTATCTGCCAAAATTATCGATAGGTAGGTATGTTTTTATTGGTTTTTATTTGTTTGCCAAGCAAGTAGGATGTGTTTACTATTGTATTGTTAAATATATTTGTTAGTTCTTGGGAGTCAATAACCACATTATTATTTATGTGATTCCATACGATACAGAATCCCTTATCTTTAATGGTACCTGACGTAGTATCCACCATCTCGTGCTACGTGCTAAATGCCATTATTGGGCGATCCCGTGTGACACGACTGAGTCCCGAGCAGTTAGACGAGAGACAGAGAAATCCGTCTCTCCCCATAACGTCTCGGTTTGGTGTGACGCAGTCAGTCTGTGACAATTTTTAGGAATTAAATATGGGAACAATCAAATTCAATTAAACAACGCTCGTGAACAGTGAAAGGTGGAAATCCACCGGTTTATTTATAATCAAAAAGGGTTTACAGTAAATTTCGATAATTCGGCTAGCCACACAGGAGTGCGCTCTAAATACATGTTAATAAGTTTGTCATTCGGCGTGAAGCTCGCGAGCCGAGCCTCCTAGTACCGAATGACAGTCGACTTGCAGACCGGGCCTTTCAGGAGGTCCTTCGCCTGGACTGAGGGTCCCTAGTGTTACAATATTTATGTTCCCTTACGGGGAGACATCTATGATTTGATATTTTTACAAGAGAGAAAAACAAAACAACATTCCTCATACCATTTTCTTAGAACTAATTTCGCACTCGGCGGTTTCTTATAACAGTTATTGATTTAGTAGTGGGCAAATTTTATTTAGTCTTGTTTTGAAGTTAAGATCTGCACACTCACTACGCGTGTACAGATCTGCTTAAAATTAATCCCTACGCTAAATCTTATGAATTAATATGGCCGTCAAGCCGTACCATATATCTAAATTAGGGGTGCAGAACAAAATTAATTTTTAACTAGCACCGTCACAGTTCTCATGACTAATGATTATTTGGATTTATTATTAATCAGTATGTACGCTAAGTCGTGTCATACATTTAATTCGATCTATAATATTCGGTGAAAATTTACATACAAAGTTATGATTTCTTAGTTTAACGATTCTAACTCAATTCTTATTGGATTTGCTAATGCGATTTCGCAACGATTTGCGGGACTCCCACAGCAAGGAACCGAGGTCTGTTCGGGAGGAGGATTTCCATATCCGTCCTCCCTTACTGTGTGCGTTCACTTCCAGTGCCCGCAAGCCGTTTAGGCCGGAGCACATTTTATCGACGGCACTCTAAATACGAGTCCGTCCAACCGCCCGTTGGTCAATCGCATCAACTAAATCTCCTATGAAGTTACTTACACTACGTGTTTAGATTTGTTCGAGTCTTAGGGAGGGTTGGCGGAGACCAGCCCTCCGTCCGAGGTCGGCTCCAGGCACGGTGTCAGACCGCTTGAAGGCGTCGCTATCGAGTGACGTAATCCAACTGGACGAATTGGATTTTAGGTTTTACTATTGAGTGTCTGCCGAAATTTCGACAGACATGGGTCCCAGACAAGTGCGCTTGTCTAGGCGGGCTATCTGCCCCCGGAATTATACGTCCACCGCGCCGTATCACTCGGATTCCCGTGAATCCGCAATGATAGTGCCTCCCTAGTACTCAATACAAAAAACACCCTCCGACGTCGATCTAGCTAAAACTAAACTAGTGCGAGGCCGACGAAGCCTGAGGCCCTTTTTCGCACAAGTCCTCGGGGCTGTCTGATCCTTTGTTACTTAGCTCCGCCGACCTTGCATCGTGAATCTATGGAAGGCGTGATGACAGCTCTTCCTGACGTCTCGAGACTAAGTGTCCCGCAGACTTGACCCCGCGACTTCTCAATGTTAACAAGTGACAAAATTATGTCTGACATTTATATTTAAAAATGACTCGACTTATCACACCTCCCATAGTTCACCCTTATAACTAACATTTGCCGTTATTACGGCGGTGATCGACGATTATCAATGACACAGGAAAAAAACAAAATACACAACCAATTTAGAAACAAAAGAAAATACCTAACATAAAATAACATACAATTTTATACAATTCCCCAGCGTCGCTTGGTGTCGTTTGCTATTTGTGTTATTCAGATACTTCGCCCTCAGATAGGCATACATTATTGAATTTACAATTATCATCATTAGGTGACGGACCTTTCTTTTTCTATTGCAACTCATGGTAGCTAATTATTGATGCGTGGGGCCCGCGACGTACCGCGGCGCAAACGCACGTAGTTTCGCTCGGCCGGGGTACTGCGCCCGATGACGCGGCCAATTTGCCTAATAATTCGTAGTTGATTACTAAACTCAAACTAATTGAGACGTTGCAAAACAACAGTGAATATCGCATTGTTTTTGCGAATTCTAGTTATGCCCGTGGTCTCGTCACCGCATTGAAACAAACATACTAAAATTCAGGCCTTGCCAATATAGTTAAATATTGAAACAAACAAACATTCGGACTTTGCAATAGCATTACCTATTGAAACAAACAAAACGATTCGGCTCTTGCAAATATAATTAAAT
This sequence comes from Himalopsyche tibetana, assembly GCA_030503985.1. NCBI lineage: Eukaryota > Metazoa > Arthropoda > Insecta > Trichoptera > Rhyacophilidae > Himalopsyche > Himalopsyche tibetana. The sequence goes on from JAPJYX010000007.1 coordinate 23,070,530, forward strand.
ATTGCAACAAACCGAATTCAGACCTCGCAGATAGAATTGAATATTGAAACGAACAAAAAAAAAATCGGACTTGCAAATATAATTAAATATTGAAACAAACCAAAATCGGACTTTGAAATAAACGTGAAACGTTTAGGTGTTGCAGAAAAATTATGCATTGAACCATCGTACAATATTTTAGTATTCCCGTTGGCCGATACCGAATTGAGAACAAACGGAAAACGCTTCGGCGTTTGCAAAAACAAGATTAATTACGATTATATATTTCACGATTTTTCCGAAGACCAAGCGCCGCTGAGTGTTACACTGGACCGAACGGAGAGCATCCTCCGCGCGAAGTCGGTCGCAAAAATATTTACAATATACAGTTAGACAGGGTACAACACACAATAAAATAAGACAATGAATTTAAATCAAAATTAGCGTTCCCGTACTCTCCTCCGGCCGCTGTTATTGCCATTTCGAACAAGAAGTGACACACGATTTTACTAGGCTGAGTTTAGAAGAAACAACATTTAATACATGAAGGGGTCCTGTCGACACTTAATAAAATGCGGCTAGGAGCAAAGATATGACCGCGATTTTACACGCGTCTTTATTTCGATTCTCACTGTCGAGATCGAGCAGGAAGCTACAGTTCTGGCCGCGGACCTTAGGTTAAAGAGTATTGACTCAGCAACAATAGGCCGCGACATATTTATGCAACGTATAATAGTAGACGAACCTTTGGAAGTTCTCAGGAACCGGAGACAGCTTATCAGGAACAATTTCAGCAAACAAAACAGCTGGCGGCAAGCGATAACACAAGGAGGTAGCACAGAATTCGACTCAGCTTTGCACAATGTCAACTATTCGAATGACTTGGTCAAGCTGAGAGAATTTCTGGCTGGTTTTTTTTATTAAAGATGTTGCGGCGGATAATATCGGCAGAAGAGAGCACGGGAACAGAGTAACGCGTAGAAGTCGGTGAAGATCTGGTCGCTTTTGCAAAAAGGGCCTGCCTTTTTGTAAAGGATTTGGTCCAGCTGCGTCCTCGGCCAGGGTCAAAAAAAACGGTTGACCCGAGCAAATCTGCTAACCTCCGCATCTGCGTCTCACGCCGATTGGCTAAGATGCTGACCTCCCGTGGCTCTGCCGAAATATCTCAAGATGGCGGCAACTGAGATTTTTCTAGAACAACGATTCCGCTGAGCGAAAATCGTCTCTAGTGATCTTAATATGACAGATAGAAAATCAGAAAAATCACTGTCGTGTCAGAATCAGTTTTCCGCGAAATATTGCTCTTACAAGCGATCTCATAACTCGTTGCTGAAGCGAGTTATGAGAAAAAGAAGAAAAATTTTCCACCTGAGCGAGTCAGGTGTACCGGTTAATCAAAGCGGAGATGTCATCGTCCGCGAAAAAGTAATTACTGAATCGAGTCTGATTTTTATAAAAGCCTAAAATCGATTTAAGTGCAAATTTATGCTAAATATTTTCTATGGTGAATGTTCCTGAAGGGATTTGGCTGAAAATTCGAAGGAACGTCCGTGATAGTCGTTCGCTTCCATGAAACTAAAATTTCCCACCTTCCCTTCGTGTGTTCGCGCTTCATATCAGATTGAAATTTTGATTGACCGCGGTGGAGGGGAGGCCGCCTGCAATCGCACGTATGACCACGCGAACCGCTACGATTGGTCGGACTGGGCGGGGCTTATTTTAGTATCGAACGGCAAACGCTACGCGCCGAACGCGTTTCGAAAATTTGTCTCGCCAAAATGTATGGGGAAATCACAGTTTATTGAATTACTAATAAACCTGTTATCCGATTGCAATTTAATTTACAACACCGTTTCGGACTATCGTCCTTTACGGCTCGAAAAAAATTCGGCGCCGAAGCTTGGCTCGGGCGCCGGTTCCGCACGATTTTAATTGGCGCAGGTGAGGGCTTGGTGGAGTCCAAACCGCGAACATGATTTTAATATTAGTTTATGCAGTGCATACTAGGACATGGCTAGTGTCGTAAAAACAAAAATTCTCAAACGAATTTTGTCCCTGACGACCCTGGTCGAGGTCGCCGCGGGATTCATTTGTTCGATCGCAATTGGAAATTGCGTCGATAGAATTCAGCGAAATTTCTTCAGGGGCTAGAACAGCCTATGCTAGGTGTACCTGTAAATTATGGGGAGCCTCCGTTGAGGAGGAGGAAAACGGCAAGCGTTTCCATTTCCCTCTCTCGCCGCACTCGACCGCAAATTCGGTCGAGCACCGCGCGCGAGCGAGAGACGGTATTTCTATTTGGCTCTGTGCGCCCACGTACTCACTTACAAAGCAGTGGGTTTGTCTTTGCACTCAATAATCCGCGGCGAGACCCGCGGATTGCAAAAATCTTAATATTTGCTTACATTGGCGACTTTGTCCATTTGACCTTGAATAATCGAAAAAATGATGTGTTTATTCTTTCTCTCTTCCTCATTATACCTATCAAGCTTTGCTAACAACCGTATAAGGAAATGCAAGTACAAATCATGCCAAAGGACCGTATCGTATCACGTGCTTTTCGAATGATCTCTAGAAATTTCATGGTAGCATTTACTCAAGAAGCTTTGCGTTTTAGAAGGAAAAAAATTGTCCTAAAAAAACCTAGGAATCTTCCGAGTCGAGATATACTCACTAATATCGGTATGAAGTCGCAAATTTATTAAAAGTAATATAATACATAGTTGAATTTTGGTAGCTTTGTAAGGTATTTTTGCAAAAAAAATATAGCTCCCCGGTTACATAGCGTTACTTACATCTTACACGATCTAATTCAACAATTTTTATTCATGTTTTTTTTTCATTTAGGAAAAAAAATATAAAACTTATTCACATTGCCAAAATTTGAAGTCGATATCAAATAGTCCAAAAAATGTGGAACGCTTCACGATTTTGCGTGTCATCCTTGCGCAGGGGCCATGCTAATCTTCTCTGTATCGTTCCAATTTTAGTATATGTACTGCCGAAGCAAGTACGACGGAGGCGACAAGATTTATAAACATGTTCTGTACATAATAAAGTATTCACGTGCGGTTTGTTAAATAGTAAAAATAACAATAAAAGTTTTGTAAAGTGTTGAGCAAATATTCGTATAGATGTCTCTTTTACATTTCGCGCATTGTAGTGAAAAACAAGTACATTTATAAAAGGCTAGATGTCGTTAGTAATACTATAATAGTATTGTAGTTGAACTTTCAATGAACCATTGCAAAAGATAAAAATGATATTTGATGTAATATATAATTATATCATGTATTTATAATTAAATAATAATAAAAATAAATCTTATCAGCACGTATTCATAGAATAACTTCTATACGGCGATCAATCCAACTCAGCATAGGTAACGATAATTAAAATATTGGTAAAATATTTATACAAATTTTATTTAAAAACTACCTACCGACTACATATTATTCTGATGTTTTCATTTGATTACAGATTTCTCGATTTTTCTTTAATTTGAAATAAAATTATAATTTCATAAAAAAAATCTTTAGGTTCAATTAAATGATGACCATATTTATTTATATTTATAGAGATGTCGTGAAACCGGAATATGTAGTTTTATTATCGAAATATTATTTTGTCTAGATATTTATGTAATTCTTGTGAAGCTAAATATATTGTTTTTTTGACCTTATAAAAGGTGCACACTATTTTATTTTTTCAAGGTCTAATGTAATGTAAAATATCTTTCATTATTCAGACATGTTTTCGGGTTTTTTTTTGCACGGTTGTTTTTATATAAAACGTTTCCCCTATGTAAAAAGGTAATTAAGTTTATCCCTATTTTACTGAATATTTACAATTAAAAATAAACATTCATTTTAAGTTTGTGTACAAATCGTCCCACATGTCTGTCCTTGCTTTCCATGGCATATTTGTCATTTTTAGTTCTCTTCCGATTTCCATTAAATTCATCTCACAGCCATTTTCTAAAGGTAGCCATTTTTCTTTTATTAATGTGGTCTGTTCAGGAGTTGGATTTCTGGAAAGTAATGAAATATAATTACTTACGATTGTATTATATGTGAAATAACAGATGAGTTTCTTTAAAAATATTTTTTGTTTGTTTAATCTTATTTGCAAACAATGACTGCACGTGTTTTGTATGTTTGAGATAAGTCTTCAAATCTTACCACTATATCATGATTTGGGTAACCGGACAAGATAAAATACCATGGTAAAATGGAGCACACAATAGTTTTGACTCATATATTTATGAATTAAAAACAATTGAATTTAAAAAAAATACAAATAGTTAATGTTTATTTATAACCGGCATACACAACCTTCGACCCGTTTGATTTCATGATCAATCATGAATTAACTCTTAAAAAATTGCAATTATAATTCAAATTTGACCAAAAAAAATTACCCAGTTTTGGCGAAGTCTGTCCACATTTTAACCATTCGGTTTCTTATGACTTTATCTTCTGGAGAAGCTATGGCCTTATCATTTTGTCTGCAAAACGTTATATATCCTAAATCATCGGCGTGAACCGGTTTAGTATACTTTAAACTACTGCGAAAAGTGTTCAAATTACCCATGTACGTGAACAAGAAGAGATAATTCTGGGTTTCATGAGTGTGCTGGTTTCTAATCTTGAGCGAGTACCGAATCCCACTTAGGAACAGCATATCCGAGAGGAAATCTTTCACATGGGAGTTTTCATCGTTCTCGCTAGTCGTGTAGAGGTCTTTGATTATCCTGTCATACTTTGTTCTGTCCACCTCAAATGATTGTGGCATGTAATTGAGCAAATTTTGTTCTGCAAGTTTTCCAAATATGGATTCGTACGTATTGATATAAAGCTCACCCTCGTTCTCACATATTCCGATTATTGTAGGAACTTTAGTAAAACTTCCAGATCTTATCAACTCTAAAGGTTTCTTATTCATGAATGGTTGAATCCCATCAAAGTCTTTTTCAACCACAGGTCCAAATACACAAAACTCACCTAATTTAAGACAAGTTTTATCAAACAATGCCGCACATGCACGTACTAGAATATATGCATCCATATTTTTTAAATATTGTAATACTTCTTTTGGATCTGACATTTTGACGTTTTGTAACTTCATTAATTTTTCAACAACCTGTAAAGGATCTTTTGTGAGCGCCCAAGGATTTAAAGCAGATCCTGATTGTATAATTGATTTATGGAACAGTCCTTTTGACATGGTTGAAAGTAAATGATATTCAACTGATGCAGCTCCAGAGCTTATTCCATATAGAGTGACATTGTTTTGGTCACCTTTGAAAAAATGAATGTTTCCTTTCACCCACTTTAGTGCAAGATTTTGATCTCGCAATCCAATATTTCCAGGTGCCTCGGGAATGTGGAGGCACAAGAATCCTAAAGGACCTAATCTGAAGTTGATCGTGACAATAATGATGTCTTTTTCAATGATGAAATCAGGATGAAAGCATTCATGTCTTCCCGACCCTTGGCCGAAACCCCCGCCATGTATGAACACCACAACTGGAAGCAATGCTTCGTGGGTATTCGTTTCTGGCAAATCAGGCGTGTAAACATTTAAGTATAGACAATCCTCTGAACCAACCAATTTTTTTGTTATGATATCAAATTGAACACATTGATTCCCATCTTTGGTAGCATCCTTTACGCCGTTCCATGGTGAACAAAGAATTGGAGGCTGAAATAAAAAAAAACAGATTTTTTCTGTTATGTTTTGATAAAAACTGCATTTAAAAATCTTTGCAAGTTAGCTGTTTTAGATAAACTCTTTTTTGTCACAACCATGCACGCTTCTAATACTGAGTATTATAAAGGCTTTAAATGCAGTTTATTTCGACACAAGGAATTCTACGAGAACGGCTTGTTACTCACCCAACCGCCGCAAACCCCTTTTCCGGTACCCCGACAATACCGAAGGGACAATTGCCGCCAAAACAAATCCGCAAAAATATTGCGCTATTACTTTGTAAAAAAAAATATTTAGGTCAATGTACACAGCAACGCATAGTTATCTTACAAGATACACATATACATATAAATAATATAAATTTTTGTCAAGAAAAAAAAACGATTATCTTATAAATGTACACTTTAAATACAAGAAGCGTACTATAATACCTACCCTCCACAATACTGTTTGATACTTATACAATTTTAATCATCTTTTTATTTTATTCACATAACCTCCCTAGCGTCACAAATACATGACATCTATTTGACAGTTAGAACTAAGGCATCTAATTCCGGATCTTTTTGTGATCCGGGGATTTCGGGATTGACAATTTTTCCAATCGCAGGATCCCGGGATTGAACTTTAAACATAAAATCGTGAATAAATTCGGGATTTTTTCAATGAAATTTTTGTCGATTTCAAAAACCCAGGATTTTTTTTTAACTCTACCCAGAATTTCGAATCCAAAGTCCCAGGAATTTACGAAATTCCCAAAATGAAAAGAAGTGAGACCAAGCTTTTCCAAGATTGGCATTTTGAAAAAGCTAGGAATTTACGGAATTGCCAAAATAAACATATTTGGGACTTTTTTTAGCCCTCGCACAACTTTAATTTTATCAATTTAATCGGGATTGTGATAGTATTAACCACGAAATTGCAAAATTGGACGGGATCCCGGGATTGGAGGCCTTTGTAAGAACCTCTCCGAACAGTAACAGCTCATAAAGACAAATCATCGCCATTTCTCCAATATTCAAGTGCAATATTTATTTTATCCAACAGGTTTTTCGCAAAGATTTTTTTTCGTGAATTACTTGTTACCGCGAGTAAATGCATCTTAAAATTTTCCACAGAATTAAATAATATATAAATCTAGCACAGCAAGGCGAATCGATTTTTCTTTACGATGGCTCTGGTATGAGAACTTTAAGCCGTCATAGCATAAAAGTGCTGCAAAACTCTTCGTAGAATAATAATTAATATTGAAAATTAAAATCAAAATTTAAGGTTTTATATAATATATACTATTTTTGAGGCCCGAGAGATTCGGAGGCCCCAAGCACGCGCCTCTTGCGCTTATGGAATAAGCCGCCACTAGCTAGCAGTGCTTCTTTTATCATGTCATCGTTTTTTTTGTACCAGTATATCTTATATTATGAAGAAGAAAACACTATTTAATTCACAGCTGTACTAATAAATGAACATTTTAATTTTTTTTTAAAACTGCACCAGACCTTAAATCTGAGGTCCCCAATTGGCGGCTCTGCATACGGTATTCCGCGAAAACTAAAGAAACTTTTTCCATTAGCGGTGACAGCAGACAAACCTTCAAGAACTCCTTGATTAACAGTGACCCGTGGATTCAACATTGTTTATTACATTACAATTAACATTTACACCTTTATACTAAGTAAGTATTATTATCAAACTGAATTAAATTTAACAGAACATCATTTATATAAACATAATTTAGCAATGAAGGACGTTCAAAGTTGATGAAAATAAAGCTATTGTTTGTTTTTAAATTTTCGATGGATTCATCGGTAACTTTATGGAAATTAAAATTAAAAAGATACATTTTTATTTCATTGAATGTTTTACTCGTTGTGACATAAGTTTCGCATATTAGCGAAATATCTTTAGACTAATGCTATCGTAAAAAAATCAACTAAAATACAAACATTTTATTAATATTCTTAATTTTGAAATTTTAAAAAATATGGCTGGGATTTTTTCTTTCTACTGGACCCGTGGAAGATTTCTAGGCACAAACAATAACAGTTCTATTTAAAATAGTAATTTCGTGTATGTAATTGAAGGGCAGCATCTTAAGGCGCCTGTAAACGAGCAACAAAAGTTGCACATGGGCGTCAGAATTACTGACAATCATTGCCGAAAGGTTGGTCCGGCAAAACTTTTGCGACCATATTTGTCTCGCACTATAATGGCAGGACATGTATGGCGTCAATACACAAACCATTTAGTGGCAGAAGCTCGTTGTTTGTTTGACAGCTGTCCATTTTTAATCCAGTAAAACTCTGATTTCACGTGTCCAGACTCCAGAGTATACGTTTTTTCTTCTTGTACGTGTCTTAATATTGAAATTTCATTTAATAGTGGGGAGCTTTTCGTATTATTCAAAATGATACTCATCAATATTGATTGATTACTGTAAGTCTCTCATTAATTTCCAGAAGCTGTAAATTTATTTATTATTTTCTGGATGAAGTATTAATTTTATAAAATTCTTATTTAAATTCTCGTTTTTAAGCTAGCTTCGCTAATAGTATGGATGGTAGACATATTAATTTCTATATATTTTATATTTAATATTTTATAATAAAATATCAATTGCAATTAAAATTGAATCACCATATATGTGTATTGACTGTTCACCTGAACCCACCTCGCTGTAAATCTTTATTGTTTCAATTCAGAGACTCACAACATTTTTATTTACATTTCCTTTACCCATAATACAAATACAAAAGCAGTACTATGTTAGTATTTGAAGTGTTTTATTGAGCTTCTTATACGTACACTTAATTCTTTTTTACACAATTGTTAAATAACACGGTCCACTGAAAATAAAAAAAAATCCATTTGACAGTTACTATTTTAAAAATTAATTAGATACGAATGTCCAATAAAAGTTCTAAAAAATATGAAAAGTTAATGCTTATATTAATATATTTAATTTTGTTAATAAAACTTTAAAAAATATTTTTTTTTTGTTTGAGATTTATTAATTTATTATGAGAAAATAAGAGGCCACTGTTTAAGTACACCACTGGCTCCCAGTTTCTTTATTCAGTACAGTGGAACCCCCAATTACACTACCCTTGAAATATTCACCGCAAATCCTCCAATTGCACGGTCGCATTATATTGCCGTTGCTACGAGACGGTCGTCTGTGCGGCGCATACAGTCAAATGTTGGCTAGTGTCTGTGTACTCAACACGTGTCAGGCTATACACATATATGTCTATGTGTTCGATTTTGGCGCGCTTTGCATTTTATCACTTAGTAACTAAATATTTCGTCCATATTTTTTTACAAAACTAAGGGAAATCTTAGTTTTACATTTTTTGCGGAAAAAACAAAATCTCTAATTTTTTATGATATTCACTCCCCCAATTACACTACCCCGAATTACACTGTCCCGACTTAAGTGTAAATGGGGGTTTTACTGTACACTGTTGGTATAATAAGAAATATTTTATAAAAAAATGATACCAAGAAGTTATTTAAAATCACGCGCGAGGTCTGCGGAAAGCGACCACCGACTCCCGGGCCAATTCGCGGCCCTGATGGAGCAATAGAGTCAAACGCAGAAAGCGTTAAAAAGATTTGGAAGGATCATTTCTGCGAGGTGCTGAACCGACCGCCCCCCCAGGACCCTTTTGACGTAACCGAAGAGGCTACATCTATGGACCTCCCCCGAGTGTCCGGTATTTCAGACCGTACGCCCACACATACCGAAATCATCTTGGCAGTGAAGAGGCTTAAAAAAGGCAAAGCACCGGGTGGAGACGGAATACATTCGGAATTTCTGAAATGTGGTCTTAACGCCGTCCTACATCCTCTCTATCACCTGATGGCCAGGGTGTGGGACGGTGAGCGTTGTCCTAGGGACTGGGTGGACGGTGAGGTGTTAGCACTCCACAAAAAAGTGATCCCCTCAGCTGTAACAATTACCGAGGCATAACTCTTCTCAGTATTCCTGGGAAGGTAATGGCACACATTCTCTTGGCGAGAATAAGAGGTCCCATTATGAAAATACTTAGGAAAAATCAAGCGGGCTTCCTCCCTGGAAGGTCGTGTGCGGACCAAATACACAATCTTCGATGTCTCCTCCAGCAGAGCAATGAATTTAACAGTGCTCTTGCTTGTTGTTTCGTCAACTATGAGAAGGCATTTGATAGTCCGCACAGACCCTCTTTGTGGAGGATACTGGATGCCTACGGGATTCCGCCAAAGATTGTGGCCATTATCAAATCCTTACATGAGAATAGTGCATGTTGTGTGAGAATCGGTGACTCAAATACCGAATGGTTCGGGGTCACTACCGGAGTGAGACAGGGGTGCGTTCTTGCACCGTTCCTGTTTATTATTATCCTTGACTTCATACTTCGCAGGTCAATTCCGCCTGATCGAGGTGTAGCTGTTGGTCCCGGTCTGAAGCTGTGTGACCTTGAATATGCCGATGATGCTGTAATATTCGATAAATCCATTGAGGGCATCCAGGAGACTATTGATGGGTTAGGAACTAACTCAGGTCGCATTGGTCTAAAAATTAATACTACTAAGACCAATGTGATGTGTAACCAAACCTGTCATGACTCTGATAGGACCCTTACCAGCGCGGGACAGATCATCGAGAGGGTTGACAGCTTCAGATACCTCGGCGTACATATCCCCGAAGACGGTAGTACAAAAAACGAGCTCGCCATTCGTTTAGGAATGGCTGGAGCCACATTCAACTCAATGCGGACTGTCTGGGACACACAGCTGTACTTGATTAAAACCAAATGCCACTTGTTCAACGCTTGCATTCTGCCGGTAATGCTTTACGAATGCGAATCATGGCACCTGACGAAGACTCAGAAAAACTTTATACTGAGCTTCGAGAACAGATGCTTGCGTCGGATAATGGGGGTGAGGTGGTTTGATTTTGTGAGGAATTCAGAGATAAGGGAGCGTGCAAGACAGCGTCCCGTCACGTCAGTGGTTATGGAGAGACGTTGGAACTGGCTGGGTCACGTGCTGCGGATGCCTCCGGAAAGCCTCAATCCTGCCTGCCTCTTCTTTCGACCGGTGGGATTCCGGCGTCCTGGACGTCCGTCGGGTACTATCCATAGGATGTACTCGGCGGAACTGAGGGATGCTGGCATGTCATGGGAGGAAGCAAAGCTATTGGCGGGAGACAGGGAAACATGGAGGTGCCGCGTGGCGGCCATATGCTCCACATAGGGAGCGAACATGGCCAAAGAAGAAGAAGAATAATAAGAAATGCCTTTATCTACTGGTATGCTTAAAAAAATATTCAAATAGATCAGTGTCTGCCAAATTGTGTGCCGCGGCACACTACTGTGCCGCAAGAAGTCTCAGGTGTGCCACGGTGGAAGAAACCTTAAAAATTTTAATTTTAAATAATGCCTATTAATTTTTTTTTAATTTTAAATAATTTCAACAGTGTGCAAGTGTGCCGCGGTGCAAGTCCCATTCACCAGTGTGCCGTGTAGTAAAAAAGTTTGGCAGACACTGAAGTAGATATTATCACTAACACAAATGTTTTCTAATAAGTCACCTATATTTTTTTGTTTTAATATGTGTCCCGTTTCACTCACAAGTCACCCTCAATTAAAGACATTTTTGGACCCTTTCATTCTCAAGAAATAATATTCTTATTTCAATAAGAATACATATATTGGCCGATTGAATTTGTTCTTATCTATGCTATAAAACACTTCAGCTAAAAACAATTTTTAAATAATTATTTGAACGAGTTTATCAAAATGTCGTTAGGCTATTTTATGGCTTTCAATTTTAAAATCACTCCTATATGGCAATAAAAAAAAATCATGAGTCCATATCAAAATAAACGATAAAAAGTTTCGGAATCTCATAGATTGTGATTTAAATTTGGAATACCATAAACAAGTGTCCTTAAATGCACTTGATTTAATCTATGAAGGTTGATAACAGCTTTTATTTCGTATTATTCTGTTAAATGAAACAAAAATCAAATTACATGTTAATGCTTTCCGATTTACTACTACCATATTTGATAATAAAAAAAGTTTGCGTCATTGTAATCGGTTTTTGAGCTCATGCACGGAAATCCCAATTTTTTCTACTTTTTACTTTTTCCCCGATTGTCTCAGAACCTCGTTTTTTTTTTTTAGCTTGCCGAAGAATTTGAAATCTTGAATTTGCCAATTTCATGTAATTTTTCGGGTTTTGCTCAAAATTTCTCAATCCTGAAATCCCGGGATCGCGGCCATCTCAATCCCGGAATTTCGGGATCAGAAAATTGAACGGGATCCCAGGATTGGATACCCTAGTTGTGTGTGACACTTTTCCTCATCGATCTCGAGTAAATTTAGAAAAAAATCATGTAATCAAAAATATCAGGTGTCTTGGCTTTTAGTTGTATTTTGTAATGCCTGTTTTTTTGTTATACTAACATTTTTGAATGTAAAACAATTAAAATATGAATTCATGCTTAATGATTAATCCCAAAATCCCGTATTTGAAAAATTGTAAATTCCTAAATCTCGGGTAAACGTAAAGGGCTCGTAATTGAATGTCCGAGATGGGATGACACTTTTTAATATATTTATAACGACCAGTGTTGTAGGAAAGTGTCCTGTCGCTCAGGGCGGACCTTGAATTTGCTGCCCCCAATATTTCCTCTATTTTTGTTTTTAAATCACTTCTACTATTTTTTAATTATGAACAAAGAGTTTTTACTTCAAGTGGCTTAGTTTTTTTTATGTATAAATCTGATTTCTCAAAAAATATAATATTTATTTTTGAAAATGCCGACCCCAAAAATGAGTCGCCCGGGACGATCTGCCCCTGCCTCACCCCCTTGATACGGCACTGTAAGCGACACATATCAGTGTCACTTATTCTTTTCTTATTGTTTTTTTTTCCATTTCCAATTGTTTGTTAATTGTTACAACCTTATTAAAAAAATAAATGTGAAATTAGTATAAAAGAACGTTTATTTTTTAACCGAATACATTTCCACCAATTACCAACAGTGGACACCTTAATTAAAAGTGATTAACTTAAAATATTCAATGGATTCGGCGGTAACATTGTGGAAGTTCATTGTTACGTAACGTCGCAGGGTTTTTAGTTTATTCTCAAACCTTGCAAATTTGCGATGTTACCAAATACCGATGATGCCAAAGAGCGCAGACAAATATACTTAATATAAATCACAAGGTGCTCTATTTCAGTAGAAGTGAAATAGTTCCTACGCAATGTTTTTTTTTTAGAAAACAAAAAAATCATCTCTAGCCAGCGGTGGGCTGTCAATACCTTCACAAGGGGCTCGCTTATTTTAAAAAACTATTTGCAGTATTTCGGCGAAGAAGCGGATGAATGGCGGGAAATAATAATGACAGACAAATTAATTTTAGTATTAAACACATGTTTTTCACAGCAAACTAAGCTAACTGAGCCAACGAAAAAACACATAACACTATAAAAACTGAAGTTTCCCTCGGTAAATGATAATACAAAGTAATACATATTAATAACTGGACGTTTTTACAACAGTGTTCAAAAACTACGGTAAAGGGAAAAATATAAATATGCCAATGTGAACTATGAGGGATAATCATTCAAATAATAGACAAAATTGTTACGAGGAACATCTGAGAAGTTCAGTAATAAATATACAGTGGAACCTCTCATAACGAGTTTAATTCGTTCCAAAATCTTACTCGTTATGTGAAACACTCGTTATGCGAAACAATTTTCCCCATATAAAACAATGTAAAATACAATAATGCGTTCCATACCGGAAAAAAATCATTTTTTATATTTTTAACGTGTATTAAAGTAAAATTACATACTTATAAATTGTTAAGAAGCGTAACAACCTGAAATGCAAAAACGATAAAAAATCGACTAGTTTATTATTTATGGCAAATAATTAATTATTTTTTACTAGCAGACATTTGTTTTTGCCGACATTTCAAAGTTTGGTGAAAATGTGACAGCGTTATCATTGAATAAATTTGTAAAACGCATAGCCACCTCCTTATTAGGGTGATGCTTCTCAATGTACGATGCAACAGTTTCACATGCTTTCAGTTTTTCTCTTATTGCGCCAGAAGATTGTTGCTCGGCTACTTCCTCCTCTTCCACTAACAAGCTCTCCTCCATAACTTCTTGCTGTGAAAAACAATGCAACTCCATAAGCTTTTCGGTGGTCAGCTCTTGACTGTACTCTTTCACACGCTCATCAATATTGTTATTATCCACCTCCAGTCCCATGGTATTGGCCAAAGATACAATCTCGTTGATTGTAGACTTCACAGGTACTGTTTCAAACCCCTCAAAATCACACTTGACACAATCTTTTTTGCTCGTTTTGAGCATTACTCGTTATAAGAGGTGCTCGTTATGAGAGATTCCATTTAGGGCATCCAATCCCGGGATCCGGGATCCCGTCCATTTTTCTGATCCCGAAATCCCGGGATTGAGATGGCCGCGATCCCGGGATTTCGGGATTGAGAAATTTTGAGGAAATTCCGAAAATTTACACGAAATTGGCAAATTCAAGATTTCAAATTCCTCGGTGAGCTAAAAAAAAAAAAAAACGAGTTTCTGTGAGATTCTGGGAAAAAGTATACCAAATCGGTGAAAAAAAGGACGAATAAATGGGAGAGAAAAATAAATTTGTAAATAATTAATTATTAATTAAATATTTGTTTAATTTTTTTTTTATGAATCTAGCGATTTTATTTTGGCATCTCCGCAAATTCCTGGATTTTTGAAATCCATGGGGGCCAGAACCCCCCCCCCCCCCGAGGAGAATTTATTTTTCCATTTTTCTAATGTATTCAAACTTTATTGTGAAATGGGATCTTAAATTGTTTACTTTATTTACTATGTTTTATAGAATACATACATAATTATGTATTGACTATTTTTATATAGATATATTATTTAAAATAATTCATTTTTTAATCTAATATTTATTTATCATATTTTTTTCCAAATTGAATGGCTCCCTCCTGGGACAATTTCTGGATCCGTCACTGCTAACAATAGCGCCATGTTGAAATAGTCATAGAAAATATTTTTAGAATGAAATACATTACTATATTAATCCTATTATATTACAACTGTATATCAATTCAATCTACATTATTATGCACAGTTGCAAATAATCATAACATCAGTTTAGTTATTGTACAAAATAATTAATTTGGCTTAAGGCGGCTTACTTACGTATGTTATGTTACGAATTTGCTCACAATCAGTGTTCTATTTTTGAATTCGTCAGTCATGCGTACAGGTAGGCAATTTACTGCAGACGTTATTCTATTTAACAAGCGGAATTTCTCCAGAAAAATCTAGTAAGGCATAGACATTAGAATATATTATTTATAGATAAATACTTGGGTCTGCATTACTAGCCAGACATCATAGCTATTTTTATAATTATTATTCACGTAAATCAAATCGTGCAAAAACAATTTTTCAAAAAAGATGAAGCGAATATAAATAAATGAAAAATAAATCCATTACATTTGGCAGTGTAATTTCGAAACATTTACAAAAATTTAAGCACTAAGGCAGATATTCCCAACCTTATTTGCACCATCCCCCCCCCCAACCCTTTTAACATAGTTATGAATATAAATCCCCCCTACACAATATAACGCCAAAGATATTTTCGAAATAAATATGCAAATACGCAGTGTTAAAACTATTTTTATTTGTAGGCATGTAAGTATATTGTAAATTTATTAAGATGTATTTTACCTTCTAATTACTATATAAAACATATTTCAACTATCAACAGGGTATTCAAGTTTATATTATGCGATGAAGTTCCAAGGGATAATTATTTACCTGTTGGGAACCCCTGCACTAAGGTAATGAATTTGAATTTATGTTATAAAATTCATCGAGAATCACGACTGACAACTGTACTGATGTACATAGATCACTCCTCTTATGTATTATTGAAGCTCATTTAATTGTACATACCAATTTATCACACATTAACTAAACGCGTCCTTAAATTTAAATAAATATTTTCTTACAATAATTTTTAATATAGTTATCATATTAGATACATTGCACATATTCATATAATAAATTAGGCAATATAAGTTTGTTATTTGTTTATTTTTTTATATGTTGGTATATTTAATCGTGAAACAAAACAGTCTTCACGATTACATGGTGTTGAAATAACTATCTGCAGTATTTGATGATTCATATATCGATACCTTTTAAGGGGTCCACTGTCGATTCTCGGTGAACAGGCATTAGTTGATAATGCTGGTGTCCAGGTGACGAGCGATACCAGTTCTGAAATTATTTAAAAAATGTGGAATTATTGCAAGAGATTTATTTTACCTTTATATTCACCAAGAAAATTCCTATTCAATAAATAATAACAATAATAGTTTTTTTTAACATCTTAATGCCAAATACTTATAAATACTATTATAACTACAATCCTGACATAGCCGACATGAAAAATATGAAATCACAGTTAGTGTAAATTTAAAGGTTCTTCTTTTCCCATAATACAATCTTTCGACTATTCATTATAATTATCATCTTAATTAAATCTTAAAATAATCTCTAAGCGAATCAATTGTGTGCTATAATATGGCACAACGAAACCTCGTATATCAAAATCTGTGACCTTACAGACGAGACATAAAAGGTAAGACCCGCTTCTTTCGCACTTCCATTTCACCGGTAAGATTCCAGACCGTTAAATAATTTTAAAATGCCGACATTTTGTCAGTCTCGATCGCAGAAAAAACCCACAACATGTCAAACCACACGCAGTCGTGGAATAAAAGTTAAAATTGGAACGCAGATTCAGTTTAGTCTTTCTGAAAACGGCCAGTGCAACGCTTGGCCGTCCAACTATATTATTACATCAACAAGACAAGTTGTTGATCCATCCATAAGTACAACAAATTTGCATTCAATTAATTTAAAGTTTAATCGGTAATTTAAATAATTTATTTTAAACTGTGAAATATTTTGAAGCATAATTTATAACAGTAAAAATTGTTTATACTAAGGCATGTATTCAGTGCTTATTTTGGAACGTGAATATTTTCTTTTTAAATTTCGAACCTTATTAGTTTGATGAATTCATTTTTTATCGCTTTGCATTATTGACAGTTCTTTTGTTTTGTGTGTTTTTAGGTTATAATTTCGGTAAATTAAATCCAAAATGGGTAAAGTAGCAGCAGTGGGAATTGATTTGGGCACGACTTACTCGTGCGTCGGAGTATGGCAGCACGGAAAAGTGGAAATTATCGCCAATGACCAGGGAAACAGAACAACCCCTAGCTACGTCGCTTTCAATGACACCGAGCGACTTATCGGAGATGCTGCAAAAAATCAGGTAAGGATTTACTATTTAAACCTTATTTCAATTATCATTGACGAGCCTCCCTTGAAATATTTTTGCAAACAATATTTTAGTGTTTAACGCATTAACGCATGTGTTTTATAGAATCCTCCAACTGAATAAATTAATGATAAAAAATCAAATGCCTTGGTATATATTCTAATCTTTTAGATATCAAAACATTCCTGAGATCTTACAGTCAGTAAACAGTAAATAAACAAACAAACAAATAAATGGATTAGTTATTAATTTAAACATTTGTTTACATATGGTTTTCAAAATACTGAAAGAAATTCCTTTGGCGTTATATTTAACAATGCATTTTTCCATCTGCTTCCATACTCTTGCAAAAAACGGAATGTAACGATTAACCAAGTAAAGGAATGACCATCTAAATTAAACCCGTTGAAGTTTCATAACGCTATTTTATACAAACAGACAGCGGCATTATTGGCGAGTGCACTCGTCTACGAATGCTTGATTAGATCTCATTTGTATAATAATATTCATTATAAATTGGATCGATTTTTTTTTAACCCGAATGAATATGTACAATGTATATATGCATATGTTTAGAACCACATCTAATACCAATGGGAGTTATAATTGTTAAATGTATTACATCCCTTAATCTTCATGTACTGAATGTTTTACCCAACACGGCTTCGCACTCTTTTACAGCGCAACAAAATGTTCGTATCTACATGTTTGCCTCAAATGTAGTTTAAATTCTAAAGATTGCATTAACTTTTTTTAAATACATGCCCGCTTCCTTAAAAAGGTATCTCAACAAAAGTTTTTCAGCGAGAACTAGTGGTTAGCTAATCGCTCTATCTTGAAAGGGTAGGAGTGTATTTTAAAACATTACAAGCATCCATGCCTTCGAGCAGTAATCGACAAACCGATTGGCTCGAATCGAAAAATAACTCGAACCCGTGAGATCCGAAGCAAAAGCCAACAATGTTGACCTATGCACCACGGACCCGACATCAATTTCAGTGTGAAGAAAGTAAAATATGATAAAAGATGAACTGTTATAAATTCCGTTCAATTCGTTCTCCGTGAGTCACCGTGAACTCTTTTAAACCTTTGTAATTTTCCCCAGATACAACTAAGACGGCACGGGACCGATAGATCTCAAAAATCGTATCGACACGAGCAATTTTCCTCGATCGTTTACTCATTTCTGAACATTCTGTAAAGATTTGATCTAATATTTATATTTTAACTGAGAGCTTGGCAGCGAAGTGATCATTAAGTTTAACAATACCTTTAATCGAAAAAGTTTTATAAAATTATGTGAAACAGTGTTTGGAATAATATATGTTTTGTGTATATCTAAATCTGTTTATACTTATAATTTAATCAGAGAATCTTTCTTTATGGGTTCACTGAGCGGATACAAAAATCAATGGGAAAAGACCATATGATTTTAGTTACGTTACTTGAGAAGAACATTGCAATTGTCAAATAAAATAATTAACTGCATGTTTGGCCTTAATGACTGCTTTCATAGATTTCTGAACAAATTTCTAGAACAATAGAAGGACTCATTACGACAGTCTGTTTCCGAATATTTTATCATTTCCAAATTACAGATAAATAATGCAATTTAAATAATACATATATATAGATGTTTTAGCAACATATTTTTCGAGTATTTACGTGGATGCTAGATTGGTCACTACGTTGTCACTATTCTGGGAGAAATGATTCATAAAACAGCGAAGAATGATAGAACATTCTAACAAGATGTACATATAAAATAAAAATAACAAAAAACATACGAGAAGACTTCTGTTTGTAAACATATATATAACAATGTTCTAATAAAATAATCCACCGTTTTAGACAGAATATTCTGATTATCTAAATACAAATTTCGTCACTCTTTTCTTAATTTTTGACGAGTGATATGTAAAATGCTGAAATCTTCCGTCATTTAGGCGAGGCTCGAACATGTTGAAAAGCGAACATTAATGTCACACGACAATTTTGTTGACACAGTTGCTTGGTACTATATCATAAGGATTTTCTTCTCGATTTTCTTTCGCATCACCGCCGTCCAAAGAAAATGTTAACATTACGATATTTGAAAACGGTCACTAGCAGAGCAAATCCGGACTTGTTTTTTTTAATAAATCATCTGGAATATTCATACTGTAAAACAGAAAAGACAGACGTCGTCTGTCTGTCAGTTTATTTCTTCACAAGAACTTTTTCCATACGGTGAACAGTATCGACGTGAAATTTTATTCTGGCTACCATTTCTAGGTCAACTGTGTTTCCAATTAACTTACATTATTATTAATCGATGGTCATATTCTCAACTTCAATAATTAGGTAGCCTTGCACCAAAACAGCGTCATAATAACGCTGATGCACATATTTGTATTTTCGCTGTCTGCGTTTGTAAGGTCAATACAACCAGGGCGAAGCCGGGCAGTACACATCCCTATTATATTTTTAGAACACCAACGCTATATTTATATACGCTGATAAAGAATGAATTCGAAACTATCCCGGGAGAAGTCGGTAATAAAAACAGTATTCTATGAATGCAACAGTAACGAAAATTGAATTGAAATTATAATTATAATTTTATTAAATGTAGTCACTAAACAAATATAAGGATAAGATTATAAAGAATATCTTATACACCAGCTGCTGCATTCAACGCTTATGCTATTTGATCGCGAGATGTGCCAAAAATAAAACATTTACTTACAACTTTAATATTCAAAATTATACTATTATGGAACATCACAACAGATGTTTTCGACAACTGTGCTACGTTGCTCATCCTCTCTTTTCGTAGACCATAACGACGGAAGAACAGTGCTGGGAAAGAGTTGGTAGTTAGCTAATCACTGCCGCCATACCTTTTTTTGGTTTCGAATGGGTGGGATCAGGAATGTAAACATTAAGACCATTCATGCATCTGAACACTAATCTGTAAACGATTGAACAACCAATTTGCAGAACTGTCGCTACTGGAATTCGAGCACGTGGACCCAGTGGCGTAGATAAAAATTTGGGACCTCGTACAAACGTCACGCAAGGCTTACATACGCAATTTGTAGAAATTTGGGCCCCTCTTTTTACTAGGTCCTAGTACATTTCATTACTCTGATATGGGGTGGCTACGCCGATGGCGTGGACACCGCCAACAAATAGAACAAACGAGCATATTATACTATTCGCTTTGAATTGATTTAATTATGACAATGTAAGTGTCACCAAGTCCCAAGTCTTAAAAACCAAAAGGAAGTCAAAGGAAACGGACAACTAAAGGTGTAAATTATTTAGGTGTAATATACAAATTCGTGACGTGCTCGGTACAACAAACGGTTTCAAAGTGTTATTTGAGATTTCCATGGCAACCGCACTTATAAAAACTGTTTCTATTATAAGAATCGGCCGATTTTTGAATCTTGGATTAACTGTTACGAATTTCCTGTGCGAAAACTGCGATAAGTTGTTAAAAGACCTGTCAAGTTGAAATTCTAATAAATGGCATGACAAAAATTACTTACGCGTGTTTAATTTTAGTGCTCGACGCTGACCTATATATGTATTATTAAGACGAAACGCTGGATCTTTTCAAAGAAAAACTCGTTGTATGTGTCTGAAATAACAACACACTTTCCAGTGTGTCACATATCACGTATTATATTACGTATTTTGCAAAACTTCATTTCTCGCTTTATCGACTTGGCAGAAGACGTTAAGAAGATTGTTAAAGTTCAGAGATAGTTAAGTTTAAAGTCAAATAAACCGCATCATAAATTTTAGACTAAATCTAAAGGAAAAGTGACAGATTAAGCACTTTTGGGGCCCTGGGCGTAATCAAATGCGAATTACTCAAACTGAATTTTAAATATTATACGTTTTCTTATAAAATATGTGTTATGTTGAGGCCCCTAAAATTGGAGGGCCCAATCCCGCGCCTCGTGCGCTTATGGGTTAATCCGCTACTGTAAAACATCCAAAAATTCATTCAAAAATCGGTTTGAGGCAAATATCACACTACTTTATGTATGTAAGATTTTTTTTGCAATATTTCATATTTTAACCTTATGCCTAGCCTAGTATAGTAACCACACAATGGCTCACTTTAACAGTAGAAATTTTCACGATATACCGGTTTTCTGGGGTCAGAACAGGGTGGATAGAAAGAGAACCATACAGTGAGACACAGTCAGCATCCAATTATTTTTTCTTAGCGAGACTAATAATATATTATATTAATGCTGATAACATAATAATAGTACGAAGTAAATCAATATTCCTGTAATCTATTCGCAAATCTTACAATAAAAGAGCAAGTACTTTTGAATTACTTAAAAATGGTACCATAACTTGATTGCTGTTGTATTGCTACGTTTTTAGCACTTTCCGGAACATAATATCGCGTGCCTTAGCGCAATAGCAGTCGGCTCTGGACTCTAACATAAGCAATGCAAATTTTATTTTCGCCATTACCAACCTAGACAAAGAAATCTTATCGTCATCATCATCAGTAGCAATCAAAACTGTTTTCAAATATCAACGGAAGCTATAAAATAATAATTTATTGTCTACGTACATACATAGCATCCGGATTATTTCTTTCTACTATTTCCGCCACCTGCCACGTTTTTCCAACTGGACGTCTGTTCTACTGAATGTTATTTATCTTAACCCTTCCCTCCGTACATTAAAAAGGGGAAAAACCTCGACTTTTGATTTTTAAATTTACAAATTAAGAATTAGAATCATTTTTTATTTTCTTTGTTAAACTTTTACTGTTCTGTCTGATGACTGCTTCTTGAAGAGGCAAAACACTTTTCAGTTTTGTAACACAACACATGGAGTAGCAAAGTTATCAAATTAAATTTAGTTTAAGTTACCACTGAATTTATCAAAAAGAATATTTTGTATTTACCTATCTTATAAATTTACCACACCAATTTTCATATAGTACTCAATGGGTTTAAAATGCCAAATAGATCCCTACTAAAAAATAAGCAAAATCGATTCGTATTCGATCGTATTTTAATAATGAAAAATCCGCCAGCGAGCTAAAAAAAAGTTCTCGCATTTTTTCATTTTGGTAAATCTGTAAATTCCCAGGTTTTAAAATCGACAAGCGAGCAAACAATTTTGAGTTGTTCAAGTTGAAAATTATCTTGGAATCATTCAATTTCTCACTTTTTTTCCAGTCATATCAATCCCGAAAAACTAATAAATTCTGGTACGGGTGCCACGGAAAAATAAGAGATTCTGTAATTGTATAATATGATCATAGAATAAAATTATTGAGTGTTTGTTTATTTCCCATCTGTGATCTTGTAATCATGTGTAATCTTTTACTCCTTGACTCGGTTTACAACACATAAGATCAATCATTTTTTTTGGCGCATTGACAATGGCTTTATTCGAAAACCAAATGCTTGTTGCATTTTCACTTACCGTGCGGCTTAGTGACGCAACAGGCTATCGAATGTGTCAATGTGTGCCCATTGGCTCGCCAAGGCAGCCCAATAAGGCCAGAGTGAGGTGTGCGGCCCACACCGTATTTGGTCGTCTGCCTCCAGTGAATAGCGCCGTGCTGCCTGTACGGAAAAAAATCAACGAACCGTTAATTAATTAACACTTTGCACTCTCACTAGATTTACTCAATACCAATAGTCTACTCTGGGTCCAGATTTTACTCGTATTACCAGCAAATTGAGTACGGTTTTAAACAAAAAGTCAAACGTATTTTTGAGACAATCTGTGTAGCTCCAATGGTGACCATAATAACGCGTATCATATTTGGTATAATTTTCTTCGAAAACGTAATTAAATTCCACTAATTTGAGCTAAAATATTCACTAAGCTATCACGGATTGTAAAATAAACCATTCTTGTATTATTTAAGGCGATATTTTGAAAAAAATGGGGTTTTATTATCGATTTACTTTAGAAATATTTTAGCATGAACGTTTTTACGACCACCGTATTGTGTGAGGGTCCAAGAACAGACATCGCCCGTCTTTGGGGTAATTAATTTTACAACGTACCGACATTCCTACCCAATCGCATTATGCTAGCAGTCCTTCTTAAAAAATATAGTACCTACAGTTTGCTATTATTGGTTAAAATTTTGTTTTATATTGATTACTTCCTCGAAGTCAATGTTGGAAACAATGTAAGATCATCCCAAAAGGCTGGAATAGATAACAATATTGATGTTTAGAAATACTCGGTGTTTCTGAAAGTTTTTCATATAAATAACGTTGCCATAAGTTTTACAAAAATACAATGTCCCTTTTCATTGTATTTTATTCGAACACACTCACGCTAATCGCTCTCACTCCGTTTTGTATGATGTGATAGGTGATAGGTAAGAATTCAAAACATCATATACGTTTATGTCTCCAAACAGAAATCCATAAATCGATTGTATAAAATTAATTATTGTCCCAGTGCTGACAGCTTATAAATTTTATTAGCTGTCAGTACTGGGATTCGAACCAGTGACCTCCGTAACCAAACCCGAACATTGACCACTTGCCACGCAGCCGGCTCTTTTTACAATATTATCGTTATTTGTTTACATGGTAACAATTCGTTTTTCATTTCAAGCAAGAAGCATTTGATTATTTTTAGACATGAAATAGTTTCTCCCGTCTTCAATTAAAGCTTTTTTCTCAAAGTGGAATTCAGCTCCCGGAGTTGGATTAGATAAATTATTAAATAAATTGAAAACAATTCATGATGTAATCATGAATCAGGTCAGAACGTATACAAATATGTATCGTTAAGGAAGCGAAATGTGAAAAAAGCGAAT
This sequence comes from Himalopsyche tibetana, assembly GCA_030503985.1. Lineage (NCBI taxonomy): Eukaryota > Metazoa > Arthropoda > Insecta > Trichoptera > Rhyacophilidae > Himalopsyche > Himalopsyche tibetana. The sequence goes on from JAPJYX010000007.1 coordinate 23,094,442, forward strand.
TAATATACCCATAGTCTGACTTTGCTCAAATATGTATTTTTATTATTAAAATATATATGATGTCAAAATTATCAAATAAAAAATAAATCATCATTATAACTGTGATTTTGGAAGCTTTCTAAAGTATCATAACAGAAATTTAAAAATGACCAACATTTTTATTTACTATGTCACCATATAGTGCACTTATATCAACTGAACGCATCGTTATCACTATATTCTGTAAAAATTTGTTCAAGTGATTCATGGTAGTCAAAAATATATTTCGTTGAAATTGCTTTTTCCTTCACTTAATAAAATGATGGTCACAACATTTCATACAACTCTAACGCCCACAAGATGTGGATACAGCCTTTCCAGATAAAACAACTAACTTATTTATACAAAGCAGGTAAAGACTTCAAATATTATTAAAATCAACATATAAGGCAGCTCTCTACTGTAATTTTCATATTTAAAAAAATTATTGCATTTTTTAATCCCTTAAGTGCACTATTGTAAAATTATGCCCCGGAAATATTTCGGGAAATACCAAAAATAAAGCTTCAAAGAGACCGACTACAAAAGACATTATCCTGGAGATTGGACCGTGCTATTAGTTGTCCAGATGGTATTATCCTGGCTAATGGAGCGCAAGACGTTAAAAACCACTCTCGCTTGTTGTAAACTATGGTCGGAGGATTTTCTCATATGCAAATCTGTCGGATAAGCCGCACCTTTATTTTGATAGTTTCGACAAGTCATCGTAATATGTGTAGTTCTATCCGCGAATTGTTTTTTTCGACATCAATGCATTTGGAGCATATCGACCACTGGCTCTATTACCTACCGATTTGGAAGTCAAGAGCCAACAACACATCGGAAGTATTTTTTAGCACCGCAGGGGAAATGTTAAATGTGTCTTTACTGCCTCTTCTGATTTATTTATTTAATTAACATTGTACAAGGTTGACAAATTATAAATTTAAAACTTTTACAATGGAGAAAAAAAATAGTATAATTTAATATTAAAAGCAGTAAAAAAAAAAGTGGCAAGGAAGTCAACTGAGTAAGCTCCGACATCAATGCATTTGGAGCATATCGACCACTGGCTCTATTACCTACCGATTTGGAAGTCAAGAGCCAACAACATATCGGAAGTATTTTTTAGCACCGCAGGGGAAATGTTAAATGTGTCTTTACTGCCTCTTCTGATTTATTTATTTAATTAACATTGTACAAGGTTGACAAATTATAAATTTAAAACTTTTACAATGGAGAAAAAAAATAGTATAATTTAATATTAAAAGCAGTGGCTTTTGATGGCAGTGCAAAAAGTGGCAAGGAAGTCAACTGAGTAAGCTCCGACGAACTCTACTTTAATACATAAAAAATAGTATTCGTCGGAACTCACCCACGTCTACGTGGAATATGTCGACATCCGAAGCAATATTATTGAACACCGTTAAAGCTCTCCCCAGTGGCATCCCCATTGGCAGGCTGGTTCTACACCTGTGATGTGAAAGGGTGTCATTTTTAGTCGATCTCTGTGAAATCTAAACTTCTAAATCTTAACCTAACGAGGCGTTACGAGAGCGAAAAGTTAACCACTAGACCTACCCTAACCCTATTCTTACAATCCCTACTCTCTTCGGAAAAAGCATTTGTGTAACAATTAGTTCTCGTAAAAATCTTCTGTTGAGATACCTCCATTAAGAGGCCATATCATATGCTTCACATTGTGATGGGATATGGATTGAAAAAATATTGATCGTGAATGTCCCATTTTTACGAATATCTGATGACTGTAAAAAGCTTGATCTTGCAAAACAGCCATCACTTTGTATTCCACCTTTGTTCGGCTGCTAATTGTACATATAATCTGATTTTTTCCACATATGGAGTGAACGTAGATTTAAAAAATCTTGATAAAATAATAATCGCGCATTGCAAGTACATTTCATTAAAAAAGCTCGTTAGAAAATAGTCATCTTGTCAAAATAAAATTGATTTATTTAACAGCTCTATAGTTTATTTGATATTAACGTCGCATACAAATAAAGTAACGATGCAATCGTTTTTCCATACAAGGTGTAAAAATACTTTGTTGCTCAGACATCATCATAATATAAACGAGTATTTCTAGGTTTTCTTCGGGTCGGGAATATTTGACCACTGATTGATTAAATGAATTTCTAGTGTGCAATTCTACAATTTTATCAAAAGGCAACCGCGAGCTATTTCATCGGACAATCATTCATTAAACGAGACAGACCTTAGCCTATTTGTGGAATAAGTACTGAAGTACCATATTTTTTTTATAAATAACATGTATCTTTCTACCAAATATTGATATGATGATAAGATGTAATATTTCTTTCGTCAGTCTTTTTTTATTAGGTTCGTTTTGAAACTACGAAGGCTTTGAAACTTTTGACAAACAATACACACAATTGCCCCCTTCACGCATTTTAGAGATTGTAGAAATTTGGTTTCCCCTTTTTGCAGGATTCTCACGCATTGCATGGGTGCTGTGAGATGGCTACGCCGCTAAAGATGTATTGAAATCAACCAACGACTACTTGCTCTATAACAGCGGTCGCCAAAGTGTGGTCCGCGAGGAATTTGAAATTATTTTAGTTTTTTAATGCTACCACAAGAAAAAAAAAATCGTAGACATGGTAATATGTGGATAATAGAACCGTTTGGAGCGAACATTTAAGATACTAATTTATGCATGAAAGTAAAAGAAAGCCTCATCGATCTTTCACCGACGACACTCTCAAAATTAAACTTATTTGCTTAGTGAAGAAGCGATGAAAATTCTAATTCAATCCTCCACAACATATTTATGCGAAAAGGCCTTTTCATCGTCACAGCAATCAAAACACGGAATCGATCTCGGCTTGAAATGCATTCAGTTCTCCGTCTTTCAGTTACATCATTGTAGCCAAATATAAAGTTTATCATTTCAAATATCCAGGAACATCCATCACATTAAAAATTAATAATGCTTTTATAATTTAATTATAATTAAAGGTTTTATTTTATAAACTAGTTGCATTTTTAGACGCATGTGATCACTTTATTCAATATATTCAATATTTAACACAAAAATCTAGTTACTGGTCCGCTGGATTAAATTGTGAATTTAATGGTCCGTGAACATGATTTTCATGATCGACGGGGTTACCCTTCGATTTTACACATTCAATTGATACAAAAGTGTAATAAATCAAAATAAATCTGTATTATAAACGGTGTTGTCAAAAAAAACATGCGATTAAAGCTTCAGACGCGATTTAGAACATAGGATTATTATGAAACGATTTAAATAACAACGCCATACCTCGATGGTAATGTTATGTGGTCCATTACTGTAAGCGTAGTTTGACTTGTCGCGATTTCAAATTACTGTCATATTTTTTTATTGCAAACGTTTTCAGGAACGGATTTAATTCTAGAGATATTTCTCTTCGTCTATCGCCGAGTTAATCTGCGACAGCTTCGTTACGTATAGTTTTTTTTTAACATTATAACATAAATTGTCTTGATTGAGCTGTCGTTTGGAGATTTATTGAACGATCGATTGCTTATGAATCAATTCATATTTGATTTACCTTAAATAATTTTTACGTCATATTATATTTTTTGTTCTCCGCAAAGATCAAACACAGATTTCTTGACGTTATTTTTTTTAAGTCGACGTATTGTAATCAAATAACTGATTTAACACTGTGTTCAACTGAAGTTGCTTCTAGCTAAAACTTCGTTTTAATATATAATATATTTGAAGTATGTTTCAACGCTATACACCGTAGACAATAAACAGGGACGTTCCGCGGGCACAGGCAAGTAGGCAGTTGCCTAGGGGCGGCAAGTCCTAGGGAGCGGCAAATTATCACAGTTTTTTTTTAATGACTGAATTTTTTGGCACAAGAATTTGGCTTAGAATAAATATGATTTGATAAATGCATACAATGTATTTGATAAAAAATGCATATAAATACATTTTCACTGGTAATGTCATTACGATACCGATGGCAGCAGTTTTGGCGTAAATATTATTAGGCGAGCGGAAACGTCGTCATGAAAGCTTTTTTTTGAATAAGTAAATAATTAGAGCAAGGGTCAGCAACCTTTTTTTGTAAAAGTGCCAAATATTTTACGTGGGGATTAGCGCGGGCCACACTTGGGTCACAAATATTTTAATCTAGAGAAACTTGCGGGCCGCAGGTTGCCGACCCCTGGGTTAGAGTATTCGAATTTCTATATTTGTTTATATATTCCTGGAACAGTGGGAAATAATGACAAAATTTCACTTATATTTGTATGGCTTTATTCGATTCGCGTGTAAAACTAGTAAGGGCGCTATTTTAAACTCTGCCTAGGGGCGGCACGTAGCCTAAGAACGTCACTGGCAATAAATTAATTTGAGTTAAGCCGTGTTCTAAAAAAATCATCATTTGATAATATCGACTGTGGAAAGGAAAAAGGACGTAACCCCCAATTTTCCAAAACAGATTTTTTTCGATAATCACAATGTATACAACTTGACACATTCTATCAAAAGAATGGAAACTGAAAATGCCGAATAAGTATCTAAATTTAGCTTTTAAGTTTGAAAAAGATGACCTTGTAAAAAATTAAAACCAAGAAAAACACTGAAATAAAGGTTTTTCCGAGACAATTTCTTTACTTAATATTAGGATATGTCAATTAAACACCAGTTAAGAAGTATCCGTGCACTTCAAGGTTGTGTATAATTCATAATTTGCATATGTCACAAAATCATCAAAACACGTTTTTAGCGCCTCCTGTAAAATTTGATATGTGTGGGTTACGTCATTTTTCCTTTCCACAGTCGATATGTAATACTAAACCGAATATGAACGGAGTTTTTAAATCTTGATTTCTGCGGGAAAATTCCAGTTTGAAAACTCTATTTTTTAAATTTAAGTATTTACGTTTTAGTCATGTTGTTAAGGGACGATAATTGTATAGATACGACTCAACTATTCGTTTAAAGGTTAAGTACTATACATTTTTTGATTTGATGTCGTTTTATTACAACATTTTATATAACATTACTTAAAGATTACAATTCCGTTATTTTTGCGTCACATCAAATATAAAATATTTTCGACATTTTAGTTCTGTTAGATTTGCGAATCTTCAGCTGCGATCATTATATTTAATGCAATTTGTTTCTGAAAAATTGGCAACCGAATCGGTCACGTGCTTCTCTTAAATCTCATCATGATGTACTCAATGAGTATACTCGAACATAGTATATAATTTTAATGAATCTCACCATATTATTGTCTCACAATAAACCAATTACGTCAGTTGTGCTATATTGGACTCTTAACCAACGTTCCCTATAAGCCACGCGCGTGCGCGGCCGCGCAGCAGTTGGGAAGCCCCCCCGCACTCATTCCGGGTTTTTGTGCAATACAAGACAGTTGTTCAATTAATATTTCCGCGCAGCTAACCCTTCGGCTTAGAGGGAACGTTGCTCTCAACCAATGTTCCCGCTAATTTTCCGAAGGTTATGTGCGCAAAATACATTAGTTGTGCAACTTTGAAAGGAAATTAAAAAAATTGTGCGCCACAAAACGGTATTTAGACCCACTTAACGAAATGGCTAACTTTTATAGTGACAATAATTAACAACACTATACAATGACAATTAATATATTTTGGTGGAAACATAGCTGGTGTAGCTTTTGTGCGCTCTGTTCTAATTCATGTGCGCGCACACGCGCACAGCTTAGAGGGAACACTGCTCTGAACCCATTTTCGTCCAAATTTTGTCTGATATAATGTCGCTTTTTACGTGAAAAATGCTGATTAAAAAACATTACTCATTCCAGCCGGTTCGAACCTTTAAGAATACTGCAGAATACTCCTCAACACTTGCTTGCTGTTGACTTATGATAGATACCTCAATTTATATAGGACAGTGGATCTAAACGTGGAAACGAAAAAAGCTTCACGTTCCAGTATTATAACACCGAGCAAAAATGAGTTGAGCATTGTTATATTTTAAAATCTAACACAGTGGCATACTCGTAAATCAATCTTGCATTAAATTGTAATTGTTCACATTTCACAGGTTCTTATTGTCCCATAACAAACATTTACTTTGATATGTGATTATATTTGACGACTTTGTTCTTCCACGGGTCGTGTAACTTATTGTGACACGTGTTACTCATCATTATCAGACATTAATCACTTGTATGAGTAATGAAATATGAAATAAAATTAACAATGGCCACCTATCTTATTTAAAAGGTTATTTACTAATGATCCGTTTCTGTTCATGATTTTATTTATTTTTTGTACGAAGATGCTTTTCAAAGAAGCGAAACATGTGTCATACTTTTTTTTTTGCACAACTTGTGAAATAAAAACGTTATCAATTTTAATCTCACTGAATCCATCGAATACATTTACTTTGATATTATTAAAATCAATAAGGTATTCTATTGCAATATGGATTTTTGTGAAATATAGTATAAGACAGTGGTTGGTATACTGTGGCTCTTTGGCCCCTTGAGCGTGGCTTTTCCACAAAATATCACATACAGTGCGATTTAAGCTTCGTGTCCCACTCGCAGAAGTCGGTTTTCGGTCTTAAAACTTAAGAGTTGAAAGGGGCAATCTCAGTGAACGTATCTCAAATAGATTGATGAACTTTTAAGCAAAAGCCAGCTAAGGATCAACCTAATCAAGTTAATAACAATGTACCTACCCAAATAACATTTTTTTTAAATTTGACTCCCAAAAGAAATTATAATTGTTGTATAGTTGATATTTGGCTCAGTTGACTAATGTGTTTGCCGACCGCTGGCATTTGAGACATTATTAAAATAATCACACAATTATTTATTTTTTTACTGAAATATTTTTTAGTAAAGAATTCTCAACAAGCTCAGCTCAACAGTTTGCCAATTTTAAACGAGCAACTTTATCTACCAAATTCTCCATTGTTGTACCCCTTTTAAATAATTGTCATTTATTAATAATTCAAGCACTTGCTATCATTAAATATTAATTCAAAGGCTTAAAAACAAATCAACTCATTAATAATAGGTCGGATAAAACCCTAGATTTATTTTAAACATTCCTATGTTATTATCTGGTCATTAATATTTTCAAAAAATTCCCATAATTAAAACAAACCCACTTAATTCATTGAAAATTGTATACATTCAATTTTCGCTAATTTACATTTTAATAGCCTTTTAACTTAGTGATCTAGTGATTCTATCTTAGTGATAAACGATACAAACTGTTTACTACGTGCATCAAGTACATCCGTGCACTTGGAATGCCTGAAGATGCCGAAAGGCGAAACCCGGGTCGTTAGCGACGAAACTCATGGAAAAGTACAAAATTCAAATTTGATATTGAAATTCCATCAAGCACCCTCAGTCGAAATACTTAATTATATCAGCATTATAATGTATTTCTCATTATGCTTAAATTGTGACGGCCGTGTAAAAGATTACGTAGTTAACAAGTTTTGCATAAGAACAAAATAAATACAAATCATTGGAATAACGTTTGGTTCTGATGCTTACATCAACATAAGTTCAACTTCATCATAACACTACACCAGCTGTGAACGTCGCCCGATTGCTTCATAATAACTTCGCAACGCTTATAAAATCGTCGACGTCGACCGTCGGTAAGTCAACGCGACCAGTGGATACAGCTAAAGTAACTCTTGTTTCAAAAATATTTCAAAGCTATTTTCGCCCGTGCACAAAATAATTCAGCGATCCACTCGCTCGTCTCACTCCTCCGCGAGAGAAGAGCGGCCAGGAGAGGGCCTACTCATCCACTCGCGTCAGGCCTGCGGTTGGCCGTCCAGCATCTTGAATATTATTATAATCGGCGAGGAATTCGCAGTGGGCGATTCCGCGTAGAAAAAAAAGTATAGCATGTAATCTTGCTCTCTCGAATATCACCACGGTATTTTTATATAGGTGGATAGTATTTATAAACGCTTGAATACTAATCTTTAACTATTGAGCTCTCTTTGTGGTTGGCCTATCAACTTTAGTCGGGCTATTATGCCAGGTTATCGCCTGCTCTGGCCCAGTTAGTTAGAGCTTGCTCTACCGATTACGCAGGTCTGGGTGCGATTCCCGGTAAGATCACAGTGAATTTGAGAATTATTCAATTCAAAGTTGTGATCGAAGACTGGGTGTTTGCGATGTCAATTCACATTACTTCCTCTCCTACACTCCTTCTGATCCTTTAATAACTAGGTGTAGCAATAGCGATTAGTTAACCATTAGTCCTGTTATAGTCTTATCTTTCTTTCCCTACTACTCACTTTGAAAAAAGTGAGATTGAGCGACTGAGTAACAAACAGTTCTCGTAGAAAAAACTTCTGTTGAGATACCTCCATTAGGAGACCACATGCTCCACATTGGGAGCGGGCATGGATGAAAAAATAAAAATAATCCGCCAGTTAGAGGCTATCAAAATTCCGACAAGCTGACAAGATTGAAGCTGTCTGTATCATAAACATGATCAGTATAAATTATGACGGCAATTTGTTATCTATTCTTTTTTGTTGGTCACTTTCACTCCTTATTTGGAGAATATAGGTACTACAAAATATGTGGTAGCCATACGGTGCTTCCAAGATTAGCTGTCCCTCCCCGATTTCTTTGCTTCCCCCAATTTATGCCAGAGCATCCATCTGGTGGTCATCGATATCTTTCCTTGACGGAAGAAGTCCGATTAAGACAAGCAGGATTCAAGCCCATTTAATTTTGGACGTCATAAGGAGGAGCAGTGGCGGATTAAGTAAGCACTTTGGAGTCTCCAGGTGCAATGCATTTTGGAGGCCCTGCTTTTCGAATAACATAAAAGTGCTGCAAAACTCTTCGTAGAATAATAATGAATATTGAAAACTGAAATTAAAATGTAAGGTTTTAAATAATAGATGCTATCTTTGAGGCCCTCAAGATGTGGAGGCCCCAAGCGCGCGCCTCTTGCGCTTATGAGATAATCCGCCACTGAGTAGGAGCTGGTTGATCAACCATGTTATTGTAAAATTCCAGACCGATACAACATACTCCTTGTTTGCGCTGCAATCGTTGATGTGTTATTTATATCAATTACTTATTGCAATACATGCATGCTTCAGTTTGTTCTATTTTATTAACAACACATTCATGACACATCAATATCATCCCGAGAAATAATCACAGAGCATTATGAAATTCAATATTGCTCCTCGATACGGCCGGAAGTTGTCCATAACATAAACAAACCAAACACTGACGCCATGAACTATTATCGTGTGTTGAGCGGTCCTGTGACTGTTTACAATCTGCTTTATTTCCGTTGCCACAGTAGACGCCATTGTTTACAAACGGATTTAATTATAACTTCATAATTATTGTCGCCGCACTCTTTCCATTATTCCTGAAAACTTTCCTCGGTTACGAAATCGCCATTATAGTTTTATTTATAATTCGCACGTGTTATAAATGTAACGCGATATTTTTAGAATATTTCTCCGCATATCGTGTAGGCGTAGAGTATTATTGCTGTATGACGCATTCATTGTTTATAACATTTTTCTTAAATTTATACAGTATTTATATCTTTTCGTTAATGAGAAAATAATGATGAGAAAATTCTAGAATATTGTTATTGAAAAATATGTTCCATCACGTTGATTTAAAGCAGCCACCTTTATGCCTGTCGAAAAATATCATTCATTCGTTGATTTGAACACTTTTTACAACTGGAGACACAATATTTGTTTATGTCCTACTAAAACATATGTCACCAGTGTGGTCGAGTGGTCAACGGTGTTGGCTTCGGCTACAGAGGACCCGGGTTCAAATCCCGGTACGAACAGTTTTATAAATTGATTTTTCAATCGATTTATGAATTTCTGTTCAAAGGCATGGATGTATGTGATGTCTTGAATTTCCCCCTCTCACCTTTCCTATCCTATGAACGGGGCGTATCGACAGCAATTAGCTTACCACTAATCCTGTCCTAGCCCAATCCTTCTATCCCTACTCTCTTTGGAAAAAGAGAGGTTGAGCAATTGAGTAACAAGCAGTTATCGTAGAAACACTTCTGTTGAGATAAACTCTATTAGGAGTCCATATGCTCCACATTGGGAGCGGACATGGTTTAAAAAAAAAAAAAAAAAAACATATATGTAATATGAATATGTTATGATTAATGTTTTTCTTTTTAGAAAAATAATTTCAAACATTCGTCAGAACAAGATCAGCTGCAAAAATAATTTCCAACTTCTAGTGAAGTACATTAAGCCCAGTGGTGTAGGAAGGGGTCCTGCCGCCCCCAATATTTCCTCTATTTTTGTTTTTAAACACTTCTACTATTTTTATCTATAAACTAGGAGTTTTTACTACAGGTGGCTTATTTTTTTATATGTAAATATAATTTCTCGAAAAATATTGTATTTATTTTTGAAAATGCAGCCCGGGGCGGTGTGCCCTCATCGCACCCCCCTTGCTACGCTACTGATTAAACTCTTCTATAGTGTTCCCCCCAATAGAGAAGTTTCATATAACAAATGCTCTAGACCCCCGTTTAGCGGTCTCCCCTATAGCTTAGTTTTTTTGTTACATAATGCTACATTAGATATTTCATAAATATATTATATTGTATTATAAATAATATGTACATATTTTTACACATGCGTTGAAAAATATTGATTTTCAGTAGCTGTTTGTCCCTTGTTAACAATCTAAATACAAAGTTTTTTAATATGTATATAAAAATGGGAAAATGTTTGTTTGATGATTATGTTCAATTCACAGAATGCAATTAAAAGTACCCAAACTCAAATTTAGTATGGGTGCCTAGTCCCATATAATGGAGTATCCCAATCGCTACGCTATCAAGGAGGGGTTGATCGTAAAAAGTTAAAAAGTGTATGGACATCGGATTTTTTAATACAAAATGAAATAAAAAGTTTTAACAAAAAAGACAAACCGCCAGGGTGTAAAATACTTTTTGTTTGATTAATGTTTTCTAAGACTCTTTCATCGTTTCGATAGTCCCATTCTCACATGGCTCTGAAGTCAGGTTGTCCAATTAAGTCTGAGGTGGTTATGAAGATTGCACTGACGCAATGAAATAATATTATCTTTATTTTTATCAAAAACTTAAAAGTTTTCAGCTTAGAAATACTATTGATTCATATAATTTAAATCAAGCGTAATATAACATTATAACATTGTTTTCATTGCTTGCATTTCAGGTGGCCATGAACCCAACGAATACGGTGTTCGATGCCAAGCGTCTGATTGGCAGGCGCTTCGATGACCCTAAGATCCAAGACGACATGAAGCACTGGCCTTTCACCGTCATCTCTGACGGCGGCAAGCCCAAACTGCAGATTGAGTTCAAGGGAGAAAAGAAGACATTCGCTCCCGAGGAGATCAGCTCCATGGTGCTCACCAAGATGAGGGAGGTCGCTGAGACTTACCTCGGCGGAAAGGTAAGAACAAATTTTATCACACTTCAATAAGGCATTTTAAATGGATAGCATACGTATTATGACGGATGAGATTCATGCTGAGCACTTATTTTGAAATTTAAATTTTACAATGCACAAAAGTTCGGTTGGTGTCATTGACTATGTTTCATTTTATGCAACAATAGGTAACTGACGCTGTCATCACCGTCCCTGCCTATTTCAATGATTCTCAGCGTCAAGCCACAAAAGACGCCGGAGCAATCGCCGGCATGAATGTTCTCCGCATCATCAACGAGCCGACGGCCGCCGCGCTCGCTTACGGTCTCGACAAGAACCTGAAGGGAGACCAGAACATCCTTATCTTCGATTTAGGCGGCGGCACCTTTGACGTGTCAATCCTGTCCATCGACGAGGGATCACTCTTCCAGGTCAAGTCCACCGCCGGAGATACCCATTTGGGAGGCGAAGACTTTGACAATCGTCTTCTGACCCATTTCACCGATGAGTTCCTTCGCAAGCATAAAAAAGACATCAAGGGCAATCCTAGAGCTCTGCGTCGTCTGAGGACAGCTTGCGAAAGGGCGAAGAGGACTCTGTCATCGAGCACTGAAGCCAGTCTTGAAATTGACGCCCTTCATGAAGGTATCGACTTCTATTCGAAGATTAGCAGGGCTCGTTTCGAAGAATTGTGCATGGACATGTTCAGGTCCACGCTTCTTCCGGTAGAAAGGGCTCTGACTGATGCCAAGATCGATAAGAAGGAAATCCACGAAGTCGTTTTGGTCGGTGGATCTACACGTATCCCTAAAGTACAGAAGATGTTGCAAGACTTCTTCGGAGGAAAGTCGCTTAATCTTTCCATCAATCCCGATGAGGCCGTTGCTTACGGAGCTGCAGTCCAAGCTGCCATCCTTACTGGAGATACAAGGTAGAATTAAAATGTTTTCTTAGTATTTGGTTTTATAATGATATTCATAGTCAAGTTTTATTTTTTAATACTTGGTTAATTCTTAATAGTGGGCTTGACATTAAATATTTAAGGGATCAACTCAACACCCAGCTAGGACGAATGTAACATTCATTTTCCGTGGTACGGGTCAATCTGGGAAGAATATTACTTTTCATAGATATTTTTGATTCTTGTAATTAAATTAATAAATGTCAGGAGTTACAATCTTGTTCTTAAAATTCAATATTATTCATTTGGTAATAACACTAATAACTGGTGAATGGCTGCTGACAATTTGTAATAATAATGAATACTTTGTTTTCAGCTCTAAGATTCAAGATGTCCTCTTGGTAGATGTAGCTCCCCTGTCTCTCGGTATCGAGACAGCCGGTGGAGTGATGACTAAGCTGGTCGAGAGGAACTCCAGAATCCCATGCAAGCAGCAGCAGACCTTCACCACATATTCTGATAACCAGCCCGCTGTCACCATCCAGGTAATTAATCTAATTTATTAAATGACATAAAGTACAACACGCCGTGAATCAAATCAATTTTGTGAGTGAATTGAATATGTGCCTATTTGATATGTAACTGAACTTATTATGATTTCAGGTATTTGAGGGAGAAAGAACCATGACAAAGGACAATAACCTTCTTGGAACATTCAGTCTTACTGGAATTCCCCCTGCACCACGTGGTGTTCCCAAAATTGAGGTCAGTGTTGGATAATAATTATCCTCTATTAACGTTTTTAAGGAATTCAACTAAGTCTTAATGTTTATTTTTGTTTTATTTAGTTTGGATTATGCCACCTACAATTTTTTGTATTTTGTTTAATGAAAAAAAATTAAATATTTGAAATAGACACTAAAACTCTATCGCCTGTCAATGATTAATGGCTCAATTAATGAAAACTTCTAATATAGAGATACCTTAATAGCTACACATAGCTATAGATTGCTTTAGGAGTCCATTGCATGCTTTCCCTTCCATTCAATGAGCTCCATTTCGTTATGGCAATCTTATCCAATGGAAAAATAGAGGTAATTTAAAGGACTCAAGGAGGACTTTAAAGGAGGAAAGGAAGGTGGTAGGAAGTAACAAAAATCACTGCCTACAAATATGTTTACACCGAGCGTTGTAATCGGTAGCAGTACTGGGAAAAGGTTTTTGTGATTATAATCTTCAAAGATCTTAAATATTACAGGTGACGTTTGATCTGGATGCCAACGGCATTCTCAATGTGTCTGCGAAAGACAACAGCACTGGAAAGCAAGAGCGCATCACTATCTCCAACGATAAAGGACGTCTATCCAAAGATGACATTGACAAGATGCTGTCAGACGCTGAGAAATACAAACACGACGATGAAAAACAGAAAGAAAAGGTCACAGCCAGGAATCAGCTCGAAGGATATATCTTTAACGCTAAACAGGTGAAAATATAATATTTTTTTTTGCAAAGCTTCCACAAACTATTCTACAAAGTCATCAAATTCGAACAAATGAATAAACGAATAATTGAGTGGTTATTAGCAATGCAAGTTGGTTTGCGGATGGTATCCGATTTCAAAACTGTGTATCTGTGTGTGGAAATTACTATGTCAGCTTAACATCATTGTCAAAACTAATATCAACTAAATCTATAATTCTCCTAGAACTATATATATTATATTATTGAAATTACATTCTATCACATAAATGCCAATTCAATCAGTATTTTACTAAAATTGCGAGACTGAATTCATTTTACAGGCGGTGGAGAGTGCCCCGGCAGGCAAAATTAGCGAGCAGGAGAAGAATCAAGTTATTGAATCTTGCCGCAAAGCCCTATCATGGTTGGATACAAACAGCTTAGCGGAGAAGGAAGAGTACGAACACAAAATGAAAGAGGTGCAAGGCGAGTGTCAGCCGATCATGATGAAATTGCACGGCGGTGGAGGTGGAAACGCTGGATCCGCACCCACTGGGGGAAAAGGTGGACCTACCGTAGAAGAAGTTGATTAAACACAATAAAAATTATCATATTAAAAAAATTGTCTAGCATATTGGAAAGTCATAGTATTTGATATAAAGTATCACAGTATACTAGTGAGAGTACATCTAGCGACTGTTTCACTCAATTTAATCATAAAGACAATTGCGAGCTTATTTATGGCTACCAGGTTTATTGGTGTTGGAACCAAGACAATTAAATTTCCACTATACCCAAAAGCGTTTTTGATTATTTGCTTGCTGGAAAAATAAATAAATACACGAAAAAGACATTTAGCTCTACTAATTCACCATAACTAATGATGGAAAAGTTTTGGGAATTATTATTGTACTATAGTTAATCGTAATATTATAGATTAATTCATCAGTCAGCTTTGATGATATTGCAAATTCTTTTCATTCTCTATTACAATTTTTAAAAAAATGGCTTTCCATATTTAGACAATATCTTAAATCTATAATAAAAATTATTTCTTTTACTTAATTTTAAGCTTTTTTTACTGCCAGATGCATGTGTACTTTTAAAATATCTGTTTATGATTTGACTATTATGATACGATATGAATGGTTATTATCAGATACTTTAATTTAAGTTTACTTTGCAACCGTTGCACATAGTTATTTGCAAACAAATCTTTTCTTTTAATCAAAATATCTTACCTTTATACAGATTTCTGCTTTATCATTTTAATATTTAAGTTTTTTTTTATATATCACAACATAGAATAAAACTACAACCATTTTCAATGTTTTGATTTTTTCAATTGCATTGATTCATAATATTTATACAATAATATATGTAAAAATTATTCAAATAAAAAGAAGCCACCAATAATTTAGTGGCACGATTTTAGAAATAACTATGCTATTGTATAATATTTTTGTATAAAAAAATCAATAATATCTAACCTAGCTCATCTCTTTATTGCCAAAATGATATTATTTTAGCTTTTAATGTGTGCATTTTATTTATTTCATTTATAAATAAGCATTGTAATTTTACATAATAAAGAAATGAAAAACTATCTTCGTTTTTTTGCATGGATCGTTTATTTTTTATTCGACCAAGACCCCATAATAACAATAATTAAGAATTTCACGATTATCATTCCCCGATTTACTGATTTCCTCGATCTATCTAAATATTATTGTCCTGTCTCAATTACTATCCCGATTGACCGTTTTTGTTAAATATTTCTTTTTTTGCTCATAAATAGTCTTACACCGCACTAGAATAAGAAACTGAAAACAATTCGACGAAAATTCGAGAAAAACGAGTTGACATATGGATATAGCAAAAAAAGTTATCTTAGAAAAGTATGCAAGTTTGAAGGGTGTCTGTCAAAAACTGTCTGTGTTTAAGTACCAAACTACAAATAGGCAACATAGTACATATGCATTAAGCGTTTTCTTTACTAAAAAAAAGTGAAATAAATAAAGAAGTTATTTGAAAATTAAACATTTTTCAGTATTATTTAAAGATTATTATCCGACGCATTATTCTTTGATTTATTACGGTTCCTTGGAAAACGTAGAATCGGGGTTTCACTGTTTTTAGTTTTAAAAGAATTATATTACATAGCTGTAATCTACTTCGATTACACGTCATCTCTATGAATATAAATAGATATTGTAACCATTTAATTGAATCTAACGAAATTTGAAATATTAATTTTATTTCAAATTTTAAAAAATTCAAGAAATCTTTTTTAAGTCATAATTGCTGCAATAAAATGAAAAATCAGAATAATTTGTAGTAGGTAGGTAAGTAGTTTCTAAATAAAATTTGTTTAAACATCCTTCCAATATTTTAATTATCGTTACCTATGCTGAGTTGGATTGATCGCCGAATAGAAGTTATTCAATTAATACATGGGAATAAGGTTTATTTTTACTAATATTTAATTATAAATACATGATATAATTATATATTACATCAAATATCATTTTTATCTTTTGCAAATGGTTCATTGAAAGTTCAACTACAATACTATTATAGTATTACCAACGACATCTAACCTTTTATAAATGTACTTGTTTTTCACTACAATGCGCGAAATGTAAAAGAGACATCTATACGAATATTTGCTCAACACTTTACAAAACTTTTATTGTTATTTTTACTATTTAACAAATCGCACGTGAATACTTTATTATGTACAGAACATGTTTATAAATCTTGTCACCTCCGTCGTACTTGCTTCGGCAGTACATATACTAAAATTGGAACGATACAGAGAAGATTAGCATGGCCCCTGCGCAAGGATGACACGCAAAATCGTGAAGCGTTCCACATTTTTTGGACTATTTGATATCGACTTCAAATTTTGGCAATGTGAATAAGTTTTATAATTTTTGTCTTAAATGAAAAAAAAACATGAACAAAATATGTTTAATTGGATCGTGTAAATTGAAAGATGTAGGAAACGTAATTTAATCAGAGAGAGCTATATTTTTGTTGTAAAAATATTATCAATTTTTAAATACCTACCAAAATAATCACAAGTCAATATCTGATGAAAAGGGAAGAGATACTTAAAAGTCAAACATAATTATACATTACAACATAAAAAATAGCCGAATATTGTATAAAAAAAAAATAAGTCAATGTTGAAATGGCTACTTTTTACTAAATTGCGTACCTCCTTCTAGCATTTAGAATCAAATGGCCTTCTTTATTTTGTCTTAAAATTATTGATTATCGATGTTATTGAGGCAACGATTTCCAAACTGGGAGGCGAGAACAGTTTAAAATATGTCTACCCTCGTAAACGTGTCTTTATTATTATATGAAATAAAGGGTGGGAAGGTGTGACTTGTGTGTATTCAGTTATATACCCTGACCATTGTAGAGCCTATGGTCCAACAAATTCATGATATGCCGCAGTTAAAGGTATACGATTATCTCCGCAATGCGGTAGTTGCGTGAATAAAAGACACTCCTCAGAAAGAAAATTAGTTAGTAACATGCCATTTTAAATTTGGTTTACGGATGACTACTGTTGCTCGAAACTCGCGTTTTGTGCTTAAATATTAGAATATATACTAGTAACTTTTATATTAATCATAGTGTTATTTCGCATATATATATTATTCAAAATCGGTAGAAAATTGAGTAAAAGATGTAAACAGTGTAAGAAAAAAAGCATTAATGATAACGTGAATTAATGAATGCGTCAGTTCAAGTTCATCCGTGCACTTGAATGCCTGAAGATGCCGAAAGGCGAAAACCGGGTCGTTAGTGACAAAATCTGTGAGAATGTACATAGTTTGAACGATTCAAATTTAATGTTGAAATTCCACCAAGCACCTTCAGTCGAAATCTTAAATTAATGATAAATATATAATTGCAGCTGCATTGCTAACTCCCATCCAGAGACAATACTAGTTCCATCGTTGAAAATGTCGTATTTTTTAAAATATGTAGGTACACATTCACGTCTTGTACATACTTCAAATTGCTTAAATTCTTTGTCGCTATTTCATTTACTGTTAGTCTTTATATTTTATAAGGATTTCGTAATTTATTCAATTTGCAAATTTGCCGCCAAGAGGAATATTTTTCCATTCATATTGTGTACATTTTCTTCCGGCAACAAAGTATAGGTATCTCACTCACATGTGCAAAGGCAATACAACATTGTATATTCGCTGGTTGTCAACCTTTGGTCTTAATTATTAATTAGACTAAGCTTCAACCGATGGGTATATCGTCGCATCTTGGCTTTTCTGGTTCAATCTCACATCAATTTAAATCATTTTAGCAGAAAACAACGTACACTATAAACATTAATTATTATTATGTATGCAATTGATACTGTTGCTAAAAGCTAAGAATAAAAAATGGGGTGTGGTTGTGTCATGGACACGGCCGTGTGTTGTACGTGAATACGTCTCGTAATAAGTGATACAACGCCCCATTTTAACGTTGCCGGCACTGCTTGACTCGGTCATATGGTGTTTTAATGGTACCATCGATTGTTCTTGAGAAGCTCTTTTCAACCATATGCGATCTTTGTATTTCAACTTGGCTTTTTGACGCGTTAAGCCCGACATTATATATATATATATTTTTAACACCTAATTATATTCACAGTCATAATATCTCACTGATGTTTTATCTATAATCGATAGATTTTGTTGAAAGCTAACGATTGAAACTCAAACAAACATCGTAACTTCTTTGAGTCAAAAGTTATAGTAAATAGAAATCTCTCAAAATTACCTCAAAATGGCAGCGCTTCCCCCTCCGCCCCGCGCGATGTATCACAGTCCTTACATAGCCCAATAAATTCTTTGATTCTTTAGCTTTCCAGTGGTGCAATTAAATTTTTGGATAGCGATGATAGGTATGAAGCTGCAACACCAAACTGTATCCCCCGATTTCGTTATCGTTCGTTTTTTTGAATTGCCTACCTATAAAAGCAATTTTAAAAACGTATTCACGTCTAAAAGATGTTATTTGATTATTTCAAATAAAACTTCTGAATCCCTTTCAATCCAAACGTATCAATGTTGTATACTCTTACTCGGCGTAGCCTCATGGCTAACAACATTCTGAAGGGCTCATTCCGCAACAGAATAACTTTAAGTACATAAGTTATGAAGTGATTTCAAATAGGTATGTAGTTGCTAATAATGTTAAAGTAGACAATTATTCAAAAATTTAGTTGCAATCAGTGTGCAGTAAGACCCTAAACTATTTCATATGTGATGAGGACCCCAAGCCTAAATGTGAGGAACAGAGAAAAACAAAATGGAATTTCAGCCTTTTAAGCATAGGTAGAATAAGTAAATCTGGCTCTGGTTGCTGCACACTAAGGTTTATTAATAATACAAAGGTATTCGACATATTATTTATATGTACACAATCGAAAAAGAATGTACTACAAACGATGTTATAGACTGCAAATAAATTAACTTCGTAAACTAGCAGAGAATTTATGACAATGCTTCTTTAGATGTAGGGCAAATTCATAATTTTAACAATTTCCAGCACGCAAACCTTGGTTTTGTTATAGCACATTGAATAAGTATAATTCTGCAATAAAAATATATTATTAATGCTTTATTAGGTATTTATTTTATGGGACTTAAACCCATTATAAAATAAAGTATACAGTTAAGTGACAGCAAGAGATACTAAGTGATTTTTTTTTTTAAATAAGCAGTTTTTTATGTTTCTGTGCAAGTGCCATCGAACATTGGACTTTGCTCGATTATTTTTTGGTTTACCATCTATGTGCGAACGTTGATAGATAACAATACGTCCGCACGCGACGTTGCCGTACATGTCAAAATCCCGCAGTCATTTTCTGTCACTTGACAGCTAGCTACTTATCGAATTGCCGTTTTATGAAGGAAAACAACAATTTACTAACAATTTTACATCGTTTTCTACTCGCCTTTGTAATACAAAATTTATATTCAATTCCTTAAAATGTTAAAACGATGACGTAGCACTACTAATAATTTGTGATTTGCACACAATCGGTGCATCGAAGGTATCAAATTTAGTACACATTCAAAATTAATAACTGCGGTTTCCTTTTTATTTTGGTGTTAGGCTATTAAGTTGTCACTATATTGTTTTTGTTGTGTCGCTTCGCGTAGGAATGTCTTGTGAGTGCGGTCAAAGTTTACCGAAATCGCTACGTCAATTAAAAAACGATCGTAGAGTTTAGTGGTGAAGAAATATTGTTTTGTTGTATTAAAAACAAGTGAAAAAGATCCGAATCAAGATGGTCGAAGCGAGCAAATTGATGTTTGAAACTGCGACGGCGGGAACGCAATGCTGCGACCTCATACACCCTTGGACCAAGGGTTGCATAGATGGAACCGCGACTATGCTCTGGAACTCGATCAAAGGGAGCTACAAATTTTATGCTGCTCTATATGTGGTTTGTAAACCTATTTCATAGACTGAAATAAATGTACTGCTCTGATATTAAAATTATTTCATGTAAGATTTTCCCTTCTATAATAAGTAATTACCATATTTCTTCAACGCTAAGACGCCATCAATAATTAGATGCATCCTTTTTTATTAAAGATAACTTTGGGCCAAAAGGCAGCTAAATGTTGCTCGTGTATTTCCACACTTTATTTTAATAAAGTCATATAATTGCAATAAAAAAACATTTAAAATTGGTACCGTACTAACTTTGCCCAGAATAAGTATTAATTAAGTTTCAGCCTGAAACTTCATCAGATGTGGTGTCTGATTTTCTAAATCATTGCTTTCCCAAAAAAATATCTTTTTGTTGTACTTCTTACAGCACTTAATCATTTATATTGCTGGGTATCCTTTATGTTCGTGAACTGGTAACTGGACATGCACGGTCACTCCGCAGTGTTTGCTTGCATGACAAGTATAAATATTTAGGCAAAGAATTAGAACCATTGTCTACTGCAGGGTTTCCCAGACTTTTTCTGCATTGGAACTCTTATAAAATCCGGTATTTTTAACGGAACACTTGGCTTCTTTTTTAGGTCGGGTAGTTCATAATAGTATGAATACAAAAAAATATATGTTAATAAAACACTATTTCTTATTTTTAAATAGCGTGGCGTCGGGTCTATTCCTGCGCTTAAATAAACTTGGATGCAACATAAATAGGTTTTATAAAATGGAAGTAAAACAATAATAACTTGTTTTGACACATTGGGGGATTCTTCTGACAAACTCGCCAAGAAAGAATTGAACGAAATTCATTTCATAACCACTCGCGCTGAATTAAGCACGCTGGTTTTGCTGTCACCGAAAATGGATTCCGATCCAAGGAATCATAATTGTTATATTTCAAAAAATATTTAAAAAGTTTGGTATTTAAGATATGTGGGTGTTCGCCAATTCAGGTTCTGTGAAACACTAGTGTTCCGCGGAACATAGTTTAGGAAACCATGGTCTATTAAATAGCATAAAAAAATTCTACAGATTTAGCCGGTAGATGCATAACACACGTCACACCTAGTCACAAAACCACTGAAATATTTTTTTATTTAACATTTTAATTTTGAAGCCATTAAATATATTAGGGGGACCGGAAAGAAAACCATTATTTTAACATCATGAACATTTATTGATTTATTTTAAAAAAATTATTTAATTTGTTATAATGTATAATTTACATCGTTATCTAGGACTGTTTGCCATCTTTCAGGCAACTTTTTAATTCCCCTTCTATAAAAACCTTCAGATTTTGAGTTGAAATGTATATGCAAGTAATTTTCAACGTCCTGTACATTTTTTTATCCCTAAGTGATTGATCCATCGACCAAAAAACATACAAATCAGAAGGGCCAAAGTCTGGCTAGAATGAGAGATGCTTAAAATCTTCAAAATTTAAATTAGTATTTTTTTTACGGGTCATCTTTGCAAATATTCACTCGCACATTTTTGTTCATATTGGAGAGCGCGTGAAAAACCCAAACACCTATCCGGTTACATTAGCTGATTTTTTAAAAGTGATCTCGCACTGTAGACTATGGACTAGCATGTTTTTGTGATAATTCCTCAGTAGTCAAACGAAGATCGGCTTCCACTGTGGCTTTCAAATGGTCATCGTCCAATTTGTATGGGTGCCTTGATTTCGGGGCGTCTGCTAAGCTTCTTTCATCAGATTTAAACCTTCATAACCAAAACTGGCATCGGTTTACTGTTATAACTGCTCCATAAACTTTAAAAATAGTTTTGGTTGTCATGGTCGCACTCCAACCTCGATCGTAAAAAAGTAGCATAAAATACCTTATGTGATGTTCGGTTGCTTCCGGCTTGCTTATTTTGCCCTTAACAATAAAAATAATTCATAACCCAAAAAAAATAATGCCAAGAAGTACTACTGTCGAATGGAACACTTAAACAGATGTTGACGTGCCCATGTCCAGGTACAGACTAATCTCAAACAAGGCATGTTAAAAAAATGGTTTTCTTTCCGGTCCCCCTATTATATTCAGTATTAAAACAGTAGAATTCCTACAACAGAACTAACATTGCGTTAACTTTCAAAAAAAATTATGTTGTATGGCATCTCCTATCAGATTTTTTTTATCTTTTATTTTCAGCTAAATTATGTCAGTTTTAAGATTGTTCAATCTCCAAACAACATATATTTTATCCCTGTTTTAAATATGGTAGTGTATTACTCACACAGCTCATATTCCTGTTTTAACCCATTGATGAGTATAGCCGTACCCTTACTGCGGAGTAGCTTGTCATCTATTATCTATTGCATTCTCATAATTTTTGTTATTTCTTCAGATATGGATACTAGACACATCCACCGGTGACTTTTGGCCAGCACATTATTTTTATTATGTGTTGCAAATGAAAAAATGTTTTTAAAAAAAGGGTAACATTTGTAAACAAATCAGTAGCCATATAATATTGAGCGTAAAATTCTATTTTAGATCGATTCCTTCCTGGAATCGAGGACTGTAGAGCGGCACATGTCGACAGATGAGAGCAAAAAAGATCTTGACGCAGAAGCGAAGCAATAGCGTCTAGAAAAATATTCAAAAGTAATATAGACCTAGTTTACTTTACATTTTTAACTATGAGTTTTACAATTTAAAAAAAATATTTACTTGAAATAATAACTAATATTCTTCCCAGATTGGTCCGTATCCAAAAAAAAGGTTTTTATATTTTTGTGTGCGGTAATACTACAAATAATCAAAATATAAGAAAAAACCTAATTTAGTAAAAATTAATTCACCACTTAAAGAGTTAAAAAAATTCCTGAATTCTACCTGGATACATCCAATAATTATTTATCTTTTTTTTTCCAGCCAAATTAGATAATTTTTAAGATTGTTCAATCAACAAACAACATTTATTTTATCCCCGTTTTAAATATAGTATTGTATTACTCACACAACTCGTATTCCTGTTTAAAAGTTTTCCTAAATTTATCCGGGATACAATACAATGATTTATTTTCAATCCTATTCATTTACCAAAAGCAGAATATTGACCCAGGTTTTGTAAGCTCTCGTTATATTTTCATGGCTAATTATTTTCGGCTGACAAACGTTTGTGAAACAGTATTATTTCTCTCTACTCTTTCATTCAACCATAACAATATTCATCGCTGTAACATAACGCTTGAAATAGAAAATAAAATTGTTTTGCAATGATCACCTTCAATGAATGAAATTGTACAGTCATTACTGCAACTTTGATTATGATTAAAGGAATGGAAACTGTCCATTAAAAATACATTACCGAAAGATATTTGTTTAGTAATATTTTGTTCATATCAAAAACTCGAAATAATTTTACTCACTAACACAGTACGTGTTTCAACATAGCTATTTCAAATTTATGTCTAATTTTTTGAAAAAAAAACCAAAATTTGATTCCTTACTTCATCTTTTTTTTTATATCCATATCTGTTCCCAATGTGGAGCATATGGCCTCGTAATGGAAGTATCTCAACAGGTTTTTCTTCTACGAGAACTTTTTGTTACTCAGTCGTTCAACCTCTCTTATTCAAAGGGAGTAGTAGGGATAGAAGAATAGGGCTAGGATAGGACTAGTGGTTAGCTAATCGCTCTTGCTACACCCAATTATCAAAGGATCGGAAAGGGTGGGAGGGAATTTTTAGACATCACAAACACCCATGCCTTTGAACAGAAATCAATTGAAAAATGCTGTTTGTACTGGGACTCGAACCTGTGAAGTCCGGCATGGAAGCCCACAACACTAACGGCTGCGCCATAAGACCCGACAAGGAATGACAATATACATCCAAAATCTGTTCCAATAAGGACAACGCATACCATTTAACAGTAACTAAGAGTTAGCAGTCGTGTCAGTAGGTGTTTAACATCGTTGGCTTTCGTTGCAGAGCTCACGGGACTAAATCCCAGTTAGGGGAGTTTCATTAACTTGATTTTTTCAATTGAGTCATGGATTTCTGTTTGAAGGCGTGAATGTCAGTGATTGCCTCCCACCCATTGATTATGATTGATTGCCTCCCACCCATGCTATCCTAAAACGATGGCTAACAAAAGTGATTAGATTGCCACTAGTCCCTTTGTAGGTCAATCCTTACTCTCTTAGCCATTTGGCTGCCATAGAACAAAAATACGTTTTTATCTAGCAAGCAATTTTCAATTATTGATTTAATTAGTTATTGATGAGGTATCTTGTCTCTGGCGTATTGAGCACGAAAAATTTGACGGGATATCTTGTCTGTGGCAGCCATCCAGTTAAAAGAAAGGGTTGCGCACTAGAAACTTTTTGTTGAAATAAACTCCATCAGTAATCCATATGCTTTACATTGGAAGCAAACATGGTTTTGAAAATAACGAGTGTTTATCAATGGATTAGCAGGTTTTAATTAAAAAATAGATTATAATTAGAGCGATAAGCCCCGGTCCTCCCCACGCCTAATCCTTTTATCTCAACTGTTTGAAAAAGAAATATTGAGCAGCTAAACAACAAACAGTGCATGATGTACTCCACTAGAAGTCTGTTTATAAGACATGTTCAACGAAAAACAAACATTCACTTAACTGGTGAAATAGATTTTTTTTATCTCAAATTACTTTTGAATACTAGGTTTATTTTTTAAAAAGATTAATTGAGAATTTTTTGTTATTCAGTTGCTTGAAACATTGGTTAGCTAATCACTATCACTACGCACTGTTTATATGCGTGGACGGGTGCGGAGGAATTTCAGACATCGCAGACATCCATGTCTCTGAACAAAAATCCATATATGAGCACCGCAAGCAAAGCCAACAAAGTTGATCACTCAAACACAAACCAGAAAAATTCGTCTATGATATATGCTTTGAATTGCGAGTATATATCGTTTTTAAAAAAATATTTTTCCACTCAATAACAGAATAGCACATCGTCTGCCTTGGGTGCAATGTTTTTTTTCTGTGATAATACAGGCTAAAGTTCTGTGAATATGTTTACCGCAATTTATGTATTCTGTTTCTTGAAACCATTCATAAGACAGCTCAGTATTGTGCAAATATTAAAATATACTGTTTTTAAACTAACCTTCTACCGACAGTTGCCGCACCGCCATAAAGATGGCAAAAAAATGGAGTCTATTGGCTCATGAAAGAAAAGCAAGATAAAATGGAAAATAATTCATACGTGTCTCCTATTTGTTTTTTATGCCAATACTGTAAACCAAATCTTTGATTTTATTGATATCTATACATCAAATTCTGTGGCCAGTGGAGCCATGCTCCAATTTCTCTTTCATCTGGTGTATTTTGATGCTGCTTTTCGCGCGTAGCGTCCTGGATTTACCTGGGCGTAGGTGGGTGCGTGGCCTTTTGTTGTTGTGGTGGTATTAGTTCTCAACCAAATCAACCAATAATAGTTTACATAAAGAGTTCACTGAGATTGAAATCTTTATATGTCGTATGCAGTTGTTTTCTCAACCAAAGCTCATCATGATTTAGGCAAAATAGCATTCTATAAATCAGCCTATGTCCAAATTTAGAAGGAAGTATACTCACAAAACGAATGGTTATGAATCAAATGAAATGATGGACTAAAAAAAACATCAATCCATTGCTATTGCGTTGTTACATATCTATTTGTACATATTGAGTGTATGCGTAATAACTTTAAATAAAAAATGTTCATGTGGCTATTTAATCAATTTCACTACACCCTGGTTTTTAGGATAGGATGTGTGGGAGGGGGGAATTCAAGATATCACATACATCCATGCCAACGAACATATACAACGAACACTTTATTAATGTAGCATTTTATCACTTTGTCAAAAATTTCCCAAATTTTAATTATGTTTGTAATTACTTTCAATCGCCATTCTGAATTTATTAAGCTGGGTGACTTTTTAATTATATGTTAGATGTGTTGAACATTTTAATTTGTGTTATTTTAGAATCACTTTTATGTAATTGGCAATTTCTTTTCAATGCCAATTGTTGTGTATAATTTTGTATAAATAGCATTGTTAAATTATATTTCTTATCAGTTGACAATGCTCGCAATGAGCGAAACCGGTCCTGACATATTAAATAAAGTGGAATGAAGTACAAAGGATTATTGTGTTTTTATTAATATAATGCCTTTCCACCAAGTATTGACAGTGAACACCATAAAAGTGATACATTTATAAATTGATTGAAAAATCATTTATTAAAACTGTCAATGCTGAGATTCGAACTCTTGACCTCCGTAACAATAATTCAAAGACTTTAACCGCTCGACCATGCAGCCAGCCTTCTTAAATGATCGAATAGATTACATACTTTCCGTAATTTTCATTCATTCTTTTTTCTTTATAAGTCACTAATTACATCACAGAATTTATCATCTTTTTCCTGTTCCAAATGCATATTATTTGCATAATAAGAACTCTATAAGCACAGTGGTGAACCTTGACCCCCTTACGGAGATGGCGGTAGTCCTCTCATACGTAAAACCTAGAAAAATGCAGAACTTATCTATTATTCGTTTCTCCAATGATGGTTCGCGAAAAAGTCAATTGCCAGGCAATTTCTTAAAATAAATCTGTATATTTTGTATTATCTATATATTAATAGCCGATAAGGTCCGTTTGTTTGTTTGAGTGAGTAAGTGTAAGGTGTCCCCGATTTCATACCTTCCAGTCTCCACCTTTTTATTCATACTAAATTCTATATATTAATAGTCGATAAAATAATCACTCGCTTTTCACTTTTCACAAATGTGTGCGTACTGATGTCCTCGAGTCTTTTTCTTCTTCTACGAAATGTATTTGTTTGCGTACTTGAAAATTAAAAGTTAATGAAATAAAATAAACACAATGCAACAAAAATCTTACGTTGCTGGGCAACGGGCTTACAGCTAGTAACAAATAAAGACTGTACAGACATAAATATACTGTTTTATTTTACATATAGGCCGGTGGTATAGGCCAGTGCTTCCCAACCTGGGGTCCGCGAAAATTTTCATTCTTTCAACATTCTTTGTGATAAAATATGAAAATGTGAAATAAAAAAAAATTCGGGGTTTCGCAGATTATTGTTTTCAGATTTATGGGTCCGTGGCATGAAAAAGGTTGGGAAGCACTGGTATAGGCCATAACAAATTTAATGGGTCACGGAGGAAATATATTAAAATAACTGCGTGGCGGGGAAAAGTTTGGGAAATGCTGTATTGTGCTATTGGAAAATTTACGTTACTGGTAATTATGATAAAATCTCTCCCTTTAGCAGTTAGCAGTAGACATTTTTTTAAATTTTAAATTGAAAGCTTATCATCAAAAAATAATGTTTTTTTTTCAAATATTTCTCAGTAAGTAAATAAATATAAATTCGATAGTTCTGTGTAAATATTGGATTAAAAATAAATAATAAATAAATAATAAATCCTTATCTATGCGTACAAACTTACGTATTGCTTCTCAGAACTTGGCAGGTGTTATGAATTTTTGATAAATTCTGTCTTGGAACTCTTGAATATGTATGAAAATGTATCAGCATAAAGTTACCGACAAATAATATATCGTTAATGTTAAAATGCTTTATTCTTGTGTAACTAAATATGGCGCAGCGGATAGCTTTGTGGGCTTCCATGCCAGATTTCACGGCCTCAAGGCCCAGTACGAACAGTATTTTTTCATCCGATTTATCGACTTCTGTTTGAAGGCATGGGTGTTTGTAATGTCTCAAAATTCCCTACCACCCTTTCCGATCCTTCAATAACTAGGAGTGATTAATAAACCTCTAGTCCTCTCTACTATCTTGGAGGTTGAGTAACTGAGTAACAAACAGTTCTCGTAGAAAAAATTCTGTTACGATAACCGCCTGTGTGGCCGAGTGGTCAACGTTGTTGGCTTCAGCTACGGAGGGCACGGGTTCGAATCCCACTATGGACAGTTTTATAAATTGATTTTTCAATCGATTTATGTATTTCTGTTCGAAGGCATGGATGTATGTGATGTCTTGAATTCCCCCCTCCCACCCATCCTATCCTATGAATGGGGTGTATCTGGAGCGATTAGCTTACCACTAGTCCTGTCCTAGCCTTATCCTTTCATTCCCACTCTCTTTGAAAAAAGAGAGGTTGAGCAACTGAGTAACAAGCAGTTCTCGTAGAAATAATTCTGTTGAGATAAACTCTATTAGGAGTCCATATGTTCCACATTGGGAACAGAGATGGAAAAAAAACTAGATAAACCTCCATTAAGAGGGCACATGTTCCAGATTAGATGCGGACATGAATTAAAAAAAAAACTGAAAAATTGTTTATTTTTTTTTACCTTATTGTGATAAAGTTAGTGCATGTTAGTGCTTCATTTTAATTACTATTGTATATATTACAGTTAAAGTGTGCACTTACTCAATGTATAAATTAACTTGTCAATATAATACAATAATGCATTGAAAATATACCTATTTCATAATCCTGGCATATAGATCTTGTAATTGAATTTGTAACATCCTGGGATTGATAAAACAGACGGCAGTTGACCCAATGCTGACCTTCTTAATAAAATAGTAAACATGCGATTTATGTCAGTATTATTGTGTACACTTCGCTTTAGTCAAGTCTATAGTTGTTTGCATTCAGAGTAATGGAGCCACGACAACATTTACTTAAAAACATTTAAAACTGAACTTCAGTATTCTATTGTTTGACGTCTTCCATCAATTGCACATATTGACTTTACAATTTAGATATACAATCTTTTTTCTGTCACTTGGTCATACTTAGTATGTGACAATATTTACTTGTAATGCTTTTACTAATGTTAAAATACTTATAAGCAATAATATAAATATATACAACATTGTAATTTTTTAATCCAACGCACTGCAGTTGCTCGCTGATTATGTAGATACAAACGGATTCATTAGCATATTCAATTAGCGGAATACTAAAAAGCATCTTGAACACTCGGCAAAGAGTGGTCTGCCAAGCTATTCTAAATGAAATCAGATTTAGCTTGATTTTTATTGATTTCCAACGGAGAGTAAAAACAATTAATGCAGTAGGCACTCATTGAGATGGAATTGCACAATGTTTTGTGTTTGTGTAGGATTTTTGATGGAAATAAAATGCATAGACAGTTACTGAATCTTTTTTAAACTGTATTCCATATTTTTGTTCAGGATGGATCACTCAAATTTCAAATGCACTTATCTTTACATTTAAAGTTTTAATAAATATCTCGTAACAAATTAACAACTATTAATCGCTGATACTAATACGCTCTTTAATGTTTTTTTTTTCCATTTGGCTGTCCATGGCTTCAAATTCCAATACGGACACGTTAATTTTTCAATCGATTTATGGATTTGTGTCCAAATGAACGGATGTCTGTCATGTCTACATACCCTCCCACCTTCATGATCGTACAAATGGAGAATAGCAAAAGAGATTAGCTAACTACTAATCTTGTCCTCACTGTCCTGTTTCTATCCCTATCCTCAAAACGTGAGAGGTTGAACTGAGTGAATACAGACCACTTCTGTTGAGATGGTCCATTAGAAGCACTTATGCTCCACGCTGGGAACTGATGACTCTTAGGCAATATGTTTTCTGTTGCATTATTGATTTTATATTTAGACATGGTGTTTCCAGAACTTTCCTGATCTTATTCCATGGAAAAAAAAACAACCTACACCACACTTTTTTCCGGAAGGATCACGCAAATTTTGAATATAATTAGTGGCTGCGTTGTCGAGTGCTCAACGTCTTCGCAGTTTGGACAGTTTTTATAATTTGATTTACAAATATTTGAATTTTTTTTTTTTCGAAAGCATGGATGTATGTGATGTCTTATATCCCCTCTCACCCTTCCTATCCTCAAAACGAGCGTAGCAAGAGTGATTAGTTAACCACTAGTCCTCTCCTATTCATGTCCTTTTATCTCTTTGAAAAAAACTCTATTAAGAGTCCATACACTGCACATGGGAGAGGACATGGTTAAAAAAAATATATGCCAACCATCCAATCCTAAAAAATGGCGTATAGTTTGAATGAAATAGCTCACAACTAATCCTGTCATATTCTCCGCATTGAGAGCAGACACGAGAAAAATAAGTGATTGATACTCATTGATGAACTTTGATTTGCACAAAATATGTATTTCCAATGGCGATATCACCTGTAAGCGTCCGCTGATTATATCGAAAAACACACAATAATAAGCCAATAATCATCTGTAAATCGATTATGTAATTGTCCACATTGATAATGGTTATCAGCCAAATAATCCACATCTTATTATGTATCTTTTCCACCTAATCAATTATGTAAACATTGCGTTGATAGGCGAGACAGTGACATGTAGATAAGATGTATTTATTTTGAATTTTACTGATATTACCAATTTCTTATCTAATTGGGCTAAGCTAGGTATGATAATGGCTTACAATTTTTACGAATGCACTAAACATGTTACCAGAACCGGTGATATTTGGCCGCCCCAGGCAAGATTGTATTCTTCCGCCCCTTTTCCATCCAATCTGCACGATCCCTTACACCACTCGCCACGGTCGTACATCTGTGTCTAACAAACGTTTTCCGTGGCGTAACACACTGTGCAGTTTTGTACTAGGATTGTCCCGGGAGCACTTGACTAAGGCTTGGCGGCTTGTACTTTAGTGTGCGAAAAATGGCACTATAGTTGGTACTATGGGTGTATGTCTACTCTTTTTCTGTATGACGCGCAGTAAGAGTACGGACACATTTTAAAATCGTTAGACCAAAACAAAATCACTGAATTGCCGTTGGAAATCCACAATAAAAACACTAGCACATCACACTGAGTCAGTACTGCTTCGAAATTTGTAAAAATATAACATACATAATTTAATAGAGTGGTGAATGTGTTTAAATATTTTTATACATCATATCCACTGCAAAGTGAAGCATACGGACTGAAGTTTATCTTGATAGAAATTTTTCTTTTATCAATTTTTTTTTTGAAGAGAGTAGGGATAGAAAAATTGAGCTAAGACAGGACTAGTGGTTAACCAAAGACTCACTAAGCCCCATTATCAGGATCGCATGAGTGGAAGCGTAGTCTAGTCATCATAGAGATTAATGTCTTCGTATAGTAATCCATGAATTGATTATAACATCAAATTATCAAACTGTCCGTTCTGAGATTTCATCCCTTAATTGAAAAGTCCATTACTAAACAAATGCACAAATGGCTATATCAACCAGTGATTCCCAACCTTTTTCATGCCACGGACCCCTAAATTTGAAAACAATAATATGCGGCCCCCGATTTTTTTTTATTTCACATGTTCATATTTTATCACAAAGAATGTTGAAAGAATGAAAATTTTTGCGAACCCCAGGGTGGGAAGCACTGATATAAACCATTAAATACCAACAATTTTCTCGTTTCTACCACCTTTTTTTTCTTGTTCGATATTGCCTAATGATTCTGTTTGTAATATGAATAATTTAGGCATCAATTTATTTCTAATGGATGCATAATAAATTGGCATTGTCGCCGGACTGAATTGATTTTATGATTATATAACTAAAGCCAAGTAAAGTGAAACGGTAAGGAAATAAGTTATTGAAATTTTATTGCAAGCGCTTACCGCATCGATAAATTATTGCTACGATAAATGAATTCGACCTAAATTTAAATAATTTCCATTTTTAATCAAAAAATCAATAAGAGTGTCAAGGATTTGAACTCTTGACCGCGCGACATGCGGTTGTAAAATTTATTAGGATTTAGACACTAATTAACCCGATCCATGCCACGAGCGCGTTGATGCGCTCTATGATTCCGTGCCCTCAGAATGAGCGTGCTTACACGTTCGACTTTAGTTCATTGTACTAGGTCAGGTGTGGGGAACCTGCGGTCTTTTGGCTACTCTGGTGCGGCCTTCTGGCCAATTCTGTAATTCTGTAAATTTATGTAAATTTGTAAATTCCTGACATATTCTGACCAGTGGCGGCCGGTCAATGTGGCATTGGATCAATGCACCTCTTGTATATGCAGGGTCGGCTATATTTCATGAAATAATATTCAAACATAACATTTATACCATTCACTCCATTCACATCTTTTAGAACATGCTACTTGACACGCTTGCCTTAATTATGACAGTTTGTTTCAAATAAAGGTCGACTATAACAATGCAGGTTGCGTGGTCGAGTGGTCAACGTCGTTGACTTAGAACACGGACGTTACGAGTTTGAATCTCAATATGGACCGTTTTTATAGATTAATTTTTCAATCAATTTATGGATTTCTATCCAAAGGCATAGATGTATGTGATGTCTTGAATTTCCTCCCACTCATCCGATCCTAAAACGTGTGTAACGAGAGCGATTAGCTAACCACTAGTCCTGTCCTTCTGTTCATACTCTCTTTGAAAAAGAGAGGTTGAGCAGCTGAGTAACAAACGGTTTTCGTAGAAAAAATAGTTGAGATACCTCCATTAGGAGCGGATTGGAGCCATTGGATAATTTTTTTTTTTAACCTAATTCTTTAAAATAATATAAAAAATATTTAAAATAAACGATACAAACTGTTTTTAAACTATCAGCTGGAGTTCATCCGTGCACTTGAATGCCTGATGATAACGAAAGGTTAAACCCAGGTTGTTTGCTACAAAACTCAAGGAAACGTATAAAATTTAATAATCCTATCAAGCACTCTCTGTCAAATTTTACATTAAAAAATCAAAGTAACAAAGTAAGTCGGTTAGTTAACTGTAACTATTTCGACGATTATTTAATAATACCTTATATTATATTCCGTTTATTTTCGTGCCGTTCGACTCCACCCAAAACACCACCTCTCCAACTTTACGGCCCTGATGTTTCTATCTGTAATGCACATTATCAAAATTTGAAATACTAATTACGGTTTTTCTCTTTTGTTTCAGGTCCAGATGATATTGAAAGGAAAGAATATCAATGATAAAAAATATTTACTGAAACAGTTCAAAGCGTACTTATGTTCGGGAGCATTCGGGTTCTTTGTAGGCACAACCTTCGTTACGTTCAATTGTATACTAAGGTAAGCGAGACAAAGAAAATTGACAGCTTAAGTCTTCATCAAGCTTATCGCATTCGGTGACCATTGATCACACTGGATTACTTGCAACAACATTACACAAATAGCTTTTTCTTATTAAATATTACAATTTACCATTTTTTTTGGACTTCTGATGGAATTTATCTCATCAGAAAATTTCTGCGAGAACTGCTTGTTAATCGACTGCAAATCTTTTTTTATTTTTTTTAATATAGTAGGAGTAGAACGAGACCAGTGGTTAGTTTATTGCTCTCACTACGTTTTGTTTTGAGGATCAGATGTGTAGGCGATTATTGTAGATATCAGAAAAATCCATATTTGGATTGAAAAGTCAATCTTTGAAACTGTCTTTGTGCCTGTGGGTAGCCTCGGAGGGAAAAATTTCAATTCCAAAAATAGGGTGTAGCAAGAGCAATTGTGGGGTTACAATGCAAAACATACTATTTCCAAAATGAGCGATATTGAGTTAGGTATGCAGATAGGCTAATTCAAGCCTAAGGAATCGACTGGTCCTTTTAGTTTTAATATAAAATTTCTAAAAGACTGTCGTTTTCAAATTGGAAATCATTTTTTTATGCAAATGTTATTTTGTTTGTGTTATTCGTTATAGTATTTGATTCTACTGAAAAGTTCGAGTAATAGAAAATTTAAATTAACTTTGATTATTCCACGTATTGTGTTACTAACTGTGACACGTGTTTCGCCTCTTTCAGAGGCATCTTCAGACTTACTATCGCAAAGTTTGCTTAAGTAAACATATACATTACTTAAGCAAACTTTGCTGAGTTGCAATCTGATTGATTGCAACTCATTAGTATCATTATTTGTTTGCTTTATTTCGATTCTACATTCCCCTCCTTGCTCCTCTTAAAAGGAAAAAAAACCCAAAAACTCCATTTTGTAATTTCATAATTTTAAAATGTTAGAATCAATCTTGCTTCATTACTTAAGCAAACTTTGCGATAGTAAGTCTGAAGATGCCTCTGAAAGAGGCGAAACACGTGTCACAGTTAGTAACACAATACGTGGAATAATCAAAGTTAATTTAAATTTTCTATTAAAATGAACTTCCACAAAGTTACCGCCGAAACCATCGAAAGTATGAAAAGTTCGAGTTTTGGAAATAGTGCGTTTTGCATTATAACCCCACAATTATCTTAGAGTCCTGTCCTAACACTATCTTTCTATCCCTACCCTATTTGAAAATGTTAGGTTGAGTAATTGAGTAATGTGCAGTTCTCATAGAAAAAATTGTGTAGAGATATAAGACTATTTGGAGTCCATTTGCTCCACATAGGGAACAGACATGGTAAAAAAAATAGATAATAATATATTTGGGAATATTTTTGCTTTGTTGAAAAGTTGTTAAAAACATTTAAAATAGATATAATTAAAATGAATATTTATTTCAATATTCAGATATTACCGATCGCAACATAATACAATTGCGTTCTTTTATTTTCAGAAATTTCGTATTTAGCAAATTCCACTATTACTCTACTGTATTCCTGCCGAGTTTCCTGGGGGGCGTCGGTATATTTTTTGAACCCCCTCATAGAAGATATTTAGTGATCAGCACATTTTTTAATTTGGTAAGTCGTCCATCACTATCCTTTGAGCACCCCTGAAGTAATAAATCTGCATTCGCCTTATATATTAATATGTTTGATATTGCCAACGAGTCCAAATCCTAGTTCGTTCTATTACATCTGTTTATTAATGATGTTGGAAAGCCAAAATGATGTAAGGGACATTTCAATATAAAATTTTTGTAATGTTAATTGATTAAAATTTTATTCTTTCTATAAATCGAGTTTAAAAAATAAAAATATTAGTTTCCCTTGTAATACTGTAAATCTATTGTAAACCTGGTGGAATATTTTTTTGTTTTTGTTTTTGTGAATGACTTTACGAAGAAATTGAATTATTTTTCTAGGTTCTGGAATACTGGGTGAGGACATTAGAATACAAGGGTTTTTTGAAAAGGACACCAGCCCGAGAGACGTTACTCTTCATGATCGGTAGTTCATTTCTATTTTACTTAATGAGACAAGAAAGGGACAAGTCAAAACGGATGTCACTTTTGTGGTGAGTTAAGATGAATACTTTCTGCATATTTTTCGACTGAAGTAACAATGTTTTGTTGTTGATAGCTATTTCAACTTCATTTACATAAATTTTATTTTGTTGCAGGTTTTTTACACCCCCGAAGGTGAACCGAAACCCCGTCCCGAATAAAGGCGATGTCGCCGATGCCAAAAATAGTTTCCCATCGTATTGCCCGCACACGGGGAAATGTTTCGAATACGTCATGACGGTAATAATTTAATATTTTACAATTGCTATTTTCATACTAATGTATTCTTCACAGTGGCAACACGAAATGCTAAACTTGATCTTTGATTTGCACGTGGAAAAACAAAATATGCCCATGACCAAAGTTTGCATAGTAAAAAATATAAGGACCTTTTTTTAAAATGTAGTAATCATGTAGTAAAACTTGCTAAAAAAATGCTTATAAATTTATGAGTACACACACTTTCTTTCATACAGTAATTTTACAAGCTTCTAAGAAACAATAGGACTTTTTACAATCGATTTATAAACAACATTCGTCTTACAGTATTACAACTCAGTATATTATTATAAAACTTCAATCTTTTGAACGAAGTTGCGATGACATTCAGCTTAGACAATCGATCGGTAGGTGGCGACTGTTAAACGCATACTACAGACCGAGTGTAGAAAGTTCAACTGGACGTTACAACCTTTTCAAACTCAATTATTGTTGTCAGTTCAGAGCAAAAAGGTTCTTATTACAGTTTTAAGCACTGATTATCTCCAGATGTATATATAGGGTTTAAGTTAAATAAATTTTGCTTAAAATTAGTAAAATAATTATCTATATACTTGTATATATCATTAAAAGTGCATTTTTTCTTTTCAATTTCAAAATATGATCAGTCAAATATTCAAACGGTCAAAACATGGTAAAGTGCAAATAGAACCTTTTCAAAGTAAAATAACGAATATGCAAATGTTCATCAATTGCTAAAACATGTATGTAAATTGAGTTTTTTTGGCCGAAGATTACTTCTTATATTCACCTACTTCTTATTCTTATCTGGCGCTGCAATCAGGGGGTGAACCTCGACCACCTCAATCAATATCTTTTACTTTGCTCGGTTATCGAAAAAGTTGTCAACTGATAAATTGAACACTTTTTTGAGCGCGTATGAGTTGGTGGCTGAAGCTTTTTAAAGTTACCAGTTAGGTGCCCTGAGTGATATTTTTAACTAAAAAAATATTTGAAAACCACTGGTGTCATACAGTGATTGGCTCAACAAAATAATCCATTTATCTTTTAATTAATGCGGTCAAGCTGGGTGCATTATTTTATTCATTGGAACCGAAAAACGAAATTCGAATAGCTCTCAAAGTGTTAATCGGAATAAAAAATATAATATTGATATCAACTTTCCGCTGTTTCCCTTAAAAACAATATGTTACATCTCTGGGACTGAAAATCGATTTCATGTTGCCGATGCTGAAAGGTCTAAAAGGTTTTTTGAAATTATCCAGTAATTTCACGTATACACTTTGATGTGCAACTCAGGACACTCTTCAGATGGGGTGTGAGGTATTTAATGAACTGAAAAAATTGTTGATTAGCCGACAACCCCTATATTTAATATAAAAAAAATATATTTTTTCTTGATTGTAAAAATGAAATTGCGCAAATCAAAAAATAAGTGAAGGTAGATTGTACCTATTTCAATTTTTATTATGAATTAACAAGTATTGTCTGCTCTTACCGATATTGAATTTTTTTTTATCCACGTCTGTTCCAAATGTGGAGCATATGGCCTAATGTTGGTATCTCAACAGAAGTTTTTCTACAAGAACTGTTTGTTAGTCGCTCAACCTCTCTTTTCTTATGAGAGAATAGTAAGGATAAGGCTCGGACAGGGCTTGTGGTTAACTAATCGCTCTCGCTACGCCCAGTTGTTAATGAATTGGAAATGGTGGGAGGGACATTACAAACACTCATGCCTTCGAACAGATATCGATAAATCAATCGAAAAAATACTGTTCGTACTGGGACTCGAACCCGTGAGGTCTGGCACGGAAGCCCACAAGGCTAACCGTTGCGCTGTAGAACCCGACCCGACTAAGTCTCATATTGAATTATTCTAATGAATATTAATAAAAATATACATAATGATAATTTAAATGACTTTGATTATTGAAAAGCATCTTAGGAAACCGGTTTCTCGCCAGGTGCTTAATCATTTTTAATCTTTTTAATATTACCAAGACCTGTTATGGTGAAGCAGGTGTAGAAATGTGATAATAGAGTGGAGTCAATTTATTTATTTTTGTTTCAAAAAATTCATTACAAATTTCAGTATATTTAATTTTAACTTTGAGCACGCAAGTTTTGTCAAGTCTACACCATTGTTATTGTCAAGTCTACAAAGTATTTATTTACATCAATAAATTGCTTGATTATATTTATTCTTTGTTTTATCCAGATCCCACAGCCGACTGGTGAACGCTTACTGACTTATGTTGCATTCTCAAATCCTCGTAAACCCCTGATCATTTCATTGATTTTGATTTTTTTTCAATACTTTCTACACAATATTTCAATTATGAATATAGGGCGTAGAGAAGTTCAAACTAACTATTCTAGTAAGATAGTCCTTTCCAGCCCTGTCTTTCTTTTCATATCCTCTCTGAAGTGGGAGGTTAAGTGACTGGTCTAAAACCAGTTCTTGTTGAAATACCTCATAGTAGTACAACTGTTACAAATTGTAATGGAGCTGTTCCTTATTACTTCGGACTGCTTCTGTTGATTTCTTCATCAACGAAGGAATATTTATTCCATATTTGTGCATAAATATTTTATAATAAAAAGGTAATTGATGTTGCTATGTTATATACTTTGTAATTAATTATTTCAGGGCACTGTACAAATGTTTGGTTTAGGATGCGCCATGTCCATGCTGCGAACGTTGGTTCCCAAACTCGCCTCTCCGATGAAAGCCTTAAAAAGCATCACCAGAAAGCACTTCAGTCTCGGTCTATTCCTCGGAGGATATATTGGAATTTATCGGGTGAGTTTTGTTTCTAAATCGTTGAACCTTACTTA
Source organism: Himalopsyche tibetana (assembly GCA_030503985.1). Lineage (NCBI taxonomy): Eukaryota > Metazoa > Arthropoda > Insecta > Trichoptera > Rhyacophilidae > Himalopsyche > Himalopsyche tibetana. The sequence continues at coordinate 23,133,029 of JAPJYX010000007.1, forward strand.
TTGTGTGATTTTTGTCGGTACTTAACCCTTTTAATGCCGGACAATTTTGCTGCGCATATTCTAAAATTGCCAAGCGTTTTTTATAGAAAAAATTGTCTTACAATTTTTCAAAAAAAGTATAGATAAGCATTTTTTAGGAACATAAAAAAAATACGTGTGTTCTCTATGATCTATGGAAATAATATTCGGAGCTATTATCTCCATTTTACAAACATGACACAAGTTCTCCTTAAAAATCAGTTGAAAACATATTAATTCTGTAACACTTTTGATGTCATTATGTAGTAAAATCTATTAGTATTCAATGAATGAAAAAAAAAATGGATATATTTTATTATTTTACAAAGAACTAATTTTTTTTTGCGTTTTTGCACCCAAGTGAAAAAAATGAGTTTATCTATAATGTCACGTTCCATTGTTTTACATTGCGAAAAAATTGATATGGGCCGATGAGATAGATTAATATGCTGGGCCGAAAAATCTGTTAAATAACTCTGTTAAATAACTTACATAATACAAAGTATAAATTTGGTATCTGAAGTGTTTTGTATCTGTGCTGAAAAATCGGCCCCGTGCATTTTTCGCTTAACACATATAGGTCCGCAGATTTGCATACTAAAAAATGCGCGGGAGCCGGCCGAATTTTGGGGAAATGGAACTTTTTTTGCGCTCACGTTTAAATTGCGATAACTATTTAACCGATTGATGTATATTTTTTTTTCTTTCAGAAAAGCGTTCGTATGGTTTTATACATATAAAAATATGATAAAATCAGTGTTTCTCAACCGAGGGTTTCATATAAAGAGTCTTAACAACTTAAAAATAAAGTTATTTAGTAAGAAATGGCTATAAAGAGTTGCAATAATATACACTAATTTAAAATAAAGTTACTGGTTACTAACCCCCCCCCCCCCATCTCCTTCTCAGCAACGACAACTATTTTAGTTTTTTTGAGATAATGTAAAACCGAAAATAAACATCTGTTCTATATCGTAAGGTTTTATTCGCAACTCTCAGATATTTTTAAATAATTCTTGTTATATTTCAATTATTTAAATATTTTAAATCTTTGAGAATCGTTTGTTTTTGTTAGAATGGTGCAGGTATATGCTATTAATGAATGGTGGCCATTCATATGTGTAATAATTATGAAGCATTAGGGTCACATTTTTTTCACAGCAGAGCCATAAACTTTACAGAAAAAATAGCTCCTTGTCAACAGCGGCTCGAAAAGGGCATTAAGAATTACATAATTTATTGCTTTTGGCAAGCCAAACATATATTGAGTAAAAGCGGTGCTTTGTTCGAAGTAAAATAATGATTTCATTTCTTTGAATATAGGGTTGACATTCCAACAAGAATTAGTTGCAAAATGTCTACAAAAGAAAAAAAGGATACAGATGTAAAATGAATCTGAGACAATGGATCTGTGTTATATAATTATTGTCATGACTAATTTCACTTTCGTAAAAATCCCATAGAACAAACACTTATTTTTTTGTAAAGAATTGTGAAGTGGCCAAAGAAGCGATAAATAAACATATCCGAAAATTTAACCCATATTTATATACGTAAACGAAGCAAAAGATCTAACAAAAAAAGATGCATTTTTCCATGAAAATAATATTACACCAAACGTTAAACGTTATACAAAAAATATTATTTACTAGGTGATACTGTGGAATTACTTCTATATTTACGATTAAAAAAAAAATATTTTTAATATATTTGTTTGACATTATCAATTTCAATACCACTGGCAACCTTGATGTTAAATGTGAAGAAAAAAAATCATCACACAAAAGTACCTTTTTTTTTGTGTAAACTTACACTCGGCAAAACGAACAGATATGTTCGCGCGGACTCCTGCGCACTGAAAGTGAGATGCACACATATGTTCGCCCGGACTCCTAAGTGTTAAGTAGGGAAAGCCGATCTATTGGCCCTCCGGCATTAAAAGGGTTAATCTTTCGTTTCAGCCTATGGTAACAAACAGATGATTATAATAATTGAATTCTAATTCTGATTTTTAATACTAATAGACATTTGACAGATGACATGTATGTCATCCATGAAACATCAAAACGTCTTTGAAATGTGTGTTTGTTAATTCACTCTAAGAAATAACATCTTAAATGGTCATTAGAGACTTCAAACTCACCAATTTGGTTGACCCTCTTTTAAACCGAGAATGAAATCACACAAAAAACATCATTTGCAAAACACTTGCATAGCATGTGCTCAACTTTTCACAGTCATTAACTCTACAAAATAAGCGAACCCTGATTATCTTTGAAAGAAAAATCCACAGCTGTATCTATGTACCATTCAAAGATGGCAATGTTTAGAGGAAAACATATAATGTTGAATTATGATTAGGCGTCAACAGGCCTAATATATTCATTGGCTGAATCTAGCTGTGAATATCTTGTTTTCTAGTTTTGTCAAAATTAAAGACAGCCACTTTGACAAAGAGAAGTGTAGACAGTTCTTGAAAGCCACAAGGTCACACTCTGAGTTGTCGCCGTGAGACAAAATAGCAAAGATATCTTTGGTCCAACCTGCGCAATATTACTAATAAACATTGCCAGTATGATAATAGTAATTAACTTCAATTGAACTTTGATATTACGTAAGCATGTGTAGATATCTCTTAAATTAGTTCAATGACCTCATTCCGATTATTGCTGTGATTGTCTCGTAAGGGTTTCCCAACATCTTAATGTACAATTGATATCAAGACATTTGTGAGATGATCGTAAATAACTGATTTATTTTAACTTCAATTTATTTGTAACTTAAATTCCTTAACCATTAAGTAAATCGCTGAACCATGAATTGTTTTGTGTATAAATATTTCTTTTTGTGTAACTAGTATTTTAAATTATTTACGGATTTACAAGCTAGATGAAAGACAAATATGAGCATTTAGCTAGAAAATTTCTTTTATCAAATGCTCTCAATGTTGTTTCCGCCACCATCTGCTTGTATTTACAGTTTGTTATACTGGGCATATATGCACTGTAAGTCTCAGTAAGGTCGAATGCTTTCAAACGATTCGCCAGGAGTGTCTCAGGGGCAATAATAATGAAAAAAAATGAATTGAGATATGCTTATTGTCCGTACGGTCTTTATAATATTTTAAATAATATAATATAATATTATAAATGCTTATAGAAAATTTTAATTTAAGTTTGAAACATTTTACACTGTCAGAATGTAGTTTGTTTACAATAAGTATATTTTTCAATTATTATAATGCAACAATTTTGGCTTATACTTGTTTAAAGCTTACAACCATTCTTCCCTCGCCTTACCTTAATTTTTTTTTTTTTTAAAACCATGTCCGCTCCCAATGTGGAGCATACAGGCTTCTAATGGAGTTTATTTCAACAGAAGTGTTTCTACGAAAACTGCTTGTTACTCAGTTACTCAACCTCTCTTTTTCCAAAGAGAGTAAGGATAGAAGGATAGGGCTAGGACAGGATTAGCGGTAAGCTAATCGCTCTCGATACGCCCCGTTCATAGGATAGGATGGGTGAGAGGGGGGAATTCAAGACATCACATACATCCATGCCTTTGAACAGAAGTTCATAAATCGATTGAAAAATCAATTTATAAAACTGTCCGTACCGGGATTTGAACCTGGGCCCTCTGTAGCCGAAGCCAACAACGTTGACCACTCCTTAAAAATACTTCAGTATAAAATATCTCAGTCAATCATCAAGATTTCAAATCACCTATGCACCCTCCCCTACTTTTCCATGTATTTATTCTGTCAAATGAACAATTTTCTATTTTTTATTTCAGTTGGTAACGTGTATATTATGTCGACGGCATCGAAGGGATTCAACAAAGCACGCCCTACCTGCTGGCTTCCTCGCAGGATCGGCATTCTGGTTTAATCCCAACCTCTCCATATCGCTTGCCTCTATTACCTCCATTTTACATGTAAGTTGCATGCAGCGTGAAGTGTCTTTTTATTATCATGTCACCTCAATGTTTCCACTGATGACTCATCTGATGAGCACCTATTTACATATTGTTCAATCATCTCGCCGAGTTGGCAACATTGTCCATTTTACATTGTGAATTATTCTGATTTCCAGCTAAAATGCCCCCTACGAAAAAATATATTATTTTAAGATTTCCCACATTAATTTTTGATTTCTTTAATTATGGTCCCTTGAAAAACGTAGAATAGAGGTTTCACTATAGTAGATGGGTGTCGAGTTGTGCATCATTGAATAATCACAGTAAATGAAAAGCTGTTCATTTAATTGAAACTGCAAACTGATTTCATATTGTTCCATTGAAAGTCTTAATATCTATATAACCCTCTTTTTATGTTTATTCAAATTCAGATCCTCTGCGGCCGATTGTACGATAACAAACTCATCCCGGAGAATCTTCCCCTCCCCGAGTTACTGTACGCTTTGTGCCAAGGGCTGCTCTACCACGCGAGGGTCATGCATCCCGACATGTGCCCCCGTTATATCCTCAACTTGCTCAATACTGTTACCAGTGGAAAGTGAGTATTCTGCTTGATCATGTCAATTTCCAACAGTACTATATATAGCACAGTAAAGAACACCTTGTTATTAAAACCTATTAACTCCAAAAACAAAATTGTCGGCAAAGTATAATACAAAAAACTGCCGTTGGCTTAATTGAAGAAAAATAATAGAACAATTTGAAATGGTGAAATGAAGACATGAATTATGAAAGCTTTATACTTGCCAGGACTTGAATGTGAAAGCAATATTTTAAAAATTATCTTTTTGTTATAAAATGTACTTTGCAACTCGATTTGAATAGATTTTGAATCAGAAGGCAAATCATAAGTAGTTCGAAATATTTTTTCAATGAAATTTCTTGGTTCCCATGCGATAGGCATGTAAATTTACATCCTACAGTTGTAATCATTTTCTCTCTTTTTATTTGCAGGGTGGAGCTGATCTACGGCTCGTTCTTAAAGATGGTTCTCAAGCACTGCTGACTTAGATAATATGCACTTTTTTATACTTTGTTATCTCACATAGTCGTGTATGGGAATATTGTTTGTTGTTACGTGTTTACGGAGAGTGTTTTTTTGTTACATTTAGTGCCTTTTTTCCTATGTTTAACACAATAATAAATGTATCGACTGATCGGCGGACGCTTCCTGTGCTGAGTTGAGCTGCGGCTGAACGAATGGTGCTGTGCTGTAAACTAACATTACTGATAGTCATTTTGTACTTTGTAATAGTGTCTTAAATTTACTTTGCCGCTTGTGATAACGTGCCTAGAATTTGTAGTGCGGAAGTAGTGCAAATTAGAACGGTAGGATTATTGAAGATTTCCATAGCCTGCGGGGAATCCCGCTTCATTGTTTGCACAATGACAAATTATGGTTGAAGCAGTTGGTACAATATGTGTAAGAAAATTTGTTTCCGTTTGACTCTTTTCCGCTCAAATCAAAATTACACGGTAAATATTTAAAATCAATTATCAAGAATACATTTTAAATATGTATGTGAAGATTCACCGTTGAATAATTACATATGCAATAAAGTTATCGGTATTAAAATTTAATTTTTGTATTGTCGTGGGCATCACAATTGAATACCAAGCGGACACCGGTGTCCGGAACATATGCAAGCGAACACGGATGTCCAAGACATTTAAAAAATCAAATACTTGGTGTTCTAATAGAATATAAGCAATATTTTGATGAATATGTGTAGTGCTATCTAAACTGAGTCAATATAGGTTTTTAAAATATCAAATTCGTGTATATTAGGCAAAAAATTTTTTTCTCAAAAACACGCAGTATCTCTGGGACATATTAACATTTATTTGCGCGGTATTCAAGCGGTTAATCAAAAAAATCTAAAGACGGATAACACTAATGTTTGCTTACTATAAATTATTTAATGGGAAGGAGCCTATTGGAAAGAGACATTTTTTATGGAAGATTGTGACAGATTTAACTAGTGGTTACAAGGTGATAAACAATGATAACATTACTTACTAATGTTCAAACGGTTTCATATGGTTTTGATTGAAATCAATCAAGAATTGACATTGCTCAAAAACAGGAAGGAGTGGTAAAGAATTGTTTTTTTAACGAGTGAAAGTATTACGTTTTATGTGATTGGGAATTTAGCATAAAATAGATTCGGTAGTTTGTAACAGGTCTGACTTTTAATGCATGGCATGTAGAATTTTCTAGGCCTGTCGGATAGAAGTTAGTGTATATGTTTTTCACATGACCGCCGTTTAATAGATTCGTTAGCCATAAGAAAGCTGACAACCGATTAAAAAATAATATTATAATTCATAGTGCTCTGTCAGCCTGTTGTCTAACAGTAAGGCTGTGATCAGACGGTTCCTAGCTGGAACATTCTATTTATACTGTATTAATATGTATTTTCCTATTGTATGAACATAGAAGGATTTCCGTTATATTGTTATTTATTTATAACAATGAATATGTATATATATTGAATTTTTTGGTATAGTGTTAAGATCTTGGACTTAGCAATCAGATGGATCTGGATTTATGTCGAAAGATATGAAAGATCTTCAAATAAATATTCATTGTCTATCCTCTACTCTTTTATCACAATCCTCAAGTTGATCTTAAGTGAAATTCAAAATTATTCCCGAGTATACCTTTTGATCGCGGCTAAGAATGTAGAAAACAACGTCCCAACGTCCGTATGTGATATGGTTCCACGAAAAATGTGTTTCTAGTTGTATGGTTATTTTTTTTTTTAATTCTAATAGATGGCATTGATAATATACAATATTCAAGTGATTTGAGCTCTAAAATAGCTATGATAGCTGTGATATAGAGCTCAAAATTAAATGCAATGCTCACGACTGATATAGCATCTGTGAACGCATGAACCATTTCATTAATAAAACACAATAATCCTTTGTACTTCATTCCACTTTATTTAATATGTCTGGACCGGTTTCGCTCATTGCAAGCATTGTCAACTGATAAGAAATATAATTTAACAATGCTATTTATACAAAATTGAAAAGTTATACACAACAATTGGCATAGAAAAGAAATTGCCAATTACATTAAAGTGATTCTAAAATAACACAAAATTAAAATGTTCAACACATCTAACATATAATTAAAAAGTCATCCCAGATTAATAAATTCAGAATGGCGATTGAAAGTAATTACAAACATAATTAAAATTTGGGAAATTTTTGACAAAGTGATAAAATGCTACATTAATAAAGTGAATATGCTTAATGATAGTTTTACGTTTTCCCCGCTTCCAAGTAGTTGGTGTGTTCATAAATTAAACAAAATCGAAAGCCAGGAGGATTCTGAAAAACAAATTTTTCAAAGACCATATCAATTCTTACAAAAGAAATCTATATTTATTTATTTTTTTTAAATATATATAAAAGAATAGTTAACAAGGGCTAATGCAATGGATAAAGTAACAGGGAACTAGCAAAAATTATTTGATCGTTCAAAAGATCTGAATCAGGTAAAAATTTGAATCTATTGATTTCTAGGATTTACAACACTAGGATTTACAACTCTAGGAAACACAACGGTTATCATTGATGATGTATTGTCGGGACCTTCGTTCGTTATCCTTAAACGGGATCCCACTACATCAAGTTCAGAAACGGTAAAAACAGTTATCAATGATGCTAATGCATGTTTTCCTACAGAACGTATGAAAAGAGCTTATAAACAAATGAACCCACAGTGCCCTAGACTTTATGGACTACCTAAAATCCATAAAATTAATACCCCTTTAACCCTTTGACCGCGGTTGACTGCTATAGCAGCCCAATCTGAACCGATTTGGATCCGAGCCGCGGTCAAAAGGTTAAGACCGGTAGTCTCTTTCAAATCGGCCCCTTCTTATAAATTGGCAAAAATGGTGAACCAACTTTTTAGACATAAATTAGATTTCAGTGCTAAATTTAGTATTAAAAACTCAATTGAATTAGTAGAAAAAATTAAAGACATTAAAGTGCCAGTAAATTCAAAACTTGTTTCTTTCGACATAGTTAGTTTATTTACGAGCGTCCCAATACCGGATTTAAAATTGGCATTTTTAGATTTCATAGATAGCAAAAATCTAAATCCCTTACTAACTAGTGATATTAAAGCTATAGTGAACTGTTGTATCGATCAAAACTTTTTTAAATTCAACGATAAAATCTATCAACAGTTGAATGGACTAGCAATGGGAAGTTCGCTGTCTCCCATTTTAGCTGATTTTTTCATGGATTTTTTAGAATCTAAAATTTGCAATTTAGAGCTTTTTAGTAATGTCATCTACTGGTACAGGTACGTAGATGATATTTTAGTTCTTTGGGGTGGCACCGAGAGACAACTCTCCCAGTTTTTAAATAATATCATTAACGTTAATCAATATATCCAATTCACCATGGAGTTGGGTGTAAATAAAATCAAGTTTTTAGATTTAACAATTGAAAAAGTAAATAATCGTCATACTTTCAAAATTTTTAGAAAAACGACTTACAGCGACAATATTATTAGTAGTTCTTCTAGACACCATATTTCACATAAATTAGCTACCTTCCATTGTTTTATTCATCGACTTCTAATGATTCCGATGACTAAAGCAAATTTTGATTTAGAATTAGAGACCATTAAACAAATAGCAGTTAACAATGGTTATACTACGGATATAGTAAATCGTCTTTTATTTAATAAAACTGAAAAACTTGCACTCTTAAATGTTAGCTCTGGCCTGGTGTTGGATAAACCTGTTATAAAACAGTGGGTTAAATTAAATTACTTGGGTAGAGTTACAGAAAAAATTGATAGAAATAAATTTAATGTAACCTTTTATAACACACTCAACTTGAGTCGTGTTTTAGTTAATTCTAAAGATAAATTAAACTTTTTGAACCAAAGCGGTATTTATTTACTCAACTGCGACTCCTGTAACGCCAAATACATTGGTCAAACAGGTAGATCGTTTAATATTAGAATCAAAGAGCATTTGAATTGTGCTAAGAAAGGGGATGAACAGTCTTCATTTGGAAACCATCTGTTTCAAAATATACACACTTTCGATATTGGTAGAAATTTTAAAGTTCTACATTGAAATAACAAGTCTGTCAAACTAGACAAGCAAGAAATCCTAGAAATCAATAGATTCAAATTTTTACCTGATTCAGATCTTTTGAACGATCAAATAATTTTTGCTAGTTCCCCGTTACTTTATCCATTGCATTAGCCCTTGTTAACTATTCTTTTATATAAATTAAAAAAAATAAATAAATATAGATTTCTTTTGTAAGAATTGATATGGTCTTTGAAAAATTTGTTTTTCAGAATCTTCCTGGCTGTCGATTTTGTGTAATTTATGAACACACCAACTACTTGGAAGCGGGGAAAACATAAAACTATCATTAAGCATATTCACTTTATTAATGTAGCATTTTATCACTTTGTCAAAAATTTCCCAAATTTTAATTATGTTTGTAATTACTTTCAATCGCCATTCTGAATTTATTAATCTGGGATGACTTTTTAATTATATGTTAGATGTGTTGAACATTTTAATTTTGTGTTATTTTAGAATCACTTTAATGTAATTGGCAATTTCTTTTCAATGCCAATTGTTGTGTATAACTTTTCAATTTTGTATAAATAGCATTGTTAAATTATATTTCTTATCAGTTGACAATGCTCGCAGTGAGTGAAACCGGTCCTGACATATTAAATAAAGTGGAATGAAGTACAAAGGATTATTGTGTTTTTATTAATATAATGCCTTTCCACCAAGTATTGACAGTGAACACCCTAAAGATAAATTAAACTTTGTTAAAGTGTTAAAGTGATGAACCATTTCAGATCGGTCTAAAAGTTAAATTAAAAAATATCTGACACCTTGGCTATATTATTATCTAAAACGGAATATAAAAATTCACACTATTTTATTGAAATATTTATGTGTAATTTGTATGATTTAAATAATTTTCTATGTTTAAAATTTAGTCAGTCCTTTAATGGCAGGGTTTTTATGGCAAAGGAATTCTTTATGGTGGAAGTGTGGTAGACATTTTTCATTATTGTATGACATAAAAAGCACAATTTTTAGTATAGCTCTTGAAATCTGACAACCATGTTTCGGTTAATCGATCTGTCAGTCCATGATGTTGTGTATGTGAAATAAAATTAATTATTATTGGCGATTGAAATAAATTGAATATTTATTAAAGAAATATTTTATTTAATTTTTATTTTGTTAAGATCGTAAATATCATTAGTACATACATATATTTTTTTATTCTAAACACAGTGAGACATATAGTTTAATGGTTTTTTTGATACACTTAAAAAATAATATTCAATAGAATGAGCACATTTTCGAAACATACAAAATATAATATTAATGACATTAATTACATTAAAAATTTGTAAATAGTAACAATTGATCATGATCATCAAGTATTTTTCAATTACACATTTGACAAAATAAGACAACAATCATTCGACATTTGTCTTTCAATTCAAATCCACAAACTCGATACAAAAACGCTTCCAACCCAATCTGGATTAAAAATCTTCAACTACAACGGCAGCATGGTAAGTTTGGTAAGTGTACTGATTGAATTAATCACAATATTTCATTCCGAACATAAACCCGATTCCGAAATAAATAAGAAAAAATTACGTAACTTAACACGTCATAGAAATTTTCAGTCCTTGTATAACATACTAAATCCGCGGCATATTATGATGTAAAAAGACATTTTTTAAACTTTTGAATCAAAGGGTTATAATTATATTAACAAGTTGTCGGATCCTTGGCACAGTGGTCAATGCCGTTGGCTTCCATGCTGTACTTCAAAGGTTATAATCCCAGTACGAACAGCATTTTTTCAATAGATTTCTGTTCAAAGGCATGGTTGTTTGTGATGCTTAAAAATGAACTCCCACCCACCCTGTCCTAAAAGCCGACGTAGCCAAAGTGATTAGCTAACCACTAGTAGATAACATACAAAATATCATTCCAAAGTAATATAAACTAAAAATACTTATAAATATGTACCTACATTGTTTTTCAAAATGAAATTCAAGTTTCATTTTTTAACCATTTTGGAATGAGCCGTGAAATAATACCCTCAATTTTCTTATTTAACGGGATATTTCGTCTGTCATATTAAGGTTCTACTGTACATGTGTTAATAATGTAATGTTGTCATTTATTTCGATTCTTTGTTTGGATTTACTATTGTTAGTCATGGTGTATAGAAAATCAATAGTCTATGCCTTTGGCACTTCATCTTGTTTGAGATATCATCAGTTCAAATATATACTTACATCAAATTTAGATTTTGTACAAATGCAGGGAATCTCAGTGAAGTTTACAAAGCTTTTTATTTCTCAATTCTAAAAGCATAAAAAATGAAATTTACAAATTACTTGTCCTTATCTAGCCATATTTCTATTCTTGACGTCTCCAAAAAAGTAAGTTTCTCCTTTGTAAATATTTTGGTAAGCGAAACCAGTCTGATCATATTAAATAAATATGCAATTAGTGCAAAGATTTTTTTTTTTTTTTTTAAATATAATCTTTCCACCAAGTATTGACAGTGAACAACTTAAAAATGATAAATTTGTGTAAAATTTCATCAAAATATTTAAGTATTTAAAATCTTGGAAGAAAGGTTCCAGAATTAATGAACCTTTCAATAATGTGTTATTATTTTCAAAAACATTAATATATTTATTAAAATCGTCAGATGATATATTTTTCTGTTCTTCAGAAGAAATATCGAAATACTGATTTTATGAAAAAGCAGTATTGATATGTTCGTTCGGAGTGACACAAATAAGAGCGCAAACAAAAAAATAAAATAACTTTGTTTATCGATATAATTTTTAATCTAATATAAGTTCAGTACATAACAGAAGGAAAACATAGATTATTGCAAACATAATATAAAAATCTGATCTACAATGCTTTGATATGTGTAATAGGAAATGGTTATAAATTGTTTTTTTTATTCGAAACAAAATATATATTTATATTGTATACATTTAAGTAGCTGATTATGGTACCAACAACTGTCTTATTTGAAGATGTGTATAACTTTTTAATCATGTTGTATATGAGAACTATTTAGTAAGCACCATAATATATTAACAGAAAATAATAAAAAAGCCCATTTAAAGATTTATTTATACAGATAAAGCAGTATTAAAAATAGGTTTTTATTACATGAATTAATTATTGCAAGAAAATAAACATTGGAACAGCATTAATTTATTTTAACCGTTGTTATTCGTAAAATTAAAACTATCACTAGATAAACATTAATAATACAATTTCAAAAATAATATTTAAATATCTATTGGTTATAATGAGTTGATAAAACAAGAGGGAACTTGTTTGTTATATGGTCAAAATATAAGAAATAGCACGAGATTGTTATGTGTAATAATTATAATATAGATTATTTTGTTATTCCGCTGGTTGTGACGTGTGTTTTGCAACTTTGATAATTATCATTAGACTAATTATATTGTTAAATCTCAAGGAGTCCGAACATGTTTCACGACCAGTAGAATGACAAAGTTATCAATTATAATATTGTTTAACAATGAATTTCTACAATGTTACTGCCGGGTACATCAAAAACATATCTAATGTTTATTTAACATCTCTTTTAAGTATTTTTAAATATTTAAGTAGGGAAAAGATTTTAGTTCTACACATGCTCCAAGTAAATTAAATTCAAAAGTACACTTTTATAATCACTTGAAACCATTAGTTAATAGTATGGGATACCATATAACAAAACAAGGACCGACGCATATAATTAACATAAATGATTAAAACTATATTATACAATAATTATTCAATTAAGATCATTTTAAAAGGTAAATAAACCTAATAATATTTTTGTGCATGGTAAAATTGCCACGAGGCTAGATTTTCAAAAAATATTTTCCACCAAATGATTTGAAAAAAAAAATATTTTTTTAAACATATATTGGGTAAGATAATACTAATTTTAGGGTGCTGTATTCAGCTTACAAACTGAATAATAAAATAAAGAACAGGAATCAAATAATAATGTGATGATTCTTCGTAAAAGGAAAAAAATATTTGCATATAGAAAAGATGCGTTGGAGTTTAGGTGTTGAATCAAATTTCAAAGCAATCGATTGGGGACAGACTTTCGTACTTTATTTTAAATGCATATGAATGGATTTTATTTAAAAAATTGACATCTTATAGATTCAGTCAAAGATAAATGGAAATAATTTTAAATTAAGCTTTTGTAAGTAACATTAACAATAAGATTGACAAAATTATTAAATCCAGATTCTTGTGCGGAGTTTCAAAAGAGATTCTATCCCAGTGTTGGGTTCGAAAAGTATCTAAAATTAAAGACAGTATGATGAAATAACTATAAAAAAATGAGCATGTTATTCAACAAAAATGGAGATTATTTCATTGAACATGGAACATATTATTTAGGGACACATTTTACCAACCATTTACTAAAATTTGAACACAGTATTAGCACAATGCGAAAATAAATAACAAAAAAAAATAGTTATTGCATTAATTAATGTGCGTAAGCAATATAAAAAAAAATATCTTTAACCATCACCTTTATAATTTATTTTGGTACATAAAAAATATTTTCACTAGTTAGTGGAGGGCGTAAATAGCTGTACATAATATTTAAATGCAATTCGTCTTTCAATAATACTTTGGATTGGTTATATTGGTAGAAAAATTCAAAGCTTTCGTGTTTTCAAAATGAATACAAAAAATGCTTTAGAACTTTCTACCATATTGGAATGTCAATTTAAATCGTTAACAATTATTTAAGGGTCAATATGTGTTGTGTTGTGAGGTTTTTACAGGAGATTCATACAGAACAATTTATTGATAGTCTGTAAACTGTAAAGTTCTGTTTTGGAATATTTTACAGGAGAGATAATAAAATATGATTCTTTAGTAGAAAGCGGTAATGGACTGACTGCCCTTGTAATATAATAGATTCAGCAGTATTCAAGATAATAAATCAACAGATTAAGCTTTAAAAATGTCAAGATTTTCCCAATAATTATAATTAATAATGATTATCAGTCAGTCATTGATGCAGCCTTATTTGTAATAAACAACCAAAGTCGCGAATAGTTCTGTAATACTCGCAAGTCTGCGAAATTTATTATTAATTTTATAAAATTTCAAAACAGTTCACACATAATTAGAATGCTGGAAGTTTAGGTACAATGCGGAGTAGAATTTATTGCACAGTCTTAACAAAACCATTAAAATAGCTCACGTAAAAAGACGTACTTAATTTTGCTGGTTATCAAGATTAAATACACACAGAACTTTTCTTTAACAAGAATGCCAAAGCAGAAGAGAGTTGTAATATTTTTAACGGATAATTTGTAATACATATTTTTATGTTAGAAGAACAGAATACGAGCTAAATTATATTTGCCTGCATTCTTGACAGCAAATGTGGAATCTATATGGCTACTGTCTAACAATTTAGCTGTGATACTAGTTATGATGATTGAGGTTTAGTATACCAAAATTGAAACTGAAAATAGCTGCAAACAGAAATGATAAAGATCATTTTAATACAAATCTATGACAATCAAATAAACTGTTTTTTAATTAAAAATATATGAAAGTTCAACGAAGAACAAGCTAGTAAAAAAACATCATATTACTAGATATATAATGATAATAATAAAACTGTTTGTTATATTAATAATCTGCATAACTATTTGAGAGTCAAATAAATAAATCTGTTGAACTAGTACGACAAATACAATAAAAAAAAAAACATGTATTGAAATAATTACGATCACAATCCGATATGCATGTTTTTTTAATGGATTAACGAGTATTTTACATTAATTATACGAAGTTGAAAATGTTACATCGTTATTTCAGCTTTCACACTTTAACTACAGAGGTATTTATTTTATTTTCAATACTGAAACAACTTTTAAAGGTCAATTTATATAAACTGTGGAACAAATAAAAATTTATCATGACGGTGACAATACTTATTTAATACTTTCTACGTGCGTCATATTTTTATGAAATCTTTCATACAGTGAACCGGTTAAAATACATTAACAAACAATTGTCGAGTAAACCTTTCACAGTGTACAGAAATATGTTCTTATAACATTATGAATTAAACACTCCAATAACTCTCCACAACGAAGACTGAGATTTTTTTATCAAGAGTTTATGAACACAGTGTGAAAGAGGAAAATGGTTTGTTTAATGGCAAGACAGTATCGTCACTACAGTAGGCAAACTTTGAATATAGATTGAACCAAAGCACATGAATTTAATTGTTTAATTTTTGATATAACCAAAACAAAATGATATCTTGACGATTTCTCCACAATTCTTTGATCGACAAATAGAAATTGCAAACTTAGATAAAAATGTTAAATTGTCTCACAGCAGTTTGTAAAGTGGAACTGTGAAGTATTGTTCAATCGAGTATTAAGTCAGAACTAAGCGCCACTTATTCAATATGCATGACACGTTTTACAAGTTTACATTACTGAGCTTTGAAAAAACATCCCGGTCAGGAATATTTAAGACACGATTAACGAAGCTTGTCAAGAAAAACAGCAGGCTGTGAGCCCAATTGAGAAGAGACTCCGTCACCTTGGAAGGTCACAGTGACTATCAATAAAATGCAGAAGACGGAGAATCTTCGAGACAGTGAATCGTTGCATTAATTTGGAGTATTTAAAGCAGTCATTCCTTCTATAAAAATACTTACTCCCCAAAATGTTGTTAAGAACATATAGATACAATGTAAAAAGATAAACAAACACTTGTCATGTAAATGTATGTTTTAGTTTTTGCAATTTGGCGTCGATCGTTTGTCACATTTTATATTTCAATATTCTAATAGGGGCAAAGTAGTTTGTAAAAAACGTTTCGATATTTATACATTTAACAGTAGTAATAATTATATGATATTATATAATATAAATAAAGCTCCAGCGGCTTGCCACGTATTGTTATATTTAAAACCCCTTCTTTTGTAATAAGTCTTCCTTTATTACGATACAAAAAATATTCTTAAAACATTCGAATATTTATTTTCACACGACAGAAAATTACTCGGGGCCGAAATGTGTAACAAGTATTTTTTTTGTGATTGTTATTACCGATCAAAAGTTTTTAGTATACGATTAATAAGTTTAAATTAACGAGTCGTTTATCATAAGTCAGTTTCGTATTAAATTTGGTGAATTGGCATTAAACAGCTGTATAATTGAACAGCCGTAATAAGTTAATATTCATATAAGTGGTAAAAGTTCTATTGCAATACATAAGGTAAAAAAAATAGTAATAATGTTAACTAAAGCATTTTTTACAAAAACTGGCTACGGCCACCTGTTGGTCAATTGAGTAAGCTACAGAGCTATGTTTTAATTTTACAAAATCTGAGCATGTCTCTCGTTATGGTGGCACAAACTTTAAAATAGTTATACAAGAACACGACATGTCACAGCAATTGATCGATATATATACATCAAATTCTGGGGCCGGTGGAGCCGTGCTCCAATTTCCCTTTCATCTGGTGTATTTTGATGCTGCTTTTCCCGTTAGAGTCCTGTATTTACCTGGGCATAGGCGGGTGCGTGGTCTTTGTTTTGTTTTTGTGGTGGTAACATGCCACAAGACAAAACAAAACTGGCAATGTCAGAGTACACCCAACTCCCCTTTCATTTTTTATGGTTGACCAACAGTGGATTGCAACGTATATCTGGTGTCAACAAGCCTACTTCCATTCTCAAAAGTTTTTTTTTAAATTCCACATTGTTTGTTTTCCTCTTTTATCCTCTCCTAATTGATTTCAGAGAAAAGTACACTGAAAACGGTTATTATCACACATCTTAAAAAATAGATGTCATCGCGTTAACCGGTAATAAAAGGCAAATGGCGTGATTAACTCTAATAAAATCTAAAATAATAAAATCACAAATTTTCTGTCTCACGAATCAAACAAACAATTCACCAAAAATAAGAGCAAACCGACATATCTAAAACTAGTTTATAAACATCTGCAGGAAGTGAATATTCTCGGTGATAACACAGACGCGGGGACACACCGAGATGTGAAATGAACGAAACGGAAGAAAGGGTTTTGGTGGCGAGAGGGCGTATTTCAAACGGCCGCTGGAGCAGGCGAGTGTCAGTGCCACTTTGCCTTCTGAGCAAAGATGTCCGCCCGTAGATTCTGCGCCAGACATATGCCCAGGATCTGAAAAATTATATTAAAGTAATCAGTATAACAGCGCTAAAAGTAAATAAATCCCTTTATTTATCACAGAAAGGTATTATTTATTGCAAAGAAATTCTCAAAATAAAATTTAATCATGTCGTAATTTTCTCGTCAAAATATATCTGTGTTAAAATTGTAGTGCTGAAATTATTGTAAGTACATCAATTGAATTGGTAATTCTGATATTTGACACAGCATTAAATGCAAATAGTAAAGCGGAACGAAACTATCTAGTATTTTCAGTTAAAGATAGAACTATGTGTAAAAATGATTTAACTACATTATCATAAGATTAAAATAACACTGTTTAATCTAAAGTAACTTTGATTATTCCATGTATTGTGCTACAAACTGTGACACGTGTTTCTCCTCTTTCAAAGGCATCCTTAGACTATCTTACTTTCACAAATGCTTGTTAAAGTACGAATGTTTTAATTTTACTATTTTGATATATTATAAAAATAAAATAAAACAGGAGGAAAGGAGGGAATGATAGAAAATTGATGCAACTCATTAGTTAATCATTTCTTAACGTAAATGTTATTTGTATTACCATTATTGTTTGTTGGTTTTTCTATCATTCGCCATCCCTGGTCTATGACAAAGACTAGTCTATGAGTTCAACAAGTGATATCTAGGTATACTTGTATCCAAAACAAAATATTAATGTGTGTACAAAGACCAGTATGTTTAAAAAAACAACGACAAATATCAATTAGGCAAGTAATTCTTAATACTTTGCTTTTTTACCCAGTTTTTTCCCAATTTTCCAGGTTTATTCTTAGCTTGTTCCGCTATTTCTAAATTCTCAGGTTTTAATCTGTTTAAGGATAGTTCCGACGATGGTGTGAAACCGAAATAGATATTGACACAATAAAAAATTGTGGAACTAAACACGGTGGTATTTTTAACTTGTATTGATCGAGTCCTACCAAGCGAATATCAAATCAATCAATAAACTACACAATGATGGAAATCCATAACATTATTTAATCAATTATCAAATGATCCCCTTTGGCCGAACTCTAATCAAATAAGACGTAACGGGAATCGAATGAAACAAATCGCATCGTGCGTGTGAAATATCAACACAATTTGACTATTACGCCAAAAAAGTTTGTTGAAAATTATATTATGGTTAAAGCAGTTATTTTGTCAAGGTTTAGATTTTTTTTTTACACACTTTTGAAAACTAAAAATTATTAAAAATATATACAAAACATGTCTACTAAATAAACATTCTAGCTTGGCATACAATCTAAGATTAAAAATATCAATGTCGAAAATTTTAAAGTTCATTTATTTAACTTCAACTGTATTATTTTTCGAAAAGGCTTTTGTGTTTTGCAATATATATATGATAATAAAGCCAAAATACAATATATACAACAGACATGAAATAAATGATTGATGATTCAGTGCAAAAATTACCTGCGCGAAAGCAGTACAGACAGCTGTAGAAGCGACAACCAGTAAATTTCGATCAAACCATTCCTCGGCCGCCTCTATGCAGCCCTTCTCGTAAATAATCTTGGCTACATCGTAAGGCTACAAGCGAGAAAAAAAATGTGCCACAAATAAGAAAAAAAAAAACAATCATGCTAAATAAAAAAATATAAATAATAAAATGAACACAAAAAAAATATCTGCGTACAATCAAAGGTAAAGGATATCATAAAATTTACTTTGTATACTGTCAATTCTTATTTGTCATAGTTTATAACTGAACAAACTTTCATATATCATACAAAGACAATACAAATAACCTTGGGAAACGTTTAAATAATAGATAATATTAAGTTCAAAAAATATAAATTTATTTTACTTCTAGAATTAGCTACCAACTATACATATTATATTTAAAAATGTAGAACTAAAATACATTGATATTTTTTAACTGATAATTGATTACTACCGAATAAATGTAAATTCGACCAATAATTATATTAAATCATAAAAAATGCAAATTGTTCGATAAAAAACATTTACGAAAGCAAAATTTAATATTTTCTTTTATAGAAGATACTTGATGGATACAGAGAAGATTGTTGTGGAAAAATTACATTTAATAAAAAATTTAAGATGACACGCAACTTTTATACAACCCATAAAATACAAAAGTTATCAATTACAATTTTTATTCAAGGCCTATTTGATGAATTTTTAAAATAATTTTTCACCCGATCGATCGGAGTAAGTATGGACCTTAAAAAGTAGCATAGATTCAGGACGTACGTTTATTTATGTGCCCCCTTTTCTTTCATACATTATGCTCATTTTTCAATTATTTTTGCGTTTGAATAAACTGGCCTTGAAATTAAGCTACCTCTTAAAAGCAAAATTGTGACAAATAAAAAAATATGGACGAAATATCAAACATAAACAATCTATGTAGCATTCTTCATGCGAGCGGGATAACAATAAAAACATGGACAACGACTGCGTAAAGTGGTGTTGACCTTGAGCACCATGAGGGCGACACAGCCTCCGGCGACCGGAAGCAAATTGGTGTCCAGCCACTCCTCGCCAGCTCTTAGGCATCCTCGCTCATAGATATTCCGATCCGCTGGCTGTTTTTATTTTATCAATGAAAATTTACAACACGTTGCAACATTTAACAAAAATACAAATAATTTCATTTGTTTTGCACACATTTTTAAACACAACTAAAATATTTACACAGCATGGCATTGTAATTTTAATTAAAGATGAGTTGACGAATCCTTTTCTTATCATTGGTTCATAGCTAGACCTATAAGCTAGAAGGCCAGATTAGCATGTGACGTTAAAGTACGGGATTCCAATCACATCTGAGAATGCCAGTAATGGAAATACCAGAGACCCAGTGTCACAATCCAGTAGCTTTGTAAAGTCAAACGATAACCGAGTAAATGCCAATTCATAGATCCTTTCTTTTACCCACTGTAAATTTCTTAAAACAATGCAGACATCCATCCTTTAGAAATAAAATTCATAAATCAATTGACAATGTTCATGTAAGGATTGCAGTAATTGACTGCAAAACCACTTAGGATACGAGCTTTGGCGTATTACTCTTCTAGATTATAGAGTGATCCACTCTACAAATCAATTAGCATTAAATTATGTTTTATTTTAATAAAGTGTTTGCAATTAAGGCTCCACTTACAAATCCTTGTTTGCGAACATCATATCCGCACTGATTGTTTCTGACAATCTCCTGCCGGCGACAGCAGCTGAACGGAACTCCGCAAGCTTCGCGACTGCCGACTAGCATCGACGAACAATTGAAATATGCATTGCGGTCCCAATCACGGGGGCCTTCGATGCCACAACACTGCAACTGTGGAGATAAAACAGTTAATTATCTTTTAATCTATCTTTTAATTTATCTTTCAGAAGTAATAATAGCGAACATGTTAAATTTATCAAACATTACCCATGAGGCTGAACGGAATTTTTGTTTTGATCATACTAAAAATAATTATCAATCAAAATCTAACAACTACGACATTATAAATATTTATACCCAATCTTCTTGGATCCAATCAATGAGATTCTGCTGATCAGGGTCCTCCCTATAGTGAGTAATGAACGCTTGGAATCCTGTTGTGGCCTGCTGCTTTATCTGTAAGTAAATACCAGGCATACCGTTAGCGGCGAATCAATTTGAAAATTGCTTGCGTGTGAATATCTTGTTTATTATATTACTCAATACTAACCCAGTCTTTGAAGACAAATCCTAGGATTCCGACTGTCATCTCTGACAGTAAAAGCAGTGCCAGAAACACAGCGTACTGTAAACAAAAACAAAAAAAAACACTATAACAATGCAAAAATTATTATATTATTTGGCGGCAAATTTGTGGAAATTAATTGATATAAATTTGATATCTTTGTTATTCCACTGATTGTGTTGCAAATGCTTCGCCTCTTTGAGAAGCATTTTCAACATGTTTCTTCAAAATCTGTAGACATCACAATTTACAATAATTTACGAAAAATAAACAATCTATGAACACAAAAAACTGCTCAAGATAACACGTATACGTAGAACTCTGATAATTTTCTCTTACGCTTATACATAATAATTAAGTTTAAGGTCTGATGCAGGAGTCAGCAAACTGCGGCTCTACAGACATCATCTCTCGAACTTATCATGTTTTTTTACCCTAAGAATCAATTTATTGCATATTTATGGCTCTCTCATAGATATGATATCCTGTTTCCATAACAACACAGCTCTTCTCATTTGAAAGTTTACCAATCCCTGGTCAAGAGTTTTCAGAAATATAATAAAATATCTTTTGAAGTCCTGCGGTGCTATTCCAGCGGGCATACACTTACTTTGGACAGTTTAAAATGCTCGTTACGTAATTTTGCTGGCGTCGTCTATATACTCAAAACCGTTCAAAATAATCTATATACACGAGAGCAGCACCGTTGGTATATAATAATAAGTAAATGAAATTTGCTGTCTACAACTAAAATTCTAAGCTGCAATCAATGTTTCCCGCTCATTAAGTGTGCGATTCATATGAAAAAAACAAACAATAAATACGATTTGGGACAATAATGTGTCTCGGTTGCTTACACATGCTAACAGACAGGTGTTCTCTCTTAATGCTCCTACACAGCCAGTGAAACCGATAATGAAAGTCATGGTACCTGAAAGAAACACGTAATATGATAAAATATCAGTGAGAACAAGTAATCGAGTATTAAGATCGTAGGGGATATTTCATGTCATATTATATTAGTAGACGACACAGATTTTCTCAATCATGTTGGGATATTTGAAATTGAAATGATAGGTGATTTTCAGCTACATATATCGAGTCGAGAAACAGTAATTTGACATAATTATGAATGTTTAGTGAAATTTAAGTATATTATTTCATTATTTGTGATTTCTTAGGCCAGTTCCAAAGGCCAGTTACCGGTTTGTAAACAGCTGTACGAGATGATGTCACATAACCCAGCAGGGAGCAGTATGAGGCAGTTAGTCACATTTATTAAAAAATTTGGGGATTTTCATGTTATATGTAACATTTTAAATCAAAAATAAAAGATTCAAGTTTCCTTCAAATTGATATTTCGTATGAAATATTTTAAAATAAATAAATCTGTCTCAATATCCTAAGACAAAAAAAAAACATTTAGGAATTCGTATGTAATATGATATTTTATATGAATGTTGTAAAAAGTCAGAGTGGTGACTGAAGATTTCTTACCAACGCATATTAAAATGAATGCGGGATCTAGTGCTAAATTGGTAATTCTGGAGAGATTGTTGAAGGTGTCCTTTTCTCGCAGTGCCCACACTCCGACTGCCAGAATACCCAACCCCAGAAGCTGAAAAAATAAGGATGAATTGGTAAGCTCGCATGATAACTAACCGGTGTCACCTTTTCTAAATTATTGTTCAGTATTGGCAAGTTGTGAGTAATTTTTTGTTTCGCCATATTCGGTCTCGATTTGAAAGTAATTATTAAGCAGTAACTGGTACTCTTCGCTCCACGAGCAAATATACTGCAGATATGTACAGTAATACCCCACTTTACGCGAGGGATACGTTCCGAAAAAAATCGCGTTAACTGAAATTCGCGTATATCGAGGTTTATGATTAAACATAGTCAAAATTTAATACAAAAAAATACAAATCATTTTAATCAATCACTTTAATTCTAAGAACACTTTATGCAATACATACTCTTATTTTTTACGGAAAAATACATCTATTGTCTTTTGGGTAGCGTTTTGTTTACATTCTTGTAAAATACGTTCATAACACCCAACACTGTTTTTAATTGTTTGACACACGGTCAAGACACGGTCATCATTATTGTCTATACTCTGCAATATGTCCAAACCTGAATAAATTTTTGAAAGTGCATTTTGTATTTCCCCTGAAGATAAAACTTTCTCTTCTACCTGTTCTTCCTCATCGTAGATAGGATTAAACAAAACTGCCAGCCGACCGAACTAACATTACGGAACAAATGAACACACAAAACGAACGAGGAAATCCCCATAGAACAAAGTCGAAGGACGGGGAATTCCCAATTCTTCGAAGAGAATATTCAGAGAAAGCGGGGATCCCGCGACCATAGAGAAGTTAATGACTAAATATGTTTATACGCACTCTTTCGCGTAATGCGAGGCATTTGAGCGCGAAATTTGAAATTCGCGTTATAGTGAAACCGCGCTTAACGGGGTCGCGCTAAGCGGGGTATTACTGTATATGTAAGATCCTTAACTTTTTCCAATACCCGTTCTGATCATCAAAGAAAGTCATAAATAACTCATTTTATCTTATGTGAAGTGATCAAGTTAAAGTAATCAAAGACAGAAGATCGATTAATATTATTATAAAGGATATGAGAAAGAGTCATTGAAGTATTCCTTTTGCCGGTAATCGACTATGGGAGAAAAAGGCAAAAAAAAGTGTGTCCAAAACGTGTAATTCATGCAATAACGACCTGTTGATTTAAGCTCCAGGCTTGTAGTGGATTACATCTACACAATGGTTTTTTTTTTTTTTTTTTAAACCATGTCCGCTTTCAATGTGGAGCATATGGACTCTTAATGGAGTTTATCTCAACAGAAGTGTTTCTACGAGAACTGATTGTTACTCAGTTGCTCAACCTCTCTTTTTCCAAAGAGAGTAGGGATAGAAGGATAGGGGCTAGGACAGGATTAGTGGTAAGCTAATCGCTCTCGATACGCCCCGTTCATAGGATAGGATGGGTGAGAGGGGGGGAATTCAAGACAACACATACACCCATGCCTTTGAACAGAAATTCATAAATCGATTTATAAAAACTGTCCGGGATTTGAACCCGGGCCCTCCGTAGCCGAAGCCAACAACGTTGACCACTCGACCACACAGGCGGCTACGATGGTTAGCATAATCATATTGAATACAATTATAAAAGATTGCATGCTACAAGAATATTTGTTTGATATGTTTAATTGTGCCTGTCATGTCTGTTTTAATATTATTGCATTAAAAAAACGTTACAAGGTCTTTCCTCTTGATCAAGGTTTAATGTTTTTAAGTAAAGTGATAGTTGTAGTGGTAAAATAATATTAACTAAGTGTTGTTTTTGTTACATAAATGATAAAATTATATATTAGTGTTTCTTCGCCTAATTGAAACCGTCACTCTCCTTATACCACAATACAATTGTTCAAACGTCTTCCTAGGTAAATACGAAATTTAAGCCATTGCGTACGAAGGGGTTTTGTGCCGAGACAAAACTTGTCAAACGATTCAAATTTAATATTGAAATTCCACTAAGCACCTTCAGTCAAAATCATTAATTCCACAATATTTATTTAAGATTAGCAACGGTCTCGCACATTAAGACCATTATAAACTGGTCCTGATTGTTAATTAATAATGTGAAACTGTACCAAAAAGGATGTTATTTTTTTAAGTTGGTAATAATAAATTAAATTTCTAATTACTCATAAATTTCAGGATAAGAAGGATTTCGCGCGGCGCCGCCATAATGGATAACAGAGGCGATGTACTGAAAAATATTTCATATTTCGCATAATTTATCAGTGTTCTTCGTAATAATGTGTGGTTTTAACGCGATTATCAAGCTCTCAAAAAATATTTTAAATCGTGGTGTTGTTTTAAGCTTAGTTTGTGAAGTTTTTCGCCGTAATAATCCATGACACGCTATACTATAGTTTTACCGATAAGAATGTGGACCATGAAAACACAGCTAACACCCGTGCAGTTGGATACAAATACAACAATCAATTGAAACATAAATGTTCAATTTTCATACCCGGGATCTAAACCTGCAATTGAATGGACAAAGACAAAAGCATTGACCACTCAATTATGGGACCGATAGCCTCACCCAATTGTGTGGAATATACAAAGGTAATTTTGTCATGAGCCATAGCACGGACTATTGGGTCGAAAAACTTCACAGACTAAGCTAAAAACAACGCCACGATTTAAAATATTCATTGAAGCATCCCGGAAGCACGTTAAAATCACATATACGAAGAACACTGATAAATTATGCGAAATACGAAATATTTCTAATTACTCATAAATTTCAGGATAAGAAGGATTTCGCGCGGCGCCGCCATAATGGAAAACAGAGGCGATGTACTGAAAAATATTTCGTATTTCGCATAATTTATCAGTGTTCTTCGTAATAATGTGTGGTTTTAACACGATTATAGAGTTCTCAAAAAATAACTTTAAATCGTGGCGTTGTTTTTAGCGTAGTTGTGAAGTTTTTCGCGGCATTAGTCGACGTGCTACTATATGCCATATTTACCAATATTTCATATCTTTATATAATTTATTTATCAGTGTTCTTCATAATAATGTGTGATTTTAACGTGCTTCCGGGATGCTTCAATGAATATTTTAAATCGTGGCGTTGTTTTTAGCTTAGTCTGTGAAGTTTTTCGACCCAATAGTCCGTGCTATGGCTCATGACAAAATTACCTATACAAATTATGTCAAAGAAAAATACAATTTATGAATTCATATACTTTATATTGGAAGGTACATAGTTTAAAAAAATAGTAATGTCAAAGGTAAAAAATTAAATCGTTCTTATTTGTTAGTTATGTTATTATTCTAAATTCGTTTTGGCAGCGTGTAAATCGAAAAAAACGTGCGGTGTCATTTGTCACACTGTTGACATGAGTTTATTGACATTCGATAATAATTGGTATTGTATGGCTACGTATAAAATATTGTTATGAAAAACAACTGCTAAGTATGGAGTGACATCATTTTGTTTTGGTCATTTTACATATGCTTGTGAGTAGCTTATAAAAACCATCGACTAATAAATATATGGTAAAAATATTGAATAATAAATGTGAAAGAATATTTACCCAAAACAAAACATTGAATTCGAAAATAACATATTTTAGACAACAGCTGACTTCACTTGTGTCACGTCTGTATTTCTGCACCACTCTTAAATCTGGCATCTTTGATTCGTCAAATCCCTTGTTAGTTTTCATGAAAGCTTTTGGTTTTAATACAATATCATACTGATGAATAATATATACACTAATAAGCACTATTAAATTTATTTTAATTGTCCAATGTTTTGTTGCAATGCATCACCTGGCACTCGATGCAATTGCAGCGGTAGCCATCTTGTCAACTTCTGTCACTCAGTAGTTATCTCTGGTCACTCAGTGAAGTGCAGCCCAGAGACAATACTGTGCAGCCACCTACAAAAACTAGAACGTAACATGGTAGAAAAATTTATAATACAAAACAGAAAAAGTTGCAAATAATACTAGAAGAGTGTAAATATTATAACCAAAAAAACTTTGTGTTATTGAATGACCACTAAAATTAAGTAATTAAAAAAACTTATGGCTATTTTATTTTATTTTATTCAAAAAAGTGGAGACTGGAAGGTGTGAAATGTGGTCGGACAGACATTATCGGCTATTAATATATAGAATAGCTGTAAGCCCGTTGCCCAGCAACGTGAGATTTTTGTTGCATTGTGTTTGATTTTATTTTACTTTATTTTATTTTATTTTATTTTACTTTACTTTACTTTACTTTACTTTAATTTATTTTATTTTATTTTATTTTATTTAAAAAAGTGGAGACTGGGAGGTCGAGGACACCTTACACTCAACTGGACAAACGGACATTATCGGCTATTATTTACTAATTTATTGTACAGTATGTATTACACTTTCATTTAAATTGTGATTTTAAGTAACAAATAAATGATTAATTTTATCAGCTGCAAATATGTGGACAACTTTGTCCACATTTATATTTTATTTGTAAGTAAAGAAGAATAGGTATTATGTAAAAGTTCAATTTTATTATGAAAATGAGAAATGTTACTCACTGAAATAAGTAAATTATACTTTTATTTGATTAGAGAAGTCCAAAAAGTCATTCGAAACAAATGATAAAATGTTTATTAATTTAACTTTTTAGTGTGAATAGAGATTGTGACAAGATATTTTGGACCTTTCTCTTCCTTTACACATTATTTGACAAAGATTTCACTGAAATTGAATCAAGACTAGGGAACCCAACTATTTGAATATCAAATAGTTACCCATATAATAAAAGTTAGTGCTCTTCTTTCCATGTAACGCAGTGGAACGGCGTTCCGGCACCCCCTTTCTGCAATCATTAATGTTGCAAATCAATATTCATAATTTTTTATTTTACTTTAAAAAGTGATTTTTTCATGGAAACCATTGTTTGTTCCTATCTTAAGTTTCTTTGAATGAATTGTTCAAAAAAATACTAGGTCCATAGACTTACTCTGACCAAAAATAATCTTAATCTAATCTAATGCTTCATATTTTGTTTTGTTTAGGAGATTCTCTTATTAACAACACCTTTTCCCTACAGTTGGGTTCATAGCGCAGTGGTCAACGTGGTTGGCTCTCGTGACGAATCACAGTACGAAGCAAAGCGAGAGCGGTTGGTTAACCGTATCCTTCTATCCGTACTCTATTCGGGAAAAAAACAGAAGTTGAGAATCTGAGAAGCACCGAACTAGACCACAGAGAGTGACTGTAAATAATTTTGTCACTGCGCTTAATAATCTCAACTGTTTTGTGAAAAGTTGCTAGGCGTCAGATTTATTTTATATTGTTGTTCACAGCAGTCGATCTGTCGGTGTATACTCTTATCTAT
Organism: Himalopsyche tibetana; assembly: GCA_030503985.1. Lineage (NCBI taxonomy): Eukaryota > Metazoa > Arthropoda > Insecta > Trichoptera > Rhyacophilidae > Himalopsyche > Himalopsyche tibetana. Next base: position 23,161,005 of record JAPJYX010000007.1, read on the forward strand.
ATATTAATAGCCGATAATGTCCGTTTGTTTGTTTGTCTGTTTGTCTGAGTAAGTGAGTGTAAGATGTCCTCGATTTCCCCTTCCCCTCCTCCTGCCAAGCCGCGCTGTCACTTTTTATTCATACTTAAGACATATTTTTCCAATATACACTGTTACTTATGATTTTCCTCGATTTCCTCTCCACCTCCCCCTCCCGCTCACCAGCCATGATGTCGCCAATAGAAAGGTAAGATTTTCAATTAAGCCAGCAGAGGTAGTATGAACCATGGACCTGTGGTTGGATATAGTACAATTTGAATCCAATTTGTTAGTGTTAAAAATGCTAAATATTGGAAGGTATAATAGACAAATTGATGAAAAACAAGATATGATTTATGCATACATTTATTTTAACAGCTGAATACAATACCATAATTTGCAAATGAATCTCTTTTGTATAATACAACACATATTGGATATTATTACAATATAATAATAAATAAAACGGTTTATAAAAGTTACAAAAATTTTATAAGCTTAAAATGTCAAATGTTATCACAAATTCACTGAATACAAAAAATCACCTATGAATGGTAACACTGAGAGTTTTATTTAAATTTAGAAATCAAGATAAATGCTACAAAACAATTATTAATTAAACATAATTCACGATATTTGAACTGATAACATGAGAAAAAATGCATTGGTTTTCAGTAATTTTCGCAAATTACTTAATAAGCTAAGGAATCCACTAGATATCAGGAACAAGGCATTACATACTTTGAAAGAAAGTATTATTTATTGCAGCAAAACAGCAACAGATGACATAAATAGAATATTTGATTCAATACATGATTAAATAAAATAAATGCAATTGTTTTAATGGTTGTAGGCAGACTTCAACATGGATTAGTGTTTATTTGAAAATGTAAGCTTTATTTCAATATGTTAGTAACACAAAAACATACTTAAACTTGGCTTTGCCAATTTATAGATAAGTTTTTGTGCTGTTACAATCCATTGATTTTTGTAAAAGAGAGAGTATTGAAAATTTATCTGACAACCAAGAAGCTACACGGAATCGGATATAACATAAATTTTTGATACAAGATTTACAGAAATTCAGCTTTATAAGGATTGTTTATCATGCAATCAAATTTATATGATTTTGTTGATGTTACAAATTTAAATATTCCATTTTTTTATTTGCGAGCAAATTTATAAAACTATAATTACAACACAAAAATGTGCAGAAATGTCTGATGTAATGAGTGTGTCTGAATAAATAAAAAAATAATTGCCAGACTTATAAAGTGAATTTACTTTGAAGCGCGATATAACTTACTGATAAATTAGCTAGTGGCATATATTTAATAATAGTTTTTTTTTTTAAATAAATTTGATCTAGTTGATATTTAAAACAGGATTACTATTCCCAAAACACAATCGATGTAAAAAGAATTAATAATGAAATTACTATTTCCAAAACAAACTCGTTAATATGTAAGAAGTTAGTTACACATTGGTTATTTATAAGCTACCAAACGTAAAAAAAACACACTTATAATGTTGCGAATAATCATAAGCATATAATATAAATACTCACATAGCAGTATCGATTATGGTTACATCCAGTATACAATACGACGAGTGATTAATGATACGAAAGATATACACACACATTAGAATTTGACACCGTAAACAAAATCGACTGTACTGTTTACAGCATGTATTTTATTAATTACACATGAATATATACGCTTCCGATAATCTAGACATTTATATGTTTATCATAAGAACACTTAGAAAGACTCCACGGTGAAATGTTAGAAGTGAGATGGTATAAAAGCTGTTTAAACAGATTAAGCCAATGAATAAAATGAAATGATAATTTACTGAAATCTTGTGCTTACAGGTTTATTTCAGTAGGAGTTAAATGATAGAAAAAATTAATGCCAATGCAGCAAGAGCTCGCTGAGAAGGTAATGGTGTGATACCCTGACTATATTGCAATACAAAAGAACCGAAAAGAACCAAATAGATTATGTACCATGATTGATACATAAATAAAGACATACCCTAACGTCTGTGGTTTTGACAGCAGCCAAATACATAACTAACGTACATCTAGACAGGTAGAAAGAAAAGATCTATATATAAATCAAGCATGGTTTTTTTGTAAGCATTTAGCAATTGAGAATTCTCATGGTAGGAGTGAATTCATCTTCATCTTCGAAAGTTTGTGTTATAAACAACAAGTAAGTCATTCTGTTGGATTTTTCGTAATTCAATCCGACTCCAACACGCGTTTGATTGATACATTCTAGAGGAAAGAAGAATGTGTAGAAGACAATTACGCTTTCTGCTATAATCATATAATGGACACATTGCCAATACCTTCTCAGCTCATATGGTAATTAAAATAATGGAGATAAAGAATTGTAATTCTGATATTACGACAAATAAAGTGAAATGAAACGTTTGATTCAACAGTTTATTCAACAAAAATTAAGTGATTTTGAATCTGCAATGAGATGAGAAAATCGCTGACAAAGAGTGTGAATAATACGAAATTTTCAAATAATAAAACTTTTATATAAATAAATCACAGTCGAGAAAAAAAATCACTTAATTTTCCTTCTAACAATCAAATTTACGGAATTCCACTATACTTAAATACAGATGTAAATAGAAAACATGCGTTACATATGAACACTTAAATAAAACACAATTTATTCCTCGAGGATATAATTCAACGATGAATCGATTTATAAATATAAAATGTATGCTTTCAATTAACCATTTATGCATGCTTATGACCAAAGACAATTCGAATCACTTGCAACACTGACACGTGTTTTTATTGAGCTTGTGTTCATTCACAATAAAAGCATTCGCTAGCAAAAGAACGTGCGATGAAACATTGTAATTCAGATATACTGGTAATTCATACCAGTATTAGACAGTTAAGCAGTGAAGTGAGAACAGCAAAATTCTGTCAATAAATCATCAAGGCCGTTACTACGGGCTGGCAAATAGAGGGCACCAAAATGATACCAGGAACTTTTAGAAAAATATATGAATTACCAAAATTTCAGTGCAAAATCTTTAGGCGTCGCTATGGAAATGAAAATCATCAGTATATAGTTCAGCCCAAAAATGTTTTGAAGAGCTTCAGTGAACAGCGTTTTGTGAAGTGTGCATATAAAAGACGTGCTTCACGAATCAAGTGTACTGTGTTGCCAGAGTGTTTAACATACACACTGCAATCAATGCCCTGCAAAAAGTTTTTCACCTCGAACTTATACTTTTGTGTTTAAAATGAAATAAATCAAAGATTTAATTAACTACCATTTCTTGAAATCATGTTTAATCAATAAATTAAATAAGTTATTCTTTCTAGTCTATTCTAGTCACCCTTTGACGTAACAAGCGAATTAATAAAATCAACCTTGTCAGTAATAACCATTGTCTATGGTTTTGAAAACGAACTAGATCCAAAGTATCTGAACATTGATGGTAATTAATGAAAATTATATCTACTTGGAATTAGGCATTAAACCTTGTGCTTACATTTAAGTGTTCGAAATACAATACCTAATTTCTTATACGGTTAATTCACAATTACAAAAGTTATCATATTGCATCGAGGCGCCGTGATTTGATTAATCTAAATTATTATCTGATTTAATACAAAACTATTTCATGAACTAAGCAACAACGTACATTTACGATTTTTTTTCAGTTATTGACTAATTGTTTTTTTATCAAATAAATGTAGAAACGCTATATTAAATGTAGACTATTACTTAAACGATTCTAATTATTGATAAGTACAGATAAAATATCATACATAGCAGAAGAGAACACCGGACTGTGAATTAAATATTAATAAATTCATTTACAACAATATGGATATGCAAAGTTGGTAAAAGTGATAATTCAATAAGAAGCAGAAGGTATACATAATTATTTTTATTTTGTTTCCTTTCAATTAGAGATTGCCATACGTTGATTTGAAATACCTGGATTGCCAACTAGTGCAAAGAATTATAATCTTGGACTACCATTTTATTCTGTATCAATAGAGCAATGAAATAAAGAGTGAGTGGTATTACTTGATTAATCCAACAGTCGGTAATGTAATTGAAAGGGATTAAAAACTATGCAGTATACAGCTGCGATTTCGAGTCCTCAACTGTAACTCCGCAGCACTGGTGGTTGCCACTGGGCCACAGTGATTTCTGACAATTACCTTCAGCGCAAATGTACTTCCATATCAAAGATACGATACGCATCTTAATAACTGAGCTGAGACGACTATAGCATGTGTTTGAATATTGCGGAACCATGCATTTATGCGATCCCAGTATTCTACAGATTGTTTATTTGATGCAATATATTAGAATACATTTTTTTCCTTCGACGACGGTAAATTATAGTGTAACCAAATCACGGCACCTCAGCATTGATTATTACAGTCAGGTTACAATTGTTTATCGTAATATATAAGCATACAGAGTAACAATAGTCAACTACTTAAAAAGCCGACAGGCGCGGCAATACCACCGAATCGTCGAGGAGGAGGGCATTTATAAAAAACTATACAAAAGAGTCGGTTATTACGTTTATTTTCTTTATTTTTTTTTCCTTACGAAGAAATAAACTATCAGTCTGTTTCGCTTTAAGTATTTTAGGACTTCGTTGTACGGATTTCAACGAGTTTCGGCACAAACATTCCAATTAACTAAGTCCCCGCGGTTCTGCCCGGACTGCGCGCACCCTTTTATCCTATATTATTCATCGAGCGATCGAATCCTCCGGCCGACACACGTCAGCGAACGAATCTTGATAATATTTTATGAAGAAGTATGAATACAATTAATAAACAATAAATCGGTATTATTAGTTATTAATTAAATTCCGAATGGTTCAAAACAGACAGCAGTTCCATGATGTAAAATGATATTTCACATTACAGCAAATGCATCAGATATTGTGAAAGTCATATCACAAAAAGGACAATATTAAATAAGGACATCCAACATCAACAGAAGCAGATTGACCTACAATATTGTAGTGAATTAAACGAATAATATGCTAATGGAATCAAATTTCAAATCAATAGTATTCTCTTATGAAAATATCTGATATCTATAATGCTTTATGCCAACTAGTTTTATATGTCTTGATCGATCAGTGTTTATTAATTGTATAAATAGAAGAATGATATAAGAACCGTTTGATAAACAATGACAATTATTTGAATTATAATGATAAATTTGACAAATCTGCATGCATATAATTCGTATAACGACAAGCCTATTATAATATTTATAGTAATTTTTTTACTATACAAAAGCGTTTATAAAAACTTAATCTAAGATACATTGATACCGGCATAACATTATCGTAATCGTAGTATTGGCGCATCCGGCAGAACCCACAACGGTGACACAACCAAAACAGGGGTGCGAACCCGACCGGACCTATCGACCGATCGTCTAGCACGGCTTACCGGCTTCATCGTCGTCCTCAATTTTCATCACGACAGTATCATTATTGTCTTCTTTGAGCGGATCGGCGCTTAGAATCGGCGTCTCCCCGCTGAAGCTCTGGTCTTCGTCCATGACGGAGCTTCCGTGGAAGAAAATATTCCGCAGCATCGCCACTTTGGAGAGCGGGCGTTTGGGAATTTCGGTACCACTCTCGATGTCGAATTCCATCTGTTTGAACGGTGGACTCTCTCTCAAGACGACGAGCGGTTTCATTGCATCGATTTCAATGGCCGGAGTTAGAGGAGTTTCTGGCGTTTCAACTTCGCTGTTTTCAGCCGTCGGCGTAACGCTCTGGACGCTAGCCACGTCAGTGTAACTGGTCGAGACCACTACTCTATCAGGAGTGGAACGGCTCTGTTTACAAATGAGATTAATAACTTTGTCAGTTCTTTCCAAGTATTTAACGACATCTGGCGGAGTTTGACTGGTGACGTCTTCTTCGAAAGACGTGAAATGCTTATGAGAGGTCTTGAGGGTCATCTTCGGGATCATCCGTCTCGCTCCGGGTAGCGAAGATTGGCTGCCGCTTCTTTTGGAATTCGGTGATTCGTTCTTTGGTTCATCGTCGAGGTCTTCTTCGAATATGACATGTCTCGGACCGCTGCCTATGCTGGACTTATCCAAGCTTTCCGACATCTCCTCTGTGATGGAGTTCTTTCCGAGACTGCGGAAGGATCGAGAGCTGCAGATGCTGTGTTTGTCAGTGAGGGTATCAGGCGGAAAATCTGCATTGCTGGACGGGCCAATGATTGATACGTTATCATCGAAACGGACCCTCTCTGAGGCACAATCCTCCGCTGCTGAATAGGAGACAGTCTCCGATTGGTTTTGCTGAAATGAAACAATTCAATATTGATTTAAACAAGTTTAATAAACGTGACATAATTTTCTAACCTTAAAACATGACTTATTCAATGCAAAACAAATTATTATATTCATTTATGACACCAAACATACATTTATCATATATACCTTATAATCCCGGAGTGATCCGGCCAATGCTCTCGTAGAAGCATCGTCAGGGGGCAGAGGTTCAGATAAGCTTGCCGCTTCGGAAGACAAGCTCAGTCTCAAGGCCGAGACTACATCTGCTGTCACTTCCAATCTGTAAATCATGGAAAAATCAATACAAACACATAAAGGATCAGTGCAATGAACTTTGAGTGTGACAATACAGTGGCTAACTTCCAAAGCAGATGATCGTTACCTTGCCACGTATTTTTTTTCAGTTTAAATGAGGCCAAAATGAGTCACTTTCAGGGTGCGCATTGTCAATACTTGGTTAAAAGACCGGTTTTGCTCATGGCGAGCGTTGTCAACTGATAAGAAATATAATTAACAGATTAAAATAACAAGGTATTTTAGCTCTACAGTTTTTAATAATTTTATTCGTTGATAGCTATTTCGGCTTACGCCATCGTCAGAACTATATAGTTCTGACGATGGCGTAAGCCGAAATAGCTATCAACGAATAAAATTATTAAAAACTGTAGAGCTAAAATACCTTGTTATTTTAATCTGTTATAAATGGAGTTCTACCAAGTAAATGCCAAATCAATTAAGAAATATAATTAAACAGTGCTATCTATACAAATTTATTTATCTATTTGTCGCTTGTTGTGGCCCAGTTGGTTAGAGCTTGCTCTACCGATCACGCAGGTCTGGGTTTGATTCCCGGTAAGATCACAGTGAATTTGAGAATTATTCAATTTAAAGTTGTGATCGAAGACTGGGTGTTTGTGATGTCAATTCATAACATTTTCCTCTCCTACCATCCTTTTGATCCTTTAATAACTGGGTGAAGCAATAGCAATTAGCCATCCACTAGTCCTGTTCTAGCCTTATTCTTCTTTCCCTACTACTCAGTTAAAAAAAGTGAGGTTGAGCAACTGAGTAACAAACAGTTCTTGTAGAAAAAAAAACTTCTGTTGAGATACCTCCATTCGGAAACCATATGCGAAACATTGGAAGCGGACATGGTTAAAAAAAAAAAATTAACTTTACTCGCATTGTTTGCATCTAATAAAATCAAATAACGTTTGTTCAGACGCAACACCGAACAACATAACACCAACGGGTGACGTTTCTGTGACCTCTCGTGTGTTCAAGAACATGTGGACTCCTAATGGAGTTTATCTCAACAGAAGTGTTTTCTACGAGAACTGTTTGTTACTCAGTTTCTCAACCTCTCTTTTTACAAAGAGAGTAGGGATAGAAGGATAGGGCAGGATTAGTGGTAAGCTAATCGCTCTCGATACGCCCCGTTCATAGGATAGGATGGGTGAGAGGAGGGAATTCAAGACATCACATATATCCAGAAATTCATAAATTGATTGAAAAATCAATTTATAAAACTGTCCGTATCGGGATTTGAACCCGGGCCCTCTGTAGCCGAAGCCAACACCGTTGACCACTCGACCACACAGGTGGCAAAGTTAATTACTAGTGTTTATAAGCTTTCTACAATGAAAATACAATTATTTTACCATCCGCGATGACAGCTTATGCTCATACCATAGTTAATTCCAATATAACTTATTAATGTCTATGGTGTCTATTATGACAGCTGTCGCATAGGGAGCCATTTCAAAATCGAAAATAGATGTCTAAAATGACACCCGATGAGTTGATGTCGACGAGTGCTGCCTACGTATATATTCTCGCAAGTAGTATTCGGTTTTTATAATTATAATTAGATGTATCCCACAATACGTCATAGCTTTGGTATGAAGTCATGACGAAATATACTTTGACAGTTCGTCTATAGCTACGTGTGCATCCATCTTCCCTGGGTTTATCGTTTGCGCTTGCCTCCAGAGCGTGAACATGGGAACCTATCTCGGGTCACGTGAAATGTTCCACGATACGGCGTGAACACTTGAATTTTGTGTTCCTGGACATGTTCTGGAACTATTTGTTCCTTGATGTATGGTCACCTTTACCGTTATCGTTGTTAGCCTCGTTTAAGTTGTTCACGGGTTTAAATCTCAGTACGAACCACATTCATAAATTATTTTTTCGATTGATTTATTTGTATATAAAGGCTTGAATGTTTGTAATGTTTTGACTTCTGTTGAGTAACTCCACAGCAGGATATAGCATTAAAAAGTCAGTTCACGTTTTATACCTGTGAGCAGCATGGAGTCTCTCCTGACTGGCCATACTGCCGGTGTTCTGAGGAGTGTTGGCGTGATTACCGCTGGAGGGGGATCCGCCTGCTCCGCCTCCACCGCCGTTGCTCGACTTTCCCCCTGATGTGCCACTCGCACCCATCAGAGCGCTTTGGAGGCCACTGCCTTCTAAAATGGAGAAATGAGAAACTCGGTAACGGTCTGTCTTGTAGAATACAATTCATGAAGATCAATTTATCAGGTCATCAACAATTCCTTTTTTGCTTAATTTTGATATCACTTTGAGGGTTTTAACTGTCAGTTATTGGTAAAAAGGTATTATATATTTCTATAAAAATTCTGATATAATTGTAAATCAGTACAAAATAATGTATTTTCTAAATAATATATTTAATAATATCATGGAGAAAATATGCTTCAAATAAACAGGGTTAACCCTCCAGAGACGAGAGCTTTTTTCCGATAAAAAAAATATTTTCTAAGCCATATTGAAGTCACGGATAACTTTTATTCCTATCCAAAATTTAAAAAAAAAAAAACGCAAAGTCGTTGTATAGAAACCCCGCATGACTATATGGTCATGCTCATCCTTTTATTACCGTGTAATATTGAGTACGGACAGTAGTAAGGACAAAAGTGACCGTATGGGCTTGCAAACATTCGGGGTTGAAATATAGCTAAACGTGATTTTTTTTAAAATATTTACAATTTGACCTCTTTAGATCAACATAATTTCAAAACAAATATATTAGCAAAATAACTGTAAATAATTTTATGTTTTTATAAAAAAATATCTAACAGTTTCAAAAAGTAAATTTAAAAAAACGGAAATTCAAAAAAACACATGTGCTTTTGGAGACCGTTCCTGTTCCTACGGCTGATGACTTACTGTAGTCCGTACCCTTCTTAACCAAATATGAGCAAAAGCAACGATATTCAGGTAGAAAAAGTATGAATAGTGGGATCAATAGACAACGGTGTTTTGTGTGACCATATGGTGACGCTCGTCCTTGGAGGGTTAAATGTAAAAAAATACGAAGAATAATAAGCTTTTTAAGTACCTCCCATACGTGTAGCATTATCATCGACTCCTTCGTCAAAGTCGAACCTGACGCCTCCACGCGGCGAGGTGGACACTCCGCAACCACCTGATCGACACAAGGAAACCGGTACTACTCCATACACGTAGAACAGCAAGATCGGGACGCCGATTCCCACAGCGAGGCCTGCGACGACTGGAGCTGCAATTATCTGCAAATAAAGAGAAACATTCAATTATTATTACAAGTTCACTAGTGGCTAACAAATGTCGAAGTCGGTCTATTGAAAAAAATAATAATACGACACTGTTTAAGAAAGCGATTGTATACTTAATAGTAGATGAATCAATAAACTTTTAAAATTAACTTTTTTAAAAAATCAAGCTGGAGGAGCCAACCACTTCTTGTTTCAATCTCAAATGTGCCTTCGACTACAATAAGGGTCGGGAGCGGGGTTTATCGGTTTTCAAAAAACCGGTTGTGAAAAACAGGGATCTAAGTTAAACTTGCGATTTGCCACTATGAGGTAATATGCTCAACTTTGGGAGCGGACATAAAAAACTTTCGACGGAATTTCAGCCTTGGAATTTAGTTCCGTCTATCTGCACTGCACACACACACACACACACACACACACACACACACACACACACTGTATACGAAACGTGCGCATCAAACGCAATGAAAAAAATTTGTAATGAGGCAATGTCTAATACTATGGTTCAGAAATACCAAGATGAACAACCAAGAAAAGAAACGAGAGAACTGACCGTATTAATGATAATGCCGACGTTGATTACGCTCTCCCAAACTGGGACAAAGAAAATATTCAATTACTTCAAGATGATAAATATGTTCACACTATTTTGAAAGGGCCGGAAGATTTCCATTAAAGGTCCTTTACCCTAAATCAGGGCCAACCAACAGGTTGATAGCGGCCGTATTCTTAATTCCCACATCAGAATGAAAAACGTGCTAAGAGGTCCGCCTGTCTGTTGATTACCGCCGCACTCCGTTGTGTATTTTTTTTACTCCCATCTACATATTATCACACTTTGTCACGAAAAGAGTCACTTAATATTTTTTAATCCCACGGTAATTCTCACGAAATAATTTCTCGATTGTAAATTTCACTATACAAAATATGAGAAACACTCTCTTAGATCGTCATGGCAAAACCACTTAAATGATGAAAAAAATCCATGCCACCTATTCTTTCCTATTTCCTTCAAAACGACGGAATCATTATTTCAAGAGAACAACAATTTATTATCAATGTTCTACAGCTACGAATGATTTGTAACGACAATTTCGCAAAGAGGTCATGTTTTCGTAAAAACTTCTCATTAAAATTTCACCAAATTCGAAAACTTTTTCGATACTCGAATATTTGATAAATTATTGAAATATAATAATATATAAATATATCGTGTACACATGTGTGTAGACTAAAGTGAAAGAATAACGGTGGACAGGTTTCCTTGCATAAAAATAAATCCAGGATACGAAAAAATAGAATTCATTGTATTTAATTGTACTTTAAATTTATTTAAAAAAAAAACCATCGAAATTGAACAGAGATTATCCACTATCAGAAAATGTACGAACACTTGAGATATCCATGCCAGCCTGTGTAATATGTCTCTCTAAATTTCCGCGTTTAAATGAATAAACCAAGAGATTTGGCACCGTGTTATTTCGAAACCGTGTAAAAAGGTAGCTGAGTGTATAAAAAAATAGATTTTTTAAAAGGAGTCGGACCATTTGAAAATACCGGAGTCGGAGTGGCGGGTTTTTTATGACTCCATAACCCTAGTACAAAGCTACTGGCAAAATTTGCTTAAGCAAACAAAATGTAATTTGGCGTCACGTTATATCTTCATAATATATTTTATTTTCTTTTTAAACATTCACTGGCAAATGATTACATAATTAAACAAAAGTAATAATATACAAGCAGTGTTGTAGTGATAAATAAATAGGTACCAGGTCGGTCATTGATTTCTTCCCTATTTTTTGTTTATTTTTTATATCCGTCCGAAGTCCGTTAAAAAAAAATTAAAAAAAAAGCGCAATCAATTAAAAAAACTGTACTCACTGAAAATTAAGTTACAGTCAAAAAGGTGGCAGGGCGGCGCCCTGGCTCATTTTCAGGTGCCAGGTCACCGACCTGGCCCCAATACACCACTGTATACAAGGTAAAATGTATACATTATAACAGTGATGGCGAGCCTTTTTGGGTCCGCGTGCCAAACATCCACAAATATTATGTCTCGATGGTGTGTCGTGCCCAACAGTATTTTTTTTTTATAACAAAATAGAAAAATTAAAACTTCATTTTTAAAACGATAGTCGTTTATCATGTTAAAAATTTGAAAATTAATAAAACGGAATAAATTCACGGAACTTTTTATCAAAATTTTTATTTTTAAAGCTTAAAATATTTATTTTTTAAATCTCGGAAATCGATCGCGTGCCATCCAAATTATCAAACGTGCCACCTTGGGCACGCGTGCCATAGGTTCGCCACCCCTGCATTATAATATACTATTTGAGTATTCGAATAAAATATGGTTTTAATATTCGAATTTATGACGACAACGAATATTGAAAATCCCAACTAACTATAATAATTCAAATGAAAAAGTCGATAGCTATTTTGCCCACCCCTGTAGGTGGTTTGAATTTTTTCACTTAAAATTCCGCCTAATATGACGTCTCGTGACATTTTGCGAAATACGAGAGCGTTCAAAAAAGGCAATAATGAGAAATAATATCGACGTCGTCGAGCCAAAATGGAGTAAGGGGACGATTTTCAAAGTTATGTATGGTACAGCAAAATGAAGAAAACATATTTCGTCGACATAACTTTTATAGGAGTAGGCATTATACGCTATATTTTGCGAGATAACGATATCAAAGCCTTAAGAAAAACACAATATTCCTTTGTACTTATTTCCGCATTTATATACCAAGATCAGGACCGGTTTCGCTCATGGCGAGCATTATCAACTGAAAAAAAATATAATTTAACAGTGTTAATTATAAAAAAAGCATAATAACTCGCAGAAGCCGGATAAATTCAATGCCAAAATGCATAATTTTATTTCGTCATATCATATTTTTTGCGACAATATCGTTCTCATATAAAAATACAGTACATACGACGGAAAAAAAAACTATCAACAAAACTTAAAATTTAAACGTGAAACATAAAAACGCCGATAACTAGTAACATTGCAAAGTGGACATCGTTTTTTGCGTTTTATCTTTTAAACGTCTCGTATTATGTATTTTTACTATAATTTGAGCAATGCTTTGACTAAAAAATACGATATTGCCTGAACAAAAAACTGTATAAAACACTTTCGATGGTTTCGGCGGTAACTTTGTGGAAGTTCATTTTAATAGAAAATTTAAATTAACTTTGATTATTCCACGTATTGTGTTACTAACTGTGACACGTGTTTACTTACTATCACTTACACTTACTATCGCAAAGTTTGCTTAAGTAATGAAGCAAGATTGATTCTAACATTTTAAAATTATAAAATTACAAAATGGAGGTTTGGGTTTTTTTCCTTTTAAGAGGAGCAAGGAGGGGGGTGTAGAATCGAAATAAAACAAACAGATAATGATACTAATGATACTAATGAGTTGTAATCAATCAGATTGGGAATCAGATGAAAGAGGCGAAACACGTGTCACAGTTAGTAACACAATACGTGGAATAGTCAAAGTTAATTTAAATTTTCTGTATAAAACACGTTCAGTGTAAAATTTTAATTGCCGTCATCAACAACACATGATGGTAAATTTTTAAATCACGCCTTTGTCGATACTTTATACGGCCATCGTTAAAAACCAAAACCTTTTTTGATTGATTGCTGATATTCTTTGTCAAACTAAAAAGTACTACAGATTCACCATGCACAAGTTGTGTGAAATCATCATAGTTTACGACCCTGCTTATTCGATCTGAGAGGGATTATTTTACGTACCGAGCTCATTTTAGCTCAATTTTTCTATACATAACCGACTGTCGTAAAAGAAATTCTATTGAAACGTTCGTAGATAGTATACATCAAAAAGCCTCTAATGATAGTTTTAAAAACATCTCTCAATTATTATGCATTTTTAAAATTGAAAAACAATCACTTAACAAGTGATGAGAAACGGTCAAACACACAAGATACTTTAGGAAGGTAACTTAAAATAAGCGAAATACGTGTCACTCAAAGAATTGAAATTCACTTTAAAATTTCACTTACAAAGTAATTTGATTGTGTTCACATTAATCACTTTCCTCTTCTTAGATTTTAATAATACAACTCTGCGAGACAGAATTTTAAGTATCAATTCAAAATTAAAACATTTTTGAAATTCTTAAACTCTTCACAAAAAAGAGAAAGTCTTCTTTTAACTCTAAAGAGAAAATTTCGCTCTCGTTAGCATAAAGTTTTTAAATTCCATTTATTCATGAATTTGCACCGTCTAGAGACTGGAGTAAGTAAGAAGGGACGTTTACTATCTAATTTACATCTCGAGCCAGAATGTTATGGCGCACTTGAGGCAGAAATTCAAAAACAAAAAAACAAACATCTCTGTAATAAAAAAATAAAAATAATTTTGTACGTTTCATTTTAATTTAAACATTTTCTTAAATTAAAACAATACATTTGGCATTATTGCTAATGGAAAAACGCAAGAGCAGGGGGTAGGGAACCTTTTAATTCCTAACGGCCGCACTCATTTATCTGTTAAACATAATACCACAGTAAAGAAAACAAACAGAATGAAATCCGGTCAGATGGTTACCTTATATCTACAAAGTATTGACAGTGAGCACCTTAAAAGATATCAATATCTAGTTTTAAAAAATGACGAAAACCAAATTCTTACTAAGCAGTATATAGGTACAATGTTTATTTTATTAACTTAAAATAATGCCTACATGCATATATATATAATAATTTCTAAGTATGCGAATAGTCGCCGTGTTGGAAAGCTTTGTGTACACGTCGATAGAGCGATTGTAGCCCGTCGTTGCAAATTGCAGTTTTCCTCCCCCAAGTGATGCATCTGATAGCGGACATACACTGCCGCCGCCCACCCCGCGAGACGCACGCCTGCGCGCCTCTCGACGCCCACCCCGAGAGACGATCGATAGGGCGCCGGGTGTTCCCCTGGCGTCGGTGCCCGGGAGGAACAAGGCAGTAATTCTGCAGTTGTTGTTTTTGGACAAACAATTCTCCTATGCAAAAATTGTCCAATCACTTGTGAACGTTGAGTAATCTCGCAAAATACCAATTACCTTGGCTTCTGTTACGTTAAATTTTCCATGCATAGTTTTTCATCACGGATGTGACCAACATGATCAAGGAGTTGTATAAAGTCAGGAAGTTTTTAAATCGTAACATATTATTACTTCCGTGTAATCCATTTATATTTTAATCAACACCATCACAACGATATAATTAAAACTGTATGTTAGTAATACGGAAAATAAAACATAATTAACTTAATGCCGAAACAGACAATTTTACGTAAACATATTTGTTGGCCTCTTCGGTATCACACTATATTCGTAAAAAATGTATTCTATTGATTGTGTAACAAACTGTAACAAACACCAGTAGAGTAACTACTTAATCAATCTTAATTGTATAATGAAAATTAACTTTTTACTTTAAACGTTTAAAAACCCCAGATTGCTTATCGTTCCTCGGAACACTAAAGTCATACTTAATAAGTGTAATATTATAGTTGTAATTTGAATTAGGGTGTTAGAGTGAATGACATGATGCATTGTGTATCTCTTCGGAGCCAGCATATATAGCTGAGAAAAATGTAAGTTTAATCATAGTTCTGACGGTGGCGAAAGCCGAAATAGCTATCAATTAATAAATATAAAAAAACTGTAGAACTAAATACGTTGCTATTTTTATCCTATTATAATGGAGTAAATGCCAAGTAAATGCCAAGTCAATAATCAAAGTGAACTTTCATAAAATTGGTAGTTGGATTTATAAAAAAAAAAATATTCGCTTATTTTATATAATATATTTATATCCATGTATGTACATTATATATAACATATCTGACCCTTAGTGTAAGAAGTGTCTTTGTTGATTTGACATGTTTTAAACATACGTAGATACTCAGTAAAGTAAATAGTGTCAAATAATTATTTAGACATGGGCACTTCTAGCACTAAAATTATGAACAAGTTTTGGTACTTTTTAACACTTCAGCAAGTCAATATGAGAAAAATTATTGCCGTGACCAAACCTGTGTATGTCAAACTTCACCACAGTTAAAATTATTAATAAAAAAAGTGCTGCTTAAAAGATCAAAGAGTAAATTGTACTTTTTTTAAATTGTGTATTCGTTTTTAAGTTATGGACTTCCAATTCCTGCTGTGGTCAAGTTGGTTAAAGCTTGCTCACCGATCAGGGAGATCTGGGTTCGACCCCTGACACGTACATGTCTTATATATATATATTTTTTTCAATTTATATTAAGGTTTAAGACGCGGGTGTTTGTGATGTCAATTATTCTAGAGTTAATCTCGTGTAATAAATAATCAAGAACATATTATCAAGTTTTTCTCGTATGATACTTCAACTATAAAAAAATATTCGGCGCAATGGCATTAGCTGAAATGCCATTTTTTTTAATTAAAAAAAAATACGGTAAGTAATATTTGACAGTAATGGCAGTTTACTCTTTGTATAGTGATCTCGCTACATTTGACTGTGTGCATACATGCATAAGGGGGAGAGAGTAGGTATTTTAAGCAAACCCAGACTGTTTCCACGTAAGATGTCATTGGTCTCGATATTTTGGCAATGTACTCTTTTCTACTTTTAGTGCTCGCTAAATAACACGGACAATGAATGACTCCACATTCAATTCCTTTTATAAACTCACTTTGAAAGCAGTTTTTATAATACAGTAAAACCCCCATTTACACTAAAGCCGGGACAGTGTAATTCGGGGTAGTGTAATTGGGGGAGTGAATCTCATACAAAATTAGGGATTTGGTTTTTTCCGCAAAAATGCAAAACTAAGATTTCCCTTAAAAAATATACGAACGAAATATTTAGTTACCAAGTGATAAAATGCAAAGCGCGCCAAAATCCAACACATCGACAGTCGCCCGGCTATACGTGTATAACCTGGCGCGTGTTGAATATACAGACGCTGGCCAACATTTGACTGTATGCGCCGCACAGACGACCGTCTCGTAGCAACGACAATGGAATGCGACAGTGCAATTGGTGATTTACGGCGAATATTTGAAGCCAGCGCTTAATTCGGGGTAGTGTGATTGGGGGGTCCACTGTATAAGAGTCCGTTCCCACAATTAAATATTTAAAATCCAATATTTTTTTTCCAATTTGTCCTGTCAATTCAAGATAGAAAGGAAACATGTTGATGGCCTAGTTCCATAGAACGATAAGTAAAAAAAATGTGGTTTGCGTTTATATTACCCATTAGGTATATTATACTATTAAGTTTTTTCTCTCGGTAGGCAGATAGATGTTTGCATATGGTTTTTCCATAGATAAAAAAAAAACTTGATACACAATCCATCAAAAGGATGTACGCTGAAAATGCCGAATAAGTATCTTAGTTTAGCTTTTCAGTTTGAAAAAATAAGAGCCTGTCTAATGTCTTGAATTCCTCCCTCCCACCCATCCTATCCTATAAACGGGGCGTATCGAGAGCGATTAGCTAACCACTAGTCCTGTCCTAGCCGTATCCTCATATTCCTACTGTCTTTGGAAAAAGACGGGTTGAACAACTGAGTAACAAACAGTTTTCGTAGAAACACTTCTGTTGAGATAAACTCCAATAGGAGTCCATATGCTATGTAATAATTTGTCCCCCGCTGTTGTCTAGTTCAGTGCTTCCCAACCTTTTTCGTTCCATGGCCCCCTAAATCTAAAAAAAATAATCCGCGGCCCTAAAAAATTAAATTTGCCTTTGACCCAAAATCTTAAAAAAAACGTTTTTCGCGTCTCCGCGTTAAAATTCGTTACGTCCTTTTTCCTTTCCACAGTCGATATTACATGAACGAATCGAACGTAAGGCAAAGAGGCGCTTTTGTAGTAAAAACACTCAAAACGATCACATTTCAGCATTGCGTGCCCTTATATTAAATCTCCGCCCACCCCCAAGGCATCTGGAATGGCGTCACTTGAAACGAGATATTATTACACCCGCCCGCCATTTAATTCGTTATGTTATATAGCTTAATATAATTAAACTAAATGAAATCCGAGGTGAGGCGTAATATATATATATATCATTTTAATTGAGCTTCATCCGGTTAGCCGTCCTAATTTTGCCGGCGCTACGGGGGCTGTAGTCTTACATTCGGCGATGATTTAAAGTTATCATTTTGTGCGGCCTAAATGTCGGTTGGCCCGCTGGAACCCAAACAAATGCAGGACCAAAAAGAAAATAACAGCTATGTTCAAAAAGACAAGAAGATAGCTGGGTGGATATTTCAAAGGCTGCGCGGACCAATCAAATATTAATTGAATTACTGTCTCGTAGTGCGCGCCAGCCCGGAATGAGTGCGCGGGGGCTTCCCAACCGCGCGCAGCTTAGAGGGAACGCTGTGACTATATTACGAGTGACAAACAAAAAAAAAACACTAAGTATTCTACGCGTTTTTTAATGGAATGTATTGCGTATATGTACTGTATTGCTTTCTTTACTGACTCATAATCCTGAAAGGCAACTATAATATATTTCGTATTCATATCCGCCCCAGAGTTCGTTATTGAGTTTCTCAACCAATGCTCCTTTCTCTCAAAGACGAGGGGTCAGCTGCGCGGGCCAATCCAACTAATGCGCAACATAATTTGCCATATTTGATATACAAAATAGCACCATTCCTGTCCTTATCCTTACTACTGTTTAAAAAAAAGAGAGGTTGAGTAACAAACAGTTCTCGTAGAAAAAACTTCTGTTGAGATACCTCCATTAGGAGGCCATGTGATCCACACTGGAAACAGACATGGATTAAGAAAATAAATAAAAATAAGACTCACTTCGGATTCGCAGATTCAAAAATATGTAAAGAAAAAATGCGGAAATATTTTTTATTTTTTTTTACTTAACCCGTATTTATATAAAGCGAATGATTTTCACAACAAAAAACAGGTACAAATACACTGCGTTAATTAATATATTCCACATACCCCGATATGAGCGTGACATGGTGAAGAAAGGCTTGATGGGGGTTGATTTGTTAATGCTGCGTGTGCTTTCTCGTAGCCTAATCAACTGCGTGTTTCTTTTGTTGACAGGAGCCGGGGTTACGACCAAGGCGCTTTGATGTTACAATCCATTTGGATTCTCTCACTCTCCGATAATTGATTTAGCGGAAGAACAAAACAAAAACAAAAGAACAGTTCGGCAAGAAAAAGGAAAGGCTTTTTTATTGGCGCATGAGAAAAAGGTACAGATTGAGTTTTATGAAGCAGTAAAAGAAACGCGACACCCACAAAGCTGAAAATTTCCATTATTCAAAAACGTTGGTATTAATGCTAAATAAAATATATTCATTTTCAGAGTCGCGTGAACTTATTTTCAATGTTTTAAGAAAAGTTAATATTTTATATACAGAGGATATTTGATGAATGATTTTTTACAAATATTCAGATAATCGATAATGTGTAGCAAACAAAAATTTTGAAAATTCCTAAGACGATTAAGTCATTCTTTATAATAAGGCCCCAGTAACCGTCTACAACAGGTTTTATCAACCCTCTGAACGCGTGCCATGTAACGAGAACAATTTAATGTTAAAAATATTTTAAGTGCCCTCACAAGTCAATAATTTTAAGTGACCTTTTGAATAGTTTCTTTATATTGTATTGTACATGTCGCCTGCTGTGACCCAGTTGGTTAGAGCTTGCTCTACCGGTATGGGTTCGATTCCCGGTAAGATCCCGTTGAATTTGAGAATTATTAAATTCAAAGTTGTGATCGAAGACTGAGTGTTTGTGATGTCAATTCACATCATTTCCCCTCCTCCCATCCTTCTTATCCTTTAATAACTGGGTGTAGCAATAGCGATTAGTCAACCACTAGTTCTGTTCTAGCCTTTTCCTTCCTTTCCTACTACTCACAGTGAGGTTGAGCGACTGAGTAACAAACAGTTCTCGTAGGAAAAAACTTCTGTTGAGACACCTCCATTAGGAGGCCATATGCTCCACATTGGCAGCGGACATGGATTTAAAAAAATACATAATATTAACTTTAAAACTAAATTTAAATAATATTATTGAGACAGTGTGTGTAATTTCTTAATGAGATTTTTAAAATCGAGAAAATTCTGTAAACGTTTTTTTTTCTAAATTGTATTTATTTACCATCTAAAACTTTGTGAAAAACGTGTGCAACGGCTACATAGTTTCCAGACTAACGCAGTCTTACCAGGGCGAAGTCACTGCGAACGCGATTGGAACGCGAAATATCAAACAAACTGATCGCGGCGTGTTTTTTGTCACGTGGACACTCTATAGCGACGGAGACCATTTGATATTTCAGTGCAGCACCGAGTCGCGCTCCATTCGCTTTGATTTCGCCGACGCAAGACATACAGTAATTGTATTTCCAGGGCGGGTCAGGCTTAGTCTTTAAATCACTTTTCCGCATGTATTGCAGTTAGAGGTTGAATGGGAAGAACACATGAAGAACCCCTTACGAAAACTGATTGCGAGTGTTCAGTAAATATAAGGATCGGGAATCGTTCGTAATGTAATATTAAAATCAAAGAGTTCACTTTGAATTGCCAAGTCCTAGACTGATTTTAGTATTCGTATTAAAATACCTTTTAAAACATCACTTTGAGTAAATATATGGTACGCGAGAGGGTCCTGTATGTCTAAGGGTTAATAGTGTCTTTATGCCAAGTGAACGGCGCCGTGTTATTTGGAATATAATATATCAGAGACATTTCAAGCTCTCTACCTCGGAAGAGAAATACTCAACCCACACAATGAAAGCGGGGAAAAAACGCCCGGAATAATAAACACCGAGAGAAACGAAAATGGGTATAAATTCCCCCGGAAAACTTTCGGGAAATACGGGCCTACCTACAGGTGAAAGGGTAGGTCGGCAGGTAACTCTTAATTTATTTATCCAGCAGATAGCTACACTTTGCAGTCGGCGGCCATTACCTGTAGCTCGGTGAAGGTTGGCAGAAAAAAAAATCACCAAACTACGCGGCAGGGATGGAAAAAAATGATCATCCTGCTATACCGGGGGTGGGGTACCCTTTCTTCTCTTAACGCCGCATTCATTTTCCTGATTCGACATAAGGCCGCAGTAAACATTGACTAGGGAATCTTTGGCCGGAAACAGGAATTTACGAACTTACATCAATTTACAGAATTACAGAATTGGCCAGAAGGCCGCACCAGAGTACCTTAAAGGCCGTAGGTTCCTCACGCCTGGGCTATACCACCATTTTATATAATTGCCGTTTACTAACTTAATTACCATAACGTAACTTACCATTATTAAATTAGTCTGAATCGTCACTAACGACCCGGGTTTCAGCTTATGGCATCTTCAGGCATTTAAAAAGCATGGAAAAACTTTTGAACTCACGGTTAGTAGACAGTTTTAATCGTGTGTATCAGTCAGTCCTGGCATGTATATTTTTCATGAATACCATTTATTAAACGACTTTGAATCGCCACTAACGACCAGGGTTTCACCTAATGATATATCCAGGCATTTATCTTCAATGATTCCTCAATAAATGCAATGAAAAAATTACGCAAATTTCTCTGTGGTCATTTTGTACCCCATCGCTTCTTGACCCTACTTTCGAAGTTTCGGTACTAAATTGAATATCGTAAAATTATAAAAAGTCGTATTATTTTGAGAATTAAGTAATTTTGATTCATTTAAATTTTTTCGATTATTTTACGATGGATAATGGACATTTACTTTCACCTTAAGGATGCGTTGGATCATTTGAACGACCCAATTTTAGTAATTGAAATTCCATTTGGATGGCAGTCGACATCCCTGCATCGGACCGAGATATTTTTTCATTTGGACCAATACGCGCGTTGGGGTGGGCCCCGAGGGACGCATATCTCGGCGTATTACGCCGAAGCCTTTCCAGGAGATTGTAGGAAAAGGATGCTCATTGTCATGCATGAAGTGCGGGTTCGAGACCTATCGCGCCCATCGAAAGGGGTAAACGCAATGAGGGAAAACATTCTCGCTGATGGCCAACCGGGCACTCGGCACGTGTTTTAAGAACGCATTCGGACTTTAGATTCATTCAGCCAAGGTCGGTTTGTAAGTCGTGAATTTCGACTAGGGTTGCTAATTAGCAATTCGATTAAGCGACAGTCAGAAAAACACGGAAAATGTCGATTTCGAGATAAGTATGTCAGTCGATTGACTCATCCGACCCTAAAACGGAGCATAGCGAGAGCGATAAGCTAACCACTAGTTATATCCTAGCTCTACTCTTACTTTATTTTAAAAAAGAGAACTTGAAATAAGTAGAATTTGAAGAAAATAAATATGTTGACTTAACCCTCCAAAGATGATTTTTTTTAGCCCATATTGAACTCACGGATAGCTTCTATTTCTAACAGAAAAAAAAAACTTAAGATGAATTTAATTGTAATAGAATTTTGTCATTATAAGTAGTGGAATCTTGTCATTGATAATACTCACGTTTTTTCAAAAGAGTCAAGGTACAGTTTTCACGCTGAAAAGCTGAAGACTCTGGTAGCGCATAATAGTGTGGTTAAGTGTCCGAGGAAAATGCATAAAGAAAAAACGTGTTTAACGAGGTTGCAACGTTTTGCAATGCATTACACATATTGTATTTTACGTGTTCCCTCTCTAAAGAAACATGAAAGAACTGTTTATTGTTTTTAATATATAATTTTCGCCTATTATAGAAACCCCGCATGACTACATGGCCATGCTCATCCTTATATTACCATGTAATATTGTGTACGGACAGTAGTAAGGACGAGCGTGACCGCATGGGCACACAAACATTCGGGGTTTGAAATATAGCTAAACGTGTTTTTTTTTTTAAATATTTACAATTTGACTTCTTTAGATCAACACCATTTCAACACAAGTACATTATTTACCTTTATTTATTTAATAGATTCACAAATTCGTGCATATATCGTGTATCTTTATTTGTTCATTTCTTATCACACACAATCTATCTGATCCAAAAAAAAAAACAAGGGAGTAGAGGGATTAAATAAAGCTATCCTTGCTCTTTATGAAAAGATAGATTTAGATTTGATTTTCAACATTAGTTTGAAATATTTGAAGCTCCCATCGCGTTATTTACGTGGTTGATAAGCGTACAGAAAGAGAGACAATAAATAATTAAGAATAATTGCATAACTAAAATTGACAATCGAGTTTAATAAGTCTTTTGTGAATTCTAATTTCGTTAGTGAACAATCGTGCTAGTACGCGATAAATTCAAAGATGGTATGCTAATCAATATCGATTTAAGCTTAGCTTATACAGCTATTGACTATCTGAGTATCTTTCACAAAGTGTTACAATGACGTGATATAAAATAATCCATCAAACGGCCAGTGCAGCTTGACATATTAACGACCAAAGAGAGGTGTAAAAGTGGTAATTAAGTGATATATGTATTCCGCAGTTAAGGCCGTAAAGGTATTGCGGGAGTAATTTATCGATGGGGTATTTTATAATGAGGAGTGGTAAACACGGGGCGAGACCACTTTTAAGGTTTATATCATCTACTCCAAAGATTGTAATACCGGAAGAATATTGCAATCTCCAGAATCGATTATGAAATACAGAACAAGTTTAAGCATAGTAAAGAAAATACGGCGGATTGGAATCCACCGATTAGTATTGTAGACACTCTAAGCCCTACAATTCGTCTATACACCCTTCTTACATGGTGAATTCTGCAGCTTAAAAACGTTATTCGTGGTAAATATTTTGGAGTATCTGGAAAGAAATCCTCAATACTTAATTGGTGGTTTCATGCACAGTTATCCGCAGAAGGTAAACTACACAGAATGGCTGACTGGTACGACAGATTCACTTGAAAGTTGCATCGTCTTGAGCAGTTCGAGTCGCGACAAGTATTTTCCAATTAAATCAATACATTCTACGGCAAGAAAACAATATGAAATGCGACTATTCCAACGGTTAAGGGTTTCAATGGAAAACCTATAAAACTTGCTGCCCTGTGTTAAATATTACATTGTAATCCAAAACCTCAGTTTTATTAGCGACATAAAGATGGAACTTTACGCACTCCTTTCCCAACATATATTAAATGTCGTGCTGTACTGTCAATTGAAGAGAGATTTCGATGTCGAGTAGATGAGTAGAACTTTACTGATGTATGGGTAAAAAAATGTCAATTAAACATTTCATAGACACGAAAATATTTAATTAAATTTCAATTAGACTGAATTAACAATTGACTACTAACCGAAGTATTTATAAAAATAAAACACATTTATTTTGCACTAATTCCACATTTTCATTATCATGTGCATACGTTGAAAATTCTAACAAATTCGGTCAAGATAATCTTTTTACGCCATGGAATGAGTAGAAATATATTGTGTTTAAAAAACAAAACACAATTTATTTCTACTCATCATTTCCACATTACATGTAAAAAAAAACTACGTTTTATACGTCTTTCGTAGCTTAGGAAAAGCATCTCTAAATAATAGTATATACATATATAAATAATGATACCTTTTTTTAATATAAGATATCGACTGGAGATGCTTTGTGAAATTTCAATATTAAATTTAAATCGTTTAAATTTTGTACATTCACAAATGTTAGATCACTTATTTGAACGATTCAAATTTAATATCAAAAGTCAAAATTACAGCAAGATTGACTGAACTCATAGTAAATCAGTGTTAAAGTTTCGTGCTGTTAGTCAAAATTTATTTCTTGTATAAACACGATACACTTATTTACCAAGCGTCAGTTCAAGTGCACTTAAAGGCCTGAAAATGCCGAAAGACGAAACGCGTGTCATTAGTGACAAAACAAGTGTGAATTTAGATTCAAATTTAAGACTCTATTATAGTTTTTTCCAATCATAATTACATAGGTACTTCACAGTAGATGGTTGAAATGCGAATTTATCATTTTTAAAATGTATTTATTTCTAAAAAAAACCTCCGAATAATATTGATTCGATTGGAATAAATTAATTTGACGTATCTTCTGAAAATATTTTCTCAAATGCCAATTACAAAAAAAATATATTTCTAATAAAGATTGTATAGGCACGATTCAACGCATTTGTGAGTTTACCTTTGTCATAATATATAATAGTCCATCGATTTTCGAAAGGACTTTCAAAACTAACAAATGTTCAAAGAATATTTTTTATTTGCGTTAACTGCTGTGCCAAAAGCGATTAGACGAAACCAAACTAGTGGAAAATTTAACGAGAGATTTTATGACGAAGAATGATTAAATGAAACCGTTTTCCGACTTAAGAAAAATATGAATTAAAGTTACATACAGCAGGTCAATTGAGGAGCAAACACTCAAAAAGTGATTAGTCACAAATTTTGAAAATGCCGTTCAATATTAGTTCTGATAATTCATCAGAAATGTGTGTGGCAAAAACAGGACTAGTGGTAAGCTAATCGCTCTCATTGCGTTTCGTTATTTTAGAGTTGTAAGAGTGGGAGGGAATTTCAAGACACCACAAACATCCATGCATTCGAACAGAAATCGATTGAAAATGTCAATCACGATCCAAATATTAAAAAATTGTCCCAGCCCTCGACATGGAGAAGGAATGATAATTTGCTCCCAGAACTGAGAGAGGTTGCCCAAGGAAACCCTTCTTTCCTTTTAAAGGCGTGAATTTAAATGAATGTTTAAATTCATTTAAATTAATTTTAAATGAATGTTTTTTGTTTGTTTGTCCCTTATGCGCTTCTATACCGCTCATCCGATTGCGGCTAAATTTTGGTGAGTTATTGAGCGGACGCTCACAAAGGTTTATGAGTCATAGGTGGGCTGCCAATACGTTAATTTGTTTGTTTGTCCCGTATGCGTTTCTATACCATTCATCCGATTGCGGTAAAACTTTGGTGAGTTGCTGTACGGACGACAGCTAAGGTTAGTGTATCAGCGGTGGGCTCCCAATACGTAAACTTAATTGTTTGTCCCGTGTGCGTTTCTATGCCATTCATTCGACTGCGAGAAAGCTTTAGTAATTGGGCTGCTAATACGTTAACAAGGGGCTCGCTATATATTAAAGCAATTCTCGGTGTTTTGGGGAAGAAGTGATTTTTCACTTAAATAAGAAATCGATTTTTACTAATATAAAATATGATTTTATTTACATTAAAAAAAATCTTTATATTCTTAAATAATCCGTTAGTCAAAAAAGTCGCATATTGTTTGTTTTCGTCAAGTATTTTTCGACATCTATCGAAATGAACACGTGTCAAATTTGTTGCCGTTGTAGATATGTTATCATTAAGCTCTTGAATATATAGATACATAAAGTAATGATAATAATTACGACGTAAAGGCAGCGTGCAGATTAAATTTTCACCCTTCGGATAAGTAAGAGAACACTTGGCAGGGGGGGGGGGGTGTTTTGGTGCTGAGGGCATCTCGTTACGCGATAATCACTTTTCATATTAAATTGCGCACTTCAAATTTCGCGAGAAACACGAACGAAATTTTACGAATTACAATAATACAGACATAGAATATTTCGTATGCGCTATAGATAGAAATTTTAATATGTCGTTCGATGTAGCCGGGTGGAATTTGGTCTCACTTGCGCTGTCAAGAAATACTCATTGAATGACACTTTTATAAAAGATAAATAATCAATAAATTCCACCAGAATAATGTGAAATAGTGGATAGATTTCGGAACATTTTTTAATCTATTATTAAAGAACTATTGTTCACTTTTAGGGTGTTCATTGTCAATACTTGGTGGAAAGGAATTATATTAATAAAAACACAATATTCCTTTGTACTTTATTCCATGTTATTTAAAAGATCAGGACCGGTTTCGCACACTGCGAGCATTATCAACTGATAAGAAAAATATATAAACAGTGGTATTTATACAAAAATAAAATGAAACAAAAAGTGTAAACAACAATTGACAATGAAAAGAATTTACAAATTACAGTACAAGTGACTATATGATTACACAAAATTAAAACATATAATTCAAAAATCATAATTTAAAAAATTATCAACTATTGTTCGCTTGTACATATTAACTCAAGAACTAACCAATACTATTAATAAACAAATTAAATATTATTTAGTTGATTCAAATGATAAAAAAAAGTCCGCTATAGTATAGTTGAAAAGTATAAAATATATTTTAAGAAAGTCATGATATCACTGGCTGTTAGTTTGCATAATATAAAAAGGCAGGTTTGGCGCCACCGTGATTCCACATCGTCTGTCTATTCGGTGTTGCGAATCGGCCCTTTAGACCAGTGCTTCCCAATCTGGGTTCCGCAGATTTTTCGCGGCGGTCTGCGAAAATTTACATTCTTTCAACATTCTTTGTGATAAAATATAAACGTGTGAAATGAAAAAAAACCGGGAGTCCGCAGATTATTTTTTTCAGATTTAGGGGCCGTGGCATGAAAAAGGTTGGGAAGCACTGCTTCAGACCACTTATAGAAGACGACACGGGTTATAAGTATGAAATAATAGAACCGCCTCTCGCATGTTAAAGCGAAAACAAAACTTCAAAAAAACATTTTATTTGTCTTTGCTCGTACGAAATAAAATTCTAAAATGGCATCATACGGGAATACAACTCCAAAGTGGTATATGTTAATACTTTCGAATGGCAGTGGGTATCGGGTAGCGCAAAGTGTTCTTAGATTCGGCGCGTCGTGAATTATAAATCGGCGTCGGCAGGAAATGGCTTGCGAGCGTCGCGACGCCGGAACTAGAGCGCGGAGAGCGCTTGGAGACGCCGGTGTCCGTCCGTATTGATATTCGAGATATTAATTTGGAGATTTTAAAGGTAGTTTTTTTTATAATTTCATTTGTATACTATGATATGGAATAGCGTGTGAAATCAACTAATAAGTTTTTATTAGTTTGCTGGCATTGTTTGAAATTAATCAGTTATGTTATGTTTGGTTTTACAACATCTCATAATATTTATTATTATGATAAATATTGCCTGAAAGTTTAAGTAAGTTTGCGTCACCTGCGGAAATTGCCAGTAAAAAATATTTCTTGGGTGACACAGCTAATTGCAGGGCTTCAAAATAAAAATAGTTACCATCACAATTTACCATTTCTAATTTTCTTGTAATCAATTTAAAAAAATTAAAAACCATAAATAAAAATAAATATATTTTTTATTACGATTATTAATGATGACCTTTTCCTCTCTTCTGGAGTAGCGGACTTTTAGGCCAACAAGTTTCATCATGGCCACCTTTTGACTAAATGCAAAATTTTCACGCTATTGTTTTCATTCATTTACGAAACAATGTATTGCATGCATTCTAGAATACAAGATGCAGCCTTGTGAGATCATAGTAAGTTGCTAACCGGTAGTAGCGAGATATAGATCGCGTATCAAGTTCTATACATTGTAATTATCGAAAAAAGCTGCTTTGTAAAAACTGTGGGTTATGTCCTTTTTCCTTTCCATAGTCGATATATTATGTACATCAGAACAAAAGAAAAGATATTTTTCAATACAAAATAGTGTACCATTTCAATTCAAATCTGCTTATAGGAGACCAAAAACCGACACCTTGTATTTTATATTAATTGATGGTTAAATTATATTTCTGAATTCAGATTAAGGTGAATCAGTTGAACGATTTTACAATCATTAAACAAGTGAATATTCGCTTTGGCGGTGAAGTAGCAATATTAAAGTCGTATTGAAATTTCTACAGAATACGCAGAAGGGTTAAACACTAAGGGTGCAATTACAAACTTCGATTGCCCCCAGCCATTGGGCCGGAAAATTAAATATATAAATCAGAATTAGCCTCCTCCCGACGGTCGCCAAGTTTTCGCTTACAGTCAACTTTGGTGGAAATTGATACAGCTGGGTAGGCCCCCTTTGGAGGGACGGTCGATGTGGATTTAGGAACATCAAAAACATATACTCCGGGTTTTATACATATCGGTTTGGAATTCTGATATTGTCTAATCCACGATTTCAGCGACCCGGAAATGTTATTTTTTGACCCTACTCAGCGATGGCCGCATACATATTTGCCCATTGATTGAATAGAAATTAGCATATTATTGTATAACTCCATTACAATAAGGCAAAAGAGTACCAAAATATTTACGTAAAAAAACACTTTTACACTGTTGGTTCACTTGTCAATGAATGCTAGGTGGAAAGGCATTATACACAAAAAATAAACACTCTAAATTATTAGGTAAATTATTTAATATGAAACTAGTTTTGCTCGTGACATCAGTTGAAAGTACTCGTCACGAGCGATACCGGTCTTGATCATATTAAATAAATGTGAAATGAATACAAGTGTTTTATTGTTGATTTCTAAAAATATATAGTATTAGTAGACAACTATTTAGATATCGCACCATTGTTAGAAATATTTTGGTGGAGTAAAAAAGTTGTCAAGTTAAATTTTATATTAAAAATGAACTTACCGCCGAATCTATCGAAGAATTTGTGATTATTTTTATGCACTAACGAAGAAGAGATTTGCACTATAATATGATTTAAACATAAAATCAATCGAGTCGTTTATGCAGAAAATAAACATAAAAGTTATTGAAAATATCAGACTGACTATTAAATAGATTATTGTATAAAAAAAGCAAAACAAATTAAACCTCAATACAGCTTACGAATTCCAAGAAAACTGAATCTAGGCCAGAGGTGGGGAACCCGCGGCCTTCTGACCAATTCTGGAAAAAACAAGGTTTGGAGATATCTGGGAAAGAAGTGTAGCAAATTCAGGATTTTAAATTCCTCGGTGAGATAAAAAAAAAACGAGATTTGGAGATATCTGGGGAAAAATTATAGAGGAAAAGTAGGGTAAGGGATTGAATATTAATCAATCCCGTCCTATGTTTATTGCGGCCGTATGTTGAATCAGAAAAATGAATGCGGCCTTTAGAGAAGAAAAGGTTCCCCACCTTTGATCTAAGCTGTGGGTTGTTACTACGGCTTATAAAAAACCGACTTTTAAAAAAACCGGTTTTCGAATTTCAATATTGTTTTAAAACCGGTTTTATCAGGTTTTACAAAAAATGGACAATTCAATTAAAATAGCGAGAATAAGTTATTTTTTATGTTGTTTATTTATACACATAATAATACACAACAAGAAATTATTTGGTGGATTTAAGAAAACACAAAGCGTCCACTGTAACAAAATTTCCTGAAATCGAAAATACCCTTTCGATGGGTAATGATGTGGGGCATATAATGGTCTTTGGGCCATCAAATAAAAGATCCAAATATCCTGTCCCTTTTTTATAGACTCGTTTATAGAAAATTCGGCACAACAGGTTGCGGAGTTGAAGAACCGGTTTTCGAATGACACAAATTTTGCCAAAGAACCGGTTTTTGAAAACCGACAAGCCCTAGTTGTTGCTTAATACTAACACAACAGAAATTTCTCGCTATAATACCAAGGATACGAAATTTGGGAGGAGAAACACAGTATGTACTGCATGTTTTTTTTTTCAATTAGATCCCGAATATATCGCGAATGCTTTTTACAACATAATCAAACCTTACATTCGGGAAAAAAATCATCAACTATTATAACATAATAATATAGATTATTATAATGGAAAAATAATTCATACTTGTCAAATTTCATCACAAAATAGTAACCTGATCCAACACCTTCGAGTGGGTGTGTAATTGAGAAAGAAAATTAATTTATAAAAAAATACACTAATATTGTCAACAAAAGAATATTAAAGAAAGTACTTCAGCTTAGCTACAAGAATCCTGATAATCAATCTTATGTCAGACGGAGACGTGAGAAACTCAATCCTTGGTAAGGCTTTATCCTACGCACCAACAACAGAGCTATGAGGGGTTACATGACAATTAGGGAAACACATATTTACTGATTTGTGTATTACGTACCGTACATCCTTGGCGGGATGAGAAAGATTATAATATTACTTTTAGGGTGTTCGCTGTCAATACTTTATTTACTTGGTAGAAAGGTATTATATAAAATAAGAAAAAAAAATACAATATTCCTTTGTACTTAATTCCACTTTTATTTATCAAGATCATGAGCGAAAAAAAACACTATCGCATGGAAGAGGTAAAATTATAAATAATTGTGTAATTTTGAAATTTTATCGAATGATTTTATTACCGTGTAATTTTCACTGTTCTACATGATCATTTCGCGGGATTATCTTATTTTACAACATATTATGTATGATATAAAGATTTCAACTGAAGGTGCTTGAATGGATTTGAATGGTATACACCACGGTTTCTTAATTGAGCTAAATTTCTCAAAAAGAGCTAAAAAAGGTGTCGCGTTTTACTATGGAATGTTATAGACAAAAACAAAAAATCATTATATACAAATATTAGAATCAGATAACCAATTTTACTTTATTTCTTTCATTACTATTTGTTCTGCATTTCTTGTGTTCTTGTGTGCAAAAAAAGCACAATAAATTTACGCACCATTTTGGATATACGATTAATAATTTTTATATTGTTTATTTTTATTGGTACTGAGTACATTTTAGATGTGTTGTGTTTCCTAAGCCTTCGCTCTAACGTAGAATTAAGCTCTTTGTTATTTGAAGCTTGAAGCTTAAAGCTCGCGTAAAGTTAGTTTGGTTCGACGTAAGTCTATTGGAAATTAAGGATCAAATAATGCGGGTTGTGTGTTGAGTAGGATTACAAGTTAAATTGATACGAAAATAAAACTTAAGTCGTATATATTATTGATTGAATTGCCACTTACTTAGCTTTCACTCCATTGTAATAGGTTGAAAAGATAACAAAGTAATTTAGGTCTAAAAATATTATTTTATTCGTCAGAACTATAGTTCGAATAGGTTTGACGAAGGCAAAGAAGGCAAACGCTGAAGTAGCTATCAACTATGTAAGTATATATAAATTAATATTTGTAGAACTAAAAAAACTCAGTTATTGTTTCACCTTAGTATATAATTTACTTCATAGAAACAGATACATTTGTATTCATTGAACAATTGGTGTTAAATCACAACTATATTATTACACTTATTAAATATTAGGATGTTAAAGTGAATAACATGATGCATTGTGTATCTCTTCGGAAAAAGTATATATAAAATTGTACAACTAAATACGTTGCTATGTTTACCCTATTGTAATGCAGTTCTACTAAGTAAATGCCAAGTCAGTAAATAGTATTTGTTATTTTTAGTGGGCCGCACAATTTCAAAATCGTGTAAAAAAAAACGAATTTTCCTCATGTTTGTCAACATCTGATGGATGGTGTACGGCGACGGTATGTTCATAAGACACTTACGTTACATTATAACGCCCGAAGGCCCGCGCATCATCTGTCGCCGCAATTATAAAGCAATTAACCCCGCGCGACCCGCGCTTTATTTCGCAGTCGTAATCCGAATAGATGACGCAACTTGAACTAGGCGGGGCCGCGCTGGTCTCCCCCGGGAGTGTGCAGTACCGGGGGCGCGAGCGTGTTATCATCGCGGTGTGTCTATCCTGGTTGGGTAATGGTCCATAAATTTTCGGACAGTATTTGGGTTAACCAATTCGCGAGGAAAATGGGATCAGTATGTCAAATGTGTACGACATCGTGACAAACAAGCTTGGATTAATTCAGCCATTTCGCTGTAGCCACCCGCAGTCGGAATTTTTTAATTACATATATTTAAATGTAGGGAATTATACAAACACCGGTTTTCGAAATTTCAAAAGAGGTTGATTCAATAAAAATAGCGAACAAAACAATAATATTTTATAAACTTCGTTTATAATCGATAAGAGATTATCAATTGAAGTGATAAGCTTGCGTGTCACATTTAGGGAGACTGTGGGCCGCATGTGATCCGCAGTCCACGTGTTGCTCATCGACATGTCTTACATTATCATGTACGTGGAAAGGAAAAATGACGTAACCCACACATAACAAATATTACAGGAGACACGAAAAAGATTTTTAATGGTTTTGGACAAAAAGCAAATTATGATTCATGCACAGCGTTGAAGTGCATGGAGGCTTTCCAATCCCGGGATCCCGAAATTCCGGGATTGGTACGGTTGCGATCTCGGGATTTCGGGATAGAGAATTTTCTAGCAAATCCCGTAAATGTATAGGATTTAAAAAAAAAAAAAAAGAGTCACGCTGACATTTTGGGCGAATCGGCAAATTCCTGGGTTTTTGAAATTGGAAATGAAATAATGAAACAATCCGACGCCAAATTTTTTCTCAAATAATACACAAGTGCCCAATCCCAATAGGATTGACTAATTTTCAATCCCGAAATCTTTGATACCCCAATGGAGACTGATAAACTGGTTTTTAATTGACTTTATCAGATATTAATTGAAGATTTTTTATTAAAGACAACCCTTTTTTCCCGATTGCAATTTCCAAAGGCCCTTCTCTTTTTCAATCTTAAAAGCTAAAATTATATATAATAATACGTATTTTGGCATTTTCAGCTTACACGTTTTGATTGAACGGGCATCAAGTTGTATTACTAGTGAATATTAACGTCCCTTTTTCTTTCCACAGTTGATATTTGACACTAAAAACTTCATAGAATTATGCCTATAACAATATCATCTATAATAAGCATAGGCTTCATCGGATGAAATATGACATCGGCGCCAGTGGGAAACCGGATACAAATAAAAATAATAAACTCAGTGGAGCAAGTGATTGCGGTTTTGGTATAAGTTTAGTTATATAAATTACACCTGGGAATTGAATACACTATGCTGATGTGCGGTCTACCTGCGGTAGTGCAAGGACCAAACGGGCGCATCGCCGTCACGCAACAATCGGCGCCTATATTGTGTCGATTTTTCACATAATTGCTTCGATACATTGCATCGAGTAAAAAGAAATATAGTTTTAAGATAGTGAAAAATTTGAGATAGATTAAATATTGAAACAAGTGACGTATATTTTAAAATTTAACAAACAACAATCACAATTGACACCTTTTCGACACAGAAAACATTTGAAACACAAAATTAGTTATATGTATTTTCTCATTAATCAATGAAATTACATCTTTCTACACACAGTGGCACCATTAACTATATTTGATAATTTATAGTTTGAATTGGCATTCACTTGGTAGAACACTAATGAGGTTAAAAAATATATTAAAATATTTTAGTTCTACAATTATTTTACATATGGCTGAAAGCTATTTCGTCTCATGCCTTCGTCATAATAATAATTGCGCTTAATCTTATATTTACTAAGCTTGTACATACTACATTAGAAGATATGCACAATATATCCTCTATCCACTTTAACTTCCTTATGATTTTTTAATAAATCGACTTTAGTGTTTCTTGGAACAATAACAAATATGTGAGTATTCAAAGCAAATTAGTTTAAATCTAAGCGATTGTTTATAATGAGTTACTTAAGGCGACTCAGTAGGATTGCAAAACTTAAATTTGACCTACAGCATAAATATTGCACTGACTTAAATAAGTAACCACCACAATACGTATTTTTACAGTATCAAAACAAGCAAAACATTTGTATATTTCATTACAAAAATAGCAATACCACGTAACACACGGATGGATATTTAGACAGTAATAAGGGTTTTTCATATAAAACAATTTGTTATTGACGAAAATCAGTAAGTACTTTTTTATCTTCGTAGCAAAGACTGACAATCTAATTTACTTCCCCAAATATCTGTTGCAAAAATTATATGTAACTGAAACAATGCGTTAATTATATATACCGTGAAAATGACTTATAATGCTACATATGAGTTATTGATAGCAACAGTAAGCCATCGTATTTAATAAATGTAAATCAGAGACGGTGTTTTGTCAAACGAAATAATAAAAGAAATAAACAAGATAAACCATACAATACAAATTTCTCAAACTTTCTCTAATATATTGAAAGAATTTGTTTTTATTTTTAATTTTGTATAACCTATTTGTTATGATATTGATTTTAATATGAATACAGTTAAAAACATTCTGTTGAATAAAAAATATTGACATCATAAGATTAAAATGGAAAAAGTATTGAGTTCTAAAATAAATATAAATTTCAGTTGATAGTTATTTCTGGTTCACGCCATAGTTCTGACAGTGGATTTTCCGAAAATTATATTAACTATGTCTTATATTTCTTGTTGGACATCTAAGCTATCTTGGAGGATATTTGTAATCATTTTCAAAAAAAAATATATATATACTGAATTCACGAAATAAAAACATGTTTGCTATCAGAAAACTTAGTTATTCCACTGAATACTTAGAATAAAGGTAAATTTCATTAACTAATAATAGCTTTAAGATAGTTGGTATGAAGACGCTTCTCGAAAAAGCCAAAAACGTGTTACAATTTGTAAAAAATTAGTGGAATGACAAAGTTTATTTGTTAATTTGTTATAAAATGATTTTGTCTTTAGTGAATGCCGAAACTATCGAAAATATTCATACTCCATGCATGTCTTTAAAGTCATAACCAAATGTTATGATGTGTTTATTTTTACTTCAAGTTTTTATATAGCCTAACACTAATTCAATAAGGAAGAAACTAAATGAATAGTATGCCTGATCAAAAAAAGTTATTTGTATAATTTATATCAATTGCATAAATATATTCGTATTTTTGTATAATGTTTGGGAACTTTTTTTCTCTCGCCAATATACAAGTTCGACATTCAGGGCTGTGACAAAAAAACATAATACTAATAATATTAAAAGTAATTCAAACCATGTGATTGATTTGAATATTAATGTATTGTAGGTATAATATTGTTACATAATTTGGTAAGTTATCGAAAAAATATGGTTTTCAATCATTTAATATAATAGATAAATTAAAGTCGTTAAGTTATATCGGCTGCATCGGACTAACTTTGTTGGGTGGTACAAAAAATGACTTAAATGTATGAATTAATATATTTCACAAGTTTATTATGTATCCATACATATGTATATATATTTGTCATGTATCAATTTCGAATATTTTCTAGCATTCTGTTTTATTCAATTATAACTTTAAAAAAACAAGTTTGACGGTAGAAAAATGTATTCAATTAAAAAAACCAGGGCTGTGGAGTCGGAGTCGCGGTATTTTGGCCGGAGTCGTGAAAAATGAGCGGCTCGATTTTTTTTTGAAAAATATATTTAATGATGTGTATGTAAACAAAATAGTCAAAAGAATTAACATTTCATACTTGGCTGACTAAAGATGATCTGATGGTACACATATATATAAGTTAAAATGAAATTATTGAAAAAAATTCCTGATAAAAACTCTACGTTGCAAAAAAACATGGTTTACCATCTGTATAATCATTCTTAAAAAATATTTACTGTTAATATCTTACCTTATCTAATAATTTTCAAGTTTTTTTTCGATTTAGATGACGAACTTTGTTTTTTTAGCAAAAATCTTTTGAAATATAGAAATGATTCAAAACTACTAATGTGAAAAATCTTTTTATTCAACTACTGCTACTATTATATTGAATAGAATCTCTTTTTAAAAGCAAATAAATATTTCAAAATGCTTATCCATTAAGCTAAATACTGGTCTTTAAAATAATCGCTATTGGAAAAGACATTATTGTATTATAAATAATAATATTATTTGTAAGCGCATTGAGCAACCCTAACCCTAACCGCTATTTTGCGCAACAACTTTTTTATCGCAAAATAAAAAATACATTTCTTCGATTCATTTGTATGACCAGTGTTTTAAGTTAATGCAGAGTAATATGTGGTACGTGCACTCAGTACGAACGTCTTTCTCACACTGACTGGGTTTGCGAAATTTACGGCAAGAAAAACACATCCCCGAAAAATAGTTATTATTTATTGGTATGACAATTTTTTAATTTTTTTTTTGCTTTTAAATGTAAACAATAAAATGTTTTATTATTCCAATTTTTTTTAGAAGTATTTATGATCCAATTATGCTTTAAAAATCAGTCAGAAAAAGTGGGAAAAATGGTACATTTCAAATAGATGTACAATCATTATATTACATAAATTGGAAATTCTGCTCAAATCACTTTCTTAAACAAACCTTTATCTGCATTTCTTTCTAAGACATTAAACTTCGGTATCTTACAATAAACTCTGAAAATGATCAAAACGAAATCAGTTGAAAAATTCTGTGTAAACTGTTTGCCTTTTATTCTTGAAAATATGACTATTTTCATGAAAAAAAAAATGTAATAGTGTAAAAAAGCGTTTGGAAAATGTAATATTTGAAAAAAAATTTTTTTTAAGTGAACGGTTCACGAGATTTCGTCGATGGCAAACGATCGATTTACTCTGTTTTCAGGCGTAAAGGTACTATATCCTCTTAAGCGTCTTGTAAAGGGTTTTAGCAACGGTGATTGATTGATATTTATTTGGACACAAAGAATCAAGCCAATGACAGGTAGACGCTCTAGGGAGGGTGTCTGATGTAATGTGACGATTCGATACAAAATTTAAAAAGGTTATACGAATAATGTAAAGATGGGAAGTTTGTTAAAAATATATGTGGATTAAGCAACAGTATTTTTCTTTCAATGTCTTTTTGAAATCAAAATCATTCTTTCTGGATAAAAGAAAACCTTCTATGATATTAGGTCTGCTCGATCACCGTATGAAGACGCGAATTTCTGA
This sequence comes from Himalopsyche tibetana, assembly GCA_030503985.1. Lineage (NCBI taxonomy): Eukaryota > Metazoa > Arthropoda > Insecta > Trichoptera > Rhyacophilidae > Himalopsyche > Himalopsyche tibetana. The sequence goes on from JAPJYX010000007.1 coordinate 23,198,625, forward strand.
GAATCCCAATGATTTGCCTTGTTAGTCGCCAAGTCAGTGCTGTGTGGTTGATCGGTACGATGGACCGTTGGATCGACTTTTACTGTAAGATGTGTTCAATTTTTCTTCTTCTTAACAGTGCCACATTTGCATGTTTGGCAAACCAACATGCCCTGTAATGAAATACATAGCTTGTGATTTACAGTCGAGACTTTGTTTATTTATATTTGCCAGCCACCTGTGTGGTCGAGTGGTCAACGGTGTTGGCTTCGGCTACAGAGGGCCCGGGTTCAAATCCCGGTACGGACAGTTTTATAAATTGATTTTTCAATCAATTTATGAATTTCTGTTCAAAGGCATGGATATATGTGATGTCTTGAATTCCCCCCTCTCACCCATCCTATCCTATGAACGGGGCGTATCGAGAGCGATTAGCTTACCACTAATCCTGTCCTAGCCCTATCCTTCTATCCCTACTCTCTTAGTAAAAAGAGAGGTTGAGCAACTGAGTAACAAACAGTTCTCGTAGAAAAAACACTTCTGTTGAGATAAACTCCATTAGGAGTCCATATGCTCCACATTGGGAGCGGACATGGTTTAAAAAAAAAAAAAAATTATGCTGGGAAATAATTAATGTTTGAACGCAATATTGTGGACGTTTAGGGGAGGGCTCTGCGACGATGACTGACGGACGGGTTCCACCTCGCGTGACATCCATCGCTGTGTCACGGCGTCCATCATGCCATAATGGAAAACAAACTGAAACGTCGGATGGGAAATATTGCCAAACTATTGTCCATTTTAATTGGGCGGAATTGGATTCGCTTGTGTCTGTGCCGGGCTGTGACCCGTGCGCACAATAGCTATGACTAGGGAATCCAATCCCGAGCCTAAATGTTGATTTCGGGATTACAATTTTATGATACTAGGATCCCCGGGACTGGTTCTTAAATCGTGTTTTTTATTATGCTAATTTGTACAAATGAAATTGATAATATTTGACAATTTATTCTATATTATATAACACATCTATTTTACTCTATGTACAATACAATCTCAGCCATCATTTTATTGACGTAAATAGTGATACAATTTAAATTTAAAAAAAATTAACAATAAGTAATTTAAATATTATTTTAATTTTCCATTTTTCCATTTTTTTTATATATTTTTTAATTTAAATTTTATAAAATTTAAAAACAAATATTTGACATTACAGCTTACACTAATGCGTCAAATACTTTTAAGTTGAAAGATCATACGAGATATACTCGATGAGAATTTTTAAAAGTCACATGAGATAAACTCAAGGAGAATTGACTTCACAAACACCCATGTCTTAGATCTCAAATTAAAATTGAAAAAAATCCAATTTTGACATTGACCTTACCAGGATTCGAACCTGGACCCACCTGGTCGGTAAAGCAAGCTAACCAACTAGACCACAGCGGGCGACCTGAAATGTGCCTGAAGTTATACCAGAGCAGTAATTGTTTCGTCATTTTGTCCGGGTCTTACTGTACGTAGAACTAATGAAATATATTTATTATTATCGTCATTTAAGAGCTGGCCGGAGTGATTTTTTGTTGACACGTTTTTTTTCTATGAAATTAATGTGTTTAGAACAATATACTACTAAAGTACGCTATGCTTACACTGGCTTATGACAGATAGTAATGTACATTACAATGATACATATTGAAATGTGCACGGTGTGCGAAGGTTGAAATAAGAAACAATAAATAACGTTATTAGTTATTACTGTCGTCAAATGCATTTACTAACAGTTTACTAAAATAGATTGATATGATAGTTTTAGCATCAATTTAAACGTACACATCACCATAAACAAGAGCTCAACTTAGCTTTTTTTTTCGTACGCGAAATTTCTTTTCAAAAATGATTTTAACTGGGCATTGTTTTATGACGAAACGTATTATTTTTTTTACAACACCAACACGTAAGAAAATGAATCCCGAAAGTTTCGGGATGATGTTTTCTAGTCCCGAAACACAATTTTATCAAAAACTGTACAGTAATCGAGATCCCGAGAATAGATTCCCTAGTTATGACATAGCGATGATGCGGGGGGAAAAGAAACGACATGTGTCGTCACAAAAACGGCGATGACACGGGGACAATATGAGAAGCAATTAATCAAGGAGTGGCTGTGTATTGTCACGAAATTGTGGCGATGAAAGACATCTGTCGCCATGTCTAATTTATGAGATCTCCTGTATAAAAGAAGCACGACTACCGAATGCAGAAGTTGCTAGTTTTTTTGGCCCACACAGCCTTACCGTAAAATATACGTTACAAAGAAATTTCGAATTTATTGCTTTTGCAATGTAAACAAAGAATATCGACATAATATTGTAAAAAATCATATTAGCAATTGATGAGAAAATAAACTGAGTGAGTTCCTGGTAACAATTTAATACATAGCAAAATATTATTCGTGAGAACTTGTTGACGTCCACGCAGAATATGTCGACATCCGAGGCAATTCGGTTAAACACTCTTAAAGCTCTCCCCAGTGGCATCGTCATCGGTATGCTGGTACTGGCTAAATACCGATATGTCATAGTTTTATTTTCACATGGTTAAGTTGTATTTCTATGTTCAGTGTACAATTTATACAACAAAACAGAAAATAAATGTGCACATATGAACATCATAGGAACTCCTAACAAACGGAGAACAGTAGCAACGTGATATTTGCACATGCATTTTTGGTGTCTTAGTTTTTAATTTCAATACAACCGGAGCAAAGCTGGGCAGCAAACCCACCTATTCTATTTATAAAGCAAACCGTGGTTTATAAGATGCCTTAATCCAGTAAATAGCTGCATGTGATATGGATGAAAGTGAGCGTGGCATGTGCTCATAAGAAAGAAAAAAGTCTGAATCTATACCGGGCGAAGCCGGGTTATAAATGGGTTGTGAATTATCGTTAAAAATATAAATTTTGGTTTTAAAAAAGTGTGTGTTTTTCGTGCGGATGTGTGGAATATTAAATATAGTATTGTTAAGTCAGTTAAGTTGTAAGTGTTTAATTGGAAGACGCCTTTTTTACACGTTGGATGGTTCTGATACAGAACCGCGTAAGAAATGATCGTGTTATCATAGTAAATTAAAGATTGTTTCAATTACATTTGAAGATGCAATTTTGAAACTGTGCAAAAAGAGGATTGAGTGTACTCTAAAATATGCAAAACTTCAAAAAGAAACCCGCAATACCCACACAATCTAAGGGTTGAAATTAAGTCGCACATTTTTCTATAATATTATAGTTTCGGAGACGATATTCAATTCAAAATTCGTTGCAATTTCTATTTACGAGTCGTACGCCCAACTTGCGATAACGCCATCTATGATAGATACTTCAAAGCCATAAATATTCTTTCGGAAGTCCCCGTCACGTTATCGAGTTTCCCATCAATGCTGTTGAAAATTGAATAGAATTTAGCGCAAGCGAGATTCTGCGAGTGCATTTTTACTGTTTGATAAACTTTAAAGCTTTATTTTACGATTTACGTTCTCGCCAACTTTGCATTATTAACTCAATGACGTTTTATATCCCTATAAACCTCGAACATAGCTATATCTGAAAAGCGTTACTGATACACGAATGACTATTTTCAATACCACACACAACATCAACATGTATTTTATGATCATGAAGAATTTGACACAACTAGTATCTAAAAATCTACCTGTACATTTAGTATCTACGTTCAATAGTTGAGTGCTTGCAAAAATATATTATATAATATGTACTATTAAATTTGAATCGTTCAAACTATGTACATTCTCACAGATTTTGTCACTAACGACCCGGGCTTCGCCTTTCGGCATCTTCAGGCGTTCAAGTGCACGGATGAACTTGAACTGGCGCTTAGTAAATGAAAGTTTCGTGTTTATATAAGAAACAAATGCATCACTGAGTCCAAAGCCATTGCTGGCGAAAAGGATGAGCTCATGGGAATGCCAACAGATTTGAGTAGTAAGTAGTTTCAAGAATTATATTATTTGTTTGTCGGCAAAGGTTTTATGATTATATGATTTTATGATTATATAGGGTATCCCTTGAGCTTATCCTAAGCATCACATGAGCTTATCCTTTTCGCCAGCAATGGCTTCAGTCGAAATCTTAAATTAAAAAATATGTACTATATTTTAGAATAGAATATAAACAATTAATTTGTACGTGGGCGGCGGGAATTAAATTTTAGTTAAGTGGTACGACATGGGTGTCCAACCGATAGATCGCGATCGACCGGTCAATACCAAAGCAAAATTTAGTCGATCCCGAAAGCTTCCGTGAATTTCGAAAAAATATAATATATACAAAAATTGAATTATTTTGAAGGTACATAAGGCACATACCTATCTAATAATATGTATTTCGCATTTAAAATAAACATTTCTATGTTTGAAGAAGGGAAAACACCCTACTAACTAAAATTTCTTATAAGAATCATGTTAGAAGTCGATCGTGAGAAAACTTATAATTGAAAAGTCGATCACAGGGCAAAAAAGGTTGGACACCCTTGTGGAACGAGGTTCGAAAGGATGGTGATAGTTGTCCTATACTGTACAGCACGGGTTCCCAAAGTGGGCTCATCGGCTCTTTAGGTTTACTTGAAGCAGTTGAGAAGGCCATAGTGGCCCTGGGAAAAGTAGGAGCAAAAAGAGTGCTATAAGTTCCTTAAATTTTGGAAACTCATAAAATATTATAAAACCTTTTATACCACGGTTTACGTGACTCATTTATAACACTGTTGATAAAATAATCTTAAAAACAGATAACATTATATTTGTTAAATTTAGAGTGAAGTATTATTTCAAATCACTAACTTTAAAACATCAATAAATTGGTGGCATTCTCTGATATAGTGTTCATCCATCTTATTAGGATAATTGTATTAATACTTCAAATATCAGTGTAACTTAATTATAGCAATATAGATGTACATTAAAAAAATCACTACATTTATCTGTTTTAAATTAAAATAATATACATTTTAGCAGAACCTTCTGTATTTTGTTTTCGAAAAGGGGGTCATAAGTTTTGGAACCTGTGCTGTATGTAACAATTTATTTTAACTAATATCATTGGCATACATGAGTGTGTTTTTTCTTTTCTCATCGAATTAATTTATTGAAATTCTTCTTGTGTTTATCTTGATATAAAATGGCTAGAAAATCTGTCGTAACAGCATTCAATTCGTTAAAAAAATATAATACAAAACAATCGTGTAAGTGGCAATTTTACAAATCAACATTCTTCAGTAAATAGCCGACGTTACCGAACCACTTGTGTAATAATAACGAAAAGCGTTTTTTTTTGTGCATGCGATTCATTAGGGAGTCCCAATAAAAAAAATGTACATAATTCATTTCCTTGCCGCGCGTATCCTGGAAATTACTCCTGTGCCAATATTTCAGCGCGAGATCGGACAGTGGACCGCCCGGGCATGCGCGCCGCGCGGCCGCGCGGCCGAGGGACGACGCCCCCGTCCGGAGACGTCGCGGGCGCCGCGCCGAGACCCCGCTCTCCAGTCGACAGACAGACGCCGCGCGGTCGAGACGTCGCCGAACCGACGCCCCCCATACGCGTCACGTGCTTATCTAAATTCACTACCAAAGTTTCTACACATCAAAGTAAATAAGTGATATATTGCAATTATTCAATTTATTAAATACTTTCAAATATAATCAGTGATTTCAGCGTAGATATAATAACATAGTGTTGGTTTTAGGTATCCTTAAGAGCTGACAAGATTAAATTTAAAAAAAATACAACTTGCATAAGCGTATTTTTAAGGAAAACATTATGATGCAAAAATGCACATGAGATGTTTAGGATAAATTCTTAAATTAGTTATGTATCACCCGTTCTATTTCTCAACACTGTGCCTTTCATTATAAAATCGAGCCAATCTCCTTCACTTAAACCCATCTGATGAATAAGGAAATATTAAATGTTACCCGCAATACTGTGATTTTCATCCCCTTTTCCTGTATATGTGTAATACAGATGAATAATATCTGTATCACGAATATTGTATTAGATTATGCAGTGAATTAAATTTACAAAATGTATTCAATTAATCGACTTGTTCGAAATAAAAAAAAATATTATTGGAAATACATCAATCGTTAAAAAATTATTGTAATATTAGCTAAAATATATAATATTTTAATTTCAACGATGGATGATGAATGTTTTTACTAACTGCTGATACTGCTTCGAGTTGCGGTATTTTAGGGCATCAATCAAAGCCAGGGTATGATGAATGGCAGGCTGTGAATGATCGATTGTGACTCATACACCTTCGATCGTCTTCTGTACGAAGGCCTCGCCACTCATCTTACGATAAATTACATTTTATAGTGTCTTGAATAATAAAGTCTTAGAAAAATCTAATTTAAATAATTTATACATGACTTCGATTTTTACAAGCGTCGTTATAGTATGAAATAGTCGTAATAAACTATTTTCATTATTATAATATAAGAATACATAATATATACGGGGGAGGTTTCTTTGCGCGTAAATTTAATGTAGAGGGATGTAGCAATAAAGGCATTGTTTGTTTTAGATCTCGTAAAGGGTTTATGGGGGTTGTAATCAAAATTTATGGCATATCTACAAAGAGAGGCTTTCAGAATAGATTGTTGGATCATCATCAACAATTCACGTACGCATTCAAACATCGTGTTTATTAGGGCAGAGGTTAGCGCCGCTTTCTCGGCTTATTCAAATATTTGAACAGAATCCAAAAATGACAATTAACGGACGAGAAGATAACACTGAATGTCAAAGATCTAACTACCTTTGTACACTTGTCAAATGATAGTTTGAACACGTTCTATGAATTGACATGTCAAATAAGCATTGAATATTATTTTGTCAGTTGTAAACAATGATTGCATATATCCATATTTCCATTACAACAGCAAGGCATTGAGAGTATTTTCCATATTGATAAATCATTGTTAGAAAATATTATACACACTTCCCATTGCGATTTCAAAGTTTCTACGTCTGTATTTATATGACATTTAAAAAAAAATCATACCGAAAATACTTTGCAATTTTTATATATAAAAATAAACAATCGCTGTCGCTTAGCTATCCAGGCAGAATAATCGACTGATAGAATTTATACATAGATGAGCCCTCGAGAGCTGAAGTGAACCTAACAAGTAAAATGGTCACTTTTAGGGTGTTCACTGTCAATACTTAGTGGAAAGGCATTACATACATTAATAAAATGGTAAACAAAAAATCTTGGACTTTTAAGTACAATCATGTCTTTATTTGGTGTTTTGGTAGATCGCATATTTTTATTTTACGGATATAACAATATTGCAATATGTATCAACCGAGGTTACCTCACTTTTAAGATACTTTAAAATGTGTAGAATGTTACAACGCATCCAACTTATTTTTTTCTAAAATATCACTTGGCAATAGGTATTTACGTATATTAGTGCTTATTGACAACAAAACGATTGAGGGAGCAACATTAAGATGATGATCGGCGTACAAACAATACTTCGATATAAATTAGCAATCTTAGATAAGATTAGAAATTCACGCCTTCTAAGTGGGCAGAATTTTCGACATAATTACAAAATCAAATTTTGTAAAATATTAATATACATACTTCGAAATGCGTTGTTTTTCATTATACCATAAACGTATAATTATTATAGAGAATTGACGATTGCCAGCATTGATGACACTACTGACGTTATCAACGCATTGTTTTAAATGCTTGAAATACGGTAAAATAATAAAAGTGCACTTTATATGACGATGCAGTTATAATACAATAACAATACTCCATCTAATAAAACACGCCGATCGCCCACGCATAGAAGATTGCATCTCATTTGCATTCGGTTGTGAATTAAAATGCAAATATAATCAGAATTTAACGTAAGCAATTAGCGTCTGTTCAAACCCACGGCGCGTGCTAGCGAAATGTTTGCATATTTCACGAGACAGCACGGCATTTGTCTACACAACAAGATACAAGATTAATAAGACATCTTCAAGCGAAAACTACACAATATAATACAGAGAGAGAGAGAGAGTTCGGTTGACAGTTTAACATCGTAGAGGAATATTTGTGATTAATTACGGAGCTTTAGTAACTGCCCTTAATCTTCCAAAAGACCGATTTAATATTACTATACGGAAAACTTTTAAAAAAACCTGTTTTTTTAAACTGGAATCTACTTGTTTCTTAATGTTGTAACATATTTTATTTTTATTTACTGTTGTCAGATAATGCAACATTATTTCAAATGGTAAAATACGACAAAATTCATTACAGCTAAGGTAAAATTTGTATTTAGAAAACGTCAACTAAACGTTTTATGAACTGGCGTATTATAGTATGCCACTTAAATGTCATACTCCAAAAAGCAGCCTTTTAAACACCCGTTAGCATGCTTTAGTTTCTAATTGTAAACGTCAAATAAGTGATATCAATATTTTTATAACAAAATAAAACATTTCATCAGTATCAACAACCGATTCGCTTATCACAAGCATTTTATTCTCACATATATGAATAATTTTTTTTATACTTAACCAAATAAGGGTGGATAGCAAGCAATTGGTATATTTTTATTTATATACTATCGTTAATTCTATTACCAATTATTTGTTGCTCGTTTTAGTACAAGTAACCTGTATTCATATATGAGGAGTTTGGGATCAGAATTGATCATATTTTGACTCTGAAGTCACGACTCTAATAAATAAATTTGCAATTAGTACAAAGGAGTTTATATTGTTTTTAATTCAATGCATTCCCACCAAGTACTGACAGCGAACACATTAAAAGTGAACAAAAATAATCACTATACAATAATTGTACTAACACAACAATACGTTGACACTTAATTTCTGCAAAAAAACATGCGGCATTCGATATATACCCTTCGGCGTCCCTCTTTTAGGGAGAAGTTAGATCCCTTTTCGAGACGACGCTTCAGTTTCTCCCGCGATAAATTATATGCTATTTCTGCGCCCGTAACGTAATACGCGCATATGTATCAATTCGCATACTTATTCAGAAAAGATTTCAACTGATTTATGTATGTATTCACGTGTATCTTCCCTTGTGTATCGCGTATCGAAAATCTCTACATTTTTCGTGGGATACGCAACTATTTCGTAAACTTTTATAAGTATTGTAAATATGAATTGCATTTTATACAGCGATGTGTTGACACAGCAGAAAATACGCGCCAAAAACATTTATCGCTGGAATTGATATCGACCGTGTTCTTAAGGAAATAGGTGGCGAACCGCAAAAACTAATTTGAAATAATAATAAAAAAAACCGCAACGAACGTTTCTATAAGTCACGTATCTACATTATTATACATAGTTTTTTAGATAATTAAATATAAGTATGTATATAAAAAATCTGATCCGTAACAAATAGTTTATTTCGATAGAGTTACAACAACATTAAATTGAATTATAGCCGATTTCCAAAAAAACAGTCAACAGTAAAAGCATTTGAAAAAATACATATTTTACGAAAAAGACAAATATATAGTGCATCGAATAAGAATTTCATTTGTGGTCGATGAGTGTTATCTCAGATAAGTCACAAAACATTAAAAAATAGATATTAATACGAATCGACTAAAAAAAATACTCTTTATTTCTTACTAAAAATATTGTATTGAGATATATTGAAAAGGTCCATTTTCAATATAAACATATTTATAAGTTCACGATGTATGCAGTCAGGTTTTTTGAACATTGTTTTGGCTGTATCTCAAAATGACAATTTCTGAATTATCTGACTACACAGCCCGACCGACGAATTGTAGAAAGAAATTAAGTGGGTCACTAAAAATGGCCATACCTATATATTTCAATCAGATATCGTTAAGCTTTCCTTGCTGGACACTTCGTTAATTGGAATTACCCGTCGTATTACATAAATTATTTGCATACTAGTATTTGTAGGCGAAAATTACGTTTTATTTTATTAGCACAAAAATACCGGGCACACGAGACGTGTAGTAAACATATTCAAAACTGTTTGAAGGATATGTCCAAATGCAGAAACGTTTACAATAAATACTCAACGCGTTATAGCAGAGAAGTCTTCTTGTAAAAAATCGACATAAATGATATTTTTCCGTTTTCTTTATGAACGCAAACTGACAGTCGTGTCAGAATGAGTGATGAGTTTCTCTCAGTGAAAGTGTCTAAAATTGATTCCCTGCGGAGTCAATATGAAATCGAATTCGAAAAATGAATGCCACGTACGATTATGCCTCTTTGTGTTATATTACATAATCACCTCCCACGCAGGCTCTGTCAATACAGGAAAATATATTACATCTATGCATCGAAGACCGACCAATAAATAGTTTATTTCAAGTCGAATCTTAACTATCTGGGCAATAAATTTCACATAATGTTCGGTTACCGGAGTAGCCGCCACGGTAATTTGTCACGCAAACTTACTACCGTAAAAACATCGTGATTCACGTAACAGTGACCAAATTACTCGTGTACCAAAAGAGATAAACAACCAACCGATTGATACATAAAATAATGTGTAAATACTACAATGACGAGAAGTAAGCGGTTAATTAAAAAAATATGTTAAGATCGCAATTAATTGCCATTTTGGATCAAGAAAGAAATGTCACTTTGTGATAATTCTAGTTGTTGTAGATACCAAAATAAATTGTGCACGCAGTTGATAATCTGACCGAGAACGAGGCAGTATTTTCTATTTTTGTTATTGCAAGAGATTTATGGCGCAAACAGGTATCGGAAAATATTATTAGATTCCAAATATTTTCACGACCGATCTTACCGATTCAATATACACCAAATGTAATAAATAATACATCATTTCAGATAGAATTAGTTAACTTTATTAAATTATTTTATAAACACAACCTTGAAGTGCAAAGACGTATAAACTGGAATTCCATTAACAAATTTAATACGTTGTTTAAGAAAACCCTTTGTAAAGGTCCTTTCTTTTACGTGGTTGCAATTTTAACAGCCAATTCTCTTTTCAAACCTAAAAACTAAATTTATATACTTCGGCATTTGCGGCTCAAGTCTTTTTGACAGATGTATTTAGTTATAAACATTGTTAAATTTGAATCGTTCAAATTATGTACATCAACACAGATTTTGTCACTAACAACCCGGGTTTCGCATTTCGGCATCTTCAGACGTTCAAGTGCACTTCTGAATTTGAACTGACTGAATATTGAAATTCGACCAAGCACCGTCAGTCGAAATCTTAAACTATATAAACATTGCGATTATCAAAAAAGAATGACGGTTTATTCCTTTTACCTAGAAAACACAGTCGATTAGTAAGAACGATCTTATTTTTTACGAGACACGCATAGGTAAATTGACAATCATCAACAAGCTTTCAATTGTTTTGATAATTATATTAAGATGAAAACTACATATACATAATTAAGCTGCATCATTTGCAATGTAAAATGCAAACCGAGTCCATTGCAAAACAGTTGCTGGCGAATTCTAACAATCCTTACATTACGCACGTACATGGATATGTTGTTAGTTGGGTGGGCCACGGCGGCACTGCTACTGTAAACCGGGTCGCTCCACATAACCCCGGAATCTTCCGAATAAACGCTGATGAAGTATAATGTGGGGCAGCCACCGGCCCGCAATGCAGTTTTTCGGGTTAGGTCCCGGGACACGGGGAGGGCGGGGATGCGGGACCGGCCAGGAAAGCTCGCACGTGGAGGCTGCGGCGATTTTTATCGGCCGGGGGTGTCTCGGTTTTGATAATGTGTATTTAAAACCCGGTAAAGATTAGCTCAAGCTACTGAGATTAATAAGTAAAACATAATTTTCGTGAAGTAGTTAATATTGGTATAAGGGTATTTTCTTCGCTATACATGTATAGTCGAATTAGTATAATATATTTTTAAATATCTATACCAACAACACAGTCTGTCTTCTTATACCTAGCACATACCGTCGGCTTAACTTTAATGTCATTTTAGAACTTCACGTTTTGGTGATTTTGATTAAAAGTATATCAACGCATCTATTTCATTCGTTTAATATCCAAATTTACAAATGGAAAGGGTCAAAAAGCAAACAACACAATGTAACGTATCTCTTCATATAAATGTCTATTTTAATGCCATACAAGTCCTCTACATTAAATATATACATTAAAAAAGAATATTTTTTTAAGTATGTTTTTATGTCCGCTCTTAATGTGGAGCATATGGCATCTTAACGGAGGTATCTCGACAGGTTTCTTTTTTCTACGAGAACTGTTTGTTAGTCAGTCGCTCAACTTCTCTTCTCCAGAGAGTATAATTAGGAATAGTAAAATATTCCACTACAGGAAACAAATGTTTAAGAATTTGTTGCTGTATGTTGAAATATTAAGTTTTAACTGTCTCCCGAACACTTAAGAGCAAACGGACTTACGCTATGTTAGAATTAAGCCGACGATGTAGATTAGTTTGGTATCACGTTCGACAGTAACACGGGGAACGTGAATGCCGCGAGGCCTGTGTAAAACAGTTATTATCTCTGTTTTAGTCAATAAATCAACTTTTTTTTTCAAACAAACAAAAAATACAAGCTAGGATAAGAACAGAGATGAATAGAATGACGCAAATTAATTCATACATTCTTGTACAGACTTTAATTTAAAAAGCGATGTATTCTGAAAGTAGCTGTGCATTGGTAAATGATATTTATTGAAATGGGTTTATTAAGGCTTGTCGGTTTAGAATTTATTTAACAAAAAGCTAATTTATTTTTGCTGTGTATTTTGACTCGGATGCAGATCACAAGTAGATCAAAATAAAAAAAAACACAAAATTTAACATAACAGAGACTGAAAACAAAATAACAACAAATTTAGATATTCCATTCGATGCCTTAAAAACTTTTTAACTTACTTCATTAACCCTTCCCTTACTATGCAAAAAAGCACAAGCTCCTGAGCTGTGTATCCGTTACACATCAGGCAAACGGGAGTGAATCATGACAATTATATGTAGTACTGCTGTAGTAGTGTTATATAATTGTCATGGAAGGGTTAACCAAAGTATTTTTTGATTCATGATTTTTTTTTACATAAATAAGGTTACAAAAAATAATAGTTCAGTGGAAGTTTTGTGTTTTCACGACTAAAAATTTATCATTTTTTTTGTGAAAATTCGAAAACCGTGTAAAACCGGTTTACAGGAAATATTAGAATTCAACAACCGGTTTTTATATGAGCCCTAATTGCTATGAATCTTTATTTTGTATTTTTTTTAATTTTCGACCAAATTAGTTTTTATGTATTTAAAAAAAAGACGTATTGATAATATAAATACGCACATGTTTGTCGATCGTGTTTTGAATTAATCTGATAAAACTTAGCAATTTGAAAAAATACAGAAAGCTAAGCACAAGTAAGAATTAAATCATATTTAAGAAATCGGCAAGATTTTGATTAACCGCCGCGGATCAGCAAATTATGTTGTCAATAATATATTCATGTATCGAGTAGAAAATAACAAATTATTGCCAAGTAACGAGCGTCACAATCCCCCGTCTCAGCTGGATGAGATTACTCAGCCCCGCTTCTCGAATCCCTCCGCGACATGGAAACATTTGTGGAGAATTTTTCCCGAGAAGTTTCGCTCTGAAGTGCCTTAAAGTTTCACAGAGTGATACATTTCAAAGCGAAACTAATATATGGGCGACTCGGAGCTTGTCAGGGATGCCATTAATCACGGAAAACCGCCACTTATAACGTATGATATTCCAGAAATTTAGAGTAGTAAACGGCTAGTGTGTAATAATGTTATTCAGTTATTGCGAGCGATATTTCTAAATGGCATTTTAGGAGATGCGAATTTTGGTGTACAGTTCTCGTTCGGAGAACAGGGTTGGCGCAAGTGACCAAACATTTCATAACCGGTTAAAAAGTGAAATATTCGGTATTAAAATAATTCAACAATATATTAATTAAGATAGTCGTCGAATTATACGATTCTACTGGTATGCGGAAAATCGAAAAAAAAATGTATTTGTTTTAAAACGCTCTGTACTCTTTTCTTTACCATCTGAAATCTAAAACGAGATATTGAGACAGAATACCAAACAATTATATTAGAAAAACCTCTGCTGAGATGCTATGAGTATATATGTTTCATATTGGGATCAGATATGATGACATAACATCGTGATGATGATTTTGAAACAATAACTTTTTGGACGGTTGTTGATTGATCTCATACATTGTTTTTCCGTGGTTTGGGTATTTTTTAATATGCAGAGATGACTATTTGTATAGCAGTCTATATATGTTAACACAGATGTAATCTAACGTCATTTTGCAACAATTTGTTAAAAAAATACCGATTCACAGCGCCGTCAAGTTACAAACCGAAAAACACAATTTACCGGTAATGGAAGCCTTATTCGCGAGCGGGACTAATGTTCTAACAACCACTGTTAAATTATAAGAGATAATGGCGTAATTTTTCACTTAAGTGTTTTTTCCTTCCAAAAACACAGTATAACTCCAGGAAGCGTTAACATTGATTGAAGTGATGTGATCTTGGCATAGCTTCGTTAAAATACCGTCAGGCCATTTAACACAATTAATAATGACACCGTATTATGATTGACCGTAAAATCATCTGCCGTTTCCGAACCATTATAATTTATCAAAACAATGAAGTCACTGCTTTATTACAGCCCCTGAGAAAGAAAAAAAAATGGTTTCGAAAGATTATCAATAATCGTACCTGTAGGTCTTCCCAAAACAATAAACGCTAAGACAGCAATGTATTTACTTCGGTTAATGCTGAATGAAACTGGTTTAGATCGTTTCATAAAATTGTGAAATCGAAACGTTAAAGATGTGCCTTATTTGTATAAAAAAAATCATTCCTTTCCACGAAGAGTGACAGCGCATTAAAAAAACGTTGTCAACCGATTCAAATAATACAACAAAAATTACCGCCAAACTTCATGCGATAGGCAAAATAATGCGAGACTGGAAAAATAAGATATCCTTTTAAGCTTTCATTTACAGCCTACATTAAATTGTTTACGACGTCTTAGTTTCGTTCAAGAGAAAAGAGTCGCGTAATGTTATTTGAATTTTGCGAAAATAATAAGCTAGATGAAATAACACGGTGGGCATAAAGTTTTTGACATAATAACGCACGAGCGAAAGCTGGCTTTTTACTTCGGGCGAGAATTTTCTTTGAAATATTACGACGTGATTTCGCTTTCCTTGTACGGGAGATTATTTCTTTGTGAGATTGCTCATCCCGAGCGAGATAGATGCGAAATATAGACGCAGGAAAGCATGCGTTTATTTTAAGACACGGAGCAGTTTATAACTTACAATATAAATTAAAGGTTCTAGCAACAAAAAGAAGATTAAACCAAAAATAATGACTTTTAATATATTACTTTTCAATATTTCAAAGATAAATCACAATGATTGTATAATTCAAAAATGTATACAAAACTAACTGAAAAGGTTATAAATAATTTTTCATTCGTTGAAAAATAATTAATTCGCGATCGAAAGCTGTTCTGATCTTTACAGAAAACGGGTGTAATTGATATTTTCATATTTTCCGTCCAACCTTCAGCTCCACTACCCCCACCGCTAACCTTATTTAAAAAATGGCTCATATTTTTCCGGTCAGAATTTATATAACATTGTTCAGAATTTATATTAAACAGTCATAATATATCGGCCAGTGTAAATAGTCATAATTTTAAGAAATTAAAAAAAAGCCTAACCAAAATGGTTATAAACATTCTGACCATTTAATTTGTTCCCTTTAAAAATCAAATATTGAAATAAAACAGCTGCTGAAATTATACATTATTTTTTTAAAAAATGAGACCATCAAACGAAAAGTGTCAATGACAACAAAAATACAACAGTTTTATTTGCCAATTTACAATAAATTGTGTAAAGGCACTATGTGATATTTTAAAAAAAAATGTGTTGTTTGTTTGTTTTCGTTGCGTTACATTGTCAGATAAAAATGGATCATATTCAAGTGTTCATTTATAATGTTTAATACATACATATAATGTAGTTTTCTTTTAAATAAAGGTGCACGGATAAAACGTTCATCAAAGAATTTAATGGTGCCCTACACAGATGACTTCAAAGAGATATCTTTTGATACCATTCACAAAAAGATCGAAAGACGTATTCATTTATTTAAGAATGACGAGATGAAAGTAGAATATAAAATATATAATGAGTGCGATGGTGTTAGCAGAGTGGAGCCGAAGTATTGAGACTTAGAAGCTTATCCATAGCGAATAAGCTCAAAAGACTGGAGCTTCCAACCCCAATTAGTAAATTATATTTTTAAAGTTTACCTGACCGTTAATAAATTCTAAAATAATCAAAGGTGTGTTGCCATAAATAGACGTTTTAAAATAATTCCATATAAATAGGAGTATACATTTTTTTTAAAACTTTGTCCATTGATTTATCGATTGTGACGAACTAAAATTAATAGCCAGCGGAAAAAAATCCTTCAAAGTTTTTAACGTTGTGAATTTTTCTACCCTTACCACTGACCCAATTTGTTATGATTACCAATTAAGTACTCCGGTGGGATTTTCATAATAATAATACGTCGTATTTTGAGGGGATGTAGTTTTCAATATTTGGCTTTATTTCAACACTCGGCTTCGATAAGGTAATTATGAAAATAATCAAATAAAAATAATAAAAGATTTTTATTATAATGCCTTTCCACCAAGTATTGACAGTAAACACCTTAAAAGTGATCAATGAAAATAATCTCTAATTATAATGTAAAAACCTACAAAGTATAGTCACACTGACATATATCAACATTCTATACTGCAAACAATCGTTTAGTTTTGAATTTCAATCGAGTTTTTCCCAAAGTAGAACAGCGCCGCTTAATATAATTTTGATTTTTTTTTATTTTTTCGTTCACGCAGTATTTCTTATCAGATCTTTGTTAAGAAGTTAAAAATTAAAAACTATCAAAAAAATTGAGTCATATTAAAATTGAGTTTGATGGCCTTCTTGGCGTACAATTCATATTTTAAGCAATTTTTTTTTATAGCAAGAGTAAATAATTATTAATTTTTAAAACGAATTATCAAAAATCAGTGCTTTTTTTAACGGAACTCACTTCTTGTCAAGCGTACTAAAGATTTTTTTTTCTAATTCATGTCCGTTCTCAATGTGTAGCACACGGAATACTAATGGTGGTATTTTAACAGAAGTTTTTTTACGAGAACTGCTTGTTAGTTTCTCAACCTCTCTTTTTAGATTTTTCACATTAAAGGTTTAAGCAGCTTTTACTTTTTTGCGAGATAATAATTTAAAAAAATAATCGTCTCTTTTTCGGCTTAAAAAAGCAAAAAAAAAATGCGAAAATTGATTTTAAGCGTTACAAATCCCGAGAAAAAAGGTGCCGGAACGCCGTTCTACCGCGTTACATGGGAAAAAAGCACTGCCATAAATCAAACACCGAACCCATATATAATATGTAATATGAAATTTCATTCTTACTTTAAAGAAAGGATCGTATTAGTACGATATGTTTCAAATGTTTATTTTAAGATGAAACGACACAATTAATTCAAAATAAATTTAAGCAAGATTAATATTTGAACTGAATTGTACGTCAAAATTGTTAGAAATTTAATTGTTTTAAAAAATATATATATCATGGCCTAATAGCCAATACGTATTAGTGTAATAAAATAACCTGCTAAGAAGACAAGAAAGTTGATCATTTAAATAATACTAAATATACCCGTGACGGATAAAACTTTGATAATTATTTTTCAAACCACGTCCCAAGCGTAAAGATTGTAAAGCCAAAGGCTCATAATTTAAATTGGCTAACTTTTAATTAACACTAACTTAACATTACGTTAAAATTACCAGACTAATTAACATCGAATGGACGAGCAATATACGATGACGTTTTCAATTAAGCTTTCAACATCAATTAACTAATGTAGAGTGTGTTTAGTATGAATTCGTCAAAATCAATTAGATCGGGGTACACTTGAGTTTTAATATTATTACCTAGTATGCAATTGTTCCAAATATTTGAAAAATCATTTAACGCAACAGATCCAGGAAGCATCACAAACAGCCAATAATTCTATAGAAAAAAAAAACATTTGAGGATTGATATATCCGGAGATCACATAAGAAATCTTCAACTCGGTAAGCCAGTTTCTTATTACATCGATTAGGTTGTGATTCGTCAACATTATCTTCAATTAAAGCTAACATTATCAAACCTCCTAAAGACAACATAGTAACACAAATTTCCCAATAAAATACGTTTGAATTATTTAAATTCAACAGAGACCGAAGCCGTTTTCGAAAGGCGAGTAAACACTTCAAGCTCACTACCGAAAACTATGCGACTTAATTTGTTTTCGCTAGGTTCTGCCCATTTTGGTTAGCAAGAGCTGAGTGCATACTTGCTTACATATAATATGAGCCATCGAGAGGTGAAGTGAGTAAACTAGTAAAACGGTAAATTAAGTACATACAATCACGCCTTTATTTGGTATTTTGGTAGATTGCATAGTTTTATTTTACAGAGACAAAACACTATATTAACTGAGGTTGCTTTACTTTTACGATACTTTAAGACGAGTAGAATCTAACTTTTTTTTTTCTAAAATACCACTTGGCTCACTTCACCTCTAGTGGACCCATATTATAATGGAATTTATTTTACAAATCAACCAACGATTAATTGCAACTCATCGCTTTTCGATTCTACCAGCTGAGAATAATGATTGTGGTTTATCCGGATTAACGTTAAGTGTAATTTGGCGAAATAAAATGAACATAGCGTACTCGATACACTCTGGCATTCTAATTTCAGTCGCGTTAACCCTTACGCACCGTTTTAAATTTATATGGTATATGCGAAGCAAAAGGTTGTCATTATCATACGAGGATGCGTATTAAGTGATACACTTTGCGTAAACGTTTACGTAGGTATACGAGGCTAGAATACAAATTGTGAAATTTTAAATGTCTTGACATTTAAGCATTTTTCTTGCAGAAAATGAAAAAAAGCAACATGTTCTTAAATAGTATGTACATACACATAGACAAAAACTTTTTTTTTTATCGAATATGTTGACATTTAAAGTCATGCAAAATAGTATATAACCAGAGGAACCGACCAAACTTCTAACAAGTATAAAAGCTTAATTTAGCTATATCATTGCGATCCATTGTATGCACAGTCACAACTCTTATCTCTCTTCAGTCGCTATATTAGTTTTAGACTATGAATCTCTCATACATTAATATTTAGATAGTTAACCTGTTGATTGCCGAATACGTTTATAGTAAAATTCTGATTTAAAGCCGAAAACAAGTTTCAAACAACGCGTACAGTAATTATTTAAAGGAGAAAAATATTATTAACATGACCAGGGGCGGGGAACCTTTTCATTTATAAATACCACATTCATTTATCTGATTCAATATAAGGCAGTAAAGAAAACGTTGACACCCCTCCTCCATTTTTTCGACTGTGGAAAGGAAAATAGTCGTAACCCGCATTAATCTATTTAAGAAATTCTCTAGGGAAATCCTTTTTTGCAGTCTTTTTCCTTGGTTTCAATTTTCACAAGCACATCTTTTTTCAAACATAAAAGCTAAATTTAGATACTAATTTGGCATTTGCAGCTTACATCCCTTTGATAGAACGTGTATCAAGTTGGATACATTGTGATTATAGAAAAAAACGTTGTTTTGAAAAATTGTGGGCTACGTCCTTTTTCCTTTCCACAGTCGATATAATGGGTTCATTATGCTCTTTTTCGAAACGCTTGCGTATAATTTTTGATCAAGTCAAAAGGCTGCACCGGAGTAGCCAAGAGGCCGCAGGTTCCTCTCCACTGAGCAAGACCATTAAAAGACGTTGGATTTTTGACATCATTTTTATTTAATTTAAATTCTGTAAACAAATGTTTCTTTTGTTTCCATCTATGACACAATACGGGATACATAAATACGATGGGTTTGAGAATAAAACATGCTGGTCTTTTAAACTTTACACACCTGGCTGTGCATCCAAATTTATTCTACATAATCATCTTTTAAAATTATATGGTTTTAAAATGTTAGAAAAATATCCGGAAACTTTTTGTATATTATTGTATGTGGAGCAAAAATAATACAAACGTAAAAATTAAACGCACTGTGTCACACTGTTCTCGCCAAAGCTAAATACTTGCCGAGAAAATGTGCGCTTCCTACAATAATAGACCGTCACAATCATGCACGCGCAATGATAATATGTATGTAAAAAAGAATAACTGAAAGATGGTGGCGTAGGCGTAAAAATGGGCATCCGAAATACAGTACGGATGACATTCTAATAGAACTGTGACTCACTAGAAGTGAGATTAAATTGTTAATCCCGATTGCCGACATTTTTGAGTGCAGTACGACGCTTGTGGTATGCGAGTTTTTTTTTTTGAGTCATTCACTCTATTTGAATTACAAATAACCGAATGACCGCTGTATCTCATCTTCAATAATTTGTAAAGTTCTAGATTAATTAAGAACGACGAGTTTCTCAAGCTAGAAAGTGTTTCAGATAATTGCATATGTTTATTTGTCCATGAGTCACTAAAGAGAAACTACTAATTGCAATTAAAGATCAGATCTTTATATGGTGCACGTTGTCAGTATTAGACACTTAAACGTGACGGTATATTCTCAAAATAAAATAAATTTTATTTATAATTCACTTAATTGACTAATTCCATCATTGTCAAAAAAATAAAATAGCAACGAATTAAACTGTAGAAGGCTTTCATAAAACCGATTACTGTTTCAGCACAAACGGAACCGATTTTTACCACAATACTATGTAAATGTAAAAGAATATTTTACTCTTTTATGATTTTTAATAAAAGAAAAAAAAACAGGGCAGTTATATTATCACTTTACACAATACCGTACTTAGTGACTCTATTTATCAATTATATCATAAAAAAATATTTAAAAAAAAAAACGCACAACACGGCTGTTAGTAATCTATATCTACGCATTATATATGTTTTTCAAAAATATTGTGGAAGATTTTTAATATATACATATTATAAGAGGCAAGAAATCGTGGAATAGTACAGAACAAATTTCTGAAATAGATGACACATACATAATACGTAATTTAAAAAAAATGTAAAAATTAATTCAAATACTATACAATGTATATGAAACAGCGAAAATAATAAATAAATTATGTTGCTTACGTAAAGAATGCCACGTTAAAAACAACGCGATCAAAATCTTAAAAATTGCATCTCGCTGAGCAAATATATCGAGACGAAATGCCGCCGCGTAAACCGTGCCATTAGCGCTCGGGATCGTTCTCAATGGGATAAGTATTAACGTCGCCGGGACTCAAGTGGTTGAAGAGTAAAAAGGGGGTTTCCCGGCAGTCAGCTGTGAACGTTCACATCGTGTCTAGCGTTCGCGATGTTGCCATTTACAAGGGGTTATATTATGGCTACAAGGGGTTGTGTGTTGTATAGTCGGGGGCAGCTTTCAGGCCCCGTATTTACGTGGGGCATTTAAAGAAGGGCGATAGGAATGTTCAGCTACTTATTTGCATTTCTCTCTCGCCAAAAAAAAAATCAGGACGGTTTTACAAATAAATCTGAGCTGTAAACGAATATTTTCGGTCAGTGGTATTTTTTCGTTGTTTTAATAATCCGTTTTTTAAGTCGGAATCCTGCCAACCAAAGCTAAAATAACGTATTCAATAAAGGACTGTTTTTGTTGAAAGTTATCAGACATTAAGAAAAAAAAATAGACAAACTTTCTGTAACTAAATATTTTAAAGACAAAAATAAATATCAAAAAAAAACAAAGTGGAATAATAAGGTGAAAGCGAAATAGTAATATAAAGTTCCAAACGAAAAAACGCTCGACAAGCAATAACATTAAAAAAAATTTGAAGACTATAAGTGTAACAAGTAAATAAGGATTAAAAAAATCGCACAAAGTGTAAAATAGATTAAATACTGATATAAATCAAAGACTTCCGTCGATATGTCTGACAGTGAAGGTACAGACTCTTCTTCCACTGCTCTACCCGCAGGAGACGAACCGGAGGAAGACGACCAGGAAGAGGAGGACGATAACAGAGAAGACGACGACGACGACGATTTGAACGATGGACCACCGTGTCCGATAACTGAGGACTGGCTGGCCAGGGCACTGGCGGATTATCACCGAGGAGCCGAGGTGCGAGTCAGGAAGCTGGATGTGCGACCCGGATGTGGGGCAGGACAAGTGAGATTTATTTTGTTGCTTTATTGTTTCTGCACAGTGGATAATTTTTTGTTTCTGATAATGCAATGATTTTTTTATTTCTTTAAACAGGCAGCTTTGAGTGATATTCTGGCAGTGAGCACCAAATATGCTTTACGAGAAGGACCAGACGCTGAAGAGAAGCAGTGTGGTGCAAGACTGGTGGTGAAGCTTCCACCGAGAGATCCGTTCTGCAGATATTTCGTAGCTGAGGCACAGTTTGATCTCAGGGAGATTAAATTCTATACAGAAGTAAATAACTACATTCATATTGATGTGCCATAGTTACAAATAAAAAAATCACAAATATGTTTTTTAATTTTTATGTGAAGAAATAATGACAATTCAATTAAAAACATGACAGTGGCATAGATACTAGACAACACAATATTTGACCGCACCTATGCGGCCATCCTCCTAAAAGGGTTAAGCACCGATTTGAGCTATAATACAGATACAAATATTTATACTCCTTTTCAGGTGGTGCCAGATTTGGAGAATGTCAAAGGACCGGAGGGGAAGCCCCCTGTAATACTTCCTGTGCCTAAATGCTATCACGCTCACTACAAACAAGGTAAACTGATAAACGTTATTGTGTTAGTACGATTTTTAATTATAATAATATTGATGATTAAACGAGAAATATTTATTATGTTTCAGGAAAAGCAGATCCAGGAGAGAGCCCACAGCCTCCTGAAAGTGCTTTGATATTAGAAGACATAAGACCACTAGGCTACCGGACGGCAGATTTTTCGGAAGGGCTTAATATCAAACAGGTTTATATTATATGAATTGTACTCTCTGTTAATGCTATATTTTCAACATGGAATCAAGAAATACAAAAACATATCTTATATCTGAATAAAAAATATGATTTCTATTCCAGGCTGAAGCCGCAATGGATGCAGTGGCTCGTGTTCACGCCTTGTCGCTAGTGCTCGCAATTCGTTCACCGACACCACTATCCGAGCGCTACCCCTTTCTGTTCCAAAGCGAACGAGCATCAGATAGTTACCAACAGCTCTTGGAAAGGGGATTGCCGCAGCTTGCTAGATTTCTTGAAGATCGGCCAGGTGAGTCTGGCTTGTAATCACTCACAACAAAACTGCTTCTAGTTGTTTTTATTTCAAATGCATTATCACAAGAGCAGTACAAATACTCAAGATATATTTTTTTATGGCAATTTGAATAATTGATTTGTTAATAAGACAACTTATTATATACCTTTTAATCAAGTAATAAGATCAGATAATTTTGATGTTGGTATTTATCTATGGGTATATTACACATGAGCAATTTCACTATGGTCAGTTTTTAAACATTCAATAAGTTTGAAAACATTTCTATTTCAGCCTTGGCCGGTATTCAGAGTTCGTTAGAAGCCCTGCGACCTCGCACTAGACAACTAATAGAAGCTCTCCTTAGACCGGCGCCCCCCATGGCCGTCATAACTCACACCGACTTCTGGTGCAACAATCTCATGTTCAGAGAAGTCGACGGTAACACAGAGTGCTGCATTTTAGACTGGCAAATGGTCACACTAAGCAGGTTGGTAGATTTTCACTCATTATGGTAATAATTTTGTTTTTTTCAAGTTTTATTGACATTTCCTGTCAACACAGAAAAATAGATAAAATGCACGTAAGGACGGAATGCTATGTTTGTGAGGACATGATTTATTTTGCAAATTCTTTGGACTGAAATAAAATTATTTAATCAAATTATAAAACTTCAAATTAATTTGTCCACAGACCGACTAACGACATAGCTCTTCTCGTCGTTTCATCAGTTGGTGGTGAATTACGCAGAGAACGAGAGCAGCAACTGCTCGACATCTACTTCAACCGAGTCACCTCAGCTTGTGAAGCTCTCGGAGAAGACATCATCGAACTCGGTTGGTCTAAAAATCTTCTAAAACGAGAACACAGAAGATCGAGACTGCTGGCACTGCTGCTCTGTCTGGGCAGCGTGGACGTAGCTCTCGGTGACGCGAGAGCGGAAAGCCGCCTCGAAGACGCTTTGACCGATGCCAGAGATCAGGGACTCCTCGACGAAGAGTTCATCCAAGAGCAACTGGGGAACGCTTGAATGGCACGAGACAGCCTGAAGAATATGATGCCTTTGCTGATCATAGGTTTTAGAAGATAAATCGTAGATTCCAGGACACTATCAAAAGTTGCTCAATGATATTTCGTAGAGAATATTTTTGCAATCGATTAACGGAAAATTACTCTGTGCTAAGTATTTTAGACAAACATAGACGGTAATTTCTTTTGCTAAACATATGGTTTATCTATTGTAATTTATGTACTGTATTACTCAGAAAAATATAATGTATAAATATAAAATCATACAATGAGAAACTGAAATATTATAATCAAACAAAAGTTGATACTATGAAATGACCAGCTGTTTTAGTTCAAGCAAAATGATTATACAAAACAGTGAAACAATACAAAACAGACTAAAACAAATTTCCTATCTGTGTATTTTTAATTGGAGATTATATGTAATATCTACACCCCGATTCGATTTTGTTATTTTGTATAAATATATAGCAAATGTTGTGAGTAGAAGGCATACTGTTTAAACCAAACCATATTGAGGCCGTATCAAACAGCAACATTTATCTACAACAAGACCTAGACATTACAAAAATTTGTAGTCAATCAAGACACCATTAATGAAAAGACAGCTAACGATATCAGGCATATCCCTAACAAATAAAATTTCAAACATTAGTTATTGTTGATCTATTTGATTAATGAAATTATTAAGAGACGCAAATTGCAATCATTTTTAAGGCTGAAATCACAGCTTACATTTCGTAACTCATAATACGTCACTTTGCGTAAGCTATGATTTTACTAACGAAAGCTGAGTATTAAATACTGCAGTGATATAACCTACTCTTTGATTTTCCGCCGAGTCAAACAAAAGAGAAGAAGGCAATGTTTCTTTAAATTTTGTGCTAAAAAGAGATTTTATTATTGATGTAACATCATTTTATAGCTTTAAAGCTAAAGAGCACTACAGAGAATTTATTTTGTAACACAAATACTGATGGTAATTTTACTTATTGTCAGCTAATATTTAAAAAAACATTCAGAGCGAGGGTGAAGAAACCTTTTTACGTTTGATTGGAAAATCATTTCCCATTTAGTGACAATTAGAAGATAACAAAACTTGGGTAAATTAACGTAGTCGATTTAGTACTTCGAATAGTTTCTATAGGCATCGTCATCGATGATGATTATGATTTTGACTCCTCACTTTATGAGTTTCTCTTGAGAAATATGACTATACCTTTAGTCGAGGTGCTTATCAAAACTATGTGATGACCAGTTTTAGTCGGCGA
Source organism: Himalopsyche tibetana (assembly GCA_030503985.1). Lineage (NCBI taxonomy): Eukaryota > Metazoa > Arthropoda > Insecta > Trichoptera > Rhyacophilidae > Himalopsyche > Himalopsyche tibetana. The sequence continues at coordinate 23,224,380 of JAPJYX010000007.1, forward strand.
CGTGTCATATTGTGATAAGTAATATAGAAAAGTGCCAAACGGGACTCGGACCTCTCACGATGACTTCCGCGAACACGGTGGGGGGGATCGCGATACACATTCCGCCGCATGGGGGACTGAAGACATGTTTAGTAATTTACTGAAGCGAGTCGGAGATACAGAGATCCAATTTATAACATAATTATATTGTATGTCATGTAATTTCAAATATATTTGAAAACTTTAGTAGATGTCAGGATTAAATATAATATCTACGCATATATATATATATATATATAAAAATATACATAAATACGAAAAATAGCAATTTGTTTTATTTAATTCATACCAGATACCTTCGAGATATTAATCTACTTACAGTAAATATGAGCCTAGAATTCGGAGAAGAGGAGATTGAATAACTAAAATACAGTGAAACCCCCATTTACACTAAAGTCGGGACAGTGTAATTCGGGGTTATACAAAATTAGGGATTTGGTTTTTTCCGCAAAAAATGCAAAACTAAGATTTCCTTTAGTTTTGCAAAAAAATAATTATGGACGAAATATTTAGTTACTAAGTGATAAAATGCAAAGTGTGCCAAAATCCAACACAGAGACAGTTTGCCTGGCTATACCTGTATAGCCTGGCGCGTGTTGAATACACAGACGCTAGCCAACATTTGACTGTATGCGCCGAACAGACGACCATCTCGTAGCAACGACAATGGAATGCGACAGTGCAATTGAGGGATTTGTGGCGAATATTTCAAGCCAGCGCATAATTCGGGGTAGTGTGATTGGGGGTTCCACTGTAATGCCTTTAATTCTTTTTACCAGATATTGAAAATAAATACTCTTATTATTTTAGATTTCAACTGAAGATGCTGGGTGGAATTTCAATGTTAAATTTGAATCGTTCAAATTATGTGCATTCACAGAAGTTTTGTCACTAACGACCCGGGTTTCGCCCTTCGGCATCTTCAGTCATATATTATCGTTAGTTCAAGTACATCCGTGCACGTGAACGCCTGACGATCCCAAAAGGCGAAACCCGCATAGTTAGTGACAAACCTTGTGTGAATGTACGTAATTTGAACGATTTAAAATTAAATACTACATTCAATATTTATCAACAGACAATTGAGAAAATTCTCGAAATATGAGAAATATGTTGTGTTATATATATGTTAACAGCTTAACGACCGTGGACGCGTATTTGAGTCTTTGAAAAACAAAGGTTGGTTGCCGGCGGACACATATATATGCGTATAGGTGAAGTATCTGGAAGCTAAGAAAATTAAATTTTGTAAAGATATCTCAATTTGCTTACAAATTATAGTGAATTTAGTAAAATTAAAATTTTTGCGAATTCATTGCAAAATTTTATTTCGCCAGGTGAAATTTTATAAAAAAAACGTCGTTAAGCTGTTAAGTAATTTTATTTAATTTGTCAGTCTAAACTTTTCTATCTTTCAGCATCATTTGTCTACCTACAAAACATGTGGTGATATTGATTTGAAGCACTAAGCAGTTGCTGTCACAATGTATCCTGGTGTACGTATATACAATATAGTAACTAAATTTTAAAACACTAATAAAATAATGTTTATATTAATAAAAATAGCCACTCCATAAAAAAATCTATATACCGCAAGCGACAATGCTCCTGAGTTTTTCCATCAACAGTAAATGTATAAGCGAAGATAGAAAATGCAATAGAAATGAAAAATATGACACGTTCTAAGGAGTACCTAAAAATTCACGGGGTGTTATGATACATCGAGGAACAGTGTATTAATATTCAACTGTAATAATTGACGATGAGAAAATTTATATTGATTAAAATAATAGAATAAAGATGGCTCGTTTTAACACAATTTCATGGCAGATTGTCTAGCTGGTAAGTTTTTGAGGGTCTCCCGGTGGTAGTTTAGTTACAGTAACAACAAACACATTTCCAAAAAGCAGAATACTCTTTTACATACATACAATATGTATTTATTTTTTTTTAATTTACAAAATAAATTAAATATTTTCCATAAAAGGGAAACTGTCACAACTGGACTCTGTTGAAAATTCGCAAAACTAAAAAGAACTCCTATCATATTTACTGAGTGGGTTCGTATCTAGGGTTTACAACAGAAAACTGCCACCAGGTTACAAAATTTTCATGAAAAACAAGTGTGAAATTTTCACAGTAAATGTTATTTTCTTTCGCTCACTGAGCAAAGCACAAAGCAAATACGAACAGACAAAAAATCCATATTTTAATCTTTCTATTTTTTATCTACAATTTGAAGCTTTAAATTTGATTATAGGACAATAATGATCTGGATTTGAAGAAAGAGAAAACAGAAATATCCATGTTTCTTAGAGTGTATTTTTGGCTAGGTTATTTGACATAAAGATAGAAAAAGCATATGATCTATTATGTTTTTTTCGACATCCTAAAAGCAGTCTCAATAAAAGTGCCTGATTTATGTTTTGCGCCATTTTTTGGAGGTTGGTAGCATTCAAAAATTTATAAGTTCAATATGTCAATCTTACGATTAGTAAATATGGACAGCAACACAAAATAATAGCTCATTTAAAAAATGGGTAAAGTTCCGTTGAACCAGTTTGCAAACTTTGTGGACTTTTCGGTGGTCCAAATAAGTCATCAATTTGAATCAAAAACATAGCTTCAGTGAGAAAAAATCTTATCAAAATCAAAGGCAAACGATTATTAATTTTTTACTAACAAGAATGACATTTCAAGACGCATCTTAAGGAAAATTTTTGCGAAAGATCCGGATATACACTCCTACAATATCCAACTGATCCAAGTGAAGTGAAGCGGTTTCTGGCTACATTTAACAATATGACAATGATATTAAGCTTCACGAAAAATCCTTCCCGTTTATAATATCAATATCAGACATTATATTTATTATCAACAAAGAAATGAATCTTAAATGGAATGATTCTATGAACAAGGTACATACCGCAGCAGCTACAGCAGCGGCAACGAGAGCCCTCCGCCTGGCTGGGGGTAGCCTCCGGCACCTAGCCCTCGCCCTCCTTCCGGCCCACACCGGCAATCCCAACAGCAGGGCAGGAGCGGCCACTCCGGCCAGAAGAGCGATACCTAATGGAGCGCCCGCCAGCGTCCCCAGTTGCCACAGGAGCTTCTTCTTGCGGGACCATGGTGCTTTGCCCCAGAAAGTACACCCTGATGGACTGGAATATTAATGGTTAAATCTTAGAATTGTAAAAATACGTTTATAATTAAAGGTACAATTTATTTTTTAATAAATACAAGATTTACATAGTATAATAGACAAAATGTGAATGAAGAGATTGATTACTGTAGACATTTACCTGAGATAATGCAAATCTGAGATCTCCTTCATGCACAACCAGCAAAACTCAGAGCCGCACACGCAGCACACCATGTGATTGCAGGACCCGTCTTCAATCTTCACTATCAGCACCGAGCAACGCGGGCAAGGTTTGACTAGACCTGAAGAAAAAATTATCATAAGAATCAATATAAAATGTACTTGCAATTTTAACCATTTTACTTTTCACAGAGGAATAACATCATCAATGAATATAGGAATTTAGATATGGTAATTTGTGATAACATTTGCCATTCAACTCTCCTTCAGAAATAATGTAAGGAAAAGTTAATTTAAATTTAGTAGTGCATAATAATAATATTCATTTCTTTCAACCATGTCTGCCAATTCTAATTTGGAGCATATGAACTCTCTATGGAGAATCTAAGCATAAATTGCTCTATAAGAACTTCGAACATTTATAAATATCAAAGGCAAAGTTCAACTATTGGACTGTCTTACTACGCACTATGGGGAGTGTCTATGTTATACACATCAACTACAAAAGGGAATGAGTTTTATTCGCTAATATTCTTTGCTTTTACATCTCTATGCTCGTCAGTTACGATGGTGAAAGGTGTCAAAAGTCAGTTCCATGCACCGTGCAATACAGGTGTGTGTTTAAAAGATAATAAATAAATCTCAACACTTGCATAGATGCGTAGGTGCATAAGACAAAAATCACAATGCCCGAGTAATGTTGTCGAAATAATTAAAACGTATGCAAAACACACCAGCATGTTCACTATCCTTCGGGGACTGATGAGGCTGTGGGGGCGGGGGTTGGGGGAGAGGTCTTCTCTGAATGCGAGCGGCGTCGCATGTTTGATCCGGATGCCACGCCGCCTTGCAGTGATAGCAAAATGCACGCCCGCACCCTGCCGCTTGGCACCACAGCTCTGGACACGATGCACAGCCATGGGCCACTACTGCAAAACTGTAAGAAAAAAATAATCAATAGTTGAATTCGATCCGATTCTGTTTTAATAGGCAGATTGTTATTATTACAATCTTAAAGGTATATATATCTTATAAGCCTTTTCACATAGCATCGACAACTATTTCAGCATTATTCCATCATCAATATTCAAGACCATCCAGCCATCAATATATGTATATAATAGTAGCTGAAATTTGACAATATAAATATTTGATAAAACAAAATTTTTAGTTTTATTGCAGTTTTTTTGACAGCTGTCGGTAGAAATTTCAAAGATGAAAATAAGTGGCTAAAATAACTTCTCTAAGGACAGTCTCGGCTTGTAGTATCCCACAATATATGATGGCCTTGGTAAAAAGCTCAATTAGCTTGGAAAACGATATCGTTTCCCCTGCCGAAGTCATGATTTTGACAGTCCGAATTCTCATCTACAACTGCGCGTCCATCGCATGTTCCATCTGCGCTCCCTCCCAGATTGTAAACATGGAACATTTCTCGCGTCACGTAAAAAGTCCCACAATATGCCGTGGACAGTGTGGAATGTTGCAGCGCCATATAAATTTGGTGTTCGGGAATATGTTCTGGAGCAATTTGTTCCTTAGTGAATGGGTCACTTTAAGCCACCGTTTAAAATTAAATGATGTGTCTATATCGAATTGTAATAACTCTACTCACTTGCAATCAGGTGCTGGACACCACCGAGTATCAGGATCAGCAGCGAGGACTCGTCTAACCATAAAGTCTTCATATTTCTCATACAGGGCCGGATTATTGAGGATACGTTTAATATCTGGAAAAAATATCAATCAAACATTATTTACCAACTCTCAATTATGAAAAATATCTAACATATCCGGCTAAGTTGATGGACAACTACAACTTTTCATAAATGATTCTCAAAATGAGCTAAAATAATATTATATCTGAGCTGTGTCTTGCCAGATGTTTATTATGAATTTGGCCTGGCAAACTTTACTTTGAAACTTTCTCCAAATGACAAATATTTGTTTATTGTTGTTACTCATGTCACATTGTTTCTATTTCACTGTTTCTTTGTTTAAAAGGTTTGCGAAATTTATGAAAAAACTTTTGTCTTACGACTTTGTTTTGTGAGAGGCAGTGACGAAAAGCACCTACCTGTTAAGAAATGGCGGAAGAGAATAGTTAACTTTAATTGTAATAACTCGACCATGACATTAAATTTATTTGTAATGTATGAATACAAACTATTAATAATGCAGTCGATTTTTCGTAATTTTTTGACATACACTCAACACGAATTATTTGTTCCAACACGATTCCCAGAAACAAAAAAACACAGAAGCGGATCGTTTTGTGAGATCCAAACTTATTTGATGTGTGAAGACATTTCTAGTGTTGAAATCGATTTTTGTTTATGTTTTTTTAAAAATATACATCCTAGGTTTTCCAATCCATCAAAGGGCGTAGGTGTTAATAAACATGTTTTTTTACTTGGTTCTTTAATGGCCAGCAACATATCGGAAGTGTTTTTTAGCACCATAGGGAAAATGTTAAACAATAAAAACATGTAATCAATTAACTCGAGTAAACAGTATTTGTAAAAACTATAATCTCTCGAAAAGCAAATTAATTGTGCTACTCATATTTGGCTGTCAGTCCAAGAGTTTGACGACCCCTGCCCTAGATGGCTTAAGCATTAGAATCATAAACAAAGTAAGTATTTGTTACGAGTACATTGACCTGTATACCTCCTTTGAAATTAATTAAAGTGGACTAGCACATTTTTTGCGATACTGCCAAAACGATCAAAAAAAATAATAGCCAGACTATCTTGTGTGATGAATTGTTTTGCGATAACTCAACATGATAAAAAAAAACAAGATGACAAACACTATCTAGCAACATATTTGATTTTGGGTTTACAATCTACGATGGGACCATTGGCGGTCCAGGGGGGTGGTAATGACAGCCATGGTCACTCCCTGAGAAGAATTTAGAGACAACCAACAACTTTTTTCTATATCGGTAATAGTAACAATTGATATATTATGTTCTATTATGTGTGCGAACCTGATGAAATGATATGGGATTATTTATGTTTGTAAGCCCCCATGAGCACTGATTTAAAGTCGGTTTCTTTTCATTCATTCGCGATGAGGTTCATAACAGCACTAAATCTACGATCAATTTCCATTTTACATCGAACCTTTTAAGGACCCCCCAACGTTGTCCACGAACCCTCGAATTAATTTTAATTTCCCAGACCCTCACAGCATTCACAAGGACCTATGGGGGTCCGTAGGAACCAATTTGGGAACCACTGATGTAGGATCTATATTTTCAAATTGAATAGTTACACTGTGGCATATTTTCTGGATTCGCCATCGGATAGGACATTTGAACCTATTGATGTGACACTAGGACTCTTTGCAGAGCATATCATATAAGGATGCATATTTATTTAAATACAAAGTATCTCCTGAAAAGCCTTAATATCTCATAATAGTTAGAATATCACTCAGGCGTACATGTCTCCTCCTCTCCGATGATGTTTAGATTCACAGCATAAGTGGAAATTAAATTTTAAGACATAGCATTTACTTATTATTTTCATTTCATAAAACTTTTTGAATTTTTCTCACAGTTAAGTTTGTTCAAGAAAAAATATTATTGTAAATATGAACAGAAGTGTTGATCTTCCACTTGCGGTCATTTATGTGACATTAACTAACGCCTGTTACTCACCGTTTGGGTGCATGGGTTCTGAGCACTCGGGGCAAGCAATGTGAACTCTGGATTCTTGTATTTCTATAGTTAAATATCTCCGAAGGCAGTGCGCACAAGATCGGTGAGCGCACGTGATCAGACCGGGGAAGATTGCCGCTTCGTACGTCTCCAGGCATAACGGACACTCTGCCGGTTCGTCCTGAAATCAGGTGGTCGAAAATTATTTCACAAATGTTTGTCAACTCAATGATAATTGCTTTATTTTAACATTAAGAGGAGCATGGGCGCACTTGTAACTCAACACAGTAGTGTCTGTCTGTGAGCATATTGACTGTGGAAAGGAAAAAGGACGTAACCCACAGTTGTTTCAAAACAGCTTTTTTTTCGATAATCACAATGTATCAAACTTAATACACATTCTAGCAAAACGATGTAAGCTGAAAATTTAATAAATTAAGCTTTTAAGTTTGAAAAAAGATGAGCTAGTCTGTTCCTGCACTTTGACTTCATTGCAGCATAAAAAGGAAACCTTGCTTTGCATAAATAGGTTGTATAAAACGGAAGTTGATGTATATGATTTAGTTGAGCACCCAAATCAGGAATTGTTCATTAAATCACAAGATGGTACGGAAGATAATTTTTACTTACATAGTCGATTTCGGAGAGCGGCTCGGTGTCAGTGGGTGGTTTGGGTGGAGGAGTTTGACGTGCAGGTGGTGCCGTAGACCTTCGCGGTCTTCCTTCCACTACTGAAATAACAAAAAAAGAAATGATATAAAAATCTATCACGGGGTTTTCATCGCTCATATTTTATTTCTTTACTTGTAGTTTATGTAATGGTTTTATTTGAAATTATAATTAAGCCTCGATCGTAACGAACTGATGCAAGAGCAAGAGGGTATCTGTCGAAACCGAAAGTATATTATATAATATTGTAGGTTTTTTGACATTTAATGGATTAAAAAAATTATTTGATTTAAAAGGGAACATAAATTATTTTACTGCAAGACTCTTATTTCAACATTTTTTTTACAATATTTATATTGAACTAACTTGTGGTAGGAAAGTACTTTGAAAATTCAAAGTACACTACCTCATATTTAATTTCCACACACTCGACTCTCTTTTACAAGGTTTTGAAATACACAGTCCGGCAAAAAGAACCAATAAGATTACCAGAAACGAAAAACACAGAAACGGATTTCTTAATACAAGAAATTCAACAACACAAGACAGCAATAACAAACACATAAGACGCGTCAAGACATTTATAGCGATGAAAGCGATTGATGTCAAGTCTTTCATAAAAGTCCCCGTATTTAATCAAGTAGCAATGAATAACCTTTTTTTTACCATGTCCGTTCCCAATGAGGAGCTTTCTCAACAAAAGTGTTTCTACGAGAACTGCTCGTTACTCAGTTGCTCAACCTCTCTTTTTCCAAAGAGAGTAGGAATAGAAGGATAGGGCTAGGACAGGACTAGTGGTTAGCTAATCGCTGCCGATACGCCCCGTTCATAGGATATGATGGGTGGGAGGGGGAATTCAAGACATCACATACATCCATGCATGCGGACAGAAATTCATTAATCGATTGAAAAATATTTTTTTTTAAAACTGTCCGTACTGGGATTCGAGCCCGTGACCTTCGTAGCCGAAGCCAACGAAGTTGACCACTCGACCACGCAGGCAGATTTTTCTTTACTATAATAGTGTGTAGTGTCTTCTAGTTTCCTAGTTTCTTTACTATAATAGCATAATAGCCTGTGTATTTTTATTTTATATTTTGTCTTATTATATTGCATGGCGAATTGGCGTCAGCTGTTATGTCATGTCCTGTAATTTTAATTTTTAACAATAAATAAATAATAATAATATTGTGCGTAATTTACTTATCGAGTCTTCATTATTACCTTTTTTACACGATTTTCTATACCTCAATATTGTTATTTTTCCAAATAACATGGTTTTTTAAACAAATCTCAAATTATTCTATGGATTCAATCACATTAAAATAGTTGAGTGTACTCAGTGTAACAAATCGCGTGGGGGGCCTTGCTTGACGTTCGCACGGGGACCCCAAATTTCTCGCTACGCCACTCTGCCTATATTTCAGTACAGCATAGCAACTCAGCAAAATCCGGATAAAACAATACTAATTGTATTTTGTTCCCTAAGGAGGCCAGCAGCAGACGGAAATTATAATATAGCTGAATGAATCACAGGGCAATTGCCCTCAATTGAAGCAGCTGCAGCGAGTTTGCATACAAATAATAATATTATGCACATGCGTTTATGTAAACTTGCGACAATGCTAATAAATTAGCACATTTACTGTATCCTTAATAACCGAAAAACAATGGAACAAGTATATATATTATATATAGACTGTGGAAAGGAAAAAGGACGTGACCCACAGTTTTTTGTACGTGAATTTTGTGTTCCAGGATAGGTTCTGGAACAATATGTTCCACCTTTAACCCAACTCCACGTTATGGGAGGATTTACTGTACGAGAAAACATTTTGATGTATTTTCCCGAGCCCTGGCGGCTGTGCCCCTCGCATCGTGTGCATTATTAAAAATACTGGCTGGCTCAAAAGATAATAAACAATATGTAATTCCGCTGCAGGAGATCTTTGGCTCGGCCAGCTGAGGGGGTCGGTGTCTGCGTTTTTTTGGAAACAAGCCAGGGGAAAAATACACAAACTCGACAAAAACGGCACAATCCGAAATGCGGTAACAATAAATAACACCTATAATATTGTGATGGCAGTTTTAAAAATAATAATATCGTAATAGTGAGCGCTTCAAAATAAATTAACGCTAACTTAACATTTAATAAATAATGCAAAACCATTATTTAATTGACGCATAAGTTAATTTACTGTATTTGCAGAGTGAATCGGTTAAAAGAAACGACGGACCAGTCATACAAATTATTCAAAAACAAAAACAGCAGGGCAGTTTACTGCTTATGTTCCAACAGTGTACTTACACTTCTATAAGTATTGTCAGTTGTTACGACCCGAGTTTCATCTTTCGGAAGACAGTTCGTTTGTGCGCTTAAATGCCTGACGACAAATAAAATTGAAAAAGCTTTTGGAGTTGTACAAAATTTGACGTTCACGCCGAATATTTTAATATCCGAAGTAAAAAAATATCGCTGAAGAATGAGACTCGTTGACATCACAATTGGCAGACTGGTTTTCAAGTGCCACGGAATTTGCACAATTTGCATTTGTTGTCTTGGTGTCAGTCTATTCATGGTGAAATGGCAAACCAAACTGAGCCGAAATAGCTGTCAAATTGACTGTCGCTAGAAAAGTGTTCTTAATCCGAAAAACAAACCGCCAAATAAACCCGTTATAACATATAAGTTGATATAATTTAAGATTTCGACTGAAGGTGCTTGGTGGAATTTCAATATTAAATTTGAATCGTTCAAACTATGTACATTCTCACAAATTTTGTCACTAACGACCCGGGTTTCGCCTTTCGGCATCTTCAGGCATTCAAGTGCACGGATGAACTTGAACTGACGCTTAGCAAATAAAAGTTTCGTGCTTATATAAGATACAAATGCATCACCGAGTCCAAAACCATTGCTGGCGAAAAGGATGAGCTCATGGGAATTCCAACAGATTTGTGTAGTGAGCAGTTTCAAGAATTATATAATCTGTTTGTCGGCAAAGGTTTTATGATTATATGATTTTATGGTTATATAGGGTATAGAAGAGGAGATGTGGGAAAATTTGTTATTTCGTTTAAAATCGGAAGACTTTGCAGCTGATAGTGTTAGACCTGCTTTTTACTGTAAAAACTCTTTAGGCAAATTATTAATTAATAATAAAGATAAAATACATTACTTAAATAAATCCGGGATTTATAGATTGCAATGCTCTTGTTGTACAAAGTTTTATATCGGCAAAACAGAAAGAACATTGAACATCCGAGTTTTAGAACATATGGCAGCCTTTAGATTGAAAAAAGACACGTCTACTTTTGCTAATCACTTAATTTCGGAAGGACACGTGTTCAATCAGGAACAAGGGATAAAAATGTTACACCCAAATACGGACAGTCATAAGCTCTTTTTCCAAGAAATTTTAGAAATCAATAAAGCACAGTTGCAAAGTCTTCCGATTTTAAACGAAATAACAAATTTTCCCACATCTCCTCTTCTATACCCTATATAACCATAAAATCATATAATCATAAAACCTTTGCCGACAAACAGATTATATAATTCTTGAAACTGCTCACTACACAAATCTGTTGGAATTCCCATGAGCTCATCCTTTTCGCCAGCAATGGTTTTGGACTCGGTGATGCATTTGTATCTTATATAAGCACGAAACTTTTATTTGCTAAGCGTCAGTTCAAGTTCATCCGTGCACTTGAATGCCTGAAGATGCCGAAAGGCGAAACCCGGGTCGTTAGTGACAAAATTTGTGAGAATGTACATAGTTTGAACGATTCAAATTTAATATAAGTTGATTATAATGAAAGTAGCGTCTTTCAACAATATGAATTTTTCGAAAATAAATGCGGGATCGTTCGTACTATTTTTTTTGATCTGATTAAATATGTGGTAAAAATAACATGGAATAAATCAGGTAGGGGCATACATACATAATGTGACAGACGTCCAATTTTCAACGAGACGTGTCCCGGTGTCCCCGAACACAGTTTCAATATCCCGTTTCCGAAAAAAGAAAAACTCGTAGCAACAATTCAAAAAAAATGTGCAAAATTAAAATCCTGGTCGTAGCATCAAGACAGGTAGACAAAGGCGTAGTGTGCTGTGCGCGCGCAGTAAATAATAAATTTCAATGTTAATATTGTATTTTTTTTTATATAATTTCATATAATTACAATCGTACATTTCATATAATAAACATTAAAATCTAGTCAATTGTATTGTATGAAAGTGTGGGACGCTTAAATACTATTTTATTCAGTGTCCCGGTTTTGGGGAAAAGATAAATAATCACACCATAGTTGTGTTTTCACGTAGTATAGACACTTAAATTTGATTAAATTTCTACACAAATATAATTGCCATACAAAGTATAAAAAATATTTTTATCAAGATATCGTTACCTTACCTTGAAAAGGTTCTAACTGACATTTCGGCATAAATATGTAGGCATACATAAAATGTAGTATTTGCCACAATCTAACATATATATTAATTTCAGAGTCACGCATTTTTAAATTAAGAAGTTAGCATGATTCAAGAGTTCTATCTACACACTTTCTTTAATACAGTGATTTCACAAGCTTCTAAGAAACAATACGACTTTTTATAATCGTTTTTTAAACAAAATTCGTATTATCGATCAGTCAAATATTCAAACGCTCGTATCTCAAAACATGGTAAAGTGCAAATAGAACCTTTTCAAAGTAAGGTAACGATATATTGTAAGTCGCACTGAAACCAGATGAACGCACTTGCCCACGTCTAATATTGGTCAGATAAACTCATTTGTCAGCTTTAAAATACTCGAGATCAGTGAAAACCGTCATGATTATTTGAATAAAAAAAAGCGACGTACAAGTGTAGTTTGGACAGATTGGTGTTTTTTTTTTGTGAAAATTTAAAACTCCAAGCGATCTGTATCGTTTGATCTTTTGAACAGTAATTGGAGTCAACTCAGAGATATGACATTAAAATAATGGCAATTCGATCAAAGAGCAGTGGACCTCGAAAGAAGAGACAGCTTGTCAAAAATCGTCTATTTTATTCGGCCAGTGACGCAGCGTGGGTTTTACGACATTTTAAAAGTTCAATAACACCAATTGTGGTTAAAAAAAAAGTGGCATGTTACTCAAGTAAATAATATATAATAATTTCATAACCGTTACGATTATTATGGTGTGTAAAAAAGCTGAGTAAAAAATATGTGGTGGCCACCTAAAAAAATGTGAATCATAAAAAATGTTTTCTCTAAGACGAGAGGTTCTCTACGCGGACCAAACCAAAAAATGCGTGGCATACTTTCAACTTTAACGTAAACATCATATATTTTTTGCTTTCTAGAATGGATTGAAATGTCTAAAAATTCCCTCCACTATTCCGATGCGTAAAATAACGGGGTGAAGCGAGAGTGATAAGCCAACTACTAATTCCGTCTTGCCCTATCTTTTCTATCCCTACTACTTACTCTCTTCGAAATAGGGGTTGAGCGACTGAGTAACAAACAGTTTTCGTATAAAAATCCTGTTGAGATACCTCCATTAGGAGTCCATATGCTCCACATTGGGAGTGGAATAAATAGAATCATAAACACAAAAAAATGTTGAATTTATGTCAGCTTCTAATATGGAGGCAAATGGCCTCCAACCGATGATTTTTTCTACAAAAACTGTTCAGTTACTATACCTCGCTTTAGCTCTCGCGATGTCCCGCTAATTTAGGATATGAAAGGTGTAGGAGAGAATTTTTAGACATCACTAACACCCATGCCTTGATATCAAATGAAAAAAAATGCTTTCCGTATTGGGACTTGATACCGTGACATTCGTAAATATTTTAATTATTTATTTATGTAAGCTGTACAGATTTTGAACATGCATATATTTGTCAGTCCGTGTAAAATCTTCAATGTGAAGATAAGATTGATGCCAACTGAGTAACACCCTAATAGACAACACAGTCCTCGAGGTAGTTGCTATGACTTCATTTAATTGACGCTTCATTCATTTAACAGCTCAATACAAATTAAACAGCGATAGTTAAGTAAAACGTTTTACAACAATACAAATTCAATCCAGCAGTAACGACTAGGGCATCCAACCTCGGACCCTTTTAGTGATCGCGGTATTTCGAAATTCACAATTGTTTTAAGATTCTTGAGAAAAATCAGGATTTCAAAATATTTAGGGATGTGGGCTTTCGGAATCCCGAGATCTATCTCAAGAAAAAAAATCTGTAAATTGAGAGATTTTAAAATAATCTACAAAAAAGCTTAACCTTCTCGCTGTCCCATTTTTAAAACCTAGGAATTTACGGAATTCCCAAAACTTTCATTACCTCGCTGGCAGATTAAAAAAAAACCATTCTTGGCTGGTTTCAAAAACTTTTCGAGAATCTCTCACTTCTTATACTCAATCCTTTAATCCCGGTATGACCCCACCACCACAAAATTAGACGGGATTCCGGAATCGGAGACCCTAGTAGTGACGAGTGACCATTTACCACAGTTAGATTATGAAAAAATAATGATTGAATTCAATACGGTAATCGATTAATCAGCAATACATTAGTAACGGCGATAGTTCGGAATATCTCAATGCTTGAATTTTAGAAAATTAAATAATCCAGTTCTTCTAGTTTGGGTTCAGTTACTTCGAACGGATTTACATATAATATTTAGTATTACGAATCAGACACACTCCAATAATGGCGTCGTCGATGGCTGTGTACAGGTTTCGTCAAACGGCAATGAGTTTAATATTTCGCCAAGTAAAACGATCTAACTCGTATCTGCCATATACTTCAATGACACACTTATTTTCTGAATCCAACAAACAAATAACATAAACTAAACACTCACGGGTACGTGACATTTTACTTACAATTATTTATACAAAGGAATATCAATCAGCACAGTATTTATCATGGGCTTTGTCCAAGGTTTTATTTACGGACTCTTAATTAATTTGATTAAAACAAATATTAAAGAAAACAAATGAGATATGATAAATAAACAGATCATTAACATGTACAAGGGAACCTCAAATTACACTACCCCGAATTACGCGCTAGCTTCAAATATTCGCCGCAAATCCTCCGATTGCACTGTCGTTGCTACCAGACGGTCGCCTCTGTGGCGCATACAGGTGTATTCAACACGTGCCCGGCTATACACGTATAGCCGGACGACTGCCTATGTGTCGGATTGTGGTGCACTTTGCATTTTATCACTTAGTAACTAAATATTTCGTTCATATTTTATTTTATTTTTTTGCAAAGCTAAGGGAAATCGTAGTTTGTGGAAAAAACCAAATCGCTAATTTTGTATGAGATTCACTCCCCCAATTACACTACCCCGAATTACACTGTCCCGATTTTTGGTTAAATGGGGGTTTTACTGTATTTAGAAATGAATATTATTGTTTATATTCCGGTGAAAACTTTGCAGACACATTTTAAAAGTAAATTTTAATTGACGACTTCATAATTCGCTCGTTATGTTGTTATATGTCGCCTCTTTGTGAAGTATCTTCAGGCTTGACAGTAGACATTGATTTAAATACATTTTTTTTTATTCTACTGGTCGCAGGGAGCAGAATATCAAAGTAAAGAGAAAAATATATTTTAAAATTTAAAATTTCGACTGAAGGTGCTTGGTGGTATTTCAATATTAAATTTGAATCGTCCAAATTGTGTACATTCACACAAGTGTTGTCACTAACGAACCTTAACGGACGACATTATCGGACAGCTCAATTTCATCCGTCCACTTGAACTCAAAAATATACATAATAAGTGAAATAACAAACATTTAAAATGTAAGACTTATGACAAGATTCAGTTTCATTCATTCGTGAATAAGTAGTTATTTTAACAATACAATAACAAGACCCCCCCAACAACAACCTAATCGCACGTGATAGCGCCTGTGTGTACAGCACATTGTTGTTAAATGGTATGCGATTGGCACGTCAATTTCGAACAAATATTTCCGACAACGTTATTTTGTTAAAATGACAGCGGTTCAATCAATACGGACAGAGAAAAATCGTTTCTGTCGGACATAGTCTTAAATAATGATTATTTTAAGCATTTTCATTCCTTGAATCATCATGCGTGCAGCCAAATAACTGCCAATCGCTAATTGCTAACCGATGTGACCCCGATGTTAAAATTCTGTGCTTCCGTACTGAGGTAAGATATTCGAATAAATATTTATATGTTCATGCGAATAAATCAATGAACTGTGTAGCCATGCGTTTATGTAACGATCAAAAGGTTCCGAGATCCAAATGATTTTCATGTCAACGTTTTATACCACTCGGGATAACCATTATATATATATTTTTTTTTACTTGAACCGGAACAAAAAAAATAGCGGTTCGAAGCCCTGGTTATAGTATATATTTCGAGTCGTATTATCAAGGTATCTCCTACATACGCCGAATACCTGAACGAAAATCATGCGCTCGCGTCGTTTCCACTTATTTCGTTTTCCCTTTATGTACGTATACCTACGACGGTAGATGATGGCGAAAGGTATGACTCAAACGCGGCAGTCAACCCTGATGGGGAACGGTCAATCGGAGCGGTCGACCGCGCTGGCCGTCGCCAAATTGCTCCGCCCCTTCCGCGCGACCGATTTCCTTCGCCGTGAAAAGATTTTTCATTACGTGTCACAGAGCGACGTCTGGCGCGATGTCTCGCGAGGGAAATATTTATATGGGATAAGTACTTCGTCATTAAGCCGAGGTAATATATTTCATACCAGCAAACTTAATTTCCCTAAGCGACCAGCTTTCTAAATTTGAATAATCAAAGCAGAGCTTCGAAGTTTTTGGTTTTTGGTTTTCGGTTCAGTTCCGATTCGAAGTCCTGAATAAAAGTTAGATTAAATAATAATGTGAAACAAGTATGCATCGTAAACATGAATAATATAATTTAAGTTTTCGACTGAAGATGCTTGGTGGAGTTTCAATATTTTTACATAATTTGAACGTTTCAAATGAATAATATACTTAAAAGTCTTAGTTTTTGAATCTCATTCATAACTTTTGTATCAATATGATATTTAAATTGAAGATCAAATAATAATTTCGGGAACAGAACCGGAAACAAGAGATGCAAGTTTTCCCATTTAAAATTTTTACTACATAAAAATATATATTTTTTAAAATTCCAAATGCTGTAATCTTTTGATTACAACAGAGATACAATTTAAAGTTTTAGTTTGCTAAAATGCGCAGCCAAAATGAAAACAATTCAACATTTATGTTAAACACACATTTGCAGAAAAAAAACTAATTCAAAAGTTAAAATATTATCTTATAATAAGCAGTCAGGTGTTGGTGAGTAATTCATCTGGTCCTTAGTAGTAGATAACTAGTTATCGACAAAACAAGAAAACGAATATAATAGTAACAAAGATGTAAAATTCCACAATGAATATTATCACGTAAGATAGACTAAGTCAATCAAAACATATCATCAAAGTGTCACGTTTATGTTAGTAAGTACAAAGTTCTGAGAGCGAAGCTAGTAAACACAGCTAAAATAAATATGCAATTTACGTGTTTAGTGCACTAGTAGGAATAATGGCACGGGTTCGGGTCCCAGTAAGCATTTTTTTCATTCGATTTATCGATTCCTGCTCGAAGGCATGGGTGTTTGTGACTTCTGAAACATTCCTACCACCCTTCCAATCCTTAAGTAACGGGGAGCAGATTAGATAGATAACCGCTAATTCTGTCAGCCATATCCTTCTATCCCTACTCTCTTACACAAAGAGAGTTTGAACAACCGAGTAACAGTTCTCGTAGAATTATTTTTTGTTAGATTCCTCCATTAGGAAGACATATGCTTCACATTGAGAGCGGGCATAGATAAAAAGAGGGGTGGTCTACCCCGGATACCGTGTTTAAAGAGAAAACAATCACGTGAAAATTGCGTCCTGGAATTTTGAATTTCAGTTTTTACATTAAGCGTGTAAAAAATGTGCACCATGGTTCAAGATAGGACTAGCCCTTTTCCGTCTAGTGGCGAGGTGTAGAATAGTTGCGAACAAATATATTGGACAGTAAATAATCAAGTGGGTATGTCACGCGTGGTAGAATTTTATAGCACAGTCACACAATACCGATTACGGCAAACGGGCGATCCTAATAAATTAATTTGGATTTAGCCCGATTGCCGGCGCAAAATATCATTTTATTCGGATGGGGCGGACGCATGGTCACGGCGATTCGTGACGGTGACACATTTACCGTGATCCGCAGCCATGGCCGGTTTTACCTGCATGACCGGCCGGTAATTGCCCGGCCACATCGCGACAATTAAGAGGCGGTCGCTGAAAAATTACGACAGTTAAATAATAGCAAATAACATCGATCGGGTCCGTACGATGACCTCTAAAATCAGCTGTTACAGAATTGACCATGCGTTTATTTATCGAGGTAAACGAACGGCCGTGTGGTGAGTAATATATTTCTTTAGCCACGACTGCACGGTAAATTTATTTGAATACATATATATGAGGAGCTTGGGATCAATCAGGCCCAAATCTAGTTAAATGACATAATTTACTTTTTAAAATCGCAGTGTTCATGAAATTAAGGGAACCTTGTAATTAAAACCGGCTAAATATGCTCGTCGCCTGCTGTAGCCCAGTTGGTTAGAGCTTGCTCTACCGATCACGCAGGCCTCGGATCGATTCACGGTAAGATCACAGAGAATTATTCAATTCAAAGTTGTGATTGAAGACTGGATGTTTGTGACGTAAATTCACATTATTTCCTCTTCTCCCATCCTTCTGATCCTTTAATAACTGGGTGTAGCAATAGCGATGAGTTAACCACTAGTTCTGTTCTAGCCTTATCCTTCATTCTCTACTACTCACTTTGAAAAAAAGTGAGGTTGAGCGACTGAGTAACAACCAGTTCTCATAGAAAAAAATTTCTGTTGAGATACCTCGATAAAGAGGCCATATGCTCCACATTGGGAGCGGACATGGATAAAAAAATGCTTTACAATCTTTACATCATGCTTTCCTCTATCTCTTTGAAAGTTCACTAAATCCCGCAAAAACAATGCAATCTGTAAAACTTAATTGCGGATACGAACATATAAAAAAAACCCCATCGTTGAAACCTTGAAATGCAAAGCATGTAAGTGTTTTTTCACGAAAAAGTAATTTTCGATCCAAACTTCAAGCAAATTGAATGTAAAATATCGACAATTATAATTTTATAACGACAACCTTTGTGACAATAAGCCGTAATGAGAAATCATGTTATTTGAAATATCGACAATAACTTGTCTCACACGGGAAGTTAGATGTAAAATAAATTTTAGAAACATTGCCCGTTATATTTGCATACGGCGTTATCACAATCGAAATATTCTACGAACTAAAGTATATTTAACAACTGAAACACAACGTTGACAGTCAATTAGCTGTGGAAAGCGATAAACTCTATAAAAAAATGTGCATTAATAGAATTTTAATCAGCTCGTAGAACAGATACGCGTAAGTGAGGATGATGATTATCAAGTCAGTTTTGAAAGGGTTTCGTTTATCTACGCCTCTACGCTACTACGCCACGCGGCAAAACTTATCGTTATATAGTGGTGGGTCTCGTTCGCTATCAATTGGTCCGAAACAAATGTAATTATTTTTTCTCCGTTTCTTTCCGAGCAACATTCGAGTCTATACTTATTTTCCTTAAGTTCATCTTTAATCATGCATATACCATTTCAGTATATCCTGTTTTTCACCAAAGTTTTGTGATTATAGATATAAACCACAATATTTATATGTTACTGTAGCATTTTGAAATAACAAAATACGCTTTGACCTAGGATTCTTTACATTTTTCAGTATTTGACGTATCGGAAATTCGCTACAATAAAGCAACAGTGGGATAAATCGAAAATACTAGTTTCTAGACCAGAGGTGGGGAACCTTTTCTTATCTAAAGGCCGCATTCATTTTTCTGATTCGACATAAGGCCGCAGTAAACATTGACGAGATTGACTAATTTTCAATCCCTTACCCTACTTTTCTCCCAGATTCTCTCCAGACCTCGTTTTTTTTTTAGCTCACCGACGAATTTGAAATCCTCAATTCGCTATACCTTTTCCCCAGTTTATCTCCAAACCTCGTTTTTTTTCAGCTCACCGAGGTATTTTAAATCCTCAATTCGCTATACTACCTCGTTTTCAGAATTTACGAATTTACATGAATGTACAGAATTGGCCAGAAGGCCGCAGGTTCCCCACGTCTGTTCTAGACGATTGAACTTTAAGGTTTGTGTTATATTTTTTAATAGTGATTTTCTGTTTTATTTATTATCTTTTACGGTTTACGATAAAAGATAATATTAGGTTTTTTTTGTATACTGTTATCTGTATCTAGTTATTTTGCAAATGAGCAACATGAAAGTAACATGACAATATCAACAATTGTATATTATGTTAGATTTTTCTTTTAAATTAAAATATTTCAGTGTTGAATTACAAAGGTTTAACTTTCAACAATCGATTGACACACTTAAAACCGTCATTTTTCACATTATCTCATTTTAGTGAATTGCTGAGAAACGCAGCGTCAATTGTTCATTGAATGACCATACACTGAGTTTCGACAATAGATGCTTCCGTTGGATATTGGGAAGATGTGGTATTATTTCGAGAAGAATTCGTAGACGAGAGGATCTAGTAGAAAGATCCCTGTTATGTTACCATTTGGGCCTATTATAGGTAAGGTGAGTCAAGTGGTATTTAAGAAAAAAAAGTTAGATGCGTTGTAATATTCTACACGTACTAAAGTGTCGTAAAAGTGAAGTAATCTCACCTAATACACATTGCAATAGTGTTATCTCCGTGAAATAAAAATATGCAATCCACCAAAGCACCAAGTAAAAATAAAAGTTTTACCATTTTACTAGTTGGCTTACCTCACCTCTAATGGGTCCATTTGTCGTGGATGAACGTCGGTTATCATTCACAGAATGCACCGATTAAAATATGCAATAAAAAAAAATGTAGGAAAAAATAGTGTACAAACCTCGATGAGCGGCCGATCTGAGTCGCCTGCCAAGCAGCGGCGAGTGCAGAAGCAGGCGGCGAAGCGACAGCCTCCCGCCCATTCCTCCGCCGCCGCCTCCGCCTGCAGAACACGCGGTCAGCGCGGTGGGCGGCCCGTCTGGCTTGCGGGCGCCCATGCCACCAGCGACCCCCTAATTCTGCGACATGTGGTGCAAGAATACTAGGGCCGGCCTTCCAGACGAATTATCCTGAGGTGCTTGGAGATGTCCCTTCTAGAAAGGAAGATAATTGCAGCGACGATCCTTGCTTTTTCCCCGTATTGTCTTTCAATCATATACAGTTATCTGAACGATTTTCCTCTTGTAAGAAATGCTCTTAAAATTGGTGGCTCTCATGCAACATTGACGATTCAATCAAGTCATTTTCCCATATATTTATTTATCTTAGCAGCTAAAAATCCAGATATAGTTTTTTCTCGGTTTCTCTTGTATCAGATCGTATGCATTTCTGACCTTCCAAAGTATTTCAATTTCAAGACGTCTTCACATAATACACTATGACCACACTTTTAACATTTAATCAGTCTAAGAATTCTCTATAAACTTTTTATCTTGCTTCTAAAATATTATACAAAATTCGTTTCGTAATTGTAATCTGTGGAAAAAAATACACCGATGAATAAATGTAAATAACGGCAATAGTTAATTGTATTTTTGATTGCTATATAGGTAAACAGTGGCACGATGACGGAGTGGCAAAAAATATACATACATACATGACCAGGAATCGAGTCCGGACTAGGACTAGGGTATCCAATCCCGGGATTGGGATTAGTTCACCGAGGAATTTTAAATCCTCGATTTCGTATACTTTTTCTCCGGATTATCTCCAAACCTCGTTTTTTTAACTCACCGAGGAATCCTCGATTTGGTATAATTTTTCCCCGAATTGTCTCCTATCTACCAATATTTTAATAGAACTTATATAATACGCTTATTAAAAAACATATATAAATAATATAAAATAATAACGTCTTTTGACGAAGAATGTAAAAACTATCGATAAAATTAGACCTTACGATTTAAAAATATTGAAACTCAATGCTATATTCCTCTAGAGTAGTGCTTCCCAACCTAGGGTACGCAGGTTTTTCGCGGTTTTTCAACATTCTTTGTGAGAAAATATGAACGTGTGAAATATTTTTTTCGGGGGTCCGCAGATTATTGTTTTCAGATTTAGGGGTCCGTGGCATGAAAAGGTTGAGAAGCACTGCTCTAGGGCAGTGGTTCTTAACCGGTGTACCGTGAGCTTGTTGCAAGTTTTAAAAAATCTTGCGAAATGGTGAAAACCGAAAAAATGCTTCGCGAAGCTATGAAAGCCGAAGAATCGATTTAGGCTTATCGATCCCACGTGTTGCCTCGCGTCGAATATAAAAAGGTTGGGAACCACTGTTCTAGAGTAAAGCCTCATGTGACATCCATTCATTATTTCTATCGCTAATCTAATGCCGTCCAATGAAATTATTAATATACATTTTTATCGAAGATAGGAAAATTAAACACTGCAATAATACGATTCACGGCTTACTAACGATATTATCTACTAAGTGAACAATTGATTACATAGATAGATAACCGAATTAAACACGTGTATCTAGAAAAATAATCAAACAAAATCGTATTTGCTCTGTCGTGATTTTATAATACGCTCGAAAGTACTGTATTCGATTCGATTTGATCTACCATTCTCTTGATCTTCGTTTCCCCGCTATTGTATCGTTTATTTTTCATAGTCCCGGCTAAACACCCACAACAACAATGTTAAGTAATCCCGCATTAATCGTTCACCGATTTACCGCATCCCTCGATCTATCGTCTAAATATTATGGTCCCGTCACAAATATTATCCCAATTGACCGTTCTTGTAGATTTTTTATCTCATAAACAGTTTTACCTCGCATCTAGTTTAGCGAATTGTTCTAACTCAAAAGTCAAAACCAGAATGTCTAAATAAGAAAAAAGCAAGGATTGTAGCTGAGAAACTGCACAGTTGACGTTGAAAAAAGTCCAGGAAATAAAAACGAAGTTTTATAAAAAAAGAGTTAATTTGGAAAAGTACTCGAGTTTGAAGGGTGTCTGTTAAAATTTAATTTATTTGATATGTATACATATCGACTGTGAAAAGAAAAAAGGATGTAACCCACAGTTTTTTTTGATAATCACAATGTATCAAACTTGATACACATTCTATCAAAGGGATGTAAGCTGCAAATGCTGAATTAGTATCTAAATTTAGCAATTATGTTTGAAAAAAGATAAGCTTGTGAAAATTGAAACCAAGAAAAACAACTGAAAAATAGGTTTTTCCCAGACAATTTCTTTAATTAATATTAGATTATGCCAATTAAACACCAGCTCAGAAGTCTCTGTGCACTTCAAGGTTGCGTATATTTGCAAACGCCCAAAATCATCAAAACACGTTTTTGCGCCTCCTGTAAATTTTTCTATTTGTGGGTTACGTCCTTTTTCCTTTCCACATTCGATATGTATGTTTTTTTTAATAAAAAAGTGAAAAAAATTCAAATAAAACTTTTTTTTGAAAGTATTAATTATTTGAAGATTTCCCCTTCCTCCTTCATTCGATTTTTACAAGGGTCCTTTGAAAAACATATAATCGGGGTGTCACTGTATTACAATAAAGTAAATAAATTATAATATACATATATTTTTTACCCCAGTGATTTAATAATGTGCATTACAATTTCGACAGAATAATAAAGAATAGTTTATCAAACATTCGATCAGGACACACATTACAGAGCCGTTGTAATTTCCTTAGGTTTATCGCAGCTAGGAAATCCAATCCCGGGATCCGGGATCCCGTACAGTTTTCGATACATTTCAATCCCGGGATTAGAAGGCACGATCCCGGGATTGATTTTAATAGAGAAACGTGTTGGTTTTCAAGTCGGCAGTTCACACATATGTAATAAACGATGACCAATTGAAATTCTTTGCGTTTAGATTAACTGCAAGAGTTATCGCAGAAGATAAGGTAATTTGATGCCAAGCCATATTTACTTTCATCAACACATTTTTATATTTTAATGCATTTGACGATATTTTTTTTTCGGTACCTTTGTTTTCAACACCATAATGAATAAATTTGAATCGTTCAAACTATGTTCATTCTCACAGATTTTGTCACTAACGACCCGGGTTTCGCCTTTCGGCATCTTCAGGCATTCAAGTGCACGGATGAACTTGAACTGACGCTTAGCAAATGAAAGTTTCGTGTTTATATAAGATATAAATGCATCACTGAGTCCAAAGCCATTGCTGGCGAAAAGGATGAGCCCATAATGAATGTTATCAGATATCAATGGCGTATCACCAATATTACCATTTTTTTTCTTAAAAAAATGTATTGATCTCGGGACCAGTCCCGGGATCCCGGGATCAAAAAATTCTAATCTCGAAATCCCGGAATCAACATTTTGGCTCGGGATTGGATTCCCTAATCGCAGGTATGTCTCGAGTAGAAAGTGCAATAAGCAATATATGTATATGCAAAAATAACTAAGAAACCGAAATTAGAACTTGATACTTGCGATAGATTTAGATTGTTTAAAACAAACTAAGATTAACAACAGCGCCTTTCCACACGGAATCACAAAAGACAATACTTTAAAACTGATTAAACTGTAAAGCTTACATTTTTAATTAAGTTCAGTGTACGAATTAGTTTCGGTTCGGCTCAATGCTGTTTTTGTGTGTTATAAAAGGACGATAGAATGCTTTACTAATTACATGTACTAGCTTCCTTGGTTTAGAACCAGGAACATACAAGTATGAAATTTTTAGTAAGGACATTTTAAATCAGGGTTAAAGAATGCACACGAAATGCTGCGAGACAGACTATCGCAAATAAAATTAGATTAACGTTGATTTTACGACTGTTAAAAAATCAATTATCCAAACCATACCAGTTCCATTTCTACATAAAGGAATAAATCAGAGTTTCTCAACGGGGGGCCACAAAGATTTTTTTAGGAAAGCCACAGTTTAGGCGGGCACGGGCAATATTTTTCCAAAATCCGTAAATTGTTGTGTTTTAGAAATTGTAAAGAAAAACTAAAAAAGAACGTCTCGCTGTTTTGCGATTTTCGATTCAAAATTATGGGAAGACCTACAAAAACAGGTAGGGGGCCACAGAAAAACCAGACACTAAAAAGAGGCCACGGGCCCAAAAAGGTTAAGAAATACTGCTCTAAAAGAGAAGCGAAGGGATGGTTTCAAACGGAAAATTTTCCTAATAGTTAACAATGTTAATATAACTTAAAGAATACAGAACACTGGGAGCTGGCAGGGCTAAAATATTAATTAGTATAAATTGGAATAATGTTCTCTAAACACTTATTCGGCTTTATATCAATAGCAGATTAAGAATCAACGACTAAGGCCATTTTTCTTTTATGTGGACAAAGCGTCCAAAACATACGTTGACCGCAAACAAATTTACTATGAATAGAAAAAAAAACATCTTTCAGTTACATTGTATTCAGCTAAACATACGATTCTTGTTGAATTTATCCGTGTTATGTTCACTTTTTTCCATATCCGTTCTCTATACGGGGCATGTGGTTCCTTCAAGATTATTTATCCCCCGCAAGTATCTTTGCTTCCTCCCAGGTCATTCCAGTGTTCTGTAGCTCCGCCGAGTACATCCCATGGATGGTCATCAGTGGTCTTCCATGACGTCAGAATCTATTCGGTTAGTGGTAGACTCGGCATCCGCAGCACATGTCTAAGCTAGGTTCATCGTCGCTTTTTTTAAATTTTAACGTACCAAGCAGGGCGGCTGTCTATGTCGTGCATACATACTAGGGCTTATACAAAAACCGGTTTTCGAATGTCAATATTGTTCGAAAACAGGTTTTATCCGATTTTCGAAGTTTTGCAAATAATGAATAATTCAATTAAAATAGAGAAAAAAATATTTTTCATATTTGTTTATTTATATACATAATAATACACAACAAGAAATTATTTGGTGTTACTACCCAGAAAAAAAACACAAATCGTCCACTGATCGTTTTGTAACAAAATTTCCTGATATCGAAAATACCGATGATAATGATGTGGGGCATATGGTCTTTAAGCCATCAAATAAAAGATCAAAATTTTCTATCCTTTTGTTTATAAGATTGCTGCGAAGATGAAAAACCGGTTTCCGAATGTCACAAATTTTGCAAAAAAATTTTTTATTCTTGGCTTTGTTTTGGGATATTTGCATTTTTCGAGGAAATAAAACGTAACCCTAATTTTGGTCCGAGTCACATTATCCTAATTACACGCTCCGAACTTTCGCGTAATTGGGGATCACTGTACAGTGGAACCCCCAATTACACTATTCCGAATTATTACGCGCTGGTTTGAAATATTCGCCGAAAGTCCCCCAATTGAACGGTCGCATTCCATTGTCGTTGCTACTAGACGGCCATCTGTGCGTTGCATACAGTCAAATGTTGGCTAGCGTCTGTCTATTCAACACGTGTACACGCATAGCCGAGCGACTGTGTGCTGGATTTTTCGAGCTCTTTGAACAAAACAAAATCCCTAATTTTGTATGAGATTCACTCCCCCAATTACACTACTCCAAATTATACGGTCCCGACTTAAGTATAAATGGGGATTTTACTGTATACTGTTATGTACTCTGCTCTTTCGAAATTTGACATGACTCGCAACCGTGAATCAACACTGTCAAGATGCATGCGTCGGACAAAAGGCACTCGGTTCACATGTTCAATATTAATTAAAAATATTTTTTATATATATATTCGAAGCCGCCAGAGTATAGCGTTAGAACGCAGCGCACGTTTTCCCGGACTTTCGTTTGTTTAATGTGAAAACGATTATGTATATAAAAATAATCAATTTATCCAAGCAGCCACACATCAAATGCGGAATATAAAACTAACATAAGCACTACGCCGGATGCATAATCAATGAATGAACGCTTCGCAGAAAAAAGCGTTTATTATCGTTACACAATGAATGAAACAAAGTCAAAATATACCAAATAGAAGGAAAACAATCCCACTATAAACGTTGAAAAATAATGGAAAACTTTTGTGTGAAGTGAAGAACAAAGGATCATTTAACCGCTCCCCCCCCCCAAACTTAATGCGTCTATTACAGTGACATATTTTACGAGAAAAAAGAGTAATTTAAAATTTTAGGCTTGAAACGGGTTAATCGTCACATTTATAACTTTACCATCTTGAGATACGTGGTATACATAACCCTTTTAACCGTTCGAATACCGCACAAATAAATCATTGATATGACCCAAAGATACTGCGTGTTTTTTAATAAAATAATTTTGCCTAACATACACTCGAATTCGAAATTTTTAAAACTTCTATTGACTCAGTATAGATAGAACTACACATATTAATCAAAATATTGCTTATATTCTATTAGAATACAAAATATTTGATTTTTTAAATGTCTTGGAAATCCGTGTTCGCTTGCGTTATGTTCCGGACACCGGTGTCCGCTTGGTATTCAAGTGGTTAAGGTGTTCACTGTCAATATTTAGCGGAAAGGCATTATTAAAAGCACAACACTAATTTGTACTAACTCCACTTTTATTTTATAAGACCAGAACCGGTTTGGTTCATGACGAGCATTATCAACTGATAGGAACACAATCGATTAGCAGGATTGCAGTCCTGTTTCCAGACATGGGAACGTCGACTAGTCAGAGTAATGTGTACAAGGGGGGTATTTGCAAGGCGGCAGTGGCCACTATAGCGTACGGTTCAGCTTAACAGGTACATATATTGTATTTCTGAAATTAAGCTATCGCACCTTGTTTGCATGCACAAGTATTTCATTTTGCGTCGTCTAGGTTTATATACGCGGGCGGGCGGCCAAGCACCTTGGTGTGACGCCGTCACCGTCTGGCATGAAATTTTCCATATAATTTTTGTTGTTTTTCAAATAATTTAATTTATTATTTTAAAATATCCAAATGTCCACGTAAGAACTGTGTGTTGAGGTGGCTTCGCTTTAGCTTCGAAACAGATGCAGATACAACGTAAGAAATATGTACAGTAAACACCCCATTTACATTAAAGCCGGCACCGTGTAATTTGGAGTAGTGTAATTGGAGGAAGAATCTCATACAAAATTAGGGATTTTTTTTTCTAAATCTAAGATTTCCCTTAGTTTTGCAAAAAAAAATATGGACGAAATATTTAGTTACTAAACGATAAATGATGACAGTTTTATAAATTGATTTTTCAATCGATTTATGAATTTCTGTTCAAAGGCATGGGTGTATGTGATGTCTTGAATTCCCCCCTCTCCCCCATCCTATCCTATGAACGGGGCGTATCGACAGCGATTAGCTTACCACTAATCCTGTCATAGCCCTATCCTTCTATCCCTACTCTCTTTGGTAAAAGAGAGGTTGAGCAACTGAGTAACAAGCAGTTCTCGTAGAAACACTTCTGTTGAGATAAACTCCATTAGGAGTCCATATGCTCCACATTGGGAGCGGACATGGTTTTAAAAAAAAAAAAAAATGATAAATGCAAAGCGCGCGCAAAATCCAGCACACAGACAGTCGCCGGATGCGGGTATAGCCTGGTACGGGTTAAATACACAGACGCTAGTCAACATTTGACTGTATTCACCGCACAGACGGCCGTCTCGTAAACAACAGTAAATATTGAACTCGGTTTGACTTCAAAGTTCATTCGTTTACTTGAAGAATGCCAGAAGATACGACTAAAATATGAAACCCATATCGTGGTCATTTAAACGAGCACAACTGATATTGAAGTAACACACCAACGACTGCAGAATGAATTACTTGGTATATATCAATAGTTTATTATATATCGTGAGTGGTTCGATACTTGAGGTATTTGATGTCTAATAAGATTAGTTCAATATAGAAAGACGCACTGCAATTTAGTTTCCAACCTTCGATGGAAAACGGCATCGAAAGAAGAGAAAGAAAAGGATAATGGCTTAGAATTAAATAAACTTTCGGTTAGATCATTTGCACTTATAGTGTAACTCGCCATAAAACTCTGTTTGGCTACAATTATATACACGGATGGTCGTGATAAAAATAAATAAATATAAAAATACTTATTTTAAATATGTATTAAGTTATATTTTTAACAAGATCAAAAATCAAGTTCACTTGTACCAGTGAAAACCATCCAATCCACAAATGCAACTATTTTTAACCCAAGGATAACTATGCCAACGTTATAATTCGTTTAAAGTTCTCGTATATTTTTATAATTAAACAGTGTTAATTGAATTGTATAGCTTTTTTGGATGTATCAGTTTTAAATTAAACCTATTAAGGCTCACTGAAAAAATACACTTTTTTTTTAACACAGGCATCGATTCAAAAAAATCGATTACACATTTTCACGACAACTTTGAATGCACTGTTTATTTAACAACACAAATTTTTCATACTCATAAAATTTGAAGAGACGCAGGATACCGTGTTCCGAAATCTGTAACAAAAAGAAAACAAAGAATATTAGCAAATAAACATTTACATAGTGTTGTCAAGAAAATATTTTCGGAATATTATTAAAGAATAATATTATTTTCTACGATTAATAGAACTGTCGGTGGCAGCTGTTTTGAAACAGAAAACAATACAGAAAACAGACGTTAGATTATAGCAAAAATAAATATAAAAAAAACAACTGTTTAAACCATATTTATCTAGCGCGCAGTTTGTAAAAATAATTTTATGACTAATGTACAGTTCTCAAATACGGCGATTCAATTGAGATAAATATCATTTGCGACTTTGAATTATATTAAATAATAAAACACTTTTCGCTCAAAAAAGATGAAATATAACAATAGTTCTGATGAAGGCATACGCCGAAATAGCTGTATTTAAAATATTTATTTGTAGAACTAGAATGCTATTTTTTCACCGTATTATAATGGAACTCTACCAAGTAAATGTCAATTCAATCAACTCTTTCGCTCTTCCAACTGATAAAAGAATATTTAAACATATATTGATACAGCTATTAATACAAAACAAGAAAAAATAATAAGGCTTTTACAAACTATTGGTATTAGAAAGATGAAAAGGATTTTATTGATAATATTACAAAAAATATAAATAATTAAGCACTTTTATTAAACTAGTGATAGTGTATTTTATCAGTTTAAAATGCTCGTGATAAGTAAAACCTGTCATATACAAAAAAAGTGTTTATTATTATTATATAAACAAATTAGTCGGGTACATGGCACTGTGGTCAAGATCGTTGGCTTTTATGCCGGACCTCACGGGTTCGAATCCCAATACGAAGAGCATTTTTTCAATCGATTTATAAATTTCTGTTCGAAGGCATGGATGTTTGTGATGTCTAAAAATTCCTTCACATCGTTCCAATCGTAAAATAACGGAGCGTAGCGAGAGCGATTGGTTAACCACTAGCCCTGTCTTAACTCTCTATCGCTACCAATGTTCCCTCTAAGACATATATGGGCAACCACTGGCCCGCCGAGCTATTTTGTCCGGCCCTGATTCATCTCGGCGAAGCAATAGAGAAAGAAATTAATAGTTCCAGGGAAGGATTAAATAATGGAGATGACACGTTCATTATATAAATAAAAAATATATAACAAGTAGCAACGTGTTTTATTTAGTTTAATATTACTTTTTTATTTTTAATAATTTGGTCCGGCCCTTGACTCGGAGTCTGAATGATAATTTGGCCCTAGACCAAGGAAATGTTGCCCATGCCTGCTCTAAGACAAGAGGTTAGCTGCGCGGAAATTTCAAAGGCTGCGCGGACCGACCAAATATTAATTAAACAACTATCTTGTAGTGCGCACCAACGCGGAATGAGAGTGCGCGCAGCTTAGAGGGAACGTTGGGATTACCTACTACTCTATTTGGGAAAAAGAAGTTGAGCGACTGAGTAAAGAGCAGTTCTCTTAAAAAACCTCTGTTGAGATAACTGTATCAGTAGGCGAAATGCTCCACATTGAGAGTGGACATGGATAATAAACAAATTAACGATTACAGCACTGCACAGCAACGACCGGAAAATTGCGACAAAATGATATTGACAAATAATTTGATTTATTAACATACCTATTATTATTTTAACTGGAGACTTTTTATTAAACTTCCGCAAGCAAGTAAGCGAGAGAAGTTACTGACCACATAACTGAAAAGTGCAACAAACCAAACCGTGCCACTGATGCAACGACGACAGTCGTACAGCTGCAACACAATACTAAATGAAATTATTGTCTTTTCAATTTGATGAAATATCGTTTCGCAACGGTGTATTTAGTATGAACAAGTAAATGCCTTGGCATTATCACGTTGAATGGGATGGTTCATAAATAAAAATTAAACTACAGTCTGCGCAAGAATGTTTCGCGTACCGTACGAAAAATCAGTTTTGTATTTTAAAATGTCTTTAAAGGACACAAACGAATTATATCTTTATAAAAATCATTACAAATATTACATTACTAAGCATGTATCCACATCTCAAATATAAATAGTTTTACCTTTGACACAATTTTTAACAGCTAATAATGAACTAATGATAGCCCAGGTAGTAGAATTAACAAATTGGTGTACTTAATCATTAAATATTTTTTAATTTAAATATGCGATTATTTTTTTAATCAATTGTTGATTATTGATAACTTTGAGCATCCAGGGAATCCATGTTTTTTTTAAATTTGTTTTTTCGCACAGTACGCGAAACATTCTTGCGCAGACTGTAGTATATCGCATAATAGGTACATAAAAATAGCAACATTTCTACGAAATTTACCAATTACAAAAAAGTGTTTTTAATTTTTAATGTGTAGTAATTGGCAATAATAATGAAAATATACGAAACAACTTAACTTGATAAAAAAATAACTCACTACTAATAAGGATAAACAACTGCTGAATGAGCTGACATACGACTTCTCAATTTTTAGGATGTTCACAGTCAGCACTTATAAATTATCATTAAGTTATTTACTTTAGTAATGTAGAATTTTACTTTGTTAAAAAAAATCCCAAATTTTAATTATGTTTATAATAACCATCATTCACCACTTAAAATTTATTATACTTTTTTTAAAAAAACATGTTATATGTGTTAAACATTTTAAATTTTTGTAATTATAGAGTCACTTATTCTGTAATTTGTAAATTCTTTTAATTGTCAATTGTTGTTTACACAGTTGACAATGCTCGCAATGAGCGAAACCGGTACTGACCTTTTAAATAAAGTGGAATAATGCACACAGGAATAATGTGTTTTTATTAATATAATGCCTTTCCACCAAGTATTGCCAGTGAACACCCTAAAAGTGTCAAATTGTCTTGTATGAGTTACGATGTAATATTGTATTCTCTTATCAGTTGATAATGCTCGTCATGAGTGGAATTGGTACACACGAGTATTTTATTTTTCGAATACAACTGCTTCTAGTAAAATAGCTTATGTTGAAATAGTTCAATAGGCGTTTAATTGAAAATTGGCTTAAAAAAAACACTAAAATATCATACAGGGTACCGCACTAAAACATCAATCTGTTACGTATCATGCGTTCGCTCGTTCATTAGCGATAGTTACTTTCATTGTTGCGATTTTGTAAATAAACAAAAAAAAATACTAAATATAATACATACCTGAACATTTCTTAATGATACGTGATTAAAAAAACAAAACCTGCGATAATCAGCACTAATGCGCGAGAATATTTCACGACAAAAAAAACATTCAAAACCTAATTAACAAAAAAATACTCAGGTCTAATTGGGCAGGCAAATAACCTCGGATAACTTTGTTGGGAGTATTCTGATGTACTTAAGTATAGCCGTTTAAAGACATAGCGGTACAAGTCATACATATTTTTTTTCTACTTCAAGTCCCCGAATTGATATCTACACAAGCATGCAAAAAGTAAACTGGAAGTACATAAGTATGCAAATATTAAATATTATGAGCAGATAGAACGACAGGTTTGACGGCCAAGCGATACAGCAGTGTTGTTGGTTGGCAGCAATATCAATACTAAATATATAATACTATTGTTAAACATTGGCGGATCCAGAAATTGTCCCAAGAGGGGGCCGTTCAATTCGAAAATAAACATCCAATATTTAAAAATGAATGTTTGTTTGTTCGTACTCTATGGGCTGCCAAACCGCTGATCCGATTGCAATACAACTTTGGCAAACTTTTTGCTTGCACTTGCGCGAAGATTATAGGCATATTAAAATTAACCTACAGTAGGTCGTGTATATAAAAATCAATGTTTGTATGTCTGCCATACTGTTCACGCACTTGCGCGAAGGTTAGAGGCGTAATACAATGAAATTACAGTAGGTGGCGCGTGTGTCGTACCATAGAACATCGGCAGCAAACGTTTAACGGACAGTAAAAGAAGACATGCAGTTCAATAAACACAATTAAAACACAAACACTTTCTTTCTTTGAGTGGCATTGCAACGCTTCCCGGGAATCGGCTAGTAATACATAACAAATAGATGATTTAAAAATAATATACCTATATAAAAATAGTCGATACATAATTAAGTATGTATTCTATAAAATATTGTAAGCCATACAATTAAAGAGCCATTCAAGTGTTAATCAATTAGAAAAATGGAAAATAAATTCTCCTCAGGGGGGGACCATGGCCCCCATGGCCTCCTCCTTGGATCCGCCAATGTTGTTAACAGTTATGAGCAACGTTCTCTCTTATTTTTCTATTGTGTGTACGGACCATCAACTTCTACGAGCAGTACATTTTCAGCAAAGAAAAAAACATCACCAACACCCGTGTTCAAGACCTTATTACTATTATTTTTAATTTGATATTGATCTTACTGGGACGTTAACCCAGACCCGCCTGATCGCTAGGACTAGCCATTAACCAACTAGACTAGTGTTTCTCAACCTTTTTGAGCCTGTGGCCCCTTTTGAGTTTCTTTATTTTTCTGTGGCCTCCATACCATTGTTTTGTCTTTCAAAAATCCAGGAATTTGCGGATTTTCCAAATGAACAGCGTGGGGCCTTTTTTTAGCTCTTCCAAGAATTTCGAATCACAAATTACAGAAATTTAGGGATTTCGTAAAATTTGCCCGTGGCCCCCCTAAGCTGTGCTGATAAATCTGTGGCCACCGTTGAGAAACCCTGAACTAGACCACAGAGGGCAACAATGTGTTTGTGAATAAAACAAATAGTTTCTCAAAATGTGACTTACACTACTGTGACTTTAGCCGACTCATATTACATCGACCTAAACGTTCAGTAGCATGCCCGGCCCGGTTGAGGAAAAATTCCGTAAATATACGGACAAAAACCTACCAAAACTGGTGTATGTTTTACGAGTCGCACTGTACCACAGAAGGGTCACGTCGGCATTATATCGCGCTGATAAAACCGAATTCTCGGAACGACTGCATCATCATCATCATCGTGATCTATCCTCCCACGTACCGCAGGATTCCCCCGTGCGATAATCAGCCACCATTCAATTGGCAAATTACAAATTCTTATTCTAATTATAATAACCGTTCACTTTACGTCATGTCATCCGACGAGATACAGACGTGCCACTTGATGATTACTGAAACGTGATGTGTGATTAACTTTTTAAAAAAATACGCCAATGTCCAGATTGAATTAAAAACAAAATCGGATGACATTAACAATCAACAATGACATTGACGTTGTGAACAACATAATTGCTCAAATTCAATCCGGGGAACAAATGGCAATCAAACAAAGGTCACTGAAGAAACTTAAACTATGTTTACAATAATATGCAAACAGGTATGTCGCCGGTTCGATGAAAGATGTCATCGCCCGCTGTGGTCTAGTTGGTTAAAGCTTGCTCTACCGACCAGGTGGGTTCGATTCCCGGTAAGGTCTAAGGCAGTCGTGGGAACATGCAGCCTTTTGTCTACTCTGGTGCAGCCTTTTGAACTGATCGGCCAATTCTGCAAAAAAATCCTAAGATTTTGGATTCGAAAATTTCAAAAAAAAGCTCCCGCTGGTAATTTGGGCAAATCCGTAAACTCTTGGGATTTCGGATGTCTTTCTGGGCTTTATAAATCGGTATGAAATTGTTTCTGAGCAAAGATTACCCAGTCAATGTTTACTGCAGCCTTATTATGTTATATCAGAAAAAAGAATGCGGCCACTATACAAGAAAAGGTTCCCCGCCCCCGGTCTAAGACATTTGTAAAGACACTGGTGTTTGTGATGTCAATTTATCTCTTCTCATCGAGTTTTTCTCGTATGATCTTTCAACATTAAAATATGTGTTGCATTGGCAATAGCTGTTTTGTCAAATATTTTTTTTTTAATTAAAAAATTTTAAAAAATAAAATGTACTTCGTAAGAATAACATAAGCAGGTTATTGATGTTTTTTTTCCGGTATGTGTATGAAATACAACAAAATATTTTTAAAGATATGTCATTGGATCAATATTGGCTGATGTTAGCACTGGTTGACTGTATAAGTTTATGCAAGATGGAAAAAAAGATTTATTATCAGTCATATAAAGACATAAAAACCCAAATTCTCAGTTAGCAACTTTTTGCAGCAAAACGAATATATAAATTCTACGAGAAGCTTAGGAGAACAATAGCATATCTAATTACACGATATTTATGTTTATTCGATATATATTTCGGCATTACATCATTGTCAGATTTGTGCAAACAAATATTTATAATCAAGTTCTATCAACTCGATGCCAGTTTAATATATAATTTCCAGTACGTTTTAAAACATTTTAATTTTAAATAACGCCTTACTCCTTCTAAAAAAATAATAAGTCTGTTTTTTTAATCACCTGCGCTTTCATACAAATTTCAGTTAGAACCTTGTAGCACTAGGGGTTTGTTTGAATTTCAGATGAACAAGGTTCTAATGGAAGTTTAGGTATTTCTAATTAATTATGAAAAACTATTTTTAACAATATTTTATTAATAGTTATATCATGCCAGTACTATCATTAATATATACAATCAAAAAGAAACTTGTAAACATTTACAATTTTCAAAATACAAACATTCAACAATTTAAAATGCCCATATCTTTTTTGCGGCAGTTGTCCACATGGAACCTTGTAGCACTCGGATCGCGAGTTGTATCAATATTGACAGGTTGGAGAATAATTGATGAACCTTTCAATGATGTATTATTATTTTAAAAAGCCGTTTGTTATTTATGAAAATCGCCCGTTTATGATCATGATATATTTTTTAACGACTGTTTTTTACAGTATGAAATATGTAAATAACGATATTGTTTAACTCGTCAGGTATTATACGATCCCAATTGGCCGTATTTTTGCTGCTGAATTTAAAATTAATTTTTAATACCGGTATTGATATATTCGTGCGGTATTTATTCCAATCCCAAATCTCGCATGGTGCAGATAAATAAAGGATTCAAAAATGTGGCAATACGTCACAAATGTGAAACAGGATTGAGAATGATGCAAGATGTAAAAGACACAGGTGGATTATCCGGAAAAGATGAGGAAAAGAAATGAACAAAGGAATGGGTTCAACGTCAGTATTTAGAGGACCAAACCGTGAGACGTCTTTAAAGTATAAAGTGTCGGGGCTGTCCAACCTAAGGTAACCCAGGGGCCGAATTTCAAAACAATATTTATCCCCGAGCCCCGCCAAAAGTAATACAATCAAAGTGTATCAGTTGACAATGCTCGAAATGAGCGAAACCGGTCCTGATCTATT
This sequence comes from Himalopsyche tibetana, assembly GCA_030503985.1. Lineage (NCBI taxonomy): Eukaryota > Metazoa > Arthropoda > Insecta > Trichoptera > Rhyacophilidae > Himalopsyche > Himalopsyche tibetana. The sequence continues at coordinate 23,260,949 of JAPJYX010000007.1, forward strand.
AAATAATGTGGAATGTAAAGGAATATTGTGTTTTTATTAAAAGTAATACAGTTAATTTATTAAATTACTTAAAGAGTCTAAATCATAGGGTTTAATTATTTTTATTGAAGCGTTATACAAAATTAACAATTTAATTTATTTTTACAATTTAATTTATTGCCGCCTGTGTGGTCGTGTGGTCAACGTTGTTGGCGTCGGCTACGGAGGGCCCGGGTTCAAATCCCGGTACGGACAGTTTTATAAATTGATTTTTCAATCGATTTATGAATTTCTGTTCAAAGGCATGGATGTATGTGATGTCTTGAATTCCCCCCTCCCACCCATCCTATCCTATGAACGGGGCGTATCGAGAGCGATTAGCTTACCACTAAACCTGTTCTAGTCCTACCCTTCTATTTCTACTCTCTTTGAAAAAAAGAGAGGTTGAGAAACTGAGTAACAAGCAGTTCTCGTAGAAACACTTCTGTTGAGATAAACTCCATTAGAAGCCCTTATGCTCCACATTGGGAGCGGACATGGTTTTAAAAAATAAATAAATAATGAGAATTCTGCAGCAGCTCTGTATCCTATACTAAAGTAGCTATATATACTTGAATGTTTTTAGTTGTCAAACGCAGCAAGATTGATTGATAGAGATTCACCTGTAGTTGTATTTAATAGTTTTCATGGTTAAAAAGGTACCTTCACAAATATATGTACTTCCGAGCATTGAACCCATTTTGAGACCAAAGTTCCTTAATTTAGAGTACCTCAATTCTCATATTAAATGAAAAAATCTTCTCCTATTTCACGTTTGTTAGTGTACAAAGGGTCTGCTTGCAAATCGTACAACTCCAGCTGAAGATAGGATCTTACATTTGTGATGTTAAGAGCCAAAGGTTTACTAAAATGAAAATATCTCGATTTGCTAGACTTTTTCCCAAGATATCTCCAAAACATCCCTTTTTTTTAGCTCACCTGTGGAGAGCTTACGGGGCCGCACATAAGGGCTTACTGGGCCGCAGGTTTAGTATGGCTGATCTAGAAGTATTGGTGAATTGTTTGGCCGATCATTTGTGAACAAGTGTGGTGAAAGAACCTCCATCATCGAGCCGCTAAGAAAAGCAGTTTGGACCAAAAATAGTGCAGAAACGAGTTTGAGAAAGTGGCTATATCGACAGCCAACAAATCGAGGCGGATGAAAAGCGGTTTTACACAGTAAATACTGAATTTCAATATTTACCCGTTGAAAACGACACCATTATAATAATTTATTATTCCGTCTCTTCCGTAAATATTTATAATTAAAATTACTATCCAGTATTAGCAGAAACTATTGGATAATCGTTTACTTTGGTTAACAAAAACAAATATGTACGTTAATTGCAAACATCCCTTCAACTCAAAAATATTCATTGTCACGAAAATTATTTAATTCTTCTTCGACGTCGGTACATTCAAACTTAATTGATATCTACATATATGTAGCATGTATCACTTGTGAACAAGCCAACCAACTTCAAAGCTCGAATCGGAGAGGGATGGGGGGGGGGGGTTAAGGAAAATTGCGAAGTCACTTGAGGTCAATAATGGGAGAAAGATATAACACGTAACATTGGGCCGGAGTTCTAGGTAATAATTCCAAAATCAAAATGATATTTTATATCGTACTTTCTCAACCTTTTTAGGAGCCCGAGGCCCCTATTGAGTGTTATATTTTTCCGTGGCCTCCATACCCGTAATAATGAGTTTTTCGAGACTCGGGACAAAATTATTATAATCATTGCTTTGTGATTGATGACTGGGTAAAATGTAAGTAATTGTAATATTTCAACAATTCTAGAACTCAAATACATTGATATTTTTATTATGGAGTTCTGCCAAGTAAATGGCAATTCGAATTCAAATTGTTAGAGTATAAAAATAAAAATCATTCGTACTTAACAAGCTTTGTGAGAGTAAGATTGTCTGAGGATGCCTCTCACAGATGCGAAACACGTGTCACAGTTAGTAGCGCAATACGTGGAGTAATAAAGTTATTTTAAATTTTATATTAAACGGCTATTCAATCAAAAAAACTGTCTGTACTGGGATTCGAGCCCGTGAGGACCTTAACCGAAAAGACTACGCCGTTAACCACTCGTCTAAGTATCTTATATATTTGTTTTATTAAATCCATGCAGCAGTTGTAGTTTTCGGAATGGCAGAGACACCGTTTGACCTACTGGATGTACGCACAAACAAATATTTTAATTAACACGTGTCAATATTGACAATCGAAACAATGACGCGCAACCGACTTGGATGGCATACGTGCAGCCGTTCCCATCGGCGGCTGATCCGCTAATCTCGTCGCCGTTGTGCAACCGCCGCGTTGCCCAACAACCACCGACAAACTTGCAAGTCACGCAACGATTTATGTACGTTAGAAAAACACGGTTTTTTCGAATTGCATATCGTAAATTTTGTTTGGACATGATCGACCAAGTTGTCGTATGTGAAACAAATGCAATGATAAATAAATAACTTTTGTTTACAGCTCTGCCCAATCTGTGGACATATCACACAGCGGATGTAAGACCATGGTAAGTATAAATGGCATAGTTTGGACACATATGGCATTTTAGGGTTTAGAGTTTTCTTTTTGCCGAGATGTGATTGTGTAAACCTAGATGTCTAAAATGCAGGGCTGTGGAGAAAATATATATTTAATTATCTGCATTCAAACCACAATAGTCCATAGTGTTGCCACTGCATGCTAGACTGTCTAAGGATGATATGATGGTATACATATCGACTATGGAAAGGATTTAGGACATGTTCATCAGTTTCCGTGCACTTCAAGCTTATGTATATTTCATAGTTTGACTTTGGCACAAAATCATCAAAAAACATTTTTTTGTGTCTCCTGTAAAATTTGTTATTGTTTATTGTTTAAAATCAAAAGTACAGTAGTACATGGCATTACAGCTGACGCCAGTTCACCATGCACTTGACAAATATAATTAAAATAAATAAAAAAAACAGTACATAATAATATAATGCAACATCACATAATAATAATAATAATAACCAATAAATTAAAATATTTGAGACATACAAAATCAATAAATAAAAAAGTAAAACTTCAACAGTTCACAAATGTTGTTACTGAATATGTCCACTTTTCTAGGCAATCAGTAGATCAGTCGAAAACCGTTGGAACCGGCGACTCATACCTCCTACGCGAGGAACAAGTTTTCCGAAACAAAATTTTCTGGTTATAGTTTCGCCCGCGTAAGAATAAATTGGGAGCATGTAGTTAATAATAATAAGCAATTTATGAAAAAATAAGGTAATGTGTTGTGTTTAGCACGAAGGACAAGATGGCATGGATGGAAACATCTTTGCTTCCTTCCTTATTAACTTCCTCAAAGATATTGAGGATAAAACCATTCCAGTGATGTTTCATAGCAATATAATGCGATAGCGGTGGAATAAAGTACACTTATGTGTCTCCTGAAAATGTTTACTTTCTGAGATACGAAGTTGTAGATTATTACCGACGATATGCTTCACGGTATAAAAGCTTGACATGCACTGACACGGTGACATATCGCCTTATCATTGACGTTCAATATTTTAAATCGACGAGTCGCTTAGTTAAGATAATTGCGTCACAACAATATTGGACGACCGCATAAACTATTGCGGTGATCGCGTTCTGTGCCATCAGAATAAGGGCGGACGTTCTACTTGGCCCTTATGTCCCTCACCTGTGACACTCTACAATAGAGACACTTGCGCTATACAAAGTATAGATGAAGATTGGGAGACGACAACGGTAATCTTTGGATCGTATCAACCGCTTCAACACTGTTTAAAAAAAAAACTAAAAATAATAATGATACGTATGTATGTACCTATTTATTAAAGAAATGCATTGCACTAAAGATACTTCCGAATATTGCTCTCCATTAAATTTTTCCAACGATATGAATGATTTTTCGCCAATGGAAAATAGCAGTAAACGGGCACGTTTACTGTCAAGTAGCAACATTAAGTGAATGTATTTTTCTATGTTAAATCAATAAATTGATCTTTTTTCACCTTATAACGGAGTTCTACCAAGCAAAATCAAATTCAATTAAAAAAGAAACTGTTTGTCACAGACAGGCGTACATTCAGTGGCGGTTCCTGACCTGAAATCTTGGGTGGGATTGTATACTATTTACGAAATTTTGCATGCTTCCACTTCATCTTATACATTAATCTACAAGCAAATTAACAAATGCTACGACACTACTGCAAAGCATAAATTACTATATAATACCTTAAATTTGTCTCTTTCAAAGTGAAATAACAAGTAAAAAAAGCAATTCAGAACTGTCACTGAGATTCGATACCTGTCACTTTCATAAAATACAAAGATATTGGTATTTTGTATAGGCCATGGACTAAATCGTTTTTAGCCCCCAATGAATGACAGAAGCCAGTAAATTTGAAACACAGTCCTGTGTGTTTGATGACGTTTCCGTACATACAAATACAAACAAAATCGAATCGTGCTAGATTGCGTTCCAGTTTAAAGAAATATTGTCTATAGTTGCGGGCTGGACAGCGTTAGCCCCTGACATGTACATAGGTGTTGCCAGACTGACGTCACGTGGAATGTTCTCTATGAATTATTTATAGGGTTATTGTTTTTTTTATGCCTGCTTTGCTTAAAATTGTAATACAAAACAATCGAGAATATTATTGTAGGTAGACATGGTCTTATATTGACAGAGGAAAATTTAAACAAAGATATTATATTCATTTGGGGAAGGTTAGTTACGCTTATAAATGTATTTATTTTGTTCAGCGGCCGAATTGCTGTTCATTTTTATTCAGCCATCTAAAGTTTTGGGTGAAAAATGCAGGTCGGGCTTAGCCCACCCTGCCCAGTACCTAGAACCGCCACTGCGTACATTGGGAAAAATAAACGCTGCAACACGTTGATTGAAAAAGAGAAAAAAGTAATTTATAACTGCAATATTGAAAAACTTTCATCAATAAAATCATACTTTTGTATTGTTGATCCTCGGTGAAACGACATTTTAATTAATATGCAGACAATCTCAGCCATTAAGCAAATATATGTTTTCATCAGATATAATATGCAAAACTGGCTTAGCTGGAGACAAAAACGGTTCTCATGATCAAATAAAAACATGTAGACAACTACGTTGTCTGGTTTTTTTTTTTAATTTTTCGTAATTATATATTGTTTACTGTTATGTTAATACATACAATAATATATATATATGAAATGACAGCAGATGTAGGTGTGTACTTAAAATAAATTTAACTATCAAATTTACATATTATAATATTCTAGAACAGTGATGCACAAACCGCGGCCCTTTTTGAATTTTGTGGCGGCCCTTAAATCTCTTTCTCAAACATATTTTTTTCATCTAAAACATTTATTCAATAAATGTAAGCAAGCTTTTTCTTCAATGAAGCAGAATAAATCGGTTCATAGAAGCAGGCTTACAATTATTAAGTCATAAAAAAAAATAGTTAAAAATTAACCAACCAAGACCAAGAACGCATTAACTTATGATTTGCATATGAATGAAACTTAAATATTTCACAATGAAACGATTTTTAATAAGCAAGTACATAATCCTTTTTTTGCATGGCTTATTTATTTTCGAAATAACACGGTCAAAATAATATAATGGAACCTATTACTCATTTATCTAAATTCACTTAACTTTTTTTACACGGTTTTTAGGCTGTTTTACATGAAAAGTACATATGTTCTGTATAAAAAAGGATTGAGCGTACTTTAAATCATTTATTTTTTGCGGCCCGAACCCACGATAACTTGTTTTATGCGGCCCGCTAGAGGGTAAAGGTTGTGCATCACTGTCCTCGAAGGAAAACAAACAAGGGTAAAATTAAGTACGTATATATAACGTAAACAAAGACGGCACAGGGTACAATTTATTTTATTATCAAAGTTATATAAATCTTTATGTCGGGCCTGTAACCAAGTGGCCAACGTAGTGCGCTCACGGGTTCCAATTCCGGTACGGAAGGTTTCATAAATCGGTCGATCTATGGATTTCTATCCGAAGTCTATCTGCGATGTCTAAAATTTCCTACCACCCATCCTACCTTACAAATGAGACGTAACGAGAGCTATTAGCTCACTACTAGTCATGCCCTAGCTATTTCCTTATATCACTACTCTCTTCGAAAAAGGTGAGCAAGTTAAATTGAGCAGTTTTTTTAGAAGAAAAAAAATCCGCTGATATCTCGCTTATCAGCCATGAGTGTTTCAAACAATCAAAAATAAGTGTAAGCACGCGCAAACAGCACTGCAGCTAAATATCGCTACCCTAAAGCAACAGTGGGATAAGTCGAAAATACTATCATAGTTTCGACAGCGAATTATGGTTTTATTTAGTTTCTTTTACGGTTTATGATTATCTATAATAGTAGGTTTTTTTTGTATCTAGTTATTTTACTAATCTCGCTGATGCTTTGAAGTTTCAGGGCAATATCAATGATTGCAAATGTAAGATTTTTATTTTAAATTAATCTATTTCACTGTTTCATTATAAAGGTTTTTTACTCATGTCTGCTCCTAATGTGGAGCATTTGGCCTCCTAGTGGAGTTATCTCAATCGATTTTTTTCTACAAGAACTGTTTGTTACTCAGTCGCTCAACCTCACTTTTTGCAAAGTGAGTAGAAGGGAAAGAAGAATAAGGCTAGAACAGGACTAGTGGTTGACTAATCGCTATTGCTACACCCAGTTATTAAAGGATCAGAAGGATGGGAGAAGAGGAAATAATGTGAATTGACATCACAAACACCCAGTCTTCGATCACAACTTAGAATTGAATAATTCTCAAATTCACTGTGATCTCACCGGGAATCGGACCCAGACCTGCGTGATTGGTAGAGCAAGCTCTAACCAACTGGACCATAGCAGGCGATTTATAAAGTTTTACCTTTCAGCAATCGATTTCATACTTCACTTTATCTCACCGTTGCTTTATGGTAGCAATATACAAAAATGCTTCACTTGATGCAAAACAATGGTCTTAAGGCAGTACGGTACTATGTCAATGCAGTATTGTGAATGAAGACCTTGCGATCCCAATGGTGCCTGCGAAACGCCATACGAGTGTCGCGGGTCACGCGCGATGATAAGAAGAGTGATAACGGTGCGCTATAATAAAGTCAATAGTGACAGCATTACATAACAAACGACCGGATTATTATTTATTACTAGTCGAGCGCAATTCGAAATTGGCAATAAATACAATTGCAGGGCTAATATAAACATATACTTACGTTTGTTATACGGCGCACAAAAAAAAACCTATTGCTCCAGTTTATTACAATCAGGGTTGCCAGATGTGTCTATTTGAGCGTGACTTTTCCCGAGTTCAACAGACGCCTCGTAGCGTAATGCCTCTGAAGATCCCGACAAAATTCTCACACACCCAATCCTTTTTTTACGCGATACATTGGTTTTTGAAAATGACGGGTATAATAAAATCGCATAAAAAAACCTAACTTCTATATGATTAAAAAATTGGTTACAAAAAACAAAATATCTCGTAGAAAAAAAAACAAAAATGTATGATTTTTTTTAAATTTGCTGTTCAAATTTTAAAAAAAATACCGGGGCTTCGAACCGGAACTGAACCGAAAACCGATATTTTGGGCAAATCGGTAAATTCCTGGGTTTTTGGATTCGAGCTTAACCGAAAGCCGTTAAATTTGAATCGTTCAAATTATGTACATTCACACAAATTCACGAAAAACGTTATTTTTGCCTGAGCGAAAACTGGAACCGAACCCATATATTTTTTTACTTAAAAAAATAGCGGTCCGAAGCCCTGAAAAATATGTTTTGAACATAGGTACCACAGACTTTTTTTAATGCAAATTCGTAAATCAATTTGAAAATCAATTAATGAAAATTGCCATTCGAACATTCAACACGACCGAGTAGGAAGAGGAGCAACGACCACTTGGCTGCAGGACAAACGGTAAATTAAAAACTACAGAAACAAAATAATGTACCGCGCACCAGGAAAATGATTTACCCTTTCATAAAGTCACATACATATTTTAGAATTCATGAGAAAATAAAACGGAAAATTGCGCCGAGAATATACCAATATTTATGTCGCTGTAAGTATGATTTAACACGTAACCAGCGGTAAAAATATTTCCCGGGTTTTCAGTATACCAACGGCAACACGAGCAAAAGCACAGAAGTCTTTCAAAGATTTTCAAAAAATCCCCATAATTATAACAAACCCACTTAATTCATTGAAAATTGTATACATTCATTTTACATTTTAATAACCTTTTAACTTAGTGATCTACTTATATTTTTGTATATAAACGATACAAACTGTTTACTACGCGTCAGTTCAAGTACATCCGTGCACTTGGAATGCCTGAAGATGCCGAAAGGCGAAACCCGGGTCGTTAGCGACAAAACTCATGGAAAAGTACAAAATTCAAACGATTCAAATTTGATATTGAAATTCCATCAAGCACCCTCAGTCGAAATACTTAATTTTAGAAGTCAGTTCAGTACAAATATACATCTTCAAGTGGTTAACTATTTACACATATTTAAACAATTCTGTTTTATTTTTCAGTGTCAACACTATTATTCGTGTTTAAGCTAAAAGGCTGACTACAGGAACGGTCACCCTATTTCAACAAATTCATGAAAAAGGTAGTGAATTATGGACATACGGATTTGGTACAAGGGCAAGTCTTTATTGTTTACCGTCGTCAACTGTGAAAACGTTCCCTTTGCACTGAAAAGTAAATTGTTGAGCAGGAAATAAAAACGTTTTTCGGATTGAAATATCGACAGTAAAAAAACAGGTGCAAAGGTGCACTCTGAAAAGTGAAAAGAAAAACAAGTTAACAAAACATCTTACACGTTATTATGTCAAAATATTCAGCAATACATCCAATATTATTTAATTTTTCTATCACCATTGAGAGTGAAACGTGAAAAGGTTTTGAAACGTCGGGTGATTAACACAAATACACATATCGTTTTCTCAACACAGTAATATTTCTACATTTTAAACTAAAATATATATACATATCGACTGTGGAAAGGAAAAAGGACGTAACCCACACATATCAAATTTTACAGGATGCGCTAAAAACGTGTTTTGATGATTTTGTGACATATGCAAATTATGAATTATACACAACTTTGAAGTGCACGGATACTTCTAAACTGGTGTTTAATTGACATAATCTAATATTAATTGAAGAAATTGTCTCGGAAAAACCGTTATTTCAGTGTTTTTTCATGGTTTTAATTTTTTACAAGGTCATCTTTTTCAAACTTAAAAGCTAAATTTAGATACTTATTCGGCATTTTCAGCTTCCATCCTTTTGATAGAATGTGTGTCAAGTTGTATACATTGTGGTTATCGAAAAAAAGCTGTTTTGGAAAATTGAGGGTTACGTCCTTTTTCCTTTCCACAGTCGATATGAAACGGGAATCACATAATAATTCTCGAGAGCAATACATATTTCAACGCAACATGAATATATTCCCCAATTATTATCTACCGAAACAAATTATCTGGGCTATAACACCGTCACGACTTGAACCGGTAACCTCCGGAATTATATCACACCAGCTCTGAGGCTAGTTTACTATGATAGTAACGCCAAAGAATTACGCATTATTAACATATAATGAAAATAAAGAGAAAAATATTTGTAAAATTAACGTCTGATTATATATTATATTTTACATAAGGTAAATAAATCGTGAGATGATTTAAAGTAGCCACAACTAGCATACCTACTTTTAAGCACACATAAAATGTGATGGATAAAATGTAACAGAGTTAGCCAAACTACGGCCCGCGGGCCAAAACTGACACACATTAGAAATGTGTAGAATTTTAAAAATATATGCATAAATATTATCACTGTCTAATTAAAAACGTAAAACTTGTCATTCTATAAAATTTTATGCTATAAATATTGCCGCCTGTGTGGTTGAGTGGTCAACGTCGTTGGGTACCGCTACGGAGGGCACGGGTTCGAATCCCAGTACGGACAGTTTTATAAATTGATTTTTCAATCGGTTTATGAATTTCTGTTAAAAGGTCCGGATGCATGTGCTGTCTTGAATTCCCCCCTACCACCCATCCTATCCTATGAACGGAGCGTATCGAGAGCGATTAGCTTACTACTAGTCCTGTCCTAGCCCTTTTCTTCTATTCTTACTCTCTTTGGAAAAAGAGAGGTTGAGCAACTGAGTAACAAGCAGTTCTCGTAGAAACACTTCTGTTGAGATAAACTCCATTAGGAGTCCATATGCTCCATATTGGGAGCGGACATGGTAAAAAAATAAATATATAAATAAACATATTAATTAATTTAGCATATTCAGCGATGGGCTGCCAATGCTTTAACAAGGGGCTCGCTTTATATCAAAGCAATTCTCGGTGTTCTGGGGAAGCAGTGAGTTTTTTTTATCACTCTGATGGAATTATATGCAACACTTAAATGAGCAATCGATTGTTACTTATACACTGAGCTTATAGTATGTAACAATTAGGGCATCCAATCCCGGGATCCCGTTCAATTTTCTGATCCCGAAATACCGGGATTGAGATGGCCTCGATCCCGAGATTTCGGGATTGAGAAATTTCTCGAAACTTACACGAAATTGGCAAATCGGAGATTTCAAATTCCTCGGTGAGCTTAAAAAAAAACGAGTTTCTGTGAGATTCTGGGAAAAAGTATACCAAATCGGAGATTTCAAATTCCTCGGTGAGAAAATCTCAATCCCGGGATTCAAAATAAATCAATCCCGAAATCCCGGGATTGGAAAAAGGCTCCGGGATTGGATACCCTAGTAACAATATTAAATTTACCGTAAACTTATCAATGTAAATGGCCAAAAATGTACTACTGTGTATACTGAAGTTGTCCAAGATAATATATAAGTCAGAAATTGCAGTTATGTACACACTTAATCTGAGATTATTGTTTTCTCTTAAATTAACAAGGGGCTCGCCAGCCTTCTCTGAGCCCGACCCACCCCTGAGCATATCCGTTGGCAAAACTCCATTATAATACAATACAAAATAACTGTGTGATTGAGTTCTACACACAGATCTGTCACGGTCTCCAAAAAATACCAAAGTCAATTTATTACATACAAAAACTTCATTTATATTAAGTTCTGGTGTCAGAATATATGACAAGATGTTTTGTGTATCTTTCGAAGCTAGTATATACGGAAGTAAGTTATATTAATTAAGTTAAAATATAATACCAAAGAGGGCTGTAAAGAATTAAAAGAATAGAATTAATAATAAAAAATACCTGAAATTGCTTCCTGTTCCGTCGAGCCAATTTTTTTATGATCTGACCCTTAACGAAAAAGTTTACAATCCCCTGCATGACACCAAAGTTAAAAAAAAAAACTAGCTTACTAATTAAACCATTAATTAAAAAAAACAGACACTGTGTACCTAAAATTAGACAAGTATCCGAGCAATACTAATATGAAGGTGATTAATGATTTTTCACAATACAAAAACGAGGGTATGTCAATAAGTAAACAAACAACACAGCATTATTAGTCATGATTATTTTTGGCTACGCATAGATAAATAATTTACACCGCGATAACAGCCGCACAAACGTTCGCGGAAAATAAATAAATAATTTCTATTCAGGCGAGCGAAGCCATATCGTACAACAAGACACTCACAATATATTGGATCTTCCGAAAAGATATCGCTTTTGTAATTTGAAACCAGTGCAGCAATATCCATTACATACGAGGTTCGATCGACGGCAGTTTCACCGGTAGCCGTTCGGAAACCAGCAAGGCGGGCCAAAACATTTCCATGCCGCAAAATATATTTGATACAAATGGACAGCAACTCGATAAAAAAAAATCGTTATAAATTTGTACACGTGGCACGGATTCTCAACATTTTAAGAGTCGACAACCCCGCCTGTCTTGATGATTTCTGTCATCCTATATGCGACACAGTTTCTCAACTTTTGAAGAGTCGACATCACTCCCTGTCTGGATGATTTTTGTCATTCCATATATGAAAAGGATTCTCAACATCTTAAGAGTTGGCACCTCTACTGTCTAAGTGGTTTATGTTACTTTCGCGACATGGTTTCCCAACATTTCGGGACTCGACGTCCCTGCTATCTCAAAGGTTTATTGTTACATTATTTTTTTATTTATAATAAAATCACAAATAAAAATATAATTGATTACATTTTTTTTTTACTATGGTTCGAATTCTTTTTTAACCTTATGAGCAGAAAGTTTTCTCTTATTAAATTTGGCTTGGACGTGAATTTTGATTTTTTACAGTTCAGTGTAATCCTGTTTTCACGTGCCCGGAATTTTCCGCTATTAGCGAATTTTGTTTTGCAATCTCGGTGTATTTTATTTCTTTTAGAGAATTGGATGTATCCCTCAAAAAATCCTTTTAGAGAATTAATAACGTTTAGACTTTCTGGCTTATTCAATAGGTTTGCAATTGATTTTTTACGCCAGCAAATTTTCTGATTATTTAAAAATGCAACAAAAATCTCCCCCGTTGAGAGCAGCGGGCTCACATCTAGTAAATAATTATTATTCTATAATATGCAATCATAAACTTATCGTATTTGGTTCTACCTGTTTGAAATTCATTAGAGAGTAAGTTCATAAAGTAACTAGAGAAAACCAGTCGGTCATTTATATTATATTTTAAACGATTAAATAAAATATTATATTTTTTTCCAACTCGATATTTACAAGTACATGGTACATACTGCCAACTAAACGTGTAATGTTATGAAATATAAATATAATCTAGCGTGTTATGAAACGGCTAATGGCATTAAAGTACAGTTACGAACACACTGTGGTCTCGGTTCCGTAATAAAAATGTGCATATGTGGACAGGTTTTTTTTCAATATTCCAATTTTAGACGTCTGGTTTTGCTAGCGGGACATCGAACGAGACTTTCCAATCAAAACGTAGTAACCATAGCGACAACAGTAGTGTTCATATACTTCACGTTTTATAATTTACAGTATTATTCAGTTAAAAGGTAGACTTCATTGCATACATTGACGTTGTGTTTCAACAGACAATCACTATTATGTGTAACAAAGAGTGACAGTTTCTATGACACTGAAATCAATCGATGAGATTATACGTGAAAAGATTTTTTCTCTATTTTCAAGCCTAAATTGTTGATGCTGATTTTTACGGCATATTTTTTTCGGCAATAAAATTACCAACTACTTGATCCCTAAATATTTTTAAAACAGTGCAACTGACTGTATTAAATTTAATAAATTCACATTAGTGGTTCCCGGAACGATAACAATAATACGATGATTGTTATCGTTCTGTCGCATTTGGGAGGTTTTCGGAAATATCTAAATATTTCTCCACTAATATAGACTAATACAATTATATTATCTACAGCTGTTTTTAGCCAATGACCGAAGAGTACATTCACCTATTGATATCGACTGTGGAAAGGAAAAAGGACGTTATCCACACATGATAAATTTTATAAGAGACAAATAACGTGATTTGATGATTTTGAGCTAAAGGCAAATTATTAAATATACATAACATTGAAGTGCTTGGAGACTGATAAACTGGTTTTTAATTGACTTTACCTAATATTAATTTGATATTTTTTTCAAAATAAACCTCTTTTTAAATTTTTTTTCATGATTGCAATTTTCATAGGCCCTTATTTTTGAAGTTATACTTCTTTAGGCGCGTTACGCAAAAATGATGAGAGTGAAATTTTAAGATGCGCGCGCATCACCGTCACACAAAATTCACCAGTTGGACAGTATTCGAGTATACAGTAGTATAAATCAGTATACGGAAACTGATCTGAAAAAAATTGTGATAAAACGAATTTATACATTACGGTTTTATACAAGCTGCAATAATAGTGAGATCAAGAGTACAAAACCGTATACGTAACGGCTGTAATAAACGGCGTTGATTATGAAATTATTTATATCGTACTGTTATATACAATCGATAGATTTCGCAAACAGAATATTATTTGAAAAGTGGACGGAATATCAAACATGGCGTAGATATTTACTTTGTATCTGACATTTGAAAGGAAATGAACAAAAACAACGAAAAATATACTTTTAATTAACATTTTAAATAGAAAATATGTTTTATATTGTAGAATATTATTGAAGTTATACTTGTATAGTACTATTAATAGTACTATTCAATTTCTATTCCAGTTTTCAAGATGGGTAAAACAAATGCAATTAAAAATTGTTATTTAATTTCATAAACTACAAACGTCAAACGTTCAGTATTAGACCTTATAAAACACCTTTTTAACATTCGATATCTCTGTTTGTTTATGTATCTATCTGTCTGTCTATCTGTGTATGTCTATTTATGTATTAAATTTATTTATTTGTCAAGTGCGTAATTGTGCAATAGAGTGGCTTTGCGAACTCCGTCGAACACGTGTCAATTTCGTTCCTTGTTATAATTAATTATTTGCATGCAATAATTTTTTTTTTTTAATGATGCCAAAGAAGTATTACTTCTGACGCGCGTACATAAGTACACGCACCCATATTTTTTCAAACATAAAAGTTAAATTAAAATAAGTATTCGGTATTTTCAGCTAACATCCTTTTAATTTAAGATTGCGTGAGAAGGTGCTTGGTGGAATTTCAATATTAAATTTGAATCGTTCAAATTTAAAATCCTTTTGATAAAACGTGTATCAAGTTGTATATATTGTGATTATCGAAAAAAAGCTGTTTTGAAAAAAGTGTGGAATTCGTCCTTTTTTCTTTCCACAGTCGAAAGTATATACCAATGGCGGAAGGGCTTCAATCTTTCAATCAAGGGATGCTTCCAACAATACGACTAATTTGCTTTTGCTTTTCGAATGTTAAAGAACTTTAGGGATGCCCTGCATCCACGGCATCCATGGCCCGCCCGCCCGCCACTGGTACTGGCCACTGGTACAAAAGTAAAAGTCAATGCAACCAATGATTGAAATAATAAAAAAATCGATCTCAGCATTGTGCAATGCATATTATATATAATTTGCAAAACTAGGCCGCGCAATCGTTCGGTATAACATGTTTAAGAGTAATAAAACTCGTAATAATAACCCACTAAATCACAACAAACAACCTGAGTTCGCGCAAAAGCAATGAATTGAATCCGACGGGTCCCTGTCAGGGCTGCCAAATTTAATTTAATTTACGTGCCTGTTTGCGAGCGGGGATTTGATTATTCTAGGCACTTAGTGACTCCTCTAAATATTAAAGACTGAAGTGCGTATCCGAAGAGCTTTTTTTTCAAGACGGATACTCGATTATATAAAGAAGGAAATCACTCCAAATTCGGATGTCTTTTTTTGGAAAGAGAATTTTTGAGCAACAATATTAATGCAAACATATCATTTTGGGAAAACTGATTTTCATAGGTTCCCTCGACGATTGTTTTCCGGGTTAAGCGAGGCAATTACTGTATGGTTATTGCATATTATGCATCGTTCGAGATAGTTCGATTTTAAAGCCACGTTTACGAGACTTTGTTATTCTGGCGACCGTTTGTTTGAAAATACGACACAGAAACGAATAAGATTGGTACGCGCGCGTCCCAGACGATCGGAAATCACTTTCTCTTCGAAAAACAAACAATATTTACCCAGTCTTGCCTGCGCGACTTGATTTGTTGAATTTATACACAGATCGCGGTGCGCAATACCGGATTTTTTTTATAAATAATAACCGACAAAGTTGTCATTTACATTCAGTGTTGGCGTTAATATTTGAGAATAATGGTAAAAAAATGAAACTTTAATTTCGTTTTGAAAAACAATGTACATTTTAAAACTATTTTTTTCTACCATGTCCGCTCCCAATGTGGAGCATATGGACTCCTAATGGAGTTTATCTCAACATAAGTGTTTCTACGAGAACCGCTTGTTACTCAGTTGCTCAACCTCTCTTTTTCCAACAAGAGTAGGAAAGGGCTTGGAAAGGACTAGTGGTTAGCTAATCGCTCTCTATACGCCCCGTTCATAAGATAGGATGGGTGGGAGGGGGGAATTCAAGACATCACATACATCCATGCCTTTGAACAGTAATTCATAAATCGATTGAAAAATCAATTTATAAAGCTGCCCGTACTGGGATTCGAGCCCGTGACCTCCGTAGTGGTAGCCAACTACGTTGACCACTCGACCACACAGGCGGCAAAGTTTTTTTAGTTGTACATTACTTTGGAATGATATTACGTGTGTTATCAAGCCATGTTTGATCAAAATTTATTTTTATCTACTAAATTACATTCATGGTTAATGTTTCAACAATGTTATGGCCATATGATGATTTCAGCACGAATGAGAGAGTGGCATGGACGGAAACGTCTTTGGTTCATTCTTTATTAACCACCGTAAAGATATTGAGGACAAAATCATTCCAGTGGTGTTTAATAGCGATGGAAAAAGATAGCGACAGAGGGAGAATAAAGTACATTTACGTGTCTCCTAAAAACTGCAGAAAATTACCGACGATATGATAAATAACTAAATCGAAAACGTTAATATAATTTGAGGGAACTTGATAACTTTATTAATCCACCTTTGTTACAAAGTATGACACGTGTTTCGTCTCTTCAAGAAGCATCATCAGACAGAACATCGTAAGGTTTACGAATAAGCTAAAACATGTTTAAATTCTTACGTTATAAATCACAAAATAAAGTCCGATGTTTATTTTTCTTTTTTACTGGAGAGGGTAAGGTTCAAACATTAATAGTACTAAATATCAATTTAATTACTGAACTGTCCGTACTGGGATACAAGCGCGTGAGTTTCGAAAGAAAACCCGACGACCTGGCGATTATATAGGGTCTTTCAATAGGGACGCTCGAAATTGTTGAAAAATACTTTCAATAAATCGTGGCGTGTGCTGTGTGTAGGGTTACCACCTGTCCCGGATTGGCCAGGATTGTCCCGGAATTGGAAGCACTGTCCCGGAATTTTTGAACGATTGACGATTTCAAATTCTTCGGTGAGCTAAAAAAAAAAGAAAAACGAGTTTCGGAGACGCCGGGAAATGCTGATATTTTAGGCAATTCGGTAAATTCCTGGGTTTTTGGATTCGAAAGTCAGCAAATCGGACAAATGTCCCGGATTCACTTGCAAGAAATCTGGCAACCCTAGCTGTGTGGCACGTAGCGCCGTCCTGTTGGAATCACATTTTATTGGTATTCATATCATCCAGTTTAGGCTACAAGAAGTTGCTTATCGTCGATCTGTAGCGCTCGCCGTTGACGGCAATGGACGAAGTGCAGACCGATGATTCGGCCAGACCAAAATCTGCACCAAACAGTGACTTTCTCGGTTCTCTCTTTGGCGTTAGTGTATCTCGTATGGATTGGTATCACCATTTAGATTCACAAATCCATTCATCCAAAAATGAGCCTCGTCGCTAAAGATGATTTGCACACGTTGTGCAACGCTATAACCTTCCATGGTGATTTGCCGTACTCTACTAAGCAATCGACAACAAATATGACAGATGTCACTTAAACAATATGGCTGCTATAAACTAACAAATTTCGAGCGTCCCCTTTGAAAGACCCTTTATAATATGTGCATATGTAAATATACATTCTTTAATATTATTTTGAAAGTATATATCTTCAAATGATGAAGCCTTGTTTGTTTTCCATTTTCCACCGTCTTAGATTTGTGCAATTACGTTGGTCACTGCGTCAGTGTCACTGTTTCTCAGTGTCCTTTATAATGTGTTTTTAATTTAATTTGGAAATATATCCAAACACTTTTGACAGGCGGCACTGCCTTCTTGTAATGCGCCACTTGATAATATTATATAACCGTGTTGAACAGGGCAGTTAACAATTGCATAACATTACGAAATTGTTACGTATTTATCCGAGACAGCGACTTGACCATATACAATACGAACACAACATGATCGCATTGTTATAAATACATACCTATAACGAGTTTATCTAGTTTTCTCCAGCCGGCAAATCAATAAAAGATCGAATCAATATTACGTACTTCGATTATGCCATAACCAAACATCAAATATTCATCATAAATAAGCTGCTATCACGCGAGACAAATAAAGGAAAAGTATCCATGGAGATAATGAAAGAATGCAGCCGGAATTATTATTTATGCCAATTAGCGAGTCATTTTTACTTGACCGTGTAAGCGCAGCATTCGATGCAAATTCGGTGCACATGCGGTGTGAATTTGAAATTAGGCATTTGATTAAGTGCACGCTGAATTTTAAATATGTAATTAAAAAAAAAGTACATAAAGATATGCTAATTTTCGTCTTCAAACGAAATTTATAACCAGATGATAGAATAACACATACCTACCTAACTGCCTATGACGGCTTGGACTTTCTGTATAAAGCGAAAGTTAATTTGACATTAGTATAATGTTAAGATAACAATAAACAACAAGGTGGCTAATAAGTAAAAGCAAAAACATATGATTCTTAAAATGCGGCAATTTTACAGTCCTAATATTATGAATAAGAAAAAATATATATTAAAGTATTTTAGACCTTCCCAATGTGGAGCAAATGGCCTCCTAATGGAGGCTACCTCAACAGAAATTTTTGTACGAGAACTGTTGGTTACTCAGTCGCTCAACCTTTCTTTATTGCAAGTTTTCAAAGAGAGTAGTAGGGATAGTAGGATAAGGCCAGGACAGGACTAGTGGTTAACTAATAGCTCTCGCTACGCGCAGTTAATTATTCTCCAAGGATGAGCGTGACTATATGGCAACAGTTAACACACTTGTCTATTAATCACACTGCTCATCCTGTCTCTGCCCGAATATCGTTGCTTTCACTCAATTTTGGTTAAAAATGAAACAGACTTCAGCTGGTCATCAGCAGCGGAGACGGAAACAACTACCAAAAGCACATGCGATTTTTTGAATTTCCGTTTATTTAAAATGGACTTTTTTAAATTGTTAATTATTATTTTATCAAATATTTAAATTATTTACACTTGTTTTACTAATTTAATTGTCTTGAAATTGTATTGATTTAAAAAGGTCAAAATGTAAATATTTTTAAAATTTCACGTTTAACTATATTTTAACCACAAATGTTTGCGTGACCATATGGCCACGCTCGTCCTTACTACTGTCCTTACACAATATTACACGGGTGCTATAAGGATGAGCATGACCATATAGTCACGCGGTGTTTTTATCCAACGACTTTTTTTGTTGTTGCTAGATTTAAAAGTTATCTGTTCAATATGGCTTAAAATTTATTTTTTTATTGACAAAAAAAACTTCTTGTCTCTGGAAGGCAGTGGCGGCCGGTCAATGTGGCATTGGATCAATGCACCCCTCGTATATGCAGGGGCGGTTATATTTCATGAAATAATATTCAAACATAAAATTTACACCATTCACTCATTTTAAATTCTTCATGTATTTATTGTCTATAGTAAATATTTTAGAAATCGAAGACTAATTAACACGCTTCGACAATAAATACATGAAGAATTTAAAATGAGTGAATGGTATAAATTTTATGTTTGAATATTATTTCATGAAATATAACCGCCCCTGCATATACAAGGCGTGAATTGATCCAATGTCACATTGACCGGCCGCCACTGCTGGAAGGTAAGATGATCGGAAAGGGCGGAAGGGATTTTTTAGACATCACAGAAGCCCGTTAACACTGCAGCCGAAGACAACTAACTTGACTACTCTTTTACTGATTCGGTATGTAGAATTATTACGAAAGTGAATTTACTAAAACCAGAAGTATTATCTGACATTTGAAAGATGAGAGTTAATGTTGAAAAAGGGAACGAAGCCGCTATTGGAATACTAAAAAATCGGAATAAAAATTATCATACCACGTATCGGGTGTCAGCACGTTTTGGAAAGCCATACGCCGGTACGCGGAGACTAGATTGATTAATTCGTTCGCCGGAATTAATTCGCATAATTCAGCGTCCACCCGACGCGTGACGCACTAAGCTCGTGCTCGCCGTTGCGATGCGGCCCTGCGCGGATCTCTCTGATTTACGATTCCGACTGCAGGCCGGTGCGTCCGTCAACGCGCAGCGACTAATATCATAATGTAATTGCATTTCGTTGACGACGAGAAGCAAAAACTTTCAATTGTGATGACCATACGTGGCGCGACACTTTCACGTCAAATAAAAAAGCCTCAATGAATAAGCAATCGTTGCCGACGCTTGGTGCTATCGTTGACTTTGACAGTCGCAAGCAAATGCGCCAATCTAGAGAATAAATAATTTTCTAACTAGCTAGATTTTGAGTAAGCTAGTGGAGTCGTTTAAGATCCTGCAAACTCATATTTTAATAATTGTAATAGTTTTTTTTTGTAATAGTTTTCATTGCTAAGTGGTCTTCAACTTTTTATTTATAGTTTATTTTCCTTGTATTTTGCTTCAATTCTTTTGCTAGGTTGTAATACCAATTGTTTGTCATACCTTGTTTTTATCACTTAACTTTGGTAATAAATGCGGTACATATCGACTGTGGAAAGGAAAAAGGACGTAACCCATACATACCAAATTGTACAGGAGGCACAAAAAACGTGTTTTGTTGATTTTGGGCCATATGCAAATTATGTTATATACACAAACTTGAAGGGCACAAACACTTGTAAACTGGTGTTTAATTGACATAATCTAATAATAATTTAATAAATTGTTAAAGAAAAACCTTTTTTTAGGTCCTTTTACTGGGTTTCAATTTTCACAAGCTCATCTTTTTTCAAACTTAAAAGATAAATTTAGATACTAATTCGGCAGTTGTAGCTTACATCCTTTTGATAGAACGTGTATCAAGTTTGATACATTGTGATTATCGAAAAAAGCTGGTTTGAAAAAACTGTGGGTTACGTTCTTTTTCCTTTCTACAGTCGATATGTATATTACTTTTCGTGACTGTATGTTCATATTAATTTGTATGAAACTGCCATTTATACATATACACATGACAGTTCCATACAAATTAATATAAACACAAAATCGTGTATAAATTGGGATTCGGCATTGAGGAGTTTTCGCTCGCCTATTTTGAATTCCTTGTATTTTGCGGATTTCCCAAAACGAAGCGACGTGAGACCTTTGATTTAGCTATTCCATGATTTACAATTTGAAAACCCCAGGAATTTAAAGATTTCTCAAAACAAAACAAAAATTTGGAAGCTTCTTTTTTACCCCTCACTAAATTTTCTCAATCCTGAAATCTCGGGATTAGTACTGTCACAATCCCAAGATTTCGGGATCGAAGAATTGGACGGGATCCCGGAATATCTATTGGTCGGACACCCTTGGCAAACTACCCTAATGAGCTGAACCGATGATGCAATAATGTTGGTAAACCGTTAGCGACCAAAAGGCCAAACATGGGAGCGGCCGAAAGTTTCAAGTTTGCACAGCACAAGTATCATACACGCGGGACCGCCCGTGTAAACACAATTTGCGCCCGTAGCAACCTGTGGAAAGTGCCTTCCAACAGGTGAAAACGGCAACCGTTTATTTTTCAACAGCCTCAAACACGTTTAGTTACGTTTCTATCAAACTATTACATCATTCCGTCAAGTTGCAAGTTATATTAATTATTTTCCACAATATTTTAATACAGTAGATTAGAAACTGTATTGATCGTTTCTCAAAAAAAAAGAATTCGAAACACCCATTAGTAAGGGAAATCAATAATAGATTTTACTGTACAATAAAGTCTAACAGTGCCGCCTGTGTGGTCGTGTGGTCAACGCCGTTGGCTACCGCTACAGAGGGCACGCGTTCGAATCCCAGTACGGGCAGTTTTATAAATTGATTTTTTCAATCGATTTATGAATTTCTGTTCAAAGGCATGGATGTATGTGATGTCTTGAATTCCCCCCTCCCACCCATCCTATCCCATGAACGAGGCGTTTCGAGAGCGATTAGCTAACAACTAGTCCTGTCTTAGCCATTTCCTTCTATTCCTACTCTCTTTGGAAAAAGAGAGGTTGAGCAACTGAGTAACAAGCAGTTCTCAGTAAGCAGTAGAAATACTTCTGTTGAGATAAACTCCATTAGGAGTCCATATGCTCCATATTGGGAGCGGACATGGTAAAAAAAAATCTAACAACAATTTTCTGTCCATTTACGTCGGTTTTTTACAGTCACAAAATATTTTAGTTAAATTAAACTCATCAAAAATTTGTTTAGTTTCGTTTTCTTTGGTAACTTCCAGATGTAATTTCAACTACGAGCGATTATTTTTTTTATAGTACAAACAATTCATTTAGGGATGACACTCTGTAGTTACCAACAGCAATTATGTATCTTTCAATACCTAAGTATATCAAGTCAGATAAAAATATAAAAGCGAAACACGTGACATATTTAGTTATTAACGCTACCTTCACGAATGATGAAGTCGATAAATCCCACTTGAAAACGAAGATAAAATAACAAACTATGCTTTGCGACGATTCCTTACATTACACGATCAATAAACACATGCGAAATCTTTCACGTCAAATGTATTTTTTTTTAAATTAAACAATTAAATAACACTTTCGATGGTTTCGGCGGTAACTTTGTGGAAGTTCATTTTAATAGAAAATTTAAATTAACTTTGATTATTCCACGTATTGTGTAACTAACTTTGCTTTATTTCGATTCTACACCCCCCCCTCCTTGCTCCTCTTAAAAGGAAAAAAAAACCCAATCCATTTTGTAATTTTATAATTTTAAAATGTTAGAATCAATCTTGCTTCATTACTTAAGCAAACTTTGCGATAGTAAGTCTGAAGATGCCTCTGAAAGAGGCGAAACACGTGTCACAGTTAGTTACACAATACGTGGAATAATCAAAGTTAATTTAAATTTTCTAATTAAATAACAACCAAAAAAACATCGAATAAGTGATTGAAAACATGAATAACGAATTAATATCAGCCTGCCTGTGTTGTGGTCCAGTGGCAAGAGTTATCCTGCTGTCCTAGATATCAGATGGGTTTGTTTATCAGGGTTAGGTTTTTTCAATTCAAATTTAAATCCGGACAGTGATGTTTTGTCTCCTCGAGCTTCGGTCATTGAAAATATTCGGCAGTTATTGGATGTAATCTACAACTATTTTTTCGTCTGGGCCGCATGTCGGTTTTCGCTAAATGAAGTGGGCCGAAGAATATTAATAGTAATACGTAAATATGCCACACACTGTTCATAATATAGTGACATAAAATAAATGTAAGTACACAAAAAAAATATTTTTTGCAAACAATAAGTACCAATGTTTGAAGACGCATCTGGTGACTATAATTGTTGTGGGCCTCAAATAAATTCTGAATGGGCTGCATTTTGAGTATCGCTGCAACTAGGGCTGTTGAGTCGGAGTCTGAGTCGTGGTATTTTGGCCGGAGTCGGAGTCGTGAAAAATGAGCGGCTCGAATTTTTTGTGAAAAATATATTAATGATGTGTATTCAAACAAAATATGTAGTCCAATGTGTTATGATTGCATGCTTGGCTGACTAAGGATGATCTGGTGGAAAACATATATATAAGTTAAATTGAAATTATTGAAAAATTTCCTCGGAGTCCGTATTTTTTACACGACACAGCCCTTTCTGTAACAGTCACAAAGTTTAATATTGGAATTTATGCCAAGGTTTAAAAGTTCGCAAACACTTAAATTCTATTACGAGCAAAACAAAGAAAATTTTGAATCTAACTACTTATATTATTACATAATATCATAAACCTTACATCGAATCTCGGCCAGAAATCTTAGCCGCAAAGGCTCTGGATTAAAACTTTTCCCATTTCCATGGAGGAATTTCGAATTCGGTGAAAACCCGAGCATATTATAAATAACACTCAAGACATCATATACTTTAATTGCTATCAAAACACTGTTGAAACTTCACAGTGCGGTCCTGTGATTAATGAAACCGTTGGAATTATTTCGATCTCGGGTTTCAGGGGATTCGGGAAACACAATGCCGGGATTAATTATTAACTACACAAACATACAATGTTTGGCACTCACGAATTCATAACGACTGTGGAAAGGAAAAATGACGTAGCCCACAGTTTTTTCAAAAAAGCTTTTTACGATAATCACAATGTATCAAACTTGATACACGTTCTATCAAAAGGATGTAAGCTGCAAATGCCGAATTAGTATCTAAGCTTAGCTTTTTAGTTTGTAAAAAGATGAGCTGGTGAAAATTGAAATCAAGAAAAAATACTAAAAAATAGGTTTTTCCTAGACCTTTCTTTAATTAATATTGGTCAGTTAAGAAGTCTCCGTGCACTTCAAGGTTGTATATATTTCATAATTTGCATATGGGCCGAAATCATCACAACACGTTTTTTGTGCTTCCTGTAAAATTTTATATGTGTGGGTTACGTCCTTTTCCCTTTCCACAGTCGATATAAAGGGGGGAGGTTATAAAATGCTCGTGTAAGATTTGAGGAAATATGTCGAATTTTCATAAATAGAATATGAACACCTAATCATACTTTTGAGCATTGAATACAATTCATGTGACATGAAAAAAAAACGGTGTAAGAAAGGTTAACAAATTCTTCCGGACACGTTTTTTCCTAACACGAATTCTCCGCACATGAAAGTTTCGGACACCGATTCTTCCGTACATAGAAAACTCCGGACAAAAAATATTTTGAACATTAAAAAAAAATGTATTATTAAAATTATACTGTCGTTTTAATGTTTTTTTGTGATAAATATTTTTGAGGATGCGAATAAGCAAAATTTTAAATAATTCAAGCAGAAGTCAGCAGAAAAGCGTAAGCGACAATTCATAAATTTGTCGCCCGCTATGGTCTAGTTCAGTGAATGGGAACCTGCGGCCTCTTGGCTACTCAGATGCGACCTTTTGACTTGATCAAACATTCACATTGTTAAAAAAAATATATATGCAAGCGTTTGGAAAAAGAGCGTAATCAACCCATTATATGTTTGACAGTCAAAAAAAAGGACTGGGGTGTCAACGTTTTCTTTACTGCAGCCTTATGTTGAATCAGATAAATGAATGTGGCCTTTAGAAATGAAAAGGTTCCCCAGCCGTGATCTAGTTTGTTGTAGCTTTCTTTACCGACCAGGTTAGTCTGGGTTCGATTCCCGGTAAGATCAATGTCAAATTATTTTTTTAAATTTTTTGACATGGATGTTTGTGAAGTCAATTTGTCCCGAGTTCATCTCGAGTGACTTCCAATAAATTCTTATCGAGTTTTTTTTCTCGTATTATTTTTCCTATTTAAAATATTTGGCGCGATGGCATACGCTGTAATGCCAAATATTTTTTAAATAATAAATATATATATATATTTGACATACGGTTTTTCTTTAAATTACACTCGTAATAAGTAAAAAAAAATACTTAAATGCGGTTAGGAATGTTAAGCATGCTTAAATCAAATGAAAAACTTAAAATCAATATGCGCGAATTTATGTGGTGGGATTCGAGCACAGTATCACAAGCACGTAAGCATACTACACAGTGAAGTGATTACCAAATTGCACACAACCATTATTCATATAAAAAAAACAATTAAGCATTTTATTACTATATATACGACCGTAAAAAAAGTGAAATTTTAAATATTGAAGAAGAAAGTAAAAAAATAAACAACCGCCTTTGGCAGACGAAAAATCCGTTGTTTAATTAATTGCGAACAAACACTTGGAGATATTTTCAAAAGGCCGCCAGAGATACGCAGATGAGATGCAAATTACATCAAAAAGATTCACAAGGAATGTCTCCTCTTTAATGAAAAAATAATTAATATTTATTCAGAATTTTTAATTATTATGAATATTTTTTTATTCCAGACTGAAGTAATTAACTTTTTTCAATCAGACATCTTATAATACATCCAGCTTATTTTCTATCTCAGTATGTCTTTAACAATAATGGATTGGATCTACTATCAACGTGGATACTATGGGGTCCCATTGGAGTACAGTCAATCAGATTATAACACGCAGAAAGGTTCCGTGCTAAAGAAGTTTATGAATAGATATACTGAATTTGGAGTTATTTAATAATTATTTATTTATTACAATTACACAAAAAAGCGAAATCATTCATTTTCTCATAAAAATAATGCATTCAATTTGAATCGTTCAAATTATATACATTTACACAAGTTTTGTCACTTACGACCCGGGATTCGCCTTTCGGTATCTTCAGGCGTTCGAGTGCACGGATGAACTTGAACTGGCGCTTAGTAAATGAATGTTTCGTGTTTATATAATAAATAAATGTATCATTGAGTTTAAAGCCATTGCTGGCGAAAAGTATAAGCCCATGGGAATGCCCACAGATTTGAATGGTGAGTAGTTTTAAGAATTACATTTATTTTTGTTTGTTGGAAAAGGCTTTATGATTATATTTATATAGGGTATAAAAGTGGAGAGCCCGGCATATGCATCTGTTCATTTAAAACCGGAATACTGTTCAATTGCGATCTATTTATTTCTAAAATTTCTAAATTATTAGTTAACAATAAATATAGAATACATCACTTAAATAAATCCGCATAGATTGCAATGCTTTTTTTGTACAAAAAAAATATATCGGGAAAACAGAATACCATTGAATACCACAGAAGGACATTGAATACCAGATTATCAGAACACATGACAGTCTTTAGATTGAAAAAGACACGTGTTCGACCAGGAACAAGGGATAAAAATGTTGCACTCAAATACGGACGCTCAGAAGCTGTTTTTCCAGGAAATTTCAGGGTCGTTAGTGACAAAATTTGTGTGAATGTACATAATTTGAACGATTCAAATTTAATATTGAAATTCCACCAAGCACCTTCAGTCGAAATCTTTAGTTAAAATCCTAACCTAATATACCACAAATCAGAGCGACTTCGAATTCAGAACTACAGTTCCTGCTGACAATATTACACTCCATATCCATACCCACATCCATACCCTTGAATTAAAATTCATGAATCTTACACGCAAGAAATCTTTTAAAAATATTACAGAACATCAAGAA
Organism: Himalopsyche tibetana; assembly: GCA_030503985.1. NCBI lineage: Eukaryota > Metazoa > Arthropoda > Insecta > Trichoptera > Rhyacophilidae > Himalopsyche > Himalopsyche tibetana. The sequence continues at coordinate 23,288,061 of JAPJYX010000007.1, forward strand.
ATCAAGTGTATGAATATCATACGGTAGTCTGCATTGCTGATGAATTGAAAATAAGAAATAATTTTCCCACACGAAACAGCAGCGCTTTAACCTTTGAAATATACTGATGTCATTTCCATGTACATACTTAAAAAGAATGACAAATTAAATTATCATTATCAATTACATTTGAAGTATAATGATTATAAAAAAAAAATCGTATCACATTAGCAGTTTAAAAATAGTAAATTATTTACAGCGAACAAAAAAAAATGAAAAAAAAAACAGATTACCAATATTACAAATCAATGAATGGATGGAAACGTCAAATATGTATATATACGCAAATAAAGAACTAGAGTTTCTTTTTGCAATGTAAAGAACACAAGAGTAAGCGAGGCCGATGGTATTTACGCTATCACTTCCTTGTCATGGCAGTGATGTTTACAGTGCTTTATTACAAATTAAGTCAAACGTTTTACTTAATTATTTTAATGCTAAAATCAAATCAACAGCTGGATTAGTCGTCTATTGTATGCAGTCATTCTACGCTTCGGTTGGCGCATCCACTATACTTCTTGGGTTTACCAGCATCATGACATCCAAGGCGAAACTTTGAAGTCGGTTTATTATTTTAAGACTATCGAAAAAAGTGCACGATTAATTTATTATCACTCTCGATTTAAATGTTGTACATCTTAAAAAAAAACCCAGTTTCGGTGTACTAATTTAATACTAACGTATCAGATGATTTTTCGCACACTCGTTGGGAATTCATTTTAATGTAACTACAATACTGTAAGTAGATTTGTGTTTCACGATAAAAATATTATCACTAATTATGAGTCTCGTAAAAAATTAAAATGTTATTTATGGACTTTAATGAACTTTGAGGGATAAGGCATCCAATCCCGGACCTTTTTTGTAATCCTGGGATTGAGAAATTTTTGCCAGGCAATTTTTAAATCGTGTGAATTTACAGATTTCCTAAAATGAAAAGACGCGAAACCTTTTCTTTTTAGCTCTCGCGCAACTTTCTACAATTTCCTCAATCCTAAAATTGCACGTTATCCCTTGATTGGAGGCCCTAGTAGGGGATATGTGGATAGGAATATAACAGGGCTAGTGTTAAACTAATCGCTCTCGCTACGCTCCGTTAATTTTAGGATTGAAAGCAGATCGGGTATTTTTAAACATCACAAACACCTATGTCTTCGAACATAAATCGATTGAAAAAATACGGTTCCTACTGGGAAATAGAACCCGTGAGATCCGTCTCGTAAGCTAACGACGTTGAACGCTGCCCCACGGACCCGAAGATATTAAATGATAAGATTTTTTAAAAAACTAAGAATTTTCAATTCGTCACCAACTTCAACGTGTGTCTCATTTATTCATACATATGTGTCACTGTGATGATTATTATAAACATAGACAGCCCGGAAAACCTTCATACATTTATGATTAAAAAATAAACTGACAAAAGCTCGTAAAAAATATGTTGCCGTAGCAATATGTATATAAATAAGCTTGTGTTAAAATACCTCAATTAAGAAGCCATGTGCTCAACATGTGGGAGCAGATGATATTGATAAAAAAAATGTACCAAACTGAAAAAAATACACCAAGAATACGTTGACCTTAATATACTGAAAATTTTGACTCTAGTTACATAATATAATAAATATCTACTTTACTCACTTATTGCCAAAAATGATGCAACAGTATTATGAGATCTTAACGTTTTAACATATGTATTTACATGATAAACATTTGACTGATTAAAGCCAGTTTTATCGGAAGATTCTTATCAAATCGACCTAATCTTTATAAAAATTATAATATAGGGTGACTGTTTCTATGGTCAGCCGTGTCCAGTAGTCAGCCTTTTAGCTTAAACATGAATAATAGTGTTGACACTGGAAAAAACACAATTGATTAAATATGTTTCGGTAGTTAAGCACTTGAAGATGTATATTTTAAACTGACTTCTAAAAGTTAATGCCTATGAAAGACTAACTACTGAATTAACTGGAGACTGTTTTTATTTTATGTGTGGAACGATATTATCCGATTTATTTTCACTTGATTACATAATTTGGTGGCTGTTTTATAAAATACCAGTGGAAAAAAAATACATTCATTATTCATTTACCACTTGACAGTTTTTCCCGAGCGTGACTCGGGCGCGGGTTTGCTTCGCACACTGACAAGCCCGAGTCTCACTCGGGTGTTTTTATTTTCGACTTGTCAGGAATGCTTAACACGATTCCCGATCGGGCAGATAATATTTGTCTAAACTTGTCACTCAGTTTTTTTTATTAGTTTTGACTGAAATGACGTAATATAATGCTCTATTTATGGGTAACGTAATACAATATCTATATATTAATAGTCGATAATGTATTTTAGTTATTTTAGAGAATTGGGTGTATTCCTAAAAAAATCCAGTTAGAGTATTAATTACGTTTAGATTTTCTGGCTTATTCAATAAATGGATTTGCAATTTTTTGACTATTTAAAAATGCAACAAAAATCACCCCCGTTGAGGGCAACGGGCTTACAGCTAATTATATATTATTTCCGTAAAATTTAAGATATTGTAAACTTACATATTGGTTCTGATAAAATGTAAAAAATAATACTAAAATGTTAAAAGATTGTTATTTAATAAGAAACTGACTATTTTTAGCCACTCTTCTCAACCAAAAGTAGACTGGTGAGTGGTTAATCCAATATGTATATTTTTCGAAAAAACACCCGCCTCTTAACTGGCTGACAATCACCCTATCGAATAATTCGTTCGTTCGCAAACGGTGCATATCTAGTATCTACTAATGTTTGATGCATAGACAAGATGACCGATAAGGATGGACTCTTCACAACCTTAATTAATTATTATTATTTTGTACGATTTTTTTCAACGAAAAATTAGATAACCTTCATTTTTCCGCGAACACAACATCATTCATTATTTATCTATCAAAGTACATCACATGTCATATTTATCTATTTTCAATGGCGGACATATTTCACAAATCAAGGTTGATGATACAGGGTCTTCCTTCACGGTTATATGTATAATAATCACAGGATGTATAACGTGGCTCTCGTATGGTAAATACTTATTATTGACCGTAGAAAATTTGAATACACATTTTGTTAAGTCATTTCAATTACCAGTGTGGAAAATAATATTCGTCCACATGTGACGTCACGTTCTAGAGAATGGGGGGGGGGGGGGGGTGGTCTGATGTAATATGATAATCAAAATGTGAAATAGATTATAAAACGAAAACGTGACGATAGGGGAGAGTAGAAATACAAAATATTGTGTAACGCCATGTATGACCGGATTATCAAATATCCGATAAAATAGTCAAACTAAAAATGGAAATTTGTCACAGCTTACTCGGTTGACTTCCTTGCCAATTTAAGTTTTTTTTCTACTGCTTATTGAATTGTCTTGTGATTTTTTTTCTTCATTGTAAAAAAACTTAATTTTATAATTTGTCAATCTTGTGCAATGTTAAATAAATAAATTGTAAGAATTACAATTCTTTACAGTCAAAAATCACCGATGTACATTTGTTATCAATTCTTATAAGAATCTCATCTGAAAATACATCTAAAATTAGAAATATTGTTTGAGTATTCACTCATTTTAAATGATTTGTTGATTATGTAGACATGTATCGAAAAAGCGTATTGTATCTAACTGTACGTTGTTCAAGTATTTATTTGATTACGGCCCTTTAGCTAAAAAACACAAACCATAGATAAAGAGAGAACAACGAGAAGATTTACAATTTGCAATAAATGAAAAATAATATATTTTCTCGATAGTTACCTTTTTACTTCGTCAGATCATATTAACACAGTCCCAAGAATTTATATAACACAAGGTACGCAATCTGTGAGCACTTTCATAAATCAGTTGGGCGCGCAAGTACCCAGGTTAAGTTTTGGTCCCAATTTGGCGCTATGGCCGCGATCCACTCGGCCAGATGTTAAAAGTGGGTTATCGCGAATATCTCATTCGCATTTTTTTCAAGCCGGCTCGCGCAAAAACAAAATGGTTTTAATATCAGTCACTCAGCGAGAAGAGGTAACGGTAACCGTGGCCCGAGATCTTCGGGCAGGACGCTACGAGAAGGTCGTGAGAGACTGGCATTACGAACCCGGATACCACTGCGTGAGGAGGGGAACTAAATTGAATCTTATATTATGTATTAAAAATACACGATATTACTACTATAATTAGTATAACTAACCGATAATCGTGTGAAGAATTATTCAATATCATATCTATCAATTTAAATACAGTGGCTTTTTATGTTTAGTTTTTCCATATGTAACAAAATCACTTAAAGTGTTTTATCTTCGGTAGATAAGCTGTTAACTTTCGGTTACGATTTACGACACACAGTCCACCTTTTTAAGAAGCAACTTCAAACAAGTTATATCTTAAGATTTTCATACACAACTTAGGCTTTAATTATAATTCTTTTAAATATGTATACGAGAAATAAATAAATTTGTTTTTTTTCCACTTCACTGTTTACGAAGGTTGAATACAAACAATAACAGTACTAAATACAATATAAATAATTTACTTGTATTTTGGGGTGGCAATACCAAATTTTCATTCCTGAAATTAATTTAACCCTCCAAGGACGAGCGTCACCATATGGTCACACAAAACACCGTTGTCTATTGATCCCACTATTCATACTTTTTCTACCTGAATATCGTTGTTTTCGCTCATATTTGGTTAAGAAGGGTACGGACTACAGTTAGTCATCAGCCGTGGGAACAGGAACGGTCTCCAAAAGCACATGTGATTTTTTGAATTTCCGTTTTTTTTAATTTACTTTTTGAAACTGTTAGTTATTTTTTTATAAAAAACATAAAATTATTTACAGTTATTTTGCTAATACAGTATGTATATTTACTGTATATTTGTTTTGAAATTATGTTGATCTAAAGAGGTCAAATTGTAAATATTTTAAAAAAAATCACGTTTAGCTATATTTCAACCCCGAATGTTTGCAAGCCCATACGGTCACTTTTGTCCTTACCACTGTCCGTACACAATATTACACGGTAAAAAAAGCATGAGCATGACCATATAGTCATACGGGGTTTCTATACAACGACTTTGCGTTTTTTTTTTTTTTAATTTTGGATAGGAATAAAAGTTATCCGTGACTTCAATATGGCTTAGAAAATATTTTTTTTATCAGAAAAAAGCTCTCGTCTCTGGGGGTTAATAACGGGAAGTATCACCTAACACATTTAAAATACTGTTTATATGTAAAGAGCCAAAATAGATGTATACGTATGTATTATTTTATTGCTATTAATTGAATATTGGTTGTAATTAATCAAAAAATATTACACACGCAAAACGCCGATGTCGATTGGTAACGGTGGTGGGTTTTGTGTTGTATTCTAAACTCGTCGTCGAATCCTTATTTACTTATAAAACAAAAATGAATTGAGGTCTGTCTCACAATTATATTCTGCTGAAACGCTCCATTTGTTTCCTTCTTGTATGACACTTTTAAAATGACCAGTTGTCAGTTTATCCAGAAAAACGTATTTTTAATTATGTTTCTTTTACGTGTGCCAGAGGTCTCGAATAGTGCCCGAGATGATGAATGATTTTAAGCAAAGCAACAAGCTGAGAATATTTATTTAAAAGTTAGTTAAGTTTTTTCACTTTGCTTGCGATAATACAAGGCCAAAAAATATATTTGCGGTTACTGGTCTACGTTGTTTCGAGCAAGGCTTACGATTAACTAACAACTATTCTTATCGGGACGATTGATAGTTCTGTGTTTATAATTTAAAATCCACAAGTATCCAAGTTGGTTTTCTCATTTTATTTTTGCTTGAAGACTGCCAAGTCGTTGTCGGTCGAATCGAAATCATTGTAGAGTAATGACGTCACTGGAAGATGTCAAAAGTTGTCATTTTACGAACGTGGCAAAACAGCATACCCCCTAACGCCTAACATGTATATGTAATAGAATATCGATAATTGGTGTTGTATGACACAAAATAGTATCAGGTTAACACTGCTACCTGTCAATGACTCGCAATGATGGATCGGTAACACTTCCGTAGTTGAGAAGTGTCAGAGTTTAAGAAATACAACATAATATGTGAATTAGACACATGAAACGATTCATTTGAGAGAGGCGATTGCCATATCAGATTCTTTCATTCGAGTCGATCGCACAAATAACGAAAACAACTGATTCGCGGTTCATTTGGATTATTTTCGAAGCGTTTGCTATAACGCTCTGCCTTCTGGTGATAGTTCAGTATAAAAGAATGGTATAATGGTACCCAAAATTTATTGTTTTTTATTTAGTAAGAATCAGGGCTCCGAAACCGACTCCAAATAAATTGTTCAATCATTTTATTTGATATATATATGTATTTTTATGGCCGCTCCCAATGTGGAGCATATGGCCTCCTAATGGAGGTGTGTCAAAGGAAGTTTTCTACGAGAACTGTGTGTAGAGTAGTAGGGAAAGAAGGATAAGGCTAGAGCAGGACTTGTGATTAAATAATCCCTCTCGCTACGCCCGGTTATTAAGGATCAGAATGGTGGGAGGGGAGGATATTTTAGACATCACAAACATCCATGCCTTCGAACAGAAATCGACCGAAAAAATGTTGCCCTTACTGGGACTCGAACCCGTGAGATCCGGCACGGAAGCCAACAACGCTAACCGCTGCGCCATATGACCCGACATATATATATGTGTGTATGTATACCATCATAATATCATCTTTAGTCAGTCTAACATGCAGTGGCAACACTATGAACTATTGTGGTTTGAATACACCAACATTAAATATTTGAATCGTTCAAACTATGTACATTCTCACAGATTTTGTCACTAACGACCCGGGGTTCGCCTTTCGGCATCTTCAGGCGTTCATAGTTTGAGTCATGTTCACATGAGCGAAACCGGTCCTGATCCAGCAAATTTTATGTAGAAAAAGTACTATTTTTTTATTATTATTATTTTTATTATAATGCCATTCCACCAAGTATTGACAGTGAACACCTTAAAAGTGTTAAAAATGTTTTTTAAAAAAGAGTTCGATTCGTAAAAAATTCCCCCGACTCCACGACTCCCGACTCTGACTCTACAGCCCCGGTAAAAATCTAAATATAAATCTAGATCGATTCTTCGCGCAAACAAGCCCGGCTGCAGAAAAAATCCTGTAAGAAGCGATTGCTTGTTTGACACTAATTGTAAATGTGTGTTACAAATGTTTTCACATTTACAGTATGTTAGTTAATCGTGAACAACTTCAAAAAGAAATATGCACTGAAAAATGTTCAGTTCCGAAACACTAATATCCCGGTTTAAGTATAACCGGTGTCCCTGATTGCAGGGACACCTCACTTTTTTGCGATCGAAGTTTTATTTATAATATATTCGTGATCGCAGTGGCGCGACGGCCAGTGGCAAAGCCCCCTATAGTGAAAGCCATGCTGTGGAACTGAAAACAGGTACTTTTTTCAGATAAGCGGGCCGGCGTCATAATTTTCAAAGTAATATCACACCATTATGAAGCCATTTGTTTCTGATATATTGTAGGAAATACATATTTATATTTTAATTATATATCTTTTCAATTGCATATTTTTCAAAATACGAAAAAATCACAATTTCTAAGGTTTTTGAAGAAAAATCTCGGATAACAAAAGCAAACAAAGAAGGCAAATCGTAAATTGTAAATTAATAACACCAAAGAATCACAGAATATCCATACAAGAAATCTTTCAAACATACATGTTATATTCAACGAAAAATAAGCTCATAAATTGGAATTTAGAGTTGATCTACGTATAGCCGCCACACAATTTGTTAAGAGCGGTTGGGATTTAACGGCCCGGTCTTTTTTGCTGTTTTTTCTACGACACTGCTTGGAACTTAAGACTGCTATGCCAGTGGTGAAATTGAGCGTGATTCCCGATTAAGTCCCTTTACCGGCAGTCATTTCATCAGAGATCACTTAGATGAGCCTGCGATGAAGAATAATCGGCGCTGATAGCATTAAAATAAGACGACGGTGATGACTTTCATTGCAAGAATGTACCCAGCGATTTTACCGCTTACAATGGCAAGTTAGTGGGCCGTGTCAGATTTCATAAGCAGATCAAATGTGAATGACATAACCCAAATACAGTCTAGAATCTATTGTGAGCGCTTTTTAAAATTGATTTCATAGACAGCCGGATTTGGAAACGCGCTATTCATTAATCACGCAAAAAACTGCCACAGGCAATACGAGAATGTCTGCATTAGCAAACACATGTGCAATGTTACCCTAGTTCCATATATGTCCTCAAACAAACGAAAATGGAGTATGTACATTTTATTTTATTATCTAGGTGGGTATTTCAAATGTTGCCTTAGGTATTTATTTTAGAAATTATAACAAAGTTGGTCAATACGAAAAAAATGGTATTACATATTTTTGTTTTATTATACAGTAAACTTCCCTATAGCGTTCCCCTATAGAGAAGTCTCCTATAGCGTATGTGGCAGTTTCCCGCATATCGTAGTTTTTTTTACAAAACGCTTCATTTTCAAGGTCAATTATTATTTTTTTAGTATATTTTATTATATACATATTTAATAAATACGTGCATTGAAAAAATAATTGTCAATAGCTGTTTGTCCATTGAGTTCGCTAGACGTCTTCTAATAGATAAAAATGGAAAATATGTATGTTTTCGTTTAATTCACAAAATAAAATTGAAATTGAGTGCCCAGTCCTCTATAATGTAGTAATCCTATAGCGTAGAGATAAGGATTCGGGTCGAGGCGCTGTGGTCAACGTCGTTGGCTTCCGTGACTGATCTCACGGTTTCGAATCCCAGTACGAACAGCATTTCTTCAATCGATCTATCGATTTCTGTTCGAAGGCATGGATGTTTGTGATGTCTACAAATTCTCTCCCACCATGCCATTACATGCTACCAAATCTAAAATAAATAAAGTCGTGGTTTAAGCTATGGTTGGAGTCGGAGTCGTCGTATTTCTTAATGACTCCACAGCTCTTGTCAAAATACTTTTTTTAAAATTAATTGCTCCGCTCTGATCATAGAAATCATTGATATGCAGTGAAAGTGCCAATTTACTGTCATGATCACGTCACATTTACACGTGGTGTCACTGACTTGTGCCATTTGGATTCAACCAATCACAACTTTCGACACATCAACCAATAACATCTTTCGACACATTCGAACTAATGGAATAACTCATTTTTGAACAATAATCATTGATGCGAGCTGTGTTTTATTGTGTTCATAACAACACTCGTATTTAACCCACCAAACCAAAAAGTTGGCTCCCACTATGGGTATACCGAATTTCCGTTCAGTAAGTAAGTTTACCTTCAACGAACAAGTAGGTTAAAGCTAGAGCATCCAATCCCGGGATCCCATCCAATTTTATTCCGAAATTCTACACGATTTTAAGGTGAATGTTTAATCCCGGAATCCCGGATTACAAAAAGGGTCCAGGGTTGGATACCCTGGTTCAAGTCTATTTTCAAGTAATGTATAATGTACTAATTTTTGGTCTAATCTAGATAATATTTACTCCTAATGGAGTGAATTCATAATGATATTTTTCCAACGAGAACTGATTGTTAGTCAGCAACTTAACCTCTCTTTATAAATGAGTCAGTGGAGAAGGATGGGTCTGGGAAAGGACTAGTGGTCAGCTACGCTCGGATCGCTATTTGCTACGCTAAGGATCGAATGGGTGGGAGAGAATTATAGTCATACGTACATTTGAACTCGTGATAACAGCGACCGAAGCCAACGACGTTAGCCAGTCGACCACGGACCGCGGGAATAGAAAAATTACATAATACTAATACATTTTAGTATCTATTATTGTCTCACAGAAACCAAAGGATTTAAAAAATGATTGTTTCGTTATAAGTACGCACAGTAAGCGAAAAAATCTCAAGAATATTAACTCATACAAAAAAATATTATAAATGAATTCTCGTGAAAAAGTCAACAAGTCAACATCCGCGCAGTACGCGGTGAAAATCAGTACATCGTCTCGTTCGGTTCAATTGCCATCAAATTAAAACGAAAAAGTCAATTAAATATACCCAATCATTTAATTGGCACCGTTTCCTAGAGTAATTTTAATTTCATTTAGGTCACATTGTACTTAGTCCACTGGTAATGCAATAAAATCGGTCATTATGCAGCAGCGGCAATTACACATGCAATCAAAATTATTATACCATAAAAATTAATGAATACAATTGCTGCAAATTGCTATCCGACAAAAGGGGGGTACGGCGGAATGTTATCTCCAACAAAATGATACGCGATATTTCGTTATTAGATAATAGATAGTAGTATCGATTTGCGTTCACATAATATGCAAAAAAAATACATTACAAATAATTAGTAAGATTGCAACAGTGTAGTGAAAGTATTTTATGTATACCCCCCGATCTAAAAACACGTTTGGAATAGGTTCGACTTCGACATTGCCGTTTATTTGCAATTATTATGACAGCAAGAGTATGTTAGAAAGCCCAGTGAGGGTTGATAGATTGCAAGATATGATGGAGTAGGCTTATTAGTAATACGACTGCTATTCTATATATTAATAGCCGATAATGTCTGTTTGAGTGGGTGAGTGTCTGTTTGAGTGAGCGTCCATTTCACACCTTCCAGTCTCCACTTTTTTATTCATACTAAATTTATATATTAAAAGTCGATAAAATAATCACTCGCTTTTCACTTTTCACAAATGTGTGCGTACTGATGATGTCCTCGAGACATCTTCTTCTTCTACGAAATGTATTTTGTTTGCGTACATTTTCAAATTAATAGATAATGAAATGAAATAAAATAAAATAAAATAAAATAAAATAAAATAAATTGAAATAAAATAAAATAAAATAAAATTAAACTAAATAAAATTAAACACAATGCAACAAAAATCTCCCGTTGCTGGGCAACGGGCTTACAGCTAGTGAATCTTAAAATGTGCATTCAGGTGATTATATGAAATTATTTATTTTTAAAGATCCGTCGTCATCAGGTAAAATACGTTTAATTATTTAATAATTCTCATTTACGTATAAAATCTTCATCTTAAACAATATGCGCTCCCTATGCGAAGCATATGACAGCCATGCGGCACCTCCATGTTCTGCTTCCTCCTACGTATCTACACGATTTTCGTTGCTGTCTACGAGGATGGCATCTGGCTACGTCGGCACAACCATGAGCGTCGTAACATCTACGATTAGACAGACATTGTCAGATTCGTGAAAGCACAACGCCTGCGCTGAACTAGGCATACACAATGAATGAAAAACAGCAAAATGTCCCACATTTAATACTACGTTGGAAGACCGCGATTTCGCTGGGTGGATGGGGTGTCACAAGACCTGCGAGTGCTGGAGGGCACCGACTGGTGTAGAAGGTCGGAAACAAGGTTCACTCTGACTGTAGCCCCAAGAAGAAGAAGAAGAATATGACAGCCCATTCCACGGTTGAGTCGCAGCGACATCCAAATACACTTAGTATATGCACTTATCGAATAATATCTTCAGTCGATCCGCGTGCATTTTTTGATGTTCTTATTGAAGTTTCTTTTATGCCGTCGCGGTTTAATAAAATTATTGAAACAACTGCAAATATAAATACAATGGCTATCGTCGATTCCCACACCCGGGGAACATTAACCTCGACGATTGTCAAATAGAAAACGCATTTCCGAGTCGAACAACGACCCTGTAGCGGCAAGTTCTATGTTACTTCCTAATTGAACAACGCCTATTAAAATTATTTACATATTTTACTATTTGAATATTCATGAGCGTGTCAAAAGCGTATTATATATTCAATATCACCAAATTCCCGAATGCAGCGTTCCCCAAAATAAGTTTCGCTAAAAAAAAAACACAATTTAAGTAAGAATACTTTTAGGGTGTCCACTGTCAATACTTGGTGGAAAGGCATTATATTAATAAAAACACAATATTCCTTTGTACTATATTTAAAAGGTTGGGACCGGTTACCTTTCTTGGTAAGATTATATCTACATCGCCTGCTGTGGCCCAGTTGGTTAGAGCTTGCTCTACCGAACACGCAGGTCCCGGTTTGATTCCCGGTAAGATCACAATGAATTTCAGAACTATTCAATTCAAAGTTGTGGTCGAAGACTGGGTGTCTGTGATGTCGGTTCACATCATTTCCTCTAATTCCATCATTCTGATCCTTTAATAACTGGGTATAGCAATAGCGATTAGTCAACCACTAGTCCTGTTCTAGCCTTATCCTTCTTTCCCTTCTACTCACTTTGAAAAAAAGTGAGGTTGAGCGACTGAGTAGCAAACAGTTCTCGTAGAAAAAACTTCTGATGAGACACCTCCATTAGGAGGCCATATGATCCACATTGGGAGCGGGGATAGATTTAAAAAAATCTACATATCCAGTAGTGCTATTCCCGCATGTATAGCACTTATTTTCAACGTTCTGTAATACTCAACACGTGATTTCGTTGAGTATTTCAGACTGCCCATAATAAATGCAAGAAATCTTTGATTCTGACAAAATTAAATTCTTCCTGAACCAATTGCTGGCATTCATACTAGCTACTTAATTTTATGATTGGAAGGGTGGTGGGAAGGTAATATTTCGACAACTCAAAAACGAAAATAAATCGATTGAAAAAAAAAAATCGGTCCGTGGCGTAGTGGTCAAATCCGTTGCTTCAGTGACGGGTTCGAGATTCAGTACGAACATTTTTAATAATATGCTAAAAATTGTGGCCCCCACTTGTTTTACCTACACTACGTAAAGGGGTACCGCGACTTAGTATATTTAGGAAACGCCGGTCTAATGTGATGACAACGTACATTTTACCTGCCATAATAATCATAATTATAGGAAAATAATGCATTCATTAGGATTGGTTCCCATTCATGGATAAACATATTATTGCAGAGTTGACGATGGTGTCACGATAATTTGAATATTGTCCGTATACGTAGACTGACTACTTAGCATTAAAGACAAATTGAAACATGCACAAACAATACAATAATTCAGTCACCAACAACCGGTGGCGGCGGGGGCCAGCTCTTCGAGACTTTTTGCAAGATTTTTTTTGAAATTACTCTCTTCTTAGTTTCCGGTCAACGCCTATCCTGATATTATACTGAATACTTTCAGTCGTCTTGATCAGTGCTCCGCAACTGGTGTGCCGTTAGCCGGATACAGGTGTGCCGCGGTGAAATACGTAATGAAAAAACATTTGGATTGAATTATTATTAAAACATCCGTGTTCATTGAATCACATCAATTAGTTATTATTTTATAATAATTATTAAGATTGCATAAAAGTAAATATATTATAGTTTTTTCTTTCAAATAGAAAACGAAAACTTATTGTAAAATCTGTGTACCAATTTAATACCTATATATTTTTGCTTTTGGTGTGCCGCGGAATTCTAGGAAGAATTTAAGTGTGCCGTAGGTGAGAAAAGGTTGCGGAGCACTGGTCTAGATCAGTGCTTCCCAATCTGGGTCCTCGAAAATTTTCATTTTTTCAACATTCTTTGTGTTAAAATATGAACATGTGAAATAAAAAAAAAATCGGGGATCCGCAGATTATTGATTTCAGATTTAGGGGTCCGTGGCATGAAACGGGTTTGGAAGCATTGCTCTAAGCCAGGGTTTCCCAACGGCGGACCACAGCGTGTTCCAAGTGTGCAATAGAGATTTATTTTTGTTTAGGGGAGCCACAGCACAGTTTAGGGGGGCACGAGTAGTTTTTACGAAATCCCAATTTTTTTTTGATTTAGGATTAAAAAATCTTGGAAGAGCTTAACAGGTCCCACGCTGCTAATTTGGACAAATCTGTAAATTTCTGGGATTTTGGATTAGAAAATTCTTGGAAGAGGTAAAAAAATGTCACACGCTGGTAACAATTGAGAAATCCGCAAATTCCTGGGTTTTTGTAATTAGCATTTTTATTGAAAGACAAAACAATGGTATGGGGGCACAGAAAAATAAAGACACTCAAAAAGGGCCACGGGCCAAAAAAGGTTGAGAAACACTGCTCTAGATCAGCGTTTCTCAACCAGGGTCCACGAGGAACAAACATGACGTGTATCCAAGCCACAATAGTGCAAAGCATAGTGTTGCCACTGCATGCTAAGCTGACAAAAGATGATCTGATGGTATACATTTATATGTACTTATATACGTTACAATGAAACTATGAAAAAAATATTTGGAGTCTGAGTCGTTTTTTATTTCAAAGCTGGAGTTGGAGTCGTCTTTTTACCAGTCTCCACAGCCCTGATAAAAATAATTAAGCCTAACTAAGCTTTTTATCTATATTAGCTTGTGATGATGAGAGGATCGATAAATTACGTTACTAGGTATTGTTTGTGTTTGATATTTGCTTGGTAGAACCCAAAATGAAACTTATCTACTAGAAATTAATTTAAAAATACACTTATGCTATATTTATTGACTTGGGAAATACTTGGTAGACCTCCATTATAATAGGGTTAAAAATAGCAACGTATTTAGTTCTACAGTTTTTTTTTATATTAACCCCAGATTGCTTATCGTAATTCGAAACACTCGAGTCATATTTAATAAGTGTAATATTTATAATTGTAATTTGAATTAGGATGTTGGAGTGAATAACATGATGCATTGTGCGTCTCTTCGGAGCCAGTATATACAGCTGAGAAAAATGTAATTTTAACCATAGTTCTGACGAAGGTGAAAGTCGAAATAGCTACCAACTAATAAATATAAAAAACTGTAGAACTAATACGTTGCTATTTTTACCCTATTTCTTATGTTATACTACAATATATATGTAGTTCGATATGGACTCGTGAATAATTGAAGTGTTATTTTTTTAACATTATTTATCGTTTTATTGACATTTTCGACTTGATACATTTATTGTCCAGTTAATAGAATGGCTGAGACGTGTGTAACCAACCACAGGTTTCGAACGACTGCAAAATGCTATTAATGTCGCCAACACTGACCGTGAAATAGTGATATCACCGGACAGGAATGTGGGATCTCTTCAAAGTGGATTTTTTAATTGCCTCTTTATTTATTGACATTCGAGAAAGCCTGAAAAGATGTAACCAGGGTATGTGTCCTGCCGAATCATTGGGAGCGATGAAACAAACAAGTTTCCAGCACGTCGAGATCATATCGCTACTGTATAACCCAGGCTGTGGAGTAGTTGAAAAAACGAATTTGGTTAAAAAAAACTTTCTTTTTTTCAATCATTTTCCAGTCATTATTTCACTATCAATAAGATGAATGTTCTATTTTTTGAATATTTGTATTTGGCTTACTAATACTGTATTTCATAAGAATTGCAACCTCCTAGGAGAGCGGAGGTGTGAGTTCCTCACATCAGTATTTTATCTTATTATCGAGATAAAGAATTGAGAAATTCTTCCCCGTTATTTGTGGACTTACAAAATACTATTTATTTATTAAATATTTTAAGCGTTTCCAATGAGTTCGGATGTGTTTTCAGGCTTAGTAGCATGCAGTGGCGCCACTTGCAGAAAATTCAAACTGAATCAGACTCCGGTAAAAACAGTCCTATTTCACAACCCTGTGAATATATTTAAATAATTTTTCATCTTAGATCGAAGTAAAGAAGTATCGGAGATTTGGTATTTTAAATTTGTTAACTTCGTCGATCACTTGCACGCAAACGGCAGTGAAAAACGTATCAACGGTACATTAGTAGTTTCAGCGGTTACTTTTGGTTTTTCTATTGTATGTACGCATACACGGAGAGAACCTTTCGTTACACAAATGATAATATGAATAAGTAGAGTTAATAAAATGATAAAATTATCAAGAAAAAATATATCGGCTTATCTAATTACAGGAAATTTCAGAATTCTCGCGTGGGAATTAAAATCGGGCCCTTCAGCTAGCTGTTTGGCCAGATCAATTCAATGCAGTGGCGTAACTAGAAAACCTGGGCCCGTACGCAAAAAAATTATCAAAGGATCCAATTTTTTGTTAAAAAAATGTTTTTTATAAATTTTGTTTTTGCCAAAAAAATGCAAAAAGAACGACTTCGAGCTGTAAATTTCTAGCTGTGGACTAGAGGTCTGCACGGGCTGAAATTTTACAAAATTACCCGTTCCGAGCTCGAAAGACTCAGGCCCGGTCCGGGCCCGAGTCTAATACCACACTTATTACCCGAACCCGACCCGAAGCCCAAATTTATACTCCTCAGCCCGAAAAAAACCCATTTTTTTTACAAAATTTACAACAATTTACGATTCTCTATATAACTGGTAATAATTAAAATCATCATGGCTGACTTATGACATTAACATAGTCTGAAACATTTTTCTGGAGAAATAAATTCCTTAGCCGGGCCCGGCCCGAGCCCGAATCTCAATTGCGCTTACCCCCTCGAACCCGGCCCGCGGGCCGGGTAAGAGTCCGAGGGCCAGGCCCGGGCCCGTGCAGACCTCTATTGTCGGCGGATAAGTGACAGTATACGTCTTTTCCGAGAGTTTTTAGCTGGCAATAATAACAAAAGTTACTTTTATTTCGCACGCACAGGTGAAAAGGGTCCCCATCATTTACTCGTTCGGCCGGGACAGTAATTCATTTTTTAGTACTAGTATTTTCTTTTTTTTAAATTAACATATCGACTGTGGAAAGGAAAAAGAACGTAACCAACACATATCAAATTTTACAGGAGGGGCTAAAAACGTGTTTTGATGATTTTGTGACATATGCAAAT
This sequence comes from Himalopsyche tibetana, assembly GCA_030503985.1. Taxonomy (NCBI): domain Eukaryota; kingdom Metazoa; phylum Arthropoda; class Insecta; order Trichoptera; family Rhyacophilidae; genus Himalopsyche; species Himalopsyche tibetana. Next base: position 23,304,893 of record JAPJYX010000007.1, read on the forward strand.
TACGAATTATACACAACCTTGAAGTGCACGGATACTTCTAAACTGGTGTTAAATTGACATAACCTAATATTAATTAAAGAAATTGTCTCGGAAAAACCTTTATTTCATTGTTTTTTCTTGGTTTTTTTTTACAATGTCATCTTTTTCAAACTTAAAAGCTAAATTTAGATACTTATTCGGCATTTTCAGCTTCCATCCTTTTGATAGAATGTGTATCAAGTTGTATACATTGTGATTATCGAAAAAAAGCTGTTTTGAAAAATTTAGGGTTACGTCCTTTTTCCTTTCCACAGTCGATATGTACATATATTTGGCACTCCTGAGAACAAGGGCCTTTATACGTTGCATAGGCCCCATTGTAGTATGGGTACGCCACTGATAATATAGCAATTATTTGATTTGTAAGTGGTGATTCAAACATTCCTATGAATTAACATCAATTTCCAAGAAAAGGCAAGAAATTATTCAATCATTTCTAGTTGCATTCTAATATAGAAAACATCTATTGAAAAAATCTTTTATGTAAGTATTGGTTGACAATAGTTTTACACCAGATCCATACGTGGAGAGACTAGAAGCGACCGCTACCATGGATCTCATAAGCTTTTAATCATTAAAAAATCTGATAATTGTAATGTCAATACATTTCAAATAAATCTTTTTAAGATTATCTGGCTATCACTAGAAAGCACAGTTAGTAGATGTATTACACAGCACAATGCACCCAAAATAACATGAATATATTAAGATTAAACCTAATAATAATGCGATATGTTTAAATTATTAAGTTTATATAGTATGTTATCATCCAACTTTTGTTTGTTTTTCATATTACAATTATCTGCCTTGGTGTTTACATTTTGACATATTATTGTGAAACGTATCTAATCTTCCATAAAAACTCGTCATATATTCAAAATAAAACGTCGCAATCTTCTCACACTTAATTATGCCCAGAAATATTTTTTTGTTGTTCCCATAACCGTTAAAACATAAATCATAGTACAAGAGTAATTCGTTTTGACAGATCACTAAACAAATAGTGAAAATGGCAGTTTGTTGAGATTAAAAATAAGACATGTTCTATATTTAAATCATATTAAGTTACGTACGGGTTTTTATTATTCAGAAAAATTGGGTTGTATTCATAATAATGAAATTTAAATATAATAAAAGTGCATCCGCGAATGCGCTTGTTGGCGGTAGGTTTAACAGTATTTTCATATATATTTTATGCAACATTTGCGCAATGGTGAAAGGATACCAACTGGAATTAATAGCACCGCGACTTTATGGAATACGAATTCTTTGTAATATGAAACAGGATACGGCATATAAGTTGATTAAAAAAACCGAAGTTGAAATTTCTCAAAATATTCCGGTAACGTGTTGCATCAAATATAAATAAAATGAGGTCCGAATATCACAGATAGGTAGAAAGGTTTCATACTTACAGAACAATAACAATCCGAACGTTTATTACACAGAACAAAGTAACAGAACACAATCACTTGAAACACACTCAAAATCTGTAATAACAAAGCGCATTAAAGTTTTCGTTAGAATATCACAATTTGGTCAACACTAATCGTATGTCAATGCGAGAAACGAGGCGAGATCCCAAACATTTCACGAACAGCTGCTGGGAAATACTACTACAGAATTGCCAACACAACGTCAAAAAGTACTTCGCAGACATCTGTTTTATCTTAAAATAATGTGAACGCAACAAAAAAGTTTGAAGTATTTTGTAAAGATGTCGCTTTACGAGATGTATAATTTTAATATTATATTTTTTTTAAAGATTCATAATAATTCACAATAATTAATACCTGTACGATATTTTAAAAAAAAAAGTTTAAAACTACTTTCATTTACTTGTTAAAAATATTGGATAACACGCTTCATATTATGAACAATCTGAATAAACTGCTCTCATTGACAATAAATTATATTGAGTAATATAATAATTAAAATTGATGACTTTCTTACTTCACTTGTGAAACAAAAGACGACGTTTCGCATCTTTGAGAAACGTTCTCAGATTAGATGCATCTCAATTATATTTATCATTTAACCAGTGACTGAGTAAGGGGAAATCTAAAATAATTACTTGTCACGGAATGAAGGAGGGATATTTTCAGTTGGAATAAAGGGGCGCCACCAATTCATAAAAATAACATTTTGTTAATAACATTTGAAAAAAATGGCGAAATGAAATCCGAATGTAGTTTTCAAAAATTAAAACACGTATCAAAAATTAAGCCGATAAACATTTTCTGTGATTTAAGATTTTTTCATATCCTCGGAAATAGCGTTCTTTGCATAAAAATGACCTAGTTCATTGAAATTGGTGACATGCCAAGAAATACTGTTTAGAGTTATGCAATCATGCAGCAATATATTTTATTGTAGCAGGAGTCAAAACAACTAATTAAAAAAATATATTTTGGTCCATTAGAGACTATAAGCTGGTGATTTTTTATTATTATTAAATATACTTATATTGTAACCATTCAAATTTTGTACACGCCCACACGAGTAACGACCCGTGTCTTACCTTTCGGAATTTTTAGACGACAAATCAGTTCAAGTTCATGCGTGCACATGAACGCCTGAAAATGCTGAAAGGCAAGACCCGGGACGTTAGTGATAAAACGCGTGAGAGTGTACTAAATGTGAACGATTATATTGAAATTCCACCAAGCACCTTCAGTAGAAATTTTAAATTATATTTAATTTCAGACTGTATTCACCACAAAAAGATGCGAAAAAAATGCTGTAAGGTTTTTACCACACTGATCCAGCAGGCAATTTGTTTTACCTTATAACGAACGCTACCGGCTTTTAAATCGTTATTGAAATAAATATTATTCGAGAGTAGTGTATATAAGATAATTACCAAAGAAAATAAAAAACAATATAGTTAAATGTTTTTTTTTAATTAACAACAACATTTGGTTTTGTCAAATGTAGCACTGGAATATTGAACAAAACTTCCGTGAACTAGACGCTTAAGAAATCGTGACACGATAAATCCTGGCGGAGGAGTTTGACTGAGCATACCTACACGCAGACAAGTGTGGAGGACTTCATCTGGCATTGGATTAAATATGTCTGCTCGTGATTATGTATTGAATACTATCAATTCACTATTGTATAACTCTGCCGCTTCCCCAATTAAAAAAGATAATGTTTATTTTCACACGAATTTAATTATAGAACAACAATATTTTATTCCTTTATTTTGAGTCTAACATAACTCGAGCCAAGAACTATAAGGCTCTAAGTGTAATTTTTTACGAAGCAAAATTAGCATAGGGTTAATCTTTCAAGTATTATCAATGGTATTTATTGTAACTTAAGGAGGAAGAAGCGGGGGGAGCAGAGATAAGTATTGCCAGCGTAAGAAATTAGATGAACCGCTTGAAGTGGAAGACCTCTCTCTCATATTGGATCTTGGACATTGCTGGAAACAAAATAAGAGTTTTAATGATAGATAAAACTCCTATATTTATTGTTACCTTTGTTTTGTCAAAAATCTACACTTAGAACCTTGTAGTTATTGTTCCGCGATTAACAAAAAAAACTTATGTACTCTACAAACAGGTAGACATTTTTTTTTATTTTATAATAGCCGGCTCCCGGCAAGCGATGCAATTGCCACTCAAAGAAAGAAAGTTTTTGTGTTTAAATTGTGTTTATTGAAATGCATGTTTTCATTTTACGTTAGACGTTTACTGCCGATTGCTTATAGTACGACACACGCGCCACCTACTTTAAGTTAATTGTACTATAACCTTCGCGCAAATGCAAGCATACCTAGTCAAAATGAACTGTTTGGCAGACATAAGTACAAACATTGATTTTTATATATAAGACCTACTGTAAGTTAATTTTACTATTCCTATATCCTTCCCGGAGGTGCAAGCAAAAAGTTTGTCAAAGTTTTATTGCAATCGGATGAGCGGTGTGACAACGCATAAAATACGAACAAACAAACATTAATTTGTATATATTAGATTTGTTTTCATTTGATGTGCGTAAAAAAACTTCAACATTCATTCAAGTCGAAATAGATTATCAAAACTGTTTTATAATTTAAAATCTCGACTGAAGGTGCTTGATGGAAATTTAATAATAATTTAGAATTATTTTCATTTTGATTTTGTACACTTCCATAAAATTCTTGGTCGAACACGACCCGTGCATTTTTCGTTCGCATTTCAGTTCGAGTGCATTCGCGCACTGATTAGCACCGGAAGATGCCGAGAGGCGAAACCCGGGTCGTGTTCGACCAAGAATTTTATGAAAGTGTACAAAATCAAAATGAAAATAATTCTAAAACTGTATTAAATTGATAATAATAATTTATAAGGCAACTCAACGCATATTGAAAAAAATGTTATATTTTTTGGTTAAACTATTACGTTTTCTTTTCACTATTTTGAATACTTTTTACAGTATAATTAAAAAACAAAAAAACAGCTCTTATCAGAAAATAAAAAGGGAACAAATTAAATGGTGAGAATTTAAATAAATTTTTGGTCAGAATAAAAATATTATACGGTCAGTATATTTTATAACCATTTTTTTAAGGTTAGGTTGGGTTTTTTTTATTATTTCATTTAAATTATGACTATATACACTGACCGATATATTATGACCATATACCTAATATAAATACCAGCCAAATAAAAATAAGCCCTATGATGATTTTATTGCACCGCCGTTTGTAAATGCTTCTGCCAGCCCTATCCGCAATTCAAGGCCAGGGTCGCTGTCATCCCCGCCCAGTGTTGAGGCATGCCTCGACTCGCCGCCCTTGTGTACAGTACAGCCGCTCAAACTTTTAGTTGAAAACGCTCCTCCGTGCAACATACTCTCGTAGCGCTGTTGGAAGTTTTCCGAGAATTCTACTTTCGTTCGAACAACGCGTATGTGAATTTATAAACGATATTTTTTTTTATGTAGAATCAAATATTTCGTTTTCGCGTAAATACTATAACCATAAATAGATTCAACAAAGACAATTAAAACAAAAAAATATATGATATATATCAACTGCTTTAATGCATTAAATACGTCATATTCTAACTAAGCTATTATCGCATGTTCAATCATTAATGAGTTTTGTGAATAAAGTGATAGACAACTGATAACGCACTGTGCATTTAGATTGTCGAGGAAATTAAAACATATGGCAAAAACATTTATTTTTTAATTGCCATATTATTGACGCCATTTTCATCAAGTCAAGAATTGGCATGCCTATTTTTTTACTACACTTAATACATGCTTTTTCGTTGTCTAGTTGTTTTGTCGTCATACTGTTATCGGGACTATTTCTGCCTATGATAATGAAATAATTATCAAACTGCTAAGCCCGTACATGGTACGAACACTTATTTAAATATGTATAATAATTAAAAAAAAAAAAAAAAACTAGCACATACCATCGATTTTTTTTGTACAGTTATGTCTTTTTGGGTACTTTTACGTGTATCGATGTGAAAAGGTACCATATTATATCAGAATTTTTGAGCGCGGTATAAATGTTGATTGTTAACAAATTGAAAGTAAAAAAAAAAATGTCTACGTTTTAACTAAAATCTTATCATTGATTTAAGCTGAAGATGCTTTTCAAAGACGTGATACACGTTTCGCGTCTAGCTATCAATTGATATGTCATATTCATTAAGTAAGACTCATCTAAAATTAATTAAAAAGTATCGAGCTAGTAGATAAATCTTAATTTGATGGCAAACTTGCTTTTTCAGGTGAGAAATAAACTAAAAATGTGAATGAATGCGTTTCAGCGAAATATTTTAAGTGTAAGAGTCTTTTTGAGTTATTTATATCAAACTGATCCATTTTTAACAATTTTTAATCTGGCAAAATACAAATTTGTTTCAACCAAAATTGCATTCAAGCACGCATGTTAACAACACAATTTACATTGCGTTTTTTTTTCGTTTTTCTTATACAACTAAATTCACATACATGCATTACATGTGTATTAAAATGATGTTGACACACAAATGTGTATGTATTCAAAATTGATTCACTAAAAAAAGTAAAAGCAATATAAGATTTGTTTACAGCAGATAAAACATCATCTTTTTTTTCTTCATTGATTTATCGTCATTCACTTTACTGTTTGAGATTACCTACAAATATATATAACTATTCAACTAATACTGACAAATTAATAAAAATATGCTTCAATATGTAATAGTTCCTTTAAAAAACAATACATAAATAAGAATTATGAGAATTTTACTAAAAGCTTAGAGGTAGATCTTGAAGTTATTTTCAGACAAAAATATTTAAAGTAATGCTTCAAACAGAATTCTTTCATCGAATCAAAAATGTACATTTATTAGTTATTGATATACCGTTATAAAATACTACATTGAGCATTGATCGGTAACATACTTAAGCATTGATCGGTAACATTTTTATTAAGATGGACACCACTTATGTCTTGCGTGTGATAAAAGAATACAGGGAATAAAAAGGCATCAAGTACCAAAAAATTAATGAAAAAAGTAAGTTTATAAAAATGTTCTATGTGTCACATAGAAAATTTCTGCATACTCACTTTTTTTTTGTACTTCGTGCCTTTTTTATTTCCTGTATTCAAATGGCAATGGAAGCTTATTTAGTGGAAGATAATTGACATGGTTCATGAGTGACCAACGCAAAACGATTTTTTTTCTATTCAATTAGGGCATCGATAAACTTTGAAAGACCAGTATAATCTTCGTCTACCTCGATCTATATATACTTTCCTTCAGACTAGATGTTTTTGTTAAAATGCTGAAGTATTTGTTAGATTTTCACTCGACTCGATAAAAAAAAACTATTTGTTGTGATAGGTACCTTTAATATGTTCGGGTTGCCGACCGCTAATTCATAATACATATATGACGTCTGTAAAACCATTATTACCAATATTTCAAACAATGCCTAGCGCAAAAATTGAATTGCTAATAAAACATTTTCAAATTATTCAAGAATAGTTATAGATTTTTTCGATGGAATAATTTTCATTCAAATTATCATAGACAAACTAGATATTCTTTATTTTATACATTTTCTACTTTAATGAACAACGCGTTAGTGGATATTTTCGTTTGCACATAATTCATGTTAGCTTCATACCAACGCAGCGCGATGTAAGCTTTGACCAATCTATTAATAATTACAAAAACAATCAAAATTAATACGCATCTGATAAATTAACCGTTTCTATTATTCGTTATCAGAGATACATATGATACTTGTGCACAATAAAGAGAATTATTATCAAAACAATTCTCCTGATTTGAATAATTCCAAATTTAAAAATATATTGTCAGGGTAATGAAAAATTGTAATCAATACTACCAACATAAGTTCAGTAGAATTCTTCATTTTGTTATAGTCGTTTTCTTCTTCAGTGTTTACCTATATCTTTCTATTTTACCTTAATTGAAAATAGATCTCAGTATTATCCAGGCCGTATAAATTTCCGTAATAGATTTACAGTAGATAAGCTCCCTCGCTGTGATCTAAAATTGCATCAGTTCAAGTTAAATTGCTTAAAGTTAAACAAATTAGCAAGCAAACTTTGATAATTAACTAAAGCTTGCTTGTTTTAGCGCTTTGTCTTTTCACTTGTAGCAGTTAGCAGTTGACAAAATAAATAACACACTCCTGATACAAACTCATCACAGTAAATTTTTAATTAAACGCAGTATATAAAAATATGTATTTAACTAACCAACCAGTTTGATTTATATCAGTGATTCCCAATTTTTTTCATGCCACGGATCTCTCGAATTTTTTTATTTTTATTTGGCATTAACTATTACTATAACTATTACTATTAATACTTATATGTTTATATTTTATC